>OZ024719.1:16666607-17952857 GCA_964016875.1 Fallopia convolvulus
GTAACTGTCGGACTGTCGGCCTGCATGCAATTTTAAATCAACATGTATATACAATTTCGGATGCAACATAAAAATGTACATTTTGAAACTAAATAGAAATTAATATAAGAAATCCTTACATGGGAGTAAAACCAGAGGCGAAAGTGTCTTTCCAAAATGTTTTGCTCTTCAGCATCGGTTATTGTTGGATTTGACGACCGCACGAAGTTTGTCAAATAGTACCTACGACAGAGTAATTGAATGAAATACATACTTTATATATATCGAACCAACAGTAGTTGAGATTATAGAAACGTACTCAATATAGGGTTCCACTTCGACGCAGTTCATGAGAATGTAAGTTTGGATCACATGGAATTCATCATCTGTGAGGAAACGACCAGTTGATCTGCCCAGGGTTCGACCAGTTGTTGTGAAAATAGACAAATCGCCCGGATCAACCCCAATTGGAAGTGTGCAACTGACGTTGCGGGCGTTATCCATATGAGTACTCGCCACATGGTCGCTAAAATAATACGAGCAGAATGTGGACGTCTCCTTAACGAGAAAGGCACTACAAATTGACCCCTCAACGTGGTCTTTGTTGCCAATTGAGGCCTTCAGCCTTTTTAAGAGCCTACATGATATACATTCAAAACCATTAATATTTATTGTACAAGTTAATTATATGAATCCAAAACTGAACAACTGCATACAACTATACGTACCTTTCTTCTGGATACATCCATCTATAATTGACAGGGCCACAAAGTGAAGCTTCCCGTGGCAGATGAATAGGCAAGTGCTCCATTGAATCAAATAACGCAGGGGGAAAGATGCGCTCCAGCTTGCACATAATTATTGGGATTTCCTTGTGCAACTGCGTAACCACCTCAGGCTTCAGCTCGTAACACGTCAAGTCTCTGAAGAACGCACTTAGCTGAGCTATGGGCTCCCATACTTTGTCATCAAGAAATGGACGAAAAGAAACAGGCATCAACCTTTGCATGAACACATGACAATCATGACTCTTCATCCCAAAGAGCCTAAGCTTGTGCAAGTCAATGCAGCGGCTCAAGTTGGAGACGTAGCCATCCGGGAATTTTACGGATCTCAACCAATCTAGAAGCACTTTTTTTTCATGACGATCTAGTGCATAACAAGCCTTTGGGTACCTATTGTCCTCCTCATCAGGTTCCAACTCCGGACGCTTGCACAATTCCTTCATATCCTTTCTAGCCGACCACTTGTCTTTCGACTTCCCCGGAACATCGAGAATGGTAAAGAAAATATTATCGAAGACATTTTCTCAATGTGCATGACATCTAAATTATGTCTTACCAGCAGACTAGGCCAGTAAGGTAGGTCCCAGAAAATGCTTTTCTTCTTCCAACCCGAACCTCTACTGACCGCGACATTGTGCTCCTCAGCTCCCACTTCAGTTATCTTCATCAAGCCCATATTGTTTATCTGGTCTAATATCTCGTATCCATCACGAAGTACCGGGGGACCACGACGCTCCCGTCTACCTTTCTTGAAATCAGTCTTGTTGTTTCGGAAGCGATGATCAGGTTCTGTAAACCTCCTGTGACAATCGAACAAGCACATTTTGTGTCCATGTGTTAGATAAAATGCATCGGTGTCCTCCATACAATAAGGACATGCGTATTTTCCAGAAGTGCTCCAGCCTACACAAACATATATTTTATATCACACATTAATTAAAGTTCACAAATCATATATATGCATTATTATTATATATAATAGTCTCAAATTAATTAGCACATGTAAAATTAACAACATACCAGACAACATCGAATATGCGGGGAAGTCACTAATAGTCCATATAACAGTTGCACGCAACACAAAATTCTGCTTCCTCCAAGAATCGTATGTGCACACCCCATTAAGCCACAGATCCTTCAGCTCGGCTATCAACGACTGCAAGTAGACATCCAACTTCTGCTTCGGGCTCTTCGGTCCAGGTACAATAACCATCAAAAACATAACCTCTTCTCACATACACATCGACGGCGGAAGGTTGTAGGGTGTTAGAATCACAGGCCAACATGAGTACTGGCGCCCGGACGCCCCGAACGGATTGAAACCGTCCGTGCACAAGCCTAGTCTTACATTTCGTGTTTCTGATGCAAAATCTGGCCACATAGCATTGAAGTGCCTCCATGCCTCTGCATCTGAAGGATGTGTCATCACCCCATCTTGTGCGTGCTCTGCATGCCATCTCATGTGTTCGGCAGTCACCACAGATGCGTACAACCTCTGCAACCGTGGAGTTATTGGCAAGTAAAACATACGAGAATAGGGAATGAGCTTTGTCTTGCCTTGCTTCCATCTAGGATAGTCACATATCTTGCATGCCGCGTATTCTGCATTTGCACCCCAATATATCATGCAAGAGTTTGGACAACAATCAATCATCTCGTAAGGAAGACCGAGACCCTCAACCAATTTTTTCGTGTCGTAAAATGTGGCTGGTAATGTCGTCTCCAGGTGAGAAACGCATCCGCAAAAATCCGAGATCATGTCATATCCGCGCTCCGTCATCCTCAGCTTAGACTTTATGTTCAGTAGCTCAGTCGCAACCTCCAATTGCGTCATATCACATCCAGGCCACAAAGGCCTATTTGCGGCCGACAACGTGTCGTACATACGTTGTGCATCGGGATTAGGCGCTTCATTATAATATTGCTCCCTTTGCTCATGCCTTATATCCGCATTCTGCACGGGATCATCAACAGTGTAATCACTTCGGCCATAATTAAAACCATCATACACCATCTGTTCCATTCGATTATCATTGCCAACATTTAATGGTGGTGCTGGATCGGAACTGCTACAGCCTTCATGTTGTCTAGACTCGGCCAACAATGCAGCGAACCTTTCATCTGTCTCCCCGTGCGAAACTCAATGGTAATAGTTCGGAACAAAACCTTCCTTAACAAGGTGATAATGCACATCATCCGCAGTTTTCATTTTCTTATTCTTGCACCTACGACACGGACACCTTAATTCGGATGGGTTATAGGACGGCATAGATTTGCAGAAATCCAGAAATTGCTTTACGCCAGCTAAAAACTCGTCGTTCAAAAAACCATTTATATTACGCACATACATCCACTCACGCATTTTTTCCTTCCTGCATTTCAAAATAAGAGTACAATTAAATTAATTCAACTACATTTAGCGACCATATGGTCTCTAATTAGCGACCATATGGTCTCTAATTAGTGACCATATGGTCGCTGATACGCTTTTAGCGACCATATGGACGCTAATTAGCGACCATATGGTCGCCATCTTCAGAACAGTAGAATAGCATTCAAAACATAACCAATTGCCATTTGCGGTAAAATTCTGTAACACAATCTCTTATAAATATATAAACGAAAGCTTTCTACCTTCAATATCTTTCTAAAATAGTATAATGACGGAATGAAAAATTAGGAATAAAATTTAAATACATACCTTTAGTGAGGATGTCGGTAAAATTTGACGTAATTTCTTCCTACAATCAATTCACAGTTGTGGTTGATTTTTTTCTCTTTTCTGAATATTTTGGAAGAGAGCGGAATGAGAGTGAAGTTGTGTTGAAGCGGAACGAGAGTGCATTTTTTTTGTGGAATGAGAATGCAATACATGCTCAAATGGCGGGAATTTTACCAATTAGTGTTTTTAGCGACCATACGGTCGCTAAAAACGCGGGCTATTACCCGCCAAAATAGATGTGAAGCGCCAAATTATCTGACCAAGTCTGCGACCACTTGGTCGCAAATATCCGCGACCATATGGTCGCAGATATGTTTTCTTGTTGTTGCGACCATATGGTCGCGGAAGTTTGCGATCATATGGTCGCTACAGTTTTAGCGACCATATGATCGCAGACATTTGCGACCATATGGTCGCCAATATGTCTTCTTGTTTTTGCGACCATATGGTCGCTAAATGCTGGCGGGAATTCTTCCCGCGCACCTTTTGCGACTATAAAAGCCTAGCGACCATGTGGTCGCTAGTGTTAGCGACCATATGGTCGCTAATTTGTTTTTATTTTATTTTCCGTTTTGACGACCAGATTTGCGACCATTGGCGTCCATATGGTCGCAGAATTAGCGACCATATTGAGTAGTCGCTAAAATATGGTCGCTAATTCTGCAAAATGGTGTAGTGCCCGCTTTCCTTCAACGTATATTGCATCTATTCCATGCCAAGGGTTGTGCAATACCGTTGTGGGATAAAACGTAACAAAATAAAACAATAGACGTGTTGGCAAGACATGACTATTAGAATAAGCGTACCTTATCCGAGTCTATTGATTCCTCTTTGCTCTTGACTTGAACGAAGTCGTCTTCCATGGACGTTTGGGGCTCGTCCTTCACTTGAACATTCTGCCCATGCCACGCCTCTTGAGGTTTCTTCCTTGATGAAGAACTTTGATCCATGATGCCACACTTGAACTCGAACCACTCGTGTATGTGCCCTCAAACACAACTAGTCTTACTCGACTTGTAGTGTGTTTTCTTCACCGAATTTTTGTGGATTGGTTTCTGATGTTTCCTCACGTGTTCTATGTCCAAAAGGCCGACATTTTCCCTTATTTATAGGCGTGAGAAACCTCCCATAAAACTGCCATGGAGGCGGTTACATTCTGTTGTACACACGGGTGTCCGAGAGTGAATTTAGGGAGTTGGTTACAACTTCCTTTCCTCTCTCCTTGTCATCATAGAAGGGGCGTCCAAATGCATCCCCCCATGGACTCCAAATGCCTCTTTATTTCAGCAAATAAAAGGCCCAAAAGGAAGCCCAAAAATCCAATCCAAAAGCCCATGTACACGGCCCAAATGGCAAGGCAACCAGCCCATGCCATGCGGCCCAACAGCCCATGGGGCGCGCCCCTTGGGCTGGCCCACCAGCCCCACCACCTAGCTAGTATAGCTAGGTACCTAGCTAGGTCACCTAGGGAGTGTCACTACCCCGTAGCTCCATGAGCTAGCTTATAGTGAGTTGAGTTGGCTTGAGCTAGTGTGAGCTAGGTTGAGCTGAATTTCTAGCTAGTTGAGCTAACTTGAGCTAGTGTGAGCTAGATTGAGCTTCCATGAGCTAGTTCCTAGCTACATGAGCTTCTTATAAAGCATGTACAATGAGTCTTGAGCTTGTCCAAGCTCCTAGAGTTCACTCTAAGCTAGTATGAAGCTTACAAACTTCTTTCTAGCATATATAACAATGTGCCAAGCTAAACTCAAGCTTTGGTTCTTGCTTAAAGCATCTACCAAGCTTAGAGAAGCTCCCTAATTCACATTAGAATATGCACAAAGTTACAAGACTCAATTACAAAGCTCAAAACCATACCTTGGCCTCACAACCAGTGCTCGATGCCGTGGACAAGTGCCCTAGGCGGGCCGAGAGCTCCACCGCAGCCTTGCAACCGCGTCACTAGCCACACCGTGCCATCACACCACCCTAGGCGCGCCCTTGCAACCTTGTCTTGAACCTCAAGTTCACATACAAGGTGCGCCCCAACCACGCCGAGCCTTGAACCTCAAAACCGAGGTCCAAGCCGAGCCCCGCGCTTGCACCACGCCATTGCACCGAGCGTCGCCACACACGAGGCGCACCCTTGTCACGGTGCACACGAGGTTCCTTGTCTCGGTGGTGGTGTGCGACTAACATTTGGATCTTATGACAAATATTTAACCATCATGGAAAGTCATATATGTCAATATACCAATCGACATTACCAATATGACTTGATAACCTCAACATGCTCTAAATAGGGATTTGATGACTTGACACAAATCACCAACATATGGTGTGAAGTGTCAGATTTTCACTGACCATAAGAGTTTGAAGTATGTCTTCACTTAGAAGGAGTTGAACATAAGGTAGTGAAGAAAGTTAGAACTACTTAAAGAATGTGACATCGAATTGCTTTACCATCCGAGCAAGGCTAATCTTGTAGCTGACGCACTGAGTCGCAAATCCTCTCAAGAATCCATGGTGGCAGGGCTCACCGCTCAACCAATGCTTCAACGAGAATTGATCCAGTGTGAGATTGAGGTTTGGTTAGGACATCAACGTGGTAGTATGAATATGTTAGAGATTCATGCTACCCTTTTGGATCAAATAAAGGAAAAACAGGTTGAAGTTGTCATGCTAGTTAAGATAAGTTGTGAGGTGCAAGAAGGAAAGGCACTTGGCTTTATCGTCCAGGATGATGGATCTTTATGGTTTCAAGGCCGAATTTGTGTGCCAACCAATGAGGAGATTCGCCTTCTGATTTTGAAAGAAACTCATTCATCAGCATACTTAGTCCACCCGGGATCGAGTAAGATGTACAAAGATTTGTGCCGAAATTTCTAGTGGCCAAACATGAAGAATGATATGGTAGAGTTTGTAGCAAAATGTTTGGTATGCCAAAAGGTGAAGATTGAACACAAGAGGCCAGGTGGCGAACTGCAACCATTGGCGGTGCCAAAATGGAAATGGGAAGATATTGCTATGGATTTTATGACAATCATTCCTAAGACTCAAGGACATAAGGATGCTATTTGGGTAGTCATTGACAGACTCACAAAAAGTGCACACTTCATAGCAATAAAGAAAACATGGGGAGTACAAAAGCTAGCTGAGACTTTTGTGCATGAGATAGTTCATTTACATGGTACTTCGAAGACAATTGTTCTGATTATGATGGAAGTTTCATGTCGGGATTTTGGAAGGAGCTACATCATGCCACGGGGATAGAGATAAGGTTTAGTACTTCTTTTCATCCCCAAACTGATATACAATTCGAAAGGACCATCTAAACTGGAAGATATGCTTAGAGCTTGCGTGCTAGACCATTCTGTTAGTTGGGATACCAACTTAAGTTTGGTAGAATTCACCTACAACAACAATTGGCATTCGACCATTAAGATGACTCCTTTTGAGGCTCTATATGGGCGGAAATGTCGTTCACCAATTTGTTGGGATGAGAATGATAATAAGATTATGCTAGGCCTATAATTGGTGGAGAGGACTACTACCGACATTGCTTTAATCCGAAAAGAGAATGTTGACAGCTCAGAGTCGACAATAATCCTATGCGGATATGAAGCGAAGGGATATTGAGCTTGAAGAAGGACACAAGGTTTTCATCCGAGTGTCTCCATCTAAAGGTTTTTTTTCCGCTTTGGAAAACGAGGAAAGTTTAACCCTCGTTACGTTGGACCGTTTGAGATTTTAGAAGGATTGGCATGCTTGCCTATCGACTTGCCCTCCCGCCATCTGCGCATCAAGTTCATAATGTCTTCCATGTATCACTATTGCGAGAGTATGTTCCGGATGAATCCCATATTCCCAACTACGATGATATTGAGATTCAACCCAATGGCACATACGAGGAGAGACCCATTCGCGTGTTGGAACGACGAGTGAAGAGTCTACGTAACAAAGAAGTACCACTAGTTAGGATCCTTTGGTCCAAGAACGGTGGGGAAGAAGTCACTTGGGATACATGGGAGACAGAACAAGAAATGCATAGAAAATTCCCAGAGTTGTTCTTTACCTAGTTTCGGGGACGAAACTATTTTTAAGGGGGCACTATGGTAATAACCTCCCTTTTCTTATATGGATATCTAGTAAGTCGAACCTAGTTTCGGAGACGAAGCTATTTTTAAGGGGGTACTATTGTAATAGCCCTCTTTTTCAAAAAGGACAATTATGTAATTTCTTTTTTTTATTTTGTTCAATAAAATAAATGGTGGCAATATTCTCATAATAATGATATTACCTAAGTTATTTTATTAAATGAACGTTAAGCAACTAACCTCTAAAGGGTTATTTGAATTAATAATGGACCTTACCCATATGTTAAAGGAAGATAAAATAAATAAAATTAGAATTTTAAGATAAAGATATCAAAATTGTTTAAACATATTTTTATAAACAAAGAGAATCATTATAAAAATATTCTTTTTTATTAAAGGTTTTATTCATTAAAAATATATTAAGGATATTTATTAATATCAAGGGCAATTTTTGTCCATTTCTTAAACTAGATGGGGTGGTTTATGTAAATTCTTGAAAATAGATTCAAAAATGGGGATCTTCTTCCCCACCTTACTCTTCAACTTCAAATGAGAAATTCAAGCTCGTTTCTTAACGGAAATGGATTCCGTAAAACCCTACTTGTCACATTTTGAACCCTCTACAAGTTCCCTCAATCAATTTGGGAGCAATGAATCAAACTCATCCCGAAAATCTCGTTCTAGGACAAAGTGCAATATTTTTGGAATCCTTCAAATTAAATTCGAATTAAAGAAGGATAAGGTCGGATTTACTTTGGAAAGGATTTGGAGGAGTCAAAGGACGGATTAGAGAATCAATCCCGATCCAATTACAAGATAAATCACCCATAAATGGGCGAAATCAACGAGATTGTGTCTAAAGCATTAATGGAGGACTTCTGGCTTGATTCTGGAGCGTTGAAACTCATTCTTGGCCCTATAAATAGCTCTTTACATTGCCTATATAATCCTAAGAAAAAACACTCCCTTTCCAAAAGAGAATTGACCAAAAATCGAGCTAGAAACCCCACAAAAAAGTCTGTGAGTTGTTCGAACGCCTCATCGGAACAGCCTGATTCAGCGGCATTTTCCGGCCACCACGGACCACACCAGCCGCCGCCGCTGCCAACAGTAGAAAGCCACGCTTGTCCCGGTTCCAACGACACCTTACACACCTCAAACCGATTCCAGACGAAGGAGAACGAAGCTTTTGAAGTCGGAGACGCGTATTGTTGTTGCTGCTATACGTAGCACCTGCGGGCCCGACCCGACCCGTTTGGCTTGCCTCCTTACCCATTTTTGTCTTGTTTTATGCATTTTATTAATTGGGACATTTAAAATAAAATAAATCTTGATAAATTTTAATTTATAAGATGTTAAAAATATTTTGATGATATTCTTATGAAAGAAAAGTAGCAAGTATATATTTTTATAAAATTTGCAAATAGAAAGCAAATGATGAATATTATTGATTTTATGTCTTAAAAACATGTACTTTGCAAAATGATGTGATTTTTATTGAAATAACATATGGGTAAGTATTTTTAATTAATATGTATGCATAATGATAAAGAATCTACAATATGCAATACAAAAAAATTAAAAAGGTCCTACATTAATAAAAAATGATTTTATTAATGTTAATAAGATAAGTTTATTAGAAAGTTAAACGTAGACGAATCATAAGAATTCAACTTACGAGGAAAAGTTGAACAAAATAAATTGCTTATAATTTATTTTGTATCTTATGTATGAATCAGGAAAAGGAAATCAATCGTTGGATTGCAAGCTCGTCTAAGATAGTCCTCGCTCGCCTTCGAAACAAGGCAAGTGGTGGTTCGCTCTCATATTTTTGTCATGAATACTTTTATTCATGTTTGCATGTTGTGTTGGGAACACTTGTTTGAATAAAATGAACTTAGGTTATTATAGAAATAATGACCATGTCGAAATATATAAATGAAATAGGGTTTGTTATGCATAAAAATAATGACCCATCGTAGCTTATTGTTTATTGTTATACGCTAGAAGTTATATTTAGGTTGCGATGTTTGTCCACCTGTTTGTTTCACGGTCTCATTTTGAGATTCGTTGTTTTGGACTAGCGTAGAATTAGGGGTGGGGGTTCACTAATCCCTGAACACCTCTTTATAATATTTTGCATTAGGATGGACCTAGACCCTAATGCTGGTCATGACCCTGCTCTCTCAACCGTTTTGAGGAGTGTTTGGCACCTAGCTAGTGCTTTGTATCGGGACTTAGGAACTCGTTCTGCCCTTTGTGGGATTCTATATCTTATGGCATATCGCATTGCCGTCTTAAAAGCTACCAACTTGAATGCAAATATTTTGTAATTAAATAAGATAAGTGCTAGTGCACACCCATTAAAACGTGTTCAGGGTGGTTACTACAACTTGGAAAACCACTCTGGCTCCCAGCTTTGATTAATCTACTATCCAATCTGAATTCGGACAACACGCATTCGGTGAAGTTGGTTGTAGATTTGATAAGTTGATGGAGGCTTTTCAAAATATTGGTTGATAACTAAAGTTCCCAACATAACTCTTCCTTTTGGATTTGTTGACGTAGAGCTTGAGCTTGACATACTACCCCTGCATCACTTACAATTCAAACCAATCAGAGCTTGTGCTCCACTTTCTAAACCTCCAATTTTGCTTCCTAAACATTGCTTCATACACATTCAAAAATTGCAAAGCCTAAATCTATACCTTAAATTTCTAATCCATTGCGAATCACAAACCTTAAACCTGAAATTAGAAAAATCCCTTGAATGAAGCCCTATATCCATTGATAAACCCTAAATTACCGATTTGAACATGAGCACTCAATTCAAAACATTAGGGAAATGAAATAGATTGAGCAAACTTACCAATGGATCTTCGATTACAGGTTGAGGGAAGGGAATTATGCAAAAAAATGTCGATTCCTTCGAATGGAGCTTCAATGGAGCTTATGTGTCGAAATGTTTTGACACATAAGCTTCGATTTTAAAGAGGGGCATTTAATCAAAGAAAGACGAAGCTTATGTGTCGAAATGTGGTGATGTGGCAAGGCAAACAAAAAAACAATTCAAAATTGAGGAGCCATGTCAGCGTTTTTAGACGGAGAGTAACGGATTTGGGTTTTGGGTGGTTAATTTTTAACGGAGCCCTTAGTATGGGTGGTTTTTATAATTATTGAAAATACGGGTGATTAAGTGAAATATGTCATATTGTACGGGTGGTTTTCAGCCAATTCCTATAAATAGTATTTGAAAATTATAATGTGGTAGAATTAAGTAGTATGTGAAGATTTATATGGGCAAACTAGTAAATTTGTAGATCTCGTAATAATATAGTGTATATAGTTATTTTTTATAAGGATACATTAATAACATTAGCAATATTATTATATCATATATATTATTATTTAATTATTGATACGATTAAAAAATGATATATAATATTGTAAAAAAAGATAAAAATGATATGTTATTAAAATTTATACCGATAAAAACAAAATTATAAAGATGTCGTGGCAAGAGCGGGGTCCGTTAAACCGTTTGTCGAATTCCCCGAAAAGGATCAATTGAAACCCTCTAATTGTTTCAGTGGTCAGATCTGATTGGGATGACGAGTCCTTTGACAAGTTCTATTCTGGGATTTCTTACGTATAAATAGTTTCATACTTGCCATTGAAAAAAATAACGATACATATTAAAGATGATGATATACAATTATATAATATTTAAATTTTATCCATAAAAAAGTAGTAGTTTATTTTATATTAAACATATTATGTGTTAAAAGATTTAGAGTTTTGATGGTTCCAGAAAAGTCAGTCACTCCGAGTTTGCAAGTCGAGTCGGCGACTTGGCAAAAGTCACTAAAATAACCACCTGGCAGGAAATTTATTTAAGGAAGGAATGCACAAATCGTGTGTGTGTATTTGCAAACAGCTGGATCGGTTTATTTTATTATGCGCATATTTGATATATTTGGAAATATATGTAAAGATTGAGTGTGTGTCACTTCCCTAATCGAATGGAATTTGATACATACAAAGATCTCTCTTACCCTAGCTTAAATACCAGAGTGTTTCGGATAGAAGGTAAGACTTTGAGCGTCATTTTACAAATCTTGTGTAAAAGAAAGAGCGAACTTGTGTGTGAGATTCGTACAAGTGATGTGTCGAGTGTTCTTAGGAATAGAGTGAGATTGAGAGTGTGAGTGCAAAGGTAGAGCGTGGTTCAAGGGTGTGGGATTCATTCTCGTACATGGGAGAGCTTTGTAAACACTTAAGAAATCAATAGAGCGAGTCTAAGGACTCTTGAAATCTGACCGATTGAGAAGCTTGGAAGAGAGTGTTTTTTCTCTAAGTAAACTAGTTGGTTTACGAGGAGTTTCCATTATACATCGCTTGTCATTTACAGTTTTGTACGTCTTTTCTGTTTGTTTATTCCACTGTTGTTTTACTCAAAGTCGACGACTTCGCAGGAATCACCTACTCGTTTAAGTACTAACGATCCTACATATGTATGGATAGTTTCATACTTGCCATTGAAAAAAAAATGATACATATTAAAGATGATGATGTACAATTATATAATATTTAAATTTTGTCCATAAAAAGTAGTAGATCATTGTATATTAATAACAATAGTAAAATTAATATATTATATATTTTTAAGGACTGTAAATACTAAAAAGAAGAAAGGGTAAAGAAGTAAATTTAAAAATTAAGATTCTGATGTTGCATAGTTAGATGAGTGACTAATAGGATAAATTGAATATGGGAAGATATGATGTGAATTTCAAAGGTTGAGAGTCTGATTGAATTATCGGTAGCACCTCAATCCTTTATAAATTATTGGGGTGTTACAATCTCCTCCACTTAAACACTTGACGTCCTCGTCAAGGCCCAAACACCGCTCTCTAGGTCGAGTCACCGCTCACTGGACCAAGTGCACTCGTAACCTAGAGTCGGCTCTGATAGCATTTGTAAGTCCCGAGGCCATAGAAGCGCTATCCCATGCCAACCCGAGAACTTCCCAGAAGGTCATCCATCCTGGTACTACTCTCGCCCTTGCACGTTTAACTTTTGAGTTCTTTATCCTCACTCGAACTCAGAAAAGGAAGAGCTCTTATTGACATGGGTAGCACCTTAATCCTTTATAAATTATCGGGGTGTTACAATTGCATTTCATTACATACTTAATTAAGTGTATGATAGAAATAAAATATTGTACAAATATAAACAATATGAGTTCACATATTTCAATTCATTATGTAATAAAATGATTTTAGAAACTTTTAAAATTCAAATCAACACATCTTTATAAGAAAAATATAACTTAATTCTTTATTATATATATTCATCAATCTGGCCTTAATAATAGAAACTAAATTTTATTAGATTGTATTGCTAAAAGAATTAGTTAAAATGACATAATTTATTTACTTTATTATCAAAAATATTGAACAAAATTTCAAAATCATCATCAGTAAAGAATAGAGCAGTCAAAAGATGTCCGAACCCACAAATCCAACCCGAACCGCCCGATAACTTTAGGGTCAAGACCCGAAAATTTGAACCTGAAACCCGCAATGAACTGAACCCGATAGAACCCGAAAGCCATTGGGTTGAAACCCGAAACCCGTTGCGTTGACCGATTTTATATATTTATATAATATAATAAATTTTATTTTGAAACTTATAATATATTTTATTATTAAAATAATTAAAAATAATATATTATAATTAAATATTATTATTTAATTAAAAGTTGATTTTAATAATCATAGAAAAAAGATATTTTAGACACGTTGGTCAACCCGACCCGACCAAAAGCCCGCTACAACCCGACCTGATTGACTTGTGACCCATAACGAAATCGAACCTGATTTAAACCGAACCCAAAATAACCAAACCCGGACTCGCCCGACCCGATTGACAAGTCTAATAAAGAATAGTGAAATAGAAATAACATAAAATTTAACCTTAACGAAACACTATCAGTTTGTGTATGTAACATTTATCCTTTTAGGTTTAATAGTCTTTTCTACTCTTCCCATTTTTCAATAGTTCTTAGATTGATCCTTCTTTTTATGTAATTTGAAGACTGTCTTCCATTTTTTGCATATTAGTGGGTGGAATTGATATGTAGTCATACAAAAGTGATAGACTTATATAGTGAGAAAAATGATTAGAGCATAAAAGATTATACATGAAATATAATCTTATCTTTTGTTTGTAATATCAAAGGTTGATCTTATCTTTTTTACTTTTTATTTGGGATATCAGAGGTTGTATTTTAATGATTTTAATTACTTATGTAATACCAAAGGTTGATATTATTTAAGTGTGTGTTATAAGAAGTTACTAAATTAATATTGTAATGTCAAGGCTAATGATATGATTTATGTGTAATACCAAAGGTTGATGTTGTTTTATGTGTGCAATGCTAAATGTTGAGTTTTAGGGTATGCATGCAAACATAAAATTATATTAACATTGTTGAGTTGAAGTGAAAGTCGACCCTTGTACATACAAGGCGGTTTGAGTAGACCATAAAGGTAATCTCGTGAGTAGACCCATTGAAGGGTAGTCTCGTTGGGTGTAGGCCCGAAGGCAATCACCATCGACCCAATCAACATCAAGTTACTTGGATAAAGGCTACGAGTCACGGGATGGGATCCCGCTTTCCTTCAACGACTATTGCCCCTATTCCATGCCAAGGGTTCGTGCAATATCGTTGTGAGATTAAACGTACCATAACGAAAACAATAGACTTGTTGGCAAGACAAGCCTATTAGAATAAACGTACCTTGTTCGAGTCCCATGATTCCGCTTCGATCTTGACTTGAACGAAGTCTTCTTCCCAAGACGTTTGTAGTTCATCCTTCACACGAACGAACTGTCCATCCAACGCCTCTTGAGGTTCCTTCTTTGTTGTAGAAGATTGATCCATGATCACCACGCTTGTGCTCGATTCACTCGTGAATTTCCACTCAGACACCGCCTTGTCTTACTCGACTACTTGTGTTTAATTCTCACCGAATTTGTGTGGACTAAGGGACTGGTTTTTCCGTGTGTTTCATCCCTCAAATGCATGACATTTCACCCTTAAATAGGCGTGCACATTCTGTCCAAAAACTGCCCTCAATGGCGGTTACATTCGATTGAAGGAAATGGGAGGCCGAGAGTGAAAGTAGGAAGAATTAGTTACAACTTCCCTTCTCTTTCCTTGTCATTTTTTGGGGCGTCTACATGCATCCCCCTTGGACTCCAAATAGATATTAAATCCATCCTATAATCAACCCAAGAGAAAGCCCAAAATTCCAATCCAAAAGCCCAAGAGTTCGGCCCAAATGGCAAGGCACACAGCCCATGCCATGCACATGTGTTCTCGACCCAACAGCCCATAGGCGCGCCCCATGGGCTGGCCCACCGAGCCCAACACCTAGCTAGGTCACTTACCTAGTATCAATGGCCCTTATCTAGTTGAGCTGCGTTTGAGCTCGTTGAGCTGACTTTCTAGCTTGTTGAGCTAGCTTGAGCTAGTGTGAGCTTGTTTGAGCTTCCATGAGCTAATCCCTAGCTACATGAGCTTCTTATAAAGCTTATATTGTAATAACTGTGGTTTCTTAGGATATTTTTGAATTTTTCTCGGATATCCTTTTAACCTCTTTGTTTGTTTTAACGTTTAATCCAATATTTTTGTTGGGGATTAAATCATATAAAATTCTTGGTGATATCCTAAAATCACAAAGAAATGATTTTATGGATCGGTGTGAATTCTAGGATTTTTCAGTGGAAAAAGAATATTTATTGGATAAGCCGTCTTTTAAATTATGTACTGTAAAGGATTTAAAATACGAAACTGAAGCCCTAAAAATTTAAGGTAGCAAGATAAAATCATGAAAAATTGGTTTTATTGGTCTACATAATTTACGAGACGTTTTTCGTTTAGTAAGTTTTTCCACCCGAGGTACATAATTTTACCGCTTTAACGCGAGTCCCGTTCCGAGTTGGATTTCGTTTTAAAACTTATCATTTCATGCCTTACTTATTATGAAGGAACCAGAGAGAGAGTGGCACGGCATATCTTCTTTGCCTAGTCAAAGTCTACTTTTATTTTCAAAGTAAACAAAAGGAAGGAACCAGAACCGAATCAGGACAGAACGACGGGCGGAAGAATCCATCTTCACCGCCGACTACCTTCTCCATCCCCCGCCTCCGCCTTCCTATGCTCCTCCACCTTATCTCCGGGTCTTGTTGGATGCTGCTGCTACATAGAGGAGGCTGAACCAGCGAGAGAAGCTGGGTGGAACGATGGGCTCGGGAGAAGGAATTCATGTCGGCGCTAGTCTTCTCTACCTCGTTTTGAGCTACCGCCGACGACCGTCAGCCCATCCGACCATCACCCACCGCAAGGGCCACCACCGGGCAACGCCCAGCCACCCTTGGGCTCGGGGATCGAGCCACTATCGAGCCAAATGAGTCATGGGCTCTAGTGAAGGTATATACGATTGAAATTAATTAGCGGGTTGATTGCGGAGCCACCGCAAGGTCCTTTCGGTTCCACTTTGCTAATTAAATTTATGGTTTTTATAATCTTGACGTTGATACGGTCTCACAGGTTCAAACCGCTCGTGAAACGGACGTCCGGATCTTCAGTTATAGCGAATACAAATTTTGACATCGATTGGCAGGTAAAGGACTTTGGATAATTACTCGGGATTCGTTGTTAATCCATTTGATCCAAGATTTGGTCACCTTTAAGAACTATTACTGAGGAACAATTTTTATTTAGAAAATTATTTCAAAAGTGAAGTGGATAATTAGTTATAATTCCGCCAAGATGGCTCCTTAAAGCATGATAACTAAGGATTTAGTAGATATCGATATTCGGAGATTAAATCGTTTATCGATTAGGAAGTTGTAGGAGTTGAGAATACAACTAAGAAGTGTTTCTGTGAGCTCGTTGTTGAGAAATCCTTTTGTTATATTTATCAGAAGGATGATAAAGATTACTGTTGAATTGCTAAGGACGTTGAGCACGCCTTCTAAGGCATATGGACGGATCTCTCTTGCTTTATGGTTATTAAATGAGGAATTAAATTCCATTTGATCTTCATGTTGGAAATAATGTGCGTGTTGAATAAAGTTTGATAGGTTGTTATTTTGTTAGAAATAACGACCATGTCGTTATGTCAGTTTTTACGCTAGAACTGGACTTAGGACCGTTGTGCGACTTTGTGTGTTAAGCTGTCTCATGCCGAGACATTGTTGCGAAGTAAGATAATGGAGATGGGAGTTTATACTCCAAAACATCTCTTTAGTGGTCCTGTGCTGAAACACTGTTGCAAAATAGGTAGTCTAGGGGTAGGAGCCGAGTCTCTAATGACC
Source organism: Fallopia convolvulus (assembly GCA_964016875.1). Lineage (NCBI taxonomy): Eukaryota > Viridiplantae > Streptophyta > Magnoliopsida > Caryophyllales > Polygonaceae > Fallopia > Fallopia convolvulus. The sequence continues at coordinate 16,683,560 of OZ024719.1, forward strand.
TCTTTATAACAAAGTCTGTATTGGGGGGCATAGTTTGCTAGCGTATCCCAATATTGGAGTCATGACTCATGTCACGCTTCACGTTGAAGGAGGACAATGGTGCACTCTAGCTAAGTGCAATTGACACTCGATTGTTGGCCGAGCATGTATAAATGATCATGGATGAAATAGGCCCTCTGATCTCGGTTGTTGGCCGAATCTCGGTTGTTGGCCGAGGATATATGTAAATGATCATGGATGAAATAGACCCTCTGATCTCGGTTGTTGGCCGAACTATGTAAGAACTATTAAATAGTGTGAGTGCACAGATTGAGAGTAATGATAGATAAGTGTGTTGGGCACATTAATGTACCCGAATGGTTAGTCTATTCGATAACCATTCTTGCTCCCGGTTATGAATGATTCTTAATCAAACGTTAATTAAGTCAATCTGGTTAGTCGATGGAGGCTTTTCAAAATGTTATGTGATTAATATGAGTTCCCAACAATTGTTCATGTTTCGTAAAGGAAACCACAAGCGGTGGTGTTCTCTCTCTTGATTATGCAAGTCTCCTTCTTATTCTCTATAAGACTGCTAACTGTTGGATCATAATCCGAGTCTAATCGGATTTGGATGCCAATATGTTTAGTTACTACCATAAGAACCAAGTTAGATTCTCCGCTTTCTTAGTCTATCATTAGACTAACCCGTCCATCTTCTTTTCTTTTATATGGTCGGCTGGTGTCCATCGTTAGTATACGACACATCAGGCACTGCTTTGAAATTGATTCAAGAGGTAGATCCAAAGGTTTGAAGCTTCAGAAGTTGAAGAAAGGTTTCCAATGGCTATACTTGAGTGAAGATCATGATTGAACTACTTCAAAGCGAAGCTGAGTTTCAAAAATAAGAACTCAAGGAAGACTTGATGAAGATTTTGTTTACATAGAAGGTTGTTCTATTTATTTATTCTTTTAAGTTAAGGTTTGTATAAGACCTTTTACGTGTTTTTCCGCTGTAATATTCAACTTAAGTTTGTTAGGTTTTCAAATGGTTTTATTTACCTTGTTTTTAGTTTGTTCAGTCAGTTTAAAGCCTTGGGTAGCTTCGGTTTAGTCTTAATCGGGGTTACTGGCGGTAATACCTCCAGGGTAGAAAGGGAGTGTTACATATATAATGAGTTTAGAGCTTGTTCAAGCTCCTAGAGCTAACTCTAAGCTAGTATGAAGCTTAAATACTTCTTTCTAACATACATAGCTATGTGCCAAGCTAAACTCAAGCCTTGGTTCTTGCTTAGAGAATCTACCAAGCTTAGAGAAGCTTCCTAACTTACATTAGAACATGCACAAAGCTACTAGACTCAATTACAAAGCTCAAAATCTTGCCTTAGCTCCATAACTCGGACTCGGCGCCATGGGTCAATGCCCTAGGCGCCATGGTGCGTCGCTAGCCTCACGCTGCCTTGACCGTGCCATTGCACCACCCTAGGCGCGCCTTATAGCCGTGACTTGAACCTCAAATTCAAACACTAGGCGTGCCCTAACCAGCCAAGCCTCGAATACTCAAAATCGAGATCCTCGCCGAGCCACGCCCTTGCATGGTGCCGATGCACCGTGCCGACTCCGAGCGATGTCGTCTCCAAGGTGCGCCCTTGCCAAGCGTCGTGGCATACGAGGTTCCAAACCTCGGTGTTGGTGTGCAAAGTACTTTGGATCTTTTATACATGACAACTCTCTATAATCACATCATGGAAAGTCATACATGTCAATTTCTTAATCAACATTATCAATATGACTTGCTAACCTCAACATGCTCTTATAGGGATTTGATGACTTGACACAAATCACCAACATTCCTCCCCCATTTGAGCAATGTCATCAAAACTCGAAGTTTTATAAATAAACTCTATGTATAGAAATAAATGTCCATAGACTTGAATTTATAACTTGTAAAAATTACAATCATGCACTAAAGAATCATGGTGTTCTTAAGAATTGAACCAATCAACTTGTCTAAGTACACATCGTAAGAATTACACATGAGTTTCTTACGTTTATTCTTTTAATTTGACGCTTTTGCAAAGGCTCTTTCGTCCCATATCCTCTCACATATGCTTTAGTCGAGTCATCCTTGAACTATAACTTGGAAGAAGCCTTACACTTCCATATATGCATAGTTGAGTTCTCTAACATGCTCCTCATTAGCAATTTCCAAGAACTCATTAATGAAAATTTTGTTTCAAAACTAGTTTCATGTAGTCTAGAGCAAATTTACCTTGATGGGAAGTTTTGTATGCTCTCCAACTCTATGACGTTGGCTTTCCACATTGAATTCAGCCCACACCTTTCGATGAGGGGGAATTGGGTGTCCAAATCGTAGCGTTAATAAGGATGTTAACCCCATCCCTCGATTTGAATTTAACACAAACACTTATGCCAATCGTCTCGGTGAGAAATCAACAAACTCGTTGTGATTAGCAAAACTCAAACAAGTTGACTCTAAGGATGGAATATGCCTTAATACAAGGTTGCCTCACACTTAAAAGTCACTTTTCGACTCAAAGTCGAAGTATAGCAAATTGCCTCTTGGAAACTCCAAGAATGTTGAGCCATCACCCAAATAGGAATTCGTGACCAATCGTCGACGAGAGGTCTTCCATATTTTAGTGATCCAACTTGCTTTCAAACTTTCCAACCAAGAAAGTCTATATACACATCCAATGCCCTATGCATCAAACATATATTTGACAAATGGCCCATGTCAAGATATCAACACCTTAACATTCACTTGAGCGTCCTCAAGCCATGACACACCTAATCTTACAACCGTGTGTTCATCAAACCATGGGTGTTCTCAAATATGTGTATAACCATGGAAGATTTTTAGAAAACCTAAATCACCTTCACCTCTTACATTGGCATCTTCATAATTTATCAATGAAGAACAAGATCTCATCATCTTAACCTTTTAACTTGGTTTCTACCAAGTAAACCATGTCATTTCCATGTAAAAACATAAGGAGTCCTTTCTATAGACCTCGAAATGACATCACTATCCTTTTGGCCATTCAACACAAAGAATTCCACTTTATGTTCCACTTTCATCCTAACCACAAATTCATTTGGAGTTTCCATAGGATCATCATCCATGTAATAACATTAGATGAATCAATTCTTCCTTTTCCTTGAAACTTTTACCAAAGAAGACTAGAAGAATTTTTCTCATAAAACAATCATCTTATCACAAGTGTAACCACACATGTTAAGATTTGTCTTTTATTAATCATGCCATTAATTCATTAATCCTTTCAATGGTTCTCTTAACCATAAGACTAATTTATCAAAGTTGTCAATTTTAAGCCATGACCCCATGGCACATTGACACTTTACTTGGATTCGAGGATTGAATAATTCCTCATAGTCTCTTCTAGACCATAACTTGCTAATTTGAAAGTCTTAAAATCAGCCTTTCAAACTTCTCAAACAATTTCTATCCATCCACACAAATGACACTTAACATGAGCCTTTCAAAAGATCATATGGAACATGTGATAAACCAAGTTTCTAAACTCAATCACAAATTTTTATCAAATCCAAAACTAGGAAAACCTAACATGACTTCAAATATGGTTTCATTGGTTTAAGCAAACCAGTTTGAGTGCCTATAGTAGACGCGCCTATGGATCACCGAGTGCACGCCGACACCAAGCGTCAAGCACTTGCCAAGATCAAGACTTGGAATCATCCAGCCTTGGCACACCTAGTGCTCGCCGAACCGTTCCATGGTTTAAGCCAATGCATGTCGTCGCCGAGTGCCGAGAGTCTCGCACATCGTTGGCGACGCGTTGGGTCCATGCGCATCCTTGCCTTACATCGCAAATCCAGCCATGCCGAGCGCCGAGCCCCATGACTCGGCGTGCCTAGACCCTTGCGATCATAAGATCGTGCCATGGCCTTGCGATGTATTGACGCTCCCCTAGTGCGACGTCCGATGCCTAGCGTCGTGTGCCGAGGGGATCTAGACAACGGCCCTATATGGGAGTGCCTATGGTGCTCCGTGTAATAACCTCCCTTTTTCTAAGATGGATATCTAGTAAGTCAAACCTAGTTTCGTCCCCGAAACTATTTTTAAGGGGGTACTATTGTAATAACCCTCTTTTTCAAGAAGGACAATTATGTAATTTCCTTTTTATTTTGTTTAATAAAATAAATTATGGCAATATCCTCATAATAATGATATATTGCTTACCTAAGTTATTTTATTAAGTGAAAATTAATAACTAACCCCTAAAGGGCTATTTGAAATAATAATAGACCTTACCCATATGTTAAAAATAAATAAATAAATAAATAAAATTAGAATTTTATGAGAAAGACCTCAAAAGTATTTAAATATATTTTTATAAACAAAGAGAATTATTGTAAAAATATTTTAATTAAAAGTTTTATTCTTTAAAAAGATATTAAGGATATTTATTAATATCAAGGATATTTTTTGTCCATTTCTTAAACTAGAGGGGTTGTTTGTGCAAATTCCTGAAAATAGATTCAAAAATGGGGGTTCTTCTTCCCCAACTTGTTCTTAACTTCAAATGGAAAATTTGATCTCGTTTCTTAACTAAAATGGATTCCGTAAAAGCCTACTTGTCATATTTTTAACCCTCTACAAGTTCCCTCAATCAATTTGGGAGCAATCAATCAAAATCATCCCGAAAATCTCGTTTTAGGTCAAAGTGCACCGTTTTTGGAATCCTTCAAATCAAATTCGAATTGAAGAAGGATAAGGTCGGATTTAAGATGGAAAGGATTGGGATGAGTCAAAGGACGGATTAGAAAATCAATCCCGATTCAATTACAACATAAATCACCCATAAATGGGCGAAATCAACGGGATTATGTCTAAGGCATTAATGGAGGATTTCGGGCTCGTTTTTGGAGCGTTGAAGCTCATTCTTGGCCCTATAAATAGCTCTTCCCATTGCCTATCTAACCTTAAGCAAAATCACTCCCTTTCCAATCGGAATTTGGTCAAAAAACCGATCTAGAAATCCACATAAAAACCAGTCTCTGTTTTCAAACGACCTCACCGGAACGGCCTGTTCAGCGGCGTTTTCCGGCCACCACGGACCACCTCAGCTGCCGATTCTGCCAACAGTTGGTAGGTCTGCTCGTCCCGGTTCCAACGACACCTCACACGCCTCGAACCGATTCCAGACGAAGGAGAACGAAGCTTCTGAAGTTGGAGACGCGATTTGTTGATGTTGTTGTACGTACCAGGCCCGCGGGCCCGACCCGGCCCGTTTGGCTGACCCTCTTCACCCCTTTCTTGCTTTATTTTGGTATTTTATTAATTGGGGTATTTAAAATAAAATAAATATTTTTAAATCTTGATTTAAAAGATGTTAAAAATATTTTAATGATATTTTTATGAAAGAAAAGTAGCAAGTATATATTTTGATAAAATTTGCATATAGAAAGGAAATGATGAATATTATTGATTTTATGTCTTAAAATATGTACTTTGAAAAAGGTTTTGATTTTTTTATTGAAATAACATATGGGTAAATATTCTTAATTAATATGTATGCATAAAGATAAAGAATCCACAATATGCAATACAAAGAAATTAAAAAGGTCCTACATTAATAAAGAAAGATTTTATTAATGTTAATAAGATAAGTTTATTAGAAATATAAACTTAAACGAGTCATAAGAATTCAACTTACGAGGAAAAGTTGAACAAAATAAATTGCTTATAATTTATTTTGTATCTTATGTATGAATCAGGAAAAGGAAATCAATCGTTGGATTGCAAGCTCGTCTAAGATAATTCTCGCTCGCCTTCGAAACAAGGCAAGCGGTGGTTCGCTCTCATATTTTATCATGAATACTTTTATTCATGTTTGCATGTTGTGTTGGGAACGCTTGTTTGAATAAAATGAACTTAGGTTATTATAGAAATAATGACCATGTTGAAATGTATAAATGAATTAGGGTTTATTATGCATAGAAATAATGACCCATGGTAGCTTATTGTTATTATTACTATTATGCGCTAGAAATTATACTTAGGTTGCAATGTTTGTGCACATGTTTGTTTCACGATCTCATTTTGAGATTCATTGTTTTGGACTAGCGTAGAATTAGGGGTGGGGGTTCACTAACCCCTGAACACCTCTTTATAATATTTTGCATTAGGATGGACCTAGACCCTAATGTTGGTCATGACCCTGCTCTCTCAACCGTTTTGAGGAGTGTTTGGCACCTAGCTAGTGCCTTGTATCGGGACTTAGGAACCCGTTCCTCCCTTTGTGGGATTCTATATCTTACGGCATATCGCGTTGCCGTCTTAAAAGCTACCAACTTGAATGCAATATTTTGTAATTAAATAAGATAAGTGCTAGTGCACACCCATTAAAATGTGTTCAGGGTGGTGACTACAACTTGGAAAACCACTCTGGCTCCCAGCTTTGATTAATCTATTTTCCAATCTGAATTCGGACAACACGCATTCGGTGAGGTTGGTTGTAGATTTGATAAGTTGACGGAGGCTTTTCAAAATATTGGTTGATAATTAAAGTTCCCAACATAACCTTTCTCATTCTTAAGGAACCATAGTTTTGTGGTGTCCTAATCTTTTCATCATATTTCCCTTTCCGTGAGATTATTTAGGTTATGTCATCGACCGGCTTTCATTCGGAGTCCGATGGTCATAATGCAACTAAGATCACAAGAACCTCACATAAAATTCCACTTGCGTAGTCTTTCATTAGACTGACCGACCGCTTTATTTCTTTTGCATGGCCGGCTGGTGTCAACCGTCCCTATACGGAACATCAGGGAGTAAAGGAGTGGTGATTCGAGATTGAAGTTGTTGAAGTTGTTGCACGTCACGTTTCTTTTGAATAACTTTTTTGTTTAAGGTCGAGATCCTTGGTCTGTAAGGACCGCCTTCAAGAATTTTACTTCCGCTTTGTTCAAGACTATTTATCTAATTTTTCCGCAAGTATTTGGATTATTCAAGATTGTGAAAGTTGGACATTTTGTTTTAATATTTATTGAATTATCATTATTATTTATGTCTTGAATACCGTGAAAGCCTTGGGTGGCTTCAGAGTGTAAATTCCGAGGTCACTGGCGGTAATATCTCCGAGGGAAAAACGGGGGTGTTACACTCCGTGTGTTTCACCACCACGAGGGCCTATCGCCGCGAGGACCGGTGCCGAATCTCGACACCGCCCGACACGCCAATGGCCTAGCCAAAGGCGTATCTAGGTTTTAATCCTAGACATCCATGCGCCGATCCTCTTCACAAGACAAATCTTTTGACATTTACATATCTTTTCAAGGCAAATTATCACGTTAACAATTATAGAAGTCAACGTCAAACCATACTTCTAATTTAGACAAGTCATTAACCCTTAGGATTCAACCATATGAAATAATGGTCTTTACATGAACTTCTTTTGTCATGCCAAAGTATCAAAATTCCATTTGACACTTTTCAACCTTGTCAAACTTTATTTGACTAAGCCATGAGAGATCTCACTCTCATACACCATTGCTCGCTACTAGTATACCACAAATCTCAATTTAAACCAATCAAGACATTCATATTTCCTTTTGGCAGAATACATCAACAGACCCATGTACTTACATTTTTTTTCCTATTGGACCCCTGTACTAAATTTTTTTCAAATAGACCCCTGTACTGCCCTCAATTTTGCCTATTAAACACTTTCAATCTTATTCTCCTTCCAGTGTACATCACGTGCCTTATGTGTCATGTTATTTTGCCAAATAAGCCAAAATGGTCAAATACGTACATGTTATTTTGCCTATTGAACACTTTCAAGTCTTCACGCGCCTTATGTAACATGTACGTATTTTGCCAAAATAACATGTACGTATTTGACCATTTTGGCTTATTTGGCAAAATAACATGACACATAAGGCGCGTGATGTACACTGGAAGGAGAATAAGATTGAAAGTGTTCAATAGGCAAATCGGGGGCAGTACAGGGGTCTGTTTGAACATTTTTTAGTACAGGGGTCCAATAGGAAAAAAAGTGTAAGTACAGGGGTCTGTTGATGTATTCTGCCATTTCCTTTTCCATAAGAAGCATGATTTCTATGAAATCACCAAGTGAACTTCCACATGCATCTTATCAAGAGCCTCTCACCATCTCTTTTATGTGTTCTTTAGTGCATTCATGGCCAACATGTGCATACCCTCTCACGTGGGGGGCAATCCAGTAGACCCGAAGGTAGTCTAATTACTCTAGTAGATCCGAAGGTAGTCTAGAGCATGAGTCGTCCCAATCAAAGAATGGTCGACTCAAGGGTAATCTGGTTAGGATCATCCAAAATGAATGAATCTAGAATCAACCTTTTAAAGTTGATCTCAAGAATTGAACTTTTAGTCCTTTTCTTGCACACATGTCGTTAAGATTATCATTGAATCAAACCATAGTTTATTATGAACCATAAACATTACATGATCTTTTTTTTGATCAATCAACACACTAATGCCCTTTAATCAAGGCATACAACACACACAAGTTTAAAGCACACATGTAATGCTAGAAACATACATACACACGTACATAAAAGGAAACAATACAAGTATACACCCAACCATGGCACCTTACGCCACACAAGGAACAATAAACCGGCCTAATTGGCCTTCGGTCTTCATAGACAACTTGCCAATAGTTGCCTCCAACCGCGGCTCCTCCATCACCCAAAGGTGCGCCCCTAGGGACGTCGCTCCTTGGCTTGGCACGTGCGTGCTTAGCCCTTGACCTCGTACGACGCTTGAACCTCGAGTACCCTTGCCTTGCCTCATGTCCACTCCTTGGATCACGAGCCTCCATCTCCTTGGAGGGTTGAGGCGCAAGAACCTCATCTTTGATAGCATCTTCGAAATCGAGTTCACACCTCACATTAGCGAGGACCCAATCCCAATACAAGTTGCTTTTGTTGTACTCCTCAAGCCATTCGTCAAAGTTTTGGAGTCCACCTTGATCCTTTTCGATCGGCCTTATGGGACTAGGAGGCTCGATTTTGACTTCCCTCAATTAAGAGGTAACGTCATCGACCGTTTTATCTCCTCGTCTAGCCAAATCCTCAAACTTAACAGGACAAACCAACAATGCATACATGAACATAAGCGAATAAAAACATATCATTGTCCTGCCTAATGATATGTTTTCTGCTAAGGCGGGGGCGTCTAGCTTGTGGAACGGTGTGGTGAAGGAAAAACAACACCTATGTTGTGGGGTGTGAAGTAACGAATTAGGGATTGCATGAAAACTCTTTTTTAGGACCATCCTTGGACGACTAACCAAGCTTTAATCGAGGTGGCAGTTGGGGAGGTGAGTGAGGAAGAGTTAGGGAAAACCTTTCTATTCCTACATCTTTGGAGATAATTAGAGGAGAGTATGATAGGGACCATGCTGAAGTTTGAAGGTTGATTTGGAAGACTAAAGATGCTGAAAGAGTGAAAACCTTTCTATTTCTTGTTGCACATGATGTAATTATGTGCAATGTTAACCGTGGAAGGCGACATTTATGCAATGATGATGAATGTGCTGAATGTGATGGAATGTCGGAAACAACACTTCAGATTATCCGTGATTGTGTTCTTGCGAGAGAAATTTGGAATGAGTTCTTGATAGACAACAAATTATCTTCCTTTTTCAATGATGACATTAAAACTTGCCCACATCATAATTTGAGTGCTTTAGGATCTTGGCCAACCACATTTACTTATGGTGTGTGGTAGATGTGGAAATGGAGAATCGAGAGATTTTTTGAGAGGTGCAAGCTATTGTGGTTCCAAGACACGAGTTCATAAATATGCGAGCCAAGGAGTATCTGGATTGTTTTGAATCCAAGCAGAAACAAAATGATCATGGACGCATTACCTGATGGAAAAGTCCTCGTGTGGGCTAGTGTAAGCTTAACACGGACGTGTCCCATCGTGATGGTGAGAAAGTTGTTGGAACTGGTGGGTTAATTCGTGATCACAAGGGAAATTTTATGAGAGGATTTATTGCCATATTCAGAGGTGAATTGTTGGACCTTCTTCAATGACTCAAAATGGCTAAGGAAATGGAGATAATGCTGTTGGAAGTTGAAGTTGATGCGATTGAAGTTGTGACTATGGTGACTTCCCCTGACGCAAGATCTGCACAACACTAGGATATCACCTCTGTTTGCCGGGACCTAATTGCTAGAGATGGTTGGACTGTACAATTCAAGCAAATCAATAGGCTTGGTAACCAAGCTGTTGACTATTTAGCAAAAATAAATGATGGAAGAGTTGGAGAGATTTATGTGTTCAATGAGCCACCTGTGGGCTTAAGTTCTTTTTTAGAGATTGATTTATGGATGAGTGAGCATTGTAATAGTTTTATGATCTATTTAAATAAAATGGGATAAGACGCTCCTACTTAATAAAAAAAAAGAGATAACTTTACTTGTCCCACATGGAGTGACCTAGTGAGTAAGAGATTTGAGGAATGTTTAGAGGTCATAGGTTCAATCCTTACCTTTGCTCCTTTACTTGGTGAAAAAGTCGAGCCAGTCGGTGCAAACGGTTTACTTAGTCCGTATGTTTTACCAATTAATTCACGCACTAAAAATATGACCAAAAAGATGGGTTCCTCACTTCCTTGTCACTAAAAAAGATAACTTTTCTAGTTTTAAGATATTCATATCCCACACAATATTTGATCCCAAAAAACATCTTACAATACTATTATCCCACACAAGGCCACAATCCAAATCCAAATACAACTACTATTGGATATTATTCTACATGCATGAAAACGAAAACGAAGGGTTAATTACTATTCAATTGTGGGAGAAAAACGGTACAAAAGTCTAATCTATAACTATATGTTAAAGTTGTACCTTTTCGAGCATCAGAACGATTTTGCTCCCACCTCATATTTATAAAATTAATTTTTATTCCTAATATTTTAACCTTTTCCTTTTAAATTTTTCTTTAACTATCTATTACTAATAACTAAAGCCGGAGAAATTTCTGCCACCACATTGCGCCACGTCACCCATTTATTAAAATAATAATTTTAAATAGTTAATTATGCAAAAAAAGTTATCTCCAACTAAACACAAAAATAAAATAATATCTGTAAAAATTTATCCACAAATAAACATAAAGATAAAATAATATTAGTAGATTTGACCAAAATAGATAAAAAGTACATTATATTTATTATATTTGTAAGAGATAGATTAAAAAAAGATAAGAAAAAATATGTACACGTGATCACATATATATGTTTGAAATAAAAACAACCATATCTATCTATAACTATATAGTAATGTTGTAACTTTTCTAGCCACCACATTTATTTTGGACCTACCTTATATTAAAAAAAGTATTATTTTATTTTTTCCAATTAAATTCATTTCTATTTATTCATGTGGAAAAACAAATTAATTCGAATTTTAATTAAAAATAATGAAAATTATTTATAAAAAATATGCCTGAATTGAACCCATCTTTTTATGTATTTATAAAAAATTCATTTCTATTTATTTTGGACCCATTTTTTTTATGTATTTATAAAAAATATTTATCTTAAATCAAATGTTGATAAAAAGTTAAAAATTTCAAATATCTATATAATTACTTACCTATATTAAATTTTATTTATTTTTATATATTTACTTTATTAATATCATATTTATAATATATCTTAAAATTGATGAGTCATAGTCGTGCATGGCACGACGGGATCAACTAGTTTAAATCTATCTTTAACATCAAATAAATATCTATTTAGATAATAATATCTTTTGAAAACTTTCTTATACAAATATTTAGAATTGAAGATAACAAATAAATTATTTTTATTTTTATCTTTTATTATATCTTATTTATTAATTAAATTATTATTTTATTTAAATCTTATCGTTTTAATATTCGAATTTATAATTTTTTATTCATATTTTATCTTTTTGTTTCAAAATTAAATAATTTATGAAATATCATCAAGGATTAGGAGAAATGTACATTATTTTTACTTTAATAATCTTTTTTATTTTCAACATTAAACTTAATAATTTATATTTATTTTAATTTATTTGATTCCAAAAAATAAAAAATTGATACATCATACGGACAAGTCTAATCAAAAGCGGAGGCCAACCTAGATCCAACTACAAATTCAGTTCCGGATCCGTGACTACAGGCAGACGAGCAGGTGTGGACTACTAAACCGTAGACGCCAAGTCAAAGCTTCAAACAGATACTCGCTTCCCTCTGGCTTTCTTAGACGAAGAAGAACGGAGACGAAGTGGCGGAGAAGATGATACAAGGTGGAGTTGAGGACGAGGAGAAATGGCTGTCCTCCGGGATCACCGGTCTTCAACAAAACGCCTTTCACATGCATCGCGCTCTGGTATTCCCATCACCGTTTAGATTTTTCCGCTTTGAAAATAGTTTTTCTCCGCTAATTTCCCCAATTCCACCCCCAAACCCTAATTTTAGCGATCACGCACTCTCAATTGTTTTGAAGGATTCGAATAATCTCAAAGATGCTCTTAAGTACTCTGCCCAGATGCTAGCCGAGCTACGCACTTCCAAGCTCTCCCCTCACAAATACTATGAACTATGTGAGTTTATCCCTGATCCCTATTTTGGCATTCGAATTAGGAGTCATTCTCGGTGTTAATTTAGTGTGATCCTGATTGGAATTAAAGATATGCGGGCTTTTGATGAGTTGAGGAGGCTGGAGATGTTCTTTTGGGAAGAGTCTCGGCGGGGTAGTTCCGTTGTGGAGCTCTATGAGCTCGTGCAGCACGCAGGCAACATCTTGCCCAGATTGTAAGTTGTACACTTAAATTACATGCTAATGGCTGGTTGATTTTAGAAAAAAAATAATCAGATTTTGATCTGCTATAGCTGGCTTATGTTGGAAATTAAAATTTTGTGATTGTTTAAAGTACTAATGAAAGTTGTATTCTGTTATTTCTTCTCTTAAAAAGTAGCTGTCTTGATTCTGTGTTGTCAGCTATCCTGGCTTGCTTTCAGAGCTTACTATCTTCTGTGTTTCCCTATGGCTTTCAAAGATTTAGTGCATTTTTCATATTGGTTGTACGATTGTGTGGTACATCGGTTGGATGTTTCTTCATATATGGATCCTGTATTATGGTTGTTTGTATTCTTAATGTGGTTTTTGGTTCTGTTCTTGATTATTTATTTGTTTGTTGGTTTGTTTTCAGGTATCTCCTATGTACAGTAGGATCTGTATACATTAAATCAAAGGAGGGTCCTGCCAAAGATATTCTTAAAGATCTTGTAGAGTTGTGTCGTGGTATACAACATCCTTTGCGTGGGCTGTTCTTAAGGAGTTACCTTTGTCAAGTCAGCAGAGACAAGTTACCTGATATTGGTTCTGAGTATCAAGGGTAAGATTCTAGGACCCTAATGATGATTTGATGTACACTCTGTATTTCTTTTTCACATTTCTGAATTATTGTTTTTTCTTCCTTGATTAATTATTTTGTTTGATGCTTTGTTTAATGTCAATCAATTGGGATCATGCATTGGGCAATATATCTAGACTAAATAACTTGCTTGAATGTTGTTGATAATCTTGCTCAGCTGCTCCTACAGTAGTGAAATTTGATGTTTCGTATTTTTTTTCTTATGTTACAATGTGTAATAATTTTGTTCTTCTTTTTTAATTTTTGTTCGAACAATAAAGATGGCATTTTACAAGAAATTTCAGCAGTTTTAAATCACATATGTTTATAGTAGTAATTTAGTAAACAGAATGTTTGTTCGCCCAACATGGGTCAGTGGGTGTGTCAACTGTACTGCAGCTTGCTCAAGTACTGAATTTACGTGGCTTTATTCCTATCATCAATCATTTGCAAGAAATTTGATAACTTTTGTTTTGTAATAGGCAAGCATGTAAGTGCTTTAAATTGTGTTAAGATTGTTTTCACTCTTCATTTTTTTGAGGTACATTCAGCTATCAATATTTTGACAGTATTATATTCATTAAATCTTGGACTTTAAATCAATGGATTGTGTGTTGATGTTAATATGCCATTTTGAGCTTTTTACTTTTCGTTTGCCTGCTGGTTAATTGTTTATAATCGTGGTTATGTAGTAAATATAGTGAAATAGTTATCCAAATGATTCTATGTAATTCTTTTTAAAAAATGGAAGGAAAATTTGTATCATCGAGATTTCTCATTATGTTTAATTTTTCTCTGACTTAAATTGACGAGGAAAAAAACATGCACAACACAAAGCACTCACACCTAGAAAAAACTTATGGTCAACTCGTTTCCACTAAACACTAGCAGAAGATTTTTTTACTCTCCTACCAATACAATAGGCTTTTGCCTTACAAATTATACTTTCTTGCATGCCTTAATCTTACAAAATGTACATTCTTCTTTATTTATATGGAGTTTCTTACTAGTCCATACTGCATACTCCCTCGAGGTCTAGCAGTCTTAAACTTGGTCCCCAAATTTCATTCTCCCATCATCAGTCCACATTTGCTTCCCTTTTTGTAGCATGTATCATTGGGAAAATGAATCAGCAATTTCTTTTTCTTATGCAATACTGTTGCGTATCTGAGCCTGAATTTATTATATTTCGGCCCTTTTGGCTTTACACAGGGATGATGAGACTGTAATGGATGCTGTGGAGTTTGTTCTCCAAAATTTCACTGAGATGAACAAGCTCTGGGTTCGAATGCAGTATCAGGTGGGTTTTGGCTTTCGAATGCATTCTTGCTTGGTTGCCTCCTGAATTTTGTGTGATTGTCAAACCTAGATAATTATGGCGAAATATGATTTTTATGTTGGGTAAGTTGCATGTTTTTAGTTCCTAGCTTTTTTCCCATGTTTATTTAGTCCCAAAACTTTATTTTGATTTAAATTAATCCTACACACAATGTACTTGATTCATGTTAGTCCTGCTTAAGGGGGGACATTACCAAAAGGAAAAAGGGTGAAAGTGTTAGGTACTGGATGAAATACAAACAGGTAAGATGCAAAAATGAAATACAGGCTAAAGTTAAGAGACAAAAATGGAACACAAGCATTTAGAGACACAATTGAACAAAGAAATGGTTGGGATTTTTTAGAAACAATCTAAAGGTTAGGGACTTTAAATGTGCTCCTATAGTATTTAAGGCTCTTTTTTATTTTGTGGGTTTTGTTTAAGCTTCTGTTATGAATTGCAATGAATAATTTTGATCTTAAGACCTTTTATGGAAAACAAGCCCGATTCATTTTTTTTGTCTCCACTGAACTTTTCTTGAAAAATGACCGATTTTACATTAACATTTTTCTTTCGAGTAGTTCATTTTAGTGTGCCAACTGTTTGCCTTAGTTAGAATTGATAGTCTCAATGATAAATTGCTTTGAACCCCCATGATTAAAATTTTTCAGCGTGTCATGAAGAATTTTAACTCGCACAAAGCACCATGTAATTCATCTTGAATTACATTGTGTAAGGAAAATATAGTAGAATGACTGCTAGAAGAGATTATTTTACAGAAAAATGAAAGAGCAAGTGTCTATAAAAGTAATCCAATTTCCGTGCTCTGAAGTTCAAATTGTTTGGTGAATAATATTATTCCCACCATGCATGTTTAACCCCTAGGCCTTAGCCATCTTAGACAATAGACCTGTCCCATTGTGTGATGGCGTCCTTGCATGTCATAAAGGTAATAGATAGTCATCAGGGCATGCTTTGTGGCCATGCAGGTTATAGTGCTTGTCAATGATTCATACTCTTTGCTGACCCTGAGTTGAGGCTTGCAATCGGACTTTCTGGTCTGCAGGGACCTGCTCGTGACAAGGACAAAAGGGAAAAAGAAAGGAGCGAACTCCGTGATCTTGTAATATTGCTGTCCCGAAACTGATTAATATCACTTCGACTGAGCAATGGTGGCTAGTAGACACTTATGAGGCCTGCTGCTTTTGTTCTTAATAATATTCATTTTCAGGTTGGAAAAAATCTACATGTCCTGAGTCAGATAGAGGGTGTCGACCTTCACTTGTACAGAGATACAGTTCTCCCCCGAGTTCTGGAACAGGTATTATAGACTTCTCTTGGAAGTATTTCTGATGGAGTTACGAACACAAGAACATACAATTGCACAATGAACACAACCGACATGTACGAGTTTTTGTGCTTTCTGGATACTATTACTGCACTTTACCAGTAGAAGGATCCCCCAAAATTGGCTAAGCCAAGTATTAGAACTTTTAGTGAATTCCTAATTACATCTTTCCTTCCCTTATTTATTATACTAAGGAGATATTTCCTTACCAAAATGAGAAGATAGCATTTTTTCTCTCAATACCCGATGACAGAAGATGTATTAAACCAGTTCCTGTAGCCATACATATGGCCCATATTTTCCTTTCTTTCTAGTGTAGACAATCAAGAGCTTATTGATCTTTCATCTGTAATCCAGATGCTGCCGATTTGCTTGTAGATCTAATTCAACTTTCAATTGCAGGTTGTCAATTGTAAAGATGAGCTTGCACAGTTCTATTTGATGGATTGTGTCATCCAAGTCTTTCCCGATGAGTACCACTTGCAAACTTTGGACATTTTATTGGGCGCATTTCCTCAACTTCAGGTGGATATCTCCTTTGATCTTCTCATAATTCTATCCCATAAACCCTTCACAAGGTTGTGACTTTGCATTTGAATATATGATTTATCAAAATTCTGGCATATAAATATTTATATTTCATGTTAAAAAAACCGTAATCCTTCTTTTTTTGCTAACTTCTGGCTGTTATTAACTGTTAAACCCTCCCTTGTTTCAAGAAAAATGTGTAAGCATTCATCAAGTAATTATTTTAACTTTATGGGTGGAGTTAGTGTAAAATTTTGGGTTGTCTCTGTTGGGTTGTCATGTTGTGGGCTGGAGTTTGGAAAATGATTATCTTGAGATGAAATTGCATCTAATTGTGTCCATAAATATGGAGAAGCAGAGTAAGGATGTAAGTTGAAGTGTTGCCCATTAGCACTCCTGGCCCTTTTCTTCATTATGCAGCATAGTTCCTCTAAATTGTACTGATAATGGTAACTAATTTTTTATGTCAATTTTTGCAGCCATCTGTTGACATCAAAACAGTACTGTCTTCTCTGATGGAACGGCTGTCAAATTATGCTGCCTGTAGCACAGAAGTGAGCTACTTCTGCTTGTTCATGGTGCTTCTTGGGTTTGAATCAATTGTTTACTAATTTGTTTTCATTTCATTTCATACAGGCCTTACCTGAATTCTTGCAAGTGGATGCATTTTCAAAGTTAAATAATGCTATTGGGAAGGTATGCAACAGAATTAAAAGCTCCTCCTCTTCCTCCCACTTTCAGCTATGGCGTGTTGGATGTTGAGGAGGAATTTTATATGATTGAGGTGGTAGCCTTCACACTTTCCTGCAACCAGCATAGTATGGATAACCTGATTAGTGGTTGGAGCTAGTGAAAACGATTGCAGTCACTCATTTCTGCCACCTAATGAATTTCAACAAAGGATTTTGATTCATCAATATTTGTTTAATCACAAAGATTGGAGAATCATTACTATATTGTGGAATGATTACTAATATTGTCTGCCATGCATGTTGCTGGAGCATTGTATAATATATGATTAAATGGTTCTTACATTTATACCACTTGCAGGTCGTGGAAGCTCAGGTTGACATGCCTGCTTTTGGGGTTGTAACTCTATATTCCTCTCTTCTTACTTTTACACTACATGTATACCCTGAGCGGCTTGATTATGCAGATCAAGTTCTGGTAAGTTGTCTTCATCCTATTTCTAGCTTTGAATGATCTATCTCTATAGATTTTTTACCTGATGGGTTCTCTCTTTTGTTGAGTGAAGTATGTTACTTGGTTACAACTATATTATAATAACATAGAGAATATGTCAGTCTCAAATTACCACAAGAACTTGCTACTTGCATAGTTCAGGCCTACTTTAAATTCGCTGAAATAGGACTTGTTTTGGTTACTGCTGCCCTACTCTTCCATGAATTTATCTCAAGATGTGTCAAATTTACTCTTGAGGTTTGTAACAGGAAAATGATTTATATGCTATAAAAATTAGTACCATGTTTTGCAATTGATTAGGATTGGTAAACACAGAATATAGAGTTGAAAATTCACATGTGGCAAACCATGATTTACTTTGCGCATAAGCAAAACAAGTCATTTAATACTCAGTGTTGGCTAAGAAGACTAATTGAAGCTAGCAGTTTACTGTTACAAATTTACATGACATGCTATAGCTGGAAAGCTATAGCAAATGAGGATGGTCTATGATGGCTAAAAAAAAATATAATTCTTCAATCCCTAAATTGATTTCTGCGTTTTCATCCTTTTTATTTTCTTATATTGTAAACATGCCTTCTTTCTTTTTCTTTGTTTGGTATGTTTACTTTAGGGTCTGTTTTAAGGGTTTTCTTGTTTTGTTTTCTGTCTATTCAGGGATCCTGTGTGAAGAGGTTATCTGTAATGAGTAAAATTGATGACAGCAAAGCATTCAAGCAGATAGTCGCTCTTTTAAGTGCTCCATTGGACAAGTACAATAATGTAATGACAGCATTGAAGCTCTCAAATTATTCTTGTGTGATAGAATACCTTGATAGCACGACAAAGAAAGTGATGGCAACAATTATTATTAAAAGCATCATGAAAAACAATACTCAAGTTTCTACGAGTGACAAGGTATATAATTATTTGGGTTTATTTTCCTTTTTTTATATTATAATTGCATTGAAATGACTAATAATTGCTTTCTGCGGTAGGTGGAAGCACTATTTGAGTTGATTAAGGGGCTGATCATGGATATAGATGGAAGTGAGGAGGATGAGGTAAACTGAAAAAATGAAGTACAATTTCTTTCAACTCTAAATTTTAATTGCAGCCCAAAATTGGAGTAGGGAATCAGCAGGATTCTGGTGAAAGGAGATATCTACTGTTTAGAACAAATTTGGAATAATTTAATGTTCCTTGATACGCTTGCACAACTTTATGATTACAATTCTTAACAGCTTATCTTCTTGAAACTACTAGGTTGATGAAGAGGATTTCAAGGAGGAGCAGAATTCTGTTGCCCGCTTGATACAAATGCTTCATAATGAAGATCCAAAGGAGATGTTTAAGGTAGTATAATACTATGCAAAGAAATTGAATCCCGTACTCGATTAATGCATGTCTTTATACTGACAACTACACAGTTTTTTTGGCATATTTATAAGTATTTTCTTGCTCATCAGATTGGCTTATACACTGCATTTCTGTATGGTTTCTTAGATGTATTAAATTTATAAAAAAAGATTGGATAAACTTGGAATACTCGGGGAAATTCCGAAAGTGAAAATGGCGGGAGTGCTTTTAGAACAATTTTATTTATTGTTGCAGATTGCTTTCAATTGACATTGCCTCTTCTATTTTCTTATTGTTTGGATGCTAGCTGATGATTTTGTTGGGTCTGTCGGGCGCGTCCTTCTGACATGTTCACTGTTCAGGCTATGGATGCCCCCATCTTGACCCCCCAGATCCTGCTTGAGCGGGACATTACTGGGCAATGATGTTGATGTTATGTTATTATTTAGACTGAATTCTGAAGTATATCTTTTCTCTTATTGTTCTTATGATTTATAAACATTTTATTTTAAAAAATGGATAACATGTATGATTGCTGACTGGAACTCTACTTTGCCTTCTCTTTGAGGGATTTAGCAACCAGTATGCTGTTTTCTTGTCCATTGTCCTGTTGGCGATGGGCACAAAATGGAAGCTTTTGGAATGCGTGTTTGTCTCAGTTAATTATTGGCTGTTTTGTTACAAGTGCAATTGTATTTCTTCTTACTATTTGCTGATGATTGTTCTTTCTTTTGAGTTGCAGATCATAGCTATTGTACAAAAGCATATCTTAGCCGGTGGGCTAAGACGGCTAAAATTTACTGTCCCTCCTCTTGTCTTTTCCTCTCTTAAGGTCTAATATCTCTCTTCCTCTCTCACGCATATGAATACACTCATTACCATGCATGAAAACAATCTGAATAGACAAGAAGTGGATGCATACTTTAGCTGTTTTAGTTTGCTATTAGTTGGTTCTTTTTGTATTAAATAAAGTATTCTATTGTTAATAGAATTGAATTAGAAATGACGTCATGAATGAAATTCTCTTTGAAGAAAGACAAAGCAAAAGGAGCAACGACCAATATCTATTATATATCCTCATATCTCCATCAGTTTGTTACCATAAATTTATTATGTGAATGCATAATGTGATAATGTGAGTCATTCAAGTAGGCTTATAAGTAAGGATTTTCTCTATTCAATTTAAGTAGAAGGAATATTGTCTTCTCTGTTTCTCTTCTGATACAAGTTTGTGCCTTAAAATTTCTTGTTTGACATTTCAAAATAATGACACTCTTTCATTCCCTTTATGTTTTTATCTGCAGCTGGTAAGGATGCTCAAAAACCCAGAGAAAGGTGAAACTGGAGAAGAAACTGCAGATATGTTAACAAAGATCTTTCAGCTGCTAAATCAGGTAGTTTTTACTGAAGATATTTTTTGTCCTTTCAAATGTTGAAAATTTTCATGTGGTAATGTAGAAAACATTGGCAAAAGTTGATGGCATTATTGAATAGCATCTCTTATGATTTTATTTAATTGTGAAGGACATCAATGTTACGCTTCCTTCTATCTTTTCCATTTACCCCCACATATCATCTGTATTCCCCCCCCCTCTTTTGTTCCACCCCTACTCGAAATTTTAACCCCCTCCATTGCGTCTCTAATTTTCCATGTAACATACCATGCAAGAGGTGTGTATATACATAGATGAGAAGTACTTGTAATTAGTTTTGAATAGAAGAAAAATAGTGCGAAGGATATAAACAAACATTTCTCTCTTGCTCTCTTATTCTATTATTTTACAGTCTTTCTAATTTTATTTTGTCCAGAACAGTCTTTTCATTCTTGAGTTTTATAACAGTTTGCATGATGTTGTTTTACAAATCTTTAATTCATTACTCTGAATTCATTGTATTGTTATTGTCTCCCTTCTATGCCGCTTCTCATCCCTAAATATTTTTCAAAATTATCACCTTTTATTTCCCAAAAATGGTTGTCAAATCTCGATTTGTCACTTACTTACCGTATTTACATTTCTTACAAAGGAATATCGTCAGTTCATTGTTGTATGGTTTTCTAAATGTGAAAAACACTGATGGATTCAGTGCTTTAAAGTATAGAAAGAAGAGAATAAATTGTTTTTGTGACCTTAATTGCTTTTGCAGCAAAAGAATTAATCTATTTGTTTTTATGTTGCGTCTCTTCGCAAGATCATTGAGCATCTTTCAAATGTTCCAGCTCCAGAACTATCGTTGAGACTGTACCTGTTATGTGCAGAGGTATATTATCATGACTGAAGATTCTATATCAGAATTTATCTGGCTAGCAGCATTTAATACCATGTCTGTTTTGTAGGCTGCAAATGCTTGCGATCTTGAACCTGTTGCTTATGAATTTTTTACCCAGGCGTATATATTATATGAAGAAGAAATATCGGTAATATTTAATAACCTATCATCTTATAGTAGTTACTCTTGTGCTTGTTTCTTAACTTTTTCCTGTTTGTCATCATAGGATTCCAGAGCACAAGTGACTTCTTTGTACCTGATAATAGGTACTCTTCAACGGATGCTTGTATTTGGTGTTGAGAACAGGGACACTCTTACTCACAAAGCAACTGGGGTAATTAGTAGTCTGAGTATCTTGGTATAACTGTTGGTATATGAACATCTGAAAAAGCTGTTCTAAAATCTTGTCATTCGTGTAATTTGTGCAGTATTCTGCAAAGCTTTTGAAGAAGCCTGACCAGTGTAGAGCTGTTTACGCGTGCTCTCATCTGTTCTGGGCTGATGATCCAGATGGGCCAAGGGATGGAGAGAGGTATGCTAATGGAGCCCTTCCATATGATATAATTTCTTGCCTGTTGCATTTGCTCCTTTCTCCTTTACTTTTTCTTGTTTGTCAAGGCTTTTGTCATGCACATGTCATTCTTTTGGTCCATGCATCTACCCAATGTGCACCTCTTTGCGGGATCAGGCATTTGAGTTGGTTTTTCTCCTCTAAAGCAAAAAGCTACAGCTATCAGTATGTAAAGTCTTAAGGGCTTAGTAAGCCGAAGTGGACAAATCTTGCATCTCGCACAGCAGCATTTGCAAGATACGAATCTTGTTTTTCTTAATAAAAAAAGTTTCACTTTTTCTCTTTGTAAATGTATATGTTTTCTTTTATATTATTTTATAAAGTTGCATAAAAAATGTTCAGTTCACACGTAGATTTTGAATTTGACGTGGATGAGGCAAAAAATGAGAGATTTTGAATTTTGTGGATGAGGAAAGATAATGATAAGATTAATCCCTTACTTGCAATGAAATTTCTTCTGTAAATTTGCAGTGAAACTTGAATGTTTCCTACTTGTTTGACATCTCCCAACTTTGTGCAGGGTTCTTTGCTTGAAGCAGGCTCTTAAAATTGCGATGAAATTTCTTCTGTAAATTTGCAGTGAAACTTCACTGTTTCCTACTTGTTTGACATTTCCCAACTTTGTGCAGGGTTCTTCTTTGCTTGAAGCGGGCTCTTAAAATTGCGAATGCCGCTCAACAGATGTCCAATGCAACACATGGTAGCAGTGGGTCGGTTATTCTTTTCATTGAAATTCTCAACAAGTAAGCTGTTTTTCCTCAGCCAGTGTTAATTTGAAGCTTACTGTAAATCTTCTTAGGGTCCATTTGATATCCATATCAGGATAATATGGGGTACGTGTATGGATATGACTTATAACCATATGTGGTGTGTGGTCTATTTTGATATTCATATCAATCTGATATCTGCCGTTTAGTGTATGAGATATCTATATCAGTTTGATATCCTGAGTGTAATTTTGACATTTTCCAAAAATAGTTAGATCAAAGATATCTCTCATACCCATACCCTTACCCAATATCTTGATATCATTATATCTTGATATCCATACCTATACTGATACCCGAAATCTCATATGTTTCGTATAAAGATGGGAGAGGGTAATTGATTGTCAATGCAAATAAACTGACCTTCATTTCCTTGAATCCTTAGGTATCTCTACTTCTTCGAGAAGGGAAATGCACAGATCACAGTGGGCACCATCCAGGACTTAATTGAATTAATCACAACCGAGATTCAGAGTGATAATGCCACAACTGACCCTGCAGCTGACGGTTTCTTTGCCAGTACACTGCGCTACATCCGTTTCCAGAAACAAAAGGGTGGTTCTGTGAGCGACAAGTACGAGCCCCTCAAGATCTAAATTCAACAATAAACACAGCCTGGCTGATTCTAGGCCCTTGTGTTTCATGATTGGAAACAAATTTCTGATTGAGAGTGGCGAGTGTTTCAATCTAGAATCATATGTGTATCAGTGATTACTAATTGTTGCGATGATGGTAGATTTTTGCACAGCTGAGATTTTTTCCCCTTATTTAATTTTGCTGGGTTTGTTGTGTTTTTATTAGTAACATAGTAGATGCAATTGTGGGTGAAAAACTGACAATTAATAATGCTACATCACGTTATATAGATGTTTCTGTTCACTCTGGCATTAAAAGTCATGTTAATACAATACACTTTTGTATTTTGGAGAGATTGCAATTCTAAATCATTTGGTCAAGAGTTTTGAGACGTACATCTTCCATTTTGGAGAGCTTGCTAATCTTGTTCATTCAACAAAACACGCTACAGATTGAGCCTTCGAGGTTGACAAAATATTAGCGATTCAAATGTGTGGATTCGATATCAGGGTAAAAAAAATTCCAAGCATAAATAAAGTTGTATTGTCTTCATGAAAAGTGACATTTTTGTATTATTATTGTCTCCATGAGAGTTCTAGATTATGTGCAACAACGATGCGTCGTCAACGGGCCGCTTGGCAGCTTCCTATCTCCTCGTACTTACTGAACAAGGGCAACTCTATGACAAACATACGAGTGCCACTTGGAATAAAGTTGTGAATGCCAAACTAACCATGGACAACTCCATCCAATATTCTCCTGAACAAGGGCTTTGGATGTAGTTCACACGTCGGAATCGTCAGATCAACTTGTCTAATGGGCTCACCATTTTGGATTCGGAATCGTATATTCTTCTATTTCAGGATAATTCGGATGCCAAGTACTTCCTCATTTTAACATACTCTCCCTCATCCTAATCCAAGATAGAGGCAGCAGACCAGTAACCACAATGACCATCCACGATGACATCTCTAACCTCGTCGATGGAGTAAATGAAGACGTTCACAACTCGAACCCCAAAACGAACTCCTAAAAGGATCATGGACACCGTCTCTATAGGGATTGTAGCACATGCATAGCTTCAACACACACCTCGGCCATCAATTGCTTATTCTTAGCACGAGGTTTTCTCGTAGGAACCGTGTTGTCGTTGTTGTCCCTATCCTTGTCCTTCCTCTTTCCATACTTACTCATCTTGTGCTCAAAGTATGTTTTATCCCTCTTGGTGTTCTAGGTGAATCTCTTAGGCCTTCCTTCCATCGGTTTGAATATCGTCGCAATGAAACTTGACTAGCTCAGTGTCTCCATGTCTTCAAAGAATGATGAGATCCGATAGACTTGCTCTTTTCTCAATTCATCCATGTCGGATTTTCATGTCATTCATGCCATTTGAGATTCTCAATGTGTAGAGAATTGTGGTATTTGTCGCATAGTATGCGACAAATACCAAAATGGGTGAATCTCATGCAACATGATGGGAGTGTCGTCACGATCGCACTCGTAAATCTATGGTTGCATGGAATCGCGAAATAGTCTCTCCACAAATTTCAACGCACTCTTCTTAGTAATTACAAATGATCTCATCGTTATACACTGCCAACAAGATGTTGAAACACATCTGGGACACTCGATAGAAAAGCTGAGCGAATAAGTACCTCAATCCCGTAATAACATTCTCCATCCCATTTAGAATCATTATACACGGTGACTTCATCTCTTCCTCAATTTGAATTTGGGTCTCCAATTGATGGTGAATCCTTTGTATCATTGTGTTGAAGCCCATAACTAACGATTCCAAACCATTGTTTAAAACCTTGTGCATTCCCTTGACCTTGTCAATGTACAAATCGTGCTAACATGAGAATAAATAACATTGTGGCGGTAAATTGTACCCTTATATCTTAACTTTATGATTAGTATAAGAAGTAGACTTCACGTGTTTGTGGTTCTTATAAGGAAATGAAGTCGTTTGTCTATCTAAACTCTCACTATATGCATCTTATAAGGCCCAAGCCACGTCCTCTCGACATAGCCAATGAGCCCCCTATGCCAATACTTTAAGATTTCTTGAAGTTTCGCTTCATAGCCCCTTGGTGGTTGATATGAACAATCCCCAACATCTATCCAAAAAGTCATGTGCTTCCTCATCTTTGTAGGACGTCAGTCGCATATGATCAAATGTTTGATATAATATGCACCCATCATAACAAATGTTGCACTTCTTCGGTGAAAACCTCGTGAATTGCATTTATGATGGCTTTGTCTCTATCTTTTACAATGTTTGTTGGTATTACACCCAAATCCTCATATAATTTCCTCAAATGCCTAAACTCATGCAAAACTAGGAGTGTCTTCCTTAGACATGAATGCAAATGCGATGTTGAATGTTAGGTTCGTGCAGGTCCTACCAACGATCTCCAACAAGTACATGTTATACCTACAAATTATAATGAGTTTAATCACAAACAAAAAAAATAGAACAAATACTCCAAATGGGAAAAATACGTGCATTAAATCAAAACATACTTGTTTGTCGTGTATGTAGCATCCATAACAACCAGAGAAGGAAAAACCTTCATCAAGTGGAGTGACCTCAGGTGGACAAAAAACAAGATATCTAATTCACTAGAACCCGAGCGATTTCCTGTCCTCACTGTATAACCTTGGTCGTGTGTGAACTATAGTGTCCATTGACACATTGTTAGCTTACCACAGTCTAACAATAATATTTTCTTCTTGAAGTTCGATATTTGATTCCAAGATGTCATATTTTGTGGGTTATAGTCACCAACATATTTGAAATATCCTTCGGGCTCAAGAACAATTTGAACACAATGATGATCATATTCTGTTCTGTCGAGGTTAGTCGACTAGCATACGAATGTCCAAGCAGACTGGTACTAAGCTCATCCTTGTGCCCGCCGAACTTTACCTTCAGAGTCCATGTTCCATGAGACCTTGCTCGACGCCCAACCATTTCAAAAGGGCATTTGTACTTCTTTGAGCGTCCAATACCTCTTTTCGATCTAGACAACCTAACATGCTCGCAACTTAGTTTGACTATACGTTCAGACGAGTTTCTAACGATCAAAACCATCATCCTATCTCTCGACTGATTCCCTAGCTCAATTAAGTATCTCATCTCGATTATTCCACATGTATTCATTAGCAAAATTACTTGTAAAATCTAGACCAGAAAAGAAGCCTATACATACAAACTCATATCAAATTATGAAAATATATAAAATATGGTACTATAATCTTAACTCGAAATATGAAAACTTCTATGCAAAAATTCGTACCAAACTATAGAAATAACTCAATGCATATTCAATTACATAAAATAAATTTCTTAATTGCAAAGTATATTATCAAATCTACAAATTATAATAGCAAATGTATATATTAAACAAAACTCGAAGACAAATAATTAAAAATTTTAAAGCACATTCATAGAAAAGTGATCCTATTCATAACTAAATGATTTATACATATATCTGTTATATTCATCAATTAAGGACTTTCTACACCATGCATATCTCATTCTTTTCGAAATACAATAGGTTTAGAAGATACGTACCGGTAACTAAATATTCGGATCGAATGATTGTTCTTGTTCTTCTCCTTATCCTCCTTCATAATACAATGAATTTTCGCCCTCGTAATATTCCGCGTCTTCTCCGGCATAATATGGATCCCAACCATAAGACATTATTGACAAATGATTAATGTATTGGGAATTGACAATTTAGATTTTAGAGGGTGAAAATGAGAGAAGATGTGTATGGATGAAGGTGTGAGTATCTGATAATGCATGTGTATTTGATGCCGTATAGTAGTGTGGTATTACGTATTGGCGTGGCGTGAAATCTAAAAAGTTGATGCTAGATCACGACAAATGAGCTAAAATCCTTTTATTTTATGCCGTAATATGACAGTAAATTATTACGCCCCTCTTGAATAGAGTCGTGCACAAAGTCGATATTTTATGTTAGAAAAATCCGAAACGAAATTTAAATAGGATCTTGAATGATATGGTATGGAGAAAAATTATTGAATTGTTTGAAATCCCAAATTTTGAGATACTGCTTTCAAAAACGACATTTTCACGTCGGGTAACGAGTTGAGCAGGGCCGTCCAATGGTTTATTGAGGTCTTGTGCAAAAATATAACAAGTGTTCAAAATCGATTAATCATATATTTGATTACAAATTTTTGTTCAATCAAGTTTTATATTATTATTATGATTTATGACTATACGACTAGTTTGTGATTGTTCAAATATAATATTTTGATTTTATTGATAGGAGTGGTTGAAAAAATAGTACAAAGGAAATTAAATTAGATGTAATTTGCATATACAAAATAAGGGTCCCAAAAATATTAAAATTAGACGATAAATATATAATTAAATAATAATTAACTAATAAGTTATATTCTAATAATATACTTCATTTTCACTATATAAATTAAACATCTAATAATTTACAAATTTTAAAAAAGGTTTTATATATAAATAAACTACAGTGGTCACCACTCCGGTTTTTTCCGCGATGAGATTTGAACGCGGCCACACAAGGTGGCCACTGGTAGTACAGGTAAGACCATCTACACCAACCGATAAACATGTCCATAATTTGATACTTATAATATATATTAAATTTTAAATTTTTGGGCCCTAAAATTCGGAGCCCTGTTCTGCTAGGCTGTTTGCATATGTTCATGGACGGGTCTGAGTTGAGTACACCCAGAACTGAGAAACATGCCAGGGATTTTTTCAGAAAACATGGATCATGGATGACAGTGCAAACTACACAAAACCCGGCCATGCAATATTGCAATCATTTTACATAGCAGATTGCAGGAAAATGAATAACTGAACTGCACACTAAGATTGCTTTCATCCGATATATAAAATTGATTAATTAAGGAGAAAAATAAGCACTAGTAAGTCGAAAACAAATGTGTAATTCCAAGAACTCACAAGACAAAAAAAAGAAGTTAAAAACACCTATTGTCTGATACAGACCTAGTACATTTTTGCTCAAGGGTAAAATAGAAGGAATCTTCTTCACTTTACACGGTTTTCTGAGATTACAGAATGGAGCAAGCTTTCTGTGTCATTGACTTCTTTTTCTTCTGCTTTGGTGGTTGGAGAACAACCTTAATCGCCTCGTCGAAGACTGCCTTGACATTCTACAGATACCGACCACATCAAAATCTCGGATCAATTAGCAGATTAAAGTAAGAATGGCATTGGCATTAAATCAATTGAAGTGGAAAAAAAACTACCTCATTTTAGCCCTTTACAATTTTTTTTTTCAAAGGCACTACCCATAAGAGTCGAAATAGAGATTTCATGGTGCTACCCTAAAGTCCTACTCTTTACAGAATTTTTAAGAGTATAATTATTTGAACTGAAAAAATTATATTCTTGGTTACTTTTGCATGCCTTTTTATACACCAACGGGTATATAGATATGAGAGAAAAATTATCATAAATCCAATGTTCAAGAGCAATCATTATAATCCATCAGTAACTTTTTAACTACAAATATCTAAAATGACAATTATTAAGCAACAAAATTTTAAGGCGAAACTGACATTTATTACTGAATGAAGGAAATACAAGTTACCTGTTGTGATTTAGCACTGCACTCAACGTAAGCAGGTGCACCAATTTGCTTCTTCAATTCATCTCCCTAAATTATAACATTAAAGTTACTTGTTAATTCAATGCAAAACTGATAAATGTGCAATAAAAGGTTCTTTTACCTGAGCTGCAGTAATTGGCACCGCACCGGGATGGTCTATGAAAAATTGCTTGTCATCTCGAAGATCTGGTGCAAACACAAATAAATCAGCAGACTCTCAACAATTATACCACCAAGATTCTAAATTGTATATTTACTTTAGAATTGTGAAAGCATGCACTCACAAATTATTAATTTTTGTTTTGTTTTTCACAGCATGCCAATGAATATGCATGAGCAATAACAGTATATTGTTTACAGTAATGATAAAACACTGAGTGAGTAACTTCAGTTTAAAACAATATGGAATTTACTACTCGCTGTGATAGAGCAAAAATGCAAACTAAAACTATAGCAGCAAAAGAAATGAACAGAACCAACAAGAAAAATCTAACCAATTTTCGTTCCAACAAGAACAATAGGAACACCAGGAGCATAATGCTTCAACTCTGGAATCCACTGAAAAATTGAATCCAGACATTTCAAACTCAGGAGAAAGGACAAGTAGCATCAAGAATAAAGATTGACTCATTCAGCTGAAGCAGAAGATTAATAACTGAGCAGCACATACCTTCTTGGTAACATTTTCATAACTAGCCTTGCTTATCAGAGAGAAAGCTAGAATGAAAACATCAGCGCCACGATAACTCAAAGGCCTTAATCTGTTGTAATCCTCTTGTCCTGTTTAACAAACAAGTATCACCACACAAAAGGAAACAAGTGCATAAGCAAATCGATACAAGTGTAGGAAGCCGAAACCTGCAGTATCCCATAAGCCAAGATTAACTGTGGCACCATTGACAACTACATTTGCACTGAAATTGTCAAAGACGGTAGGCACGTAATCCTGTGGTGATAAGAGAAAGACAAAACTTCAGGAACAATATTGTGATCGTATTTGTCAACAGTATAGGATTAATGTCTCGTGCATATCATCACCCTAAATTTCATTTAAAAAGCACCTAATAAGCCAGTTATAACAGATACGTTTTACAACTTCACAACACTCCTGATGGTTTGAACTTGACTTATCTAAGGCATTAAGCATAAAGGGACAGGAAAAAGATTTTCCATACAACAATGAAAGTTTGTTATTGTCATATGAAAAAGTCTTTTGTAGAGACTTTCACTGATATATAAGAAGCTTTCCTCTGAAAGTGTCAGGCAACAATTAACTTTTTTTTATATTAAGAATTGATATGAAAGAAACTACAGTTTCTCATTGTAGAATGTAGATGCTCTAAGAAAGGGTGACTCCAAATTTATCGTGAAGCTATACATTTAAGAAAACTCACAACAACAACATTGACAGTAGAACAGTATAACAACATTTCTATTTTTACTGCCACACACGTATTAGGAGATGCAACTGTTTAATGCAGAAGATTTCAAGCTTACAGAGAGTTACTACACAGCTGAATTTAAAATCAGAAAGAGGCTTATTTACAGTCAGATAACATATAATTTGGAAACCAAACTTTGAATTTGCATGCCATATTACCAATGAGACAAATGGAGAGAGAGACAAAGAAGAGGGATCAAGGAAGCAAAATTCACCAAACAAATTTCTTTTTTTTTTAAATTTAATTTTCCTTATATGCGAGGGAAAAACTGAAACCAAACAATTTGAGAATTCCTCAAATTTCAATACAAAGACAGCAATTAGAAATTTCGAAAAAAAAAGACAATAATAAGGGAAAAATGTTAAGGCAATATGCAACTTTTCAAAAAAAAAAAAACGTTAAGGCAATATGCAATTTCACAGATAAGAGAATACAAATTAACACCATAGAGGATCGAATTTCACCACAAAATTCGGCAAGGATTTGAAAACCAAGAGGAAAAATGCAAAGGCAAAGAAGATTCTCACCGTAGGGAAAGTGTTGCTGGTGTAGGAAATCAGCAAGCAAGTCTTTCCAACGGCACCGTCACCGACGGTGACGCATTTGATGAACCTGGAAGCGCTCATCTTGTCCTAATTTTTCACTTTCTCCCTCAGATCTTCACCAGAAGACCTGACCAAATTTCCAAAAATGACAATCTTTTGTTTATTCAAATATTTCCGGCCAGGGTCTTCTTCCTCAATTGGACACGGCAAGAAACTGATCAAGGAAGAACAAAACACGATTCGGAGTCCTGAAAGCCCTAATTTGGGGAAAAAATAATAATGACAACACTACAGGAGGAGAATGAACAATGACAATTGAGACGACGAAACCTTAACCCTAGAGCTACTAGATCCGTTTTAAGAGAGAGAGAGAGAAAGAAATGAAGCGATAGGGAGAGAGAGGGGGGATATCGAAAAGAATGGAGGTTAGAGCGCACCTGTGAAATCGGAAAACAATGTCGTTGAAGTGTTCTTTGAACGTAGCGAAATGATTGCCGAAAAAATCGAATTTGAAAATTGCGGAGAGAGGGGGAGGAGTGATCGACCTCTACTTTTTATGCACATATTTGTAGATTTCATACATTTTGAAAAATCAATAATTTTTATTTACTTTTTTTTATTTGCTTTAAACAAACGTAAATATTGACTAATAAGTGTTATCAATCTTATTTTATATATATTCAAATCAAAAGACTTTAGAAATATGGTCAAACAATCTAAAGTTTTAGTTGTCTCCTTTAAGATAGAGAAAATGTGAATGTATAAAAAAGACTTTAGAAATGTGGTCAAATAATCTTGTCGAGTTCAATTTTCAAGTTCTAATATGTTTTTTTTTTACGAGGGATCCACCTTTGGTGGTAAACCCCGGGTCCGTGAACTAGCAGGAAAGCGCACGAACCAGGTAAACCGGCTTGCACCGACCGGCTCGACCTAGTGGTGGAGGAATGGTGAGACTTGGTTTTTCACCCAAGTGTAGGGGCGGAGGCAAGAATCGAACTTGGGACCTCCCAACATCCCCCATACCCCTTACCACTAGGGCACCCCATGTTTTAACTTATGAAAAACACACACTTATTTAAGAAACAAGCTAAGATTTGGAACAAGCGTACCTTTGGAAACATATTTGAACAATTAAAAGGTTTTTGAAGAAAAACTTGTGGAAATTCAAAACAACATCTTGATATCACCACAACCTAGTGTCATGCAGAAACAAATCCGACTAATACATAAGAAAGAATGTATCCTAAACTACCATAAAATGTATTGGAAACAACAAGCCAAGACAAAACATATTAAATTGACGGATACAAATTCAGGTTATTTCCATAAGGTTGCAAATGGAAGACGAAACCGTAAAACTATCAAAGAAATAATAACAAATGAGGGCACACGTATTATAAAAAAAGGGATAACATCCGAGAAGAAATACGATTGGATTTCAAAAGAAGGTATGCAAAAGAACCAACGAGCAACAATGGTGCCCAAGAATATCTTAATTTAGTCATGAAACAAATAACGGATGAAGATAATACTATGCTAATAAGCCTGATTACTAATGAAGAAATCAAATCGATAGTGATAGGATTAGGAACAGATAAATCACCGGGACCTGATGGGATAACAGTGGAATTTTATTAGAGATTTTGGGATATTGTAGGTCCATCGGTAGTTAAAGCGGGCAAAAGTTCCTTCCACTCTGGGAGACTATTAAAGCAGTTTAACCATACTTTTATAACACTAATTCCGAAGACTGAAAACCCAAACTCGACTAACCATTATAGACCGATTAGCCTATGCACAACAATATACAAAATAATATCTAAAATTATAACAGAACAACTAAAAAGGTAATAGGCAAAATAGTACACCCTCTTCAAGGAGCTTTTGTGTCAAATCGATCGATCCAGGATAATGTTCTCATAGCCCATGAAATTTTCCACTCTTTTAGGAGCTCAAAAAACAAAGATGGATGGATTGCTATTAAATTAGATATGGAAAAGGCCTATGATCGTGTTGATTAGGAATATCATTTTGAAGTACTACAAAGATTTGGATTCGACAACAAGTTCATTGCTTGGATTAGGGAGTGTGTGTGCTCAACATCCTTTTCAGTATTAGTAAATAATGGTCCCACGGATCCATTTAGCCCGGAAAGAGGACTAAGACAAGGTGATCCGTTGTCGCCCTTCCTCGTTGTTATTGCTATAGAAATTCTCTCAAGAAAGTTACAAATTACGAGCCAAGTGGATAAAAACACGATTGATTTTCCGATCTCTAGAGGTGGGATTAGGATCCCCTTCCTCTCATTTGCTGATGATATCACCATCTTCACCAAATGCTCCCAAGGAGCTTGCTTGAAAGTCAAAAACATTGTTGATAACTTTCGCAAGATCTCAGAACAAAAAGTGAATTATAATAAATACGCCTTTCAAGCTTCTAAAAAATATGACCAATGCTCAAAAAATACATGTTCAACAAGTTCTTGGAATCACATCAATGACGGATATTGAAAAATATTTGGGTTGTCCTATTATAAATGGTAAAGTTAATAAAGAGACTTTCATGGATTCAATTGGTAATGCCCATAAACAACTAGCTAAATGGAAAGCGATCTCCCTTTCTCAAGAAGGGTGTACAACTCGGATTAGATCAAACCTAGCTACAAAAACCAAATTACGTTATGCAAAGTTTTATCCTGCCAAACAGTGTTCAAGCTGAGATGGATAAAATAAACAGAGGGTTCATTTGGAATAAAGATAGAAACCATAAGCCTTTAGTGCGATGGGATAAAATTTGCAAACCAAAGACATATGGGGGACTTGGAATTCGAAAGACGGAACATATGAACAAGGCACTACAAATGAAACTACTCTGGAAACTATAAACTGAACCAGATAATATTTGGGTTCGGATAGTTAACCAGAAATTAATACTTTAGGAATGATAACTTATTTTCATACAAACTAAAATCAAACACATCTTGGAAATGGAAAAAACTTATGAATCTTAGAGAAGAATTCTATAAGGGTCTTATATGGCAAATAGGTGATGGAAAAACGGTAAATTTCTGGAAAGACAACTGGAACCTCGGGGGACCGTTATACCATCATGCAACAAATCCAAATAACATTAACAAAGCATCCAAAGTCGCTGATTGGGTCACGATTGATCGTAAATGGAAGACTAATGAATTAAAACAAATCCTGCCTAATGACGTAGTTGCAGTAATCCAAGGAACCCCCTACCCGAAAATAATATCCAAGATAGACTCTATTGGGCACCTAGTAAAAATGGATGTTTCTCTACCTCGCCAGCTGTAGAATTGATCATGAAATTAGAAACACAAGCCCAATATATAAACCAGTGGATTTGGAAACTGGACATTTACCCAAAAGTGAAAAATTTTCTTTGAAAAATTGATAATAATGGGCTCCCAACGAAGTCAAGACTAAGGGATAACCAAATCGTAACACCTGGCGGGTGTGTATTATGCGATTGTACCACAGAGGATACTACACATTTACTAGCTAAATGCCCTTACATGATAAATATAACTAGTACGATAGACACAAAATGAGCAAATATATTAGGGGTTCACTATAGCTGCAGTAGTTTGGTGGTGCGTTTGGCACCAAAGAAACAAATTGATATTCCAACAAGATCGTTATGATGACATTCCTAACTTAGCAAATTACATCTGGACACAATTGGGCAATTGGGAGAGATCGAGACAATGGACCGAAGATGAAGAAAGAAATGAGACTCTATATC
Organism: Fallopia convolvulus; assembly: GCA_964016875.1. Classification (NCBI taxonomy): domain Eukaryota; kingdom Viridiplantae; phylum Streptophyta; class Magnoliopsida; order Caryophyllales; family Polygonaceae; genus Fallopia; species Fallopia convolvulus. The sequence continues at coordinate 16,718,329 of OZ024719.1, forward strand.
ATAAGCCTAAGAAACGGAAAATACAATCGCCCAAAAAATGGAAAAGGCCAAGGGAAGGATTTATAAAAAATCAATGTTGTTGCGTCCAGACTTTCAAACGAGCAGGCATCAGGAGGAATTATCATAAGAGACCAAAGAGGACGTGTAATTAATATGATGGTACGAAATTTTGGTCGGATTTCAATACTAATAGCTGAAACTCTGGCCCTCCGAGAGGCAATTAAAGAGACGAGAAAAATGAACGTGGAAAAGGTTGAAATTGAAAGTGACAACCTGCAAGTCATCAATGCAATCAAGGGGAAAATCAAATGCCCATGGGAAATTGAATTAATTATTTCAGATATCTTGATTTACCTGCATGGAACTCAAGATATTTCTATTGATTATATTCCTAGAGAATGTAATATTGTGGCTGACAAAATTGCTAAGCTGGGCCACAGTCTCCCTATTGAGTGTATTAGGAATTATACAGAACTTAAGGTTCTCATCCGCAAGGATGCTCTAGGACGTCCTCCGTAAGAAGCGCGTCCTAATCATCACCTAATCATATATATATATATATATATATATATATATTCAAATCAAATAATGACAAATAAACTTACCATTCAATTGTTATTTTTTTTTGAGTAAACACCATAATATCATTAATTAGAAGCATCAACTTGACAAATAGAGTTTACAGTTTACACCAACACAAAAGTTTAACTTTAAAGGAAAAAAGTACAATAAAATCATCAAGGGATCGGGAAACTGCTAAATTCGCCGATGTCGGTTGAATTCGCTTAGATCCAACACCTACCATACATCCTCGATCATCTCTAGCCATAAATCCAATACTGCATCGATGGGGTGAAATAGAGGCATCATAATGGATATTAATGAAACCATCAGATGGTCTTTGCCTGTCAACTCCCATCGAAACAACACTTGACACTAGAGTGGTTGTAAACATCGATATTGAGTGTAATTCATCCTGGAGGTCCCTTGTTATGCTAAGTACATCTCCAACATTCATTCTTACCCCTTCAAAGATGCGTTAGTTCCATCCACTCCATATGTTCCACTGTAAAGTCGCCCAAAACACAATTTCCTTGGTTGTAAGTTTTGCAAACATGTAGTCCAGCACTCCTAGAACTGAATTAGCCTTGTAATTGAACAGAGCAAACTTCGCAATGCTCTTCCAAACCTATTGTAATTTCGGACACTAGAATAGAACATGTGCCCCTGACTCAATTCTGCCACAAACATCACACAAATCATCTTGCAGTCTTGCACTATTGATCGTCTCAACAGATTTTGCTTGACATGCAGAAGTTGTCTACACACGCTCACCATAAGAAGGATCGGACTTTGGGTATTGTCTTAGTTTCCATAGCTTTTTCCACAAAGAAGACATAGCCACATTAGATGAAGAATTGCCTCTCCCCATGAATGATGGATCACTATGCATAAAAAGATGATACGTTGACCGAACACTAAAGATTCCATTTTTCGTGTAATACCACACCAACTTATTAGGACTCGACAAATCAAGAAACCTGATTTTCAAGATCTCCTCTGCGTCACACTCTAAGAAAGTATCGTAAATGAATTGGGCCCTCCAAGAGCTTGAAGACCAATCAATACAATCACTGACTCGAAGATTTGGGTCCCCTTGTTTGAAATTGCCCACTACTCTGAAGCTACTTGGCCGTGGGTGCCATTTATCTCCCTAGACATTAAGGATAGATCCGTAGCCAATGCTCCAGTAATATCTCAGTTCAAGTACTTTACGCCCTTTTAGCATTGATCACCATGTGTAACTAGGATTCAATCCTAATTCCGCCCCATAAAATCACATCTTGGAAGATATCGAGCCTTGAGAAGTTTTGCTATGAGAGAATCAGGATTCGTCACTAGATGCCGGCCTTGGCGAGCAAGCAAAGTGACGTTGAACTGTTCCATGTCCCTAAAGCCCATGCCCCCTTCAGATTTAGGAAGGCAAAGTCTCTTCTAATTACACCAATGCATCTTTGCCTTTCCTCCATTATCACTCCACTTGAAATTACTTAGCATATGTTCGATCTCTTTACACAACCCAAATGTGAAAGCAAAACATGACGTGGTGTATGTTGGAATAGCTTGAGCTATGGATTTGATAAGTTCTTCCTTTCCTACTCTGGGAAGTGTATTCTCTTTCCAGCCACCAAATTTCTTCCACAGTCTGTCCTTAATATGTTCGAATATAACCCTTTTAGAACAACTGATCATGGTAGGTAACCCGAGGTATTTCTCATGTTTTTCAACCTTCGGAACCCCAAGGATCTGTTGTATTTCCGTGCGCCTATCCGAATTGACATTTTTGCTAAAGGACAATTTCGACTTTTCTAGGTTAACTTGTTGACTCGAAGCGGCTCCATAATTATGGAAAATCTTAATAATTTCATTACTTTGTTGACAAGTAGCTCTAGCAAAGAGGATGCAATGATACGTAAAGAAAAGGTAAGAAATAATTAAGGCACCCCTAACAATAGATATCCCCTAAATACGGCCATCTCTTTCACTTCTCCTTAGCATCACAGAAAAGCCTTCCACACATAACAAGAAAATATGGGGCGATAGTGGATCACTATGGCGAAGTCCGCGAGACATGGTAAAAGCCATAGTCAGGTTGCCATCCATGAGTACTGAAGAGACATAGCAATGGGCTGAGAAGCAAGCCTAGAGAAATAACAATGGGCCCCTGAACTCCTAAACCTGACCCAATGAGCGCTGAGCGCGTAGCTCGCTTGATAACATTGTGAAATGAACGCGAGAACCAAAATCCTTACCTTCATGCTTACTTTACACTTGACTTCGAGGGCCATATTATATATCATGAAATTATGAGTCAAGAGGTTTGAAATGAGAGCAAATTAAAAGCATCTTTACCAGGAACCAACAAGCAACAACAAAGAAACTAAATTAGGGAGCAAACAAACCTATGACGTCGCCCCCGCCTCAACCTCCTCCGGCAACCGATCATCCAGCCCGTCATCGATTCCTCAAACATTATATGTTTTCAAGTGAGGAAATCGAAATCTAAACTGTCACCTCACCCGAAGCTCAAAATCCAAACTCCTTCATGCCTCGCCCTCGAAAAATGCATTGCAAAAGCAAACCCTTGCTAATAATGATGCAGAAGAGGCCAAAGGAGGAACTCTATCCATACAAATAGGTCTAAGTAAACCCAAATATAAAATCCCCACAACACTAAAACGCAAATCGTGAACAATAACAAAAAAAGGGAATCAGAGGGAGAGGGAGATGGAAAGGCCAGGGGAACGGAGCAACGGATCCACGGTGAAGGAGGAGAAGAGCAAGAGGAAAGAACTCAAAGAAGAGAAAGAAGAGGAAGCAAGCGGAAGGCCTGAGAAAGTAGCAGATCCGTGGTGACGAAGAGCAAGAAGAAAGACGAGAAAGAAGAGGGAGCAGGTGGAAGGCATTGATGAGGGATATAAGAGTGGTGAATTGCATATTTGCAGAGATACAAAAGAGAGAGACGATGAGTAATGAGAAGGAGAAGAGAGACGAGGTGTGTGCTTGGGCACGTTTTCCTATGATATATCTTAGCTACAATAACGATTTTATGCCATTTACAGCTTCCGTTTTATAATAGTAGGGATATTAACGCTTATCCACATAGCTGCTATAAGGCCGGATTGCCAATTGGACTTTATGCTTAGATTTCATAATTTTGTTGGGATATTTTTAGTTGTGGCTTTTGTTAGCCTTAGCTGGAATTCTCGTGCTTTTTGCTTAGATTTTATATTATGTGTAGTTACTTTTGGTGACGTATATATATGTATTGTACGTTGAAAAGAAAAACAGTTGACAGATTATCTAACTTCTGTTTCTACGTACAAAAAAAGAAAATAGAGAGTAAAAGGGTTCTCATCCATTATAGAACAAATTAAGGAGAATGCTAAAGAAGACAACAATTAAATCTGCTACATACGAGAAATTGTAGAGCATGGATCAAAGTTAGTAATTCCGTCTCGTTTTGATTGATATTAGGGTTGAATTAATCCAATTCTAGATCCTAAAAGGACTGATTTCATCGTGAAAAACCGATAAAAGGCTTGAAATTTTTAGTTGTGGCTTTTGTAGTTTTGTTAGCCTTAGGTGGAATTCTCATGCTTTTTGCATAACCTGTTTTTCTTTAAAAAAGGTTCAACACACTTGTAATGGTACCTAATCTTTGTCTAGAAAGTCATCAGACAATAATCGCATTTATTAAGAATCCTTACGATACCTGCTTATTTGCAAACTGAAGACCATCTGAAAATTGTCTGTATTTGGACTTTGCTCTTCAAATTGAAGGTATTTAATTGCCAAGAAACAATAATATGCTACATCAACAAGAAGGCCCATTAGCTCAGTTGGTTAGAGCGTCGTGCTAATAACGCGAAGGTCGCAGGTTCGAGACCTGCATGGGCCATGTGTTTTTTTTTTTTGCGCTAACATCAAATACTACGATGTCAAATTTGGATACATATTCCACATGATTATTGCTTCACTGCTTCGTAATCAAACAAAAAGTTACAAAACCATATGGTTGGAGAGCATTAGACCACTTCTACCGTGAATAACACGAATATTGCAACAGATTAAGGCTAAAAAGGAAGGCACAGGAGGAGAGGCAATATTTAAGAATATAAAGGCTAAAAAGGAAGAAGCTGGCCAGCGGCAAAACTCCTTGTATATAAATTGATCTACATTTCTCATGTGCCAATCCAAAGAGGAAACTCAACGTCTCCCTGTGTCGGTTCCGTTCCCGTTCCCGTTCCCGTTCCCGTTCCCGTTCCCGTTCCCGTTCCCGTTCCCGTGTAACATAGGTGTCCCCCAGGAATTGTTACTTGGAGGCCTTTTTGGCTTTGTATTCAGCAGCTGCTGCTTTAGCAGCAGACTTGGCTAAGGAAGATGCTTTTACAGCGTTTTTGGGATTAAACGCTTTTCGGATCTTGAACGCAGCCCATGCTGTCCCGAACGCATGCCCTGCTGCACCCAGGCCTTCATCTGTCGCCTGCCCTGCTTCTTCTCCGTATCTGCATTGCAAAACGACACAACCAGCTCATTCTTGAAGTATGATTCTATTGAGCATGAAATATGAACTAGATTAGGATTGCAAGATAAGCCAGAAAGAAATTGTGTTGTTTCAAGAGTAATACTTGTGGGTAACTAGCTCAGTTGTCACATTGGATGATGTTGACAGTACATTTTTCCCTGCTACTTCCGCAGCATCACATATTTTACCTGTTCAACCCAGAAGATACATCAATTAATGACACTAAGGAAAAAATTTAGATTGCAAATCTGGCACGTAGACAACTTCAGATGTACAGTAATATGTAGCCTTGAGAAACAGAGAAAGTACTCAAGTAGTATATTCAAATCAAAGTACATACACACATGTGTATATATAGAAGATAAAGTGTAGGATAATTGAGCTCCAGACATTTAGGTGTCTTTTAAGATAAAGGATAGCTAAAACTACACAATCATCATGTAGAGGACAGATTGACCATCTCACCAAACTTTCTAGGTTCTGCTGAAACTTCAAATTTCAATCAGCACATCTGTAATAGATATTCAGTGGAATCTGTTCTCCTTCACCATTTCAATCAGCATATCTCTAGTTATGAAACTCTAAAAATATCAAATATTTGCTAGGAAAAATTTGAGATTTATCGACTGGATTAATGCAGTTCTTTATGTGGTGGGGTAAGACAGTAAGGGCACAGTTGAAACTTGAAAGGCAGTGTATAACAAGTTAATCCTCACCAAGAGGTACTCAAGTTCCCAATTAGAATCAATAAATAATTTGAGAGACATACTGAATCCATCCAAGGAGGCCAGCAGAATTTCCCCAGGTAACATGTTGAAAAATTTCTTCCCAGCTTTCGAGTTTGCAAATGAAGTCATAAAATATCCTGAGACCTTAAGAACCCCAGAGAGTACTCCAGTAGCAACTTTCTGTGACATCTTTGTCACCCTCTTTGCCCTGAATGTACAAAAAGGTCCATATTAATCCAAACATGCTCAGTTTAAGTCCATATACTCATCTCATCTGGTTCAAAAGAATATGGATTTGCAGTAACCAGTCTTTGTTCATCACTAAATTGTAACCTCATCAACTCTCCAGCTAATAACCTATAGGAATCAGATGCAACCAATATACGATAACATTTTATAGAGAGAGAATCAAATGCTAGACTTAGTATACGATAACATCAACTCACCATCAAGGACAAACTGATCAACATGAAAAGACATAATAGCCATAACACCACCAAATGAAGATCACCAAAAGGCCTCCTAAATTGTCTACATAATGTAAATGAACTCAAAAAATAAAAAATTTAGTATAAAATCAAATGAGCATCACCAAAATGCTAGACTTCCACATTCTTACTCATAAATCTCACCATCAAGGACAAACTGATCAACATGAAGACATAACCAGAAAACCATCAAATCCTCCATTCAAATCCTTCAAAAGGCCTCTCAAACTGTCCATACTAATGTAAATGAACATAAAAAAAATTCAAGAAAACAGAACCAAACCTTCTAATCCTCTTCATAGTCTCGGGGCTAATCTCAGCAGCCTTTTCAGAAGAGCTCATCCTCTTCTTCAGAGTCTCATTGCCCCACTTCAACCTATCCACAGTGACATCTCCACACCAGAGGATCCCCTTGATCAGCTGCCCAGACCCGCCGGCAATAAGCTTTGCCGCTTTCCCACTGTAATCCTCCACATTCGGCGCCAATGTGGTCCAATACGCCCCACACCTTTCCTCCATCTGATTCCTCTTCCCCTCTGCCTGCAACTCCTCCGGAGAGGTCTCCCTCGCCAGCGAGCCATCTAACACCTCTCCCTTGCTTACGGATACCTTGTGCACAGAGAACGCACAGTACACCTCCAAAACCCTATCCAGCTCTTCCAGAAGTTTCTCCTGGCCCTTTGAGGCAAAGCTCAGCCCGTAATTCAGCGGGTCGTCATCTGAATTCGAACTCTCCTTCCCTTTCCCCTTCCGCTTTGCCTTCCCCTTCTTTTCCCCGTCGTCGGAGTCCGAGCCAGATCCGGCATCCGACGGAGGCGGAAGCGAGAAGAAATAGTGAGAATCGTCGACTTTCACGGCGGCCTCGTGCTTCACGAGCGGCCACTGGACGTCGTCGGCTACGCGGGCGAGAACGGCGACCACGTCGTCGCCCTGCCAGAGCTGGACGATGGAGAAGACGCCGCAGGCGAGCTCGACACTGTACTGGTTGTCGATTAGGTGGACGATTGCGCCCGGGACGGAAATTAGGGTTTCTTCGTGAGAAGCGAATTGGGGTGGGGCAGAAGGGACGGTGAAATTGGAAGCCGTGGTTGTCTGATTACGGGTATCAGGGGGGAAGAGGTTCACGACGAGATCTTCCATGGGGATGGAAGGGTAGAGAGAAGAGGAGGAAGGCGTAACGGTGGGAGTAGGATTAGGGTTGGATTGATCGACCGTGGGGTAGAGAGAAGGACGATGTTTGGAAGGATCTTGAGACGCCATTAAAATGCTGTAGCAAAAAGTGAGAGAAATGGAAAGAGATCGTACCAATCGAAACAACAATAACAAAGCACAAAAGTAACTGTCTTCGACGGAGGTTTTCCCGCGCTTTCAGACGATCAATAAACAGAAGCGGGAGAAAACACACGATTTGTCTCTTCCCAACGCCATATTTTTTTCTTTTAAGCAGGTAAAGGTTCGGGATACCAACAAACTGCCAGAATGTGTTAGAGCATGTTCAATGGTGAAAATTTTAAATTCTTAAATATTTAAATAAAAAATAAAAAATATAAATTAGAAAATATCACAAATTTATTTTGGGAGTGTTAAAGGTATAATTATGGGTGAACTATTTATCCTTTTTGTATTATACATGTTTGACTCATAGATCCATAATAGAACTGTGTAGTCGAGCATTTTCTATTGAGGATCCTCGGAAGAGGAGGGTTGTCGACTTGAGACTTCAAGGCAAATTTGCCAAGAGTTACGAGAAACAATTCGCGCCAGTTATTGTAGTTGGAAGAGGAGAGATCCAACTGAATAGGTACGTGAGTTTTAATACTCGCGACATGGAGAGCTTGAGAGGATGCAGCGGAAGTGAGAGAGGTATTTGAAGAGCTGTGTTTGGAGATTGTGTTTGAGGGTCACGAGGCGGAGTAGTGTTTTGAAGGTAACGAGGCGGAGTTGGAGTGCGAGAACCATCACTTAGCCATGATTGAAGAATAAAAGAGACTAGAGTTTGTTTTTGGGAGAGTCTCTGGTAACTAGCATAATACCATGCGAGAATATAGAATCCCATAGTGGGGTTGCATTGTATTCATATCATATATTTATATATGTGTGTGTGTGTGTGTATGACTCATACACACACACACACATATATACGTTGCTCACCTTATACTCATACAGTATGAGTATAAGGTGAGCAACGTATTTGAACAACCAGAGGAAATATCTTTTATATCTAACAATACAAAGATGATATCCTATATTTATTATGTACTAACAGAAAGTAACCAGCGGGAACCAACAATGATGCAAAGACTAAAACGTTATAATTTCACGTCACAAAAATTTCTAAAGAGAACTCATAGATGAAAACATTAAAATTTCATTTCACCAAAATTCTAGTGAGAAATACAAGACTCCAAAGTATTATGTTCAGAATTATTTAGAATCCTGAAAATCAATCCCAGAAATCTTCATCTTCCCCACAATTACTCTAAGCTACACACTGACTGCATTGTAAATTTATCATCGGGGATCATATTGTTGCACAACACGACTTAAGGTAACTATGAACTGCACATTGTAGGCCATAAAGATGATAAATTTGGTGCTTCAGAGATCAGTGTTGCTGAGGACATGATGGCTATTGAACCTGCGGGATAAGAGTGAGATGAGAAATCAACAAGATCCGAGATCAAGCTTACTAAATCGTGGATCTGAAGATCCTTCATCCTAATGGAGACGTCAGTGATTTATTTCCTTATACATGTATTGTCCAAACTTGACATGTTGATCCAATTGGCGCTAGTTCTTTGCTAGTGCTTCTACCCATTCTCTTGCTCGTTTTAGTTCCTTATTTCGGTTTAGCATTGGCTTTGTTTGTTTTCCTTACTTGCTCTTGCTTTGTTTAATCAGGTTATTGACTACTGTTTCTGAACGGCCTCTCGATTTATCAATTTATTTGGTAAACCAAATTCTTGCTTTATAAAAAAAAATCCTTAAAATGGTTAACAAGCTACAAACTGGATGAATTTTGGTTAAAGTTCCATACATTTGATGTCAAACTTATATGTCCCCAAGCTTCAAATACCATCAAAAAACAAAGCCTCAAAATTTCAACTTGAGTTTCCAAGCCCTTCGTGCGAGCATTGTTTCTGTAAAGACATCCAGAATTCTTCGAAGCTTCATTTGACAGTCACAAGTTTCCAACCATTTTCAATACCTGCAGTACGGATCAACATAATCTATTTATAATCCAATTAAACCCATTGCATTTAAGATAATGCAGTGGTACTGCATATCACAAAATATCTTGACAACACCACCATCTACCCAGTGTATCCCACAAGAGCAAGGTGTCAAGCCGTACACACCCTAGAGGATTTTTAGGAATGACCCAGAGAAATCATAGCCAAAAAGAGCAAAAAGGGACGGAAACAAAAAATGAAGACTACTATAATTTAGAGGAAACTGAAAAAAAAAGCGAAGAAAAAAAAGGGAAAATTGGCGGACACAGCACGCAAAGCTCCCTAGAGCATGCCCTACATATAAAATTCTAATGTAGACAGTAGAAACACATTTACCGAGTGTACTAGGAAAAATTACTGACTGTTGAGAATTGCATGTAACATCATTTCTTCTCATCTTCAGTAGGGGGCTTATCTTCATCCTTCTTTTCCTGTGCCTGCGAAAAAACCCAGTATAATAATATAGTAGGTGCATAATAATCAGAAACCAGAGAGATGGATGACCTAGCTTATATCATTCATTGTTTCATTATTTAATTGACAAGATACAAACGTAGCTTTTAGTTCAACGTAAACATGTGCAGGCTCAAGATATTGCTGGTGTTTGAGTTGGAGGGAGCGTGATTGCCTTTTAAAGATTGAAATTTGTTGGCAAAGGGGCGTGTTTTTTTTTATATTATTAGGCTGCCACATCGGAATATTTACATTATAAAATCTTATCAACTACCTTATCCTCACCGTTTACATTATCAGCATTACCAAACACACAAAACACCCTCCAAATGTGCCACCATATATATATAAAAACAACCCTACACATGTTTCATCTGAATAATTGCCACAATCACCAAGCAATCTCCCATATAATTATAAAATTACGATCTTTTAAAATTAAAAGATATTACTTCCTTGCGAATAACTGAATACTATTTTGCTTAACTTAATAGACCAAAATTGTTGGCATGTGTGCCCAATCTTACATTAGAACTCAAGATATAAGCAATAAGCCTCCTACAATTACCCTACACCTCAAAAGGACAGTTTTTGGAACCCCTTGCAATCTATCTTTAACCCACATAAAACAACCCATTTATCTTCTAGATGATAACACCTTCTGGCTTGATCAATATACAAAGCATTATTCAAAAGAAACGGGATTCATTTAGAATAAGGAAATGCACAAACCTCATTTTGCATGGAAGCAAGCAAATCTTTAACTGAAGGATCATTTGGATCAACACCAGGAAGCTGAAAAACAGAAAATAGTTTCAAGTTAAAAACATCACTACATGTGTGATGGATTAAATCCATAAGGCAATCAGAAAAAATAAGTGCATTTAATGTGCTTTCTATTCAGTCTTGTATATATTTCTGGTAACTAAATCCTAGTATGCAATAAACAGGACATTATCTATAAGTCTATCACCCATTGTTCACAAAATTACTAAAATTTGAAAGTCAAGGGTCAGAAAGATTAGGAAAACTGCAATTTACCGAGGCAAGAATTGATGATACAAAGGACTGATTAGCCAACATTTTACTCATATCTGTCTGACTTGTTGAATCTTTTGTGCTATCCTCCACAGATAATTGAAGAGCTGCACACACACAAACAGTAAACATGAAAAACCTATATATGTCAATATCCATAATGCTTATCCATCAAATAAGACTATCGTTTAGCATATCCAAAAAGAAGTACAGCATATGCAGCTAAGACAAAAGAGAGAAATAGATACACATCACCAATAAACCCCAATAGTAGCTTCAACTGAATTTGGTATATGAAGAAAGCAGATGTTATGACAGTATAGCATAGTTTCGTGAAAAACTTTCTACTTCCCTTTAATTTACCATAGTAGCTCGATATCAAGCAATGAATACACCATGTTTCAGAAACTCTGCAGATTTTGAGAAGTTGATATTACCCTGTATTCACATGCAAGTGTACTTCTGCCCATTCAACATAACAAGGGAGGGAAGGGTGGAGTTGAGTTAACATTGAATACTAACTTTACCTCAATGGCTGTTCCTATCAATACTAAGGGATTTCAGGGGAGACAATTAATGAATATGAATAAAAAGTGTTTTAACTATCAAACTAAGGTTTATTTGGAAAAGCCCAAAAACTATAGTGAGAACAAACATGTGCTTACCAAGTTCCAAATCTTGATCAACAGCTGCATCAGACATATCCGTGTCTCGCACTGCAGCAGTAGCGCTAGGCTCATCCATGGACATGGCAAGAGCTTGCTGCAATAATGCATTCTCATCATCCTGTTAAGAAGAGGGTCATTCATTAAGATGTAAGAATGGGGTACAATCGAGTTTCAACTAGGAAAGTTGCTGACACCACTACCATTCTTTTATTATGCATAATTTATGTTCACATGGCAATGCCTCCTCATCTAATGTCCTTATAACGTATATGATGTGTGTTCTGAACAAATACCAAAAAGATTATACCATTTCAGCACTTTGTTTACTAGTTTAAGGATCTCTTTGACATGTGCTTTCATATATTTAGCAATTTTCCTATGTCTTGATTTTCACTCTTGACATTTTATACTCACAATCAATAAACCCAAAAAAGAATAAACACCTCTTCAAAAAAGCTTGGTTGTTAAAACAATTGCTAAGCTAATTTAACGGCGTTGCTGTTCCAACTGGGAAAGATAAGGACAGGAATAGATGATCTTGACTTTTTTGGCGTGAGCTCAAAAGAAAGGCATCACAGAAATTTTGGCTAAGTTGCAGAATGTAAGTTAATGAGATCCAAGAACTTCACACATGATAAGAATACATAATTCCTTTTTTTGGTTAACCAAAAAAAAGCATAATTGTGTATTCTTTTTTTTCGGTTAAAAAAACAGAATACAGAATTACGCTTAAACAGACATTTAGAACTTCCGATTGAGCTTCATGTTTGACTTTATCACAGTTTAGAAGCATTAACTTAAAGCCAGTAATAAAACAATTACTGGATCAAAGTTATTGACAGCTTTATTATTATGAGGAATACTTGTGACCGATGCTAATATCTGAAATGTAAAAACTAAGTGCAGAAGCTTGAAACTTACTGTCAGATTCGTTCCCTTGCCTTTATCAGTTTGTGTAGCACTAGTATTCTCTGACATAGCTACATCTTGTGAAGTGGAACCCTTCTCAGCATTTTCTTGTCCAGAAGCATCCTCTGCAGCCCTTTTTGCAGCTACTTCTTGCCTTGCACGCTCTTCTTCCATTGATACTCTGAGTGCAAGAGCTAGTTCAGGATCTATGTTGGGATCCACTCCAAAATCGAATCCAGAGACACTGCCAGCTGCAGCAGCTGCAGCTGCAGCTGCAAAACCACTTCCTTCCCCATCTCCACTAAAGATAGGAGAACTGTAAAAGCATAAGAAAAAAGTAAATATTCCAAACTCAGAAAATTCCGTAAACAGATTTGTTTAATTTGCAAATTTACCTTATAAGTACATCACATAGAGCACTAGGGCCAGGAGGTACATGAATAAAGTGGCTGCTATCGCTGTTATTAACAGAAGCAACCAAAGCCTCAAGCTTCTCTATCTTTCCCTCTTCATCCTCACCAAAACTGACAACATCAAGTGCTACACTGTTCTTCTTTAACTTCCGGCCAATCATCTCCAAGAATTTTTTGTCATACTTAACAGGACTACAAGCAAGATCACAGTTTCAATAAGGATGCACACTATCCAAATTAAACTAAAACAAATAAAAAATCTAGTATCACAAAGTTGTGTAACCTTCCAGCAAAGACTACAATCCTCTGTTGCTGCTTTTTGTTTTGACGATGTTTAAGAGCCAACTGAGCCACTTGGATCCCAGCAGCCAAGTTCATTTCACCTCCCATTTCCAAGCCTAAATCAGGGAAAAACAATCACAAACTTAAATCCCACCTTCTTTCCTTGAAAATAAGTCAAACAGCCTAAATCAGTGATGTTTGTTATAGAATCACTTCTCAAGTCCAAGAAATTCTATTCTCAGGATGTACTAGGCTTCTCATTCTCAAATTAAGTACAACGCTAACAAAATTCATACAGAACAGCATGAACACTGAAATTCATCTTATAAAACTATCGAGATGGTGAAATCAAGAAAAGCTAACCGTGCATGCAGGCCAAGATCTTTCCAAGGTCACTGGTCGGAGTAACCAAAACACGGACCCCTTTGCCAGCCATCGTCAATATCCCAACTGTATTCTCCGGATTAGACTGCCGCACAAACAGAATAACGTTATCACTAGACAAAGTTGGAAACCAGATAATTAGAAACCGAAATAGGCAAAGAAACTCCGAACCTATACTCAATTACCAAGTTAAAGAACTTCCCTACTAGGGTTTCGGACAACAGAAATTGAGTAGGGAGAGTGAAAGAGAATAAAAAAACCTGCGTTTTAGCACCGCAGATAATATTGACAGCATCTGCTTGGGCTTGAAACCTATTCGGATTATAGTCACCGTTCCGCATCCATTCCGAATTATCAATACAGATCATGGTCGCCTATTTCCAATAAAAAATTCAGAGATCAGATCTTCAAACTCTAATTCGCAAGCAAGCATTGTATAGAAATAGGGAGAGAAGAGTATAGATACCTCGAGCACCATTGTTATCAATGATCAAACTCCGACAATCCAAGAGCGAGAAGCGAGAAATGATGAGACTAGTACTGAAGTATGTTGGAGTCGGAGGATATCTATTTATGTTAATTGCTTTTTTCACCCTTTCTTTGCGAGAATTTTAAAACACGAGAAGGGACTAGAAACTAGAAATAAGGACCTAGAAGCCGACTAGGGACGGCTGACAAAGGAAGTTATAATTTCGCTTCTATTTTTTTTTCAATTTTGAACTTGACATGAGTCGGTTTCGAAATTGGCGGTTCTAGTTTCACCGGACTATGGAACAGGAATTGGAATCGAATTTAGGCCGGTTTTTCGATTCCAATTCTAGTTGGTTTCGAGGTCATTTCCTCCCGCTTCCGAAATCGAAAATAAAAAAAAATTCAAATTTTCTTACAAAATAGCATAACCGCAGTCGCGGTTAGCCAAATTGCACCGCGATTACACTATTTTTATTTTTTTATCGGTGAAATCGGCGATTTCACTCATGGGTGGAGGAATCGGAATTGGAACTATGGTGGTTCCGATGTCGGTTTCGGTTCCGATTTCCTGCCGATTCCAATCGAGATCCGTGTTTAGTAGTAGCTAATATTAAGGATAGGTTGGGTTAATCGAGAAGAAGATGGTTTGGGCACATGTACACTAATACGTAAATGTGAGTGTTTGATCCTTGGAGATTTCCATCACTAAATAGTGATATGTGACAACCCAATCTTACACTGAAAGTTTCTCCTTGATGGAACCCGAATTAGATTTGAACTTGAAGAATAATTGCAAAAAATAGAATGAGGATGAAGAAATTGAAAAACAAACAATACAAAAACAGAGTACAAAAAAGAAAAAAGCATTGATTTGTGAGAAACTAACCATGAATTTCTATAATTTAAACTTTGATGACTATATATAACTCAACCTCCTCTTCAAAAGGCTATGTGATTAGAGATCATAATACTTAACAAATATGCATAAGAGCAAAAAATTATGGACCCAATTCAGTACTACAAGTAGAAACTCTAACGCTACGAGACGGAATTAGAGCACTTAAGAGAACCAAAAAATGTCCATGGGAAACTGAGATGTTGATATCGGATATTATGACCCCAATACAAAATTTCAATAATATCTCTATACGTCATGTTCCTAGGAATTAATTGTAATGTTATGACCAATAAAGTCGCTAAATTGGGCCACAACATTCCTAACAACCTCCTATTAGATAATGCAGAACTTTGTGCTCTCGTCCGAAAGAATACTTTAGGACACCCCCGAAAGGTCGGGAATCCTAATTCTTACCGGTATAAAAAAAAAGTTCCTACTAAAAGTAAAACATTTGTGTCTCTAAACGTGGCACCCTTGTGAAAATATACATGTCCACAACGAGGTAAAAGGGGTTACTTTTTCCCTACATACGTATATACGATGCTACAACCAGAAAGCATAAAGAACTTAAGGGTATGCATGAATTAAGATCAGATAAAATTGACAATTTTGATTCTCTAAAAAGTTTAACAGAATAAAAGAAAAAGTTGGTATAGCACATCTCTATCACATATAGCTTTTTCCGAGAAGAATTTCTATATTCTTTTTCTGCAGTTTCACTTTTTAAAATTGTTCATGGAAATAGAGAGCTTGAGCTGAAACTGAGTAGCAGCAGCACCGCAAATTGGAGAGCAGAAGATGGGTTTCTTCTGCCTGAACCTCCTGCTGCCATGTTTGCCCCCCATGACTTGTCTGCTAAAACTGCTCCACCCACAATACCCGACCCAGATTCGGATCCTGACCCCGTTGATGATGAGTTCGTTAAAGACTTGAGGCTGCAGGCAAACCAAAAAGAAAACACTCAAAACTTATTCTAATTAAGCAATAAAAGATGAAGAGTTGATCAAATTAAATGTAATTCATCTTTGCTATATAGACCTAATGTTCTCAAAAACTCTAATAAAGCAGCGTTTCCATTTTATATGTCCCTGCAACATAGATATATAGGCAACTTACACATACTAGTTGCACTAAAGAATGTATATAGTTGAAGATTTGCCAAACTTGGTAAGAATAGATCAAATTAGGATACACAATTTCTAACTTGTTTTATAATACAATTTTCTTATATTAGTCGATGTGTCGGGTGGGTCCAAATTCGAAACTGCCGGTAATAAGTAAGCACAACGACTAATTAAATAAGTTCGTGGGTGACTTTGCGCGGCAAACTTTTGAGTTTTTGAGAAGAGTTGCTCTGGTCGCCGTCAATGATAAGAACAAACCTAATGAACTCCATTGTAACATGTAACTCGATACAATAACATTCATATGATTATACCTTGGAGAATAGGGGCAAAATGTGACGGTATAATTAGCGGCAGAGCAAGTGAAGGTGCTTGTAAGATCATCGAAGGCATAACTATATGCCTTGGGACACGCGCTCTTGAACACCTCCGAGTAAGCCGACGGCTTACACGTAGCCGCCGAGCTATAAGCGCCGCTACAGCAATACTCAGGGCTCCCAAACGCCGCGCACGCGCTCTTACACGCGCCCCCGCCCTGCACTCTCAGGGGCACCGGGCACAGGCTGTTGATGTCCGCCGAGCACCCCGTGACGGTGCATCCAACATCGGAGGGTTGAAGCGCCATCGGGAGGTTGAAGCCGTCGACGAGGCTGACATCGTAGAAATCCTTTGGCCCTCCGACGGTGATCTCAGCGAGGGTGGCCGGCGGATTGGCGCCGGCGCCGTTGCATTCGACTTCGCCGGAGCCGCAGTCGCCGGTGGAGCAGGAGCCCTGGCCGGACTCGTCGAAAATGCAGCCGGTTCGGGCCCAAAACCGGCCCGACCAGCCCGGAGGGGCTTGGAAGGCGCGAGAGCCGCCGCCGGAGAGCTGGAAGCCGGTGGAGTCGAGATTGGGGCTTCCGGCGCCGGCGAGAATCCCTGGCCAGATTGTGTAATCGCATTTGTTCTCGAACGTGAATGTGGTCGCCGAAATCGAGAAACCTGCTTGATCAAACGAAGAAATCAATTAAATAATTGAACGGCGTTGGACTGAAAAGACGTATGAAAGCTTTTACCGGTAAAGGGGACGAAAATTGCGATGCAGAGGAGAAGAGGGAAGTATCCGCCCGAATAAAAAAGATCCATTACTAGATCAGAAGAGAGAGGGTGATCTCTTCAGTCCAAGAAATTGGAAAAAATAATTTGCAGAATGAATTTCTCACTCTGATGAGTGCTTCAAGGAGAGAGTATAAATATCAATCATACTCAGGGAGCGTATTTATAGAATTGTAGTTGGGTTCATTCTGGCCTCTTTGGGTCCTTGCATCACGTGTATTTTGTTTCAAAAATTAAAAAAAAAAATTAAAAAAAATCTCATACTATGAAAGAATTGCGTTTTTCTTCAACCCAAAAAAAAGAAAAGAACTGCGTTTTTTAAAACAAACAACAGCATTTTATATACAATTTTCTTATTCACTTTGCATAAATATTTCATACATTTTATCAGACTATTTCCTTTTGATTTTAAATCTTTATATTTTTATAGAATACTTCTATTTATTACTTCTTATCATTCTCAATATTCCATTATTTTCTTATTATCATATTCGCTATTAAATTCATTTTTCAATCATTTATTTTGTATAAATTTTCTTCTTTTAATCAATTTTGTAAAGAAAAAGAAAAACTATATTTATATCTTTTATTCTTCTTTTTTTCAAAAATACTTCATGACCCGAAAATTTGAACCTGAAATCCGTTGGTTGACCAAGTATATTTATAGAATTTTTAAAATTTATTTTAAAAATTATAATATATTTTTTATCAAAATAAATGAAAATAATATATTATAATCAAATATTATTATTTAATTAAAAATTGATTTTAATAATCATAAAAAAGGATATTTTAGACCCGTTGGTCAACCCGACTCGAAATGACCGAATCCGAACCTACCCGACCCGATTGACAGGTATAAATGTATCCTTTCCAACCCATAAACCAAAAACAATCATGTAAATATCTTTCTAAATGATGTTTGATGTAATGTAGCGTTTTTTAAATACAAAATTATAAATATCATACATTTCTTTTTGGTGAAGAAATATCATACATTTCTTGTCATCTCTCGACCATATATTTGTCTCGACTTACACTGTTGGAATTTTATAATAAAAAGAACTTTTTATTATAAGAAAAGATATCATCTATTCGTCATCTCTAGACCACGTTTTGTCTTGAGTCAACACTTTCTTAGAACTTTATTTAAGAAAACAGTTTTTTAATCACATGTCCTTAAAAAATAGGATAAGAACCCGAATTTAGAACAAGATAAAGTATATGTCGTTTTTTTGTGTATATATTTTGAAAGAACTTTTGAATGTTTTTTTTGTGAGGACACTCACACCACTGCCCATGAGAGTCGAACGACCTTTGGGTACTATCCTTGAGGACTACTCGTTAATTAGATGCTCGAAGGCTTTGAATGCTTTTTTTTTTGTTAAGAAGGTTTATTAGTTTTTTTTTTTTGAGTGCGCGCGGAAGGTTTATTAGTTGAGTAAAATTCTGGTATGTATAGGAGATAGGTTGAAAAATAAGGAGTTATAAGAACAACTGGATTGAGATAATCAAGGGTTGAGATTAAAAGATGAGTGTTAATAAAAAGGAGTAAAAATAATAGAACGATGATAAATTTTTGAATAAATTGAACATCATGCCCCTGAAGTAAAAATTAAACTCATATATGAAGAACAAGCACAAAAAGCCAATCGAAGCCCGAATCAAAGCATTTACAAGAGTAATCGATCTAGTAGTTCAAACACTACTTGAAAATGGCACCAAAAACGAAAGGAGGGAAGATCAAAGGTGAGATTGAAAAAAACCATAGAAATTAGTTCGTATGTAATTTCGTATTTATGGCTACATATTTGAGTTAATCACTCTATTTCGAGTCCTTGATGCTTCAAAACATGAGCAGTTAGTTCGTGTGAGATTTAGTTCATGTTTATGATTGATTTTAAATATGTTAGTTGATGATGTCCAAAACAGTGAAAGCAAAAAGTGGGCCCAGAAGGACCCCCATGGGCAATTTAGGGACCCACGTCCATGCCCGATTATTTAAAAACAAAACTCCCGACGGATGCGAGGTCTCTCAACATCCCGGGGCGAGGTCTCGACCTCGTCACCTATTCTACTAATACGCCCGCCCGCTCGAACCAATCACAAGCGACCTCACTCCCGAACCAATCACCAGCAACCTCACTCCCAAACCAATCACAAGTGACCTCACTCATGGACCAATCAAAAACCCTTATTTCGAGCATCCCACATCGAACATTGGCCTAAACTCGGCCCCCCAATTCTCTATAAATAGAGAAGAACCTCGTAGGAAGAAGGGGTCGAAAAACCACTTGAACTCAAGAACTCTCTTGCTTGTTAAAGATCGACATGATAGGAACATCGTCAAAAGACCTCGCTATAGATAGGAGAAACTCACAGAAAGACCTCAAAGTCGCGCAGGGACCTCGTTCACGCCTAAAACCTCACTACAGAAACTCACAAAACTCTCTACATCATACCCTCAAATCCACCTCGCCCTAGAATCGACCTCGCAATATTTAGGTGCGATCTCGGAACCTTGTAGGAGGTCTAGGTGTGATTCTCAAAGTTGTACATCAACCTCGTAGGTTTGTAACCTCGCTACCACGGAAAAATCATAAATAAAGGAACAAGTGTTTGCACTCAAATATAATAATCTTGTTTCTTATCTCGTAGCGTAGCCGTTATTTCGGGTTTCATCACTGGCGCCGTCTGTGGGAACCTCTTCATCCTAAGCAGCTTCCCATTTTAGTGCAAACCTTGATTCCTAAAAACCCCTCAAAATGGCTTGTCCAAACAATTTCTTCCCCCAACATCCCGACAATATGGCTGAGACCCCTCCGTGGACGACGACAGGTCCGTCAGGATACCCTTTTGTGATCCCACCAGGCTGGACATACAACGTTCCACAAAACCCATACCCGTTCCAGGGGTATGAACAAGGTGGCGCTCCTTTCAACCAGTATCCCTACCCGGGGTACGGGCAGTACCAACAAGGCCAAGCTCCCCCATATGTCCCGATCCCCTCCCAGGGGCAACCTCACTCCGAGTACGTGCCCGCATATGTCCCGGGCTATATGCCGGGGGCAGGAGGCGCCCACGAACGGATCTACCACAGAGAGACCCTCCCGAGATCCGATGCAGATCTCGCGATCCCGTTCGCGACGTGCAGAGAGGCGTGACATGGAGTTGTCCGAAACGGCGGCAAGCGCGCCACGCCCTCTGGCGAGGTCAAAGTCAAAGTCTGCCCGCCCATCCGTCGAGAGTGGGTACAAAAATCCCTTCATACCCGAGATCCAAGAGGCACACATGCACAAAGGTTTCTATTGGCCGCAAATGGGACTTTACGACGGCACGGCCGACCCCGAGGACCACATAAAACACTACGCCGTCCAGATGAACGTCAACTCTTACAATGACGCCATTTTTTGTCGAATCTTTCCGACCACTCTGGACAAGGCGGCAATGACGTGGTTCACCAGCCTTAAGGTCGAGTCGATAGCCTCGTTTTCCCAACTATGCGAATCCTTCGTCGGGTATTTCAACGGCTCGAGAAAGCGCAAGAAGAACATGCGCGATCTCCGTGGCATCGAGCAGGGGGAAAACGAGAAGCTGGGTACCTTTTTTACGAGGTTCACCACCGCGGTCGCTGAGATCACGCAAATCGACGAGGCCTCGGTACGCGACATCCTCATGGGCAACCTTCGCCAGGGGGATTTCAAATGTCGCATTTTTCTCAAAAATCCGACCACATATGAGAGCTTGTGTGCTCGGATCACGGCATAGGTCTACGCCGAGGACGCTGCCAGCCAGAGCTCACGACCGAGGACTGACAAGGAAATCGTGACCGAGGCTAAGGGAAAAGCTAAAGTGGTTGCGCCGGCCGCGAGGGACGCGTACATGACGCAAACTCACGACCGGCGTGCCGATTACAAGAGCAACAACAATAACAGAGGCAACAACGACAATAGAAGCAACAACCGCTACGACAACCGTGGCGGTGGAGGTTGGAGCTGCTTCGGCGGGAAGCCACGAGGTTACAGAGGCAAAGGTGGCCCCGCCTACAACCCAAACGAGAAAAAGCGCGCCAACCCCGCGTCGGGGGCCAACCTCGTGCATCAGGATCCAACCCGGTCCCGACCAAGCAACACAGAGCAACAAGCTCCGGCGAGGCAGTCTCGCTCCGGACAAGCCGCGGCGCCCGATGGGTACATCAACACCATCTCGGGCGGACACTCGCTGGCGGGTTCGAGCCAGGCGGAAAGAAAAAGATACGCGAGGGCAAGTCACCATGAGCCCTCGATATACAGAGTGACACAAACCTCACGGTCCCACGTGGGTATGGCCTTCACGACAGAAGATGCCGAAGGACTCCATATGCCCCACTCCGACCCCCTGGTGATACACGCTCAGTTGGGCTCGAAAATAGTGAAGCGAATACTGGTGGACACGGGTTCCTCCGTGGGCATCATGTATTTTGGCGCTTTCGAGCAGCTAGGGATCTCCGCGACATCCTTGAGGCCCTACGTTGGGAAGCTCACCTCCTTCTCGGGAAACGAGGTCGATGTCGCTGGTCTCATAGACCTGTGGATGACCCTCGGTACTGGCTCGACAACGAGAACCGAGGTAATAGAGTTTACGGTGGTGCACCTGCCCTCGGCCTACAATGCAATCATCGGGAGAGTCTCCTTGATGAAATTCCAGGCGGTGGTCTCCATCTACCACCTGAAAATGAAGTTCCCCACCAGCGTGGGTGTCGGAGAAGTGAAGGGCAACCAAGAAGAGGGCCGCGTCTGCTACATGACCTCGGCTAAGCAAAAATGCTCTGTGTTCATGGTAGAGACTTCGGGTGAAGCAGACCTCGAGGTCCGGGATTTCACAATACCCACTCCCGAGACAGAAAGAAGGGTGATTACCCCCTTCGAAAACAAATCAGAAAAGATCTACCTCGGGGGTTGCCTCACTGGGAACGCAGCAGCGTCACTAGAGGCCCTTCTTGCTGGGTCCCACGACGTGTTCGCCTTGACTGCAAAAGATCTCCGAGGTGTGCCTCGGACCCTGGCCCAACACTCCCTGAACATCGACGTCGCCATTCGTCCTGTGGTGCAGCGTTGAAGAAAGATGAACGAAGAAAGGGCAACCGCCGCAAATGAAGAGGTGGCCAAGCTGTTGGCCGCAGATTTCATACGCGAAGTCCAATATCCGAAATGGTTGTCCAATGTCGTGTTGGTCAAAAAGGCCAGCGGCAAATGGTGGATGTGTGTAGACTTCAAGGACCTCAACAAGCCATGCCCCAAAGACAGCTACCCTCTGCCCTCGATCAATGCATTTGTAGATTCGACTGTTGGGCATGAGGTCTTGAGTTTCCTCGACGCCTACTCGGGGTACAACCAGATCTCGATGAATCCCCGTGACGAGGATGAGACATCCTTTATCACCCAGCGGGGGACATACTGTTATAAGGTCATGCCGTTTGGCCTCAAGAACGCCGGGGCCACGTTCCAACGCCTCGTCGATCGGGTTTTTAAAGACCACCTGGACAGGAACGTATCCGCCTACGTTGATGACATCGTGGTACGGAGCAAGGGCCCCGAGGAGCACCTGGCTGACCTCGCCGAGGTTTTCACCACCCTCGGACACCACCAGCTCAGCCTGAACCCCGAGAAGTGCGTTTTTGGCGTGTCCTCGGGGAAGTTTTTGGGATTCATGATTAGCGAACGCGGGATCGACGTCAACCCCGCCAAAATAGAATCTATCCTCGCAATGAGGTCTCCCCGATCTCGTACCGAGGTACAAAGACTCAACGACGCTGTAAATTACTTAGGGAGGTTTTGCTCCCGCCTAGCAGACAAGTCCCTCCCATTCTTTGCCGCCCTAAAAAAGAATGACAAGTTCGTCTGGGACGAGAGACTCGATACAGCCTTCTCCGAGTTAAAGATCTTCCTCACCAAGCTCCCCACCTTGTCACCTCCACATGCGGGCGAAGACTTGCAACTATACGTAGCGGTGAGTCCCGAGACCATTAGCGCGGTGCTCACAAGAGAGGCCATGCACCCGATATACTTTGTGAGTCGCGTGCTCCAGCCTGCGGAGTAGAGATACTCCCCGGCAGAGAAGATGGCGCTGGCTGTAGTGACCGCCGCAAGGCGCCTACGCCCATACTTCCACGCACATCCCATCCAGGTTCTCTCGGACCTCCCACTTCGTCAAATTCTGCATCAGCCCGCTCTCTCCGGACGTATGACCAAGTGGGCCGTCGAGCTCTCCGAGTTCGACATCAATTATCTTCCGAGAACCGCGATGAAGGGACAAGCCCTCGCCGACTTTATGGTGGAGGTCACCTTCCCCGAGACAGACACAAGCTCGGACGAATGGAAAGTGTTCGTTGATGGCTCACAATGTGACGCCGGTGGCGGGGCCGGGGTGTTCCTCGGTGGCCCCTCAATCGAGACGGAGTATGCTCTCAACTTCGCCTTCGATGCCACCAACAACGACGCCGAGTATGAGGCCATGATCGCCGAGATCGAGATGGCGCTACTTAACGGAGCCCGCAAAATCAGGGTCTACACAGATTCCGAATTGGTGGCACGACAACTCAACGACCAATACGACACCAGGACAGGTTTTCTGCCCGCCTACCGAGCAAAAGTCAAGGCCTTGGTTTCATGCCTAGAGACCTTCGCGGTGGAGTCAATCCCGCGGACCTCAAACACAAAGGCGGATGCCCTTGCCAGGTTAGGCTCCGCGCTTCCCTTGGATGTGGGGAACCGCGTAATGGTGGAGAGAAAGCTCTCACGAAGCGTCGATAGCGAGGTCATGTCCATAAGGACCGAGGACTGGAGGTTCCCGGTAACGAGGTACATACAAGGCGGCATCCTCCCAGAGGACCCCGCGTTCGCCAGAAAACTAAAAATGCAAGTTGACCGCTACTGCGTCGTCGGCGACCAGCTTTATCGCCGGGGCTACGCTGAACCCAACCTGCTGTGCATACCGCCCGAGACCACGGTCCACGTCCTCTACGAGGCCCACGAGGGAGTTTGTGGAGGACATCCGGGGTGGAGGTCTTTGGCACACAAAATCGTCCATTTGGGGTACTTCTGGCCCACTCTCCGACAAGACGCTAGAGCTTACGTCCAAAAATGCGTCGGATGCCAGAAACACGGGAACGTCCAGCACACCCCGACGGCTCCCCTCCGCAGCATTCACGCGCCATGCCCATTCGCAATGTGGGGAATGGACATTTTAGGCCCTTTTCCTAAAGCTGCTGGCCAAGTGCAATACATTCTGGTCATCGTGGACTACTTCACGAAGTGGATCGAAGCACAGGCAATGGCAAAAATCACCGGGGCAAAAGTCTGCGAATTCCTATGGAAGAACCTCGTCTGCCGTTTCGGTGTCCCCATGACAATCATGACCGACCATGGCCCCCAATTCGACTGCGAAGAAACTCGGACCTTCTGCTCTGAGCTGGGCATCGACCTCAAATTTTCCTCCGTGGCTCATCCCCAGTCCAATGGCCAGGTAGAAAACGTTAATGCCCGCATCTTGACAGACCTCAAAAAGCGCCTGGGCATAGCACAGGGCCGCTGGGCCGAATTACTCCCACTCGTCCTCTGGACGTATCGCACGACCTCGCGCCGCGCAACTGGCGAGACCCCCTTCGCTCTTACCTACGGGGCGGAAGCCCTCGTTCCCGTAGAAACCCTAATTCCATCAACAAGGGTGTACAACTTCGACGAAAAAGAAAACGAGGCCAACCTCAAGGTCGAACTGCAGTTCCGAGATGAAATCCGCGAGGTAGCGGACCTGCGCTCTAGAGAATACAAGCGACGTGTCGCTGTGTATCACGATAAGAAGGTCAGACCTCGCATCTTGGCCACGGGAAACCTCGTGCTAAGACGCACCGAAGGGGGAAAATTGGACCCTAACTGGGAAGGACCCTACATCCTCGGAGAAGAAGTTGCGCTCGGGGCTTTCAAACTCAGGGACGACGAGGGGCGCACACTGAGCAAAACGTGGAACGTCGCGCGACTCAAAAAATATTACATGTAGAAACTCGAAACCCCGTTGTTCCTCACAGTTGGTAAATAAAGGATTGCAGGCTTTTCTAAAAACACTCCCTCCTTGAAAAAGTCCACCCCTCGCTTCCCGCTTGGGGTTGGAGAATCTCGTTGAAAAGGTCCACCCCTCGCTTCCCGCTTGGGGTTGGAGAATCTCGTTCGAAAGAATTTCCACTCCTTGCTTCCCGCTTGGGGTTGGAGAATCTCGTTGGAAGAAGTCCCACCCCTCGCTTCCCGCTTGGGGTTAGAGAATCTCGTTGAAAAGGTCCACCCCTCGCTTCCCGCTTGGGGTTGGAGAATCTCGTTGAAAAGGTCCACCCCTCGCTTCCCGCTTGGGGTCGGAGAATCTCGTTTGGAAGAAGTTCCACCCCTCGCTTCCCACTTGGGGTTGGAGAATCTCGTTGAAAAGGTTCACCCCTCGCTTCACGCTTGGGGTTGGAGAATCTTGTTTGGAAGAATTTCCACCCCTCGCTTCCCGCTTGGGGTTGGAGAATCTCGTTGGAAGAAGTCCCACCCCTCGCTTCCCGCTTGGGGTCGGAGAATCTCGTTTCGAAGAAGTCCCACCCCTCGCTTCCCGCTTGGGGTTGGAGAATCTCGTTGAAAAGGTCCACCCCTCGCTTCACGCTTGGGGTTGGAGAATCTCGTTTGGAAGAATTTCCACCCCTCGCTTCCCGCTTGGGGTTGGAGAATCTCGTTGAAAAGGTCCACCCCTCGCTTCCCGCCTGGGGTTGGAGAATCTCGTTTGGAAGAAGTTCCACCCCTCGCTTCAGGCTTGGGGTTGGAGAATCTCGTTGAGAAGGTCCACCCCTCGCTTCACGCTTGGGGTTGGAGAATCTCGTTGAGAAGGTCCACCCCTCGCTTCACGCTTGGGGTTGGAGAATCTCGTTGAAAAGTTCCACCCCTCGCTTCACGCTTGGGGTTGAAGAATCTCGTTGAAAAGTTCCACCCCTCGCTTCCCGTTTGGGATACGAACGAGGTTCGTGAACCCCCTAAGACGCCAGGATTCGCGGACGGCTATTTTTAGGTTGGAACGAACTTCCAGAACAACGAGGTCCGAACAGAGGCTCACGACCTCGTCGCAGGACTACAACGCCCGGTGTGGTCCGAGCCCCACAAAAGATGTGACACTCGAACCATGGGGTTGGACGGATAAGGACTGACGTATGCAAGAAAGTCTAAAGCAAACAAGCATAGGAAAAGAAAGTGACGAAGGGCATAAATATAAAAGCAGGTGTTTCGATTACAGACCCCGTAGGGTCACCCAAACAAAAAAAAAAGAGAGAAAGAGATGTTTTAATTACAAACCCCGTAGGGCCACCAAAGAAAAATTATCATCATTTCTTCAAGGTTTCAGCCTCGGGACCGGTAAGATCGATGGTTTTAGGAGTTTCGGCAGAGGCAGCCGAGGTTTCAGCAGGGGCAGCGGAGGCAGGAGGCGCGGGTGCATCGGCCGCGGGCTGAGGTCCCGTGGAGGTTAACTCCGGGTTCCCTCCAATAAGCTCTACCTCGGGGGGCGCGGTGCTGGACACAGTCCCGTCCTCGTTGAGGAAGAACTCGCATTCCCCCTCGGGATCCTCCGACCCCAACTCCCCCATGGTTTCATTGTAGTTGGGGTTGAAGAAGACGATCTGGGGGTCGAGGTGCCCATACTTGGCCACCGCCTGTTTTACGCCCATGCGGACTGCCTGGTGGAACATTTTCCTCACGCTCTCCACCAGCTCCGCCTTGTACTCCTCCGAGTCCACATACTTGGGACCCGCGGCCACGACCTCCTCGTTAAGCTCAACAACGCGCCCCTCGAGGCGCCTGATCTCCTCCTCGGCCCTCAGAAACTCCGCTTCCTTCGCCTTGAAGAACTCGTGTTCGGCGGAGAGCTTGCCTCGAAGCCCTTTTACCTCGCCCCGCAAGACCTCGGCCTCATCCCTCGCCCTCTTCTCTCCCTCCCTCGCCGCCTTTACCTCCTCCCTCGCCGCGGCCTCCGCGGCCTCAACCCGCTTCTTGGCCGCAGCCTCCGCGGCTTTGGACGATTCCGCGACCTCGGCCAGCTCCTTAGCCTGTCGCTCGCACACCTCGCTGCGGGCTCGAAGCGCCGCCTCCATCTTGTCCATCCTCGAGTGAGCGAGGGCGATGCGGCTCCGGTTATAATTATCAAAAAAGGTGTGCTGCAAATTCACAGGAGAGTGAGAAGAGAAACAAGAAAGAGATAGGAATTAAACACACAAAAACGGAAAAGCTTACCATGGCCAAGTACCGAGCGACCTCGTCGTTAAGCGCCGCCTCAGTGAGGTTGTTGGCCCACGCGACCTCCTCCTTGTAATCCCCCCGGGCCCAATCCAACGGGGCCCCTCGGATAGGTCCATGGCAGTGAAACCTGGCAGGATGGGGGCCAGCGTCCCCACGACTTCGCCCCTCGAAGTCAAAGGCGGGGATGAGTTCCAGATCTCGCGAGCCTCGTTGATGGTCGCCCGACCGGGGTTTCTTCTTCTTCTCCACGGGGGAAGACCCCGCTTCTTTCCTCTTCCGCCCGGCCTTGTCGTTAGACGCCCGGGGTGGATGGGTGGTCCCCTTCGCGGTGGCCCCTTTCGATGGAACCACCTCAGATCTTTTCTCCCCTTGGGGCGGCCCCGCGACGTCCCACTGCGACGCCCTCGCGACATTCCCCTTTGGCAGGGCTCCTCCTGTCGCAGCCGTTGGCGGAACAGGCCCCGGCTGCGTTGTGCCTGTCCTCGCCTGCGAGCTCGGCTCGTTAATTGAAATCCCCTTAAGGACCCAGGGAGCAGGGGTCTTGGAAGTAGACGTCATAGGCTGTTTCCCCTTCGACGTCGTGGTAAGAGCGTGCAGAAAATCCACTGTCAAGAAAGAAGGAGTAAAAAGAAAAAGCAGGTTAAGACGAGGTCATAAACAAATGTAACGAGGTTTATAACCCCGCAACCTTACAAAGAAAAAGAAAAAAATCAGAGAAATAATAATAATAAAATACCCTCTCCACCCTCGCGAGGAGGGAAACTGAGGCTCAGCCCGGCCCGCTCAAGCCGTTCCTGAGGAAGGTAACGCTCGTATGGCGCCTGGTACGATGTGGCGTACCGAGCCTTGAGCGCCTGGAACTCAGCGACCTTGTACGGGCACACGCATCTCTCGTAGTTACCCGGTGCCACAGGGAAATTAAGGTATCTCCCGCTGAGGTCTCGGACCAAAAACCATTTAGGTTTCGACGTCCTGACGTTCGACTGGGTCGTGATGATTTTGACATTCGGCGTGTTGAGTTTAACCAGGGAACAACGAGGTTCTCTCCTCGCCAAGACTAACGCCGACAAATCGCTGAGGTTCGGCTCGTCCAGAAGCTCACGGCTTCGAATTGTGTAGGCACACAACAACCGCCAGGCATTCGGGAACAACTGGGCGGGGCAGACGCCCATGGCCCACAGGAAATCAACGATGTGCTGGGCCAAGGGCAGCCTAAAGCCCGCCTGGAGACTGACGAGGTGCACGACCGCACACCCCTCGTAGGACGCCAGGGGTCGCCCCTCCTCCTCTGGCAGTGCCAGCTCGACTCCCTCGGGCCAGGGGAAGTCCTTAGCTATGTCCGCGAGGTCGTCCAGCTTCAAATCGGTGGCCACCCCCTCGGACAGGTAGGCCTCGGGAGTGCTCGGACTCATGGGAATCCGTTCTTTGAGGACGACAGGAGTGCCGGACACGGCGTCCGTAATATAGGCCTCGGGGAAGCTCGATGGCACATACGCAGCCGAGGCTGAGGCAATTACCGCGTCCAACCTCGCCTCAACCTCGGCGGCGATCACATCAGGAGAAGAAGAGGAAGCCATTTCAACACCAGAATATATGCGCAGACGGGGGAAGTACGAATTTATCGAAACAGCGGAGTCGCTGGATGAGGGCTCGCTAAAGACCAATGAAGGGGAACTTGGGTTCTGAGAGTCACTAGGCTCTACACCTCCTACAGATTCGGAGACCTCCTGATAGAAATTCTCTTGAAAATTAAAGACAAAGCCGGGCGGTGGGCTCGCAGAGGCTCTCCTAGGCATGAAAAGACAACGTCCAGGCCGCGAAAAGCTAACACCTGGAAAAGAAAAGATCAGTAAGACACTAAAGGCAAGGCAACCAAAGAGAAAAACACGAGATCATGACCCCGTGAAAGAAGGAAGAACGAGGTCAAGCCCGAAATCGAAGAACGAGATCATGACCCCGGGAAAGAAGGAAGGACGAGGTCGAGCCCGAGATCAAAGCACAAAGATCATAACCTCGAAAAGAAAAGAGCATGAGGTCATAACCTCGAAAAGGAAAAAGCACGAGATCATAACCTCGGGAGAAAATGGGCACGAGGTCGCAACCTCGGGGGACAACGCAACGTGAGGTCGTAAAAGGAAAGGCCACGTGGCATCCTACGGGCTACTCTGACAGGATAGGACGGCAAAGAAGAATTTGAAGTGCCAAAAGAAAGGAAAGAGAAAGAAGGCCAACCAACGGTGGAAGCCAGCGGTGGAAGCCCAAACGTCCCGTCATTCAGACATCATGACGTTTGGGCTCCCGAGGGTTTTCGAAATTCGAAAAGTGGTGGGCGGAGAAGCGGAAGTTTAACCGCCACCCCAAGAAAAAAAGAAGAGAGAGAAAAGCAATAAAACCAAAAGCCCAACGGTACACTCACGGCGGCGACCCCCCCCCCCCACCGTCTCACCACCGTCTCACCGCCGCAACACCGCCCCCGAAGCGTAACACAGAAGAAAAGCAGAACGAAAAGAAAGGAGAGGAGAAGAAAAACCAAGGGGAAACAAGGGCACTACGGAACAAGAACCACCCCCAACGCCGCCGCGCAGCCAACAAAGAAGCACCCAGAAATCACCAACACCCACCCAGATGCAAAACGGAACGAAGAAAGAACAAAGAAAAATGACAAAGGCAAACGCCAAAAAACACACGACCCTGCCACCGCCGCTTCGCCACCGTGACACCGGCGCGAAACACCGGGCGACACACCGTCGCCCCTACAAAACACGGGGCAAAAAGCGAACAAAGGAAGAATCAAAGGCAAAAAATACCAAAAGACAAGAGGAAGAAGATCAAGAACTTACTTGTTTAAAAGTCAGCGAACGAGAGGCGGTGGCGCAACTGGCGAACGACAAAAAACTCGTCGGAAACCGTCTGGAGAAACCGCTCAGGAGAAACCGAAGAGATAAAGAGAGAGAAGGAGCGAAAATGTTGGAGAGAGAAGATGAGGGGGAGGCGTGTGAGATACGCCCTTATATAGAGCAGATTTGAGCCTCCCCCACTCCCGAAAGGCTTCTTGAGCATGTGTCACCTAGACGGCCCACTAAGCAAAGTATGGCGAAAAGGCCCAAGAATCTTCATCCGCGCAGAACAAGAAGAACACCTAAGTACAGAGCCTCACACCTCGTAAAGCGCCCTCCCAACCTCGAGAACTTCACAACCTCTAAAAAACACCCCGCATCTCGCGGATCCAGGGAACTTATGCCTTGCGGCCCTCGGGGCGAGGCCCCCAGGCCATGGGGTTGTGATGATGTCCAAAATAGTGAAAGCAAAAAGTGGGCCCAGAAGGACCCCCATGAGCAATTTAGGGACCCACGTCCATGCCCGATTATTTAAAAACAAAACTCCCGACGGATGCGAGGTCTCTCAACATCCTGGGGCGAGGTCTCGACCTCGTCACCGACTCTACTAATACGCCCGCCCGCTCGAACCAATCACAAGCGACCTCACTCCCGAACCAATCACCAGCAACCTCACTCCCAAACCAATCACAAGTGACCTCACTCATGGACCAATCAAAAACCCTTATTTCGAGCATCCCACATCGAACATTGGCCTAAACTCGGCCCCCAATTCTCTATAAATAGAGAAGAACCTCGTAGGAAGAAGGGGTCGAAAAACCACTTGAACTCAAGAACTCTCTTGCTTGTTAAAGATCGACGTGATAGGAACATCGTCAAAAGACCTCGCTACAGATAGGAGAAACCCGCAGAAAGACCCCAAAGTCGCGCAAGGACCTCGTTCACGCCTAAAACCTCACTACAGAAACTCACAAAACTCTCTACATCATACCCTCAAATCCACCTCGCCCTAGAATCGACCTCGCAACATTTAGGTGCGATCTCGGAACCTTGTAGGAGGTCTAGGTGTGATTCTCAAAGTTGTACATCAACCTCGTAGGTTTGTAACCTCGCTACCACGGAAAAATCATAAATAAAAGAACAAGTGTTTGCACTCAAATATAATAATCTTGTTTCTTGTCTCGTAGCGTAGCCGTTATTTCGGGTTTCATCATTAGTGTCTTTTAGAACTTGTATAGAAAAGTCAAAAGTGTGTGTACACTTCTAGATAACAACTTGCATCCTTGAATATATAATGTGAATTTGATTACGTTTATGTGTGTTGAATCTTTATTTGTGCTTTCTTTTGTACAATGTAGAGTTAAAGTTATCAACTTAATTAAAGTTATAGTGTGCAAAAGTGCAAAACTAATGGGTACATTAATGTAGTCATTTTGAAGTGCCATGATAGCATAATAAATTGCACTAATAACATTCTAAAGTGCACTAAAAATTAATGGTAGTTATTGAACATATAATGTGAATTTGAAGTGCACCGATAGCATAATAAAGTGCACTAATATCTCATAATTTACCTCCTCCACGATCAGTGACGTAGTCAGAAATTTATATCAGTGGAGGCTAAATTTCTTTGTTAATTTTTTTCTTATATTTATTTTTTTTTTAAATTCTAATAGGGATTGTAATCCCTACTGAGCATTAACTCCCTCCGCCCCTGTCCACAATGATCCAGGACAGGGTACGGCGGAACGTCTAGGGTGATGATAATCACCTTTTAGGATATCAAGAAATATCGTTTCGTATTGATATCTTAACACCACCGATACATATATATGATATATCTAGGTATCGGTCCAAACGTATGCTTAATCCTTTTATCAACCCGAAACTTATCCTTTTTTCTCAACCGTACGTGAATCTATATTTCCACTGTCATATTTTAGTATGACCTTTTTTTAGTCAATACCCGTATAAATTTTTAAAAAATGTATAGCATTGGTTGAGTATTTTAAACGTTGCATGACAAAGCTTAAGTACAGATGAAGTATAAGAATGAAAGACTTAATTGAACAATCCAACAAAAACACACAATTAACACCATATATGTAGAAGAAAGATAAACACTCTTAGCAGTATACTACACATGCATTCATCAAACTCGATATTATACTTCATTTAAGCCTCTAGGGTGGAGTTGGAGCTGTTTTCTTTCGGGATTTCGAGCTTTGGCAAGATGCATATAGCCAACAGTATTGCGAGTGCAATGAAAGAGGCAATCAGAGCGCCGCCTCCATGGCTGCAAAACGTGTCGAATTTGTCACAGATCTTGTTCCACTGCGCGTGTGAGTTCCCGCGCTTTGCCAAGTCCGACATGAATGCTGCTGAACTCGCCCCGGCTGACACCAAAGCCAACATCACCTATACACATTCAAAGATAAGTGACAATTGAGTAGTAGTTTCACTAGTTTGCGATCATATTTTACTTAGAAGGGTGAAATTTGAGCTTTTTAAAGAATCTGTTACAAGGAGATGGGTTCAATTGTTAACAAGTTTCATCTTAAAATCAATTGACAATACGAGGAATAACTATCATTCTAAACTCTAATATGAGATTTGCGAATGGACGGACCAACAGAATTGTTCATGGGAGTTTTTATTGATCGATTTGATGAATTTATTACCGTGTCTAAGATGGGCAATGCAACGAACCGGAATCCTTTGGTGTCGAGCTTCCCTCCTAGGACCTCCACTATAAGCATCAAAATGTTGTGCAGCGTAGCCAGCCCGTTTGCAACCACAAAGAAGCTGCAAACATTTTATACCAACTAGCTGGAGTCATACCATGTACAGGCAAAATTTTGAGTTTATGCATAATTAACTCCTAATCAAATTAATATATTTCAACATATTACAGTTGTATAAATCTATAGGAGTAGTGAAAGATAAGGGTTGAGATGGTAATTTTTCTACTTTAATTCTAGCTCTAGAAGACAACATTGAACATAAATACCCTATGAGTTGTGATTTCCAATGGACGGGTAAAAGAGGAGCATGTTCATCCGTGCATATATGCGCGATAAGTTCATCATATAAGTCAATTAGGTTTCATCCTAAAGTCAATAAACAATAAGAAGTAAGCTTGGTTTACTCCCAACTTCCAATGTGAAAGTTATTTCCACAATTTCTAGCCTTAAACAGAATCTAATCAAGCTGCTTACATGTTAGCTGGGGTGTGCTGAAACTTGGCAACTAGAGTGGCTTTGATGGGCGTAGTCCCAATTGTTGCAACCACAATTGTTTTGGTTTCCTTGTTAAGAGCCATGACAATGGTAGCCGAAAGAGTAGCGAAAATCGCCACAACCCTGAGAATTCTAAGTGCAAGCTTCTCCCTTTTCTGGCTGTTCACTGATACCAAAGTAGTGTAGCCTACAACACCATCTGCCTTTTCTTGATTTGCATTTGAAGCCATTGGATTCTTTAGAAATGACGATTCAAGAACGTGATAGAAGGGATAAATGAGAGTGATGCTGGTAGAGGGAGATTAGAGTTCTTATAAGTATTATGGATAAGTAAAGGAAGAAAAGCAGGCTTGTAAAATATTATACATTTATGGTAGCTGAGGATGGTAATTGATTTAAGTTAGATTCCGTGGTTTGTCTAACCATCTACTTTTTGTAATACTTTTACATCTTACATTAGGTGGGGGCAGTTGAGAAATGGGTTTGTTCACTACTTGAAGCTTTAATGTGAGGACTAATTAGGCAGCTTCAGTTAATTTTTGTTGAGATTTTCATAGCTGAACCCTGATTAGCTAGGGATTGTTCATCTTTCCATCAAAAATAAAAAGCAATGAGATTGTTCTTAACCAAAACTACACGAATAATGGGATCTGGGTGTACTTGGATTATTACATCACATGGATAATATAATGCATTAATGCGGTAATCCAAGAGCACCCAAATGGATCCATAAACTCTTAACAAAAAAAAAAAAAAAGACCATTAGATTTGCACAATATATTGCTCGACATAAGTAATCCTCAAAAATAGCTAGATTTCTATTGAGTCAAATGAAATATATTTTTGACTTACAAGAAGAATTACAAGTATAATAATAATAATAAATTGAAGCTTACCCATCTGCAAACAAAGTGCAGAGACACAAGAACAGTAGGATAGATGCTTCAATTCCAAGAGAGTAAGGAAAAAAAAAAACAAGAAGATATCTCTTTACAAGTTGATCAGTAGACCTCCACATTCCACTGCTCTTGCCTCTTCAACTGCTTCTTGTAGTCAAGCCAGTCAATTCCTAATATTGCACAAACCAAATTCATCAGCATACTAAAACCTCAATTCAAAGGCTTGAGCATTATCAAAAGGATAGAAACATGTTTTGGCTAATTACCGTCATTGGCAGCCAAAGAGAGCATTATTTCATCAATACCCTTCTCCATTCCTTTGAGTCCACACATGTAGACGTACGTGTTGTCTTTCTTGAGTAGCTCCCATAGCTCACTCGCGTACTGAGCCATACGTGTCTGGATGTACATCTTTTCACCCTTCTCATTTGTCTGCTCTCTGCTCACGGCGAAATCTAACCTGAAATTCTCAGGGGCCTTCTCCTTCATCTTCTCAAATTCCTGTTGATACATCCCATGTAAGACTAGCCACTTACAACGTAGTGATGAAAAACATAAACTCAAATCGAGGATTTAGCTTTTACCTCTTTGTAGAGTAAAGAGCTACTTGTTGGGACACCCAAGAAGAGCCATGCCAAACCTTTGAACTGAGAAAACATAATTGAAATACAGTAGATTTTGTCAAGCAAGTAAATATAAACATATATAGGAGATATGATTATAAATTAGAACTAAGAAGGTGACTCTATCTTTAAGAATAGCTATAGCAAAATCATTATTCTTCTAATTATTTGTCTGATTGAATAAATTCCTCTATATATATTTGACAAGTAGTTTTTAGCCTGAAAAAATGCCTGCAATACCCACCTCGTAGTCTTCGTGCTTTTCAAAGAACATTTTCCACAAGAAAGAGCGGAAAGGAGCAATTCCAGTACCAGTTCCAAGCTGCAAGATTATAACAAGAATTGCATAGTGCCACATTAGTATAAGATGACCTGAAGAAGAAAAAAAGCACATATCCACCAATTTCACTTCAATTTAGTGATAAACACAATGAAGGTGGGAGATGCAACAAACCATAATGATGGTTGCATTAGGGTCCTTGGGCATAAGCATTTCTTTGCCCACAGGTCCAGTTAACTTCACTTCAGAACCAGGCTTCAAGTCACCTATAAATTTCAAGGCAACAAATCTAAGTCACTAATATTAAAGTCAACTCACAGACACTGATAAAAGATTTTTGTTTTTCTAGGTCCACTCTGAGAACCAACAGAAGAGTATCAACTCCTAATGGTGAGACTTGCTAGAATATTCTTAAGGATAAAAATAAAAAAATAATGTCAGAATTGTATATTAAGCCAAGTCTAACTTACAAGAGACTCATTGCCTTGGTTCACTCAATTTTCTGAAATCTTTACTTTTTTTTCAGTGAAATATAATAGTATCACCATTAAAGATTCTTAATTCTTTAACCAAAAGTAAAGAAAGAATCAAACATGTTCTTACACAGGAAGTTTGAGCAGACTCCCTTAACCTCTTCACCCTGGTCATTGGTGTACACAAGCCTTTTCACACACAAGGAAACCTACAAGCCACATAAGAGTGTGATAAATTTGCACAAGCAAATGATGTGGAAGTGATCAACAAGAATTCAAAATGAAACCCATGAACCCATATACCAATTAACCAATGTGACTCATAAGACTTGCATCAAAATCAACTAAATTCCATTGGATCAAAGCATAATGCATCTTGAAACTTACAGTTTTAGAATCACCAAAGTCCCCAAGAGCACTGCTAGCAATTGAATACAGCCTGACCTTGTGAGGCTTCCCATTCTTGTCAATACCATCAGCAATGACTCCAACAGACTGCCCTTCTCTGTAAGGGATCTCCCCTAACAGAAAAAACCCCCATCAAAACCAATTACACACACAGAAAGACATTGTAGATAAACACAAAGTAGTACTTCATGAAAATCCCCAAAATACCCTCAGTGCTGAAGACCATGTGCCAGGTTTCACCAGGGGCATCATCGCCAGTGATCTTGGTGTTGAGTAAACACCTCCCAGTGTAAGGCTCTTTGGGCCTGTACTTGTTGGTCACAACTCCTTCCTCCATCTTCTTTGAATGCTTCGCAGCCTTTGCTGGTGGTGGTGGTGGTGGTGTCACTGCCTCTGTAGTGATCTGAGCTCTGATGACTCCAACGCACCCATTTTTCCTGTTGTAGTGTAGAGGAAGCTGCATCCATGAAAAACAGCAGCAAACCCAAAAGGGGATTAGAAAAAACCCTAAAATCTGTAGGCATTGAAGGGAAAATTAGAATGCCCATGTTGATCAGTCAAAATCTACACCTTCTTCTCTGGTAAAACGATGCTAGGTCGGCTTGAGAGAGAAGTTGATTTGGCGGTGAAAGGGAAAGAAACTGCAGCAGTCACGGCAGTAGCCATGGATGCGTAGGAAGAGATTTGGAAACAAGAATTCCGGGGAAAGAAATCGATTTAAGAAGAAAGGTTTTGAGGGAATGGAGGAGGGGAAAGATAGTTTTTTTTTTTTTATTTTATTTTGAGTTTTATGGGGTTCGTTTTGTCATGAAATGGATTATGAATTTGGGTGGAGGAGATTTGAGGTGCAAAGCAATGGCAGAGGAGAAGATAAGTCTTCAAAGATCCCTCTCTATATACGTATGGCTTAGAAAGTATGTGTGAGGATTTTCTGTTGCCATCGTGATGGGATTTTTCTGTGTAAACGTCCTTGCTTTCTTTCTTTTATGAACAGTTGATACTTCAAAATTAATCAAGTACTACAAACACTAATATGAATTGATTTTTTTTATAAGTAAAGGAATTAGGGAATCCACTACCCAGAATATTTAAATATAGGGGTGGACATCGTTTTAAAAGAGGATCGATGTCGATTTTTCAAAAAAATTGGACCGAGGACTGTATCCGAATTTTTCAGTCTGATTTGATTTTTGGACCGGACTATTTTTTAAATATTGTTTTAGATATTGTTTTTTAAAAATACATATTTTATATAGAAAATACATTTTATATCACATAACAAATAAATTTATATTTTTAAATAGGTTTTATTATATAATTATATATATTTCTTTATAAAAATAATTTTTTATTATTAATAAAACCGTTCTAGACCAGACCGGGGACCAACTCTTGTTTTTTTGGACTAAGGACTGAATCGGATATCCCTTGATCCGGTACAAAAATTCCAGCTCGGACCAATTTTTTCCCTGCCTTATCAAACATATGAGATCAGAAAGATCATGAAGTATTGCTTGGTCGGATTGTGATCAAATAGCATCATCTTCATGATGTTGTCCTCCACCTTGTTGATTTCCTTGAAGATATGGTCCAATTACCTCACATCGAACCTCTAAAGAGAAACAAGAATGACCTCAATGATGAGCTCAACTTCCCACGAGCAGCACCAAATGCCATTGATGACATTGACGAGACACAAGTTATCACCCTCGATCTCGATCTTCGTGTAGCCTAATCGGAGCGCTTCCAAAACTACGAGAGCAATTATCGAAATCACGTAGTTCCTCAAAGGTCGCGGACTGTTCCCATAGACAAGAATTGTCTCAATTGACAAGCACCGCGAGCGCGGCTTGCAAAACCGCGACCTTGACTCACTCTCAAGGTGTTGCAAATCAAAAATCCTTGAAATTAAACGGCGAGAGTCGCAACCAAGGATCCAGAGCTGATATAGTAGACCGAATGTTGGAGCATTATGAAGCCAAAGAGCCAAAGATGCTCAAGTATATGGAGAAAGCTAAAGCTATGCTAGAAGAGTTCTAGAGGTTTGAGCTTGGACAATGATCGCGTGATCAAAGCAAGTCCATTGATGCCTTAGCAACATTAGTTGCTCGTGCAGGAAGCTCGCTCAAGACCTCGATGCGCGTTGAGGTATCAAGATGTCCAAAATTTGCACCTCAAATGAAATTGCAAGCAATAATATGCCCGCAGCCACAACCGCGGTAATCTCCTCGACAGAGGTCGCGGTCACAGGAAGCGAAACTGCATAGGATCTTGGATGGCAAAAGCCCTTGAGACGTTACTAGGATGAGAACGCCATGCCTTCGGACACAGCTGAGGCCCGTAAAGTTCTCTCAAGGGCTCATTGATAACTATAATTTTGTTGTGTAAGTCACTGCTATGCAAAAGTCCAAACCACTTAAAATCGTAATTTTTAGTAAGTAATGGTCGAATCCGCAGGGAGACAAATTTTATCTTTTGTAATGGGTTTTGTGTCAAAAATTCAATAACAAGGATTTTGTTATACTATAGCAAAGTTCCAAACATGCAAAACTAGCATAGTAAGAAAGTTGTGATTAACAATAGTTGGGAAGTAACTTAGTCAAACAAACATCCACAATCGTGTGACAAGTTGATCATTGATTTCATCTCCATATCTCATGCAATGGAATTTCCAATTCCTTTCCAAAATGCTCCATTTTGGTCCAACCCTAGATTGCAATCAACCCAACATCTTCAGCTCTTCTTGATTCCACTTCTTTGCCTTGATTTCCATTCCTCTCACACTTGTTCACCTAAAGATCTGTAATATAGCACAAAACAAGCGCAAAAACCCAAAACTCTTAGACAAACTAAGTACTAAAGAAACTAGCTAAAACTACCTAAAAACCATGCAAAAATAAACGTAAACATGCATCCTAAACACTAGCTATATGCAAGCTATCACTCATAGGTTTTAGTTATGATCGAAAAAGATTCTATATCGTCAGTATTTTTCCGGGCCAAACTTGAGAAGTGTATCCCCAAGCAAGGTTGAGCCTCTATTATACGAGATCCATGAAGGCATGTGCGAAATGCACACTAGAGGTCACAGTTGGCATTCCGAGCTCGTTTGTAAAAGTATTGGTGGCCTTACATGTAAAATGTGCCTCGAGAAAGCCAAGAGAAAAATCATCACGCTCTTTTCGACCACCTTGACTTCGTCGAGGATCGTCGAGACGTTGCAATTATACGGATCGCATCCTACCAATGGACAGCCGAATGGGTCGTAGCCCAATGTGTGAGATACCGTACTTTTCGAGTTGGTGACCTTGTATTTCGACAAGTCTTGGGAAGCACACGCGACCTTGTATATGGAATAGCTCGACCCGAATTGAGAGGAACCGTATGCAATGCATGATGGTTCTCGATTAGGAATCAAGACCATGTGTGCATCTAATTTACCTTTGTTGGCCAAATTGGCTTGGCGCCTTATGCAAAATCCTGACTCCCTTTGGAGAAAAATCATTCGGGCAAAGTATTGCAACAATCGGCTTGACTCAGATATGTTCGCTTTGAAACCCCAGTCTTCTTATTTGGAAAGGGTTGGTTCATGGATCGACAATTCTCTTCCGAGGTTTGGGTAGTTCAGTAGGCAACGATCATAATACCTTGTTTTAGATGCACTGTTGGCTCATGGAGGCTCCTATCAATGAGTACGCTCTGATTGAAGTTCCCACGGCTGATCAATATCTAGTTTTATCTATTTATTACACAGATACCAGTTGGAAATGGTCGACTTTAACCCAGCTCTTACATTCGGACATCATGCAAAGGTTGTCTACCATCGCTATTAATCTAGATATGAATGCAGTTGACAAACTCTACCGGTGGCTATCCAATTCAGGTGATTCACGTCTAAATCAGCATATGATCTTGTTCGATGGACTGATTTACATATAATCGATCCAGTTTGGGCAAAAATTTGGAAGGTCTCGACCTAGCAACACGCTTGTCACTTCCTATTCTCGGTCGCCCATAACGTTTTTTTTTTGCTTTTCCCCCAAATAGGGGAAGCGGTAAATTCGGAGTAAATAGAAATATGAGCCCCGAGGGGCTAGTACAAGCGGTTGAGTTCTAAACGGGACACACATGGGTAGGCACGTAGGCCTCCCATACTATGCCCCGAGTAGTCAAACAAACCAAACATAACAAAGCATACATCAAACTACCAAACAAGCCTAACACAAGCTAGAGACAACAACATGGATCAAACATCACAACATCTAAGTCAAGTTAAAATGTCATCATGGAGACTCTAGGGTGGGACCTTGGTAGCCCTAGTTGATCGCCTTGTGATCCTTCCCGGCGGGTCCTCGGGCCATTTAGGCCTCGCCTTGAGCCCAAGCACCGGCCGCTTCTACATGGAGATTTTCTTGTCTTCCTTGTAACCGACACCCAATCATGTTCATCTTGAGGTTCAAACTCTTCGACCTCCTTCTCTTCTCTTGTATTTGTGTCGCCATTGGCCATTGCTATAGGAGTTCATGAAGGTGGCCTCGCTTTCGCTTTCACTTTCACTCTTGCTTTCATGTGTGGTGGACTCTTCATCCTCCGACTCTTCATCCTCTGGTCGCCCATAACTTGGTTGTGTGTAACGAGGTTCGAGCCGGACGCCACTTGAGCACGTCGGACGCCTGCCTCGGTGATGTGAGCCCCACCAGGACGGCTAGCCAAGACGAAGATGACATGTCCGTGCGCTCCGATGGACCGATCACACGAGCCAGGAATCGAGCCGTAGCCCGAGCCACTTCGTCCATCGTCACGCGTGCCATCGCAAGCCTCGGCACAGCCACCGCCGAGCCCCTCACCCGGTGCATCTCCTTCATCGAAGGCGCACCGGCACACCAGGCCGACGCCACGCATCGTGGCACCGAGAACCTCATTCTCGGTGCCGTGCCCGTCCCTCGGATCGAGCACCTCGCCACGTCGG
Source organism: Fallopia convolvulus (assembly GCA_964016875.1). Lineage (NCBI taxonomy): Eukaryota > Viridiplantae > Streptophyta > Magnoliopsida > Caryophyllales > Polygonaceae > Fallopia > Fallopia convolvulus. The sequence goes on from OZ024719.1 coordinate 16,759,616, forward strand.
GCCACCCCGGCGCGGAACCTTGAGGTTCTGGTGCGCCCCAGCCTCGCTACACGAGGTTCGGCTGCGCACCAGCCCCGTCGACGCCGAGGCCGTGCCGCGCCCATGTCGCGACACGCCTTTGGCGCGCCGACGCCTTGTCACAGCCTTGTCGCGACACTCGCGACTAGGCCACCGTGACCTATTTTTATTTCTTGCTATTTTTAGAACTATTTCCATTCCGAAACATTGCTACTTATGTTTTTACTATTTTTATGCATTTTGGGCTTGGGCCAAGTGGTTGGGCCGCATGCTTGCCTCCCCCTTCACTTCCCCACGCCGCCTAGGGTTTCGAGCTAGGGCGCGCGCCTCCTTCCCCTATAAAAGGAGCACGCCCCTCTATGTATTTCTTACGCTTTGAATGAACTAACGTTATGCTGTCGAGATCTCTCCAGAACTACTTCTAAAAGGCGTCAACCCAATTTCTCTTCTCATCCCATATTCCTCAGTTCTCCCTCAAAAGAGAGCACCTTCTCATCCTTTCAATTCTCTTCTCATCAAAGTCTAGTCGTTTTCGACTCAAAACCTATCCAAAATCGCAAGAGAAGACCATTTACGAGTCCAACTTCGATCCTCTCGTGAATCTCCCAACGGGGTTCACATCACTCGGGTGTGGTCGAACTGAAATGCTCCTCCATTTGCTCAGGGATTTCTCGATAATTGCAAATTTTTGGCAGGCTCTTTCGTGAAATGATCTCCATCAAATTTTTTTCTCTTGCATGGATATTCGGTCATGGATTTTATCTAATGTCAATAAGCTAGATGACTGGAACTCGACTTTTGCTACCATGTTGTGGTTCACTTGGAAAACCCACAACAAGATGGTTTTCGAAAGCAAGGACGACATTGTCGGCCTTAGCTCGAGAGTGATGTCGATTGTGGAAGTGTACCGGGCGTCGAAACCTAGTTTTCGTCCTATACAGCCGTTGCCTGTTGCTTTCCCATCAGATGGGTCGCTCTTAATACAGACGCAATCTCTAAAGGTAACCCGGGCTTCATTAGTGGTGGAGGTGTGTTTTGAAACCATATGGACCGGTTCCTTCAAGCCTTTTCTTTTAACTATGGCTTGTGTGACGTCCTTCAGACTGAGATCGAAGCTATAAAGGTATTAATTATATTATTGCCAAGAGAATGGGACTTAATCGGTTAATGATTTAGTTCGATTTGATTTAGGCTGTTAATTTGCTTAAACAGCGGAAGCTGCAACCACACAAACACTACTGCCTCATCGAGGAGTGTAGCAAGCTACTGCACGATTTATTATGGACGACTAAGTTGGTACACATCTCAAGAAATGCGAATAAAGTCGTTGATGCCCTAGCTAATCTCTCTTTAGAGTTATCTTCTGATCTTGTTGAATTTTCTTAAACTCACTAGCGTATTATCCAATTTTTGGACCCTGATATAAGCCCGCCCTATGGGTGTTTTCTTTTTTAACTAAGATGTAAGACAACCGGAGGAGCTTTGCTCCGTTTCTGGACAAAAAAATGATTGTGCCCGATTGTCACATGCTTTTGGGCCTTAGAGACCGAACAGACAAATAAAAATTTGGGAAATTCCTTTTGGTGTCCCTAAGGTTTTGCCTTTTCTTTTTGGTGCCCAAGAAAAAAACTTATTCCTCTTGGTACCCTTGAGGTTTTGGCTTTTCCCGTTGACACCCCTCTCCGGTTCAAATTAGCTAATTTCAAGCTTACCATTATGTTCATCACCCTTAAATTAGTAGGATTCAACTCTTAAAACACTTAAATTCATAACCAAACTACATCAATTTGAATTTTTAAACAATCCTCTATTTTAAGGAGTTGTTTACAAAATTGTTTAAAAATTCAAATTGATGTAGTTTGGTTATGAATTTTGATGTTTTAATAGTCAAATCCTACTAATTTAAGGGTGATGAACATCATGGTAAGCTTGAAATTGGCTAATTTGAACCGGAGTGGGGCGTCAACGGGAAAAACCAAAACCTCAAGGGTACCAAAAGGAATAAGTTTTTTTCTTAGACACCAAAAAGAAAAGATAAAAACTTAAGGGCACCAAAAGAAATTTCCCTAAAAATTTTGTTCATAGAAGAATTAAAACAGCTTCAACCGACGTCGTTTGTGTTTCTCAGAAAACTCGGTATCAACTCGCTCTATCCTAAACCCTAGCTAATCCCCGGAGTCGAGGAACCAGAAAAAATGGCCTGGCGAAGTGCGTCCTTCTCCCGGACTCTCCTCAACTCCGCCAGATCTGCTTCTCTCCGCACCGCCACCAACGCCTCCGCTGCTCCTCGTCTTCGACCTTCTCATCTCGGCGGCGTTCATCTCCGACCTCCTCGCCGCCTCCAATTCACCAATCCCAGGTAAAAAGATCAGACAATTTTGCATTTTCCTTCATTTTCGTTTCTGATTTAGGGATTCTTTGTTTGGATAGAACTCTGGGGGAGCTTGGATGTATTTCGTCTATGCTTCCGATGCACAGCGCGGTGTCGAGCGCTCGCTTGACCTCTTACGCCGTCGTTGACGCGCGCGCCTTTTGCGAGCTCTCTCAGGGTACCTTCCGTCGCACTTGTCAAGATCGCTAATTTTCTCTTTCCCGTTATTCTTGTGGCATAGTGATTAGTGAGTCGCTTTGAATGTTGAACTTGTCTTTTCTAATACTTTCTCATCGTCAATTTAACATTAACATTTTATTGATTGGCCGATGATTCACTGATCATCCTGCATTTTCGTTGATTCACTGACAATCCTGCATTTCTTTCTTAATTCTGCCTCTGCTGATTGAAGTTTTGATGCATCTATCTCAAAATTCGATGGAATTTCTCAATCTGTCTCAAAATGTACAAACTTTACTCATTCCAGAGTAAAATCATTCATTCTTATCAGCTTCTCCCTTGCAACTCTCAAGCTATCAGATAATTTAATGTGATTGTTCAAGAAGTTACGATATTTTGTTTATCGATACATTGAAGGCTTTTCTATTGATATCTTATCCCTTTTATAGCTTTTTGAAGGATAAACGTTCTGGTTTTAATGTTGTAAGATCTTGGAATGTTAATTGTTACTATCTTCTTGCTGAAGATCTGACTTGATTCTTGCTGAACGTTTTTTTTGTAATAATGAAATTTAATCACTATTATGAAATCTAATTGTGGAGTATCTTGACGTGCCTTAGGTACTTGACAGGGTCTGATGCAAGAAATTTAGCACCATTAAGTGCTGTTGTCATGGTGTTTGAAGCATATGATGTCATGGATGTTTCATGGGACAGTTTCATTTAGATCATAAAAAAATCATCTTGGCTTAGTTTTGATTAGTGTTCAAAATAATAAGTTTGACTTAATTGACTTTATTGTATATTAGACCTGGTTTTGGCTATCTTCGTGTAACTTAGGTGTCATTTGGCTTTGTTGCCTACACTATGTAGATCTTTTTTCATGAATGAGAAATAGCAAATAACAGTAGCGTGTGAGGTTGGTTACATAGCAATCTGTGGGATGAATCAACCTTTACACGAACTGAATAATGGATTAACAAGCCCAATGACTTAATGGGCCAACAAACTAGACAATCCCAATAACTTAATGGGCCAACATAGTAGGATAAAGGCATGTCCAGGCCTTTGGAATTGTTAGACATTTTTAAATTTTAAATCTACTAATTCCAAATTTCCATCCAAAAATACTGAAATTGTGATGTTCTTAAATTAACACTCTTTTGAACAAGGGTTCAGTTCCTGATTGAATGGGTGCCCATGTGAGAATTGCGAATAATAATAGTAGTTGGATGAGCAGAAATTAAGAGTGTGGATCATTTCACTTGAAGATTGGAAAAATACTACATATATAATTTTGTCGTAAATTTTGAACCATCGAAGGTTCAGTTTGTAAATTCCCAGTTGTGGTTGTTTCCATATTGTTGATTTGGATTTCGCCGATTCTTAACACCTCCTTTGGTCCCATTCCAATCTTCATATTTGTTCCACTTTTTGATATTTTCCAGGCTATTATTTTCATTTGAATATATTGTCCTAAATCCGGAATAAACTCATTCGGTGCTTGTTGGAACACTAATTTATTCCTTTGGTTCCATATACCCACCATATTATAGCGAGTTATATGAAGTCTATTGTCCCGAGTCGTTGGTTCAACACGTTTAACATGGCCCTTGGTATCTTGTTTCGAGCATTATAGTATTGTAGGATTTGTTTCGTTTGGGGAGTTATCTGTCTTATAATTTTATGCATGTGTGGGCATTCTACGAAAAGGTGTCTTGTATCTTCAAACGTGCAATTGCACATAATGCAACTAGCTAGCAACGAGACATGTTTGCCATGCAACCTAGCTTTTGTGGGAAGTTTGTTGGTGTCAATTTTCCATAGGAAGTTTTTAACTTTTGGGAATGTATTAAGTTTCCATATCCAATTATTGATGCTCGAATTTTGGATATTTTTCTTCTTAATGAGCTCAATAGATGAAGCGGTTGAGACCATCAATTTTTACTTATTCTCAATATAGTCGGTCTCTTATTTCATTTTCAAGAATTGGAATAGCCATAATCTTATCAATTATTTCTGTTGGAACTTATCACCTCAAATGGTTAAACTTCCACATCTTCTCCGTTGTCATAAATTAATTCACTACAATTGTTTCATTTATTCCAGTTGCGTACTTCTGTAGTGGTGAGCCTAATTATCTTTGCAAAATTTGATTGTCTCACTACCCCCTTTTTGCCATATCACCCCGACCTCAAATTCTAATCGATGATGCTTTAGTTTTTTCTATTACCAAAAGGTGTTTGTCTGCATTTTATATGAGAGTAATATTTCATTCGTTGAGGCATTTTTCCTTACAATAGAACCAAATGTTATTCATTTCTACGAGGATTTTCCATAATAATTTTATTTGTAGTGCCTTGTTTATGTGTTGAGCCTTTTTGATTGCTAGTCCTCCATGTGATTTTGGTCTACATGTTTTAACCCACCCACAAGTGGTTTATAATTTTGGCCTTTGTACCAAAAGAAGCCCATGTTAATGCGATCTAGTTCATTATGGACGCTAATGAGTAGCATGAAACTTTACTATTGGAAAATTTGGTTTTGTGGCACGGTTTGATCGAATAAGAACCATTTGACCTTCTTTAGAAAATGAGTTTGTCTTCCATTTGGTCAGTTGAACTTGTGTTTTTCCTACTGTGCCCTTAAACGTTTTTCATGTTTACTTTTTAACTAATTATTGTATACCCATGTACTTTTTAAGTTGATCATTGTTGTAATACTCAAATCTTGTTGGATTCGAATTTATGGGGATTTGAATTTATGGTAGTTCACCTTTTGACCAAATATTGCGTAATATTCCTGCACTATTTTCTCAACCGATGTACACAATTTTTTACGATGCTTTAGAGAATATTTTTTTTTGATGAGGAAAGAGATTAGGGTGGCTACTAACAAACTAGTGGTTGCCCTAGAGCATCCTGTTGGATGGTGGTAAGCAAAACCGGGTTAGCTACAAGCGGTAAAGAAGAGACACGTCTGCAGGATCCAGCGATGAAGTCCGCCACAGAATTGCACTCACGAAAGACATGAGAGATACTCCAATCCTGAAACCGGACACGCAAACAGTGGGCTAGGCCAAAGCCTACAATGTTTTTGTAACTGAATATAGAGAATCTTTTTTTTATTAAACTGCAGTCTGCAGTTGCATACATACACCAAAAATAAATAAATTATCGAACAAGATACTAGGCAAATAAATCGTCAACAAAATCTTATACACAGCGCCTATGGCGTATAAATTAAGGTCCCGTTTGGTTTGTCGTGACATATGGAAACGTAAACGTAAACGGAAACGAAATGAATCTAGACCATTTTTAGTGTCATAATACATTTGTATAAAAAAATCATGCAACAACTTGTCCATTGTAAAAGTGGGATAGAAGGGAGTGACTCCACCATTTTGTTACCCACCCCCTTAGTGGAGGAATGATTGAGGTGAGCAAGTCCCCATGATTTCTTTTTGTCAATGTATCATGACACTAAAATGGACTACATTCATTTCCATTCCGTTTACGTTTCCATGAATTGCAACCAAACGAGACCTAAGAAGATTCTATATTGAGATAATGAAAATAAAAGAAGTTGGTAAGTTGTAGGGTGTCTCTACTCTCGTTGAATGTTGCTAGATACGGGACAAGGGGCTAAATTTCAAGCATAGAATTTGGTAAGTAACGTAACCTAACTTAATCTTTCTATTAAGAAGATTCTATTAAGGGGGACATTTCAACCGGCCCTTTTGACTCTTTAATAGAAAGAGGCAAGCTTTAAGCCTTAAATCATTTTGCATCCTTTTCGTGGGCATGTTTTTTTATCTTAAATCTTTTAAGCTTACAAGTGGTGATGTCGCGGAATAAATCATTCTTATGAATATATTATAGATTATTTTGTATAAATATGTAATTTTTTACTTTTTATTTCTATTTACAATATTTATTTCTTCCTGTTTTTTTAAAATATGTCTAACATTTTTCTATTTGTTATAACTAGATTGCTAAACCCGTCTATTAGATAGGGCAAAGTTTATATTCTAGAGGTTTATTCTACTAAATATTTAGGTCTCATGATATATGATTAAGTATACTAAATAATTTTATTATGTAATTTTCTGCCATAATTTATAGTGCACAACAACAAAATAAAATGTTAAAAATCATACATATATAAATTATTTGATCACTTAATTTAATTAGTACATACCAATTTTTTCACTTTAATTACTTAATCTATCATTGATTTTTAAAAGTGTTCAACAATACAATGGATAAATTGATATGGATGATTGTTTTCAAAAAAGTTTTAGGTTTTAATCAATAGCATTAGTCCTTAAGGTCATTTTGCCGATAAAGAATAAAATTTAAACATTTTTTTAACATTTGCCAAAATTCTTTTTACATCGATGAAAAAATTAATTTAAACTAAATAATTATGATAATTCACCTAATAATTTTATGTATTCGATCATTAAATCCTTTGCCTAAATACATTAACGTATCCTCTCATCACCATATACAAAAACGAAGAAAAATATAAATATAAATTGACAACTATAAAAATAAGTTTTATATAAGACATTTTGAAATTTTCTCTTTGATCCTGATGATTGAGTTATTTCACTTTGTGATGCAAATTGTGTTAGTACTCTCAATTCCTAAGGAATTTTGATATGAAAATTCACATGGTTCATGCCTTAATGGAGGCTACTAAGCTTGGATTCCTAAGCTTGGATTACCTTGCTGTATGGTTCATGCCTTAATGGTTCATGCCCCACTCTAGTAATGTATTAAATTTAATAATCTAAAGTTTAATTCTAGATTTTTAAATATTAATTTTAAGTTTAATTTTAGATTTTATCACCTCTCAATGTGCTCTTTCTATTTTAATTACTTACTAAAATCACCACTTGTTGATGCACAACAAAGCAAGATTCTAATAAATATAAACCAATTGGATTAAGCCCCTAGGATGAAATCGTATTATTTTCCAACCCAATTCAAGTAAGATGTATTGACTTTAATCCGCTTCACATTATTGTGGAATACCCTAACCAATTAAAACTATATAACTTAGCCTAGCATGGTGAAATTCATGATCAAAGCAATAGAAGAACACATGGAAGAAGATAAAAACAATAATTAAAGACAAACATACCAAATATTCAATTGAAATGTGTAAAGGATCCAAAAAAAATGCAAAGAGAGAGATCTAAATTCAAAGATAATAGAAAAATAGTAAAGACTAGAATTGTACTCTTCTTCCTAATCTCAAAATCAACTTCTAATCATGTTTCTTGGCCTCCAAAGAGTCCTAGAAAAACTCATTAAATTAGGGTAAAAAGATATCCCAAAATGAAACAAACTCGGACCCAACATAAAAGAAAGCCCAAAATTTACAGCGTGTGCAACAAGCACCTCACGACCCATGATAAGGTATCTGAGAGCATGATGTTGCTTAGCTCGTGTTGTGGTGACCCTCACGACTCATGAAAGGGCTCTTGGCCTCTTCCTTCACTCCTGAGCTTGTGCCACTGCTCGTAATGGCTTCTCTACAACTATTGATGCTACATAAATCTTTATATCTTAATCCCTTAGTTTCTTTCTTGGTCCTTAAGGTTTTGAAGAAAAAGGATGGAGCATGTCTGTAAAGGCGCCAATGAGATCCACCGATGAGAACTTCTTCGATCAAGGCTTTCTCCAACTTCTGCCAATCGGAGAAGACACTCAAACTAGCAAATTGTCGAGACATAAGAAATCGCGGTTTGTCATGAAGACTTTTTTTGTGAGAACGGTGGTGAGAGGAGAGCGGGGGGAGAGAGCAATAGTGGGGATGGGCTAGCAACGTCAAGGTTGCACCCGAAAGATGGCGCAAAATCGCAGCATCGCATGAGAGTTTTCAAGGTGTTTTGTTTTCTCTCCTTTAGTCTCCTTCAAAATCGTATCTCTTACCTCAAGTTGATCATCAAATTTTGATTACCTAAGTACCTATGATGAAGAACAAAATGTTCATGCTCGATATTCAAATTGATGTAACCAAATGTATATAAGCTTGTGTTAAGGAGCCACCATGGTGATGACACCACACCGACATCTATGTCATCTGAGCAGGAGGAGGAGGCTATGAGTGTTCGCTCAGATGGAGCTATCACCCGTTCTCGGGCTAAGGCCATTGCTAGGGCTACTACTTCAGTCATTTTAAGAGCCCGACTACAGTTCACTCAGCATGTCGAGCCAGACATCGCCATATGCTCGGTAGCGACTTCATGTGACGGATCATTATTGGCCTAGCTGGGCCTTAATCGGTGCCTAAGTATTTATTTATTCTAATTGCATAACTTGACATTATATATATAATTGTTATTTCTTTTTATTAGCGGATGTGTGTCTCGATTTGCATATCTGGACTAGTCCTTGTTTTTTTTTCTAACAAGGAGCTTCTCTATATAAAGCCCCTTACTCTCTTGTAAAACCTAGTTTTGGATTACTAGCAATTGAGATCACTCTTGCCCTAGTCCCTTACTCTCTCATTTTTTACATAATTCTCTCTTGCTCTCTATTTTCTTCTACATCTCTTTCTCTCGTTCTTTTCAATCAACCAAACCCAACTGCTCAGCCAAGACATCACGTCTCGGCATAGTTCCGCTCGGCATCACTTGGCTTGGATCTCCGGAAAGCTTACAAGATCGATCCCTCGGAGTTACCAATTGGTATCAAAGCCATCTTGTGAGTCGTCCTAACTCACGTAGATCCACGTTTTATTCCATTGGACATTCCGATCCATGCCTAAATACCTAGATCTATGTTCATGTGAGTAAGCTTAAAAAAACGAGTGAAAAAAAATTGGAGTGAATTGCCATAACCTGCTTCGGATCAATAAAGTTGGCCGAATTTTTTTCCCGTGTTTAATACTAACATAAAAATTGTGGTGTGATTTGATCCATGTTTGCTATGATTAATATGTTAAAATTCCATGTATTGTGAGTTCCATTGCATGCTAGTTTGATATAATTCGTTTGTTTGAATTGGGGTGTTATTTGTTCGGCCGAAAATTAAGTCCGAAATTGTAGGCATGTGTCAACCATAATCTTTGATCATATCTGCAAGTCTATCAATCACGTTCTATTTTGGTCATATCCAAGTCCTATTTATTAGGAGAGTGGAGTGATTTTTTTTATTGTTAACCGAACAAGATTCACCTTGGTTTATCTTTGTTTGTTAATTTTTTTCTTCAGAAGCCACGTGACTTAGTTGGTTTTGGTGGAGATTTATATTCATTCAAGTTAGTAGCTAATTGTGGTTTCTTATGATATTAATTTGTAAAAGTCGAGCCAATTAAAAAAATATTAATAAAGAAGGTGATTCGAAGAACACCCAACGCGAGTTTGAAAAACTCTCGTTCATTAAGAAAAAAATCGCAAGTCGAAATCCAAAATAAGGTAACTTCTTGAATTAAAAAAAATAAAAATAAAATTAAAAGGGCAGAATAGCCAAAATAAGGTAACCTGACCCTTAGATTGGCTCAGACTTGTTTGTGTGGCTTAATCATTTTCTTGCCTTCACTTGTGTGTCATTACCGTACTACTTGCGTTGTGACGTGCTTGTGTGTGGAGTGTACTCATTGATTGTAGCTTGCCTTGATCATAACACCACCATTTTTTGTGCGTTGCTAAGCCGCCCTCACGGCATTCCTAGACAACCCTGTCCTTATGTGGTTTTGCTTGAGTTTAGGGTGCTTAGTTGGTATTTAGACCCTTTTGTGCTCTTTTACTTGCTGTTGTATGGTTGCAGGTAACCTTTCCGCTAATGGGGACGGGGACAACCCGGCGCATGATCCACCTCCAACACTGGTAGTTCCTTTCGAGGTCCGGGATGCCGAAAATGTGTAGCCGGGAGTAGTCCTGACTCCCAACAACAGTAGATTGCAGACTTGAGAGACGTGAGCTTGTTGAATCACGAGCTCAACAACATCCGCTCCGATCCAAGCTCAATTGTTGGGCGCGACAAATGCGACAAATGGATCTGCCTCTAACCGCGCTTTGGAGCGTGGTAAGGAGTCGATGTATCCAAAGACTTCTACACAATCGATTATTCAGCATCTCCTGTCAGTTATTGAGAGTCGGCAGCATCCGACTCAAGACCGGCGATAAGAACGAGTTGTTCGTGATGATTATGTGGCCGACACCTACTCCGACGAGGGTGACCAGGACTATGACCATCGAGGTGAGTTTTCTACTCGTAACAATCCTTTATTTAGTGATAGGGATGCCCCCAAGAGTAGGCATCATGATATCCACCTTTTTAGTTGTGTTTTTAGGGTGTGCATTTTTTGTCTTTGAGTCTTTTTCTTTAGTTTTGTGTTTTGTTTTAAGTCCTTTGTGTAGGCTTTCGTATTTCTTTAAGATATGGAGTCTACATAAGCTTTGGTGGTGTTTGTAGGTTTTAGAAGCTGTTTTGGAGCATATTTTGAAGAAAGGAGGAAAGCACTTAAAAATAGCACTCAAGAATGAAGTGAGAGCCGAAGAAAAGATCTCAAATAAAGACATTGAAGATCAAGTTCGAGCTTGGAAAGAGGTAGATAAACTCGTTACAAAGACATAGGAAAAAGAATCAAGTCAAACCGAGGTGTAACGAGCCCGCTACAGAAGTTTTACTCAAATCTGTTTTCAATGCTGATGGAGGTCGATATCGACCCTGCCCAGGTCGGTACCGAGGTGCGCAAAGAAGCAAAAATCGAGAATTCAGAACACAAATCTACCGACCCTGACAGGGTCAATACCAAGGGTCCCGTGTCGGTAGAAGACATTAGAGTCGGCGCAATTAATGTATTTTTATCCCTTTTTATTAGTTTCCTTTTATGTTATTAGATAGTTTTAAGGGATATATCTTTTATTAGATTTATTTCCTTATAGAAGAGATATATCTTTTACAGATATTTTTCCTTATAGATAGCTTCTACATAGATTATATTTTTCTCTATAAATACTCTTGTTCTAGCTTTAGTTTTAGGAGGTCACAATTAACCTAGTTTAGGGTAGAGAGTAGAGAGAGAAGATAGAGAGGAGGCGTGAGGGAGAGAGGGGAACAAATTTTTGGGGTTACTTGGAAGACAAGTTTCGTTGTGGATTCGGTTGTAAGCTTTTTTTTCTCTTTAATTTAATTTAGATGTTTTTAATTATGAATTGTGAGTAGTTTTCTCTCTCTAAGGTTGGGGTTGAACCCAACAATGGTTGTGCATGCTTGTTTGTGATCATGATTTGATTGTTTTTATTGCATGAATCTATTCTCTTGTTTTAATCCTTGAAACGAAAGTTGATAGGAATTTCTCATTCATAGTTGAAGCGAAAGCGGAAACCTTGAATTAGAATAGTCAATTTAGGGTTTTAAAGCGAAAGCGGATCTATCCTAGTTGAAGTAGAAGAGATTAGATAGTAAGTTTATTGATTTAGCGAAAGTTGATTGATTTACTTGCTTAAAGTTAATGAAAGTTAGCGCCTTTATGTGATAAAAGCATGATTTATGTGTTTCATTAACGTTTGACATGTATAATTGTTGTTGTGGGGATACCTTTACCTTAGATTTTCTATTTATTGATATAAAAATCCTTGCTTTTCTCTCTTACTTGCGCTCTAAGTAAGAACATAACTTGATACTGACTATCTCCCTGGACGAACCTGACTCCCCTATACTCATCGGGGTCTTGACTACAAATTTATTTGTTGTTAAGTAAATCCCTCTCAACAAATTGGCGCCGTTGCCGGAGAGATTTCAATAGTACCAAGTTTTGTTCTTTTTGCGTTTTTCGGGACTCTGTCGAGTCCGTAACGACCCCCCCTTAGGGTCGGTACCGACCCTGTCGGCAAACCCATTTTTTTTTCAGGATCATTGTCAAGTCGGTAAGGACCCTATCCAGGTCGGTAAGGACCCTACCCAGGTCGGTACTGACCCTGTCGACAGATCTGAGTTTTTTCTTTTCAGTTTTTGTTTTTACGGGATCACTGCAGGCTCGATACCGACCCTCTGGGCCTCGGTACCGACCCTTCTATGAGAACCCGTTTTGCTTTTGATTTCGTTTTTGTTTTTGTTTTTGCTTATAGTGTATGCCAATTGGAAGACGTCGAGTTGTCTCTAATCCAATAGTTGACCCTGAACCCGAGCGATCCTTCCACCGCCGATTAAGAGAATGCATGCAATGGCTACACCTGTAGAGATGGCACAACAAATGGCTAACCTCCGTATACAGATGGAGGCAATGTAGAGAGAAAGAGACGCTGCAGCTGCTAACGTTGCACGTTTACAAGAGCAGTTGAATGCCTTCCCTAAGAACGCCAAGCAATATATGCACCTAGAATTGAGGGTGCCAGAGTCAGCAATCGTTCTCCCACAGATAGAGAGGTCCTTTGAGATCAAATCTCAATTTATATCCTTGATAAAAAGGGCTCAGTTTGAAGGGAAAACCACTGAGTACCCAATAGAGCATATTAGAAATTTCATTGATTTATGTGACACTATAGTTGCTGACGGTGTCTCTCTTGAATATGTTCTGTTGAAATCTTTTAAGTGGTCTCTTGCAGGAAAGGCCTTGAGCTGGTGAGAGTGCCTACCTCCTACGTCGGTTAGGACTTGGAAAGCTTTGCATGAATTGTTTTTGACAAAGTTCTTTCCACCTGCCAAGACTACGGAGTTGAGGAAGCGCATCACCTCCTATCACCAGCTGCTACCTTTGTGGAGAAATGGGAGAGATTCAAGAAGATGATTAGACAATGCCCTACCCATGGGCAACCACAATATGTGCTCCAAGAAATCTTCTTCCAAGGGATCAATGTTGAAACGAAGAACTGCATCAACCTGCACACTACTTGCGGTTTCATTGAGATGGATCCCGATGAGGCGTGGGCGTTGCTCGACAAGTTGACCAACTACGATGCAATGTATGGAGTACAACAAGCCCATCAGCCCCAACGAAGGCTCTACAATCCGAACAAGGACGAGGTCGACCCTGAAGTGGAATGCCAATTCTTGCAAGCTGAGATCAACCGCCTGAAGAAGCAGGTAAGTTATCTTAAATCATCTCCATCTTGTCAAGAATGTGGGTCTCAATCCCATGCTCCTTCTGCCTGCACTAACTAGCAACATGTCCGTGCTGGTGAGGCATATGAAGAAGCTAACTATATAAGAGGTCCATATAGGAACCAAGGTAATAATTTTTATGCAGGGAGGAATTACAATCAGCCCACCTGGGCCAACTATGGCCAAGGGAGCCAACCTCCTCAGCAAGACCAAAGGGTTCCTCCTTACATACCACCAGGATATCAAGAGGTACCTTCATGGGTACAAGGGTTACAAGAGGGCATTAATGGAGTCCACAATAAATTTAATGACGTCCATAGCAAGATTGATGGAGTCCATAGCAAGATTGATGGAGTCCATAGCAAGATTGATGGAGTCCAAACCAACTTTAACAATCGAATGGGAGAGTTCGAAACATGGAGAAAAAGCGTCAACTCCCAACTTGGCAATCTGGCTGCACAAATTCCGAGACCTCAAGGGCAATTACCGGGCCGTCCCGAGGAAAACCCCAGAGGACAAATTGCAGCAATACACCTTAGAAGCGGAACGCAGCTGCCAGATCGTGCTGATGTCAAGGAAAAAGAGCACGGAGATGAAGTTGACATCCCAGTCAGGCCCGTTACCGACCCCAGCAGGGTCGATACCGAGGCTCCCCAGGTCGATATCGAGCTCTCCAGGCCAGGTAAGTCTTCTGAACGAAATTCTCAGCTCGATATCAACCCCCTAGGGTCGGTACCGACCCTTCTCCAACACCGATCGACTCTCTTGTCAATTCGGTAGTGCCTCAATCCAGGCCTCTTTCTACTCTGAATCCATTAAAAACTCTTCCTTTCCCAATTAAGAAGTCCAATGATGTCACAGAAGAAAAGTTTAGACGTTTTGTCAAGATTCTTCAAGGGATAAATATTTCTATTCCATTTACTTAAGCCTTAATGAAATGTCCGCCTACACTAAATTCTTAAAAGAGATTTTGAGCAGGAAAAGATCTATCTCAGAGATGTCAAGTGAAGTCCGATATGTAAAACTCCCTGAAAAACTCGGTGATCCGGGTAAGTTTGCAATTTCAATTGGTATTGGGATCTAGGTGCAGTGCTAGTTTATTACCATTGTCTATGTGGACCAAGGCTAGCATGGGACCACTGGAACCCATCGATATGAGGTTGTACATGGCAGACGGATCCTGTGTAAAGGCAACCGGAGTCGTTGAGGATGTCCCAGTTCAAATTGGCAAATTTTTTGTCCCAAACGACTTCATTGTTCTAGACATGCCTGAAGACCCTGTGGTACCAATCATTCGTGGAAGGCCATTCTTAGCTACCGTTGGGGCACGAGTAGATGTTAGGAAGGGTCTCCTCACATTCGATATTGGGGAGGAGAAGGTCGAGTTTCGTTTCAATCCTGATGTAAATGAGACCGCTGTTGTACAGAGCGTTAACGAAGAGCCTACCGACCCACCATAAGTCAGTAATGACCTTTTCCTGAGACGTGAAACGAGTAGATTCAAGGAGGACGTGCATATCAAGGAGCCTACCGACCCCCCATGGTCGGTAACGACCCTTTATCCGATGAAGAAAGATGATCACATATCCATTACCGAGCTAGACAAGCACGTTACCGAGGCATTCCTTGACTTAGTGGGGTCGGTAACAACCCATATACCCTCGGTAATGACCCCTTCTCAGTGAAAAAGGTAATTCTCATTGATCTAATCTAATTGATTCCGATCATGATCCTTTCTTTCATCCTTCTTTTACAACTCCTACTATTGAGCATACTGTGAAAGAGTTGAAGCCCCCTTGGTTTTCAGATTTTACTAACCCTAATGTAGGAATTCCAAGCATTCTTATTGATGATAGAAGACCAAATGTCTTGGAGAGAAGCTTTGAAGCTTTTCCATCGAAGTATGGAGTTTCTCATGATCCCGACAAAGTTGGATGGAAGCCGCCCTGATCCACCAAGGTAAGTTTTTCAGGCTAACAACGTTAAAAATAGCGCTTACGAGAGACAACCCGCTTTTAGTTTTTGCTTTCTTAGATCTTTTTGCTAGCTTTCTTTTAGGTTAGATTAGTGTAGTAGGGATAGAAGTTTTTCTAATGTGACTTAGGTACTAAACAAAGAAGAAGAAGAAGTGCTAATCCGAAGAAGAAAATTCAAGAAACTCGGTGCTGAAAGGAACAACGAAGAAAAATCGATGGTTCGTAACGTCCCCCACATGTTCGGTATCGACCCTTATAGGAACCTGAAAAAATCAGTAACCTCCTTTGTGGTCAACTATCAATTTCAATCAACTTCAGTTTTATTTTGTGAGTTGCCTTTTGCCTTTTCCTTATCCTCTTTATTTTTATGTCTTTGCTTTAAATAGTGAGGACTGAGGACATTGTTTGGTTTAAGTATGGGGTATGGGAAAAGAAAACTCAGTTTAGTGTCAGTTTTTTTTTTTTTTTTAGGATTGATAATATTCCACTTAGATGTCTTGTGATGGTAATTGCTTGCATTATCTTGTAAATCCATTTAACATGTTTTGATGGTTTAGCCCGAGTCTATCATGAAATTGTTTTTATGTGAAATATTTAGCTTGTGATGAAACTGAGCATGTATCACTTTTAGCATGAGTTTAGTTGCAATCCAACAAAATGATCTACCCGATGAGTTAATTTTGGCCTTATAGGGAGAACATCAAAAATCCCTCTTCTCTATTTTGTGTGATTTACTCTCTTATGTGTATATTATCTCTTGAAATTTTGATGGTTATCTATTTCTCAAAGCCTATATAAGATATTAGTTCATTACTTCTGAAATCATATGATGGAGAACTTAGTTTTCATGAGCCTTATTAATCCTTATCCACCCTTACATTATCCCTCATTTTGAAACCAATTTCTTTGCGCCTTAAAGCCTATTTTTGTAGCTCCACAAAATTATTTCCCTAGCCGATGAAAGCTTGACCCTATCTGGGGATTAGGACTTAGTATTGGTTGTTGTGATGGTTTTGTTGAGTGAGATTGTTTGGTTCAACTGTGGGGTAATATGGGTTGGGTAAAGTAAAATCTTGCAGTTTGTTATGTAAAAGGAGTTTGGTTCCCTGAATGCACTTTCTATAAAAGAATGAAGAAGAAATCAGAATAGTGATATCATTATCGAACCTAGTAGGGTCAGTATCGAGCTTCCCATCAAGAAAAAAAAACAATGGAAAAATATGAAAATCCGAAAAAAAAGAGTTGAGTAGTGAATAAAGTGCATGAGCCAAATTTTCCTTAGTGTTTGTAAGCGAGATTAGTTGGGATAAAAGGGTTAAAGTGAGTTGTGTTTAATGTTTAAGTGAGTTTGGTATATTCTTTTGAGAGTGTTTTGGTGAAGTGAGTTTTTAGGAGTCTATATTCCCGGATTTTTAGCACCACAAACCAAACTATTTCCACGCCCTATTGTCATTACCAAGCCCCTTTACAACCCGACCGAATGGAAACTTCTATGAAGTTTTCCATTGAGCCTAAGTTCTCTTGGTGATTTTACTTGTTTTGACAATGTTTGGTAGAGAGATTGGTGATATAAGTTACAATTTCTATGAGTTTTTGCATGTAGGATTGAGTTGAGAGTTGTACTTATAAGCCTAAACACATGAGAGTTGAGTGAAACACATATCCCTTGTGAGGTTGGATTGCGATTGCTTGTGTTCATTAGTTGCTCATATATGCGTGACGACGTTAAAGTCACTTGTTAAACATTCACTTGTGCTGAAATTGCTTTTTGATAGAGGCTACTACTTGATAGATGTGTTGATGGTTTTGATTTATGTTTGGTGATTGCTTGAGGACAAGCAAGTCTAAGTATGGGGTATTTTGATATCCGCCTTTTTAGTTGTGTTTTTAGGGTGTGTTTTTGTGTCTTTGAGTCTTTTTCTTTAGTTGTGTTTTGTTTTAAGTCGTTTGTGTAGGTTTTCGTATTTCTTTAAGATATGAAGTCTACATAAGCTTTGGTGGTGTTTTGTAGGTTTTAGAAGCCGTTTTGTAGCATATTTTGAAGAAAGGAGGAAAGCACTTGAAGATAGCACTCAAGAATGAAGTGAGAGCCAAAGAAAAATACTCAAATAAAGACATTGAAGATCAAGTTCGAGCTCGGAAAGAGATAGAGAAACTCGTTACAAAGACATAGGAAAAAGAATCAAGTCAAACTGAGGTGTAACGAGCCCGCTACAGAAGTTTTACTCAAAGCTGTTTTCAATGCTGATGGAGGTCGATATCGACCCTGCCCAGGTCGGTACCGAGGTGCGCAAAGAAGCAAAAATCGAGAATTCAGAACACAAATCTACCGACCCTGAAGGGGTCAATACCGAGGGTCCCGTGTTGGTAAAAGACATTAGAGTCGGTAGGCCTGGCAATTTCACCCGCCCCCGATGGGTACCCGACAAAACCGACCCGAAAAATAGGGTGAAAAACCGAAAAAATACGGGTGAAAACGGATGATCTGGTGGTGGGTCGGGTTCGGTTGCGGGTGACCACATCACCCGACCCGCTCACCCGACCCGCCCACCCGGTCTTTTATTATATATATATTTAATATTTATTTTATTCAATTTATCCTAGAGTATATATACAACTAAACCCTAATTTACCTCTCCTCGTTCCTCATTTCCTCACTTGAGAGCGCCGCTGTGCAGTGCTCTCCTCTCAGAGTCTACTCTCAGATCTCGCCTCACGCCCTCACCTCCCGGTCTCCCACAGTCCCAGTCCCCACACTCTCACCTCTCAAATCTCGCCTCGCCGCTGCGCTGCTCAGACTCCTCGGAGGTCGCCCATTGCTCGGAGTCGCCGACTAGTCGTGCCTTGGCCATGGCTGCTCGGAGATCGCCCACTGAAAGTGCCACTCCTCTCTTGTACTAGTCCCTCGCTCGAGTCATCTTCCCGAGTCCTGACTTCTCCGGTCATCTTCCCCGCTCAAGTCATCTGCCTTGGCCACTAACGCTGCTTACTCCTCGCCGACGCCAACGCCTAAAATCTTTCATGAGGGCAAATGTTTAAAAGTCATTGTTCCACTTTCATGTAGCAAGAATTTTGCGAGGCCTAAGGATTGCTGCTCGTCTGGAGTTTTATTTTTCAAAGGAGAAAGAATCTGCAATTCGTGAACTTTCTTCTTCTATAAAATCTTTGAACAAGGTAATTAACTACTTCAATGTGACTTGATTTTAGGTTTTGGCTCTGTTATACATTCTTTTTGCTTACGTTGGGGCTAGAGTTGAATGCTATTTTCTACCTCTGAATACAAGTAAAAGTTGTTACAACTTACAAGTACTATATTGCTTTCACTGTGCTGATATTCTTGTTACAAGTACCTCTGAATACAAGGCATTTGAAGGGCTTCTAGTTTTTCTCATTTGGTTTTTTTAACGTAGTAGTCTTCAAATTCTTGAATGCTTATAGCTATATAGATTTTTCTACTACAAAAAGAGGGATTCTCAAATAAAATGGAGAAATAAAGAGCTCAAAAAAAATAATCAAAAAAGAATTGCAGGCTACCTTGAATCATGTCTCAGTGTCTTATTTATGACCTTTCAATCTTTCATGAGGGCAATTGATTTGGTGATGATTCTGTTTCAATTTAGGTCTCCTTAAACTAGTATGTGATTTTGTTTATATGTCTTTGCTTTTATAACAGGAGGATAAAAATGTATATTGATCAGGTTATTGAAGATCAATCTTCTTGTCCCAATAATCATAACACGGCAGAAACTGATCGATCCTCTAATCCCGCTCCATCCGAAGCTGGTCAACCTAGTATTTCGCCCGATGAAGTGTCCAATCTAACTCCTGAAACATCTAAGGGGGCGTTTGGTAACAGGGTATCGGGAATGAAGGTATCGGGTTCGGGAATGAAAACCCCATACCTAGTGTTTGGTATGCTATTTTTTCATTTTCAAACCCATACCCTAAACCCGATAGGTATGGGGTTCTGAAACTCTACTCCTTCCCCGGGTAT
This sequence comes from Fallopia convolvulus, assembly GCA_964016875.1. Taxonomy (NCBI): domain Eukaryota; kingdom Viridiplantae; phylum Streptophyta; class Magnoliopsida; order Caryophyllales; family Polygonaceae; genus Fallopia; species Fallopia convolvulus. The sequence goes on from OZ024719.1 coordinate 16,779,217, forward strand.
GAAATCTCATTCCCGCTCCTCTAGTGTTTATTATCTTGAACCTCCTATTGCAACTCCAAATTTAAACCTGAATTTACTCCCCTCATTTCTTTGCCGAGAAAATTGAAGGCTTTTCCATCTTCATATCCATAGAAAAAGTTACGAAATTTCCCTAGAAAAAATATAGCAATTCACCTGTTCGTCATTTTTCTCTTTTTTTTTTCTTTTTTTTTTATCACTTGTCAGGCACTAGGAGTCTAGGATGATTAAATTTGTGTATGTGTTCCAACATTATGTAAATTGAACGAACACATTTTGTTGTCTCTCTTCTGCATCTCGATCCCATTCAATTTATGGGAGTGTAAAGGTATACTGAGTTTGTTCAATTTGGGGCAATATAGTGGGATTTAAGATTTGAAAAAAACCCTAATTTTTATTCCCAAATATAAGCCAAACACTAGTAATCAGGAATGACATTCTATTCCCATACCCATTCAACCCGATACCTTTCCTCATTCCCATACCCTAATTTATACCAAACGGGCCCTAAAAGGCACAAATCTGATGTGTGGAATCACTTTCTGAAGATCAAGGAAAATGGAAACGATTATGCACGATGTTTGCATTGCAGCAAACAATTGTCTGCAGCGAGCAAGAATGGAACAACGTCTCTATGGGATCATATCAACAAAAGGTGCTCTAAGAGGCATGTCAAACTTGATATTCGCCAACAATTGCTCAACCTTAATACAAAATCCGATGGCAAAGCAAGGCTGGGAAATTATAGTTTTCACCAAGAATCATCGAGGAGAGACCTTGCAAACATGGTTGCTATGCACGAGTATCCTCTATCAATAGTTGATCATCTCGGCTTTAGAAAATTTGTGAGTAGCTTGAATCCGAACTTCAAGATGATTTCTCGTAATACGTTGAAGAGTGATATCATGAAAATTTTTCAAAGCAACAAAGCTGGCTTAAAGAAGATGTTTGAGAATCATAAAGGGAGAATTGCAATCACAACGGATATGTGGACCGCCTCTCACCAAAAGAAGGGATACATGGCCATCACCTCTCATTTCATCGATGATCAATGGGTTTTGCATAACAAGCTTTTGAGGTAACTTACTAACTTATCTAATTTTCTGTTTTCTGCAATATGTATGCAATTTTCTGTAAATTCTGTTTGCTGAATTTCTGTATTTGCTGTTTACTGAGTTTTTATTGTTCTATTTTCTGCAAAATCTGTATTTTCTGTTTTTTTATGCTGTTTTTTTAATTTTATGCTATTTTTTTTAATTCTGTATGCTATTTGTGGAATGGTGTATTTTGTGTTTTTTTTGTATATTTTTGTATGTTGTATGCTGTTTTTTTAGTGTGGACCATAAATGAATAAAATGACCATTCAAGAATTAACAATATGTATGTCATTAGGTTTGCTTATGTGCCTTCTCCCCACACAAAAGAGGTTTTGGCTCAAGTGTTGTTGAAGTCTCTTAATATGTTCAACCTTAATGCTGAAAAAATTTCTGCTGTGGTCGTGGACAATCACACTACTAATGATGCTATGATAGGAGTATTGCGGAATACATTTGATTCAGAATCTATTCTTTTGGATGGTCAGTTTTTACATGTTCATTGTAGTGCACACGTGTTGAACTTGGTTGTGCAAGATGGTTTGGATGTGATTGCTAAGAGTATTGAGATGATAAGAAATTGTGTATTGTTTTGGTCAGCTTCTCCTAAAAGGCTTGAAAAGTTTGAAGAAAAAGCTAAAGCTTTAAAACTTGATTGCTCTAGAAAATTAGCTCTTGATTGTAAAACAAGATGAAACTCTACGTTTTTGATGCTTAAAAGTGCTTTGCCTTATAAGGATGTCTTTGCCAAGCTGAAAGTTAATGATCCCGCTATTAAGTTTGATCTTCCTAGTGATGAAGAATGGAAGTTTGCTACCATTGTGTGTAATAAGTTGGAAGTTTTTTATGATGTGACCTCGTTATTTTCTGGTAGAAAATTTCCAACGACTAATCTATTCTTCAAGCATATTTGTGAGATTAAGATTGAGTTGGGCGTTTGGTTATATGGTGTTAATGAACCAGAGATTATTAGAAAAATGGTTGCAAGTATGTTGGAGAAATTTGATAAGTATTGGGGAATTGTTAATAAACTCTTACCTGTTGCTGCTGCTTTAGATCCTGAAAACAAATTGGCTTGTGTGAGATTCTATTACAAGGATATTTATGGTGAGGAGGAAGCTGAAATTGAAGTTGAGATGATAAAATCATTGTTATATAAGCTGTTGGCTAGTTATCAAGAGAAATATCCCTCAATCAATGGTGGTTCTACTTCTAATAAGGATATTGTGCCTGCAAAGCGGCAAATGAGTGTTGATCCTTCTTCTGAAAGTGCTAGTATTGGTTCTGGTTCTTCTAGAGCTACTCGATGGGATGTTGCTAGTAGGAATGCAAGTATGAGTAATGTAATGTCTGCTAGAGCCGAGTTAGATCTATATCTTGAGGAGGCTCCCCGTCCTCCTAGTTTTAACTTTGATGTTCTGAACTTTTGGAAGCTTGATTTGAAATATCCAACTTTGAGAATGGTTGCTAAGGACATTTTAGCAATACCGGCTACTAGTGTTGCTTCTGAGAGTGCTTTTAGTGCGGGTGGTAGATTGGTTACACCCCATCGTTCTAAGCTTCATTCAAATACCGTGGAGGCATTGGCATGTTTGCAAAATTGGAGTATTGATGAGTTAGCGGGTAATCTTATCTCTATGTTACTTTGTTATAACTTAAGTTATTATTGATTCTTTCTATTATGTACTAATGTTCAATTTTTGTACAAGGATTACAAGTTGGCAATTCTCAAGCTTGTGGTACTCATACCGATGATGAAGAAGAAGTCAATAGTAGTACTAGTGAAGTTGTCAATGTAATTAACTTTCTATATTTGTTGTTTACTTGTATTGTCATATTTATTATGCAAATGCTAATGTTTTACTTGGAAATGCTAGGATTTTCTTTTTGAAGGAGTTGCTTTTCTCAATCTTGGTCCTCTTGGATATTTGGATGAATATTGAAGCCGAAGACTTGAAGACATAAATTTGTGTTCCTTAGTTTTTTTATGCTTAGTTGAAGACATTTCTAGACCATATTTTGTAATGGTATTAATGTATTTGATTTTTATATAACTATGTTTATTGTAATTTGAGTTTGGTTTATGTAATGTACTTTATAAAAATTATCAATTATGATTTTATGGTCAATTATTTCATTAAAATTATAAATATTCAGCAGGTTATATAAACCCGAAAAAAACACCGACCCGACCCGAAAACCGACAGTTTTCAGGCGGGTCGGGTTCGGGTGCACCCGGTTGGGTTTTTTCAGCGGGTCGGGTACACGGGTCTGGAAGTCGGGTCGGGTGGTGGAAGTAGTCCACCCGTACCCGACCCATTGCCACCCCTAAGAGTCGGCGCAATTAATGTATTTTTATCCCTTTTTATTAGTTTCCTTTTATGTTATTAGATAGTTTTAAGGGATATATCTTTTATTAGATTTATTTCCTTATAGAAGGGATATGTCTTTTAAAGATTTATTTCCTTATAGATAGCTTCTAGATAGATTATGTTTTTCTCTATAAATGCTTTTGTTCTAGCTTTAGTTTTAGGAGGCCACAATTAACCTAGTTTAGGGTAGAGAGAAGATAGAGAGGAGGCGTGAGGGAGAGAGGGGAACGAATTTTTGGGGTTACTTGGAAGACAAGTTTCTTTGTGGATTCGGTTGTAAGCTTTTTCTTTCCCTTTAATTTAATTTAGATGTTTTTAATTATGAATTGTGAGTAGTTTTCTCTCTAGGGTTGGGGTTGAACCCAACAATGGTTGTGCATGCTTGTTTATGATCATGATTTGATTGTTTATATTGGATGAATCTATTCTCTTGTTCTTAATCCTTGAAACGAAAGTTGATAGGAATTTCTCATTCATAGTTGAAGCGAAAGCGGAAACCTTGAATCAGAATAGTCAATTTAGGATTTTTAAGCTAAAGCGGATCTATCCTAGTTGAAGTAGAAGAGATTAGATAGTAAGTTTATTGATTTAGCGAAAGTTGATTAATTTACTTGATTTACTTGATCTAGCTAGCCCCGCTATCCTTCTTCTTCCACCACTTCTCATTCCAAGCCCGACCATTCTTCTTCTACTAGAGTGTCGCCCTCCGCTACGGGCGCGCCTAGTCATGGCCGAGCTCCACCGAGCACGACGCCCACAGCCGCCGCTCGAGCCCCTTCCTCGCATTCCGCATCATCAGGCACCGAGCGTGCCCGTGATGTCGAGCGCTACAAGTGTGGTGGTCGAGGCCACTTTCAGAGGAATTGTCCTAACGCCAAGTGTGTTCTCTTCTCGGAACACACTGGAGGTTATGAGTCTTTAGATGACGAGGAGGCCCCACTTGAGCCAGTTGTCGAGGCCCCTATTTATGTTGATGAGGAGCAATTGGCTTGTCATGCTCCTGACATTACCACTGGTACCATGCTGTCTCTTATTTCCCGACGAGCATTGACCATTAGGGAGCCTACCCATTCTGATTAGTGTGAGAACCTATTCAATACCCACTGCCTTTTCCAGTCAGCTACGCTGAGTGTTATCATTGATGGAGGTAGTTGTTGTAACATTATCAACAAGAAAGTTATTGATTATTTACAGTTGTCTACTTTCCGGCACCCTACTCCTTATTCCCTCCATTGGATCTCGTCTACTAACGAGAACCGCGTCAGTGAACAGTGCTCCATTCCTTTCTCCATTGGCGGTTACTCGGACAAAATCATTTGTGATGTCATTACCATGGACGCCACCCATTTCCTGTTAGGGCGTCCTTGGCTCTTTGATCGACGTGTCTTTCACAATGGGTTCCTTAACACATATACCTTCAGCTACCACAGAAAGCGCGTCACCCTTCACCCCATGTCGCATAGTGAGATCGTGCAGGACCAGATGGAGCGTGATTGTCACAAGGCCACTTATACTCCACGGATGGCCCCTAAGCAGCGGCCTACCCAGTCTTCTGACACTCGGGTTCCTTCCTCGGCATTTTCGGCGGCACGCCTGAGCGCTCAGCTTCCTTTCGTGGCGTCGAGCCACCACTTCCAAGCGTCACCCCTTCGGGTCCGCCCTCTTCTCACGACACGCAGTCGAGCACCACGCCCAAGGCGCATGCCACACACAGGCGTACTGCACTCTACGCCGTCCCGCCCCACTTACGACACCGCCCAATCGGGTGCGCCATACTTTTAGTCGTCACCACCCGAGCTGCAGGGGCGTGTTGAACGACGCCTCCTTATGGCCCGCCACAATGAGATTTCTGCTTCTCTCCGCGGCGAGGAGCCTTGTCTTCTTCTCCAGTATAGGATTCTGACTCCCAGACCTTACCTACCTCGGTTGCTACTTTGCTAGAGGAGTTTGCTGACGTGTTCCCTGACGAGCTACCTCCCGGACTTCCACCAGTCCGAGGCATCGAGCACCAGATAGACTTGGTGCCTAGTGCGTCTTTGCCAAACCGAACTGCTTATAAGGTTGGCCTTGAAGAGACTAATGAGCTCCAACGAAAAGTTCAAGAACTCTTGGAACGAGGTTATGTCCGAGAGTCTTTGAGCCCTTGTGTTGTCCTTGTTATTCTTGTGCCCAAGAAGGATGGTTCTTGGTGCATGTGTGTGGATTGTCGAGCCGTTAACCAAATTACGATTAAGTACCGTCACCCTATTCCGAGGCTCGACGATATGTTGGATGAGTTGCACAGAGCCACCATTTTCTCTAAGGTGGATTTGAGGAACAAATACCATCAGATCCGCATGAAGGAAGGCGATGAGTGGACGACCGCCTTCAAGACGAACTATGGGCTATATGAGTGGCTTGTGATGCCTTTTGGACTCACTAACGCCCCTAGTACTTTCATGAGACTCATGAACCACGTGTTCAGAGAGTATTTGGGAAAGTTCGTTGTCGTTTATTTTGATGAAATTCTAATCTTTTCTAAGACACTTGAGGACCATGTAGACCATCTTCGTCTCATCCTCACTCGCCTCCGTAGCGAGACTCTCTTTGACAATCTTGCCAAATGCTCTTTTTGCGCCCCGTCCACGGTCTTCCTTGGGTATGTTGTTTCCAAGGACGGGTTGCGCGTCGACGAAAACAAGGTTAAGGCCATTCGGGAGTGGCCTACTCCCTCGACTGCCACTGAGGCCGGGTCTTTTCTCGGCCTTGCTGGTTTCTATCGTCACCTTGTTTGGGACTTTATTACCATTTCTGCGCCTCTTCATGGTTTGACCAAGAAGGGCACAATAGTGGTATGGACCCCAGCTCATGATAAGGCCTTCTAGGCCTTGAAGCCTTATGCTAGGCTCCTATTCTCCAGCTGCCCAACTTCTCTCGTCCCTTTGAGATTGAGTGTGATGCCTCTCATATTGGCATTGGTGGTGTCCTCCACCAAGAGCGGCATCCCATAGCTTATTTTAGCGAGAAGTTGACTGGGCCTACTCTCAACTACTCGACCTATGATAAGGAACTCTATGCATTAGAGTCCTTAAGACATGGTCCTACTATCTTTGGCCACGCGAGTTCATTATTCATAGCGATCATGCGACACTTCGGTTTTTGAAGAGCCAAGCTCATCTTAACCACCGCCATGTTCGCTGGGTCGAGTTTTTGGAGACATTTCCCTAAACTGTGGTCCATAAGAAGGGGACCGAGAATGTGGTTTTTGATGCCCTTTCTCGCCGTTATGCCCTTCTTACTCACATGCAGACTAAGGTGTTAGGCTTTGCCCTCATAAAGGACTTATACTCTTTTGATCCATTCTTTGGTCCTTTATATGCGCAATGCCTCATTCCTCGTGAGTATGAGACCTACTTCCTTTCTGAGGGTTACCTTTATAAGGCTGGACGCCTTTGTATTCCTACATCATCCATTCGCCTTTTGCTGATTCGGGAGGCTTATGATGACCGAGGCCATTTTGGCATCCCGAAGACCCTTGATGCTCTTAAGGAGCACTTCTTCTGGCCCCATATGGCTCACCAGGTGACACGGTACTATCGTGCTTGTGTCACTTGCCAAAAAGCCAAGGACTCTTCTCATCGCCATGGTTTGTACACTCTGCTTCCCATCCCGACTGGGCCTTGGGAAGACTTGTCCATGGATTTCATTGTGGGCTTGCCCACATCTAGGAGGGGGAAGGATTCCATATTTGTCACCGTCGATCGGTTTTCGAAGATGGCCCATTTTGTGGCTTGTAAGACCACAAATAGTGTCGTTGACATTGCTGATCTATTCTATGATAATGTGGTACGCCTTCATGGAGTTCCGCACACTATTGTTAGTGACTCCAAATTTGTTGGTCACTTTTGGCGCACTCTTTGGGGGAAGCTTGGTACTAAGCTTTTATACTGTACGAGCTATCACCCCCAAACAGATGGTCAAACTGAGGTGACCAACCGCATGCTTGGGGCTCTCCTTCGCACTATGTTGAAGGCGAACCCTCGACGTTGGGAGGACTTACTTTCTATTGTTGAGTTCTCTTATAACAAGTCCAGGCACTCAGCGACGCAGTTGATTCCTTTTGAGGTCGTTTGTGGCCTCAATCCTTTGACACCCCTGGATTTCAGCTCGAGACCTCTTGCTGATGGAGAGCAGATTACCGCGGCCAACCACGCAGAGCAGATTAAAGAGCTTCATAGGAGGACTTAGGTACAACTGGAGAGACGCGCTTCGCAGTACGTGTCTCAACACAACCGCGGCCGACGCCGGGTTGTGTTCGCTCCGGGAGACTTAGTTTGGGTGCATTTGCGCAAGGAGCCCTTTCCTGCTCAGCCAAGAGCAAGCTATCTCCACGGGGTGATGGTCCATTTCGTGTTGTTCATGCTATGGGTGATAACGCCTATCAGATTGATCTTCTTGCAGAGCATAATGTTCATACGGCATTTAATGTCGCCGACCTCACTCCATACATTGCATCTGAGTTCAACGAGGGTGAAGCGGGGACGCTTCACACTCAAGGGGGAGGGGGTGATGATACCACACTGACATCTATGTCAGCTGAGCAGGAGGAGGAGGCTATGCGTGTTCGCTCAGATGGGCCTATCACCTGTTCTCGGGCTAAGGCCATTGCTAGGGCTACTACTTCATTTATTTTGAGAGCCCGACTACAGTTCACTCAGCATGTCGAGCCAGACATCGCCATATGCTCGATAGCGACTTTATGTGACGGATCGTTATTGGCCTAGTCGGGCCTTAAGCAGTGCCTATGTATTTATTTATTCTTATTGCATAATTTGACATTATTTATATTATTGTTATTTCTTTTTATTAGCGGATGTGTGTCTCGATTCACATATCGGGACTAGTCCTTGTTTTTTTTTCTCTAGTAAGGAGCTTCTCTATATAAAGCCCCTTACTCTCTTGTAAAACCTAGTTTTGGATTAGTGGAAATTGAGATCACTCTTGCCCTAGTCCTTTACTCTCTCATTTTTTACATAATTCTCTCTTGCTCTCAAGTTTCTTCTACATCTCTTTCTCTCGCTCTTTTCAATCAACCAAACACAACTGCTCAGCCAAGACATCACGTCTCGGCATAGTTCCGCTCGGCATCACCTGACTTGGATCTCGGGAAAGCTTACAAGATCGATCGTTCGGAGTTATCACATGGTTTGACATTTGAGGCTCAGGCACGTGAACTTTGGGACTATGAAGTACATGTCTCAAAGAAAGATGTTGAATGGGCTACCATCAATCGATTGACGAGATCAAATATGCAAGGGATGACTTGTTGACAAACAATTCCTAAATAGGTTCCCAAAAGAGAAAAGTAGTTAAATCCTCAAATATTCTCATGTTTTTTCTACATTCAAGAGGTTTAAAGCTCTTGTAAAATTTATAGGATCGATAGAGGTGGTGAATTTACTTCTAATGAGTTTTGTAATGTGAATGGAATAAAAAGATTTTGACGGTGCCAAGATCTTATCAACAAAATGGTATGGATGAAAGAAAGAATTAGACCAATCTCAGCATGGCTCAAACCATGTTAATGACAAAGAATATGCCAAAGGAGTTTTGGGCTGAGGCAGTTGATTGTGAAGTTATCTATTCAATAGGTGTCCAACAAAAAGCCTATTAGATAGAACTCCACAAGAAGCATGGAGCAAAAGAAAGCTACGTGTATCTTATTTGTGAGTGTTCGGAAGTATTGGCTATGTACATGTGTCAGATTAGCTAATATCAAAGCTTGAAGACAAAAGCAAGAAGCATATCTTCATCAACTATGATTAGTTAAAAAGGTTACAAGCTCTATGACCTAGTTGCAAGCACAATTGTCATTAGCAGAGATGTTCGATTTAGTGAAGGAGATAAATGGAATTGGAGCCATGAAGGTACGGAGATATAAAATCTCCTTCCAACATTTATTGAAGAAGAGAAAAAGGAAGATATTCACACACACACACACACACACACACACACACACACACACACACACACACACACACTCTACAACACCTTCTATCTCCTTCCAACATTTATTGAAGAAGAGAAAAAGGAAGATATTCACACACTCTAAAACACCTTCTTAATCTCCAATTACTCAAAGTTCACTTTCTTCTTTAAGGACATAAACGTCATCATCATCATCATCATCATCATCATCATCATCATCACCATCTTCCAATGGAAGTTTGAGTGAAAGAACACCAAAGATGAAAAGCGGCTCAAGAGGAGGATCTTCATTATGATCTAACTCATTCTTATTGTTTTACTAATATTGAGCCTACATATTTTGAAAAAGTATGAAAAATGGATAGCCACATTGAATGAGGAGATCAAGTCGATTAGAAAGAATGAAACGTGGATGGTAACAACTTTACGAAAAAGGTGAAAAGCCATTGGTATAAAGTGGATTTTCAATGAGAAGAATAACTCTCAAGGTAAAGTTGAGATGTACAAGGAGAGGTTAGTAGAAAGTAGCTATAATCAACGTCCTGCCATCGACGACTATGGCGAGGCGTTTGCATTAGTTGCTTGATTAGAGACTTTCTGTTTGATAATTTCCCTTGCAACTCAAAGAAGATGGAGTATTTATCAAATGGATGCGAAGTCCACGTTCTTGAATGGTGTGCTCGAAGAGGATGTTGATATTGATATTGAAGAACCTCTTGGCTATGAAATCGAAGGCCATGCAGATAAAGTGTTGAAATTGAAAAAAACTTTATATGGCTTGAAACAAGCACCATAAGCTTGGAATAACCGGATTGATAAGTATCTTCAAGTCAATGGATTTGTCAAATGTCCAAATAAGTATGCTCTATATGCCAAGGTGTGTGCAAATGGGGATTTTTGTTTGCTTATATGTTGATGATCTAGTTTTCAATATTAATAATCCGAATATGTTTGGAAATTTTAAACAAGCTATGACGAGAGAGTTTGAGATGACTAACCTTGGTCTCATATCATATTATCTTTGGCACTGAGATTACGCCAAAAGATGATGGGATCTACATTTCCCAAGAGAAATTTGGTAAGGAGATTCTAATGGAATTTGGATTGTAAGATTGTCAGCCTCTTAGTACACCATTTGATTGTGGGTTCAAGTTCTCATAAAATGATGAAGGTGATAAGGTTGACTCTACAACTTTCAAGAGCCTTGTTGGAATCTTGAGATACTTGACATGCACTCGTCCAAATATTCTCTTCGGAGTCAGGCTTGTGAGTTAGTTTATGGAGGCACCGACTAGAACACATTTCAAAGCAAAGCATATTCTTCGGTATATTAAAGGTAGTAGTAGATAGGGTTTGCTTTATTCTTCTACAAATGAGTATAAGCTTGTGGGTTGTGGTAATGTTGATTGGGTTGTAGATGTTGATGATTAAAAAGAGTGTTACAAGGTTTCTTTTTTTTTTTTTACATGGGATGTATTGCTTTCACTTGGAGCTCAAATAAATAACCGATTGTTACTCTTTCTTCATGTGAAGCTACATCATGTGTTTGTCATGCTATATGGTTAAGAGGGCTGTTTTCACATTTGCAGACTGCAGTAGCAATGGAGATTCTTTTTTTGGTAACTACAATAATTGCTTTGGCAAAGAATCCAATCTTTCATGATCAAACTACGCACATTTGACACAAGGTATTATTTCATACATGGATGTGTGTTTTCAGGAACGAGATTGATGAAAAGTATATGAAGACTTAAGACCAAGTTGTAGATATTTTTACTAACCCTCTCAAGTCGGAGAAATTTACCAAGTTAGGTGCAATGTTGTAACAATGGAGAAAACGTAAGAATTCGAATATGTGATTTATGTGTTGAAGTCTCTTGGTTTAAATGTGTTGAAGTTTCTAGATATTAAATTTGGGAAATTTTATGTTGAAGTACATGTAACTCAAGATGTATAAAATAAGAGTGAAAACAAAATAAAAAGAGTTGAAGTGTGTATAAGAGTGTTTCCTCTTCAAATATCAATTTTCTTCCATATATCCTCCTCATTGTCTATTGGGCAATTAAATCCACAATTAGATCAAAGTACTAACTACACAAAACTACTACCAAAGCGCAACTCTTGAATTTTTTTTTTAAGAGTCACAACTTCATTATAAGGTTAATTAACGGCGAAGACCAGTTGTTTTTTTTCCCTCACCCATAAATCCTTGCATATCAAAAGAAATATAAAAAAGAATTTGTCCTATGATGATATATGAAAGGAACACAAAAGAATGAAGCTACATCTTGTTGGTGGCTTTGGAGAGTTGTTTGAGAATATCAGCAATGGCCCCGGCTTTGACCTCACCACTAGTGTAGTAGCCAGTGAACAAGCTCTCTTTAGGAACAATGTCTTCTCTATTGTAACTTCCAGCAGCCCTCCTCAAATCCTCGGACCCCTTCTTCACCACGCCTTTCATGATGATCGTCTTGTGAGTCCCCGATATCATCTCCTCATAGTCGGTGTCTCCTGTCTCTCCCATGAACACAAACATGCTCGCCACGTTCAGCCTCCAACGAACAAACAAGTACCTTTAATGCCAAACACACATTATTAGATTCCCTTATTATTTGTATGCCAGTTTTATGTTGTTATTGTGAATGGTGGAATCTCTTGTTACCTGAGGGCCTGAGCGCGTGATGCTAAAAGAGGAATCACTTGGAGCCTAGTTGAGTTTCTGCAATACATTAGGTGGCAACGTAACCCCCTCATTCGAAGCCTTTGCCTTAGATCATCTACCTTCCTCGCCTGTCAAAAAGAGAACACGAATTAAGGGCCTGTTTGGTTCCATACTATACTCATCATCATCATCATTGACCCACTGAGGCGCCGCTACAGCGGAATCTGGGGGGTCAAGAGGGGGGTACCCTTGCCCAAGGGAATGGGATACCCCCGATATACCCAAGAAAAACTGAAATTCAGCTATGTGACAATAATAACTGAATTTAGCAAGAATGCACCAAAATTGATATAGAGACTAAATGCATCTCAAAGGCAGTGTATAAAAGCCAATGAGCATGAGGATGCGCCCAAAAGCCATACTATACTATGAGAACAAATCTACAATAGTATTGTATGAAAACTGCACCCTTTAGTTTGCTGAGAATTCACCTGGCTACGATCCTTGATGATGTACGAGACGCAATGTGCATTGTTAGACTTGGTGTCTTCCACAATGGACGCTGTAGACTTGGTGTCTCCATCCCTGCCTTCTTGACCACTTAACATCTTAGAGATGGTTTTAGTTAAACCATCATTACCCCATCGGTAATCAATATGGTAAGCATAATCCGGATCAGGAGCAAGCTTCCCGCCTTCCTCTGTATACACTCCAGGGTAATACAATTCACTCCCACTACAACAAATCAAAGCATCAAAATCACTCACTTGAATCTTCCCCGCCTTAAAAAACTCGTTCACTTCAGACACCGGCATTGCAGTGGACAAAGCAAACCCCGTCGTCTTTGCAGTCTGGGCATCCATCTTCACCGCATTGAATATCTCCTGAATCACATGTATCATCTTCTTATCCGGAGCTCCATTTTCTTCATAACAATCTAAGGCTATAACAATAAGCCGTCGTCTCCTCCTCAACAAAGGAAACATGCCCACTTCCTTCTTCGAGTCACCACCGGATTCAGCAGCTTCTGCATCCGGGTTTCTTATATTACTAAGAAGACGCTTCACCTGAGCCTGAACGTCGGGCTTTGACCCAGAAACAGAGGAATGGTCAGGGAAACCGGTCAGAGAAGCTTTGTCAGCGTCGATTGAGAGCCTAAGAGACATGTCCTGCACGTCTTTCAAGGAGTCGTTTAGAGACGATTCGTTTGCACACTCGTCTATTGGAGTGTCGATCTGCCATTGCGGATGCCTCATTCTGCAAGCCGCAACTCTTGTGAGGTAAGTGCGACAGTGCTCGGGCCATGAGTATAGGTGTATGTTCTTCCAGCCGTTTCTTCTGCATTCGTGCCACAGGTTCTTCTCCGACGCTAGCTTAAGTAGTGCATCTGCTATCGCCTTGTCATCGTGAGGATCGATTATGAGACCGTTGTTCAGTGCCTGGCAACAAGTCCACATACCCCAAGTTTTTATTGTTATTGCATTCACAGCATTGTAAAGATTAGGAGGAATTCTTACCCGTTGAATGTCAACTGGACCGCCATTTTTAGTAGCAACCATTGGGAGACCATGAGCTGCAGCCTCAATCAAGGTCAGCCCAAAAGGCTCTACCAAAGCTGGGTTAATGAAAACTCCCTGCATTGCTTTCATAAGTCAGAAAAGTAAAGATTTTGCGAGTCCAGAAAGAAAAATGCATGTGGAAGTTTAAAACAAACCCGAGTTCTTGCTGCAAGACGATAGATCTCTGGAACGTCTGATTGTTTATGGTGCTTTGGATACGCGACTTGACCGTACAAATCATACTTATCGATCAGTTTTAAGACAGTTACAAGTACGCTTGCGTTTCCAGATGCCATCTCGTCTATATCATCTCTGTTCCCCATTATTAGCGTCTGTAACATTAAGTGTACTCAATCCATCTCCTTACAAGTTACAAGAAGGATTAATTAAAGGAAAAACATACAAGGTGAGGTGACTTACTAGATTAGCCAATTCTCTTAGAGGACGGCATTCTCCAAACGCTTTGAGGAGAGTGGTGATGTTCTTTTTCGGATCTGGTCTAGATAATGCCAGAATCATTGGCTTATGAGGATTTGTAAAGAACCTCAGTACCTACAAGTCATCATATTGTTGGTCGATTAAAACAACAATCCCTGGAGGCTGGAGGAAAAACTGAATTTCAACAATTTGAGAGATTTGTTTATACTTCTGTCCATATTGTCGGCATGGCTTTTGGAGATGAACACTCGGTGCTGGCCAAGGAGGTAATCTCCTCAGCCTCATGTGCTTCTTCCTGATGAACTACATTACTGAAGTCCATCCCAGGAGGAATGACCTGCAAATCCATTAATAATCTACAAGAGATCAACCCCATAAAATCATTTTAAACAATCAATTAACCCCATAAAAAATCGTTAGAGCTTACCGCCATCCTTGGCATGAAGCGGCCATGACACCCAACCCCACGCTTTCCACGGGCTCGCAAAACTTTCTCAAGCTTGACATCAAAGCCATCATAGAGTCCCCATTGCTCATCAATCTCCTGCCTAGTACTAGTAATAACAAGCTCGGCTGCATCAAGAGAGAGCTCTTCGGCTTCAATCCTCCTCATAATCTTATAAGTGGAGTTGATATCCTCCATAGACTGCCTTCCTTGTTTAAGAAGCTGCTCTAACTTATTCCTTCCAAGGGAATGACCCGTCAGAACCATGGGCACATTCAAAGCACCTGAAAGAAGAGCCGCACTATCCCCTGCATCCGCGTAGTGCCCATGAATCACGTACGGCCAAACGGGCTGCCCATCCCCACCAATTTGCTCACCCAAAACCTTTGACATGTTTAAAACATGGGCCAATGCTCCATCTACAAACTCTTGAATATATGGCCAGAGAAGCTCTTTGTCGAGATACTTGTCGCGTGGGCCAAACGGTATTCTTACTATGTAGGCTCCACTGCTTTCACCTAGGCCTTCAGCATCCGCCTCTTCTTGACCCAGCATCTCCGTTGGCTCGCCATACGTCCAATCCACTTCGGGTGAGAGGATTTGGCGGGTAAAGAGATCTACTCTGTACACACCTGGCATTTGAGCAAGTGCTCTGGCTAGCTCCACCACATATTTCACCTAATTCAAAGAAATGAGGAGTTACTACTAGCATTAACACACATACTTAGGTGAGTTTGGATTGCCCAAGATAGCACATTAACTAATGCAAGTATAACGAATTAGGAGTCCATAGGTCATTGTCAAAATGCAAATGAAATGGGGAATCAAATGAATCTTGATCCATGAATAATAATTAGATTCATTTCCATGTCCATAAATCTGACCTGGCCACCGGTGTCAGAGTCGCGACCAAGCTCCATATTCTGGCCACGTACTAGACCGTGAAGGCTGAGGAAAAATTAGCAATTAATTGTAAGCAAAACACAAATGTTAGATTACTAGTTGAGGAATAATGAAATGAAGTTACCCAGCTACCTTATGAGAACAATATAAAGCTTCTTCTCCTTGTTAGTATCAGACCAGGCTTCCAGATTAGAGGTCTCCCTTTTAAATCTTGTTCTTGGGCTGTCCTCCTTCAATTCGCCTTTCTCCCCTTCCGACAAGTCCTCGGACATGTCCTCTGTGACCTCCTTGCGCCCTTGCTCCCTCTCTAGCCTTCGCTCCGTTATCCGCTGTATGTGCTCGGATTCCAACTGCAGAACGTACCCCCATATATATATTTTGCATTTGAGATCGAATTAATAATTTTAGTATTGATCAAATTGCACATTGCGGAACCTGCTTCTTCTTGCGAGTGAGATGCCAAATGCGCCAACACATGTTCTCGAGGCGGGAGCTCCGCTCCATGCTGTTGCGCGTGGCCACCACTTTCAGCCATGTTCGGTGCAGATCGGATTCATCCACACCCGATACCACCTCCTCCACAAAGTACTTGGTCGGATTAAAGTTTATCAAATCTACTTCTCGTCCTCCTTTCTTCTGCGTCGATGTCTTTTTGCCGCCATTGTTGGTTGTGGTCACGGCCGTGGCGCTCTCGTCGATCGGCGCCCCGCCTGTGTCCAGGATCGCTTCCAAGTACCCGTTAATCCACTCGTTCCCCGCCATTACACAATTCCAATACCGCAATCCACAGGTTCTTGTATGTTATATTTGTTTGAATTTTTCTGCTGAGGAAACGAAAATAAAGGAGGGATTTCTTATTGTTAGTTGGATTGGTTGTTTTTGTTTATAAGCGAGTGGATGATGTGGGGGAAATAAGAGAGCGGTCCATCTTGATTTCAGCAATTCAGTTATGTAGAAGAGATGATTCACAGGAATACCGAGAGCTAGAGGATCTTTATTTTTGTATATTTATATTTCCAGCAAAAAGCGGGGGCGGGAGAGAAACGCTCCACGTGGCCTGTAGGGTCCGTTTGAATATCAAGTTTATAAGCTAATTTTGCATTACAAGTGTTTATTTTCAAAACTCATTACTGTACATAAATCTTGTTGAAATTACCAGCTTTTTTTATCCGTCTACCAGACCATTCTAGACTCTTTCTTTATTTTATATATTTTCTTTTTTCTTATTTCTTTTTTCTTCATTTCTCTTTGACAATTGGCCTACAGAAGGCCAAAACCAAAGGAAGCAGAAGGCAATCGTACAGGGGAGGGGGAGAGATTCCGATGGCGGGTCTAGAGGTGCCAGCGGAAAAGGCGAGTCCGGAGATGAAGTTTGGTATGGAAGTCGAGGCTTAGATCTACATGCGGGAGTCTCGATGTCGGAGTTAGAGGACGAAATTGAAGGACACCGGGTTTAGATCTATAGGTGGAAGCGTCGACGCCAAAGCTTTGAACCGATAACAATGGAATTTTGAGGGAGATTGAGAAGTGCGGACTGCCGGGGTGGTACCGATCAAGATGATGAAGGTCCTCCAGGCTCCGCTTTGGTTAAAGAGAAAAATATCTAGAGCTGAATTTTGTTTTATTAGAGATAAAGTAAATTTTCTGATTTCAAATTCACATCCAAACAAAGTTTTGAAACAGTGACACTTATAAAGCATAAACATGATTTATAAAGCATAATCTTTATAATCCAAACGGACCCGTAATGTAGGGCCGGGTCAACTAATTTTTCTTTTTCCACATTGTCGTTATAGAATAGAGAGAATGTATTTTAAGTATTTTATTTGTATCGTTCAAGCTTCAACTCTTATATGAATTTTGCATTGGAAATTTCTCTTCGATTACTAGAAAGCAGCATAAAAGCAGCATGTTCCCATCTTATGAAGGGAAGTTAGTTAGGTGTTGAAAGTGCGGAAGCAAAAAATACAAAAGCAAGACAAAATGGGAGCAACAAGAACTCAACCAAGTTTTATTAAGTTTTTAAGCCTCGATCATTCAGAATGCCAACATCACAACAACAACTACAAAGGAAAAAGAAAGCAGAAATCACAACATGCTATCGAAAGAAATCCAAATTCAGATGTGACAGATTGAACTAATCAACCAACCGCAAAGGTCTTCAAGGTGCACTCTTAATCTTTTCTTAAGTTTGGATTACAGAGGGAGTTCGGGGAATCGTTGGTGTTCTAGCTCAGGCAACGGTGGCTGAGTAAACACTCTCAAATGGCAAACCCTAGGAAGCTTCTTAATTAAACCAACAAGCGACACAAAGGAGAATGCAAACTTTTTATGTGGCACGCTTCAACCCTAGTTCCACAGCGACAACGTCGTCTAGGTAAGTGAGGGTTATCAGGATATGAGCTAGTCCGAGTGTGCAAGGTATGGGGCTGTTTGGCCCAATAGCTCGCTCCTTGAAGAATAAGCCCAATCCACTACACACACATACACATATCACATTACAAGTCCGAAACCGAAAACATAGGAGATTACACATGGTATCTACTCTACAATTTGTCCTCCTAATTCCTAAGTTTACATCAAAGTAAAACTTGTTCCTTGTTTGTTCTATCTTGGTCTTACAACCTTTCTAGCACCGACCCATTCACCCTCCTTAGCACTGTTTTGGCATCACATGTAGATACATCGACTAAGTGGTCACTAGATACTACTCTTGAGTTAGAGACCAAGTGGTTGCTAATTACAACGACCATGTGGTCATTGACTACGTGGTAGTATACAACGATAACTTGGTCGCTATATACCCCGCCAAAATTCCTCGTGAACTTCTAGCGACCATAGACCTCGTGGTCGCTAATTTTTTAATTTATGACGTGGATTTGGCGACCACGTGGTCGCTATTTAGCTACCATTTTCCATGGTAGCTAAATCCTGATCGTTAAATCAACGGAATGGTGTAGTGCTAGAAACAAATCAAACATGGGAGGTTGTAGTTTGGATAAAGGAAAATGCTTTATTAGTTGTAAATGGGTATACAAGATTAAACACAAAGCTGATAGATCTATAGAACGTTACATTGTTGTAAGAAATACTAGCCGAGGCTAGACGGTGGGATGGGGCCTAGCACGTAGACGGTTAGGTGGGGTCTGAGTAGATTGATATGATTTTTTTTTATATATGGTTATTATTTTTAATTGGTAAGAATATATAAATAAAGAAAAATACTATCATAATCTCTTTGTATAAATTCAAGACTATAGCATGTCTAGAGTCTGCCCAAGCTACCCAGACGATTGCCTACCAGCCTAGAAGGTCGCCTAAACCGCCTAAACCGCACAACCCGACTAGTTCGCACAACTTGCCTAGCCCACCTAGCCTGCCTAGGTGCCCGCCCATCTCTCCTAGCAGCCCAAAATACCACCCAAGGCAAATCGGGACGGTTGACCACCGCCCAACGCCTAGGCGGGCGCCTAGATTAATTGTTTTTTAGAACAATGGAACGTTATATGGCCAGACTTGTGGTTCGAGGATTCACACAAAAAGAAGGTTTGTATTACAAAAAGACCTTTTCATGAGTGGTTAAACTCACTACTATTGGAACTATGGTAACTATGGCGGTCAAGAATGGTTGGAATTTCGCATTTGTTCATGGTGATCTTCATGAAGAGCCATATATGGCAATTCCACCAAGCTTGAAAACTGATCCAAGCAAAGCCTGTCGCCTTAGAAAATCTTTGTATGGATTAAAACATGCTTCTTGACAATGGTATGCTCAATATCCATACTGCATAGCCTTAAAATCTAGAGGTTATGTACAATCTTTAAACGACTACTCTTTGTTCTTCAAGAAGAATCAGGAATCTCTCACATATCTTGTTGTGTATGTGGATGATGTGATTCAATTCTAACAGGAACAGATAAGCATGAGATTGATGATCTTAAACTTTTTCTTGACAAGGAATTTCACATTAAAGATCTTGATCATCTACACTTCTTCTTGGCCATTGAGTTTCTTCCGTGTTCTGATGGAATGTTGATGAGTTAGAAAAGGTTCAATGAAGATATTGTGGATGAGTTTGGGTGTTCTGCTCGCCCTTTTTCTAGTTCACTTGAACCTCATGTTAGTTAAACACTCTTTAAATAGCAGGCGACAAAAATGGAGCCGAAAACTGTATACTCACAGATATAATATATCACTAGTGGTAGATTATCGTATATCAAACCAATCATGTTGGTAAAGTAGTAACAAGCTGATCGGTTAATAGTCAATATTAAGTAAAAACAACATGAATAAACAACTTGATCGAAAGAGCGGAGACAAGAATCGAACATAAAAAATCTCACAACATCCCCTAATACCTCCTACATGTATTTATCACCCTATGTGGGACAACTCTTAATTAGTAAGTTAAATTACGGAATATTTCACAATCTGTATATTTACTTCTATAATTGTTAGAAAGTGAAGCGTTGATTTTGATGGTTCCAAACTTGAAGGAAGTCGACAACATGGATTCTTCTATGAAGTCGTTGACATGTGAGAAGTCGCGAACATTTGAACCAAGACGGAATAGAAGGTGTTTTGGGCAGATTTAACACGAACACGCGTTATCTGCTATAATGGGAACTCTAGTCAAAAATCAATTTAAACACGTTAGTTCGCAAATAGTAAGTGATTCACGAAGAGAAATAGCAAATGAACTAGTAAACAAGTAGAGAAAAAGATATGAGTCTAGAATAGTGAAATAAGATTGCAATTACACTGTTGCGAGTTACTCCTTATGATTCAAGATAGCAATGATAAGTAGTAGACACGTTAATTGGTAAAATAATAGATATCGAAATAAATAGGCAAAAATATAGAATAACGAAGGTAAACTTCACTATGATTCCATTCAGATGTAGAATAACAATTGATGAGTATGCCAGAGAGAAGATGAAGAGCAAAATAGCTTTTGAGATCGTGGATGAATAATCGAAGAATAAAAATACAATTGTATATAGATTGCTTTGTTGTAGAGAGAGCGTATGAGAGTGAGTCCGAGAGAATGAGAGTCCCTTTGTTGATCTTATTCTTCCCCTTTTATAGGCTCAATTCTGGTCATTTATGAGTAAATCCCGAGAATCTCGCCTAGTTGTTAATGCTTTCTAACGGCTAGGTTTGACCAGTTACTGATTATGCTGAATCACTAACGCGTTAGCATTTAAGGCGTCCGTGATTTTCGCCCATGTAGTTAATGCGTTCCAACAGCTCCTTTATATGCTCCTTGATTTCCTCCATGCAATTTAATGTCTTATTGATGGTGAATAATATCTTTAATTGTGTACGATCTCCTCATATTAATGTGGCCCCACCTCATAATTTAACCTGATATTTTAGGGTCTAACAATACCCCCCAAACCCACTCAAACTTTCTCTCGTATATTTTGGTGCGGGTTTGAAGCTGCTCTGGGAACCATTGCCTGAAGTCGTCAAACTAATGATTTCCTCATGTTGTCTTTGTCTGTTTGTGAAACTTGATGTTAATCGAGATGTCGTGTTGTGTATGCTTCGTTTGAATGAAGGCTTTCGTAAGACAAGCTGCTAATCAAGATGGCGCGTTTGTCATAATGTGTACCTGGGGTTTAGTGTTGGCGACATAGGTCGATGTTGTAAATACTGGCGACAGAGGACGATGTTGTTTGCACTGGCGACAGAGGCCGATGTGGTGAGTGTTGGCTACAGAGGCCGATGTTGTAAGTGTTTGGCTACAAAGGCCGATGTTGTAAGTACTGGCGACAGAGGCCGACGTTGTAATTGTTGTAGCGCGGGTATGTAAGACTGTACTAAGGGATTTTTTTGTATATGTAGTGTGATGACACAAATGACAAATGTAATATGCACATACATTGTTACATGTCATCTGCGCTTAAGGGCTCCCCTTGCTCTAGAGTGCCTTAAGTGTGTGCTCCACCTTAGCATCTTTGACCGGTCATGTGTGCACAGCGTTCGCCTGATTATAAGGC
The DNA here is from genome assembly GCA_964016875.1 of Fallopia convolvulus. Taxonomy (NCBI): domain Eukaryota; kingdom Viridiplantae; phylum Streptophyta; class Magnoliopsida; order Caryophyllales; family Polygonaceae; genus Fallopia; species Fallopia convolvulus. The sequence continues at coordinate 16,800,681 of OZ024719.1, forward strand.
GGGGGCCCATGTTTTGTCCTGTAACGTCACAAGGCGTCCCTTGCTAGTTCTTGTTTGATGTTATACGTGTTGGCTACAGAGGCCGATGTTTCATGTACTGCGACTAAGGCCGATGTTGTACGTGTTGGCTACAGAGGCCGATGTGTAGTATGTAAAGAATGTATTGACATATGTAAAAATGAATGGTAAAGTACCTTTGACCTAAAGTTTATGTTGCTAACTCTTAACGCGTTCATGATAACGTATCTTTGTGTGTTACATCTTGATTTGAAATAAGTGCCTCGTATTCCACTTTCGTTGCTCGTTTGAAAGTACGTCACACGACTTGGGCTACCTCCAATGGTGATCTCAATGCCACCCCCAGTATAACGCCTCCTTGATTTGATGCGCCATTAGTATGTAATGACCGCCTTCCTGGTTGTAACTTGTTGTCTACTTGCGTTGTTTCTTGTAAGGTGTCATCAGGTTGGATAGGAATGAAGTCGACCATAAAATTATTTTGTAACACGTCCTGATAATTCTGGTATTGACATTGTACTCTTCATAGAAAAGTTAGTGCACACTTTATGAAATGACTTTCAAAGTAAAGATGTAACGTGATAGAATTCATAACTAGTGCACATACCAAATTTTTGATAGAAGAATACCTAGTTCCAGCATGAAGTAAAGTTTTGCTTACATGGTAGATTGATAACTTGTTTATATTTTATTTCCTTACGAGTTTAATGATGAAAAACACATTTGTAACACGTTCCCGAGCTCTTCCATTTATTCGAACGTCATGCCCTTTCTCAAGGGTATGGACGATACCTTGACTCGCGTTTCCCATGCCTCCGATCTGATCGTAGTACTTCACTCGTGTCAGCGACAAAGAGGTCATCCTCTTCTAGTCGAATGTGTGCTAACGCCTTTGCCTGTACTTCATCAAAGTTGGAGCAAGGATACTTAGTTAATTCCTCATAAAGTTCGGGGTTGTTTGTAGATATCCCTCTTCGAAATGCTTCTACCGAAGTTGCGGAATCTCACTCTTCAATGGGGACGAGTTCCTCATTGTAGCTATTTAGAAACGTCTTGAAAGATTCTCCAGATTTTTGCACCAAACGATATAAGTCGCTTGAACGTTTCTTGGTGCGTCGACTACTTGCAAACCTGAGTCTAAACTTGTGAACCAATTCAGCAAATGATGAAATACTTCCAAGTGGTAAATGTGAATGCCAATTTAAAGCTGGACCAGATAACGTGTTACCGAACCAACAACACATTACCACTTCCTTCATTTCGTATGGGACAGTGCTAATGTTCATCGTTTGTTTGAAAGCCGTAACATGTTGGTCTGGATCAGTCATTCCTTTGTACTTTGGTACATCGGGAACGTGATACTTTCTCTAAATATCAACTCTCGCAATAGCCGGAATGAAGGGGGAGTCGGTATAACCATCTCGCCTTTCCGCGACTATTGGTTGAGGTGCCCCGGGAACCTGATTGAATCGGTCCTCAAGGGATTTAAGCCACTCTTTTAAAGCTACGACTTCTGCATCCTCTTGGACAACATGAAGCGTGTTACCACTTACCGGATAACGTGTTACCTGTCTTTCGTTAATCTGTGTGACATGATTAGGGTCATCAAGATCCTATTGACGCGCAACTCCACGATCCATTGCTCCCGAAACCCTTGGTCGACTTGGACCTAATTGTTCTTGTGATTGAACCTGAGATTGAAGCAAATTTCTTTCATGAGTTAGAGATTCAGTTTGTCTTTCATAAACTTCTGTAAATCGGTGGTGTGCCTCCTTTTGCTCTTCCAGATCCTTTTGCAAGGCAAGCATAGAGGCCCTGAGTTCGGCTATGACAACCGAGTCGGATGCGACCCCCAGTTCTGGTAACGCGTTAGGGTCATTTGGTTTGAAACTTTGGTCGGTGGATGTGTTGGTTTGAATATCGGTGGGAATGGTAGGAGGTATGATTTGTTGCTGATTGAGAGTGAGGAGGTTAGCTTCTTGGTTTCCATGTCCGCCAAAGGGACTAGTGTTGGAAGTTTGGTCGTTCGTCATTTTCGTAGTGAGGTGGTGGTAACGTGTTTAGCAAGATGGTAACGTGTTTGATGAGATTTTTGGCTAAAGGCCCCACAGTGGGCGCCAATTATTTTGGGCAGATTTAACACGTAAATGCGTTATCTGCTATAATGAGGGAACTCTAGTCAAAAATCAGTTTAAACACGTTAGTTCGCAAATAGTAAGTGATTCACGAAGAGAAATAGCAAATGAACTAGTAAACAAGTAGAGAAAAAGATATGAGTCTAGAATAGTGAAATAAGATTGCAATTACACTGTTGCGAGTTACTCCTTATGATTCAAGATAGCAATGATAAGTAGTAGACACGTTAATTGGTAAAATAATAGATATCGAAATAAATAGGCAAAAATATAGAATAACAAAGGTAAACTTCACTATGATTCCATTCAGATGTAGAATAACAATTGATGAGTATGCCAGAGAGAAGATGAAGAGCAAAATAGCTTTTGAGATCGTGGATGAATAATCGAAGAATAAAAATAAAATTGTATATAGATTGCTTTGTTGTAGAGAGAGCGTATGAGAGTGAGTCCGAGAGAATGAGAGTCCCTTTGTTGATCTTATTCTTCCCCTTTTATAGGCTCAATTCTGGTCATTTATGAGTAAATCCCAAGAATCTCGCCTAGTTGTTAATGCTTTCCAACGGCTAGTTTTGACCAGTTACTGCTTCTGCTGAATCACTAACGCGTTAGCATTTAAGGCGTCCGTGATTTTCGCTCATGTAGTTAATGCGTTCCAACAGCTCCTTTATATGCTCCTTGATTTCCTCCATGCAATTTAATACCTTATTGATGGTGAATAATATATTTAATTGTGTACGATCTCCTCATATTAATGTGGCCCCACCTCATAATTTAGCCCGATATTTTAGGGCCCAACAATCACTAGTGGTAGATTTTCGTATATCAAACCAATCATGTTGGTAAAGTAGTAACAAGCTGATCGGTTAATAGTCAATATTAAGTAAAAACAACTTGAATAAACTAATTGATCGAAAGACCGGAGACAAAAATCGAACATAAAAAAACCTCCCAACATCCCCTAATACCCCCTACATGTATTTATCACCCTATGTGGGACAACTCTTAATTAGTAAGTTAAATTACGGAATATTTCACAATCTATATATTTACTTCTATAATTGTTAGAAAGTGAAGCGTTGATTTTGATGGTTCCAAACTTGAAGGAAGTCGACAACATGGATTCTTCTATGAAGTCGTTGACATGTGAGAAGTCGCGAACATTTGAACCAAGACGGAATAGAAGAATTGGTAAAATGTGAGCTCAAGACTTTGATAGGTCGTCAACTTACGCAAGTGAGGTGGCCAACTTCGAAGCTGCAAAACAGGTTGTAACATCCCCGACCAAAATGCATACGTCATTCGGCATTCATATAAGATTAAGAGCATATGCATATCATATTGGCATGATATATAGTGAGTTTTTAAAAGTATTATTTATTTTCTAATTAAGTTTATTATATTTTGAAAAGTTTTTAAGAAAAAGATAATTATTAATTGTTTTAGGGTAAAGTTTGTAGTAAAGAAGATTTCAGGGTAAAAAGTGTAATTTTTGCCAAAACTTATGCCGACTTCGACTCTGTAGTTAAATTGTGAATTGAGATCACTTTCTCATTAAGTCATGAAAATCAAAAAGAGAGAGAGAAGATGAGAGGTGAAAGAAGAAGAATTTGATGGTTTTGTGGTTTGATTTTAATTCTGGTACAAGATCTCTTTTATCGGGTTTTAATCTCGACGTATAAGCGTGATTTGGTAAGTTTTTAATTAGTTATTGGTTTATCTGGATTTTATTGATTTTTCCAGATCTAGATCTACAATTGCTTTTGATTTGAAAATCAGTCGATTTATAGTTCTCAAAGTGTGTTTTCGATATCGGATTTATATTCGATAAAAGATTTCAGAGTGATTTTATGATTTCTCTTTGTAATGATATTAGGGGGCCCTTTGATCAAGTTTTATCGAAAGGTTTGAACTAGAAAAATGTTCTTCTGTATATATAGTTTATCGTTGTCAAGTTTTACAGGATTTGAAATTATGCACAAGAAGTTATAATGCATTTTGGCATTTCATTGCATTGGGGTTAAAGTTTGTAAGAGTAAATAGACTTTTTATTGCATTGGGTTATATATAGGAGCACAAGTCATAGATCGTGTTCAAAGAGAAAAGGAAGAGATATAGTATCTGTCTTGAACAGGTGAGTATAGACCGGAGATTCAACTCTATGTGCTATATGTGCAATATGGATATATGTTCTATATGAGCTATATGGATATATGTGCTTTAGGGATACGTGTGTTATATGACTTATATGGATATATGTGTTTTATATCATAGCTCTGAAATTTCCAGAGTTGTTTGCACAAAAGGTATGTTAACAGATGGCATATGATATGTGGTTACATGATGCATTTGATTGCATAGCATATTGCAATGAGATTAAAAGGACGTGTGACTGTCTTGCCCTGAATTTGTATAAGGACCTACGGGTCATACAGGATCTTCGAATCATACAAGATCTTCAGATCATATAGGATCTACGGATCATACAGGACCTACGGGTCATAATTCTTACAGGGACCATAAGAGTCCATATACAGTAAACCCGGGACAGATTCAGGCTTGAACAGTTCACAGAATAATGAATCGGATACATCAACATTTGCATTTGCATAGTAAATTCAAATATGACATATATATGATATGTATGTATATGTACATGGACTAAATATTTGGCTTTGTGTGAAACAATTGATGATGGTTTATATTCACTGAGTATGTGACTCACGTAAATCGCAAAACAATTTTTTCAGGTTCAGCTAGAATTTTCTGACGTTTGTCTCTTTTAGAGGTCACATTCATGCAGGTCGGCCGACTGAAGCTCAATGCAACCTTCTCCTCCTCATTTTGCATCTTAGACATATGAGTTGTAATATAAGTTAAGAGTGACAGATGTTTTACTATGAGAAGTAACAACATAGATGTGTGTGTGCAACCTTTTATGGTTCTTAATGTCTGCTATGTGCTTATGTGAAAATTTCTTATATGTGAATTATCTCTTTATATAAGAGATAAGTTTTACGAAGTATACGTCATAGGGTATAAGGGTGTCACACAGGTCGTCGACGTGAGTGACGTCCCTGACCTATGCAAGTCACATAGCCAGGTCGTCGACCTGACAAGAAGGCAGACTGAAAATGCGTGAGAAGGTTGCGCGAGATATTAGATAAGTTCGGTTAAGGAATGAATCTCCTCAAAACAAGAAAGGTCGTGGATCTTGCTTAAGCCCTAAGGGGATTGTTTATTGTAATATTTATTTAATCCTTAGGAAGATTTTTAAGGATTAGATTTATATTATCTTCCTTAATGAATAAAGGAAGTAAGATATCTCTAAACCCTAGTGTGCTAGCCTATATAATTCGTGGTTATTAGGTTAGAAAAGAGTGAGCTGATATTGCATATTAAGAGAGGAAAAATCATGAGCTTATACTCCATATTTGTGAAAGAGAAAAGATAGAGTGACTCGTTCGTGAGATTCGATCGAGTAGTGAGTTCGAGAGTTCGAAAGAGAAAGAGCGACGTAGGATTGTTAGACGGGTTGAGGGTTGCGGTTACTCAGTTCACAACGAGTTCTAGAGTGTTTGGGAAGTAGGTCTAGATCCAGGGTGTTCTTGTAAACAATCCAAAAGATCAATAAAGCAAGCTACGACTTTTAATCCTTCCAAGCGAGAACTTGGAAGGGAGTGGTTTTCACACTTGATTGATTGAGTTCATCGATCAAGTGTTTCCACTATAAAATATTGGTGTGTCAAGTAAATCTTTTCTATTAAATTTACGCTGCGTATACACTCAGGTTGGTGACTTTGTCTAAGTCGTCAACCTAGTCAAGGTTGACGACTTTGGCTAGGTCAACGACCTAGAAGTACTAACGATTCTACAATAATGTATAAATTTAATTTTTAATCTTAAAAAATAAATTTTGCAAATATGGATTATATATACTTCCCCATACTTTTTTTATACAAAAAAAACTACTAATTGAACACATGCTTGCACGAATCATCATCTTCATTTTCCACTCTTATGTTTCTACTGTATTTTTTATACAAGTTTTTTACACACAATGTACCAACCCCACTGAAATACCTTAATTACGAACTGGAAATGATACTATTAAAGCGCCCTCTTTGAGATGAAAACGGCCTTCATTTTTCCATTATGATACAGTATTAAATTTTTTTTATAAGAAAATAGATTAGGCTGACCACAAAAAGCATCTCTAACAAATGATTCAAATTCTTGAATATTGTGCTTTTGGAGATTTTGGGCCTATTTTAAGGTCCAACAGTTTCTCTATTACAATATCTATTTTAGAGCCCCAAAAGTTGATATTATAATTATTATATTATTATAAATATAACCTAAAGCGGAGGTTAAAAAAATTATTAAACGACACATGTCACTTTTAGATTGGACCGCACCATCTTTTTCTTAAAAAAACAATCTTTTATTTTTGGATATGATAAATTCTTATTCATGTTTTTAGAATATAGGATAGAAAATCTCATTTTTATACAATCTTTTATTTTTGGATATGATAGATAGGAAGATCATTAGAATATTTTTTAATGCAATCATACAAATTCTAGAATATTTATTTTATTTTTAGATAGAATCATTTTTTAACTAAGATATCGTAGCATATATTTAAGCATTTGCATGATTATTTTTCTCGGATAATAAATATATTTAAAAATATTTTATTTAAGAAAAAACTCGTACAAGGTACGAGAATACATACTAGTCTCTTTCTTGTATTTAGGGAATTCCCTAAAAATATTTGGGGAATACATTGAATGTATCAAATAAATTATGACTTCTTCCAATTGATCAAAATAGATTTTATAATATTTAATTAATTATTAAATATGTATTGTAAAATATTTTATATGTTAAAAATAAAGATTAAATACAATGTTCTTCAAAATAGAGAATTTGTTGGAGTTGGGTTTAATTTTTTTTAGAGAATATGATAATTGGTTTTTCATTTTAGAGAAAATTTTAGAGCATTTTTTTGGGATGATCTAATAAGCTAGTGGTTGTCCTAAAACGTCCTGCTGAATGAGGGTAAAAAAACCCGAATCAACTGCCAAGAGGTATATGGTACTGAATGAATCTACTATATATGTAAAAGCAATAAGGTTTGGAGCCTCCATGTTGCGCCACCTCAGCTTTTTCCACATGTCGTTTTGAGAATACGCCACCTTAGATTTTGACACATGTCACCTTTTCCTTAAGTCATGTCATTATATTTTTTACACGTCATATACCACGTCATATTATATTTTGTCATATCATTAACATGTCATATTTAACTATAATTAATAAATAATAAAAATTCAAATAAAAATTACAATGATTACATAAGGCAATTTATCTTAAAATCAAGAAGAATTTTAGGCAATTTATGTACAACCACCATATCAAGCCATATTAATATATATATATATATATATTTTCCAACTTTTCAATTAATGAACAAATTGGAAATTATAATTTTTATAATAACAATTATTTGATTTTATATGTGAAATATCTTCTTACTACATATTACGGGTAGCAAATTACTTACAGTAAATCTTTTATTATATTTTTATTTATTAATATCTTTTTATAGTATATCTAAAAAATATCGACTCATAGTCGTGCATGGCATGACGGGGACAACTAGTACAGTACTACTCTATAATTAAATAATCATCCGACCAAAAACAAAATAATTATGACATCATCATGATCCTTTATCACATGCATAATCTAGCTAGCCCATGCATGCCCTATCTAAAGTCCGTGACAACTAGCCCTCCTCTGTGGGCCCAGATTCCCTGGGCGGCTGGGCCCCCATGTCCCCTGCCTGTCTTCGAAAACCCCTCCAGGCGGGCCCACATCGCCCCTCCCAACCCTACACAACGTACAACCCTATAATATATATGTCCCCGCGCGCAAACCGGCCTTGACCTTCATATATTGTCACGTTGCCCTAGTCCTACTTACGTGGCCCGTGACTCATAGGCCTCCACGTCACCAACACTCTTTCATTCAAACCTCTTCTATATAAAGCCCCTACCCATCCCCTTCTTTCCAACACACAAATTAAACCCAATACAAGGGCTGAACAAAGTTAGCTCCCGATCAAATTCTCATTTTCTTAGCTCATAGTCTACTTAAAGATATATATCTTGAAATGGCGTTGGAGAGAGTTGCCAAGGAGAGTGATGTCATGGCGCTCAAGTTCATCGTGGAGATGACCACAAACTGTGACCTGGTGCAAGAGAGGGTCTTGGCGGAGATACTTGGCTGTAATGCGGACACCGAGTATCTGAAACGACACCATTTGGAAGGGAAGACGGACCGCCACACCTTCAAGTCCCGGGTCCCTGTGGTAACGTATGAGGACATCCAGCCGGATATTCACCGGATTGCCAATGGCGACTTCTCTCCGATCTTGTCGTCCAAGCCCATCTCCGAGTTCCTCACTAGGTATATCGATCATACTCAAGACGAATCTCTAAATTATTCATTATACATATATAATTACTAAATTGAATTTAGTTTGGGTATATATATATATAGTTCGGGAACGTCTGGAGGAGAGAGGAAGCTCATGCCGACTATACGGGAGGAGTTGGACAGAAGGCAGCTGCTTTATAGCCTTCTCATGCCCGTAATGAACCTGTATGTACTCGTATAGTACCATATATATCTCTATACGCACTCTATTATAGTAGTAGTCAAGATGGTTTTGTTCATTCTCTCCTTTCTCCATCATAGAATTATAGTGAGAGATATCTTCTAATTTTCTTAACGTACGTAGTACGTCATGTGGTCCACTTCTTCTCTTTTCGGCTAATTTAACATGTGTTGCTCCATGTACAGTTGCTATCAATCCCGTCTATTTTGTCTTTGTAAGCAACGAAAAAGAGAAAGAGAAGTCATTATTTTCAATCAAAAGGCTTATATATATATATACATCGAAAAGGAGTACGTCATGTGGTCCACTTCTTCTCTTTTCGACGGGCCATGTCCAAGATCATGAGGCCCGACCCGGATCTGGCTTGTCTCATCGAAAAGGAGTGCTCGAGGGAGAATTGGGAGGCGGGGATCATCAAGCGGATCTGGCCCAATACCATGTACCTGGAGGTGATCGTGACGGGTGCCATGGCTCAGTACATTCCGACGCTCGACTACTACAGCGACGGACTACCCAAGGCATGCACCATGTACGCGTCCTCCGAGTGCTACTTCGGGCTTAACCTCAGGCCCATCGCTGACCCGTCCGAGGTCACATACACCATCATGCCTAATATGGGCTACTTCGAGTTCATGCCTCTTGACTCATCGGGTTCTTCACCAAACACTCTAGTGGACCTTGCAAATGTGGAAGTAGGCAAGGACTACGAGCTCGTCATCACCACCTACGCGGGGCTCTATCGTTACCGCGTTGGCGACGTCCTCCACGTCACCGGCTTCCACAACTCGGCCCCGGAGTTCCGCTTCGTACGGCGCAAGAACGTCCTCCTCAGCATTGACGCCGACAAGACCGATGAGTCCGAGCTCCAGAAAGCTGTGGACAACGCCTCCGTCCTCCTTCGCAACGGCTCCAGCTCGTCGATCGTTGAATACACCAGCTACGCGGACACCAAGACCACCCCGGGACACTACGTCATCTACTGGGAGCTGATGATGCCAAGTGACGACGCCAACGCTCGGCGGCCCACCAATGAGCTTCTAAGGAGTTGCTGCCTAGAGATAGAGGAGTCCCTCAACTCGGTGTACAGGCAGTGTCGGGTCGCAGATGGATCGGTGGGCCCGCTCGAGATCCGGATCGTGATGCCCGGGACATTTGAGGAGCTGATGGACTACGCCATCTCAAGGGGAGCGTCGATTAACCAGTACAAGGCGCCGAGGTGCGTGAGCTTCTTGCCGATCGTGGAGCTTCTCGATGGGCGGGTTGTATCGGCCCATTTCAGCCCGGCCCTGCCCCGGTGGAGCCCTGGTGTTGCTGGTGAGGGTGTGGCGGTTTGAAAAGCACAAAGTAAAGCTAGTTGAGCGAAGCCAAACAACACTATAGATGATGTACATGGTGGGGCTTAAGAACGATGTACAACGCTGTACATCTCAATCACAGATTCACAGGGTTGGAGAATTAATGGATGTATGTGGTTTTCCATGAAATAAATGTGGGAACTAAAGTAGAATTATTAATAACTACTTCCTCAGTTTGTGTTAATTGTCGTTTAGCACAAAATTAAAGTTGATGTTTCATACGTGTCTTTCTTTCTTGAAACGTATCTCTTTAAGTCAATATGTAAATGAATTGTTTATCCGAATTATTTTTTACATTTACAAAAATATATATTCCTAACTCTCTCATAAAAAAAGAAAAATTGATGTGAATATCTCAACCTTTCACGATGTTACACATTTTATCCGGATTTTCTAAAATTTTATAAAATACCTTATATTTTAAGGATTGTTGTGCACTTTATTTTTAAAATGTCCACACTTTGAAAAAAAATTATATATTAGACCCTCATCTTTTTTATTTTGTTACAAAACTTCTCAATCAGTGTGCAAACAATTTTTGAAAAAAATATAAATCTTGTCATTAAAAGATTAAAACGTCAAAAAATAATCATTTATATCTAGTTTGGTTCTAAAACATTCTTAGTGAAAATTAATTTGAAAATAATCAAATTCCTTTCCATCAAAATATATTGAGTAAGATTAATAATTTTGGATAAGTTTCAAAGTTATTACGTATGTTTAATTTTCTCATTTATAAGAAAATATTGACATTATTTTTATTACTAGGCTAATATAAAATCTCAACTTCAAAACTAACCACATAAAATATTAAATTTTAATTTTAAATTTAAAAGTAGTTCATCTTAATACGTTTATCTATAATTATTTTCAAATAATTTTGGACAAAATTGAATAAGAAATTTCATAACCTTTTACATAAAAGTTTAAAAAAATTGAATTAATACACAATCAAGATGATCTATCCAACTTTTATTTATCCAAAACAAAAATCAATTATGAATATTTTTAAAATTCATATTTGTGTTTTTAGTTATTTTTCAAAATACTTGGGTTTTAGTTTTTCATTAATAAAAAAGAAATTTGGGTTTTATGTTTAATTTAATAAATTTTTTATTCAAATTTCATTGTGTTTATTTTGACAAGTTGGAGCATAACTTGTACAAGCTAGAACATAAGATTTAAAACTTTTTTTTTGGTCGAAGTAAGATTTAAAACTTTTTATAAAAGGGTAATGACATTCTTATTGACTTTTGCATAAAATTATTTGAAAACAATAATAAATAAAAATATTAAGATGAGCTACTTGTAAAGTCAAAGTTATTATTTAATAATTTATGTTGTTAATTATAACTCGAGAATTTATATTAACTAAATATTAGAAGTAATGTCATTATTTTCTTATAAATAAGAAAAATAAACCTATAAGCTTATGTTATAACTTTTGAACTTATCCACAATTTTATTATATCTTATTCAATATAATTTTATGCAACGGAAATTGATTTTTTTTTTTAAAAATAATTTTCACTGAGAATGTTTTAGAACCAAACTAGATATAAAATGACTATTTTTTTATGTTTTAATCCTTTAATGAAAAAATTAATATTTTTTAAAATTTGTTTGTACACGGATTGGGCGGGTTTTTCACAAAATAAAAAGTTAAAGGGATAATATATAATATTTTTAAAGTGTAGATATTTCAAGGGTAGAGCGCAAAACGACCCCTAAAATATAGGATATTTTATAAAATTCGAAAAGGTCGGGGTAGAAGGTGCAACCGAGTGAAATGTTAGGATATTTAGAGCAATTTTTCCCATAGAAAATTGTTAAGAGTAACTATGTCAAGGCAAACTTGAAAAGAAGTGGGGAAATATATTAAGAAGACATGTTTTATGAAATGAGAAAATAGGCTAAAAAGACATTTTCTAAGAAACGGATGAAGTATTATTTCTCGTTTGGCCATATGTTAAGACTAGAACCACACATAGAACACTCAAAGAAATCACTCTATTGATTGGAATTCAAACAAAAACATTAAGACACACCCTCACACCTTCAATTGAGCCCAAGGCATTTAGCCTAATACTCACTTTTCGAGATGATTACAAAGATAACAAAGCTCCTTATTCAAAGAATACCTCACCACCTCTGATAGGTCATCCAAATGTTTCCACCTAAAAGGACTTTCATACCCCTTCTAACCAACCCTAGATCTTGTTAGAAATGTTACCACGTTTCTTTGCCTAGCTAGCTAGTACATGTAGACAAGATCCTTCCTATTGCCATGTGTGCTATCAATACCACCTCCTAATGAACAAACCTTGTCCACAAGTTTGTATGAAGAAAATTGTTTTTTGAATTCAACATAGGTCATCCAAGTGGCCTCTTCATCTGATTTTCCCTTCCAAGCCACTAAAACTTTGTGGCATGCCCCAAATTGGTCAAAATGGATTACCACTTTAAGGATATCACTAGGTACAAACACTTCTTCCTCCAATGTGAGTTCTGGTGGTAGCTCGGTGATCGCCTTAGGCTCAACCTTCTTTAGTAGTGAGACATAAAAGATGGAGTGTATTTTTGCCGAAGGAGGGAGGAGTTCTAGTTTGCAAGTTACCAATCCCACTATTTGAAGAACATTGAAAGGTCCAAAATATCTTGTTGCTAGCATCTGATTAATCCATCTAAAAATGGTATTTTGTCTATGTGGCCTCAACTTAAGAAGCACAAAGTCATCCTCTTGAAAATCTACTTCCCTCCTCTTCTTATTAGCAGCTACTACCATCCTTTTTCTGGCTCGGTCAAGATTGAGTTTCAATTGCCTCAACACTTCATCTTTGTTTCAAAACTCATCAGCCATGGTTATAACAACAAATTCTCCCGGTAAGTATTATTGCAGCCTCGGTGGCTCTCTCCCGTACATACTCTTGAAAGGTGTCATGCTAGCAACTCCCTAAAAATTGGTGTTATACAAGTATTAAGTTCATAGAATCCAATGAGCCCATTGCTTTGGTTGATCGGCAGAAAAACATCATAAATAGGTTTCGAGGAAACAGTTCAGAACTTATGTTTGGCTCTCGGGGTGGTAGGAGATGCTCATCCTCATTCATGTCCCCTGCTTGGCTAATAATTCTCTCCAAAATCTAATGAGGAAAAATGGATACGATCGCTAAACATGGATGGGGGAGTTCTATATAAGAGAACTACCACCCTAACAAAGACCTCCGCTACACTCTTAACCGTATAAGGATGCTTTAACAGTAAGAAGTGGGCATACTTCGTAAGTGTATCCACTACTACAAGAATGCAATAAGAACCTTGAGAACTTGGTAATCCGCTTATAATGTCAAGCGAGAAGTCCTCCCATACGCATTGAGGTGTGGGCAATGGATGCAATAAACTAGCTAGAGAAAGAGTTTCATACTTGCTATTTTGGTAGATCAAGCAACTTGCTAAAAAAGCCTATACATCCTTGAACAGTCTGAAGAAAAAAAACTGCATCAAATCTCTTAAACATTCTCCGGGCTCTTAAAGTCGCCAAATGAGGGCAGTATGGAATTCCTCAAATTACGTGGGAGTCTAAGTCGAGGTTGACAAGATACAAATCCTTCCTTTATGAAACAACTTCCCCCTACAAGCACATATGGTTGCTTCACTGTTGTTTCCCTTTTTCAAGCTCCCACACTATCTCTTTGTGACACGCCCAAATTATCTCGGGAATGTCACATGCTAGTGACCTTGAATTTTAAGGTCCGAAGCCACCCTAGGCTTTTGCATCAATAAAATGTTGGTAAATTTTATCGAAATTATATCAATAATGAAATAATGGGAGTCTTTTCAAGATATCTCGATTTAAATTTTAAACCTTTATTTTAAAGTAAGAACTTTGAAGTTTAAATCATCAAACGATAAAATACAGTGGAAGGCTTGAACTACAATTATAAAATATATTGTGAAATTCTTATCTCTATTACTACTTAAATAACAATCAAAACTTTCCTTGTAGTATCATAGGTTCCATTCGCCATTTCCTTGAGTGCCCTCGAAGATATGCTAAAACCCAGTACAACATGTATCCAGCCCAACCCGGGGTCAGCTAAATCAACTCCAATGTTTATTAGTTCAAAATGAATAATTAAATCAAGATTATTATTATTGTTAGTGAACATTTTAAAATGTCTAATGCACTTTATAAACCTTATGTCGAAACTTTCCTAGAAAACATCACAACAAGCAAACACACAATACATCAATCCTCATAATAACTAGGGACTTGAATGATGGCCTGTGAAGGGTGCTTTATTTAAGAGATTCAATTTAATGTGTCGTGTGCACTTATTTTATATGATTAACACACAAGGGTAACTTTTTACTTGTTCTCGAATTTTCGAGTTAAAACTTTAACAAGGATAAGCCACTCGATTGAACATCATTGCACTAGCTAAGTGCTGAACAACCCTTCTTCTACGACGGAGAATGAGTCACGGGTCATGGTCTTGATAATATCATTAATGGTGTAGTAACCATTAATATTGTCCGCTTTTGACCGGATGTTAAAGACGTTGATCTTTAGCCCCCTCACTTCTTCCACTACTCTTTTTGTTCTTGTGCCTTTTTTCGCCAGTTGTACTTACTTATCGTGTTTTGTTTGTTTCAGTATGTTCTTGTCAGTCTTTCCAACTGCTGTAAATTTGGCCTCTCGGTTCTACCAGGCTTGTCCAATAAATCGAATTCTTATCTACTAAAAAAAGGCGAACGTGTAATAGCCGTAAATTCCATTAAATGAATAAATTTTATTTCTGAATATTTAATTATTTATTAAATAAAATAATCTCATAAAATGTCTCTTTCATTAAAAATTTATTTCTGAAATAAATAAATTATTAAAGACGGAATTTTAATAAATTCGTAACTAACGGAAATTCTATTCTTAAAACCCGTCCGTTCCAGTGTACTTTTTAAACCATTACAGTCCGTTTGTTAACGCGTTTTGGATCATTTAAGAGAGGATTTACAAGGAATTTTGGTGTAGAGATTTGCCACTCACACAAACTTTATTTTATCAAGATCAAGTCCTTCTCTCTCATTTGCATTAAGTGAGGATTTTGGTCATGATGGGTATGATCCTCCACTAACTCATGATAGTGCCCATTTAAAGACATCACCTCTCTACAAGACATCCATAAATCTCCCAATACTCTCTTCTATCTCACAAATACTCTTCTATTTACCAAAACTCTCTCTACTTCTTGTGATCATCTTTCTTCTTCCAACAAAAGAAAAATCAGCCTTGAACTATAACAATTAAGGGCTGATTTTTCCCACTTAAACACACCCAAACTCCTTTCCTTGTGCCCCCAAGCCACCGACACCACCACCACCGGCAACCATCTGCCCCGCACCACTAGCAGCCGCCCCGCACTCCACCAACACTGTCCAGTTGAGCCGCCATCGCCCTTTTCACCTTGATCTTGTGTTGTTCATCCTACAAGAAATAAACACACTTAAGGGTATAATCTCTAGGCCTTTTTAAATTATTTTAGGGCTGATTTTTTAAGTATTTTAGGATCATTATATTGATTTAAAACCCACAAAAAAATAAGATCATATAGGATACTAGATTGGTACATATCTTCCTTGGTAAATAACATGCATGCAAAGGATTTTAAGAAAAATCATTCTAGAAGTTCTAAGATAAACTTTAAACAATCTTAGGATGATAAAAGTGGTTTTAAACTTGAAAATTCTGGATTTTTTTTTCAAAAGCCTAGCCATTTTTCCCCTTTCTATACAAAACTCTTTGTTTGATGAAGGTAATGACTTGATAAAATATAAGATAAGGTATTCATGCATAAAACCTCCATGCAGTGGCGTAGCCAGGAATTTATGTCAGTGGGGGTTGAATTCTTTTGGGTAAATTTTTTGGCTATCGCTAGGAATTTTTTGGTATTTTTTATAAAATATAGAAAGAAATTTATATTTTTTTATATTTAAAAAAATTATATAGAAACCATCCGCCTAGACGTTCGCCTAGGCGGGATAAATATATTAGTTTTCACGTAAGAATATGTTGGAGTTGTATTGGTAAACTTAAGAAAATTCCAATTTGATGGCCCATTCTAAAGACCACTTCAAACTGATGGCCCATTATCTTTTCTAGCCCAATAAATAATTAAGCCCAATCTAAGTTTCTCAATTAATTTTGTACGCCACCCTTTAGTACTAAGGTTACATCATCTTCCTCACTTGTTCATTAATGACGGCTGAGAAGACTGTTTGATTTAGAGGAAATCCTTTGCTGCTTCTTCTTCCTCCTCCCAGGGCAGCGCCTAACACCAAATCTTGACAGTGACCCACCGCGAAACGTCTCGACGCCGCCTAGGCTGATTTTCAGATTTTTTTTTTTGAAAATTCCAGTGGGGGGCTATTGCCCCCACTGGGCACCAAGTAGCTCCGCCCTTGCCTCCATGCATGACTTTCATAAGCTTTGGAATATTTTTATATGAATTTTTTTAGGTTAAATAAGTTTAATAAATACAAGTTATGAGCAATTAAATAAAAAATGTCCTTGCATGTATTTTTAAATGAATTTTTATGACTTAAATCCTATTTCATGTCTTTTTCTCTAAATTATAAACCTTAGAATAAATTGTAAATGATCTTTTGACTAGAGAAAGATTAATAAGAATAAAATGTGTTTTATTAAATTAATAAGTCCTTGCATGCAATTAAAAAGGATTTTTATAGCTATTACCACCTTTGCATGTCCTTTTTATAAAACTTTGAATTTTTTTTAATATTGCATTTGATTAAATTAAATAAGTCCTTGCATTTTAAGTCTATTTTAAGTAATTATTGCATGTGGTTTAAAAAGGGATTTTTCCTTTTTGATTAAATAAGGCCTTATATGCTTTCTTTAAAATAAGTATTTTAAAAACCATGAAAATCATACAAGAGTACCACCTTATAAAAAATAATAAAGAATTATTATTTTATACCTCATATCTAAATTATTAAGCTAAATAATTTAGATTAAGTTTCCTTCTCTTAAAAGAGGAAAATAAGAGAAAAGTTTAGTTAAGATTAAATAAAGAATTTAATACATGTCCGTTCGTCATTATGTTCAGTCAAATAGGTCGAAGCGTACAAACTTTTCTAAGAGATTCCATATTCGAGTTTTGTAGAACTCGAATGAAATTCAAGGCAAGTCGATATTCTCCCTTATAACCCTTATATATATAAATATTTCGTTTTCATTAAGAAAATTCTTCTATGTTGGGAAGTACTACATGTTTGTCAAAATGAATGAACTTAGGTTTATTCATTTACTTAAAAATAACGACAAATTGTTTTTATGATTCGTACTATGCTATTACTGAACTTTAGGACCGATGATTTGCGGCCTTGTTTGTTTCAATCTCTTTCGAGATTCGTTATGGATTAGCATAGGCGATATTATGCACTAGCTAGATGCCTATAAGATGAAAGAGACCTATGTACTCGGGATGAAAGAGGCCCGGTATCCTCAAGATGAAAGAGGTTTGTACACTCAGGATGAAAGATGCATGCACACTAATAATGAAAGCACACTTAGAATAAAAGAGGCATGAACACTCAGAATGAAAGCAGCCTGAAATTTCTTCATTTCCTTTAAATGGACTCGACATTTCCACAGCCTCCACGCCCTTAAAATTCATAAATAATATGAAACGTTTTGACACGTAATAAAGATAAGTGCAAGTGCACATTAAATAAATTAAAACCTGGTCGGTTTAGCACCACTTGTAAGACTGACACAACTCTCGATCCGAAAAGGGCGCGAGAGGTTTTCTAGAAATTTGATGTGTAATAAAACGTTCTCAACATGAAATTGTACTCTAAGAGGAACTACAATCTCATAGATACCTTCTTTTCGGATCCAAGTTTATCTCTCTTCGAGATCAACTAAATTCCGTCCTTATAAGCTCCATAAAATGATTATGACTTTCAAGTACATCTTCCCTTTATCACCATGATGAGATATGAAATTACCAGACTACCCTTGAAAGTTTCCATTCTCACTTGCTTAGTCTCGTTAGACTAATTCTGCTATTTTCCGCATTTTTGCCAGTATTTCTTGCCCTTCGCGACAAATGCCAGACTCTAAGAAACCTCCCCCGAAGGTATAAAGTCGAAGGATCAAGAAAATTGAATGAAGAAAGGTCAAGTCTCTTTGAAGATGGTTCCCTCTTATTTTGGAGTCACCATTCTTTGCAAGAAAAATGTTTTGTAATTTCGTTGCTTAACTCTTTCATATCATGTAGATTGAAACAAGTTTTAAGATGTAATGATAACACTCAAACTCTCATGTTTGAGCACCTTTTAATTTATGTATTATCGATGAATTTCCGCATTTTTATTTAAGTTGAATACCTTATAAAGTCTTGGGTGAATTTGGACGGTAAAATCCAAGGTCACTGGCGGTAATACCCATCATTGAAAAATAAGGGTGTTACAGAACGGGCTTTGGCCCGCAGGCCTGCACCTTCTTCAACCTACAAGCACACGCAGAGTAGGGATGCAACCAAGCGATATTCAGGTGACTCATTCTCTCTCGTCTAGAATCGATTCAAAGATTATGAGGTGTCAATAGAACCGTCTCGAAGTCTAGTTTACGGTGATTCAAACGAATCATAAATGTGTTGACAAACAAAGGAGATATATGCGTTTTACTAGGTGTTGTAAACCGAAGTTGTTGGTCGGATTTTTGAACTCTTTAGGGGATGAATTTGGACGTATAACTATGGGTTTTGATGATTTTTTCATAAGGATTCCATATTTGGTCTTGGATTTGATTTTCATTAAGAAACGAGAGAGAAATTTGGGTTTGAATGCCCGAAGGTGCGAAAAAGGTGTCGAAAAATAAAATATTTCCGGGTTGCTTCGTTTTTGACATAAATCCCACCGATTTAAGCCTTAATTTTGAGTGATTCTTATTTGACGTATGTGTGTGGGTGAAGGAGAAGGCTCAATTCCTTTTATAGTATCAAAAATCGGTCCCAAATGGATCAATTTGAGCAAAGTTTCGAGATTTGTAATGATGAAATTAATAATGGTGAATAAAATCCCTAAAATTTCGTCATTTAATCTCGTTTTATTTGGCTATTAATCAATCCCTCATTATTCCCAAGACTCAATCCCATTAATTTCTCCCTTTGATTTATTCGTATCAATCAAAATTGAAGGTGAAATCAATTCTATCAAAACATCTTGTTTTGACCTAAATTGGGAATTTTGTTACAAATCCGAGTAGTTAACCCAAAGTTTAATGATGATATTTTTAGAGGATTGAATAAGTGACATGTAGACTTTTACGGAATCAAATTCCGTTAAGAAACAAGTTTGCATTTCACATTTGAAAATTGTGATTGCAAATGCGGAAGAAGGTCACCCCTCCTATGAATCCATTTTTACAAAATTATACAAATGACCCCTCTAGTTTAAGAAACGGGGCAAAAATACCATTGTGTTGTTCAACTTAACACTTATTCTTCACATACTTCATAAATCGAAATCTTTCACCCACGGAATATT
This sequence comes from Fallopia convolvulus, assembly GCA_964016875.1. Taxonomy (NCBI): domain Eukaryota; kingdom Viridiplantae; phylum Streptophyta; class Magnoliopsida; order Caryophyllales; family Polygonaceae; genus Fallopia; species Fallopia convolvulus. The sequence continues at coordinate 16,820,450 of OZ024719.1, forward strand.
TTCAAAACAATTCTTTTAGCTTAGAATAATATGCTTAAATGCGTTTGTGGTCTTTTTCTCAAATTTTGATTTTAATTTAGTTTAAATCAGGGTAAGGTCCATTTACTTCTCAAATAACTCATTAGGGATTATTTGCTTAATTTTTATAAAATGATTAAGATAAGCAAATATATGACCAAATACATACATGGACCCCCGAACTTGAAATTTTAATTTACTCAGACCCCTCTACTAAAAACTAATTTTTAAACCCTCAACTTGAAACTTTTGTTCCATTGAACACTTTTTTACTAATGTAATATACACGTTCGACGACTGAATTGCCACATAAGCTCATTTTTATCACTGGTTGCCACCACACCACATAGTTAAATGTAGATAATTTTGTTTTTATAATTTTAATAAAAACATGTAAAATTGCCCTTTTACCCCTTCTATTTTAATCAAATTACTACTCTAAACCACTTTTTCTTCCCCAAATCTCCCTTCTCTGTACACATGTAATTTGGCTTGTGTTAATTTCTTAAACTCTCTCGTCTTTGTATCACTCACTGCTTGGTATTGGCTGACACTAATTTTACTTCTAGTTAATTACATTATTTTCCAACTTACTAAAAACCCACCCGGTGACATTGCTACTTCTCTTTAACCCTTACTCCCTTATCTTTAAATGTTTCCAGATCTAGCGAACTGCATTGCAAGACTTCAACAGTTTAGGCCAATCGATTGCAATTCTTGCAACTGAATTCCCCTCTTTAATATTGGGGGTTTCATATATGACTTTTCACACTTCAATTAAAGCCATAGCTTATACATCTCTCTGTTCGTCCTAAAAATTCTCCCTATCCGTGAATCCAAACTCAAAATTGAAGCCAAATTTGGAATCCTTATGAGAATTCCTTCGAAATCCCTATATGCATATTAATTCTCTCATAGTCTAAGCTGTCTGAAATTGTTGTCGAAATAGTCACCCTGTTCGTCCAAAACAGAGGTCCGGTGCCTCCGTTTTTTCGCCATCCCCGCCACCTTAGTTGTCTCCGAGAGCGACGAGTTCCTGCCTCGAGACGCGTCAACCGCCACCAAGCTCACACCGAGCCGCTGGGTTTATCAGGACGACAACGATGAATCCGACTTCGAAGAAGAAGAAGAAGAAAAGAGAAAAGAAAAGAAAATTAGAAAAAATAAAGAAGATAGAAAAATTTATTTCATTGTATAATTTTATATCATTTTTTTTACTTAAAATCCATGTCAACGGTTGTTTTTGCAAGACAACTGTTGCATACTCTATCATTTTACCCTCTTTTCTTATGTGAACAACCCACTTAAGATAGTGCTTTTTACGAAAGAAAAATTTCATTTTGCTACTAATCCATTCCCTAATCTAATTAATGCTTCTGAACTCATTTGGGGTTTTGAACAACCCATTTCAAGTATCGTGTTTGTTGTTGTTGTCAAGATTTATAAAAGTAAATTCTCCCATTTGTTATATAATCCTATAAATCAACCAAAAGCTCATTTTACTCCAACCGGTGTCTTGATTCTATACATTGTTATGTGTTGTTTGGATCAAACAAACTGCAGTAGACAAAAAACTCCATACAATTTGTATCAAATGAATACTGGCGCTTCTATCTTTCTAATATCCCTTTATGATCTCTTGCTGCTTGTGATGCTGCAGGTCGGTGCGAATGCATCCAATGGATCTGTAACAATAATTTGTGCGGATGCCAACCTCTTGGAACAAACTGCTCAAACAAGACCTCCGAGAATTAAAACTCGATCTCCTATGCTTTCGATCCATCAATATGATTGTAACCTAAATATTAAAGCTAGTAACTTAAATAGAAACATCTTCAACCCGGTGTGGTTGCTGTCTCTGGGTGATCACCCAAAACCCCATAAGATCTCGGTGTGGTCGTATGCATGGTACAACTATGCCCGAAAATGTCTTACAAACCAAACTTGCGGCAAAACCGATGTGTGCACCATTAACGCACAACGTGGACAACTGACGATGGCCCATCACCGGGCTATTTTCGGTTTAACCACAACCATTCCATTGAAAATAAATATTAATCAAATAACGGAATTTAAAACCGGGAATGTGAGTGTTCACTGGGGTGAATACATCAGAATCCAATTCCGAAGTTTTAGTCATATAAACTTTGGAAGGTGGAAAAATGGCGACATGCAAATTGTCAAAACTTCTACACGGTGTTGGTAGGGTTTCTTGACAACAAATCAATTTATAAGTCAAGACCCCGCTGAGTATAGTGGACTCAGGATCGTTCCACAGGAAGCAAGGTTGTTTGTCTATCAATCTAATAAAAATCAAATAAAATCAAACAAAACACTCACGAGATGCCTCGTTAACGACCTTGTCAGGATCGTTACCGAACCACCGAACACAAAAACATCAATTAACGACCTAATAAAATTCTAATTAATACTCAATACCGAAGCAAGTATTCAGCAACGAAGATTTATCAGAAATAATTCAATTAAAACAAAAATCTAGGATAAGGGACACCACAACATAGCCAAGCATAAGAATTCGTAAGAAGATAAGATCATGCCTTTAAATAGATAGAGTCATCAACTTTCATTGACTTAACAAGTAAATTAATCTATTTTCATAAACTAACTCACTCAATTGCTTGCCTTGGATCTAAAGCTTGAAACTTTCATTTTCAAACAATATCAACCTTCAAGTTACTAACTTTCTCTTTCAATCAAGTTAAAACTCAAATTACCTCAACTCCCGTTTCGGTATTAAGCACAACAAACAATCTCAATAAAGATAAAAGGCATTTAACACACTATCTTACTCATCAAACATGCTCAACTATGCCGGGCTTAACCCCGACCCTAGAAAAATAGACTACTCACTACTCATGATTAAGAAATTAAATACTTCAATAAAAACAAACATTGAAACAAAACTCAAACTTAAATTAATAACAAAAATATCGTCTTACAGAGATCCAGAAGAAAACCAAAACAAAACAATCATCGAACACACTCGATCAACGAACCTCGGAAACCGTCGTTACCGACTTCCGATCCGGTTCTCTCTCCTTCGGCCTTCCTCCAAATCTCCTCCAAAATTAAGCCCCCCTCCTCTTCTATGCTAGATAAAAGGGTATTTATACTAGAAAATCCTAAAAAAACTAAAAAGGCTTAAAGATAAAAACTTTCCTAAAAAGATAGAAACAATCTCTAAAAGATAGAAATAAAATCTAGAAAGATATTAAACCCTAAAGTACATATTCTAATAACCCATAAAGATTCTAAAAAGATACTCAACCGATACGGAAATAAATTCCCGCTCAGGATCGGTGAATAATAAAATAATACTCCGAAATCTTCTCTTCGTGGCCTCGTTAACGACCCTTCACAGCCTCGTTAACGAGCCTGGGGTTTTGTTTTCTTTAACACCTCCTCTTGTATTCTCGAGCCTTGACTTCTTAAGTCTTGCACTTTCCCGTCCTTCACTGTGATGCTCCAAATTTAACTCCTTTTAGCTCCTTTTCTCGCTAAAACCTGCAAAATATACAAAATAGCGTAGATTTCACTCTTTTCGTAGATTTATGCAAAACTAACTAAAAACACTTAAAACTAAACCTAAACTACACAAAACTAAACCTAATAAGCAAAGAAAACCTATCAAAAACTATACTAAAAATGCGAGCATCACACGGAGAAAAAATTATAATAAATGCACCACTAAAATTACTAAACTATTCTTATGGAGGATATTAGACTTTCCAAAGGCCAAAAGCCACAAACAAGTAGGTATTTTATGAAGCTCTGCATGTGGAACTGTAGGGGTATCAAACAAAAATCATTCTGGACCAAGGTTAACTCGTTGTGCCGGCTTGAGAACATAAATCTTATCGCCTTGGTGGAAACAAAAGCCAAAGAACCACCGGATTGCATTGGATGGCAAAAGGACGGTTTTGATACCCTAGAATTTTTATCGACTACCGGCCTCTCTGGAGGCTTATGCATCCTTTGGAAGGGACACCAACTATCTAGTGAAACACTACAAACTATACACATGGACGAACGATTTATCGGAATCCATTACTGTAACCTGGAAACCTCCCATGAAATGATCATAATCTTTGCCTATGCACCCCCACAGGCACAAGAAAAGGAACAATTTTGGAACAAACTTAGTGATTTCATCAAAACACGAGACCTCCCATGTATCCTCATGGGCGATCTTAGCGAAATCCAACACCCAGACGAGAAAATGGGAGGGGCTCACCCTAACCCAACTCGTTACGAACGACTCATCAAATTCAAAAATGAATGTGATGTTTGTGACATCCCCACTACTGGAATAAATTCACGTCGAGAAAATCAAAAAACCTAGAGAACACAACCCTAGAGAAATTGGACCGAACCCTTGTTAGTGATCAAATATTATAATGGCAACCCTCTATAGTGACCAAAAACCACGCCTTTTCCTCTTGGGACCATTGCCCAATCACGTGCAATCTTCCGAAGAACAACCAATTCAAACCCCAACCCTTCAAATTTGAGATGATGTGGAGTGAGAGAGAATATTTCCAGAACATCATCAAACAAGCATGGCGATTAAACGTTGGTGGATCCCATATTTTTAACATAACAAAAAAAAATACAACTCCTCAAAAGAAAGGCAAAAACGTGGAATAAACAAACCTTTGGAAACATTTTCGAACAAATTAAAACTCTTGATGAAGAACTAATCACTATCCAAAAGAAAATTATTGAAAAGAATAACACTCAACTAGTCCAAAAACTAGAGAGATTGACCAATAAACGGTCATGTCTCATTCAATTCCAACATTCCTACTGGAAACAGAGGGCCAAAAACACTCATATCAAACTAAATGACAAAAATACCAAATACTTCCACCGCATTGCAACCGGAAGGAGAAACCGGTCTAACATCAAAGAAATTCGAACATCGGTTGGTACACCTATCTCCGGACTCGAGAATATTAGGACGGAAATTAAATGCGACTTCCAAAATCGGTTTAGAGCTACCAAAATTAACCATGGGAAACTCTAGGATATGACTCAAACAATACAACGTGAAATAACGGATGGGGAGAACGCTGAACTAACTAAACCAGTCTCAAATGCAGAAGTGAAGAAGGCAGTGTTTGATATTGGGGACGACAAATCCCCAGGGCCAGATGGCATGCCGGCGTGCTTCTATAAAAAATATTGGCACATTGTCGGGCCAGCCATTACAAAGGCTGTGAAAAGCTTCTTCCGTTCCGGAAGAATCTTAAAACAAATTAACCATACTTTCATTACACTGATACCCAAATGTGAAAACCCCAATTCAACAAACCACTATAGACCCATAAGTCTATGTAATAAAATGTATAAAATTATATCAAAGATTCTCACCAATCGCCTTAAAACAGTTATGGCAAAAGTAATTCACCCAATGCAGCAGTATCCACGATAACAACCTTATTGCTTATGAGATTTTCCACTCCTTCCGCAACAAAAAAGGCAAAGAGGGGTGGATCGCCGTCAAATTGGATATGGAAAAGGCATATGACCGAATTAGCTGGGAATTCCTAGCATTCATACTTAACAAATTTGGATTCCACGAGAAATTCGTGGGATGGATCCAAGAATGCGTGGAAACCGTATCTTTCTCAGTGCTGGCCAACAATGGACCAACTGAAAAATTCTTTCCCCAAAAAGGACTCCGACAGGGGGACCCGTTATCTCCCTACCATTTCATACTGGCTGTAGAGGTACTTGCACGACAATTTCACCTCTCAAGCATAAACCCGAGCAGTGGGATTGGTATTCAAATCTCACGAAATGGAACTAAAATTCCATTCCTTGCCTTCGCTGATGATATTATCATCTTTTCCAAAGCTAAGAACCAAGCTTGCAACATCATCAGAAACATAATTGACAGCTACTGCCAGATTTCCGGCCAAAAAGTTAACTTTCATAAATCGGCATTTCAGGTCACCAAAAGTACGAACAATACAACAATTGAACAAATTAAACAAATCCTCCAAATCACAAACACAACTGCTTTGGACAAATACTTAGGATGCCCAATCATAAATGGAAGAGTCACCCAAAACACATTCAAGTCGCTTACCCTCCGAACTAGGGCTCAACTATCCAAATGGAAAGCTAATTCGCTGTCCCAAGAGGGTCGAAAAACCCTAATAAAATCTAATCTATCGGCTCAACCAAACTATATTATACAATCCTTCCTACTCCCAAAATCCACACTAAAAGAATTGGACCAAATCAATAAAACGTTCTTTTGGAACAAAGAAAGGAACCATAAACCTCCGATCAGCTGGAACTCAATCTGCCAACCACCTGACCGTGGTGGACTGGGAATAGCAAAGGCAGAAGAAATGAATCAAGCTGTACAAATGAAGCTTCTATGGAAAATCCTTGCGGAACCAAATAACCCATGGGTCAAAATCATCACCGAAAAATATCTAAAATCCGATGGACTGATTAACAACAAGAAAAAACGGAACACTTCATGGCAATGGTCCAAACTGATGAGTCTAAAAGACCTATTCTTGAAAGGCCTCATTTGGCAGGTCGGAGATGGTAAAACCATCCGATTTTGGAAAGACAACTGGACGGGTATTGGCTGCCTAAAACCGAAAGAAAATATTAATAATTACATAAACTAGGAAGCGAAAGTCGGTGAATTCCTTAAGGATGACAATAAGTGGGACCAAAATAGGCTCCAACAAGTGCTTAACCCGAAAGACCTCCATAGTGTCATGCAGATCTCCACCACAACTAACAAAATACATGACAGAATGTACTGGCAACCAAGCAAGAATGGGTGGTACTCACCCATTCTACCATGCAGTGGATCCATAACAATAAAGGAGAACCACAAAGCAACCTAAAATGGATTAATAAACTTAATATCCCCCCTAAAATGATAAATTTCATATGGAAAGTAGCTCGGAATGGGCTCCCTACCAAAAGCCGTCTGGCGACAAACCATATTCCGGTTGTCCAAGGCTGTATTGCATGCGATTGCACCAACGAGAACGCAAACCACATCCTTCTATCTTGCAAACGTACCAAAAGTACCCTAAAGGCGATAAACCCTAAACTTGAGATGATCATTAACCAGATTAACCCAATCAATAAAACATCATGTCAAATATTAGAGGAAATCATGAATAGAGCATCCAAGGCTGATTTCGAGTTACTGATTTGTTGTTGGTGGAGTATTTGGTACTTCCACAACAAAGCAGTATTCGAACCTCAATCTCCAACTCTGGCTGACGCGAAGGACAATCTATGCGACTTCATCCGTCACCAAAGAAAAGAGTGGAATTATAACACCCCCTTACTTACCCTGGATGTATTACCGCCGGTAACCCCGATTAAGACTAAACCGAAGCTACCCAAGGCTTTAAATTGACTAAAAAAACTAAAAGAAATATTACAGCGGAATAAATACAATTGGTCTTATACAAACCTTAACCCAAAAAGATTAAATAAACATAACAACCTTCTATTTGAACAAAATCTTCATCAAGTCTTCCTTGAGTTCTTATTTCTGAAACTCAGCTTCACTTTGAAGTAGTTCAACCATGATCTTCACTCAAGTATAGCCATTGGAAACCTTTCTTCAACTTCTGGAGCTTCAAACATCTGAATCCGCCTCATGAATCAACTTCCAGGAAATACCTGATGTATCGTAAACCAACGGTGGACACCAGCCAACCAAATAAAAGAAAAGAAGATGGACGAGTTAGTCTAATGATAGACTAGCAAGCGGAGAATCTAACTTGGTTCTTATGGTTGTAACTAAACGTATTGGCATCCAAATCCGAATAGACTCGGATCATGATCCAACAGTTAGCAGTCTTATAGAGAATAAGAAGGAGATTCGCATAATCAAGAGAGAGAACACCACCGCTTGTGGTTTCTTTTAAGAAGCATAAACAATTGTTGGGAACTCATATTCATCACATAACATTTTGAAAAGCTTCCATCGACTATTCAGATTAACTTAATCAAAGTTTGATTAAGAATCATTCATAACCGGAAGCAAGAATGGTTATCGAATAGACTAACCATTCGGGTACATTAATGTGCCTAACGCACTTCTCTTTATTACTTTCAGAACTTTTCACAAACATGTTGGTAACTTTTAAGCGGCTAAAACCGCAGAGAATCCACCTGTACATGGAGACGTTAAGATGAGAGGGATGAAATCCATGATCATTGACGAACACCTAGTACCAATTTGCACTTAGCTAGAGTGCATAAACACCTCTTCCAGCGTTGAGTGAGGTATGAGTCATGACCCGAATGTTGGGATATAATAGTAACGAGCTAAACCTCCCAACATAGACTATGTTATAAAGAGGTCATCGGAGACTCGGCTCCTACCCCTGAAAAACTAACTTACTTCACAATAATGTCTCAGCATGAGACAACAAACATGGTCACAAATAACAGACCTAAATCCAGTTTTAACGCGAAACTGAATAAACAACATGGTCATTATTTCTAACAAATATAACGACCTATCATATTTTATTAATCATACAAGTTGTTCCCAACGCAAATATTAAATGGGGTCCAATTCCTCATTTAATAACAATAACGCAAGAGAGAATCGTCCACTTGCCTTATAAGGCATGCTCGACGTCATTAGCAATTCCAACAGTAATCTGTATCATCCCTCTGACAAATATAACAAAAGGATTTCTCAGCAACGAGCTCACAGAAACGCTTCTTAGTTGTATTCTCAACTCCTACAACTTCCTAATCGATAAACGATTTAATTTCCGAATATCGATATATAATAAATCCTTAGTTATCATGCTTCAAGGAGCCATTTTTGCGGAATTATAACTAATTATCCGCTTCACTTTTGAAACAATTTTCTAAATAAAAATTGTTTTAAAGATTATCAAATCTCGGATCAAACGGATTAACAACGAATCTTGAGTAATTATCCGAAGTCCTTTACCTGCCAATCGGTAACCAAAACTTGTATTCGCTATAACTGAAGATCCGGACGTCCGTTTCACGAGCTGTTTGAACCTGTGGGACCGTATCAACGTCAAGATTATAAAAACCATAAATTTAATCAGCAAAGCAGAACCGAAAGGTCCTTATAATAATTTTTCAAACACTTGCTTGACTTAATCAAACTTTATAATTTAACCAATTCGATAAATCACGCTTTACGAGATTTAATACGAAAATTCCAACTTCGAATGATCTTATCCTAAAAATTATTCCAAAATATAAGTCAAGATCGAAAGACAGAAATTACCTAGCGATACGCTTTCGGGATTTGCTTTGCACGCAAATCGAGGTGGCACGCAAAACGATACAACACACAAAACGAGGCAACATGTGAATCAAGACGATCCATCGGAGTCCATGACATGCATACCGAGGCAAACCGGGTCCAAACATCTTTCCCTTTTCCTTTAAACTCAAACAGGCCGGAAATAAATTGAGCGACGAACCAACTTCGTCGATGTCTAGCGACTTTGTTTGATATCCGCTTGGGGTGATTCAAGCGACAGTTGAAAGTCCTCATTACCCTCTTTCTATTGTTGGCAACGGATCTTGAATTAGTGGAGGGAAGACGAAGGAACAAGGCGACGAAAACCACTTGCCGAAGCTGAATTTCTGGGCAAGGAAACCAGCAGAAAACCTGGCCGTGAACGCCTGTTTAGCGGCGTCCAACGGTGGCCTTGTGGTGGAAACGGCGACGGGGGTGGTGGTTCTGGAAAGTTGGGAAACACCCCTTCCTACTGTAGGAAGTGGTGGATGCATTGATGGTCTGAGTAAGGCACACGAAGCCTTCCAATATGGCTCATCACCAACCTTCAGATCTAGGTAAAAATAAGCCAGTAACAAAGTTGGTCGGGAACACCTGTTCACCGACTCATGGAGGCGACACCAGGGACTAAGAGGCAACTTTACCGGCGACATATGAAACTGTAACTCCCCCTCTATCTACGGTAATCGGTTCCAGCCAAAAAGGTTGCCGGAAGGCAGCGTACGACGGTGGAAAAAACAGCTCGTGGGCAGTCGGAAAAACTAAAGCTGAAAACCAGGTTCATCGAGCTAGTTTCGCCGGTGATTGGCGGCGACACCAGACATGGAGTGGCGAGCCTAAAGGCGACAGTTGGAAGCCCACATTGCCACATTCAAACTGTTGGCAACGATTCCTTGATTGGTGTCCATACGACGGCGAACGAAGCCCGTGAAAACCCCTCGTCACCAACCTCTTGATCAAATATGGTCAAATCTTTTGAGGGTTATTGTAGATGACGTTCTCCTCGTTATTTCAAGCTTTTAATCAACAAATTTGGTTGAGAAACGAAGGAGAAATCGAGGTTAGAAGTTTTCGGTATTTTAGATCAAAACATGGAAGATTTCCGAGTAGTTCCGTCTTCTCTCCCCTTCCTCCTCAATACCACGTTCCATAACTTCAAGCAACTAGGAGTGATGGAAGATAAGGAAGGAGATGGTGTGAACACAGGAGTCGGACTCGCGCGAGAAGGCCACGTACAGGTGGTGAGAAGGACAATTTCGGCGCCTGACATGGGGGCACGGGCTGCTTGCTCTTGTGGAAAACGAAGGCAACAACTAAGTCCTAACAAAAATCCTTCCATTCATAAAGAGTGAAACATGGTAGTAGAGTAGGTAAGGGAGTCTTATGCATAAGGTAGGTGAGGTCGTGGGTTCGAGTCCTCCTACCCCTCATAAACTCTTTTAGCTACTAGTATATTCCAATTGCTACACTTTTTAAAAAAAATTAAATTTTCCGCTAAATACAATTTAACTTGCCAAAAATTCATTCATAAGAAATAAATTTTCTTTTTGCAAGTTGTATCCATTTATAGCGGATTTAAATTAAGTGTAATTCTTTGCTTATTATTAACTCGAAAAAAAGTTAAAGTAATATCTCTTTATTAAAAGAACGGATATTACAGGAATCACGCCCACAATAAACTAAACATGAAACAAACAAATGATGGGCATCAGACCCGTTGCAAACGATCTTATTCCAAATGGAGAAAACCTTCAACAAATTTTATTAAACTCAACTTTGATGGGGCAGTCAACACTGACGGGGTTGCTTCGTTTGGCTTCATTCTCGGGGATTCCAAGGGCGAGCCCATCCACTTTGACGGAGGACTAATCGGTCGACAGTCTGTTCTAAAATCCGAGACCATCGCCTTACGACAGGGAATCATCGAAGCCACTCGGCGTTGCATTCCCACATCTAGATCAAAGGCGATAATCTGCAGTTGGTCAAGGCCGTTCTAGGTGACCGGCGCTGTCCGTGGGAGATCGAGATGTTACGTGCAAATATTCACTATTTACTTGCCCGTTTCCGGAGTTGGAGCATTGCCCACGTCGTCCGGGAGTGCAACACAGTGGCGGACTTCATTGCTGTCTCGTTTCGCCATTTTTCATCTGTTCCACTTTCAGTTGACCCGGTTCTTCGGAACCTCATGCACCTGGATGCTCTAGGGTGATCGTTAGCCTGTTAGCGACCCCTAATCTCTTTCCTTATCAAAAAAAAAACTCGCATGCTACTCGAGTAATGAACATGAGTTGTGTCAGATCAATAAAAAGGGTTTAATTAAACAAAATTAACAAGTGGGGGTGTTTAACAGTAGGTTTTTTAGTTGGGATGTGAAGCGAACAAAAGTTTGAAGTTCTAGAATCTATGTATGTATTCGGCCGCAAATATACTATTAATATAAGGATGCCACATATTATTTTAGATATAAATCTACTATAAAATATTTTTTTATCGAACCTATATCTATACTATCTATAACTATATATTAAAGTTGTTCCTTTTTGAGCCACCAGAACGATTCTAGCCCCACCTTATAATTACAAAATTAATTTTTATTCCTAATATTTTAACTTTTTCTATTAAATTTTTCTTTAACTATTTAAATCTATCTTTAATATCAAACAAATATCTATTTAATATAACGATGTCTTTTGAAAACTTCCTTATACAAGTATTTAAGATTAAAGATAAAATATTTTAGAATAAATATAAATCTTTTAGCATATATCTTTTGACGAATTTATTTATAGATATATATAGTGATTTTCTTTTATATAAAATTAATGATAAATATTTAAAATTTATAAAAATAGATAATAAAATCTTTATAAAAAGTAATAAAATTTGAAGAATATAATATTTGATAAAAAAAAATTATACATTCTGGAAGCAAAAAATTACTTATATTAAAATTTATAATGTCTATAATATATCGAATCGTAGTCGTACATGGTACGACAGGTAAAACTAGTTATATTATAAAGCAGAACCCAAGTCTGTTGTAAAATTTGCGCCATGTAGTATTTTTGAATAAATTAATGTAAAATTATATTTTAATAAACTTTGTAACAACTTATAGTATTTTTGCTATATATATTAAATAGATAACATGTTTATATAGTTTTTATGTATATAATTTTCTATCTATGGATTATGAATCAGTTTACTACAATAGATAACATATTTATATAATTTTTATATACATATATTCCTATGAGATGATATTTTTCATATTAATTTAATATTTTTACCTCTTAACAAGATTTAGGGTTTTCATATTTTTTTCTCTTTTAACAAAGACTTGAGCTCCAAGTATAAATTAAAATTTATATCTATATAATGATATAATTTTAAATAATAAATTTATTTATGTTGATATATTTTTATTGAGAAAAAGATATAATTTTACGTTGATGACTAAGATTATATGTAAATGTTAAAAAAAATTCGAATTTTAATTTAAATTATAAAATTAGATTTTCTTTATCTTTCTATGCATTTATCTTTTGCATAATTTATTATGATATTATATACATATAATTAGTATTTCAAATTAATATCGTAAAATTGTATAGTTTTTTAGTAAAATTATCCAGTGAATATCACGGATCTGCAACTAGTTTCAATTATTAGGAAGTCCGAACCTAGTTTTGAAAAAAAGAATTATTGACTTTTTAATTAGAAAGGATAATAAATTGGAGGTGTCTGTTCCATGGTCAGCCCTGAGCCCTACACAGTGGTGGTCCCTGATCCTGTATAACACTATAACCCATCCATCTCTCTATCCCTGCAACTAGAGTGATCGAGGGTCCTGTCTCTCCAATTCATCACACACACACACACCATCCCATCACATGCACTTTTATCTATCATCTAATCAAACTTTTATTAATTAATCCATCTTTTTATCTATTTTATAATTGTCGATAGTAGTATTAGAAAGCCTCCCAAAGAATTATTTTATTTACAAAAAACCTGTCTCGTATAGTAGGACTTTTCTAGATTTGTTGAGACATATTTTAGAGTTGAGTGATTATAGTATGTAGGAAGAAGATGAAGCAACCAAGCAAGTTTCGTATAAGTTAAAATGGTAAATATTGACTTTTTCCCTCAATAATTCAAATGGACCATAGACTACCCATGTTGGTAACAAATTTCAGTATTTGACCCATTCAGCCCCGACACCCAAATCCTATTCGGACGGAAGCAACAATGACTTGGAGTTGGAGTGGAGGAGGAGGAGAGAAAGCAAAATTATATACAATCTTTTTTGATGGCGAAAGAAACCAGAATTATTGACCCCTAACTTAGAATTTGGAGGGAAACGAGATTATATTAAATTTTAGGGTCAATATTATACACTTTTTTTTGTTCATTATGATCAATATTATACACTTTAATACACTAAATATGTATTTTACCATACTAATTAACTATATAAACTTCACTTTATAAATGCGTCTTATATCAACATGCACGTCCATCTTAAATGTGTATATATTGACATATTGTATGATAAGATATTATTAAAGCCGTAAAGAGCTTTTTCCAATTTAGAAAGATCCTGAAACAAATTAATTATATACTCCTTCATTATATTTCTATCAAAATGTGAAAAATTCAAACTCCACTAATTATTATAGACTTATTAGCCTATGCAATATAACATGTAAGGTCATTTTTAAAATATGACTGAAAGATGTCATGGTGAAAAGCATACACCCATTAGGCCATTACAAGGTACGTTTGTTAACAATCAAAGTATTCCACGACAATATCCTAATAATGCACGAAATCTTTCTCATTCCTTTTGTAGCACAAAAGGAAAGGAATGGTATATGGTTGTAACGCTCGATATGAAGAAGGCATACAATAGAATTAGTTGGGAATTCCTCTCGTTTACCCTTTAAAAAATTCGGTTTTAAGGAAATTTCTTAGGCTGAATCAGAAAATGTGTCAAAACAGTTTCATTCTCGATCCTAGTAAATAACGGACCAACCGAGCAATTCTTCACTACACGGGACTAATACAAGGGGATCCCTTGTCCCCATACTTGTTCATCCTTGTTGTTTGAGGTGCATGCAAGGCAACTCGATATAAGTTGTCTTTCTTATGGAATAAGAGAGACAACTACAAATAGGTTATGCGCTGGAATTCAATCTGTAGGCCCCATACTATAATTATATGGGGGCCTAGGGATCACAAAGGCAGATGAGATGAACCAAGCTCTACAAATAAAACTTTTATGAAAAATCGTTGTGAACCCGGATAATATATGTGTTGAAATCATTAATGAAAAATACCATAAAATAGCTGGTCTCTTCAACTATATACCAAAAAAACACATTGTGGCAATGATCAAAGCTGATAAGTCTTCGTGATATCTTCTTCAAGGATTTACTTTGGCAAGTCAGGTATGGTCAAATAATCTGCTTCTAGAAAGACAAGTAGATCGGTAAAGACGTTCTAAAGCCAAGGATAGATAGGGCTAATAACATCAACTGGGAGGAATGTGTTGTTACTTACCTTCATGAGGATAACTCTTGAAAAATTGAAAAATTACTCTATGTTAAACCCTAAGGATGTTCAAGGTATCTCTCAAATCATTACACACATTAAAAAAAATTCGGACAGGTTGTATTGGCAACCAAAAAAAATTGGATGGTACACTACGCATTCCACAATGCTTTGGATCCATAATAACAAAGGTGAGCTCCAAATTAATCTAGTGTGGATCAGAAAACTGAACATAACCCTAAAAATGAAAGCTTCTCATGGAAAATTTCTAGAAACGGTCTCCTAACCAAAATCAGACTTGCAGTGAACCACGTACATCCCTATTCTATAAGGATGTGTTGCTTGTGATAATACCAAACAATTTATCACACACATCTTAATAAAATGCCCTTTTACGAAATCAACACCAAACTTGATCTTCCCCAGGATTGCTTGGATAACTGACCAGATTAACACAGATAACAAAAAGCTCCAACCGTTAGAGGAAATCTGCTCTATGTGCACTAAAGACGAAATTAAAATGCTCAACAACGTATGGTGGTAAATTTGGTATTTCAAGAATAGGATAATTTTTTAGAACGATAATGGAAACACCCACATAAACAAAGTAATATTTGCGAGTTTATCTACTTCTAGATCAATAATTGGAAAATCACCAACGAACTTGACAAGCGTTCTAATGGTTCGAGTGCTCCTAAAGGGACAAAAAAAAAGATCAAAGGCGCAATGGGAAAAGCCTAAACAAAACTACATTAAGCTTAATTTTAATTGTACAGTTAGTTCAGATGGTTTCTCTTCCCTCGGATTCATCCTTAGTGACGATTCTGGCTCGCCTATCCATTTCGAAGGTGGACTCATTGGCCGACTATTCGTTCATAAAATAGAGGTCATAGCTCTTCGACAAGGAATTCTTGAAGCCACTCGGCGTGGCATTTCTCACATCCAAATCAAGGGTGATAATTTGCAACTGGTTAATACCATATATCCTTGTGACTGGCGCAGCCTGCAGGAGATTGAGTTGATTAGGTCTTACATCCTTTGCTTCCTGGCCCACTTTCAAAGTTAGAGCATTGCGCACGTCTTTAAGGAGTACAACTCTGCGGTAGACTTAATTATTGAATCTTCTTGTCATGTTTTGTCTATCCCGCTTGTAGTTGACTTAGGTTTGAGTAACCTCATCTATAAGGATGTTCTAGGACACTCTCCTGGTGTGTAGAAAGCCCCCTAAATTCTTTCCTCATAAAAATATACTTTTGGTACTTAGATAATGCACTAAAGTATGTTAACGTTACCAAAAAATCATTTTATTTACGATGTTTTTCCATGTCATTTTTAGTTTTAATCCTAACTTTTCATTTTTTGATCGAACAATCACCATAACTCCTACCATTCATATCCATCACATTTTATATACTTATGGGTGGATTTGGTTGGGGGTGAATGTCCGACATCCAATTGGAGGAACGATTAGTTTACATGGAGAGGCCACGACGCAGAGAATTTTTTTTGAAAATTTGCCCCCACAAGGTGGCCTGGGATGGGGGAGAAGACGAAGGCCAGGTAAACGGGGGAAGGTGAGAAGGAACAGGTGAAGCCTGCGAAAGGTTGTGTGCAAGTTTATTGGCGATTCATTGGAGGATGAAGACGAACTAGGTGAAGATTTGGGACAAAAATAAGATGATGTCATTTTAATTAACGCTATTAAAAAATTCATACTTCTAGTCCAAATTTTAAGGTTGCTCATTCAATCATATCCAACTCACAATTGAGAATAGAGACATGAGCAAGCAACAGCTCGATGATGCTGGCGGCGGACAACAGAGGAGGCATGAGCACGATGCAAGACAAGTGGAGACTGGAGGTGTGGGTCAGCGACTCTACGAGTTTTGACTGGGCCACTTCCGTTGGTATTGTGCTAAGCCTCAATCTCAATTTCCCAGAATTTGTTTGTTAATTTGTTAAATTGCAAATTGTAGTTTAATTAATTTGTTAATTTGTGGGGAATTTAAAATATTTGACAATTTGTTATGCCAATTTAGACGTCAATCGGGTGTTGTACGTTGATAGATTTGTTAAGAAATATTTAATATTTAATTTGTTAAACCTCAATCCTTAATAATTAATTAAGTTAATTGAAGGTTTGATAAGATTTTAACTTGATAAGGTTGATATTAAAATATTTAATAATTAAGTTGAACTAATAACTAATTTAATTTATTGAAAGTCAATTTTTATGTACTAGGTCGATATATTAAACTATCAATCTGTTTAAAATCCGTCATTCCTTCTAGACAATCCTGAATCAATCTATATATCATGGGCAAACATGAAAACTCCAAGAATCAATTTTTTTGATGTAGAATTGAAATAGTCCAAAAAGCAATCCCAGTACACTCTTTTATGAAAGATCGGACATCAAAGTTTGGTACTTTAAGGATCCGATTTTAACATTTGATTAAACTAAATTATGTGAATAAAAAGTGTGATTCAATATATATAGCTAGCTATGAAGTCTTTCCGGCATTTACCTTCAAAATTAAACAGAAGCTAGGTAGACAAAATAACAAAGGGGAAAGGGGGAAAAGGTTGAGAAGTGGAGAGTCACGTCTCTTTACCATCATCATGTGTTTGTAATTGCATTCAAGCCAGCTGAGAAAGGGAGTGTCTAGATGCATGTATTTCATTCCTCGGTCTACAATTTCTTTCATTTATTATGCTGAATGCTTATTTTCAAACACCCCTTTATATATTGTCGGCCTTCTGACACCGACTAATTACCGACCCTTTAACAAATTCAGTCCGCTGGTAATAGTGTAATACTACTACTTTAGTTAAATTTAGTTTAATTTATTTTAAAAGAGTTTATTATTTCCAATTTGGGACTTAAATTAATAATTTTATTGTGTGCCGATGGGAGACATTAGCTGAACCGTTTTTTTATACGCCACGGTTTAAATTAAAATTAAGGTAGTTGAGATGTTCTACCAAAAAAAAGATATTGTCTAAAATATAAACTGTATATAAGCTAAAATAAGTCTAAAATAAATTTTTAAAAAAATTACGTAATATGATAGAAGAGTTCAAGTTATTCAAGATCGTACAATGATCAAGCGATCAAAACGAATCCAATGATGCATTGGCAACGTTAGCCGTTCGTGCAAGAATCGCTTAAGACCTCGATGCGCGTTGAGGCAACGGGATGTCCAACAAATTGGCATCTAAATCGAAATTGTGAGCAAGAACGTGCTTGCAATTGTGACCGTGAACCGTGTGAGGATCTCGCATGGCAAACGCCCTTGATGTGTAACTTGGATGAGAACGTTAGCTTTCGAATATCGCCGAGGCAAGGAAAGTTCGCTTGGGAAGCGTTCCCCCAAGCAAGGTTGAGCCTAGATTGTATGAGATCTGTGAAAGCATGTATGAAGTGTATGTCGGAGATTGCATTTCGGCTCTCCAAGCTCGTTTGCAAGAAGATAGTTGGTGGCCTTTTATGTGAGAAGTGCCTCGAGAAAACCAATAAAAGAATTGTTGCGCTCTTTCCGACCACATCATCTTCGCCGAAGATTATCAGGACATTTCCACTATATAGCGCAAGGTCGGAGAGCATATAAGGAAAAAAGTCTCGACGGGGGAGACGTCCCCCGAACTTTGAATCTCGCTCGTTGGAAAAAACCACGACCACAGAATTGTCGACCGCGGAATCGCCGGCAGTCGGCCTCTTGTTGAAGGCTCCTTTGCTTAGATGTTAAGCTAAGGCTAGAATTGGTAGAACAAGTCGCCTTTTTCATTTTCTTTTGTTTTCTTAAAAAGTCTGGCCAGACGCTTTTTGAACTTAAAACGTTCTGTCCCCCCTAGTTTGTTTTGTTTGTTCTAATGATTCTACCTTAGTACTTGGCAAATGACACGCTTAAGAGTGAGCAAGATTTCTATGATATTCACTCATAGAAATAAAGTCTATGATATTCGCTCATAGACGTGTAAACTATGATATTCGTTCATAGTTAAATTCATGATATTCGCTAATGAATGCCCGTGATATTCGCTCATGGACAAAAATCGCACGCACGCACGCTCGCACGCACGCACGTTAGGGGAACCCAATCGACTAATCTGCATGGCCATTTCGATTAGGAGAACTCTGTACCCTAAGTCACTGTATATGAAAAAACGTATACAACGACGTAGGTGGGGCAATTGTGAGCGGGTAAAAATAGCTACCATATTATTATTTTCGTTATCGTCATAAAGGTATTTTTTAAATATTATGTATTTATTATTAGTTTTATTTATTTTCTTATTATATTAAATATGGCGGTTGAGCAACTTAATGGAAGATTTTATTTTTCATTAAAGATAGAATTAAAGTTGGAGAAAGGGTAGAATATTCCTTACTTGGGCTTTAAGGCAGTTGGTCAGCCCTAGGAGGATAATATTTTCGGCCTTATATAGATAATATTTTTGCCCCCCTACCTCTCCCTATTCCATTATAAATACACGTCTTCGCCGTGTAGGGACAGACACATGTGCATATCGGCATATTCAGAAACTCTGGACAGGCTAATATTCGCTTAGCTCGACTGTTCAGGGAGTCACCGCTCTCTTGTTGTACCTCGCCGCTCAAATCGACAATTGCTCTTCTGACTTAGGCATCGGAGGTGGATTAGGGGGTCCCCGCCCCCTATATCCATTGTTTTGCAGGTTTTTAGGTCAGGAGATTGAAGGCGGAGCGGAAGAGGAAGAGTTCTTAATTAGTTCATTGAAGACGAATTGAAGGCGGAGTTTTTATGCACTAACAACAACCATGTACGATCCTACCATGATCCTACTTGTTACGATCTATTACATATATTTTGAGTCGTTTTTTGAGATTCGGATCATAGGATTGTACAATCCGAATTGCGATTTTTATCATTGCTTTCCTCTCCTTTTGTTTCTCCCTCTTTTCCATTCTAACATGCCCTAAGGAGAGATTAAATCGAGTGCTTTTCATACTCCCTTCCCATGAAAATACTTGTCTTCCTTCACCTGGACACAAAATTTAAAAAAAAAACTAGAATATTGACCTTAAAAGTACCCCTACATGTATGTATCGTTTACAAACTCTTTAATACTCCGTATTATTGAAAGTCAACTTGTATACAAAATCACCGAAGACCGGCAGAAAATCTCTCCAAACTTCAAAATCAACTCGTAATCTTACCCTTTTGGAAATGACCATATTTGATTAAAATGAGTAAATATTTATAGCCACAATTATTTTTTTTTGGTGAAGTTATAGCCAAACAATTAAGGCAAAAATGATAGTAAGTAATTTGATATGGCCAGTAGTGGAGTACGATACTTTATGACATTTTAGATTTACGGATTTCTCTTGCCAATACTTCATTTTTTTTATATAAACTTAGCTATTTTTTGGGTCGAAAATCGAAATATACTTTTTTTCTTCTTAATTTTATATGTGTGCTATAAAAAGAAATGAAACAGTCAACCTTTTCTTAATTTTGTAGGTGTGCTATTAAAAGAAATGAAATTGTCATTCTACCAAAAAAAAAAAAAGAAATGAAATGGTCAACATACTCGAGGTGTACGTCGAGTATATTATCCGCAGAATTCAAGTCGAACTAAAATTATACAATTTCAAAAATGATGTGCACGAGGACTAATAAAATGATGATGTATTAAGTAACGTCTTTGACAATTAAAGTATTGTCATGTTATACGGAAACCAAAAACTAAAAGGTATTGATGCCAATAACATCGATCAATTTAATTGGATTGGATTGGATATATCATATATGCTTGCGCAGTTGCGCCTATGACTTTGAAATTTTGCATTTATGTTAAGCAATATTGATGGATAAATTTAACCATTTACAATAATTAATATTATTTAATGTCTCATCAAGACAAATAATTCAAACAAATACAACAGACTTGACATTTTATCAAACGAATATGTCAATATTTACACGCTTAAGAATGAATTTATTTTGCTATATGTTATTATTATTCATTTTGTTGATGCACCAATTTAAAGTAGTTATTATTATTATTATTATTATTATTATTATTATTTCTTGAAAAACTTACAAAGTCAAACAAATTACATAAAATTAGTGGGAAGCCGAGATACAATCTGGGCCCCCACTCCTCTAGCTATATCGAAGCCTATTCTGGTGAAGATATGAGCAGCAGCACAAGCCCCGACGTCTTGAGTCTTAGAAAACTGTTGAACCCGCCTTAGCAACGCTACAACATCCTTATCCAGTTCTCCTAGAGAAAAAAACGAGAAAGGAAGAAAACCATAACCAAAAGCCCTACAACTAGCTTCGTACTTGACCCTCTTTCGATTAGCCGCATTAACCACAACCCGTCCCGGAACAAAGTTAGACAAACTGGATTGTGTCAAAGGAGGAGATCCCGCCAAGTCAACATAAACATCACGACCTCGATCCCAAGAATAGAGTAGCACATCTGCAGGTCGGAGAGCTCCATCGTTCCTGCCTGCAGACAATCCAATATCAACCTCTTTCCTTCCCGAAATCCCAGACCGATAACAAATATCAAGAAGGGTATCCCGTACAACATTATGCCGATGTTTAATGCCTACAATACCAGCACATGACACCACATGATCACCAAAGATATCCTCGGTGAAAACCCTGGAGCAAGCAGAGCAAGATGTCGAAATAGAGAATAAAGGAACACCCAACCGATAACACAACACTCAACGGTAAGTCTTAGCATTCATCGTCTATCCCAAAACCGAGATGGGGACCGCCCGAAGCCAAACAGAGGTGTGATCTCCCTGTTGCGATTTCCATAATGCTGATTGTCGAGGAGGTAAAGAAAAGGTGGATTATGCAGAAGCAGTAACCTTTGTGAAATATATATCTACCAATTTCTTCATGAGTTTTGGGGCAGTGACTTCACTAGGATTACTCAAAAAGTCAGACTCGACAATTCTATTAAATAGACTCAATGCATCATCAAAGGCATGACCAAGACCAACAATGCCAGCATTATGAAGAAGCCTTGTTTGCAAAGCAGCAGATTGTAGCTAAGAAGCAAGAAAAGCATAATGGAGAACATCACCTGCACAATAAACACCAACCCTCCAAATGCAAAGGGTAAGGTGGCTAGTCGCCATTTCCAATCGTCAAACCCCGGTCCCGAAGCAGTAACATTACGCTCTAAGGAAGATCGGAGGGCCTCATCGAATGTACGCTGAGCTGCCTCAAAAATAACCGGAGGACAAGTACGCAAAGAAAAAAAGAGTTTAGAAACTCCAGTGCATGCCCTAAGCAACAACAACTCACATTGAGGATCATTAAGCTTAACAACCTTATCCATAAGCATAATGGTCTTAGTCACCCTCTGTATCACAAGCTCAACACTAAAAACCGAATCAGAACTGGCAGGACCACCAAGCAACTTAACACCATGCAAGGGTCCAACAATATTAGGGGGAAAGACACCCACAAGCTTACTTCGAGGGTCTTCTATAGGCCAAAAAACTTCAGTTTTTTTCGACGTTGAGATGTAGCCCTAAACGAGGCCCTTCCTCCATAATCAACTCCAAAACCTTCCCCACCACCAAAGTGTCACCAATAATCGTGCCCTCATCCAAATACCACGCCTGAAGACATACATCAAAAGCGTCTCTGATTTTACAAGTCAGGGGTTGTAAGACCAAATAAAAAAGGAGAGGACCAAGGGGTTTACAAAAAGTTGGTGGGATTTACAAAAAAGTTAGTGGGAAGCCGAGATACAATCTGTGCCCCCACTCCTCTAGCTATAGCAAAACTAATCCTGGTAAAAATGTGTGCATCAGCTGACGCCCCAATATCTTGAGTCTTAGAGAACTTCTGTATCTGCTTAAGCAATGAGATAGCATCCTTATCTAATTCTCCCAATGAAGAAAAGGAGAAAGGTAGGCAACCATATCCAATAGTCGCGCACTTAGCCTGATACTTGACACGTTTACGATGAGCTGCATCAACCACCACACGTCCAAGCGCAAAGTCAGACATCCCAGATGATGTCAAGGGAGAAGACCCAGTCAGGTCAACACACACATGGAGAAGTACTTGCATTTTTTTGGTCTTGTCTTTTGGCTCGCCCGGTTTGATCAGTCGAACATCGCTCTACATCCGGACCGGGTACATGCCCCCAATATCAGTTTCTCCATACATGCCCCCAGTGGGATTCAAACTTCGAATCTCCTAGACTACACTAATTAAGTAGTTTAGCACCAGTTTACGACTAGACCAACTGAGTATTGGTGGAGAAGTCCTTGCATTGGATGTTGTAAAAGGACAGTACTATGACACTATCACTAGTACAAAAAGAGCCTTGCATGACGTTTTTTTACATAGAACATGGCGCTTTTTTGGCGCATTAAGTAGGATTGTTGTAAAGTTTACGAATGGTGCTTTTAAAAAAACTTACAGATGACACATTTTTTTTTAAAAACTCCATACAATATATTATTTATTTATATATACGCAAGACGTGCATGGTGCTTTTTTAAAAAACGTCATAAGTGTCTGCTTATTTATGTTGCTTTTTAAAAAAATGCCATAAGTGTCGGTCTTATTTATGACGTTTTATTGTTGAAGAGCGCCATAATTTTTTTCTTTTAAATAAAATTCTGCTTTCATTCTCTCACTCTCCTTTAGCCTAGTAAATTATAATAATAAGATTTCATCAAATAAACTCAAACTATTGTATTAATATAAAATACAATTCCACAAATATACATACAAATTAATCATCAATACATAATTCAATTAATTTTTCATGTATCTACTCCTAGCCTATCTGCACAGTGTTTGAAAAGGCGTTGCCTAGGCGCGCCTGGGCGTGCCTAGGCGCGCCTGCATCAGGCAGGGCGAGGCCGCCTGCATAAGGCGGCCCCTAGGCGGCTCAGGCGCACTAAGGCAGCCAGGCGAGCCTAGGCGACAGGCAATACGCCTGATCCTGAATTGCTTGAAAAATAATGTTGACAATATAAAAAAAAGGATAGAATCTCAACAAATCAACTATATATCTTATCAATATATTAATATCTTTTTATTTTCCCAAATTGAAGTTATTGTGATATTTTTTTATATGCAATTATCTATTTTCAAAGATCTCAGTATCCTTTCTTTTCAAAAAAAAAGATCTCAATATCCTTTTATCTAACTATATAATCATATGTGTATCTTTTTCTCCTTACACAACTCCTCTCCTCTATCTTTTTCCATTGTTCAATACTTCATTTATTGTCTGGCTGTTGGACGTTTAAGACTTGGAGCTCCTGCTGCAATACATAGGGGATATTGATCTTGACCTTCATTTAGAACTTTAAATTTAATAAAAACTTGGGTTTTTTTCTTTAAAAATATGTTTTTATATCTTACTTGACATTATTTTGTTTATATTTATTATTTACCGAAACTTTATAAATAAGGCGAGCGCATTCGCCTTAGAGGCGCGCCTAGGCGATCTGGATAGTCCATCGCCTAGGGTGTCGCCTTGTCTTTTTAAACACTGATGTGCACACAAAAACTCATCAAACTACCAAGTAACAATAAACTAAAAAATTGAGTTATGACATGTGCTAAGTAGCAGAAGAAATGAATACTATCATCACCATTGAGTTGTAGCACGTGAGCATCCTACAACACCATCCATTTTCTCCCTTCCCACAATTGATTTAGAAAAACAGTTTGGTTAATTGGCTTCAAAGTTAGATTGTGCCTCTCTTCCAATAATTACTGGATTCCTACACATAAAAGAAAGGTCATACAAGTTTTACAAGTTAAAGCTAAGAAATTTGGAAGTAACTGTAAGATAGGAGCAAAAGTCAAAATTTCTAACTCAATTCTATCTTATGTGGAAAGATGGTTGAAATTAGACTTTAGTACGACCTGGTGTAACACTAATTTAGATTTGAAATGTCTTCCCCAACAAGATAAAAGTTTGATCAAAACAGAAACTTTGAAATCTAAATTACAGAGTTATTTCTAGGATTGGAAAGGATATGTGTGAGATAGGCGGTAAAAAATAAAATTGAAAAAGATTACTTTTTTTTTAAGAGGACAAAATTGGAAAATGCGTCTCTAACAATATCTAATACGGAGTATATTGATATATCATCTACAATACGCACTCCTTAGGCTCTGTTCGGCGTAGGTTTGTGGAGGTTTTTGAAGGTTTTTACTATTGAAAACCTATCTAAATTGGTGTTCGGCAAGACAAGGTTTTCTAGAAGGTTAAGGTTTTAGGAGGTTTTTGAGGAGGTTTCAAACCACTAAAAGGAAACCTTTGGAAAGATAGGTTTGAGGAGGTTTGTAAAATTTAACAAACCATTTTTTTTGTTAATTAATAAAATTAATTCCTTTTTGGTAATTTAAAGCTAAAACCTACTCAAAAACCTTATAATGCCAAACACTCAATTAGGTTTTGGAAGGTTTCAAATAAGAAAACCTCTACCTATTATAAAACCTCTACCTACCCAAAAACCTCCTACAAAACCTCCACCTCTTCAAAAGCCTTGTTTTACCGAACAGAGCCTAAGTGTTTGCACTTTAGTTTTTTACGTTCGGTCTACACCCACCATCTGTAGAGAATTAAGAGATTGTAGAAAGTTGTATTTTATTAAGGAGAGAGTTTTATACAAAAAAAAAGAGGTTGTGTAGATACATTAACAGATCAACTTAATATCTAGAAACAAGAGTTTTATACAAAAAAAAAAGAGGTTGTGTAGATACATTAACAGATCAACTTAATATCTAGAAACAAGGAGGAAAATAATCCACCCTAACAACATACCTTAATCAAAGATAATTACTAGAGTAAATTAGTAAAATATAATATTTCCTAATACCATCTTACTTGGCTATAGTATGATACAAAATCGTATAGATCTCGTATCGAATTCAATGAACAAAGTAACCGGGTGAAGGGAAGAAGGATAATAGTGCAGATGCACCTCGGATGTGAATGGCCAAAGCCGGGGATAAAGAGTGAATACTGTGGGTAGGGAAGAATTAAGGCTAAACTAATTAATTTTTGATTTCTCATTCATTGCCTCCATAGAACACAATACATGAGTATATATAATAATAAAATCCTAACCTTAACGGTTCAATAAATGCTTTCCGGGAAAGAACTGTAAAGAAAACCCGAGAAGAGAGATAAATTCTGATTTAATATATTAAACCACATATTATTAACAATATATTAAAGTTATACCTTTTCGAGCCACTAGAACGATTCTGGCCCCACCTTATATTTACAAAATTAATTTTTATTCTTAAAAATTTGAACTTTTTTCTATTAAATTCTTCTTTAGCTATTTAAATCTATGTTTAACATCAAACAAATATCTATTTAGTATAATAATATCTTTTGAAAACTTCCTTATACAATTATTGAAAATTAAAGGTAACAAATTAAAAATATTTTAATATAAGTATAAATATCTTTTATCTTTTAACATGATATCTTTTCATGGATTTATTTATAGATATATATATACTTTTATAATAATAAATAATTATAATAGGTAAAAATAATAAAAATAGATAATATAATATTTGATAGAATATATTGAAATATTCAATAATCTCTAAATTAAAGTACATAGAAATCAATTAAAAATATAATATTTCATCTTATCTAATCTTTTACTTTATCGAATCAGAAAATGAGTTTGACCCCACCTTAAATGAAAATAAATTATTTTTTAAATTATTTTCTATAAATAAATTATTTTTATCTTTATCGTTCATATTTTATTATATCATATTTATTAATTTAGTTATTATTTTATGTAAATCTTATCTCTTCCATATATATTCTAATATATAATTTTTTTATTCATATGTTATCTTTTTTAATCAAATATCTATGAAATATCATCAAGAAAAATGAGAATATATATTATTTTACCATAATAATCTTTTTTATTTTCAACATTATACTTAACAATTAAATTTAAATTTGTTTTATTTAATTCCGAAAAATAAAAAATTTGTACATTGTACAGGCCATAAACCACTTACATTAATTTTTATATTATATTTTTATTCAATATGTATAAAATCTCAAATAATAGTCGTGATAACTAGTTATTTTTAACGAGAAAAGAAGGCTGGAACTGGAAGGTCATATTTTGGTTAACCAAGGGAGTATATCATTCAAAATAAAAAATTCTGAATATTTTTACTTTTTTTTTTTGCAAATCTTTATTTTTAAGTTTAACAAAATTCGCTTATGATACAAAAATTCAACTAATTTTAGATTGAGAACAACTTTCCATTTCATCAAATGGGTAGTATATAGGGGTGAGCAAAAAATACCCGATCCGTTGATCTGATCCGCGATCCGGCCTATCCGATCCGAAAATATCCGGATCCGAATGGATCACAATTTTTTTTATCCGTATCCGATTCGATCCGGGTTTTTTTTCCGGATATCCGGACCGGATATGGATCGGGATTTTCAAGCAAACGGATATCTGGTATATCCGGTATTATTTATATTTTTTTAAAAAATACACATTATACTAAGTAGAATAGATGTTTAAATGAGTATTTGTAAAATTTTAACTTATCAAGTGTTCAATTCTCCTCAACCGTGTAAACTTTTAATAAAAATTTAAACGGATCGACAGATATCCGGTTTCGATATCCGTCAATCATTCATATTAATTGGGCCTAAATCATAAATAGTAATAATATTTTTTCAAAACGGATAGTTTGGATATCCGCTACCGGATATCCGTTCCAAACGGATATTTCTTACCGGATATCCGGCAATTAACGGATCGGATACAGATCGAGGTTTTAAGGAAAAAAAAATTCCGGATATTCGGTGTACCGGATCGGATCGGATCGGATAATCCATTTGTTCAGCACTTTATTAATATCGATCAGCATTTAAATCAAAGAGTGAAATCTTAGTGAGGTTATGCCGAAACACTATCGTTCTATCAAGTATTTGGTCATGTACGTACGTACGTGCTTTGAAATCAGAATTGTCTTGGGCCATATCATTATTAGCTACGGTTCCTAGGGCAAGAGACTTGTCTCTAATACTTCCTTCAATCTAACTGTTATTTTACTATAATTTTGACACATGTTTTTATCGCCATTTTGAACTAATAAATGAGTAATTCAATCAAAACAAGCTTCAATTCAATAACAATTCTTATAAATTATTCTATATAATTTACCCCAAAACTTAAAATAACATAAATTTAATCAAAATTCAAAACTTAAAACCGACAATTTTTATAGGAGAGAGTATATAGTTTCTTTTGTTCATTTGAAACCATGGATGCCCTTTTACATATCGGGTAGTAAACTCAATGAGTTATAAATATATATGATAAAAATTGCATATGCAATGTAAGAACTTAGATCGCCGTAAAAACTACATAACTTGGTGCTTGTTTGGTTGTTAAACAAATTCACATAAAAAGGGTCGGTTGGCTAAATATGCCACGCGCGCTTTTGTAAGCGCATGCTGTATGGTTATCAAGACATATGGCCGACATAATTTATGGAACCTTCACAGGGTTGGCTCGTTTGGCCGACCCTCCTTATAACAAACCCAAAAGCTGCATCCTTGTTAGAAAGAAAATACCCATCAAAATTAAGTTTATAAAACTCGATCAGTTTGTGGTTTTGTCGGATTAAGACGTCTAGGTTTTGATTGGGTACAAGTCACTCTCACCAAAAACCCAGAACCCAGAACCCTAGCCATCCGCCGCCGCCGTCCCGCCCTTATGGGCCGGCGGTACAAGTCAGTCAAAATCTCTGACCTCCTCAGCCCGAAACCACCCAACCAAACCAACCAATCCACCCTTCCGTCAGCTTCTCCTCCCCCGTCTCCACCTCCTAGCCTCCTGAATTCAAATCTCATCACCTCAAACAACCGCCGCCTCATGAAAGCCACTTCGGCCGCCCTCCCACCACTTCTCCCCTCCCCCTCTGGCCTGGGGCCGTCCCCAACCCCCAGCCTCCAATTGCGACGGACCCAAAACCTCCGCTTCTACCCCTCCCCCGACCCAAATCGGCGGATGGCCGGATTGACTGCAGCTCGCACCTCCCAACAGTTCAGCCAAAAGAAAAGTCTTCCGAACCCACCAAACCCCCCACCCCAGCTCCTCAAGCCCTACCCCTTGATGTTGGGCCACCTCAGCAGGCGCAGATGCTCTCCTTCTCTCAGGTGGTTCAGCAAAACCGCCCATCTTTCCAATCGGTCCCACTAGAATACATTCCGGGTATCTCCGATGGGATTATTGATTTTTCAAATGAACATGTGTCCGAGCTAATGGATAGATGGTCCCTCTCGCTGGTGGGAGCACCAATGGGGGGATTGGTGTCGTTTAAAGCTATGGAGAGATTTGTTGCAAATAGCTGGACTGATATCCCATCACCTAAAATCCTCTTGAATGATAAGGGATTGTTTGTATTTCAATTTGAAAAGGAAGAGCACCTGCTGTCCATCTTAGAAAAGGCCCCATGGATGATGTCAAGCCAACGACCGCTTGTCCTTAAACGATGGCACAAAGGCATGACCTTGGATCTTTCCTGCCTGGAAACGGTTCCGATTTGGATAACCATTCCTAACTTGGATGTCCAGTTCTGGTCGGAGAAGTTGTTGGCCAAGGTGGGCTCCGCGGTTGGGACCCCGATTCTAACCGACCTTACCTCAGCTAAACAGGACCGCTTATCTTACGCCAAGGTTCTTGTTGAGATCTCTTCCAAAAGCGAGATCCTAAGAGAAGTCACCTTTCGAGGCAAGGACGACGAAATGGTGAAACAAGAACTCCTATATGACTGGCTTCCCCCACATTGCCCCTCCTGCGAAGTCTTCGGCCACCGATGCCCTGCCCAAAAACCAACCTCAGCGGCTCCAATTCAAACCTCTAACCCTCCGTCCTCTGTAGAGAACCAGGCCGCCCTGCCCCCGGGCTCTTCGGCTGACCCCTCTTCCTCAAATCCCCCTTCTACCCCCTCCATGCCTCCAACTACAGCCCCCCACTCTAATTCTACCCCACTCCCTTCTTCGAATGTTACTACCCCTGCTACCCCCTCTATTCCTTCCTCTTCTCAGCTCAACCCTCCTAATTCCAGCCCAACCACCACTCAAATCTTCATCCGGTCCCTAGCCGCCACACCTTCTCTAAAAAGAATGATAAACGCTCCTACTCCCGTGGTGCTTCCAACGATGCCACTCCCAACCCCTTTGCCCCTCTCTCTCTCAAGCCCCAACTACCTCAACCCTCCTCAAAGCTGATCCAAAACCCAAACTTGACACCCGGGAGAAGGCTCCCACTACCCAACAAACCCAATGATGATGAACAATTTTGTGATGGCTGCGTGGAATATCCAGGGCTTAAACGACCCGATAAAGCAAGATGAAGTTAGCAAGTTTATTAGTCGAAATAGCATCGACATTATTGCCATCTTAGAAACTAGAGTTCGAAGCGAGAAAGAAGAGTTGCTGAAGCGGTCATTTCTCCCGGGATGGGAGCAATGTTCCAACATCAATTTGTCTAGAAACTGCAGAATATGGGTGTGGTGGAACCCAAACAAGGTTCGAATGAGCCCCTTGTTTATCTTCGACCAGATTATCCACTGTAGGATTTGGAATACCAGTGGACAACACAACTTCATTGCTTTTTTTGTTTACGCGCACAACTTTGAAGACCGGCGGAAGCAACTATGGGATAAGCTTGTGGAACTAAGTGCTAGTGTCTCGGAAGCTTAGGCCATCATGGGTGATTTCAACGCTACTCTTGAAGTTGGGGATAGAATCAATGACATCAGACCTCTCACTAGCGCTCTCTCGAAAGAACTTGCTAGTTGCTTTAATCTGTGTAATGTTTCCGACCTTCCATACAGTGGAAACCGTTATACTTGGTCCAACCGGCAGATGGCTCCCCACCGTGTTTGGAGTAAATTGGACCGAATTCTCTCCAAACAAGCATGGCACCTTCATTTTCCGGATTTTGAGATGTCTTTCCTTCCCCCAGGAGTCTCGGATCACTCTCCAACTGTCTTGAAACTCTTCAAATCTACCCCTAAAACCAAGCCCGCCTTCCGCTTTAACAATGCTTGGACCAACTCCGCTGATTTTCTTCCAACGGTCCAAGAGGTCTGGAACACTTCGATCGAGGGCCATAAGATGTTCCAAATCACTCAGAACTTGAAGCTACTGAAAGGGCGGCTAAGACAACTGGGCAGCTCCAAATTTGAAGACCTCCATAACAGGGTCAATTCTAGCACTGATAACCTCCTGCACATTCAGCAAAGAATTCAAGCCGATCCCTTTGACACCAATCTCCTTGAAGAGGAAAAGCGTTTGTGTAATGAACTGAAAGCCAATATGTGACTCCTCCGAATTATGTCAAGACAACTTGCTAAAATCAATGACGTAAAATATGGGGATCACAGCAGCACCTACTTCTACAACTCGATCAAGGCAAGGCGAGCCTCATCCCATATCCTGTCCCTGTGTGACAATCTTGGTGCTGAACTGAATAACCCGGAGGGAATAGAATCTTACCTGGTTGATCACTTCACCACCTCCTTTGGTGTGATGCCCAATCCTTCCCCAATCTCTTCCCTTGACCTTGGAGGTGGCAATACGCTCCCTCAACAGCTGCACGCGGAGCTTATGCGCACCCCCTCGCCAGCTGAAATTAAAGATTCTTTCTTCTCCTTTGGAGACACCAAAGCCCCGGGGCCGGATGGGTATAATGCTCACTTTTTCAAAAGAGCGTGGAGCATTGTTGGTGATAATATCTGCACTACAATCCAAGACTTCTTCACCAATGGTCGTCTTCTTAAGCAGCTCAATCACGTAGCCATCCATTTAATCCCCAAATCTGATTTGGCCGTTCGTGTTGGGGATTTTCGCCCAATCTCTTGCTGCAACCTGATTTACAAAGCGATCTCGAAGCTCATCGCCGACCGATTGAAGTTGGTTGCTGAAATCCTGATAGGTCCACAACAAAGCACCTTTATCCCGGGAAGGCACATTCGACATAATATCTTGATTGCACAAGAACTGCTGAGGGGTTATGGCCGAAAATTAATCTCCCCCAGGTGCGCTTTCAAAGTTGATATTTCAAAAGCCTTCGACAGCATCTCTCATGAGTTCATCCTGAGCCTCCTCCAAGAATTGGGATTTCCCACCCAATTTGTGAACCTTATCAGGCCCTGCATCTCCTCTGCAATGTTCTCCATTAATATTGGGGGGCAACTTAAAGGCTTTTTTCCGGGCAATAGAGGTATTAGGCAGGACTGCCCAATGTCTCCCTACCTATTTGCCTTTGCGATGGAGGGGCTCTCAAGAATGATTAAGAACAACACAAAGGACCCGAATTTTAACTTCCACCCCAAGTGCCAACCCACTGACCTTTCTCATCTTTGCTTTGCGGACGATCTCATCTTCTTCGGAAGAGGAGATGTGACTTCCATCAGAATCCTCAAAAATACCTTTGATAAGTTCTGCTCCGCTTCTGGACTCTATGCCAACACTTTCAAGTCCAAGGTTTATTTCGGAGGTGTCAGCGCTTCATATCAGAATCTTATCACCTCTCTTCTCGGGATGGATGTTGGTACCTTTTCGTTTCGATATCTTGGAGTCCCTCTGAGTGCCCGAAAGCTCTCGGTTAGGTAATACTCGCCATGCATCAACAAAACCGTTCAACGGGTGTATTCTTGGGCGGAAAAAAATCTCTCATATGCTGGCCGCCTTGAACTGGTGAAATCGGTGCTCTTTAATATTCAAGCTTATTGGGCTAATATTTTTCTTCTACCTGCCAAGGTTTGTACTAAAATTATGAGAATCCTCCGCAACTACCTCTGGTCTGGGAAAGAAACTGGAAGCCGCAATTTGGTGGCTTGGGACATTTTATGTAAGCCTAGATCGGAGGGAGGGCTTGGGATTAAGGATTTGGAGAATTGGAACAAAGCTTGCCTCGCCCGGTCTATTTTTGAACTTGATGGGCAACAAGATAGTGTTTGGATCAGCTGGACTTGTATCTTTCTGTTGCGGGGAAAGGATATTTGGCACGCTGTCGCCAAACCCTGCGATAGCCAGACTTGGAAATCGATTCTTTCGGTCATGGATAAACTCATCAATGGCTCAAGAAGCAGCCATATCAAACAAGTCATGATTAACCCCAAAGGCAAATACTCCACGGTGGGGGTTTACAACTCACTTCGCACCCGCAACCACGAGGTCAACTGGCACGAGATCATCTGGGGTAAGTTGAATCGACCCCGTGCCAGCTTCGTCTCATGGATTTGCTATTAAACAACGCTTTCCCACACGTGCTAGACTGAAGAGGTGGGGGTGACTGACAATGACGACTGCCCCCTATGCGGTGAAGCTCCTGAAACAACGCAACATCTTTGGGGAAACTGCACTTTTGTGGAAACAGTCAAGGCCAAGGTGATGCAGTGGCTTCGGGTCCAGAACCCGCCAGGGAACATTTTCGACTGGCTCCAATGGCTTGCCTCTAGCAAAAAGAAGCAATCCTTCCTTTTCCAAATTGTTTCCGCCACCTTTACTAATCTCATATACAACACATGGCATGCTAGAAACAAGATTGTCTTTCAAGCCGCTCCACCCGATCAAGATGGGTGTACTGCTGAAATCATCAATGCTTCCAAAGCTTGTGTTCTGGCAAATTGGAGCCCGAACAAGAAACACGGGGCTGATGCTGCATCCTGGTTTCGAGCACTCAACATTCACATATAAATGCTTTGCCGGGGATGTGTTATCAGCCCACTTTTGCTCTGTTTTGGGTGGTTTGGCCTTTTTGTTATTTGGCCTTATTGTTTAGCCCTTTTTGTATTTATCTTGTTGGGCTTTGTTGATAGGGGATCGGTTGGCATGTAAAGCTCGTTAAACTCTGGTGATGTACATCCTTCTCCTTATTTCTATACAAATTTAACTTTTCAAAAAAAAAAATTCACATGAAGTTGGAAAAGCTCAGGAAGTTAATAAAATACATGTGTTTGGTTGAATATTAGCTATTGAAAAACCTATGAATTTTAACTTCCATGGATTTCTCAATTCCTACATTTCAAAGTAATATAATTACTGGGTGGGTGGGTAAGATTTTCTTCCCACATAATTTCCTAGGAAATAGATTTTTAACCAAATATGTTTTTTAAATTCCTATGATTTGCAATTCCTATGATTGGCACTTAAACTCTTTGCCCCCATGCATATTATCACAATAGATCATAGGTTGACGTGTCAGGCGAACACCAAGCTCGGAAAGAAGCGATGTCACCCACACAAGCTTAACACACGACTCAGCCAAGGCACGATACTCAACCTCGGTAGACGAACGAGCCACAGTCTTCTGTTTTTAAGAGCTCCAAGAAATAGGAGTGGAACCCAGATACAAAAGATAACCTAGGGTTGGGATATTTCGGTTTTTGGTTTTTTTTAGCCTACCCGCATGGTAATTTTTTTTTACGGTTCGGTTTCTGGATTTTTTAGTGAAGAACCGTAATAACCGAACCCGAACATTGATCAGTTCCTAACTACGGTTATTTCGGTTAACCGAAATACAAAAATGGCCCATAAATTTCGGTTCTTTGGTTACCCGAAATATGGTTCGGTTCCTATATTTAATTCGGTTCTTGTTAAAAAATCGGTTTTTTTTATATATTTTTCGGTTCTTCGGTTAAAAAATCGGTTTTTTATATATTTTTCGGTTCTTCGGTTACCCGAAATTATATATTTTTATATATTATTAATATATAACGGTTATTCGGTTTTTTTTGTTTTTCTTGTAAAAACGAACCGAACCCGAAGTTTTTTTACAAGAACCGAACCGAAAAATTTACTCAAACAAATTATCATTAACCGAATCGAACCGAACCGAAATGAGCGGTTCGGTTCGATTCTTCGGTTCCACGGGTATAAAGTCCCTGCCCTAAGATAACCTGTAGTAGAAGTATAATCATCCTTGTTGCCAACCCAATCAGCATCAGCAAAGCCATGAAGAAAGAGTGGAAGGTTGTGATGAATAATATTGCCATCAATAGATGTACCTCGAATATAACGTAAAAGGCGTTTTAATGCACTCCAGTGAGCAGTGGAAGGAAAATGCATAAATTGAGAGAGCTTGTTTACATCAAAACTGATGTCCGACCGAGTAAGATCGAGACAAATATTGCAAACTACCACAGTTCTAAAAATCCCTTCTAGGCCCCGCCTAGATGCTGGAAGGTCCTAGCCCGCCTACCCGTCCAGACCGCCTAGACACCCGTCTTGGACCGCGTAGGCCACCGTTCAGGCCGTCTAGGCGCTAGGCGGTCCTTCTCCGCCCAAAGCCCGCCTAGCGTTTTTTAGAACATTGCAAACTACCAAGTGCCATCCGAAATTCAGTTGGAGAGTCAAGAAGAGAGCCAGACTCTTTTCGTAAGACAGTGGACGAGCACATTAGAGTATTCATCTGACTTGCATCAGCCATGTTAACCTTGGATAAAAGATCAGTAATGTATTTGTGTTGATTAAAGAACAAACCCTTAGGATGATCATGAACCTCCACCCCTAAGAAATAACACAGGCTAGGGGACCCAAATCTTTCAAGGAGAATCGCATAGACAAGCGATTGATCAGGGTTTCAAGCAAGGAAACATCACTCCCCATAATAATTATATCATCAACATAGAACAATAAATACATAACAACCGATCCATGCCGAAGGATGAACAAAGAAGAATCAACAACTGAGTTAACGAAACCAACCTGAATAAGAATGTTGTGAAGCTCAGTGTACCATGCACGAGGCACCTGTTTGAAGCCGTAAATAGCCTTTTTGAGCTTGCATACATGATAAGGAAATTCTTTACTGATAAACCCGGGCGGTTGTTCCATAAACACATCTTTAGTGAGAGAGCCTTGCAAGAAGGCATTATTCACATCAATATGACTAAGAAGCCAGCCAGAAGAGACAGCAATAGTAAGAACCGTTCGAACTTGACCGGTTTAATTACCAGGCTAAAAGTCTGAGTGAAATCACAATGCGGTCTTTGATGGAACCCCTTTGCTACTAACCGGGCTTTATACTTGTCAAGAGAGCCATCAAGATTATATTTGACCCTAAACACCCATTTACAGCCAACTACATTGGCATGAGAATCAGGCTTGACAAGATCCCAAGTCTCGTTTTTGGCCAATGCTTCAAACGCCGCAGTCATAGCACTACGTCACTCGAGGTCTTTGAGGGCTTGTGTTATGTTTGTGGGTTCTCGATGAGGGTTGGTTTGAGTCGTGAGGTTGAGTTTATGGATGGGTCTAAAGACATTGTTTTTGGAGCGAGTCACCATAGCATGGTTCGGTGGGGGTGGTGTTGGTTCAACGGAAGATGGGGTCGACGAACTGGAAGAAGAAGAAGGAGAAGAGGAGGGAGTGTTAACCATAGAGGGGGAAGTTTGGGTACGTGAAGTGGAGAGAGTAGAGATAGATTTTGATGCATAAGAATTAGGGTTAGAGTCTTGAGAAAGAGGCAACCCAAAATTAGGGGTTGAAGGGGAGGGCATGGCTGGGGGCACATCAAGAGAGAGCGCCAGGACAGGCTGCGGGGGCGATGGTTCTGGTGGGAGAGGTGGTGGCCGAGTAATTGGAACACCGAGGAAAGTCCAAGAGGGGGTCGGCGGTTCCGCACTTGAGAAAGGCGGGGGTGTAGAACCGAGTGAAACCGAATTGAGAAAAGGGTACATATTCTCAAAAAAAATAACTTGTCTTGAAGTGTACACTTTTAGGGTTTTGGGATCTAGGAAAAAATAGGCACTTTGAGAAAGTGTGTACCCAACAAAAAGAAAAGGGAGAGATTTTGGGTCCATTTTATAATGAGTATAAGGCCTTAGCCATGGATAACACAAACAACCAAAGCATTTCAATTTTTGATAATTGGAGAGTTTGGAAAAGTTTAAAATAAGGAGACACATTTTGGAGGGTGGGAGTAGGCATACGGTTTATAAGATAAACTACAGTTTGAAAAGCAAAAGGCCATAAATCAGTAGGTAAACCTGAGAACGTCATTAGGGTTAGAGCCGTTTCAACAATGTGTCGATGACGCAACTCGGAATAACCATTGTATTGAGGAGTGTGAGGGGGTGTGGTGAGGTGCGTGACACCGTGATGGGCAAGAAAAGAGGCCAGGGCAATGTACTCACCCCCGTTATCGGAATAAATAGTTTTGATTTTGGATTGAAAATAATTTTCGACCAAGGATTTAAACTTAATGAAAGCTTCTTTTGTGTCAGATTTCTTTTTGAGAGGATAAATCCAAATGTATTTGGTGAAATGATCCACAAAAATTATGTAATATCGAAAACCCTCATTAGACAAGACAGGTGAAGTCCACAAATCAGAGAAAAGAACCTCTAAGGGCGAAGAGGAAGAGATAGACGATTGATGGAAAGGCAACTGAT
Source organism: Fallopia convolvulus (assembly GCA_964016875.1). Lineage (NCBI taxonomy): Eukaryota > Viridiplantae > Streptophyta > Magnoliopsida > Caryophyllales > Polygonaceae > Fallopia > Fallopia convolvulus. Next base: position 16,857,815 of record OZ024719.1, read on the forward strand.
GACTTTTATTAATGAAACAAGAATTACAAGATTCAAACTTAATTGAAGAACAACCTAAATTAAAATTGGATCACATAAATTTAAGAACATAATGAGACGGATGTCCAAGCTTGTGATGCCAGGAAGACTCAAGGGATTGTTGGGCGACATGAGCTTGAGGAGAAACCGACAATGGCCAAGAATAAACCCCATCTATCCAAGGACCACTAAGAAGAACCTTGCCCGTGAGAAGATCCTTCACAAGAAAAGTAGTTGGTAAGAATTCAACGGAAATATTATTTTGGGAAGTAAATTGAGACACAAATATGATATTTTTAGAAATTTGAGGAACATGGAGCACATGATCAAAATTGAAAGTTCGGTTGTTTGTATTAAGAGAGAATTAGCCAACATGAGAGATAGAAAGACCTTTACCATCACCAATATGTAGGGAATCAGGACCTTCATATGGGTAATGAAGACTCAAGTTTTTAAGATCATAGGTTGTTGTGTGAGAAGCACCGATGTCCATTAGCCATGACTGACTAGTGTTAGCGGCAAAATTGGCTTGGGGTGGCCGAGGGGTGTAGTTCGGATTGTACGGGGCTGGCGGACGGGCATAGGTGGGTGGGCGTAGGTTAGGAGCTGCTTGACGAAACCCGCCACAATGGAACATGACATGGCCACGTTCTCCGCATCATTGACATTTGCCAAGGAACGACCGTGGTCCTGTCATGGTTGGATTAGGGTTTAAGGAATTTTTGGTGATAGGAAGGGGCGTTATTAGGGTTTTGTGAATTAGGGTTAGGGTTAGGGTTTTGAGGAGGCCGAGGGTTATAGGGCTGAGTAGGCGTCGAGGATGACTACGTGTTGGAGCGGGGCTTGAAGCGAGATTTGGACTGCATCGTCATAGCAAATGTCGGAGCCAAAGAGGGGGATTCGCTGGCTTCGATCTTGAGTTGAAGCTCTTTCTGAATGAGCTTTTCATGCAATTTTTCAAAGGTGATTGTTGTGTCCCGAGCATGAACACCATCAATAACAACTTGATAAGATTCATCAAGACCATTAAGAACATAATCGATCACATCTTCCGGGTCTTGTTCTTTGCCAAGAGAGGCCAAGAGATCGGCACACGTCTTGACTTGTTGCATAAAATCGGAAACCGATTGTGAGCCCTTCTTTAAGTGTCGGAGTTTTTCTTTCAATTGATGAATGTGCCCCCTAGAGGGCTTGGCATAAGTGTCAGCCAGAAGTTTCCATGCCGCTTGAGAGGACACTGCACGAGTGACAAGAGTATACACTACCAATTCTCGGGCTTTTTGTAACGTTATAAATTCATTACGACAAGGCCATAATTCATTACAATAGGTCTAATGTAATAGTTTTTCGGGATTTTTAATCCGCTACCTAAGGCCGCGTTACCCTAGACCTAATGTAACGGATGTATAACCTATTGTAATGGTTTCATGATTTTAGTCAATACCATTACAATAGATAAAACATCCATTACCTATTACATCCGTTACATAACCATTACAATTGACACAATCATTACATTAACTAGTATAATGTTACCTTTGCTACATCCATTACATTATATACTAAAGCATTACATTTGTTACATCCGTTACCACTTCATACACTTCCATTACCTTATTACTAAATGTACAACTATTACATTAGGCAATATATGTGTTACTGTATAACATATTATTTATATATTATTTATTATTTTATATGTAAACTTGTATATAATTATTTCAATATGAAAAACCTGAAATAAATGTGAAAGAAGATCTTTAAATACACACTGATATTAATATGCTTAATCATAGTACTTACAAAAGTTAGAAAGCATCCTGCTAAGTACATATATAAGCTAGTACCAACACAAAATGGAATAAGGTTTAGGCTATCCAAGCCTTAGGCATGCACAAGTATACCATTCAATCCAAAACATTGTAAGAACCCTTCACATACAGTTTATAAGTACCCAAAAAGTAGCTCATCCTAGATCCATTCCATCACTGACCATTGATTAGTTCAAAGCAACTTCACCAACATCTTCTTCTTGACCATCTTCATCTTGACCAGCATCTTCATCATGATTATGACCTTCATGCAATAATTACATAAGCTAAAAATCAGATTTCAACAATTCTCACATACATGTCTAACTTATCAATACTTCCCACATCATCAACAAAACTAGACAATGACTTCTAACAAACATTTTTCCTGCATCACGACATAAGCTACTTAGTTACTTGATACCATAGTATCTCTAAATGAAGAAGCATTCTACTCTAGAAAATAATAAGAGAATAATAAATATAAGATAATTGTTAAATAGAAAAAGTAGATACAGACCCTAAGTTCTTTTTTAATCCAAGCTCAACTACTTCATTAACGTGATTCATTAAGTAAATTTATAATAGAGGTCAATTATGATTGATTAATCCAAGACCCATCCACCTTTAACTTGCTACATAAACAATTATAGTACAAAAAAATTAATCAAAAGAGTGACCAAGATTTGAAAGCAAAACAGAGAAGAAGACATTAAAAATACCTTTAATAAATTAAATATTGCATCAAAATTCATCACACATTACAAGATATCAAATGAAATGGGACAATACATTACAAGATAGCACATTAAAAGAGACAATGCATTCTTCTGAACATGATTGGATAGAGGCCAGGTTAACACTTTTCTCGGATAGAGGCCAGGTTAACACTTTTCTCTTTAATAGTTATTTTCATATTAAAGGCTAACCTAGAATAAGCAGAAGAAAAAGAAGTAAAATCATGTTTATAATGGATGTCTTTTAAACTACAAGACATCCATTATAAACATGATCATCTAATACAATACATACACCATGAGCAGAATAATTAAATTTCATGGAGCTAAACAGATCACATCACTCCAGAAATTATTCAGCTGAGGTACATACAAATACTAACTTGTGCAAGCCATTCCATTGTTTAATGTATAGACATATTGCCATGAAAAAACATAAAAAGTATAAAATCTGACCTCAACCAATTTTGCAGCAAAATACTTGATGTAATCTCTTCCAATATTCTTCACAATACTATCTACCAAATACAGTGATGGAAGCTTTTGATCACTAGGAACCTGCAGGTTTCACAATTAACATTAGTTGTGATAATCACAAACCAAGTTTTCGTAAGGTGGATCAAGAACCAGTTAACATAAAGTTGATGATAACTTGTTTAAAAGACAAAAGAGAAACACACATCAAAGAAAAGCTCTACTATATAGATAGATAGGTATTCAAGTGCAGTGAAATATTTTTTTTTCACTTCTACCAAACCATATTATTCAACCAACCACTCCCTTGTTTGGAATGATGATGAGCTCTGTTGATAAAATAAACCAGTCTAGCACACATTATAGAATTACATTTGTTTTTACTCACTTTGAAGCCAGGTATTTTCACAATATTCAGCAGCTTGCATAAAGTTGTGGTCTTCGGTTCTTAAGTTCTTGCAAATGCCAAGGGAAAAAGGTTGAGTCACTTAAAGTTATTAAATATAGAAGCAAAATCTCAAATGGAACAAATCATAAAGCAATATAAAAACAAGTGACATCACTATTTGGAAGAATTATATGCTTGGAACAAGTGCTAAATTCATGTACGTCCATAAATGTTGGCTTTAACAAGCTCACTTTGAAAGTATTTTCACAATACTTGATCAACAACTTGAATAAAGTTGTGGTCTCGGGTTCTTGTGTTCCTACAAATTCCAGTGGAAAAAAGCTTGAGGAATTCAAATGTACCATAAATTAGCCAACTATCATGTGGGTGTGTGTGTGTGGGGTGAACAATGTACTTGTAATTCCATGGAGAAAGGGCTTGGTGAATAATGTACTTGGAGACAATTCCTTCATAGATTAGAATTGACACCATAACTAACACACCCACTATATATGAATTGACACCATAGCTAATTAATTTTAGTCAGCACAGTACACAAATCATAAGTGTGAACCTGTTATATATAATATTGCACACATACACACTGGAGACAAAGCACACACATCATGAAAACAAAAAACATCCACCATGTCAGCCTCCGTAATGGTGATAGGCTAGAGGCCAAAGCACACACATCATGAAAAAGAGGCCAAGATAATGAGTCTAGCTTCATTTTTGTTTCATTTATTTCATCAATTTTAATTTGATTGATACACAGTAGAGTATAGGTTAGAAGTTTTAGCCCTTTTTAAGTTAGATTTATCTCCTCTCCTAGCTCTCTTAACTTGACCTAATTGGTTATCTATGCTACAGCCATCTAGATGCAAATTACAGATTGTAAAGCAAAACTTAATTAATTAACTTTGTTTTTAAACTTTGGGGTCTTTTTTTTGGTAAATTTTGATTATGCAGGAGCAACACCTAAATTGGTTCTTCAGCTAATGAATATCAAAGGGATAAGCATAGCTCATGTGGAGAATATCCAAGTAAGTTTCTCATGGTAGCATTTATAATCATTGAATATAATATAATTAACATAAAGTAAACTATGTATACACTAACCTGGAACATTAGTAATTCGGGTTTCGAGAACTAGAAGAGGCTGTCATGCAGCTTTAGTTTTGTTTGACCGAAAAATCCAGTCTATCCCTAAATATTCCTCATGTACTCAGTAAAAAGGCTAACTTCTCTATTGCATGCTGTTGGCATATTTGTCAGTTAACCTACAATGATCTAAGTTGTGAAAATTCTAACCAAAATGATGCAAGAATCTAAAAGACAATCTCAATCATAATTGGATGACACCCTAATTTTTGGATCTAACCATGCACCCAACCAACAAAAAATGACATTAGGTCCTACTCTAGGGATGCATAGAAGCTTCATATAAAAGTCAGGCCATCTAGGCAAATAAGTACATGTGACATGTCCATTATTTCAACTTTCATTTTGTTCTAGATGTGGTGAAGTTTTATGTTGGATTGAATCTTTTTTCGATTAAGGAATCACCAAGACTAGAAGAAGATCATGCCAAGTCAAAACCCAGCAGTGAGCAATGCAAATAAGACAATGAAAGCACTACTAGAAATTAAAAATAAGATAATGAAACTTGAATGCAAAGATTTACAGTACAAAATTCATAAAGTTACAAAAAAAAAGGAAAGGTGAAAAACATTCCAAGAATCAAACAAATCTGTTAGCATCTATGACACCAGTATACAGCCCCACCTAAAGCAAAGTTATGATTGATATTCTATGTTGTAATAAGTGACTCACATGTGAAGTATGAATAGAGACACAAGATTCCACTGCAAAGATGCTTTGAAGCCTTACCAAAATTTGCAATATCAGGGGCATAGGCCAACTAACCATAAGTTTAGAATTCTTCTTCCATTGAGCAAATCATGTAGGTGTGGAAATCATATTTCCGTGTAAGGTGATGATTCTTCCATAAACAAGGAAGAATAGATGGTCATTTTTCTTAGATCTTAAAGCATATATGCACAAAGGTCATAATCTTTGTCCAAAATATAGCTTTTGAAATAAGACATCAGCAAGTACTTGAATAATGCTTAATGTCATATCATATACCATAGAATAAAAGAATAGCATTAGATCAAACAAAGTTGTGCAAATTCCAACAAAAATAAGGGGGGAACACATTGAAATTTAACCATTTGGAAGTGAATCAAACAAACCGACACCAAACAGAATCATCGGATCTACAAATTTGGACTATACAACTCACAGAAACCCTAATTAAGACAAGCAAAAGAGAATGAGAAAAATGATTCACCGTCTGTTATCATAATCAGCGATTGCAAAGTGGTGACGACGGGGGAGTGTTGAATGATGGACCAGCCGATGGAACTCACCCACTCCTCATTCTCCTTCTCGGAATCGGCAACGAAGTACAAAAAAATAAGATCATGCGCCGATGGAGATCTGGAAAGCCTTGGGTTGGTGAACGTCGTCCTCGGCACCTTTGATGGTGATGCACCTGCCCTCAAGGTGGCACGGAGAAGCGGGAGACGTCGGAGTTGAGGAACTACCTTGCTTGAGCACGAACCAGCGGCGACGCTAGTAGGTGGTGTACTCGACCTGCTTGTTGGCGCCTAGCACCGAGGTTGGCCATGCCAACCACCATCGTCATCAATGAAAGTTCTGTGAAAGGGCGGTAGAATGTCGGCGGGGTGAACTTAATCGAAGGTTGGCGACTAGGTGAAGGCTGATGACAGTCCCAGGGATTGAAATGGTGAGGATTGAGGCGGCTCACAATGAGTTGGGGAGGGAGGATCAATTTTAGGTCAGAATTTGGGATTCAATTTAGGGTTTTAATGATTTAGGAGAGAGAGGGTTATAATGTTTTAGGCGACTGTGCTGGGGGGCAAAATATTGGAATTTAAAAAAGAGAGAGAGAGAGAGCTGAAAATTTAAATGGGGTAGTTTCATCTTTCTATTTCAATTACTTTAGATTTTTCATAGGCAAAAACTTGAATTTTGACAAAATTTAAATTAGAGCCAAAATTGTTACTTTGGCGCACTTACTTTTAGGTTTTGCGCCAAATTTTTGGAACCCAATTATTCATTACACTTGCTATATTACTCGTTACTTTAGGTTTTACTTTTTTTCCACTTTTATAACTGTTACGTTTGTTATAAATATGTGTTGTATTAGACCACTTGTGTTACAATAAACCGTTACCTTAGATCACACTTTTTTCTATTTTTACAACCGTTACCTTTGTTATAAGCATGTGTTGCATTAGATAGCTTGTGTTACAACAAGCCGTGACCTTAGCTCATACTGTTACATATGATAATAAACCATTACATTAGATTTTCTATTGTAACACAATGAAAAAACATTACAAATCTTTCGTTACAAAAAGCCCGAGAATTGGTAGTGTACGTAGCAACCGTCGGCGAAAGTGTACTAACGAGGGCACCAAACAAAAGATGATCTTGGCGCAACCACGTGGAGTAAGCCGGATTTGGAGTAGTAGTGTTGGATCAACAATTAAAATTTGGTAGTGTTTTGGGAGGGGCGGGATGAGATCCTTCAAGGAATTTGAAGAGATCATACCCGATGAGAATAGACTCAATTTGAGTTTTCCACGTAACATAGTTGGTGGATGTTAGTTTGATAGCATTATGGAATTGACGATGATGAAATGTTTGGATGGTTCAACATCATTCGGGATTATGTGATTGTTCGTCCCCATTGGAGAACGAACAAAAAAAAACAAGAGAGGATCAAGCTCTAGATACCATATAGAGTTTTTTGTAAAGGCTGATGATTATTATTGAGAGATTTAATCTCTTTATATAAAGATTACAAGTACTTAGGCTCCAAGCTACTAAGCCATAATATCATAATATCTAGGGTTTACATAATACAAAAGATAATAGCAATAATCTAAAGATATGAATAACCCTAAGATAGGCAAATATAATAAAAAATATATGAAAGAGATATTCTAAGAATTATCCTTAACATAAACATCTACCTCCGCTTGGAAAATTTTGAACGATCTTCTTCTTTTATTGATTGTTCTCTTAGCTACTACAAGACAAAGTTCAAACTTCTTTGTTCATAGTAGTCTCCGAACTCTAAGAACATTAATGAACTTTCTCAACCTAAGTACTAAGAACAACTCAACTAAAACAAGAATCTAAAACCATACGACCTTCACTTTATCTCTACTCGATCAGTTCTCTAACTTCTGGGAACACACTTTTCACCATCGTCGAGATCATACACTAACCATTGGGGACTTATCTGGATTGCTCCTTCTTGACTGCTTGGCTCTTTTAGGGTTTTGCTTGAAGTTTTGTGAGAAGCAATTTGCAAGAGCACTATTCATGAGCTTATATAGTGATGCTTGGGGCTCAATCTTATCTTTTAGTGCATTTGTCCGAAATACCATTGTCTTGCTCTCTAAGTATGTGTATTTCTTCACATGTGATTCAATTTAAAATTTCTCAACTCTTCAAGTTCATCGGACCATTGGATCAATATGAGAAACAGACTACACCTTTGTTTTGTTTGGAACAGGCTTTCGTATTTCATGTTGAGTTGTCTTTGTCTTCATATGTGAGTTCCCTTCTCATGGAAACTTGTCACTCATGAGTTCCCTAAATGGTAACTTCTTCATTTAGCTTTCATTCAGTTTGATGATTTGTTACTCTTGAGTTTCCTTGATGAGAATCTATTTGACTCGAAATTCCCTTGAATTTCTTTAACATAACACATTAGTTTCCTAATGGTGTTGTTATCAAAACTAGAAAGTTCGATTGTTGTTTCAGTGTTGTAGAACCAAGTTCTCAATATCATCCCAACAAATAAGTTTCATTATATATGAAATAAAAACTTATTTAATATATTATAATGCACTGCGCACCTAACATAGTAACACTCTAGCTAGCTAGCTATGGCAACCCATGCCATTGAAATTTTTTCATATAGTTATTATATAGTATGTATATATTAGCAATCCATATAGTCATCGTTCTCATCATTGGTTGGCTTATAAAGTATATATTGTCATACTTCACTGTTATATTTAAAAAAACAAAACAGAAATACATTATATTCTTGCATGTTATGAGCATCCTCTCCAAATTCCACCTTGCATGTTTCCATTAACTAAGCAATCAAAACATGAAATTGAAATACCAACTTGCATTGTAATTTTATCACTAACATGACCATTACCATTATTACAAAATATCGAATATACTAAATACACCTGAATTAATTTTGCCTAAAAAAACTATGAGCATCATCTCCATATTCCACCTTGCATGTTTCCATTTATTAAGCAAAAGGAATCAACACATGAAGTTCAAACTCCCTAATACCATATTATGCTATTATCACCGTCTCCGTGATAGCCAATTAATAGCACATCAATATTACCATTTGGGAAATTCGTAAACACCCCCCACCCCCAATTTTAGGGTATAGTTGAGAAAAATCAGTTTGAACTTTAAAATTGGCAAATAATTAACCCCAACTATATGGGGTGGATTGCGATCATTAGTACTATGAGTATATCATCTCATCGGAGATGATATTTTTTGATCTTTAACAATTACTTAGTATTGTATTTAACGCTAATGTTATTTATAATCAATTTAAAAATTTTTAAAATGGAAGTGATTTTGATCATTCGCTGCTAATTTCCCTAATCATTATCGCATAATCAAAAACAAAAATGTGGAATTTAATGTTTTTTGGTGAAATCGAAAGACAGCGTCTGAGTCTCTGACCCCTCTCATTCTGCGCCCTGAACAATTCAGGTATATGTCTCATATGGCCCTAATTTGTGACAGCATACAAGTCAGTCACGTAACTCGCCACTTTCCCCATACCTTCCAGGTCGAGGCCTGGCATGTGGGCCCATTCTTACCTGGCCCACTTTCCCTTGTCCCCTCCTCAGCCATCAGGTGGGCCCATTCTGTCCCCCTCCCAGCCCGACACAAAGTACTCCCCTAAATTTCCGTTTCAGCCCCCTGTCCCCTTCCTGGCCTCCTCTTGCCACATCAGCCTACTCTCCGCCTACGTGCCCCGTGACGCGTTGGCTGCCACTTCACCCTTGCCACTCCTCTCCCTATATAAACCCTCCTCATCTTCCCATCCTTTCACCACACACCACAACAAACACAAATTACATCACAAGTAGCTAGTCGGAAAAGGTTTATTTAGAAGAATTTTTGAAATGGCGGTGGAGAGAGTTGTGAAGGAGAGTGATGCCAAGGCCCTCGAGTTCATCGAGGAGATGACCACAAACTGCGACGCGGTGCAGAAGAGGGTGCTGGCGGAGATACTCTGTCGCAACGCCAACACCGAGTACCTTAAACGACACGGTTTGGAGGGGAAGACGGACCGCCACACCTTCAAGTCTCGGGTCCCGGTGGTAACGTACGAGGATATCCAGCCGGATATTCAGCGGATTGCCAATGGCGACTTCTCTCCCATCCTGTCGTCGGAGCCTATCTCTGAGTTCCTCACTAGGTGAATATATATACTCAATTAACGTACAATTCGATCGATCTGTTAATATATATAGTACTTAGGTTTTGGTCTAATTCGAAAGGTCGTATTTTTTGTAGCTCGGGGACATCTGGAGGCGAAAGGAAGCTGATGCCGACCATCCGGGAAGAGTTGGACAGAAGACAACTTCTTTACAGCCTTCTAATGCCCGTTATGAACTTGTATGCATTTTATTTTACTGTTTACTCTTTTAAATTAATTAGTTTTCAACATCAGTAATTTTAGATCTCTTCAGATTAATTTTAGATCTCCCGATCATCACGGCTAGTCATTTATCACTATCATATATAGATATCTGATAGCTAGTCAGATGTATTTTTGTCGTGCTCGTGGTTCTTCAGGTTCTCTTGTGGTCCCGGCACTCATCTCTTTTGGAACTATTAAACACGTGCTGAACCAACCCCAAATTTTCTTCTTTGTATTTTCAACCAACATATATATATATATATATATATATATATATATATATATATATATATATATATATATATATATATATATATAGGGGGAGGTTCCGGTAGAAAGCTAATTGTGGTAGAAAGTGAGTGTGAATTTGAGGTGTTGGATTAAAATGAATTGATGGTTAGATTTGAGAATGCAAAATAGTTAAAATAGGATGAATATCACTAGATTAGATGTCATTTACCAAAAAAAACTCACATCCCATAAAAGTAGCAAACAAACCATTTTAAAAAAAAATAAAAAAAGAAGGAATTAACTTACAAAATCTGAAATATCATATGGATATTGATTCTCTCTCCTCTTTTTAAAATACAAACAAATCATATTTTTAATATTGATTCTATCCTATTTTTAAAACTAAATTGATATTGACGAAACTTTATATATCTATTCTCGTAGCATACCAAATCATCGAATACCAACTTGATGAACAATGAATATACATTTTCGCAGACTGCCTAGTGAATACCAATGTCATAAATAATGAATATGTATTTGTATTATGGTGAATATGATTAAAATGAATAATTAGATAATCTCGATCATTATAATTTTATAAATAAATATATATATTAAAATGAAAATGAATACATCTATTTTTTATTGAATACATATTAAAATGAAGATAATTCATCATTCAATTACGTACATGAATATTATGAGTTTGTCACAACCCAATTACATAAAATTGAAGATGAATATCATTACTAATTTCATGAATATCATCACCCTATCTTCATCTCTCGATCTTCATCTTCATAATCTTCACCTTTCAAATCTTCAAATACTCCACTTAGTATCATAGGAAATTGTGAATATGACAAAATCTAGTGAATATCAATACTTCAAATATTGAATATCAACACACACCAACTAAACTAGTTTGCAAGGATGAATATCAGTACACACTTTATTGAATACCATAATTAATCTCAATGAACATCGTCAAAGCATAATAAATAAATTCATAAAGTCAATAATGAATACCACATACTAAACCAATTTTAAAGTATGAATATCAATGCACATCGTAATGAATATAAGCATTTATCTGAATGAATATCACCAATTCAACCGAATTAATATAAAATCAGTGAATGAATCAGTTTACTCGTCTTCTATCTAGAAAATAATTGCAGCACTACAGACAATAATAAACTTGAAGAGATTTAATCTAATTTTGACCATTAATCTAATCAATCTAAAATTGTGATCATTACCTGAAAATTCTAATTGTGACCACACCTCTTTAACGTCTAATGAAATATCTCTCCCCATCCGTTCAACTTGCCAACAACAAACCCAGACCAACATAAAAAGAAAACTGAAGTTGAAAGAAGTAGCAAAGTACATATATAACACAAACCAATATAGGATGAGCCCAGTTTCAAGCCTTGCAATGTTTGTGGTAGGGTGTTTGGTAGTGCTGGGCTTCCAGATTTAATCTAAGAATAGAATGCCAGGATGTGCATATTCCGACACAAAACTTCACGGAATCGGCACCGAATCGACAATGGAAAGGCAAAAAATTAAAAAACGATAGAACTTCACCGAATGGGTGTCTATGCGTTTAAAGTACAAATCACCAATTGAAAAGGCAAAAAAACGATTGTAAATGGTAGAATAAAGGATAGAATAGTCGATTGTTCCATGGAAATTCAAAAACCTGCATAGAATCGGTGAATCCGCTTGAGGAGAGATATGAGAGAGAAAGTGATAGATATTTTTGTAACTAAACCGTAAAAAATAAAAAAAAATAAAAAATATCCTTCAAATTGTAACTTATTAAGACGTGTTTTCATGAAACGCGTGTTATATGCACCTTTGACACTTAAATCTGGAACGTTCAATAATATCCATCTAATGGTCTATAATAACACCCATTTTTCACCATAAAAACCTTTCTACCAGATCCTTATACTATATATATATATATATATATATATATATATATATATAGATACTAGCTAGGTCCGGTATAAATAATATATATCCAACAGAAACTAATTAATGTTCCAAAATGAGTCTATGTTTTTAAACGTCATGTAGTTGAATTGGCTTTTGAATCTTATGCATACGTATTTTTATAATTTAGCCGGGTTTTAAATTTACTTGTTAATGAAAAAATTAAACAGGTATGTTCCTGGAATGGACAAGGGGAAAGCACTTTGCTTCCTTTTCATAAAGGCAGAGACTAAGACTCCGGGCGGGCTTGTGGCCCGGCCCGTACTCACCAGCTACTACAAGAGTGACAACTTCAAGAACCGCGGATTCGACCCCTACAACCAGTACACCAGCCCAACCGAGTCTATCCTTTGCCTCGACTCTTTCCAGAGCATGTATTCCCAGATGATCTCCGGTCTCTACCAACGCCTTGAAGTCCTTCGGGTTGGGGCCGTCTTTGCCTCGGGCCTCCTTCGGGCCATCCGCTTCCTCCACCTCAACTACCAAGACCTCTGCCGCGACATAGCCACAGGCACCCTAAGCCCCAAGATCACCGACCCGTCAATCCGACGGGCCATGTCCAAGATCATGAGGCCCGACCCGGATCTGGCTTGTCTCATCAAAAAGGAGTGCTCGAGGGAGAATTGGGAGGCGGGGATCATCAAGCGGATCTGGCCCAATACCAAGTACCTGGAGGTGATCGTGACGGGTGCCATGGCTCAGTACATTCCGACGCTCGACTACTACAGCGACGGACTACCCAAGGCATGCACCATGTACGCGTCCTCCGAGTGCTACTTCGGGCTTAACCTCAGGCCCATCGCTGACCCGTCCGAGGTCACATACACCATCATGCCTAATATGGGCTACTTCGAGTTCATGCCTCTTGATTCTTCTCCGACATCAAACGCTAACCTGGTGGACCTTGCGGACGTGGAAGTAGGCAAGGACTACGAGCTCGTCATCACCACCTATGCCGGGCTCTACCGGTACCGCGTGGGCGACGTCCTCCACGTCACGGGCTTCCACAACGCAGCCCCCCAGTTCCGCTTCGTCCGACGCAAGAACGTCCTCCTCAGCATCGACTCGGATAAGACCGACGAGGCGGAGCTTCAGAAGGCAGTCGACAACGCCTCCGCCCTCCTCCGAGAACACTCCGACGCCTCTATAGTCGAATACACCAGCTATGCTGACGCCAAGGCCACCCCAGGGCATTACGTCATATACTTGGAGCTAATGATGCCAAATGCAGCCAACGGCAGCGGCGGCGGGTGGCCCGCGGACGAGCTGCTGAGGAGGTGCTGCCTGGAGATGGAGGAGTCACTCAACTCGGTGTATAGGCAGTGCCGGGTCGCGGACGGGTCGGTGGGCCCGCTTGAGATCCGGATCGTGAGGCCCGGGACTTTCGAGGAGCTGATGGACTACGCCATCTCGAGGGGAGCGTCGATTAACCAGTACAAGGTGCCAAGGTGCGTGAGCTTCTTGCCGATCGTTGAGCTGCTCGACGGCCGGGTTGTGTCGACCCATTTCAGCCCGGCCCTGCCTCGGTGGAGCCCTGGTGTTGGTGTTGGTGCTGGACGGAGGGATGTTGTTTGAGAAGTACAAGCAAATCAAGAAAGAAGCCACATGTGGTGGGTGGGGTCTTCTTTAGTTGTAGATTTGAGGTTTGGGGAAATGAATGATGTGTACGTTTTTTTCAATGAAATAAATGTGGCTAAAATAAGAAGAATTATGGAATGTCTTTTTATTAATTATTTGGTCGGTTACTGTAGTGTCATATTCTCAGTGATCAATTGGCTTAGCTTGCTTGGAAATTTCATGAAAGTTTAGTTTAATTTGTTTGACAAAATTATGGCTAGACGTCTTTTTCTTCATGTGCTTGCCTTCTCATGTATGGTTTAAAATAGATGACCAACAAAATCGATCACTTTCAGCGATATAAATTTCGCTATAAATTTTTCTTCAGCACAGTGGTTTTATGTGGGGTATATCACGTACATTGATTGTGGTGTCATAATAACGAGGACTTATGGTCAATCAATTAATTATTATACCCTCCATTTCATAAAATAATGGCCATCGTCGACCATTTTACATTTTATGAGAAAACTAACAAATACAATATATAAATTTGATCCTATTCATTAATTAACCTGAACTTCGACGGCGAGGATGAATAAGTATGGCGATAGGGGATCGTCCTACCTAAGGTCCCGTTGAGGGTAGAATTGTTCTGTCGGTCCGTTGTTGACAAGGACTGAGAAAGAGACCGTTTCCACACATTCTCGGATCCATCCCAAGAATTTGTCATTAAACCCGAATTTGTGGAGTATCTCAGCAAGGAATTCTCAGCTGATTCGATCATAGGCTTTTTCCATATCTAGTTTGATAGCGATCCACCCCTCCTTCCCACTTTTGTTTCGGAATGAGTGGAAGATTTCATGCGCAATGAGCGTATTGTCGTGGATGCTCCTGTTCATAACAAAAGCCCCTTGCATTGGATGGATGAATCTGTTTAGTACTCTTTTGAGACGGTTTGTTAGGATTTTTGATATTACTTTATATATTGTGTTGCATAGACTAATTAGCCTGTAGTGATTGGTTGAGTTGGGATTGTCACATTTGGGTAATAGAGTTATAAATGTATGGTTTATTTGTTTTAAAATTTTACCAGTGTGAAAGAAGCTTTTAACAGCCTTTGTCACATCCGAACCGACAATATGCCAATACTTCTTATAGAAGCTGGCCGGCATTCCATCCGGGCCGGGGGATTTATCATCCCCGATATCAAATAATGCGTTCTTTATTTCGATATTTGTTACCGGTTTTGTGATTTCCGTGTTATCTGCATCGGTTACTTCTTTCTGGATGGTTTGGGTCATGCTTTGGAGTTTTCTGTGGTTTATTTCCAACGCCCGAAAACGGTTTTGGAAATCCCTTTTGATTTCTGTTTCGATGTTTTCTAGTCTAGTGATTTGCGTTCCCTCTGCTGAACGGATTTCTTTGATATTGGTTTTATTTCTTCTGCCACTTGCAATCCGATGGAAGTATTTCGTGTTCTTGTCATTTAGTTTTATGTGGTTGTTTTTAGCCCTTTGTTTCCAATAGGTGTTGTGGAAATTGATTAGGCACGACCGTTTTTTAGCCAGCCTTTCCTGCTTTTGGACTAGTTGAGTGTTTTTATTTTCTATGATATCTTTTTGAATTTGAAGCAGATCTTCGTCTAGTTTCTTTATTTGTTCAAAGATGTTTCCAAAAGTGTGCTTATTCCATGCTTTTGCTTTGATTTTAAGGAGCTGTGTTTTTTTGGTGAGATTAAACATATGTGATCCACCAGCGTTATGACGCCACGCTTGTTTGATGACATTCTGGAAATCTTTTCTAGAGGTCCACATCATTTCAAATTTGAATGGTTGTGCTTTAAATGGTACTCCTGTTAGGAGATCGCACGAGATAGGGCAGTGGTCGGAGGTTGAGAAAGCATGGTTTTTCGTCGCTATGGACGGGTACCATTGAATAATTTGGTTACTTACTAATGTGCGGTCTAATTTCTCAAACATAGTATCTTCGAAGTGTTTGGATCTTCTCCAGGTAAATTTGTTTCCTAAAGTTGGAATATCGCAGACGTCACAGTCATTTTTAAATTTAATGAGCCGTTCAAACTTGGACTGGTGCGGGTTTGCGCCCCCTTGTTTTTCATCAAGGTGTTGTATTTCATTGAGGTCCCCCATAATGATACATGGAAGGTTACAATTCTGGATAAACACTTTGAGTTTCATCCAAAACTGATCTTTTTCTTGTGCCCTTGGCGGAGCATAAGCAAAAATAATGATGAATTCATTGTTAGTTTCGAGGTTCGTATACTGGAAGCTTATGAAGCGTTCGTCTCTATGGATAGTTTGGATTCTTTCATTCGAGAGATGGGCCCCCTTCCAGAGGACACAGATCCCTCTAGCAAATCCGTTTGCCGAAATGAACTCGATAGAGTCGAAACCAGCTTTTTGCTAGTATTTACATTCTGGCAGGGTTTGGGCTTTTGTTTCGACAAGTGATATTAGTTGGATATTTTCGAGGCGACATAAAGCACCGATCTCGGTCCAAAAGGACCTACGCTTCATGCCCCTACAGTTCCATAGGCTTATCTTCATAAAAAACTAACTGATTTGTGGCTTTTGGCCCTTCGAGGGTAGGGAGGATTCCATATTCTTTTTTCCAACAATTTCTTTATATAGTTGTGTAGTACTACAACTAGGGATGTAAGATTATTGGCTTTAATGGCCTGCTTAAATTGGGTTTCCCACTTTGTCTTGGAGCAAAATCCTTCCCATAGTTTTCTTTCGATGTGGGTAGCTGCCTCTTCTTCCGGTCCCCGTAACTATAGTTTTCGGGGTCGGTCTGGAAGAAAGCGAATCAAATGGGAAAAACCCAAAAGTGACTTTATTAAATTGAATTTTGATGGTGCAGTTAATGCAGATGGCGTGGCTACATTTGGGTTCATCCTCAGGGACTCTGGTGGCTCCCCCATCCACTTTGACTGAGGACTGATTGGTCGACAGTCTGTGTTGATATCCGAGACCATCGCCTTGCGCCAGGGACTTCTCGAGGCCACTAGACGTGGTATTCCTCGGATCCATATCGAAGGCGACAATTTGCAGCTGGTCAATGCAGTTCTCGGTGACTGGCGCTGCCCGTGGGAGATTGAGTTGCTACGTACGGACATTCACTGCTTGTTGGCTCGCTTCCAAGATTGGAGCATTTCTCACGTTGGGCGGGAGTGCAATTCTGTGGCGGACTTCATCGCTGGATCGTTTAGGCGTGTCTCCTCCGTCCCACTTGCAGCTGATTCGGGTCTTCTTATCCTCATCCGTCAGGATGCTCTAGGGCGATCACTAACCTATTAGCGGTTACCCTAATTTCTTTCATTATCAAAAAAAAAAATTAATTAGCCTAGCTATTTGTTCAATAGTAAAAGTCATTCTAGCTTCGAGAGGGTTATTGACAGTTTTGACATTAAAATATTTTTATTTTCAACATCAGTAATTATCATTTTAGATACTTTTTTATAATTTTTCTAAATTATCTAAAATGGTAATTATTACTCAATAAATTCAATATTTTATTTTATTTATTATCCAATATCTTTACATTTCTCTTTCAAGTAGAATAAATGCTCCACATTTATGTATTAATTTTGAACAATATTAAAATTTAATAAATATTTAAATATTTATTTGAAAGACATTATAAAACATATGTACAAATTAACTACGCATCTCTTTTTAAAATTTGAGATTCTTCTTATAAGAAAAAAATATAAACACTATTATGATATAAAAATATATGAAGACATAATATTTTTTTTTAAAAGCCACAATATCATTGTTAGTTGTTCACTATTTCATATGTATGAAAAAATTAAAAAAAATAAACATCTAAAACGATGATAGATTAAACAAATAAAATCAAAATACAAAACTAATCAATAAAATTTACCGCATGAGCACCAGTTCCGTTGTACGCCCAAAAAACAAGGTTCATATAAGCTAGCTCTATAAGAGCATGTACGTTTATGCATACAGTAGAACCTCTCTAAATTAATACTCAATAAATTAATATTTTTCTCTGGTCCCGACTTGGGCCAATGCAAAATTTATCAAATTTCGATAAGATAATAAGATAATATATTTTTTAAAAACCTCTATATAAATATAAGGTCCCATTAATATCATAAATTAATAATTATATAAAAAGTTACATAGTCATAAGACTCATAACTAAGAAAATCTAATAAAATATTATTGTTGTGTTGTTTGTTTTTTCTTAGTTCTATTTGGAGCTTATCTCTAACTTTTCTTATTGCATCCAACATTTCTAGCGTTGTTATGAAAACAAATTTTGTAGTGTCAACTATAATCACTCCTTGAAACTTCATCTCATGAACGAATTTTATAATGTCTAAAGCAATTTGCTATTGCCTCTTGCTCAACATTAACTATCCAAGCTGAGACTACAAGATTGATAACAGCCAAAACATTAATCTTACATGAATCAGATTGTCCCAACTCATACCCTTCTAAAAACCTACAATAAAATCTTATATGATAGTGTATTTTGAAAGCTCTTATTACAAAAATCTCTTTAAAATAATAAATATTAATTTATCGGTTTCTTAATATCTCTATAATATAATAAAATATCATGATCCCAACTCTATTAATTTATAGAGGTTTTACTGTATTTAAATAAAGGGCCTTTCAAACACTCTACTCATGGACGTGAAAGCATTGTCAAGCATACTGATAAGGCTGGGCCGAAATATAATGTATAAAATTGGAACGATTTGGGAAGCCCAAATAAAATCACCAGCTCGTTAATATTGAGGGTAAACGTATTTTTTGACCACAAGATTATATATGTACCCTAATATTGTGGTAGTAAGGTTGGGGTTTTACGGTCAGCTTAAATTCCAACAATCAAACGTAAATGGAAAGAAAATAAATTTAACCCACTTATGTGTCATGATATATGAACAAAAAATAAAATATTAAAATTGTTGAATAGACAAAAATGCTCTCAAGAAAAATTTGAATTTCACCGCTGGCGTTGTTTCACACGTTGTAGGGGCGCCAGCCATGGCCACCTCTTGATGTGATGGTTTCCCACACACTCGCAAGAATACGAGATCTATTGTAGTAGTAGATCAGGATATCGAATCATGGGGATTATTTCTGCTTTAGTTAATTCTAGAAACAAGTTCCTAAGCCAAATATGATGATTGTGAAATAATTCTAACTAAATATAGCAATTAAAACAAGTAAATAACGATGTAAATATGTATGAGAAAGCAAAGTTCCAAGGCAAGGAATCTCCACAACTTTGATCCACGGAGTTTGAATCTCACTTTTACCTAAACTGAGTTGGATATTCTGTTATGAAAGTTATTATCTAATGTCATAAATTAACTTTTCTCAAAGTTTAACTTAATGTACTTCTATCAAATTAAAAACCCACTCTCGTGACGAAACAAAACCGATAGAAACCCTTCAAATACTTAGAAATCTAGATGGTAAACCAAACTTGCCCCACTCTCGTGATGCATCAAATTTGACTCAAACACCTAGAAGTTCTATGACAATTAACCACATGAGAAACTAATCTCAAGTTCAATTCTTAGTCAATTTTCTCCTCTTTTTCTCGTCTCTACCTTCATCTCTAGCTTGTTGGCTCGTCTCTAGCACCTCTTTAACCTCATAATCTTGTCCCGTAAGCATCCTCAAAGGCTTGTTTCACCTATCTTTGACTCCTCTAATATCATTAAGCTCCCTAACCATCCTTAAGACCTGAAAACACCTCCAAAAACCTGAAAATGCAAACAAAGCTTGTGTAGATAACCATACCACAAATAATACTAGAAATCAACACAAAATGCAAAACCTAAGCTAGAAAAGGATGAAATCTAATCCTAAATGCTTATGAAAAATCATGCAAAACTAGATGACATCAAAATAACCCAAGACTTTGCTTGTCCCCAAACAAAACTTAAAATTAAACCACAAGTGCAAGAAAAGATATTTTGCCTCAACTTGTTCAAATTCTCATAATCATGCTAATTGAAAGATCAAAGACAAGTACCATCATAGCATAATCATTATTATTAATAAGACATGCCCTTCTTAGTCCCTAGACCTCACAAGGATAATGTGTTTCACTCACTCTCAATGTGTGATATGATGTATTTCATATAGCATAATTAGGACTAGTTAATACATTTTATATTTAGATTTAGGTCCATTTAGTGCTTGTAACGATATATGAGTAGAAGACCGAAGACTTGAAGAAATTGGAAGAATTGAAGTCGGGATTAGAAGATCGAGAAGTGAAGGCCGCGGAGTGGAGTGCCCGCGGTGGAGCCAGGATATAGTGCCGCGATCGCGGAGGCCTAAGGCTGCGGTCGCGGGTCAGCGTTGACTCGGAGGGAGAATTCTACAGTTCCGCGCTCGTGGAGGTTGTTCACCGCGATCGCGGAGGTCCACATCAGCGAAGATCCGAGGCGGCGTTTTATCTATCTATTTATCTTTTATATTTGTTTCCTTTTATCTTTTTATTCTGAGTATGTTCGAGACTACTTAAGTTTACTTTTCAGCCTTTGTTTTGTATTCGCTCTTAGACCTAATTTGAGATTTTGTGTTTTTCTCTCTTATGGAGAACTAAACTCCCTAAATTCTATTCAAGTTGAAGCTTTTCAGACTCAAGTTGTTGTGAGATTCGTCTATTCAGGTTTATTTCTACAAGTTATTTCAATTCTCTTGTGCTTAATTTATATTGGTTTTGTTGATTTCTGCTTGTCTGGCCAACTTGTTGGAATTGATATTATCTATTGCTAGATCTAGGTTTTCTCGTAGCAAAGCCTGATATTTGTAGCAACTCAATTGGTTTAGGACTCGTTGGACTAAAACAATTGAGAAGAGATTTTAATGCATGTTAATTGTTTGACTCGTTGGAATCAATTGCATGTATCCTGCTTATCCTTGTTCTCAGTGCTAATATCCCTATTATTTATGATCGTTTCATGAATTGTTTGGATGTTAAGTTTGCATGTCTCGTTGCCATGTTATATTTCTGATCAGGATAGGAATAACCAAAGGAATAACTTGTTTGAATCTATGATCAATTGCTTGAGGAAGAAAAGTGGATACTTAAATAGGATTGCTTTCCTTTAACTTGATAAAAATCCAATCTTTTCCTTGTTTGATTACTTGCTTTGTTTGTTTCAATTCATTAGTGTTAGTTTAATAATCAAAATCCCCCCTTTGTTACTTCTTTGAGTTGATAATAATAAAACTTAGGATACAAGTGTCTCTTGGGTTCGACCCCGACTTACCGACTATACTAGTTGTGTAACTAGGGATTTATTTTTGATTTGGCACGACGACTTTAAGCCAGTCAAATTTTGGCGCCGTTGCCGGGGACACTTTTGTTTAATTCTAAGTTTTTATTGTTACCAACTCTGGTGTGGACCCTAGTTTATGGTCCACACTCGTTCTACTGACTCCTCTATTTTGCCTCTTGATTCAGAGATTGAAAGGACTCTTTCCAAGATGAGACTACTCCGTGAATTACCTTTCAACTTGGATTCTGCTGAAACTGAGACAATGGGAGATCAGACTTTGAGGCAGCTGACTGCCCCAAACTTTCAACAGCAGCCCCTGGCTGTTGAGTTCCCTGCGCTGAATGAAGGTGTTAAGTTTGAGTTGAAGTCTGGATTGATCCATCTTTTACCCCAATTCCATGGGCATGGTGGAGAAGATCCAAACAAGCATCTTGCTGAATTTGATCAAGTCTGCTCAAGTATGAAGCCTGCTGATGTAATTGAGGACTAGATCAAACTGAGGGCGTTTCCTTTCTCTCTGAAGGATTCAGCCAATGAGTGGCTCTACTATCTTTCTCCAGGATCCATAAATAGCTGGAATAAGATGAAAGCGGCATTCTTGGGGAAATACTTCCCTACCACCAAACAGAAAAGTCTGAAGAAGAGCCTGAGCAACATTGAGCAACAGGCTGGGGAGAGCCTGTATGATTATCATGAGCGATTCAAGAGATTGTGTGCTAGCTGTCCGTATCATGGGTATTCTGATCAAGACCTGGTACTATATTTCTTTTGTGGATTACTAGATGAAGAGCGTAGAATGGTGAATGCAGCTTGTGGTGGAAGCCTGGCGAATAAGACACCAGCAGATGCCCTTGAGCTCTTTTCTGAGCTATCTGAGAACTCAAGGCAATTCAACAAAAGAACTGGCACTAAAGGAGTCAATGCTATGGACTCCTCGTCTGTTATAAAAGCTGAGATGGCAGAGTTGAAAGATATGATGAAGAGGTTCATGCTGTCAGGAACCCCTCAATAACTGAAGGCATGTGAAATTGGTGCTGATACACTTCACCCTACTGATGCTTGTCCACAACTCCAGGAACCTCAGGCTGAGGTTAATGCTGTAGGAGGCTATGGACCTCCTAGACCTCGTTTTGATCCCTATTCTAATACATACAATCCAGGATGGGCACATCATCCAAATCTGAGATATGGGAATCAGAATCAGCCTCAATACAATCAGCAAGGAGGAAATCAGCAAAATAGGCAGCCTTATGTTCCTAGACCTCTAGTTCAAAATCAAAAAAATCATTCAATGCTGAAGAGATGTTTGCAAGGCTAGCTAACACAGTAGACCAGTTGGGACAGAACACTCAAGCTAGTATCAAGAATATAGAGACTCAGATAAGTCAATTGGCTACTTCAGTAAGCAAGCTAGAGGCCCGAGATTCTGGGAAATTGTCGGCACAACCTATCAATCCAAGGGAGAATGTGAGTGCTATCACATTAAGAAGTGGAAGAGAGCTAAATAGAGACGTGAGGGTGAATGAAGATCCACGAACTGAAACATTCGAAATTCTGGAGAACGCCCCCGCGCCCGCGGAGAACGAGTGCCGCGATCGAGGAACCTCAACTGAGAGCTCGGAGATTCTGATCAAGGACACCGCGACCGCGGTGACCAACTGCCGCGACCGCGGAAGCGAGAAAAAACCGGATACCGAAGAATTCGAATGTCCGCGATCGCGGGACCCTCTCCGCGCCCGCGGTGCTGAAGCTGAACTCGAGGATCCTTACATTCGACCTCAGTTTCCTCCCATGAATTCACAGAAGCCGATTCCACCATTCCCTGAGGCACTCAAGGATACTAAGAAACCAGTTTAAGACAAAGATATCTTTGAGACATTCTCCAAGTGTGAGGTAAACATCCCTTTGCTTAATCTGATTAAAAGTGTTTCGAGATTTGCTAAATTTCTAAAAGAGTTGTGCACTATCAAAAGGAACCAAACATTGAAAGGGAAACAGAAAGTTAAGGTCAGTGAACATGTCTCTGCTGTATTTCAAAGGCGTATGCCTAAAAAGTGCAGTGATCCAGGCATGTTTAGCATTCCATGTATAATAGGAGACACTAAAATTGATAAAGCCATGCTTGATTTAGGTGCTTCTATTAATGTCATGCCTTATTCTGTTTATACTTTACTAGGCTTAGGACCTTTGCATGAAACTGATGTTATTGTTCAATTAGCTGATAGGTCCACAGTCTACCCAAAAGGGATTGTTGAGGATGTTCTGGTTATGGTAGATAAATTGATATTCCCTGCTGATTTTTATGTGCTTGATATGGATCATGATGTGCATGCTGCTCCAATTTTGTTAGGTCGCCCTTTCATGAAAACTACTAGAACAAAAATTTATATGTGTAAAGGGCTTCTAACTATGGAATTTGATGGGGAAATATTTGAATATAGCATGGATAATGCTATGAAATACCCCCAGGATGATCACTCTCTATGCTCAGTTGATGTAATTGATCCTATTGTACAAGATGTATTTGATACTACTTGTGTAGATGAGTTGCAATCTGTTCTAGAGAATGACATAGATCCTGCATGCTTGGATTATGAATTGTCTGAAATATATCATGAAATTTTTGCTGATCTGAATGCATGCTGTGAATCTCCTGCTGATGCTTTGGCCATTGGGCCCATACCACTAACTCTCCCTAGTGAGAAATTGCTTCCTTCTGTAGTACAGGCACCTGAAGTTGAGCTTAAACAGCTCCTTGAGCATTTAAAATATGCCTTTCTTGGAGATGGTGACACTTTACCTGTCATTATTTCTAACAAACTCTCCAAGGAGCAAGAAGATAAATTGGTGCAGGTAATTAAAAAGCACAAGACAACACTAGGTTGGACCATTGCTGACATTAAAGGGATTAGTCCCTCTACATGTATGCATAGGATCCTCTTAGAGGATGTGGCCAAGCCATCCAGACAGCCACAAAGAAGGCTCAACCCACCTATGATGGAGGTAGTCAAGGAGGTGCTGAAACTCCTACATGCAGGTATGATTTATCCCATCTTTGATAGTCAGTGGGTTAGTCCGACCCAAGTTGTGCCCAAGAAGGGTGGTATTACAGTGGTAGAAAATGTGCATGGGGAATTAGTCCCCACACGAGTTCAGACTGGTTGGAGAGTCTGTATCGATTACCGTAAGCTGAACACGGTAACCAGAAAAGATCACTTTCCCTTGCCATTTATTGATCAAATGCTTGAGCAACTTGCCGGTCGTTCCTATTATTGCTTTTTAGATGGCTATTCAGGGTATTTTCAGATTGCTATTGCACCAGAGGACCAAGAGAAAACGACATTTACATGTCCTTTTGGCACTTTTGCATACCGCAGAATGCCATTTGGGTTGTGTAACACACCCGGTACGTTCCAACGGTGTATGGTAAGCATCTTTTCTGAATATATTGAAAATTTTATAGAGGTTTTTATGGATGACTTTACAGTACATGGTGATGACTTTGATGCCTGCTTAAACCATCTCTCTTTAGTCCTTCAAAGATGTGTAGAGACCAATTTGGTTCTAAACTCTGAGAAGTGTCACTTTATGGTTGAGCAAGGCATTGTTTTAGGTCATATAGTGTCATCCAGGGGTATTGAGGTCGATAAGGCAAAGATTGATATCATTCAATCCTTGCCTTATCCTACTAATGTGCGTGAAGTGCGTTCTTTTCTAGGCCATGCAGGTTTCTATCGCAGGTTTATCAAAGATTTTTCCAAGATCTCAGCCCCATTATGTGATTTTTTGAAGAAGGATGTGCCTTATGAGTTCAATGAGGCATGCAAAAAGGCGTTTGATGAGCTGAAAACACGCCTAACAAGTGCACCAATAATTCAAGCCCCAAATTGGTCTCAACCTTTTGAGATCATGTGTGATGCAAGTGACTACGATGTTGGGGCTGTTTTGGGTCAAAAAGAATCAAGAGCATCCCATGTTATACATTACGCTTCTATGACCTTAAATGATGCCCAAAGAAACTACTCCACCAGTTAAACGGAAATGCTAGCTGTAGTGTTTGCTTTGGAGAAGTTCAGACAATATCTCCTAGGGACAAAGGTGATAGTATACTCAGACCATGCTGCGCTTCGTTATTTGATGACGAAAAAGGAGGCTAAGCCAAGACTGATTAGATGGATTCTCCTGCTGAGTGAGTTTGATATAGAGATCAGAGACAAAAAGGGAGTTGGGAATCTGGTGGCTGATCATCTAAGTAGGCTTGTGCATGAAGAAAATACGCTAGGAAGACAAGATCAGATTCAAGGACGTTTTCCCGATGAAACATTATTCGAGGTTCGAAACGATGATTCCGCTATCGCGGTGAAGGATCCCCGCGCCCGCGGAGCTGTAACTGAGATAATTGAAACTGTTGAGACTGGTCCGCGATCGTAGAAACCGTACCGCGCCCGCGGAGATGAGTTCGACAGCGATACTGAACCTCGATTTGAAGAATTCATTTTTGGGATCCATTCATTCCGGCCATGGTATGCAAATATTGTTAACTACCTCGTCTCGGGGGAGTTCCCACCTACTTTTACCAAGGCCCAGAAGGACAAGGTTCGTCATGAATCCCGATTCTATGTCTGGGATGATCCTTATTTATGGAAGCACTGCACAGATCAGGTAATCTGACGGTGTGTTCCGGATTCTGAGGTACAATCTATCCTTTCTTTTTGTCATTCCTATGCATGTGGGGGTCATTTTGGGACTAATAAAACTGCTAGGAAAATTTTAGAAGCTGGATTTTATTGGCCTCATATTTTTAGGGATGCTTATGCTTTCTGTAATTATGTGATCGTTCTAAAAGACATGAGATGCCTCAAACTCATATGATATTCTGTGAAATTTTTGATGTTTGGGGCATTGATTTTATGGGACCTTTCCCCTCTTCTTATGGGAATCTGTATATTTTACTTGCGGTGGACTATGTTTTCAAGTGGGTGGAAGCAAAGGCCACCAGAACTGATGATTCAAAAGAAGTTGCAGGTTTTCTTAAGGACAACATTTTCTCAAGATTTGGGATTCCAAAAGCTCTAATAAGTGACAGGGGTACTCATTTTTGCAACAAGACTGTGAGCGCTTTATTGAAGAAGTACCATGTCACTCAGAAGATCTCTACAGCATATCATCCCCATACCAATGGACAAGCTGAAGTGTCCAACAGGGAGATAAAATCTATTCTGGAGAAGACGGTGGCACCTAACAGGAAAGATTGGAGTTTGAGACTCAATGATGCTTTATGGGCTTACCGTACTGCTTACAAGACACCCATCATGATGTCCCCTTTCAGATTGGTTTATGGTAAAGGTTGTCACTTGCCAGTTGAGCTTGAGCATAAAGCTTATTGGGCGGTCCAAAAGTGCAATTTCAACATTAAGGAGAATGGAGAGTTCAGGAAATTGCAATTGCAAGAGTTGGAATAGCTGAGATTGGATGCTTATGATAATGTTGTGAATTACAAGAACAAAACTAAAGCATGGCATGACAAAACATCCTAAGGAAGGAATTCAAGGTTGGAGACAAGGTCCTTCTATTTCAGTCTCGTCTCACACTCTTCCCAGGCAAACTCCATTCCAGATGGGCTGGACCGTATACAATTACTCAAGTTTTTCCACATGGAGCTGTGGAATTATTGGATGGGGATTCCCAAAAGGTGTTCAAGGTTAATGGTCAGAGATTAAAGAAATACCATGAGGGAGTCAGCCATGAAGTGCTAGAAGAGATGGGTCTTGATGATCCAACCCCAAATACCAACTAAAAAGGCACCAATGTCGAGCCAACGACATTAAAAAAAGGCGTTGTTCGGGAGGCAACCCGAGGTAAGTTTTCTTTTTCTTTATTTTATTTCATTTTTTTTAGTTTTTAGTTTTAGTTTTCCCTTCCAATCTTGTCGGACTAACATTCAGGTACTAGGTTCGAAAGAACAAAATATTTTGGGGAATTTATTCCTCGAAGTACTCAGAAAAAGGCGAACAGGTACCCAGTAAACAGTTCCGCGATCGTGGAGGTCCTTCACCGCGATCGCGGTACTGTTCATCTGCGAGATATTAAAAAAAAAAAATTTTAAAAATAAAAGGATTTGACGGGAATTACGGATTTTACCCCTCACCTACCGGCCGGCCCTACCCTCTTCTCCCCTTCTTCTTCTACCTTCATCCCTCCTTCATTTCAATCCACCATTGTTGCAACCGCTCAAAGCTCTCAAACCCAATTTTTCCAACTCCACAAAAATCAAAACCAAACTCGTTTCCTTAATCCTTTCGCCATTCTAAACCCAAATCCGTCTTCCAAATTCCCGAATTTCCACTCAAAAATCCACAAATTCCCATCTAAAATCCAAACAATTTTTTTCTAAATCTTCCTCAAAACCTCTCCAAATGCACTCGTTCCTCTCGGATTGCCCATTAGCAAGACGCTACGACGCCCCGCGAGCCACCGCGATTCAGTTTGGAGCCACCGCGTGTAAAAAACCAGGTCCCGCAGAGTACTGTGCGTCTGCGATCGCGGTGACCATCCTCCGCGCCCGCGGATCTGTTGACAGACGCTGATTCGTTCATTTTGTGAGTCTGATTTCACCCTTTCTTCGGTTTATTTATTACCATGGCATATCCAGTTAGGCTGAGTAGGGATGAGAAGGCATTGTGGAATGAGATTGATAGGAAAATCATGTTGTCTACTAAATTTTTCCATGAACCGACATTACATTCGTTGGGTTTATATCAGTCGGTTCATCAGTTATTACAACAAGGTGGTTTAGGTGGTTTGATCCCTTTGCATGCATATACATATAAGACTCTAGTATTGGAGTTTCTGGTTACTTACAGAGAGCTTGATGATGGTAGTGTTGGCTTTAGACTGCTTGAGAGAGATTACTCACTGACTAGGAATCAGTTAGGTGAGTGTTTTGGGGTGACGAGTCAGCCTACAACTGGTTGGGCTGATGTTGAGGATAACCCGGGGGCGATGCATTTTTGGACTGCAGTGACTCACACACAGTATATTCTTGGCCCTAGGTACAGAATTATAGTATTGTTGATCCGGGGTTGAGGCTTTGTCATAAGGTGATTTCTAACACCTTTTTAGGGAATGGAGAGGTTAACAAGATGGCAGCTAAGGATGTTTCTATGATGTGGTGTTTGATGGGGGATCAACCTGTGGTCCCTGATTGGGTAGAGTTGTTCTTACGTGCTGTGAGGAAGGCCCGGTCTCAGTCCGGGAAGATTGCTTTTGGAGGCTTGGTTTCTTTGATAGCCCTGCGTTTTGTGAGCTTAGATGTTATACGGGGCAAATATAGAGTGGCAGTAGGTGGTGGGATTCGCTTTGATCTGTCACAACTGAAGAAGGCCAAGTGTTTATCTGAGGCTGAGAATGGAGGTTGGATCTGGCACTGTGGTAGGAATCATGATGCATCTTTACGTCTGCCTAGGGAGTTTGGAGCTGAGGAGACAGCTGATCATTTTTATTTGGAGTCTGATGTGATGGTAGTAGAGGATGTACAGGAGGAGGAGGAGGCAGAGTATGATTATCACGCTGAGCAGCATGATGCGCCTCCTCAGGGACAACACGAGGCTAGTCCTTCTAGTGATGGAGACGCTCCAGAATGGTATGAAGGGATGACTTCTGCTATGGCGCACTTGAGTATGAGGCTCGATTCTATGGCTGATCGGCAGGATTATTTTATCAGAGAGCAGGCTGGTATGAGGAGTACTTTAGCGGATGTGGGGAGGAATGTCAGAGACATTTCCGTCACCATGGATCAGATGAGGGAGTGTCATGAGGCATTTTATCAGCATTATTGGCCTCAGTACCCTCAGCATTTTCCACCGTCAGGTCCCCCACAGTGAGTCTTCTGTTTTCCTTTCCTTTATTTTTATCTGATTTGTCTTTATTTCATTGAGGGCAATGAAAGGTTTAAGTATGGGGGAGGGAGTACTCACTGTTGTATATATGTACAGATGCATCATTTCAGTTTTTGCATTTCAGATTAAAAAAAATTTAAAAAAGCCATAAAAATGAGAAAAAAGGCATAAAAATCCTGGGATGAGCTGAAAATCCGAAAGGGCGACTCAGGTAATAAGCAAGTAACCCGGACCAACATTAGGCTGGGGTAATAAGAGGTTAATGAGAGATGTGAGTAATTGTGAGCACACCTAAAAGAAAAATGAAAAGAGTGATTAGGTGAAAACCCGAAAGGGCGCCTAAGTAGAATGAGTGGTAAAATCAGAGTGTTTAGGATCATATTCTACCTTGGGGTTTGGGGATTACATTTTAGATGTCGAGTAGATCCTAGGTTGCTCTACACTTTTTGGAGCTCGAGTGTTATATCTTGTATCTGTGAGGTGTGTGATTTGAGCTTTCATGTTTTTGCTCATTATTTCTCTACATGGGTTTGGGTTGTGAGATTATTTTGAGTGCTTTTTAGTTTTAGATCATTTTCTCCCATTGCTGTCTGTAGACCTTTGTTGATTTGTCATTCTTGATTTTATTTTTGAGCTTACTCAAGGACGAGAAAGGTCTAAGTATGGGGGAATTTGATATGTTGTATTTCATATAGCATAATTAAGACTAGTTAATACATTTTATATTTAGATTTAGGTCCATTTAGTGCTTGTAACGATATATGAGTAGAAGACCGAAGACTTGAAGAAATTGGAAGAATTGAAGTCGGGATTAGAAGATCGAGAAGTGAAGGCCGCGGAGTGGAGTGCCCGCGGTGGAGCCAGGATACAGTGCCGCGATCGCGGAGGCCTAAGGCCGCGGGTCAGCGTTGACTCGGAGGGAGAATTCTACAGTTCCGCGCTCGTGGAGGTTGTTCACCGCGATCGCGGAGGTCCACATCAGCGAAGATCCGAGGCGGCGTTTTATCTATCTATTTATCTTTTATATTTGTTTCGTTTTATCTTTTTATTCCGAGTATGTTCGAGACTACTTAAGTTTACTTTTCAGCCTTTGTTTTGTATTCACTCTTAGACCTAATTTGAGACTTTGTGTTTTTCTCTCTTATGGAGAACTAAACTCCCTAAATTCTATTCAAGTTGAAGCTTTTCAGACTCAAGTTGTTGTGAGATTCGTCTATTCAGGTTTATTTCTACAAGTTATTTCAATTCTCTTGTGCGTAACTTATATTGATTTTGTTGATTTCTGCTTGTCTGGCCAACTTGTTGGAATTGATATTATCTATTGCTAGATCTAGGTTTTCTCGTAGCAAAGCCTGATATTTGTAGCAACTCAATTGGTTTAGGACTCGTTGGACTAAAACAATTGAGAAGAGATTTGAATGCATGTTAATTGTTTGACTCGTTGGAATTCAATTGCATGTATCCTGCTTATCCTTGTTCTCAGTGCTAATATCCCTATTATTTATGATCGTTTCATGAATTGTTTGGATGTTAAGTTTGCATGTCTCGTTGCCATGTTATATTTCTGAACAAGATAGGAATAACCAAAGGAATAACTTGTTTGAATCTATGATCAATTGCTTGAGGAAGAAAAGTGGATACTTGAATAGGATTGCTTTCCTTTAACTTGATAAAAATCCAATCTTTGCCTTGCTTGATTACTTGCTTTGTTTGTTTCAATTCATTAGTGTTAGTTTAATAATCAAAATCCCCCCTTTGTTACTTCTTTGAGTTGATAATAATAAAACTTAGGATACAAGTGTCTCTTGGGTTCGACCCCGACTTACCGACTATACTAGTTGTGTAACTAGGGATTTATTTTTGATTTGACACGACGACTTTGAGCCAGTCAATGTGTTTAGGGGTAATCAATAAACACTCAAATCTAAACTTTGAAAATCATCTACCATATGCTTGCATCAGAGTCCTAAATCTCCACCACTTGGGACAATGCACATGACATAAATCAAGAGGTCTTTTATTAGGTTGTAATGGGGCAAAGGTAAGAGAAAAGGGTAGGGAATAATTTGGTCTTGTGGTGCTAAATCCGGGAAAGAGGAATCTAACCAAATTGAACAACACATCAAGCTTAACTTTTCTTTCACTCTTCTTTCTCTTCTTTTTCACTACCTTTCCACAACCAAACTTGAACTCCATTAACAACTTTATTATTTCAAACTTTTTTTTCCTTCTTCTTTTTCATTGCTTTTCTCATTTTTTTTCTTACAACTTGCTTTATTTTCAACAATCACCTCCAATACCAAAACATACAACTTCTTCAACCTTGGCTCTCACTTATCATACTTCAACAAAAATCCTAATTCCCGGATGGGTAAAAGGCTATAATTAGGCTCGGGACTATATTTGTGGAGCTTCAAAAATAAGGCTATAAAAGGCTAGAACATGGCTTGAAACCCAAGAAATTATATGTAAAGGTAGTCAAGGGAGTATGGCTAACAAAACAAATGCCTCAATCATTTCTATGTCATGAACAAAAGTCATATATGTGGCCTTGAAAAAGGTTTTAACGCAAGTTTGAGAGATTAAGTAATCAAAGCAAGAATCACACAAAATGCAAGAGGACACATTTATGAAGTCCATTAGGCCAAAAATTCTCACAAGGCTTTTTGTCTAGGGACCTATTCAAGCTAAAATCTTATCAATAACTCCATGCTAGGTAATTCATCCAAGAACAATCAATACATTTTAGAGAAATTCAAAAATTTAGCATCATAGACAAATATCTAATCATTGTGGCCAATTTTTCAAGTAAGGATACTCATCAACTCATCATAAAACTCTTTTTTTTCATTTTCATTTTTTTTAAATCAAACAAAATAAAACATGCAAGAAAAATAAACATACAATGCAAAGCTATCTAAAGTGAATACGCCCTACCCCATACTTAAACCCTATATTGTCCCTAATATAGAAAATAAACAAGAGGAAGAACGAAACTCACAAGATCCTACTGAGGTGTGTAATCAGGTGGTCGCGGGTAAGGAGCCGCTGGATCATAGTAATAGCCAAAGGCGTGGTGGTACATATGTGAACTCATCTGCATAAGCTAGTTTTGCTGAACCTTCATCTCAGCCATACTCCTCTCAAGAGCATCAAGACGACCCATGTAATCAGGCTTAGAATGGTTAGTAGAAGGGATCTCTGGAGCCTCAATCATCAGCACATTATTGCCAACATGCCCGACATCAATGGTGTCTTCACCGCCATCTGGATGTGGAGGAAGGCGCTTCCCCGTCCAAGCCTCATACCAAGACTTCGGGTCACTAGTACTAACGGGGTGACCAGAAAATTGTCTATGGAAATGCTTCCCCAAAATCTGGAAAACATTGGAATATCGTCCCTTTTCTACTGTAATCAAGTTAGCATTGATGGCATGTGCAATATCAAGAGTACAATGCTCCACAGACTCGTACCGTGTCGTGTCTACCCGAAAATGGTGTGCCAACCGAGTAACTAGGCCGCCTATGTGTATAGGACCCGAAGACATATCACGTAGTTTCTTAGCAAATTCATACCCCAAGTTGAATGGTTCGTTGTTCACTATAGCCCAAAGACAAGCTAACTCTCCAACTCTCATCTTGTTACTTTCACTTTGACCATATATGGTGTTACCCAAAAGGCGCTGAATGATCTTGAAACAAGGATGAACAATATCCACAGTAGTAAGATCCCTAGCCATACAAGTTGACTTGCCTGATATTTGATACCAAAACAAATGGAGATCCTTGGGAGTCTTCTTTTGAATGCGGTCATGATTAGGAAGACCCAAGAAGTCATTTAGATCACTAAGTGTCAAAACCCGATCAACATTTCCCAAGCGGAATTTGAGAACGGTTTCTTTTGCTCTAAATGCGGGTCGACTATCTTCAAACTAGAATGTGCTTTAACAACTCTGAAGTAAGCTGAGGGTGTGTGGGGTATGGTGTTTGAACCAAAGATGTCATACCCATTATGTTGCAAAGATGATTAACCTCCTCATGGATCCCCAAAGTCTCCATGGATTCTTGATCATAATAGCGTGTTCCAACATGCACTCTAGCAAGATATTCCTTATAACGAGCCAATTGCTCACCTTTCAAACTAATCAATTCAAATTTAATTCTCTTTCGGGGACCACTAGCCATTGTTAGAGACAAAAAACCTACACACCAAAGATCAAGCAACAACACAAGCTACCCACAAAATAAGAATAAAATCACTCAATCAACCAAACGGGTAGCAATTAGTGCATACAAGTTGTTAGTCCTCAAATCAAGTCATAGAACCAAAAACTCCAAACTCCAAAGCATACAAATAACCACAACTTTCAATCAAACCACAACCCCATACTTGAATCTTATGCTAGAATATCAAACAAGTTCTAATAGCAAAGCTTTAATGCATACTCAAGCCAAATACCAACATTCCAACAACTTTAATTCTCAAGGCAACTCAAACAAAAATTAGCAAGATTGAACACAAGTTCCCAAATCAAGCATGAACATAAAATTTAGAGCATTCAATCGAGCAATAAATCACCAATAATTTCGGAATTAATAGGACAAACACTAAAAACCCTAAATTAATTTCGGACTTAGAAACCCTAAAATTGTAAATCTCTCAAATCAATAGTAAACATGCAAATTGTAGAGATTTAATGGCATAAATTCAATAGAGAAGCAAGAATAGGGTCGAGATTTGTACCATACCACGCAAAGGGGGATGAAATCACGCGAATTCCGACCCAAAACAAGGGTTGTTCGCGCACAGCCCTCTCGCTGGGGCTCGCTGGTTGCCGCGCGCTGAAGGGGTCGCCGACGCTGGTGTTGTTAGTGCAGCGGTCGTCTGGCGCAGCGGGTGGACGGGTCACCGGCGCAGCAGGTGGTGGTGCTTGGGCGAGCGCAGGGGCAGAGAGCTGTTGTTATAGGGCTGTTCGCCCGCTGGTGTCTCGCTATGTCCACGCGACTGGAGCGCGAATGGGTGGTGGTGCGGCTGTTGTCGCTTGGAGCAGGTGGGGCGTTCGCCGGTGCTTGGACGAGCATAGGGGAAGGCACCGGGAGTAGAGCTGTTGTTCGTTCCAAAAGGATCATGCGAGAGAGAGAATAGGAAGGAGGAGCAACCCCATTGTTCTATTTTTTATGTTTACGTTTTAATTTTTTTTATTTAACTCTGGAAAATTCCGCCGTCTCGACCGAGACGACACTCGTCTCGATCGAGACGAGCTGCCAAGAGCAAGGGACTTCTGGTCTTGGTCGAGATAATAGCCATCTCGATCGAGAGCAACACAGTCTCTAGCATATCATGCTAAATTCTGTTTTTTTGTTTTTTTAACAAGAAAAGCTAAAAACACAAAAGAAAAAGTCTCGGGTTGCCTCCCGATAAGCGCTTCTTTAAGGTCATTAGCCTGACCAAGTACCTCTTTTTAAGTATTTGGAATGAGCAAGTCTAAGGAAGACATTACCTCAATTGGCTCGGATGAATGATAAATCTTTAAGCGTTGACCATTTACCTTGAATTCGCCTTTCTTTTCACTCCATATGTCGACCGCGCCATAAGGATGTACCTTCTTTACAAAATAAGGACCGCTCCATCTTGACTTCAACTTTCCAGGAAATAATTTTAGGCGAGAATTATACAGCAAAACTAGATCACCTTCCTTGAACTCCTTGGGAGTAATCCTTTTATCATGCCACCTTTTGGTTCTTTTCTTGTAAATCCGAGCATTCTCAGAAGCTTCAAGCCTCAACTCCTCGATTTCTTGGAGTTGCAATTTCCGCTTTTCACCGGCTGCTTCTAATTGAAAGTTAAGCGTCTTAACTGCCTAAAATGCCTTGTGCTCAAGCTCAACCGGTAAATGACAAGACTTCCCATAAACAAGCTGGTAGGGAGTAGTACCAAGGGGAGTCTTGTATGCAGTTCTATAGGCCCACAAAGCAACATCAAGCTTCATTGCCCAATCCTTCCTTGATCGGGACACAGTTTTCTCCAAGATGCTTTTAATTTGCCGGTTAGAGACCTCAACCTGACCACTTGTTTGAGGATGCTAGGGAGTAGCAATTCGGTGATTTACCCCATACTTTCTCAAAAGTGCCTCAAAGCTCCTCTCAATAAAACGTGATCCTCTATCACTAATAAAAACACGATGAACTCCAAATCTAGGGAAGATGGTGGACTTCATAAACTTGGCTACCACTCTAGAATCATTAGTGGGAGTGGCAATGGCTTCCACCCACTTAGAGACATAGTCTACTGGCACCAGAATGTATTTGTAAGGTCCAGAATTAGGAAATGGACCCATGAAGTCGATTCCCCAAACATCAAAGAGCTCTACCTCCAAAATACCATTAAGTGGCATCTCATTCTTCCAAGAAATATTCCCTGTTCATTGGCACTCATCACAAGACACAATAAATTTCTGCACATCTTTGAACATAGTAGGCCAGTAGAGATTGGATTCAAGACTCTTTA
The DNA here is from genome assembly GCA_964016875.1 of Fallopia convolvulus. NCBI lineage: Eukaryota > Viridiplantae > Streptophyta > Magnoliopsida > Caryophyllales > Polygonaceae > Fallopia > Fallopia convolvulus. The sequence goes on from OZ024719.1 coordinate 16,893,563, forward strand.
CAGTAGTCTTGAAGGCTTTTGCATGACCCCCAGTAGGTAAAGAATGACAATGTCGAATCACACTCTCAACTTCTTCATAAGGAATGCATCTTCTAAATATCAAATCACTACCCTGTTTGAAGAGAAAGGGCTCATCCCAATAATATTGGCGCACATCATGTAGGAACTTCTTCTTTTGGTGATATGTGAGACTCGGTGGAAGTTCTCTACAAACAAGATAATTCACAAAATCAACATACCAAGGAGTATCTTCATCAGAAAGACGTCTCACTTCTTCCATATCATGAGCCAAAGTGATGGAAAATAAATGATCATCATGGAAGGAATCATCAATAGGTATTTCACTCTTTTTCTCCTCAATTTTCTCCAAAGGGAGCCTAGATAAGTGGTCAGCCACCAAATTTTCAGCACCCTTTTTATCCCTAGTTTCCAAATCAAACCCTTGGAGCAACAAAATCCACCGAATAAGACGAGGCTTAGCATCCTTTTTCTGCATCAAATAGGGGACAACAACATGATCGGTATAGACAATAACCTTGGAACCCACCAAGTAGGACCAAAATTTCTCAAAGGAAAACACAACAACAAGCAACTCTTTCTCAGTGGTAGTGTAATTCATCTAAGCCTCATCAAGTGTTTTGCTAGCGTAATAGATGGCATGAAGCTTCTTGTCTTTCCTTTGGCCAAGGACAGCACCAACAACAAAATCACTAGCATCACACATGACCTCAAATGGGAGGTCCCAGTCCGGAGATTGCATTATAGGGGCAGACACCAACTCCTTTTTCAACCTGTTAAATGACTCAAGACACTCGGGAGAAAAATGGAAGGCTACATCCTTCAATAATAGGTTAGTCAAAGGTTTAGCAATTTTTGAGAAATCCTTAATAAATCTCCTATAAAAGCCAACATGTCCTAAAAAACTTCTAATTCCTTTTATAGAGGTAGGGGTGGCATCTTTTCAATGAGTTCAATTTTAGCACGATCCACTTCTATTCCTCTATTAGAAACTAAATGTCCTAGGAAAATTCCTTCATTAACCATAAAGTGACATTTTTCCCAGTTTAGCACAAGATTAGACTCTTCACATCTTTTCAACACTTTAGCTAGATTAATCAAACAAGTCTCAAAAGTAGTGCCATAGATAGAAAAGTCATCCATAAATACTTCCATAATATCTTCAATCATATCGGAAAATATAGCCATCATGCATCTTTGGAAGGTAGCAGGAGCATTACAAACACCAAAAGGCATTCTCCTATAGGCAAAAGTGCCATAAGGGCATGTGAAAGTAGTCATTTCTTGGTCCTTGGGATGAATGGGAATTTGCCAAAACCCACTATATCCATCTAAATAACAAAAATAAGCATGCTTGGCTAATATTTCAAGAACTTGATCGATAAATGAAAGAGGAAAATGATCTTTTCTAGTGGCAGTGTTCAACTTCCTATAATCAATGCACATTTTCCACCCAGTGATGGTCCTAGTAGGAATTAGCTCATCATTTTCATTTTTGACAACGGTTAACCCGCCCTTATTAGGCACAACATGGACAGGGCTCACCCATTTACTATCAGAAATAAGAAAAATAATTCCAGCATCAAGCAATTTTAAAATTTCTTTTTTCACTACTTCTTTCATGTTAGGATTGAGCCTTCTTTGGTGTTCTATGGTAGGTTTATGATTGTCTTCCATAAAAATTCTATGCATGCATAAAGATGGAGAGATTCCTTTCAAGTCATCAATAGAATATCCTAGGGCCTTTTTGTGATTCCTAATAACAACCAAAAGTTTTTCAACTTCATCATCATTCAATGTAGAATTCACAATCACAGGATAAGTAGAATTTGGTCCTAGAATGCATACCTCAAGGTGGAGGGAAGTGGCTTTAACTCAAGCTTTGGGACATCAGGCTCGCCCAATGGAATTTCAAGGGCAACTTTTCCAAGCTCAGGTGCTTCAGGAGAAACCTCTAAATCTGCAATGGCACATGCTAGATTTATACCTTGGCAGGTAGTGGTTAAGCAAAGCTCCAATGGATCATTAGAAACAATGGACATTAAATGCTCTTGAGCTTCACTATCCACAATATCAATCTTATCACAATAATCATCAAAAGAAGGTGATTTCACAGATTTAGCAAAATTAAATTCGATCTTCTCTTCACCAATGGTGAAAGAGAGGATTCCTTCTTTCACATTAATCATTGTACCTGCAGTGGCTGAGAAAGTTATACCAAGTATAATAGGAATAGGAGAATCGGCCTTAATATCTAACATAACAAAGTCCACATGCACATAAAATTTTCCAACACGAATTGGAATATCCTCAAGTATACCTGCAGGGTGAGCAATAGATCTATCCGCCATATAAAGTTGCATTCACAGGCCTTAATTCCTTCATGCCAATTTTTTCACAAATAGATAGTGGAAGTAAACTAACACTAGCTCCTAAATCACATAAGGCATTATAAGAATAAGCACCCACATTAATAGGTATACAGAAACTACCTGGATCTTGGAGCTTTGGTGGGAGCTTGTTTTGAATCAAGGCACTGCACTCCCGGTTCATGGACACCATATGACACTCATCAAGCTTCCTCTTTTTGGAGAGGATCTCCATCAAGAACTTCACATAAGAGGGCATCTCCTTTAAAGCATCAGTGAATGGAATTTTGATATGCAATTTCTTCAATACTTCAAGGAAATTCCCATCTTCTCTAGCAAAGCTTGATTCTTCCTTTGGGGAAATGGGAGTGGAGGAACATAAGGAGGTGGTGGCACATATGGAACCACCATCTCCTTGGCAGAATTTGAAGGCGTCCCGTCTTCTTCAACCGGGCCATCCGATTTTGCTGTCTCCTTAGCTTTCATAGGCTCCTTTTCATTTTCATGTAGTTGATTGCCATTCCTCAAGGATACCGATGAAATTTGGCCTTTCGGATTCTCTTCGGGGTGACCCGGTAGTGTACCCAAAGGTCTAGGAGCACTAGCGGCATTTTGAGCCACTTGAGATTCCATCATCTTTTGTGCTTGCTCAAAAGCTTGCACCTTATTAGAAAGTGCTTTCATTTCAGCCATCATATTCTCCATAGAAATCAACTCAAGAGATTTCTTAGGGGCCACAAGTGGAGCAGGAGGGGGCCTAGCTTGATAGCCCGAAAAATTGCCTTGATAGCCAGAAAGAGGGCCATCTCTAGCCCCATAAGAAGCTTGATAAGTAGCTGGATTTTGAAATTGAGGTTGAGATGTTGAGGAAGCATTATTTCCATACATCAAATTTGGATGATTCCTCCACCCTGGATTGTAGGTGGGCAAATAAGGATCGTTCTTAGGGTTTGGATGTGGAGCCCAATAGCCATCTTTAACATAACTAGCTTCTGCAGTAGGAACATCCACATGTTGGGCCATATAAAGTTGACAAGTAAGAGCGGCAAGGTTGGGAACACCACACATTTGACAAACAACCTTTGGAGTTGACAGTTCAACTGGACTTGCTTTTGACATGTTCATCTCACCAATTTGCTTCCTCAGTTGTGCAATCTCATGAATAAGAACACTATTTTGAGCCTCCTTGTGAATACTAGAATCAACCACATATAATCCCATACTCATCTTAGCAATAGAGGAAGAAGAAGAACGGGCATTGGAAAAATGCTGAGCATGAAGGGCGGTCTTCTCAATTAGAGCCCAAACATCATCAATTGGCATCTCCATGAAATTTCCCGATGAAGATGTATCAATATGTAGTCTTGTAGCATCATCAATGGCACTATAGAAGATTTGGAGAAGCACATACTTAGTGAACCCATGATGAGGGCATTGAATAAGGAGGTCTTGAATCTCTCCCATGCTTCAAAATAAGTTTCACCAGGAGCCATAGAAAATGAGCTTATTTGAGCTCTCATCTTAGCAGTCTTTTTGGGAGGAAAGAATTTGGCCATAAAAGCCTCATAGAGCTCATCCCAAGTGGTGATAGAGTTCGCCGGAAGAGACCGGTACCACGTCTTCGCCTTGACTGTAAGAGAAAAGTGAAAAGCAAGTAGGCGCAAAGCTTCCTTAGGCACATTCTGAATATGCATTGTATTCATCAGCTCCAAGAAAGTTTCAATGTGCTGGTGGGGATTTTCAGAAGGCAGACCCCCAAACTGATTTGCCTGAATCATGTTGATCAAGCCAAACTTCAACTCAAAGTGTTGAGCTATAACCTGTGGAAACACGACCCCAGAGATTGGGCTGCGATTGACGGGCATCATGTACTCGCCAAGAGTGGCGGGCTGTGGCGGAAGTCGACCCCTCTCAACTTCAGCTCGCTAATCCGCTTCTAATCGCTTAACATCACGTTGTGTGAAGCCTTGCAAACAGGCTATCATATCAGCAATTGTCTGTTGTAGAGCTTCCATAGCTATGTCACGATCACCCATGTTATGTCTTTAAGCTTCTCGGGTTTGCCTTAATCTAGTGTGAAGAGATCATTCAGGCTCGGGATCGGGATCGTGTAGTGGGGTGCTAGAACTTCTCCCTCTGTGCACACACTAAAGGAATCACCTAAAACCAAAGACAAAAAGAAACAAATCAAAAAACAAAAGGGGACTTAGATGAACTAGTCCGTTAGAACCAACTAAAACTAACAATAATTCTCGGCAACGGCGCCAAAACTTAATGTGATGGTTTCCCACACACTCGCAAGAATACGAGATCTATTGTAGTAGTAGATCATGATCCAATCACGGGGATTATTTCTGCTTTAGCTAATTCTAGAAACAAGTTCCTATGCCAAATATGATAATGGTGAAATAATGCTAACTAAATCTAGCAATTAAAACAAGTAAATAACGATGTAAATATGTATGAGAAAGCAAAGTTTCAAGGCAACAAATCTCCACAACTTTGATCCACGGAGTTTGAATCTCACTTTTACCTAAACTGAGTTGGATATTTTGTTATGAAAGTTATTGTCTAATGTCATAAATTAACTTTTCTCAAAGTATAACTTAATGTACTTCTATCAAATTAAGAACCCACTTTCGTGACAAAACAAAACCGATAGAAACCCTTTAAGTACTTAGAAATCTAGATGGTAAACCAAACTTGCCCCACTCTCATGATGCATCAAATTTGACTCAAACACCTAGAAGTTCTATTACAATTAATCACAAGAGAAACTATTCTCAAGTTCAATTCTAGTTTTTTCAAATAGATAAAACCACCTCTCGATGTGTTCTCTCTATTTTGTTTACTTACTTAGACTACCACATCTCGATGCGCAACCTAAACAAGACTCTGACAAGTTTAAACCTATTATATTAAGCCCCTAGAATCAAATCATATTAGTTTCCAACTCAATTCAAGCAAAAGGTATTGAATCTAATCCGCTTCACATCGTTGGGATCAACCAAACCCTAGAACTATAGAGTTTAGCCTAACATAATGAAATTCATGATCAAAACAATTAAATCAAACATGGAATAAGAATAAAAACAACAATTGAAAGAGAAACTTACTAGAAATTCAATTGAAAGAACAATTAGATCCAAAATGCATAGCAAATCTCCAAAGCAATAGAGCGTAGAACTAAAAACCCTAGAAATTTTCTCCTCTCTCTCTTGTAATTAGAAATAATAATAATGCATAAAAAGTCCCCCTATAAGAGTTTACTAAAGAGTATTTATATTAAAGGCTAAAAATATCCAAAAATACAACATAAGAGATGGCCCCTCGCGCAAGAAAACAAGTGACTCGCGGCTGACTCCCGCCGTCTCGACCGAGACCTTGACTTAGTCAATTTTCTCCTCTTTTTCTCGTCTCTACCTTCATCTCTAGCTTGTTGGCTCGTCTCTAGCACCTCTTTAACCTCATAATCTTGTCCCGTAAGCATCCTCAAAGTATTGTTTCACCTCTCTTTGACTCCTCTAATATCATTAAGTTCCCTAACCATCCTTAAGACCTGAAAACACCTCCAAAAACCTGAAAATGCAAACAAAGCTCGTGTAGATAACCATACCACAAATAATACTAGAATTCAACACTAAATGAAAAACCTAAGCTAGAAAAGGATGAAATCTAATCCTAAATGCTTATGAAAAATCATGCAAAACTAGATGACATCACCTCTCCAGGAGACCCACCTCCAAATCCTGATGTAATGGAGGTTGACCCAGCCTCCATTGAGATCACGACATCCACTGGGATTCTGAATCCCCTATTCCAAGGCAACGACTCAAACTCGACCACTGCAAATGTTGATCAAAACCCAACCAAGAAAGGTCGGAGCCAAGCACCATCGTTCAAAGATGTGGTAGCTAATGGAAGTGTCACAAGCGTGACCCCTTGAAATGCAGGCCAGACCCCTACCAAAAATGGTCCAAACCAAGCACCATCTTTTAAAGAAGTGGTAGCCAATGGTAGTGCACAGGGAACATCTCTGAATCCAACAACTTCGGATGAAGATGCTATATGGAAGGAAAGGCCCGATCTGTATGACACAGATGATGATGAACCTCCTAAAGACGATGACCCGAAATGTCCAGCCAATCTTCTCACTTTTGAGGAGAAGAGATATCTCTGGAAACCATGGGTCCATGCTCTCATCATTCACATGTTTGACAAGGGACCGGGTTATGTGTTCTTGAGGAGTCGCCTGGAGAAAAAATGGAAACTAAAAGGAGAATTCTCTATGATCGATATCGGCATTGACCAATATGTTGTACGATTCTCCAATGAAGATGATCTTCATCATGTTCTTACTCAAGGGCCATGGATGATTGGGGACAACTGCCTAATCATAAGGCGATGGCAACCGAATTTCGATCCATTCACAACATAGGCCAATATACTAATTGCTTGGATCCGAATTCCGGGAATGGGCTTCGAATATTTCAATGAAATATTTTTAAGACGTGTGGGCACTCAAATTGGGCAAGTAGTGAGGATTGACCGGATTACTGCGAAAGCGGAAAGAGGTCAATATGTTCGAATAGGGGTTGAAATTGACCTAGCCAAGCCCCTACGTCCTACTTTCAGGTTTGGAGGCAAAAGTTGGAGAGTCGAGTATGAAGGAGTACGACAATTATGTTACCACTATGGAAAAAATAAGCCATGTTGAAGAAAAATGCCATTTACTTGTCCAACAAGAGTCAACCAACATTGAACCCGTCTCTAATGAGAATGCAGCAAATTCTCAACGGATGGAAGAAAAATATGGCCCATGGATGAAACCCACGAGGCCAGGAGACAGAGAAAGCCTACACAATCGGGGGAAGGTAAAAACAATCAGTCTCAACATGAAAATCATAAATCTAATCCAGGGCCAAATTCTGGGAGAGCTTAGGGCCATGGGTTTAAATTTTCTACGCTAGAGGAGGAGAAAGCACTCCACCATTCTGTAGATTTAGCGACCATATTTTAGCGACCATATAGATGCCAATGGTCGCTAATCTGGACGTCAAAACGGGAAAAAATAAAACCAAATTAGCGACCACGTGGTCGCTAAATAGGGCATCCACGTGGTCGCTGGGCCTTTATAGTCGTAATAAGTGCGCGGGGAAATTTCCCGCCAGCATGTAGCGACCATATGGTCTTTGAATGTAGCGACCATATGGTCGCTACATTCGGAACCCATATCCGCGACCATATGGTCGCTACATTCAACGACCATATGGTCTCCAAAAGTCTAGCGACCACATGGTCGCAACATATAGCGACCAGTTGGTCGCTAACATGGATCAGATGTTTTGACGCGCTACATCAACTTTGGCGGGTAATATCTCGCGTTTTTTGCGACCACTTGGTCGCTAAAAACAGTAATTGGTAAAATTGCCGCCATTTCAGCATATGTACCTAGGTTGTAAAAACTTCACTTTCATTCCGCTTCAACACAACCTCATACATACATAGCTCTCTTCCAAAATATTCATAAAAGAAAGAAACAATCAACCACAACTCTGAATTGATTCTAGGAAGAAATTCTGTCAATTTTTACCGACAACCTCACTAAAGGTATGTATTTAAATCTTATTCATTATATTTCATTCCGTCATTATATTGTTTTAGACAAATATTGTCGGTTGAAAGTTTTCATTTATATAATTATAAGAGATTGTGTTAAAAAAAATTGAACCACATATAGCATATAGCAAATTGTTATGTTATAAATATGTGTTCTGATATACTGAATGTGGGGACCATATGGTTGCTAATTACATAGTAGCATTAGCGACCATATGGTGACCACATTCAGAATAATATGTACTTGAATTAATTTAATTATACTCTTATATTGAAATGCAGGAAGGAAAAAATACGGGAGTGGATGTATGTGTGTAATATAGATGGTTTTTTGAACCACGAGATTTTAGCTGGCGTAGAGCAATTTCTCGAATTCTGCAAATCTATGCTGTCCTATAATCCATCCAAATTAAGGTGTCCTCGTCGTAGGTGGAAGAATAAGAAACTGAAATCTGTAAATGATGTGCATTATCACCTTGTTAAGGAAGGTTTTGTTCCTAACTATTACCATTGGGTTTCTGACTTGCTTAAAGTCGTCCTGCCAAATCAAAACAATCCCTAGTTACAAAACTAGTATAGTTGGTAAGTCGGGGTCGAACCCAAGAGACAATTGCTATTCAAATTAATATTGTTATCAACTGAATAGTAAATGAAAAGGGGATTTTTTTTGGGTTTATTAATCTAACACTAAGGAATTGAAATAAACAAAGCAAGTAATCAAACAAAGCAAAAGTTGGATTTTTATCAATTAGGGAAAAGCAATCCTATTCAAGTATCCACTTTTCTTCCTCAAGTTAATGATCATAGATTCAAACAAGTTATTTCTTTTGGTTATTCCTATCCTAATCAGAAATATAACATGGCAACGAGACATACAAACTTAATATCCAAACAACTCATGAAACGATCATAAATAATAGGGATATTAGCAATGCGAACAAGGATAAGCAGGATACATGCAATTGAATTCCAACGAGTCAAACAATTAACATGCAATCAAAACTCTTTCTCAATTGTTTTAGTCCAACGAGTCCTAAACCAATTGAGTTGCTACAAAGATTAGGTTTTACTACGAGAAAACCTAGATCTAGCAATAGAGAATATCAATTCCAACAAGTTGGCCAGACAAGTAGAAATCAACACAATCAATAATAATTAAGCACAAGAGAATTGAAATAACCTGAAGAAATAACCTGTAAAGTAGAATCTCACAACAACTTGAGTCTGAAAAGCTTCAACTTGAATAAGATCTAAGAGTTTAGTTCTCCATAAGAGAGAAAATACAAGAGTCTGAAATAATGGAAACTAGGTCTAAGAGAGAATACCAACAAAGGCTGAAAAGTAAACCTAAAATAGTCTCGAACAAGTCGGAAATAGAAAGATATAAAATAAAAAATAATAAACTAAACGGAGAAATTTGATCGCGTCAATCTTCAGCCGGGCCGCGATCGCCATCATGCAGGGCCGCGATCGCGGCCTTCTCTGAACCTGCGACCTCACTGGTGACCTTGAACCGCGATCGCCAACAATTTCCACCGCGATCGCGGCCTTCTCGCTACCGCGACCTCACTCGGCGACGTCAATCGCGCTCGCCCTCAATGCTCATCGCGATCGCGGTCTTCAGAAACTTTGACTTCTTCAAATTCTTCATAACTCGTCATAACTCTTAACTTTCGGCCTTCAAATCTGTTCTTCAATAATGCTTCTAACAGGCCTAAAATACTATCAAAATATGTACTAAAAAGTCCTAGTTATGCTATATAAAACACAACATATCAAATTCCCCCATACTTACACCTTGTTCGTCCTCGAGCAAGCTCAAAATAAAATCAAGCATGACAAATCAACAAAGGTCTACAGACAGCAATGGGAGAAAATGATCTAAAACTAAAAAGCACTCAAAATAAGCTCACAACCCGAACCCAAATAAAAGAATGAATGTGCATACAATGAAATCCTAGCACAATCTATCACTCAAGACAAAATTCATATAGCAAAGATAAAAACCCATAACAAAGAACCCCAAGCCCCAGCAGAAGTGTTCCTAGGCACTATTTTTTTCACTCATTCTGCTTAGGCGCCCTTTCGGGTTTTCACCTAACCTCTCATTTCATTTTTCTATAGATGTGCTCACAAACTCACTTTCACTCTTTGTAGCCTCTTATTACCCCAGCCTAATGCCGGTCCGGGCCCCTGATTTTTTCCCGAGCCGCCCTTTCGGGTGTTCAACTCAGCATAGGATTTAATATATATATTTTTTAAAATTTTTCATTTTTTTTAATAATTTTTTTTCTTTATATCTGAAATGCAGCAATTGAAATGAAACTGTACATATATACTATAGTGAGTACTCCCTCCCATATACTTAAACCTTTCATTGCCCTCAATAAAATAAAAGACAAATCAGATAAAAAATAAAGGAAGGGAAAATAGTAGACTCATTGTGGTGGACCTAGTGGATGATACTATGACCAATCAGGAAAGCCTGGCCACATGTGACTGAAAAACTCCTGGTGCTGCCCCTGCACCCGCTGAATAGACTGAGTAGTGGATGCAATAGCACTCTGCTGAGCTGCCAACTCTCTCTGATGTGCAACTATATGCCTTTGGGTGGCAACAATCTCATTCTAGGACATAGTAAGTCTAGCCATCTCCCAAAACATCCGGTTTTGCCAATCTAAATCAGACTGTACACCCTCATAACCTCTCCCTGCAGCAGCATCCCATGCAGAGGTGTCTCCATATCATCCATATCCATCTTTGTATGCAGCAGCTCCACCATCACCATAGCAGCATATCCCCCTATCACCAAACTCGATGTACTAGCAGGTGTTGTACTAGAACTAGCACTCCATCCAGCTGACAAAGTACCAACATCACCTTTAGGGAAAAAACCAGCACCACCTAATCTAGGATCAAGACCACCATCTCTAAAATCTCCTCCAACATCCCCACCATCACCATCATCACCATCATGGTCCTCCATCTCTACATCAAGAGCAGGCATCTCCTATTGAGTCCCGCTCCCACCAACAAAATCCGACAAGATGTATAGATAGGCTAAGCTAGGGCCAATGGGCACGTGTTTGGGAAGACGTAAATAATCATCAGCTGGAGAACCCAAAGTCCAGATATAACCCTTCTCTGTTGATCCCTTCAAACAATGCGCCCTCTTCAGCTTGTTCTCATTAAATGTAAACCCAGCACTATCAAGCCATCCCAACACCTTATCACTCACAAATACTCTAGAAATCAGAGTAATCATCCCACCTATAGCAATCTTGCCTGTATCCTTCTTCAAAATCTTCTTGATGCTCATCAGAAACAACTCAACCCAATCAGGAATAGTATCCTTCATAGGCATCAGACACCAGATCATACTCATATCAAAACGGGGTGCCTTGTTAACCTTCCCTTGCCCCCAGAAAAGTCATAGACAACACCTTATGACATAATCTAATACAGGGGTGAGTAATGCGGTAGTTATATTCCCCCTTCTTAGGAAAAAAACCCATCACCAGTAATTGCCTCCCAAAATCATTAAGGCTTGACTCTCTAATAACTGCCTCCCAATTTCAAGTAGGAACACCAATAAACCCAAAAACTCCTCTCAAACCTTCTCTGTCTATATAATACGGCTCATCCAAAATATGAAATTTAAACAAACCATTATCATCCTGAAAAGTAGACAGAAACTCCAGCATAATGTTCCTATATGTAGGGGCATTCAAATCAATAAAACCCTCCAATCCACCCTCCATCAATAATCTAAAAGTACAGTCATACATGCCTAGCGTCCTAAGCATCTCAACATCAACAAACTTTGTACTAGTGAATTTCCTTTAAGCCAAAGAATCCTATTTTTTCTTCTGTGCAGTAGTTAACTTCTTAACAGGATACGCCATTTATAATGTAACTAATCAGCTCAACAGTAGAGGCGAAGATGCAACTTACAGAAACAAAAATCGAGCAATCTGTTGAACGGCCGTGATCGCCACTGACGGGGCACACGATCGCCTTTCTAGAACGCCCGCGATCGCTGTTTATTGAGGTAGCGCTCGCGGTTTCTGGCACGGCCGCGATCGCGGTAAACGGGGGAAGCGATCGCGGTCTTGTGCGTTTGGCGACTCTTGGCAGCGATCGCGGTCTTGTGCGTTCTCCATTCTCTTTGATGTTGAAATTGCATTTTTTGACCGCCCAATACGCTTTGTGCTGAAACTCAACTGGCAAGTGACAACCTTTTCCATAAAGCAATTTGAAGGGAGACATTCTGATGGGTGTCTTATAAGTTGTACGGTAGGCCCACAAAGCATCATTGAGTCTCAAACTCCAATCTTTCTAGTTAGGTGCCACCGTCTTCTCCAAAAATGGATTTTAAAAAAACAACATCAAAACATAGAAGAAAATAGCAAATGACTATTAACGTTACCACATACATATAAGCTCTCAATAGACATAAGCAAATACAATCCAACCTCACCAGGGATATATGTCTTTCACTCAACTCTCATGTGTTTAGGCTTATAAATTCAATCTCTCAACTCATCTTATATGCAAAAACTCATAGAAATTGGAACTTATATCACCGAACTCTCCACCCAAGATTTGTCAAAACACATAAAAATCATCAAGAACTTAGGCTCAATGAAAAACTTCATAGAAGCTTCCATTCGGCTGGGTTGTAATGGGGCTTGGTAAAGACAATAAGGCGTGGAAATATTTTGGCTATGTGGTGCTAATAATATTCGGGAATCAAAACTCCTAAAAACTCACACAATTCCAAAACTCTCAAAAAAAAACATAACATACCAAACTCACTTCTTTATGCAGTTTCACTCACCCAACATATCTTAGAAAGCCTCATAAAACATTAAAAGAATCTCTCGCGTATCTTTCAAACACAAATGCACATCTTCTTTTCTTTTCTCTTTTTTTTTCATATTTCTTTCAACTCTTTTTTTTTCTTTCTTGCTCAGCCTCGTTAACGAACCAACTAGGTCGTTAACGAGCTTCATCGTGTACACTTCCTTTCCTTTTTCAACAACAACTTCCTTTTTGTGCATCCTTTCTTACCAGGAGATCTTTGTATCAATAAACACAAGAGACTTTCAATCTACCCTTCCCAAAACCCCTTAATTTTTGAACCAATTACAACTTTTTCACTCAGCAAAATAGACCTCTTCAATCTAAGTCCTAATCCCCGGATAGGGTCAAGCTTATCTCGGCTAGGGAATAATTTTGTGGAGCTAAAAATAAAAGGCTTCAGGCTCAAATTGGCTTCAAAAAGAAGGATAATGTAAGGGTGGATAAGGATTAATAGGGCTTATGAAAACAAGTTCTCCATCATATGTTTTCACATGCAATGAACTATAAATCTTATATAGGCCTCAAGAAATAGATAACCATCACAATTCCAAGAGATAATATACATAAAGAGAGTAATTTAACACAAGAAATGAAGAGGGATTCATTAATATTCTCCCTAAAAGGACAAAAAACTCACAAGGTCAAATTTGTGTTGGATTGCATCACTTATGCTAAAAAGTATACATGCTCAATTTTATCAAATGCTATTCCTCTATAAAACTATTTCATATCAAGAATCAGGCTACACTATCAAAGCCATGCTTGCAAGGAATTATATGATAATGCGAGTAATTACCATCATAGAACCATAAGAAAAGGGCATTTATCCATTCTAAAACTCTTTTTGGAATTTTTTTTAATTTCTCAATTTTTTTGTTTATTTTATAAAGAAAAGAACTACTTAAAACAAACAAAACACCTAAAACAATCAAGACACAAGTTTTCTACCCTTTCCCACCCCATACTTAAAATTACAGTGTCCCCACTGTAATAAAAATAAGTAGAAGAAAAGAAAAAGAAAACAGAAAAACTTACAAGATTTTTGAAGCAGAAAAGAAACAACTTCTCAAACTGGATCAACGCCTTGGTGGTGGGAACCGTTGCTCAAAGTTCACATAAAGTCATACATCGTCCTCAAGCATTCTGCATCATTCGCCTCTCTCTGCTGATGCCTCGCATCATCTAGCGCCATGCGAGCAGAATAGACACTCTCCCACCTATCCATCCTCTGGTGAATGTGTGTTTGCTGAAGGTGAAGCTGTTGCATCTGAGATGATAGATATTCAACCCATGGAGGTGGGACACTCGATCCAGTGTAAGAGGGCTGAGGAGGTGGTTGGTAGTGGTTATGAGGTTGGAAGTGGTCTTGAAAAATTACCGGATTGTAGGGCATAAGACCATAGGAATATGGCTCGGTAGGTGGTTGCGGGGGGTCATTACCGAAGTTGTGTGCCTTAGTAGTAGCCTCGAAGTGATCGTTAACAACCCTGGTGGGCTCGTTAACGAAGCTGTTGTTGACTAGAATTTTAGTATCGAGGTCGTCTTCCTCGATGTCGAGCTCTTCAATGCCCGCCTTTGTAGATGCCTCAGTCTCACCATCATCATAGTCCATAGCCTCTCCCTCCCTCTCAAACCGTGTCTCACATGGCCTAAGCGATGGCTCATCCTCCGGCTTGTGCTCTAACGGGAAAGCATGACCCGTCCATGACTCGTACCAGTTCGGTACGTATAGCAGCTCCGATTTAGCTAGGGTGGGCATGACATCTTGGCCTTGAACTTTTGTAGTGTACCCGCCCTAAACCTGAGTAAAAATTCTAGAGATAAACCCGTAGTTCATGTTGAGCAATTGGGCGTGGGATGACGTGTAGAGGGTGAGATCGACTCCAAGATTGGTTGCCAAGAGACTAACCAAATTCCCGCACCACACTTCCTTTGACTTCACCCCTTGCTTCTCCACGTACTGTAGGCATTCATACACCAAGTTTAATGGGGCGGGATCCTCAAAGAGTATGGTTCAGAGGCATGCTACTTTCGTCCTCGTTGGCCTGTTCAACTCTCTCTTGGGCCAAAATGTAGCAGCTAGGACTCGGAGAATGATCCGAAAAATGGGGTTGATGATGCTTGCCCCGGAAAGTGTTGCAGCAGAAGGCTCTACTTCCCCGGTGATATAGCTCCAAGTCCTTGTCACCTTGTAGTCCTTGATGTTGTAATCCCGAGAAGGATTTGGGAGCTCGAGAATACCATTGAACTTTGCAATAGTAAACTCACGGCTAACATTGCCAAGCCGGAATCTAATCCGTGCTGTTGAAGTCTTTGTCGGGAATCTTGTTTCTAGAGTGGCCAGAAACTCTAAAGTGAGAGCCGGGAAGTGCGGTACCTCTTCCTTCTTCAACAAGTGAGGCACACCAAGAATAGTAAAGGCCTCTTTGACATCGTCATAAAGCCTCATTGCCTTAGCACTTGACCTTGAGAACCACCTAGTGTAGTGGTACTTGTCTAATATGGCATTGTATAGGTCTGCTTGTGCTTGGGTGCACAAGATCATATTATCCATGCGCGGAGGAGATGGGGACCGTTGAGTCCTCTTCTTCTTGTCGGCTCTTGTTGTAGCTCGGCTAGAACTTGCCATATGGATCTATAGAAGTATGAATTGACAACGATAATATCCATACAAATCAATAGAAAAGAGACCCCATACTTGGTCTCGAAATCTCTCTCGAACTGCCTCGTTAACGACCCAACTAGGGTCGGTAACGAGCCTGGACTGGTGTTTTGACTAGGAAAATTGCAGGGTGGTTAACGAGCCTGGACAAGTCATTAAAGAGCCTGTGCGAGAACCAGTCGCTGTTTCTGAGTGCAAAATACTCCAAAATTATACAATAGATTTAGCATGCATTACACACAATCCTACATAAGACACACAAATGGGTATATGCACCCCATACTTGCCCGATTACCCATCCCGGGCATGCTAAAGTTGCCCAAAAACTCATGGTGAAGATCACTCAATTCTAGAACATGGTAATTCATGCTTTTCCTAATCAAATTTCAAAGAAAAATCAAGCAAGAACAAACCCACATAAATCAAGATCAAACACCAATATATGAAGCAATAAAATCATTGAGCAAAAATAAACATGATTTTTGATTCACTATGCAAGCAAGATCAAGATATGAAATTTCGACCCTATAGATCATGAATCATGCAAATAGAGAGTTAGGGTTTAGAATTCATACCATTAGATCGAGAAATTGAAGAACAAGATCGATATTGGGAGTGGTTAACGAGCTTGAATGCTCTCTGGTACTGAATGCAAGGGTTGCGAGTTTGTTAATGGGGTTGATTCCGGGGGTACGGCGGTGATGCAAATTCCGATCAGTAGAAATGAACCTGTAGGATTTTTGAGAGTTTAAGCTTTGGATTGAGAATTTGAGAGTGGGATTTTTGGATTTTTGGAAGGGTTTTATAGGAGAGGGCTAAAGGTAGGGGAATAGGGGAAGGGCGGCACATATGGTAGAAGATATAGGATAGACTAGGTTAAAAAAAACTTACCTGCCCGTTTCCGAATTCGGGTCGCCGAACTGGGTCGTTAACGACCAAGGATGGGGTCGTTAACGAGCCTGCATATCCTCTTTCAAATGATTTTTCGAGCCCAACTTCCTTTTTCAGGTTAGCCTAAAACAATTCTACCTTGCTACCTTAAAAAACTACTAAAAACTCAAAAGAAAGCTAAGAAAAAGAAGAAGATCTAAAAAGAAAGAAAAAACTAAACTATACTAAAACTAAAGCCGGGTTGCCTACCGTAAGCGCTATTTTTAACATCATCAGCCCGACATACTTACCTTTCTCAGTCCAACGTTGTAAGAGCCATGGTGACTCTAATCTCTTCATCCGGGTTTGGTTGCTCATGAAACTTTTTCAATCGGTGGCCGTTAACTTTGAAGATAGCGCCTTGGTTATCGATCAACTCTACCACCCCGTGAGGATAGATGTGGTGAACCACAAATGGCCCGTTCCATCTTGTCCTTAGCTTTCCTGGAAATAAACGGAGTCTAGAGTTGAAGAGAAGTACCTTGTCACCAACTTCATACGTTTTGGGCACTAGTTTCCGATCATGCCACCGTTTGATGCGCTCTTTGTAGATTTTGGCATTTTCGTACGCCTTAAGCCTCATTTCGTCTAGTGCTTGCAAGTCCATGAATTGTTTTGCTCCGGCTGCATCGAGGTTCATGTTGAGCTCCTTAAGAGCCCATAATGCTTTATGTTCCATCTCGACCGGTAAATGGCATGCTTTGCCATACACTAGATTGTAGGGGGTGGTGCGTAGGGGCGTCTTGTATGCCGTCCTATATGCCCATAGCACGTCTTCCAACTTGGACGACTAATCCTTCCAAGAGCGGGACACCGTTTTTTCCAATATTCTCTTGATCTACATGTTTGAAACCTCAACTTGGCCACTAGTTTCACTACCAATTCTCGAGCTTTTTGTAACGAAAGATTTGTAATGGTTTTTTCATTGTGTTACAATAGAAAATCTAACGTAATGGTTTATTATCATATGGAACAGTATGAGCTAAGGTCACGGTTTTTTGTAACACAAGCTATCTAATGCAACACATGCTTATAACAAAGGTAACGATTGTAAAAATAGAAAAAAGTGTGATCTAAGGTAACGGTTTATTGTAACACAAGTGGTCTAATACAACACATATTTATAACAAATGTAACAGTTATAAAAGTGGAAAAAAAGTAAAAACTAAAGTAACGAGTAATATAGCAAGTGTAATGAATAATTGGGTTCCAAAAATTTGGCGCAAAACCTAAAAGTAAGTGCGCCAAAGTAACAATTTTGGCTCTAATTTAAATTTTGTCAAAATTCAAGTTTTTGCCTATGAAAAATCTAAAGTAATTGAAATAGAAAGATGAAACTACCCCCATATAAATTTTCAGCTCTCTCTCTCTCTCTCTCTTTTAAATTCCAATATTTTGCCCCCCAGCCCAGTCGCCTAAAACATTATAACCCTCTCTCTCCTAAATCATTCAAACCCTAAATTGAATCCCAATTTCTGACCTAAAATTGATCCTCCCTCCCTGACTCATTGTGAGCCGCCTCAATCCTCACCATTTTGATCCCTCGGACTGTCATCAGCCTTCACCTAGTCGCCAACCTTCGATTAAGTTCACCCCGCCAACATTCTACCGCCCTTTCACAGAACTTTCATTGATGACGATGGTGGTTGGCATGGCCAACCTCGGTGCTAGGCCCCAACAAGCAGGTCGAGTACACCACCTACTAGCGACGTCGCTGGTTCGTGCTCAAGCAAGGTAGTTCCTCAACTCCGACATCTCCCGCTTCTCCGTGCCACCTTGAGGGCAGGTGCATCACCATCAAAGGTGCCGAGGACGACGTTCACCAGCCCAACGCTTTCCAGATCTCCACCGGCGCCTGATCTTATTTTTTTGTACTTCGTTGCCCATTCCGAGAAGGAGAATGAGGAGTGGGTGAGTTCCATCGGTTGGTCCATCATTCAACACTCCCCCGTCGTCACCACTTTGCAATCGCTGATTATGATAACAGACGGTGAATCATTTTTCTCATTCTCTTTTGCTTGTCTTAATTAGGGTTTTTGTGAGTTGTATAGTCCAAATTTGTAGATCCGATGATTCTGTTTGGTGTCGGTTTGTTTGATTCACCTCCAGATGGTTAAATTTCAATGTGTTCCCCCCTTATTTTTGTTGGAATTTGCACAACTTTGTTTGATCTGATGCTATTCTTTTATTCTATGGTATATGATATGACATTAAGCATTATTCAAGTACTTGCTGATGTCTTATTTCAAAAGCTATATTTTGGACAAAGATTATGACCTTTGTGCATATATGCTTTAAGATCTAAGAAAAATGACCATCTATTCTTCCTTGTTTATGGAAGAATCATCACCTTACACGGAAATATGATTTCCACACCTACATGATTTGCTCAATGGAAGAAGAATTCTAAACTTATGGTTAGTTGTCCTATGCCCCTGATATTGCAAATTTTGGTAAGGCTTCAAAGCATCTTTGCAGTGGAATCTTGTGTCTCTATTCATACTTCACATGTGAGTCACTTATTACAACATAGAATATCAATCATAACTTTGCTTTAGGCAGGGCTATATAATGGTGTCATAGATGCTAACAGATTTGTTTGATTCTTGGAATGTTTTTCACCTTTCCTTTTTTTGTAACTTTATGAATTTTGTACTGTAAATCTTTGCATTCAAGTTTCATTATCTTATTTTTAATTTCTAGTAGTGCTTTCATTGTCTTATTTGCATTGCTCACTGCTGGGTTTTGACTTGGCATGATCTTCTTCTAGTCTTGGTGATTCCTTAATCGAAAAAAGATTCAATCCAACATAAAACTTCACCACATCTAGAACAAAATGAAAGTTGAAATAATGGACATGTCACATGTACTTATTTGCCTAGATGGCCTGACTTTTATATGAAGCTTCTATGCATCCCCAGAGTAGGACCTAATGTCATTTTTTGTTTGTTGGGTGCATGGTTAGATCCAAAAATTAGGGTGTCATCCAATTATGATTGAGATTGTCTTTTAGATTCTTGCATCATTTTGGTTAGAATTTTCACAACTTAGATCATTGTAGGTTAACTGACAGATATGCCAATAGCATGCAATAGAGAAGTTAGCCTTTTTACTGAGTACATGAGGAATATTTAGGGATAGACTGGATTTTTCGGTCAAACAAAACTAAAGCTGCATGACAGCCTCTTCTAGTTCTAGAAACCCGAATTACTAATGTTCCAGGTTAGTGTATACATAGTTTACTTTATGTTAATTATATTCTATTCAATGATTATATATGCTACCATGAGAAACTTACTTGGATATTCTCCACATGAGCTATGCTTATCCCTTTGACATTCATTAGCTGAAGAACCAATTTAGGTGTTGCTCCTGCATAATCAAAATTTACCAAAAAAAAGACCCCAAAGTTTAAAAACAAAGTTAATTAATTAAGCTTTGCTTTACAATCTGTAATTTGCATCTAGATGGTTGTAGCATAGATAACCAATTAGGTCAAGTTAAGAGAGCTAGGAGAGGAGATAAATCTAACTTAAAAGGGCTAAAACTACTAACCTATATACTACTGTGTATCAATCAAATTAAAATTGATGAAATAAATGAAACAAAAATGAAGCTAGACTCATTATCTTGGCCTCTTTTTCATGATGTGTGTGCTTTGGCCTCTAGCCTATCACCATTACGGAGGCTGACATGGTGGATGATTTTTGTTTTCATGATGTGTGTGCTTTGTCTCCAGTGTGTATGTGTGCAATATTATATATAACAGGTTCACACTTATGATTTGTGTACTGTGCTGACTAAAATTAATTAGCTATGGTGTCAATTCATATATAGTGGGTGTGTTAGTTATGGTGTCAATTCTAATCTATGAAGGATTTGTCTCCAAGTACATTATTCACCAAGCCCTTTCTCCATGGAATTACAAGTACATTGTTCACCCCACACACACACACACACATGATAGTTGGCTAATTTATGGTACATTTGAATTCCTCAAGCTTTTTTCCACTGGAATTTGCAGGAACACAAGAACCCGAGACCACAACTTTATTCAAGTTGTTGATCAAGTATTGTGAAAATACTTTCAAAGTGAGCTTGTTAAAGCCAACATTTATGGACGTACATGAATTTAGCACTTGTTCCAAGCATATCATTCTTCCAAATAGTGATGTCACTTGTTTTTATATTGCTTTATGATTTGTTCCATTTGAGATTTTGCTTCTATATTTAATAACTTTAAGTGACTCAACCTTTTTCCCTTGGCATTTGCAAGAACTTAAGAACCGAAGACCACAACTTTATGCAAGCTGCTGAATATTGTGAAAATACCTGGCTTCAAAGTGAGTAAAAACAAATGTAATTCTATAATGTGTGCTAGACTGGTTTATTTTATCAACAGAGCTCATCATCATTCCAAACAAGGGAGTGGTTGGTTGAATAATATGGTTTGGTAGAAGTGAAAAAAAAAATATTTCACTGCACTTGAATACCTATCTATCTATATAGTAGAGCTTTTCTTTGATGTGTGTTTCTCTTTTGTCTTTTAAACAAGTTATCATCAACTTTATGTTAACTGGTTCTTGATCCACCTTACGAAAACTTTTTTTGTGATTATCACAACTAATGTTAATTGTGAAACCTGCAGGTTCCTAGTGATCAAAAGCTTCCATCACTGTATTTGCTAGATAGTATTGTGAAAAATATTGGAAGAGATTACATCAAGTATTTTGCTGCAAAATTGGCTGAGGTCAGATTTTATACTTTTTATGTTTTTTCATGGCAATATGTCTATACATTAAACAATGGAATGGCTTGCACAAGTTAGTATTTGTATGTACCTCAGCTGAATAATTTCTGGAGTGATGTCATCTGTTTAGCTCCATGAAATTTAATTATTCTGCTCATGGTGTATGTATTGTATTAGATTATCATGTTTATAATGGATGTCTTTTAGTTTAAAAGACATCCATTATAAACATGATTTTACTTCTTTTTCTTCTGCTTATTCTAGGTTAGCCTTTAATATGAAAATAACTATTAAAGAGAAAAGTGTTAACCTGGCCTCTATCCGAGAAAAGTGTTAACCTGGCCTCTATCCAATCATGTTCAGAAGAATGCATTATCTCTTTTAATGTGCTATCTTGTAATGTATTGTCCCATTTCATTTGATATCTTGTAATGTGTGATGAATTTTGATGCAATATTTAATTTATTAAAGGTATTTTTAATGTCTTCTTCTTTGTTTTGCTTTCAAATCTTGGTCACTCTTTTGATTAATTTTTTTTGTACTATAATTGTTTATGTAGCAAGTTAAAGGTGGATGGGTCTTGGATTAATCAATCATAATTGACCTCTATTATAAATTTACTTAATGAATCACGTTAATGAAGCAGTTGAGCTTGGATTAAAAAAGAACTTAGGGTCTGTATCTACTTTTTCTATTTAACAATTATCTTATATTTATTATTCTCTTATTATTTTCTAGAGTAGAATGCTTCTTCATTTAGAGATACTATGGTATCAAGTAACAAGTAGCTTATGTCATGATGCAGGAAAAATGTTTGTTAGAAGTCATTGTCTAGTTTTGTTGATGATGTGGGAAGTATTGATAAGTTAGACATGTATGTGAGAATTGTTGAAATCTGATTTTTAGCTTATGTAATTATTGCATGAAGGTCATAATCATGATGAAGATGCTGGTCAAGATGAAGATGGTCAAGAAGAAGATGTTGGTGAAGTTGCTTTGAACTAATCAATGGTCAGTGATGGAATGGATCTAGGATGAGCTACTTTTTGGGTACTTATAAACTGTATGTGAAGGGTTCTTACAATGTTTTGGATTGAATGGTATACTTGTGCATGCCTAAGGCTTGGATAGCCTAAACCTTATTCCATTTTGTGTTGGTACTAGCTTATATATGTACTTAGCAGGATGCTTTCTAACTTTTTTAAGTACTATGATTAAGCATATTAATATCAGTGTGTACTTAAAGATCTTCTTTCACATTTATTTCAGGTTTTTCATATTGAAATAATTATATACAAGTTTACATATAAAATAATAAATAATATATAAATAATATGTTATACAGTAACACATATATTGCCTAATGTAATAGTTGTACATTTAGTAATAAGGTAATGGAAGTGTATGAAGTGGTAACGGATGTAACAAATGTAATGCTTTAGTATATAATGTAATGGATGTAGCAAAGGTAACATTATACTAGCTAATGTAATGATTGTGTCAATTGTAATGGTTATGTAACGGATGTAATAGGTAATGGATGTTTTATCTATTGTAATGGTATTAACTAAAATCATGAAACCATTACAATAGGTTATACATCTGTTACATTAGGTCTAGGGTAACGCGGCCTTAGGTAGCGGATTAAAAATCCCGAAAAACTATTACATTAGACCTATTGTAATGAATTATGGCCTTGTCGTAATGAATTTATAACGTTACAAAAAGCCCGAGAATTGGTAGTGTTTGGGGATGGTATGGTGTTGCCACACGGTGTGATACCCCATACTTAGCCAAAAGTACTTCAAAACTCCGCTTAATGAAATGAGATCCACCATCACTACTTAGGACCCTTGGGACACCAAACCTGGGAAAAATGTTAGTTTTAATAAATTTGGCCACGGTTTTACCATCATTGGTCCTTGTAGCAACGGCCTCCACCCACTCAGAGACGTAATCAACTGCAACCAAGATATACTTGTAGGGGCCCGATACGGGAAAAGGTCTCATGAAGTCTATGCCCCATACGTCGAATAACTCGACCTCTAATATCCCAGTTAGCGGGTTCTCTTGTCTCCAAGTGATGTTACCCGAGCGTTGGCATACATTACATGTTGTCACATATGCATGTACATCTTTAAAAATAGTTGGCCAATAGAGACCACTTTAAAGAATCTTCATTGTGGTCTTGAATCCTTTTGCATGGCCTCTAGTCGGAAGTGTGTGACATTGATGGATCACGCTCTCTATCTCTTCTTCTGGAATACAGCGTCTAAAGAGGTGATCACTTCCTTGCTTGAGCAAGTAAGGATCATCCCAATAGTACTGCTTTACATCGTGAAGGAACTTCTTTTTCTTTTGTGGGGTTAGTCCCTCGGGGATTATGCCTCCTACAAGATAGTTAGCAAAATCCGCAAACCAAGGGGCTTTTGACCCTCTAACAGCATGAATTGATTTGAAAGAAGTAGAAGCAAGAGGCGAGGAAAGGATTGAATTGAAATGATTGAGTTCTGTTTGAGAATACTTACCTGAATGGGTCGTTACTGAATATGTTTGGATCGTTAACGACCCTGGAGTTGATGTGGTACCCTTGGCAACGACCTTACGTGGCTTTGTAACGAGCTTCCTGATTGTTGTGTCGATGCACTTCGAGTCTTCGTCCTCGTGAACTATGCCTTCCAGAATCGGTGGTTCGTTAACGACCCTGAAGGGGTCGGTAACGAGGACCTTGTCAAATTTGACCTCGTTCAGCATGAGGCGTTCGTCTGGTCTGGAGTCATTGATTGGCACTTCATTGTCGGATTTGGTGATATGCTCAATCGGCAGCCTTGATAGGTGATTTGCTACTAAGTTGGCGTCCTTTT
Organism: Fallopia convolvulus; assembly: GCA_964016875.1. NCBI lineage: Eukaryota > Viridiplantae > Streptophyta > Magnoliopsida > Caryophyllales > Polygonaceae > Fallopia > Fallopia convolvulus. The sequence continues at coordinate 16,917,641 of OZ024719.1, forward strand.
TTGCCATTAAATATCTAACAGCCTCATGGTCATTATAAACATTCACTTTTGAACCAACAAGATAGGAACAGAATTTTTCAAAAGCAAATACCACGGCAAGCAATTCCTTCTTTGTTGTGGTATACTTACTTTACGCCTCGTCAAGCGTCTTACTTGCATAGTAGATGGCATGGAGCTTCTTATCCATCCGCTGTCCCAAGACTGCGCCAACAGCATAATCACTGGCGTCACACATAATCTCAAAGGGTAAAGTCCAATCTGGGGACGGCATAATAGGGGCGGAGACGAGGGCTGCTCTTAACCTGTAAAATGCTTCAAGACATTCTGGAGACAACTCAAACACTACATCTTTCATTAGTAGGTTATTCAGAGGTTTAGCTATCTTAGAAAAAAATCATGGATAAAGCGTCTATAAAAACCAGCATGCCCTAGAAAACTCCTAATGTCTTTTACAGAAGAGGGAAGGGGTGGTTTTTCAATGAGCTCAATTTTTGCTTTATCGACTTCTATACCCCTTTTTGAGACAAGATGGCCTAATATTATCCCCTCTAGCTTGGACCATGAAATGACATTTTTCCCAGTTTAGCACAAGATTGGTTTCTTCACATCTTTTAAGAACACATGCAAGATTGGCAAGACAAGTATCAAAGGAAGAACCATACACCGAAAAATCATCCATAAAGACCTCTACAATATCCTCTATCATATCAGAAAAAATTGCCATCATACACCTTTGAAAGGTGGAGGGGGCATTGCAAAGCCCAAATGGGATTCTTTTATAAGCAAAAGTCCCATAGGGACATGTAAAGGTAGTCTTCTCCTGATCATCAGGATGAATGAGAATCTGCCAAAAACCGCTATAGCCATCAAAATAACAGAAATAATCATGTTGGGCAAAGCGTTCTAAAACTTGATCAATGAAAGGAAGCGGAAAATGGTCCTTTCTAGTAGTAATATTAAGATTCCTATAACCAATGCACATCCTCCAACTAGTGGGGATTAGTTCTCCCTTTTCATTTTCTATTACGGTCATTCCCCCTTTTTTAGGAACTACATAGACCGGACTGACCCATTGGCTGTCCGATATAGGAAATATGATCCCAGCATCAAGTAATTTGATGATTTCCTTTTTGACCACTCCTTTCATATTAGGATTTAACCTACGTTGATGCTCTGTAGTGGGTTTATGATTATCCTCCATGTATATCATATGCATGCAGAGTGAAGGGGGTATGCTAGTTATATCATCTAGGGAGTAACCTATGGCTTTTCTATGCAACCTAAGCACAATTAATAGCTTATCTACTTCCACATCGTTTAATTTAGCATTGATGATGACAAGGAAAGTAGAATTAGGACCAAGAAATTCATACCTGAGAGAATCTGGAAGAGGTTTTAGTGTTGGAGAAGGCTCAGCTGAAATAAGAATTGGTTCATATGGTTCTGTCTTCAACACCTCTTCAAGGTATTCAAATGCTGAGATTTCATTATTCTCGGCCAAGGTCGTTAACGATACTGGTGGGGTCGTTAACGAGGTAGTTTCTTCTGCCAGTAGAATCGGCTCCAATGGTCCCATATTTGCTTTAGACCAGATTGAAAGAGGGAGTAAACTGGCACTGGCTCCCAAATCATATAGAGCCTTCAATTTGTGGTCGCCTATGCCAATTGTTATGGAAAATCTCCCTGGATCGCATAGCTTTTCTGGTAGAGCAATGGATCGGACTTACTCTCAGAATCTTTATGAAACGCTTGAACTTACTCTCAGTAGAGTCCTTAGATTTCTTAGTGGGAAAAGGAAGAGACTTTACCACTCTCGGAACCAAATCGGGCTCAAGGGGCGATGCTACCGGGTCGACATTGGGGTCGATTGGTGCTCTCGAAGGATCGTTACCGACCCTGGTGAGGTCTTTAACGAGCCTAGGATTGGGAGAGGAACTCGGAGTAAGAAACATACCTGGGATGGGGTCGTTAACGACCCAGGAAGTATCGTCACCATGGTGTGCAGGTTTGGTAACGACCCTCTCTGGTTCGTTAACGAGCTGAGTCGTGGCTTCCTCATCTGTTTCGGGGCTCTTCTCTTTAGCCTGGACACGCTCCGGTAGTGTCTTCCCGCTCCTAAGGTGTACTGCTGCTATTTGTCCTCTAGGGTTCTGATGTGAGCCCCACCATGACGGCGAGCCAAGAAGAGGAAGACATGTCCGTGCGCTCCGACGAACCCGTCACTCGAGCCAGGACCTGTGCCATACCCGAGCAACTGCGTCCCTCGTCGCGCGTGTCCTCGCAAGCCACGACGCAGCCACCGGCGCACCCCTCACCCGGTGCGTCTCCTTCATCCAAGGCGCGCCGGCACTCCAAGCCGACGCTACGCACAGCGGCACCGAGAACCTCACTCTCGGTGCCGTGCCAGCCACGCAAGCCGAGCACCATGCCACGCCGGGCCACCCCGGCATGGGAACTTGAGGTTCTGGTGTGCCTCGGCCTCGACACTCCAGGTCCGAGTGCGCACCAGCCCCGACGCCGCCGAAGCCCTGCCGCGCCCCTTGTCTGTGTCGCGACATGCCTTTGGCGCGCCACAGCCTTGTCACGACCTTGTCGCGACACTCGCGACTAGGCTACCGTCACCATTTATGTTTCTTACTATTTTTAGAATTATTTCCATTCCGAAACATTTATATTTATGTATTTCTATTTATGTCTTGAATTTTGGGCTTGGCTAGTGGTTGGGCCGCATGCTTGCATCCCCCTTCACTCCCCACGCTGCTAGGGTTTGCTAGGGTTAGGCGTGCCCCATCCTCTATAAAAGAGGCATGCCTCATCCATTATTGTGCACGCTTTGATTAATTAATGTTATGCTGTCGAGATTTCTCCAGAACTCTTCATAAAGGCGTCACCCAATTCTCTTCTCGTATCCCATATTCTTCCGGTTTCCCTCAAAAGAGACCACCTTCTTAAACCCTTTCACCTCTTCCCTACCAAGTCTAGTCGTTAATTCGACTCAAAACCTATCAAAACCGACGTGAGAAGACCAATTACGAGTCCTAACAAAGATCCTCTCATGAATTCCTCAACGGGGTTCACATCAACTGGCATCAGAGCCAAGGATTGCGTAAGTCTCTCTCACTCATTTACTCGTTTTTTGCACGAAATGTTTTTCTTTCCCATCATTGTTTTCATTAACTTCCGCCATCTCTACTAACATCAACTAGTCTCATCGTTTTATTTCCGAAAAATTCAAAAAAAAACAGCCTTGCCCTTCCGACTTGCACTTGTTTTCGGTTCATTACATTGAGTTTTCGAGCATTGCTTGCATTCATCTTGCCTTGTTTGAATCGATTGATTGTATGTGTCGTGCATATTGTTGCTTGGTGCGAGATTTGGTCCGATTTGGCCTTATCTCAAATCTTTATATTGTTAGCAAATATCTTGGGCAATAATATCTCCAAAATCTTGTTAGTTGCCGAAAAATTAAGAAAAAAAAATATATTGTGGTAAAGCAAAGCCAAAATAAGGCAATCTTTATCCAATTTAAAAAAAAAGATTTCATAAGATTTTGTGAGATACACAAGCCAAAATAAGGCAAGTATCTCACGAATATTCGGCCACTCTCTCTCTACAATATTATCATATCTTGCCTTGCTTGCATATCTTTGATTCTTTCCATTCTTCTAACAACACAATCTCGCCTTCCCTCCTAGGCCGAGATCTTCTCCTTCTCCTTCTATCTCTCCCTCTCTTACGTGCCAAGGCTTCACTAAAGTCGACACCTCTCTCTCTCTCTTCTTACTTGCTTGTGTGTTTGTCTTGCGTGTTCTTGCTCTTGTGTGTGCCTTACTTGTGCAACATCGAGATCCTTAGCCTCCCATTCCTTTCAAGTACTTTTCGTGCAAACTAAGGGTACTTGCGTGGTGAGTCTTACAAAATCTTGACGTTCTTTTGCTTGCTTTTTTTTGGAACTTTTAACTCGTTCATGTCTATGGTTGAGATAGGAGACGGTAGCATGGAAGGAGACGAGACTTCTAACCAGCAGGGCCTCACAAACCAAACAACCAAACAACCCACCCCTTGTGCCTACGCTTCAACCGAGTCTTCTCGGAGCTGCGCGACGCAGCGGTGTCGTTCCGCAGGCCGGTGTCGTAGCCGCTGCTGGCCTAGCATCGTTTGAGGCGCGCTTCTCAACCTTGGAGAGCATGCTTACGAGGTTCATAGTGCAGCAGCAAACGCCACCAGCCGTGACCATCCACACGCAGCACGCGAATCCGAGCGTAACACCACATGGCGTCTCGGCACCGTGGGCTACGGCGCAAGAGAAAGGCAAGGGCCCCTTGGTTGAAACGTCTAACCCGAATGGAATCCAAAGGTTGGAGTCCATGAAGGAAAGTCGTCCGACTAATCAGGCTCAACATTTGGAAGATGTTGTTGACGTTCATTCCGATGAGGAGTATGACTCCGAGGAGTGGCGGCGTCAACAAGCAAAGAAGAAGAAAAAGGCGGTCACTCCGACGCCTAAGAAAAAGAAAAACAAAGATCGAGATGACTTCGATGTCAATGATTATCGAGGTTATCAAAGTCCAACAAGATAAAAGATATAAGATAGAACAACCCTAAAATCATTTAAAACTCTACCGACACGGAATCTTTGTTAACAACTTCCGCACAAGGTCGGTAGACATCACAAAAATCCGCCAGAAAATTCTATCTTTATGCCTCGTTAACGACCCTTTACAGCCTCGTTAACGAGCTTGGGATTTGGCTTCTTCAACTTAAAAGTTCGACTTCACTTGATCTTCTCATGCCACTTTCCTCTTTAACTTCAAATCTTCCATCCTACACCACAACACTTCAATTCAGATCAAAAAGTGCTCTTTTCTGCTAAAAACCTACAAAAAGACACAAAACAGAGTAGTTTCCATACTTCTCATAAAATATGCAAACTCATCCAAAAACACACAAAACTAACTATAAAACCTACTAAAACTAAACCTAAACAAACTAAGAAACACACCAAAAACTATACTAAAAACACGAATATCATTAGATAGTAGAAGGGATATATCTTTTTCGAAGATATTATTTCCTTATAGATAGATTTAAGATAGATTAGTTTTTCTATAAATACTCTTGTCTACCCTTTGTTTTTCTATAGAAAATCAATTGCCTTGGAGGGCAAGTAAGGGGAAAAAGAGAGAAGTTAGAGGGAGGCTTGTGATAGGGAGAGACGAGTGGGATTTGTGAGAAGAACTATCGTTTTGGATTCAAGTTGTAAGATTTCTCTTTAATTTAATTCCTTTGTTTCAATTATGAATTGTGAGTAGTCTTATTCTTCTAAGGTTGGGTTAAACCCAATAATGGTTGTGCATTCTTGTTTATGATCATGTCTTGATTGTTTTTATTGCATGAATGTATTCTCTTGCTCTTAACTCCTTAAGACGAAAGTTTATATGAATTTCTCATTCATAGTTGAAGCGAAAGCGGAAACCTTGAATCAGAATAGTCAATTTAGGGTTTTGAAGCGAAAGTAGATCTATCCTAGTTGAAGTGGAAGAGATTAGATAGTAAGTTTATTGATTGAACGAAAGTTAGTTGATTTACTTGCTTTAGTTGACGAAAGTTAGCGCCTTTATGTGATAAAAGCATGATCTATTTGTTTCATTAATGTTTGGCATGCAAGATTATTGTTGTGGTGATACCTTTACCTTAGAATCTCTCTCTTTCTTGCTAAAAACCCTAGCTTTAATTGATTGATTACATGACAAGTAACAAAATTTAGCACTGACTTTCTCCCTGTGGACGAACCTGACTTTGCTATACATAGCGGGGTCTTGATATAAATTTATTTGTTGTCAAGAAACCCTACAACAAATTGGCGCCGTTGCGGGGAAATTTCAATTGTGCCAAGTTTTGTTCTTTTTGCGTTTTTCGGGACTCCGCCGAGTCGGTAACGACCCCCTAGGGTCGGTACCGACCTTGTTGTGCAACCCAGTTTTCTGTGCTTATTCTTTTTATTTTCTAGGTCACTGTCGAGTCGTTATCGACCCTAATCTAGGTCGGTACCGACCCTGTCGATTGGTAGTTGTTTCTTTCTTTTTAGTTTCGGTTTTTACGGGATCACTCCAGGCTCGATACCGACCCTTTGGGCCTCGGTATCGAACCTCGCCGAGGATCCATTTTGCCTTTTAATTTTTTTTTCTTGCTTACAGTGTATGCCAATTGAAGGACGCCGAGTTGTCTCTATTCCAGTAGTAGACTTTGAACCCGAGCGATCCTTCCACCGCAAATTACGAGAAAACAAAGCAATGGCAACCACTGAAGAGATGGCACAACAGATGGCCGCTCTCCAAAGGCAGATGGAGGCGTTACAAGATAATCGAGACGCTGTTGCTGCCACCGCTGAACGTGAACGAGGGTACATTGCCTGTCTACAAGAGCAGTTGAATGCATATCCAAGGAATGCTAAGCAGTATATGCATCCAGAACTGAGAGTGCCAGAGTCCTCCATTGATCTTCCTGAGATAGAGAAAACCTTTGAAATCAAACCTCAATTTATATCCTTGATCAAAAGGGCTCAAGGAATACCCACTGAGTGCCCAACAGAACATATTAGAAATGTCCTTGATTTATGTGACACTATTGTTGTTAACGGTTTTGAGCTGTCAAGACAACGGAGTTGGTTAGAGATTCTACCTCCCAAGTCAATAAAGAAATGGGAAACTCTGCATGACTTGTTCATGACAAAGTTCTTCCCACCTGCAAGACAACGGAGTTAAGGAAGCACATCACTTCCTATCACCAACTGCCTAATGAGACCTTTGTAGAGACTTGGGAGATATTCAAGGAGATGCTTAGACAGTGCCCTACTCATGGGCAACCACAATATGTACTCCAAGAAATCTTCTTCCAGGGGATCAATGCTGAGACGAAAAACTGCATCAATCTTCACACTGCTTGCGGTTTCATAGAAATGGATCCTAATGAGGCGTGGGCATTACTTGACAAATTGACAAATTATAATGCAATGTACGGAGTACAGCAAGCCCAACAACCTCAAAGAAGGCTCTATACACCAAACAAGGATGAGGTCGACCCTTAAGTGAAGCACCAATTCTTTCAAGACGAGGTCAACCGCCTGAAAAAGCAGGTAAGTTATCTTAAATCATCTTCGTCTTGTCTTAAATGCGGGTCTTCAGCCCATGCTACTTCTGCCAACACTAACTTGCAACAGGTCCGTGCTGGTGAGGCATATGAAGAAGGTAACTATATGAGGGGTCCATATAGGAACCAAGGGAATAGTTTTTATGCAGGGAGGAATAACAATCAGCCCACCTGGAGTAACTATGGCCAAGGGAGCCAACCTCCACAGCAAGAACAAAGGGTTCCGCCTTACAGACCCCCTGGCTATCAAGAGCCACCATCCTAGGTGCAAGGACTCCATGAAGGGATCAATGGAGTGAAGAATGAAATTAATGGGATCCAAGCAACCCTTAACAATCAAATGAAACGGTGGGGAGAGTTCGAGATCTGGAAAAAGAGCGTTGATTCCCAAATGGGGTACCTAGCTTCACGGATTCCAAGACCTCAAGGGCAACTTCCGGGCCAACCCGAAGAGAACCCTAGAGGAGAAATTGCAGCCATAAACCTCAGAAGTGGCAAAGAGCTGACAGATCGAGCTAAGCCTAAAGATACTGAGCCCATCAACGAAGATGATTCCCCGGTCAGGCTCGTTACCGATCCCAACAGGGTCGATACCGAGGCTCCCCAACTCGATACCGAGCTCTCCAAGCCAGGTAAGTCTTCTAAACCAAGCTCTCAGTTCGATACCGATCCCCCTAGGGTCGGTACCAACCCTCCTACTGTACCGATCGACCCTCTTGTCGATTAGGTAGGGCCTCGATCCGGGCTTCTTTCTATCCCAAGTCCATCGAAAACTCTTCCTTTCCCGATTAAGAAGTCCAATGATGTCACGGAAGGAAAGTTTAGAATTTTTGTCAAAATTCTTCAAGGGTTAAATATTTCAATTCCTTTTACTGAAGCCCTTAATGAAATGCCTGCCTATACTAAATTTTTGAAAGATATTTTGAGTAGGAAAAGATCTATCTCAGAGTTGTCAAATAAGGTTCATTCCATAAAGCTCCTTGAGAAACTCGGTGATCCAGGTAAGTTTGCAATTTCAATCGGTATTGGGACTCACCGTTTTAAAGCTTTATGTGATCTAGGTGCCCGTGCTAGTTTATTACCATTGTCTATCTGGACCAAGGCTCACATGGGACAACTAGAGCCTGTTGATATGAATCTTTACATGGTGGACGGATCTTCTGTAAAAAAGCAACTAGAGTCATTGACGATGTCCCTATCCAAGTTGGAAATTTTTTTGTCCCCAACGACTTCATTGTGCTAGATATGCCTGAGGACCCTGTGGTGCCAATTATTCTTGGAAGACCATTCTTAGCTACCGTTGGAGCAAGAGTTAATGTCAGAAAAGGACTTCTCATGTTTGATATTGGAGAAGAAAAGGTCGAATTTCATTTTAATTCGCCCGTAAGCGAAGTGGCTAGTTGTAGTATTGAGGAGCCTACCAACCCACCATGGCTCGGTAACGACCCCTCTCTGAGTACAAAAACGAGCAAATTCAATGGAGACACATCTACCGAGGAGCCTACTGACCCCCCATGGCTCGGTAACGACCCTTATCTGAAGAAAAACAAGGTGGGAGGTGGATCCAGGCACGACATCAAGCCACTTTCAGATCCAACAAGGTCGTTAACGACCCACATAGCCTCGGTAACGAGCCCTTTTATGCTCAATCAAGGCGAGTCTTCTTATTCTTATCCAATCAATTCTGGTCATGATCCTTTCTTATATCCTTCTTCTACATTACATCCTACTGTTAGTCCTATCAAGGAGTCAAAACCTCCTTGGTTTTCGGATTTTAGTAACCCTGTTGTAGGATTACCTAGCATACTTATTGATGATCGAGGGCAAAATATTTTGAAAAGAAGCTTGGATGTTTTTCCGACTAAGTTGGGGTTGAAACCCGATATAGTTGTGTATGTTTGAATGAATGTGTAGATGTTTTGATTGCCTTCTATCCTTTGAATTGCTTGTTGTGCTTATGCTTAGACGAGAGTCGAAGTAATTTGAGTTTTTTGGCTTGATCGAAAAAGAAAGTTGTGAACTTGAATGTTGATATTGTTCGATAACGAAAGTTCCGAGCTTTGGATTCAAAACAAGTAATAAAGTGAATTGATTTATGAAAGTTGATTGATTTGCTTGTTTAGTCAACGAAAGTTGATAGATTTATCTTCAAAAGGCATGATCTTTATCTTCATATGATTTATATGCATAGTTATGTTGTGGTAACCCTTGTCCTAGAGCTTTTTATCCTTTAAATTTCTTCAGTTTAGCATTAGATTTCACTCATTACCGAGGTATTTTGGATCACTACCGAGCCTGCACTTGCATCGCTATTTGTTCTATTTTCAGTAGAATTCCAAGTTCATTAATGACCCTGACAAGGTCGTTAACGAGGTTTGTCGTAGCTTTTTTTGCTTTGTTTGACTTTGTTTTTATGTCCTTCAAGGCTGCAAGGCTTGATAGGGCTCTCTGTTCTGATAGTTGGAGACTCCAGTTTCCTGAAGCTAAAATGAAGCACTTAATGGCACCACATTTTGATAATTCCCCTCTTTTGTTGAGAACTAATCCTACCTCCATGTTGTCATCAGAATCAAGACCTTTTTGGTTACTGGCGGCATGAATGACCCATGATTCCTATAAAGACTTCATGGATGAATGTTGGCTTCGTGACCTGGGGTTGTTGGACTCCTTGACTGATTTCAGAAAACAATTGCTTGCCTAGAACAAACAGGTTTTCGAAAACATTTTCCATCGCAAAAAACTCATTTGGACCCGTCTTGAAGGCTTGCAACGTCGTCTAGCTATTGACCGACTCCTTTCCACCTCAATCTTCAGCGTGAATTCAAAGTTGAACTTGACAAGGTGCTCCATCAAGAACAACTTCTATGGTTTCAGAAATCGAGAGCGGTTTTCTTGGTTGATGGGGATCGAAACACGAGATTTTATCACTTGTCCACAATTGTTCGCAGAAGAGCTAATAAGATCTCGGCTTTGCAGAATGATAATGGTGACTGGATTTGTAATGAGGAGAGTATTCAGCAGCTTGTATGTTGTTTCTTTAGAAACCTTCACACGGAAGATGGGAAGGCTGGTGATAATAGTTTTTTGGCATCTAGTTTTCCCCCTCTGGATATGGCCTCAGCTGCACACCTCTCGATGTCGTTTGAGCAGGAAGATGTGTGGAACGCTCTTAAGTTGATGAGACCGTATAACTCGCCTTGCTCAAATGGGTTCTTGGCGATTTTCTATTAAAACAATTGGCAGTGCGTTGCTCATCAAGTGGTTGATACAATTTTGAATTTTTTGAATAATGGGGTGCTACCAGAGGGCATGGCTGATTCGCTGATGGTTTTGCTTGACAAGACTGACAGTCCTTCGTCTGCGATGCATTTTAGACCAATTTCTCTTCTAATTGTTAGTTTCAAAATTGCCACAAAAGCAATTGTTAACAGACTTAAACTTGTTCTTTCGGACATCATTTCTCCGACACAAGCAAGTTTGTTCTTGGTCGTCAGATTGTCCATAATATTGTGATTTTTCAAGAGGTCCTTCATTCCACGAATATGATGCGCTCAAAGACATCGATGATTTGAAAATTTGATTTGGCTAAGGCTTATGATCGTATTCGTTGGAGCTTCCTAAAAGAAGTCTTATTGCAGGTTGGGCTCCCATCTCATGTTGTTCATGTTATCATGCTAAGCCAACAGAGCGGGAAAACTAATGTTCTTTGGCATCAGCGTGATGCTAGTTCTTTCTATTCAACTAGAGGTGTGAGACAAGGAGATCTACTCTCCCCCTACCTTTTTGTTATGTGCATGGAAAATATGTCCCATTTGATTCAAACTGCGGTTGATGAAGGGGTCTGGAAGCCGATTACCGTGGGGGATGTGCAACTGTCACATCTGTTCTTTGCAAATGACTTAGTCCTTTTCGTGGAGGCCTCTCCGACCCAAGCTATAACTATAAAAAAAATTGTCTTGAAAATTTTTGTGATATTTTAAGGGAGAAGGTCAACTATAGCAAGAGCAGCTTGCTTTTCTCTAAATCAGTCCAAGCGGATACCAAGAATTTCATCGGCTCCTTGGTTCAAATACCGATCATGGAGGAATTCGGTAATTATCTTGGGGTTCCTTCTATTTGTGGAAAAATGAACTAGGAAAATTACAACTATTTGCTTGATAAGATGCGAAATAAGTTACGGGGGTGGCAAGCCTAAACACTGTCCTTTACTGGCCGGGTCACCTTGGCAAAGTCAGTTTTATGTAGCCTTCCCCTTTACAACAGGCAATCGTCACGACTCCCACGGGCTCTTTGTGATGGTATGGACAGAATGGTGAGAAGCTTTTTATGGGGTTCTACGGACAAGAGAAGACGTATTCATTCACTATACTGGGACAAAGTTTCGAGTCCTATTCAGGAAGGTGGACTTGGGGTGCGCCAAATGTGCTCGACAAACACTTCTCTTATCGCCAAACATGGTTGGCGTACTCTCCAAGAGCCAACATCTCTTTAAACAAGAGTCATTCGGGGTAAGTACTGTCAACGGTGGGCTGATGTTGATAAGTTCCGTAGATGGCCTCGGGCTTCAAGAACTTGGAAAGGCATTGTGGAGAGATCTCAACTGCTGAATAAAGGTATCCGAGCATCAATTGGCAATGGAAAATCAATCTTGTTAGTGTCTCATGCTTGGATCGACCAAAAACAGTTGTCTGATTTTGTTACGATCCAACTTCACCCGGAAATTGAGGGAGCTACAATCAGAGAAATGTGGAATGGTGTGGATTGGAAGTGGAATGTGTTTGGTGACCTTTTACCATCGGAAATCAAAAACAGAATTGTGCAATCAGGTTTGATGATGATGACGAAGAGAATGACAAGCTGATCTGGGGCCAGACTTCATCTGGGATATTTTCGACATGTTTAGTGATTCAGTTACTAAGGTCCTCTGCTTTGTTGGCACCAGATCGGCCTCACCCGATTTGGAAGAAATTATGGAAGGTCAAAGCACAACAGAGAGTCAAGCAATTTTTGTATCTTGTGGCTCACAATTCCGTTCTGTGTAATGTCAACCGGGTGAGAAGAAATCTTACCACCAATTTGAATTGTCCCAGGTGTGGTCAATAGGAAACTTGCTTGCATTTGCTACGAGATTGTACTCCTATTGCAGACGTTTGGCTCTCTTTGTTGGGGAACAGGTTACCTCGTAACTTCTTTTCAGAAGGTGAGCTCACAAACTAGATTGATTTGAACTTATCTACTGCTGCTAAATGGGCTTCCATATTTGCAACAATGTTGTGGTACTCATGGAAATCTAGAAACCAATTGGTTTTTTTATGGGAAGGATGTCATTAGCTTCCTCTCTTATACTATGGTTAATCAAACTCAGATTTTTGCAGCATCTCTTCGAGTTGATGCTCGGTTGTCCTTCAAAGTTGCAAGGCTTGATAAGGCTCTCTGTTCTGATATTTGGAGACTCCGGTTTTCTGAAGCTGAAATGAAGCACTTCGTGGCACCACATTATGATCATTCCCCTCTTTTGTTGAGAACTAATCCTACCTCCATGTTGTCATCAAAATCAAGACCTTTTTGGTTACTACCGGCATGGATGACCCATGATTCCTATAAAGACTTCATGCATGAATGTTGGCTTCGTGACCTGGTGCTGTTGGACTCCTTGACTGATTTCAGAAAACAATTGCTTGCCTAGAACAAACAGGTTTTCGAAAACATTTTCCACCGCAAAAAACTCCTTTGGACCCGTCTTGAAGGCTTGCAACGTCGTCTAGCTTATAGACCGGCTCCTTTTCATTTCAATCTTCAGCGTGAATTCAAAGCTGAACTTGAAAAGGTGCTCCATCAAGAACAACTTCTATGGTTTCAAAAATCGAGAGCGGGTTTCTTGGTTGATGGGGACCGAAACACGAGATTTTATCACTTGTCCACAATTGTCCGCAAAAGAGCTAATAAGATCTCGGCTTAGCAGAATAATAATGGTGATTGGATTTCTAATGAGGAGAGTATTCAGCAGCTTGTATGTTCTTTCTTTAGAAACCTTTACACGGAAGATGGGCAGGCTGGTGATAATAGTTTTTGGCATCTAGTTTTACCCCTCTGGATATGGCCTCAGCTGCACGCCTCTCGATGCCGTTTGAGAAGGAATATGTGTGGAACGCTCTTAAGATGATGAGCCCGAATAAGTCGCCTGGCCCGAATGGGTTCCTGATGATTTTCTATCAAAACAATTGGCACTGCGTTGCTCATCAAGTGTTTGATACAATGTTGAATTTTCTGAATAATGGGGTGCTACCAGAGGGCATGGCTGATTCGCTGATGGTTTTGCATGCAAAGACTGACAGTCCTTCATCTGCGGCGCATTTTAGACCAATTTCTCTTCTAATTGTTAGTTTCAAAATTGCTACAAAAGCAATTGTGAACAGACTTAAACTTGTTCTTTCGGACATCATTTCTCTGACACAAGCAAGCTTTGTTCCTGGTCGTCAGATTGCCCATAATATTGTGATTTTTCAAGAGGTCCTTCATTCCATGAATATGATGCGTTCAAATGGATGGATGATTTGGAAAATTGATTTGGCTAAGGCTTATGATCGTATCCGTTGGAGCTTCCTAAAAGAAGTCTTATTGCAGGTTGGGCTCCCATCTCATGTTGTTCATGTTATCATGCTAAGCCAACAGAGCGGGAAAACTAATGTTCTTTGGCATCGGCGTGATGCTAGTTCTTTCTATTCAACTAGAGGTGTGAGACAAGGAGATCTGCTCTCCCCCTACCTTTTTGTTATGTGCATGGAAAAGTTGTCCCATTTGATTCAAACTGCGGTTGATGAAGGGGTTTGGAAGCCGATTACCATGGGGGATGTGCAGTTGTCACATCTGTTCTTTGCGAATGACTTAGTGTTTTTCGTGGAGGCCTCACCGACCCAAGCTTTAACTATAAAAAAATCGCCTTGAAAATTTTTGTGATATTTTAGGGGAGAAGGTCAACTATAGCAAGAGCAGTATGCTTTTCTCTAAATCAGTCCAAGTGGATACCAAGAATTTCATCAGCTCCTTGGTTCAAATACCGGTCATGGAGGAATTCGGTAATTATCTTGGGGTTCCATCTATTTGTGGAAAAATGAACCCAGAAAATTACAACTACCTTCTTGATAAGATGCGAAATAAGCTACGAGGGTGGCAAGCCTAAACACTGTCCTTTACTGGCCGGGTCACCTTGGCAGAGTTAGTTTTATGTAGCCTTCCCCTTTACACCATGCAATCGTCACGAATCCCACGGGCTCTTTGTGATGATATGGACAGAATGGTGAGAAGCTTTTTATGGGGTTCTACGGACAAGAGAAGACGTATTCATTTACTATCCTGGGACAAAGTTTCGAGTCCTATTCAGGAAGGTGGACTTGGATTGAGCCAAATGCGCTCGACAAACACTTCTTATCGCCAAACTTGGTTGGCGTACTCTCCAAGAGCCAACATCTCTTTGGTTAAGAGCCATTCAGGGTAAGTATTGTCAAGGGTGGGTTGATGTTGATATGTTCCGTAGATGTCCTCAGGCTTCAAGAACCTGGAAAGGCATTGTGGAGGGATCTCAACTGCTGACTAAAGGTATCGGAGCGTCAATTGGCAATGGAAAATCAACCTTGTTCTTGTCTCATGCTTGGATCGACCAAAAACTGTTGTTTGATTTTGTTACGATCCAACTTCACCCGGAAATTGAGGGAGCTACAGTCAGAGAAATGTGGAATGGTGTGGATTGGAAGTGGGGTGTGTTTGGTGACCTTTTACCAACGGAAATCAAAAACAGAATTGCACAATCAAGGTTGATGATGATGACGAAGAGAATGACAAGCTGATCTGGGGCCAGACTTCATGTGGGATGTTTTCGACTAGTTTAGTGATTCACTTACTAAGGTCCTCTGCTTTGTTGGCACCAGATCAGCGTCACTCGATTTGTAAGAAATTATGGAAGGTCAAAGCACAACAGAGAGTCAAGCAATTTTTGTATCTTGTGGCTCACAATTCCGTTCTATGTAATGTCAATCGGGTGAGAAGAAATCTTACCACCAATCTGAATTGTCCTAGGTGTGGTCAACAAGAAACTTGCTTGCATTTGCTACGAGATTGTAGTCCTATTGCAGACGTTTGGCTCGCTTTGTCGGGGAACAAGTTACCTTGTAACTTCTTTTCGGAAGGTGAGCTCACAAACTAGATTGATTTGAACTTATCTACTGCTGCTGAATGGGATTCCATATTTGCAACAATGTTGTGGTACTCATGGAAAGCCAGAAACCAATTGGTTTTTTTTGGGAAGGATGTCGTTAGCTCCCTCTCTTCTATTGTGGTTAATCACCCTCAGCTTTTTGCAGCATCTCTTCGAGCTGATGCTCGGCTATCCTTAAACCTGAATCGAACACGTAACGCGCTAACCGCATGCTGAAAGGCACATCCATTTAGGTAGTTCAAACTAAGTTTAGATCGGGCTTCTAGAAATAGTTTACAACAAGCTGTAGGAGGTGGTTTGATTAGGAACCATGAGGGTAAATTGGTTAAGGCATATGCTTTTCAATGTGGCTTCTGTACGTTGCTCACATCCGAGCTTTGGGCTATTTTCATGGCTTATGTATGGCCCACTAGTTGGATATTCCTAAGTTGGAGGTTGAGAGTGACTATGAGATTGCTTGCCAACTGGTCACAGGTCTTATGGTTGCTACCCATCGAGATTTTTATTTAATCAAACGATACCGACATCTCATTATGGACAATTCATGGGAAGTCAAAATCAACCACATTCCAAGGAGTGTGAATAAAGTTATTGATAGTCTTTCTAATTACTCTTTTGTTTTAGATTCAAATTATCTTGAAGTCTCTATGCTACCTTCTAAGGCTTTATCGTTGCTTCAGCAGGACTATATTCTATCTTCTAGGGTGGAAAGTGTTAATTAATCTTAATAAAAGTTATTTCGGGCTTTAGCCCGCTTGGTGACCAAAAAAAATGTATCTTAACTAGAGACTTTAATATGTGTTGTTCTAAAGAAGGAATGAAGGAAATGTTTTAATCATTTTTTACCCCACCCATAGATTAGAGAAATAGATACAGGATCGCAAGGGAGTTTGCCGTATACTTTTGCATGAAAAATAAGGTGATGCAAGGCAAGAGGAAATTTGTTATTGATGTATCATGACACTAATATAGACTAGATTCGTTTCCTATCTATTTACGTTTACGTAGTTGGAAGCCAAACACACCCTTAAAACTTAAAAGGTACAGTAAAACAATGTAGGTTCTATTTAAACATTGCATTGAAAAAATAATATGGATTAGTATAATGACATAAAACTTCTTGTCTGTTTTGAGAATGGGCTCTACTAGAGTTGTAATTTAACTCTATGTATGGAATTGGTGAGATCTGCACCATTAAAATGAAAATTTATGGCTTAGATTTAATTTCAAGGTAACAGTAACTCTACACACAGAGTAACTCTATAAGATTTAAACTAGTCTTGTTTGACATTTTATTTAGGCAAAACCGTATATCAAAAGAATAAGTAGGGTTTAATTGCATATGGACTTATGGTGTTCAATGAGGATTCATCTCAATCGTTAGATTATAGTGACAAATAGTCATATTAGAAAGGGGTAAAATGGCACAAAGCGGCATTTTCGTAATTTAAACAATTTTGTGTTGTTGTCCAAGATTTAAAAACTTTACACTTAGGTTTCATATCATAAGCTTTGTAGGTGCATATTTATGCACCATAATTTCATTGACATATTTCACATTTAATACATTAAAAATGCTCATTTAATATTGATTTTTCTATCATATACCCTAAGGGAATAAGATAAGATTCCATCTCTTATCTTACGATTCTTCAAAAAAGCAGAACAAAACTACTACTCACTTGCTACTACAAAATTGTGAAGACGATTTGATAGTCATCCTAGAGAACCTTAAGACATGACTGAGCTCTTCTGCATTCCAAGATATTTTAATAATTTTTTGTAGTGTATGGTATATTCATAATCGAACAATCTACAATCAAATTAATGATAGATCTACAAAAAATATAGAAGAATTTGTACGTTTCCAAATCGCATTATGGCACAAATCTACACAAGGAGATATTGAAAGGAAAACTGTTACCAACCAAAGAGGTACAACTGAACGGCGAAAGAAACTAAAGAAATGGTCTAAATCGCAAACAGATTTCGTGAAGATAAATTTTGATGGATCAAGACGAGATAATGGGATGCGACTGTTGGATATATTATAAGGGATCACAATGGAAAAATTGTATGTATGAATGCAGCTTCTAGTAAATACTAGAGTGAAATTCAGGCTGAAGTAAGAGTTATGTATAACGCAGTTTGTGAAGCCAAAATAGGAATTTGAAGAAATTGAAATTGAAGGGGATAGCCTTAATACTATAAATGCTTTAAAAGGAACTAAATCGTGCCCATGGAAAATTGAGATGTTAATTGTTGACACACTTGCACTCTTACAGTCCTTTGAGGCAGTTCGAATTCAACATGTACCTCGTGATTGTAATCAAGTGGAGGATTTGATTGCTTATCTACGAGATTTGTATAGCATCAATCAAATTCAAAGCCATCACGGATTTCGGATCCTCATCCGTAAGGATGCCGAATTCAACATGTGTCTCGTGACTGTAATCAAGTGGCAGATTTGATTGCTTCTCTACGAGATTTGTATAGCATCAATCAAATTCAGACCCATCACAGACTTCGGGTCCTCATTCGTAAGGATGCACTAGGTTGACTTTGTTTTATCCTAATCTTTACAAACTCAATAAAAAAACAGATTCCATCATTGAAAAGATTTTGTGAACTCATTGCATGTGCACATGGCTCAACAGTTGAGCCTCTTGCCCATATGCAAGAGGTCTCAGGTTCGAGCAACCAAGGCGACGGTTTGCCCTTCTTTCTTAGAATTGGTTAGTGAACTAGTTTGCACCCGTTTATGGGTGCTCTAGGCTAGTCCAATTGACTCTTGACCAATTAATTTTTAGATTTGTGGGCTTGGTTTCAGCCCAAAAACCTTTGAGCAGGTCAGCCCAAGTTATTAGGTTGGTTTATGTTTTGACGAGCCTACATGTGGTAATGCAAATTTGATTTTTTGTAGTCTGTAGTAGATCCTAGTAATTACAATGAAGCGTAAAATGAACCACCTGGCCCAATATTATGGATCCAAAACCCATTTACATTTATCTCGAATTTGGCCCAATAGCATTTACAACACACTTCATAGATTCAAATTGAAAAAACAACAAAAGTTTCAAGAACCAAAATATAATCTCTCTCTCTTTTTTTTATAGCTCAAATTAAACATCTCGTATGTAAAAACTATATCCTGAAAAGAAAATTAAAAAACCCTAAGAAATAATGTTAAATAACACTGAATAATTATGCCTAACCACAAGTATTTTTGATAAAAAAAATTCTTAACATGCACATACCATAACAAGATAGTTTAGAAAATTTCACTTTAATATGGGTATCCCAACATGCTACAACCCCTACCTACCCTAAGCTCTTATGAAAGACAACACTTCTCGTATGTAAAATTAATGCTATATAACTTTATTGTACAGGGCATAAAAACAACAAAAAAAATACTATAAAGATAAACTATTATCTAAAATCCAAACTACTAAAATATAATAAATAGTTTAAATTGATGACATATTCGATACAAATCAATGCATTAAGATAAAATAAAGAATAAACTCAAGTGTATATACAATAATAAACGGATGAAACAGATCAGGTATATAGTTGTGTATGTGATGGATCGGGTGGCGATCGGGTTGGATGACCTTTTAACCGCATTTGACCCACCTATCATTTAATGCATAAGTTGTTCATCTGTCACCCATCTTAGATCGAGTTTTTAGCCTTATATTCATATCGGATGTGCCAAGATGTTATTACTCCTTAAAGCTTCTGATATGGAGGTATTGGGCCTATGGATTCATAGGTTTAGGTTGATCATTATAAGTATTCGGTGGTTCAAGTTTTGCCATTTACAACACATTGATCGTTCCATTTGGTGGCCATTAATTGTCCCATCATTATTCTTATATGTTTCTATACATCATCTATTTACGTATAGTATAATATTAGTAATTAAATTTGATTCCGCATCTGGTTTACATTTAATGGATTCAATAGTTATAAAAGGCTTATTTTTCAGCAAGATTTTTCAATACAATGTAACAAGTTGATACACTATACAACACTTTAGTAGCTTCATAACAAATATATATATTTCGCTCTTTCTATCTTAACTTATGCACTCAAATTCTATAAAAACTGTTATCCTACACAAGTACAAAGAAAAGCATAAATTATATAAAAATCTAAAAAATTTTAAACAATTAAATCCAACATAATTTTTCTATTTGGATCGTTAACTTAGGACATATGTATCATTTTTTATTGATCAAATTTCGCGAAGACTAGTGGTTTAGGCTGATCATTGTATTCTTCGAAGGTCAACTTTTAAAATAGCAATTTCTCCTGGCTAGTTTTTATTTTTTTCAAAATTCAAAAATAAAAAATAAAAGTAGTGCTTTTGCTCACATAAGCTCATGAATGATGCCCCACCCGAACAGTTTTGGTTTTCTTTTCTGCTTCCCACGCCAAGCCACACACCTTTTTACTTTTTCATTATTATTGCAGCTAGTAATAGTAGTATAAATTAATTAATAAATTCGTTGTACAGTGTAGTAGTATTATTCTGTTTATCTTTCACTCTAAATTGTCACGAGAAAGAATCCAACTTCACACAAATTAAGCATGCATGCATGCATTCTCCAACAATCCCCTCCCCACCAGGCACCAATACCCAAACTCAATAAAACACTTTATTTATAATCATGAGGCTCATCCATCACCAACACCCATAGCCTTATAGTATCCACTTATTTTGTCACGCCTCATAACTCATGCTTTCATTCAATCCACCTTAATCATGTCCGGCCTTTTTATTTACTCCTTAGGATTGAATTTAAATGCTTTTATGATTAAAACCATGTATGAGTAGGAGAGAGTTTGAGAGGCATAATTTCATCAATATATGTGATTTTTATGTAAAGAATATATGTTCGATTTATTGTACATATTTGGTAAATTGAGAGACTAATAGAATCGAAAGTCGGAAAACCATCATGAAAATATAAACATAGAAGAATAAAAATGAGCCGAGTTTGAGCACAATTTTAAGGCTTGAAAGATAAACGAGTTGAGCTTGATCACAAGATAACTCGGCTCGTTTGCTCATGAGCATACTCGATTATACGCTCATGAGCAAACTCAATTATATACTCATAAAAAACTAGATTATTTATATGTTCATGAATAAGCTCTACTAATATATATTATATAAAATATGAAATATTTTTGGTGGTCTTTCTCAAACGAAATGCATGTTTAAGTTTTAGATTCATTTGCTTGTATAATTAATCAAGTAAACGAGTTGTTCGCGGATTTGTCTACGAACAGACTAAATGAGCGGTTCGCAAGCTAAGCTCGAGCTCGGTGAACATTTAATGAACCAAGCTCAAACCGCTTGAACCAAGTTCGCGTTCGAGTTCGAGCTCACCTATTTTTAACCGAGTCGAGCTTGAGCAACTCAAAGCTCGGTTTAATTCGATTCGACTATAGCCCTACAGAAGAGTCTTAGATTTAGTTTTTATATTAAATTTGGGAAATTTTTACTCGTCTTCGACCGTTTAATCAAGTGCTTAGTTAAGACCTCATAATAATACCATAATGTATTTGTTTCGACCGCAATTAAAGGTGTCTTTTTAGTAATTAAAAAAATTTACTCCCATAAGAACTTAATTAGAGAATAATGTAAACTAATAATCTGTATCACACATCATCGAGTCATATGATAGCATTCAATAATGCCCTTTATTTTTAGATTAATCATTAGATTCAAATTAAAGGACAAAAAGGTACACAAAAGTAATTAATTAGTCGACATGCACGGAAGGAATACTATGCTAGTATGCTGGAAGGTCCGACTTATTTTATTAATTACTAGTTGTACATGTCGTGCCATGCACGACTATGGTTCGGTATTTTATTGATATTAAATAAAAATATAATATAAAATTATGATTTAAGTAATTTATTGTTTGTACAATATACAAATTTTTTATTTTTTGAATCAAATAAAACAAATCAAATACAAATTAATAAGTTTATTGTTGAGAATAAAAAAAAAATATTAAGTTAAAATAATGTACATTTCACCTTTTCCTCGATGATATTTCATAGATATTTAATTTTAAAAAAGATAACATATGAATAAAAAAGATTTATATATTAGAATACAAAAGAGATAAGATTTAAATAAAAAAATAATTAAATTAATAAAAAAGATATAATAAAATATGAAAGATAAAAATAAAAATAATTTATTTATAGAAAATAATTAAAAAAAATTAATTTATTTTCGCTTAAGGTGGGGCCAGCCTCAATTTGTTGCTCGATAAAGTAAAGGTTATATAAAATTAAATATTATATATTTTTACATTTTTTATTATTTTCTATGAACCTTAATTTAGAAATTATCAAATATTTCAATATATCTATTAAATATTATCTTCTATATATACTAAAGAAGTCACTTTTCTGACACATGTCAGTCTCACATTCATTTCGCCAATGTGTCGCCTCCATATTCAATTTGCCTATATGGCGTCTCATCATCAACACTAAAAAAAACAGTTCAATACTAAATTTAAAGAAAGATATTTATAATATTATTATTATTTTTATATAAATTTGTTAAAAGCTAATAACTAAATCTTACATTAATTCTTATCTCATTCTACTTTGATTAGTTATATATTTTATTCATTAATTATATATTCAAATCTCATATTATAATGAAAAAAATTTATATAAGTTAGAATCAAACTTTTGTTTGATATTATATGTATAGATTTTAAATTTAAACATATGTGTACAAATTTAAAAATTGCTAAACTAATATTTTTTTTTTAGTAAAGGAAAAAATAAAATATTGGATCTTACATTAAAATAATACGTATATTTTATTCATATTGACATAAAAGTTCAAATAATTTATATTTTACTAACCCCGTACAAGTACGCATACATCACCAAATGAGATCAATTCATAAATTCTCTAGATGTGATTAATGCCATTCACAATAGAAATTACATATTGATGCAATAGTATCAAGCTCTTGACATATGGCAACGTGCTATGCTCATGTATAACCGCCTTGTTCTTCTCCAACATCTAGAGATGGCCAAAGGTGCGGGCCGGCCCGGCCCGCACCAGCCCAGCCCGCCCATCTGGGCCAGATTGGCACGGCCCGGCCAGCCCGCGGGCCAACCGGGTCAAACCCGCCCGGGCCATGGGCCGGGCCTGGGTTTGGGAATTGCGGCCCGGCCCGGCCGGGCCAGGAACAGCCCGGCCCGGATAATTTATTTATTAAAAAAAAAAAAATAAAGGACTGGGCTGATATATATCAGCCCGGCCCGCTCCAGCCCGGTACAATACCGGGCCGGTCCCGGGCCCTACTTCTCCGGCCCGGCCCGATGGTGGCCCGGCCCGGGCCCGGCCCAGCCCGGCCCATGTCCATCTCTACCAACATCATCTCTTCTTGCCCAATTTCAGATTATCAAATATTTCAATATATTTATTAAATATTATATTACTTATTTTTATTATTTTTAAACATTATAAGTATTTATCATTAATTTTTTATTATAAAAGAAAATATATATAAATATTTATATCTATAAATAAATTCTTGAAAAAATAATAGATATTTATACTTATTTTAAAATATTTTAAATTTATTATCTTTAATTTTAAATATTTGTATAAGGATTTTTTCAAAAGATAATGTTATACTAAATAGATATTTGTTTGATGATAAAGATATATTTAAATAGTTAAAGAAGAATGTAATAAGAAAAAGTTAAAATATTAAGAATAAAAATTAATTTTTTAAATATGAGGTGGAGTCAGAATTATTCTGGTGGATCGAAAAGGTATAACTTTAATATATAGTAATTGATCCTATCTTAATTAATTAGTTACTCCATATTAAAAACCTTTAAACCTGCTATTTTCCGTTTGAAAGAGGACTTTCCAAGATCGAGTTTTAAACTTTTTTTTTTTGGTAGAAGAGTTTTAAACTTTTAATTGGCTGCTTTACATAGCTGAACCATACCAGTTTGCTCCAGTGCAAACGTATGTATTTTTGGTTAATTCAGATTTTTAAAACATCTTCGAAGAGAATCTTACTACGTGCATGAAAGTTAATATTCTTACAGTACTATATTTAAGCCAATCTTTTTCATTTTTCGTTGCAAATAATACGGTTTTGTCTTTGATGATCAATATATAAAAACAATATACATGTTCTTGAATTTTTTTTGGTCAAACAAAATTCCTAGAATTTTGGAGAATGTTACAAATAGATTAATAAACACTATGGGTTCGGCTAATGTATATTTATGGGCACGTACACATAATAATAATAATAATAATAATAATAATAATAATAATAATATTGAAAATTATTTTAAAACTATTTGCTAAATTAGAATTAAAGAATCCTTTTAAAAAAATCAAAATTAACAAATAATATCCATATTTACTAAGATTAGAACATGGGCACACATTAGAAAATCCGATAAAGTATTTGGGTTTATTAAAGTTTATAAATACTATAATTTTATTATCAATATCAGATATTTGTTAAATTAAATGAAAAATATTATAGTACATAATTACAGTTAGATTAGATGGTCAATCGAGCCATACTGAGTCCAATCTCGCACGTGGTGACTCTCGCATATCCTTGGTATTTGGGCCAAACGGCAGGAATGGGGCATCAACCACCGCCGACAACGAGGAGGAAGATGAGATTACGCATGCCTTAGGCTCCGTCTTGAGAGAGAATGAAAAGATTAAGAGCAAGCGCGCCCGGGCAGAGTCCCACTTGGACCAAGCCTTGGGAGAGATCGCTAGATCGAAGCACACTATGGATAAAGTTCAGGGTAAGCACCCCATCAGCGAATCGGTGATCGAAAGGACCGGTCAACGACTCGCTAGCGTTATCGAATTCACCGATAACCTCCGTTGCCCTGAGCCGGTAAGCACTGATGAGTCTGGAGAGATGCAAGTTGACTACAAAAGCGATCGTAGAGCACCTAAAAGCCGACGGAGGGGAAAGCAACACGAGTCGCCCCCGCGTAAGAGGTCCCGTGCCGCGGACCACCCTCAGTCTAGCAACTCGGAAATTTCAGACGACGACCGAACCCTCGCGGACGCGGAAGCCCTAGCCACGACCTCAGCATGTCTATCCGCGACCGTAGGAGGTTTTTCGGTGGTCGCGGCCAGATTTATCATCGCGAAAACCCACACGATCATGGCGTGGATTGTTATGACCCGTCCAAAAGACCCGAGTTAGGTCATGACCTAGGCGATAAGAAGAAGAGGCGACGTAATCGATGTCGAAGTGAAAGCAACGAGAGGCGCGAGGGAGAAGATAGAGCCCTAAGGCGCACTGAAAGGAGTTTGCTTGATCTTTTATGAGCACAAGGTGGAACCTTGAAATCGACTCTAGAACAAGCCGAGCACAAACTGGATATAGTTACATCGACACCATTCCATAGAAGCATACAATGCGCTAAGCCTCCGGCAAAGTTCTCTCCACCATCATTCACTCTCTAAGAAGGGCATTTGGACCCCGTTAACCACATACCCGCCATCTCTCACAAGATAGCATTATGGATTTTCGAGGATGCTACAATGTGCAAAATGTTCCGAAGTACCCTTGACAAGGGTTCATTAAAGTGGTTCCATAGTTTGAAACTAGGATCAATTCGTTCATGGGATCAACTTGCCACTGAATTTGTGAGGCACTACATAGCCAACAGTCGGGATGCAATGTCTTTAGACACACTCTTCAGCCTTAGAAAAGATAAAGGCGAAAGCTTGCATCGCTTCGCCAATCATTTCATGGAGTGCTACGCCAAGATTGATGGGTGAGATCAAAAGACCGCAATTACTACCTTTAAGAGGGTCCCACTTTGAGAGCAAGATAAGATAAGACTTGACCCTTCTTATTCCTTCACCATTTTTGAATTTCAAGAGTGCAAATACGTGTGCTTGGAAGAGGCTAACTACAAAACGAAAGGGAAATTGCTCTCTCCACCTCGAAAGCCACACTATCCTTCAAACGGGAACTTTAGGCGAAAGACTCCCTCATCAGGAGAGCAAGCGAGAGTGATCTACACAACCTTCAACATCCCGATCTATGGATTCTACCGCGAATTAAGAATGAGAATTACTTCCGCTATCCCTCACAGGATTAGTGTCCTGAAGATGATCTCCGAAACCGGAAATATTGCATGTACCACAGGGTATGGGGGCACATGACCGAGGAGTGTGAGCCCATTAAGAAGTTCCTTGAAGGCTTGAAGTTTTATTGAACAGAGGAATGAAACAAGAGAGATACATGGAGAGAGAGTTTGCGTATTGGAAATGGAAATTGGCCAGATCTCTTCCTTTTGCCTACTTGTGAAGAAGAACACGAGCACGATTCTAATTTTTGGCAAGTATGTGCTTTTTGTGATAGAAGGGTAATACCATCTTTTGAATTAAAAATTTAACTTATTTACCCGTGTGTGCTAATGAACTAGTCCTTTTTTTACTTTCTACCAAACCATCTCTTTTAATTTGCACCCTATATTTCTTTGATCTAAGGGTCTAATGTTGCTTTCATTTTACAACCTAAGAGATTTATGCATTCAAGCAAGACTCTATAATAATTATATGATATCACAAAGAGTATTTGATGAGGTATTTTTTGTGGTCGTTTATACTTATCAAAGAAATCTAACTTAACCAACTCAGTAGAGCGGTAAGAAAGGATCGATCCCACAGAGACTCTTGTATTTGTGTTATTACTTGTATTCCAAGTAACCAAAGGGGGGTTTTTATGAAATAAATATCTAAACTACTATGCACATATAAAAGTAAATATGAATGCAAAAGACAATTTAAATCAATAGGAGACAAGCGTGTTCAACTAGTTAAATCCATCATGATATTGCTTTGTTGATCATTGATTCTCTTGATTCTCTTCTCACTTGAATAATCTATTGTGGATAATGATCCTACTAAGGATTAAAACCCGAACTTCATATTTAGTTGATAGAACAACCAGTCTAACAACCCTAATTAAATAATAACCTAGAAGACCTTCTAGATTCAATTAAATAACAACATGACAATTCAAGTTATCAATTGAAACAAACACTTAGAGCAACCAGACATCTAAGTGACTTGTGAATTTATTCCCTTCTTCAACCAACTAGTCCAACCGGTACTAAATTGATTAAAATATACTCTTGATCAAATTAACTCCGACCGATAATTAATCAAATTCAGTTATAACTAGAAATTCAATTAGGTGATCAATCTAACAAAACCCTAGTTTAGATTCAATTAAGCACAGGGAATAATTTCTATTCAAGTTTGTTGACAATTAATCAAACCTCACAACTATATACAAATCATGACTTCAATAACTAGCCAAACAAGGGAAATTAGCAATGCATAATTAAATTGAAATCAAACTTACAAAGGTTTCAAAGTCTGCCTCCAAAGAGAAAAAACCCTAGCCTCCAAAGTTTGACCAAAAGTTTTTAGAAAATAAACTAACATAAGGTTTAAATATGTCTCTCAAAATAACCCTCAATAACTCTATCTTTAACCACTACTCGGAAGATATAAGCCCAAAAACCAAGCCCAGAATCTTCAAGATATATTTTTGGGTGTGAACCTGTTATATGGTTCATACCCATGCTACTAACTTATCTCCCCTTCTCTTTGATCCAGATATTGACAGGACAATCTTCAAGCTAAGGAAGGATATCCGGAATCACTTTCAGGCTCTACCGTTCTTCCTTGGGAAATCTAAATCTGAATCTGAATCAGAGACTGAATCTAAAACTGTTGAATCTGCTGAGATGGGCGACCAAACGTTGAGACAGTTGACTGCACCAAATCTGGCACAACAACCATTGGCGGTGCAATTTCCTACTCTTGTTGAGGGAGTCAAGTTCGAGCTGAAATCTGGGTTGATTCACCTTTTGCCTTCATTACATGGGCTGAGTGGTGAAGACCTCAATAAGCATCTTTCTGAATTTCATGTTATGTGCTCAAGCATGAAGCCTGCTGATGTGACTCACGACCAGATCGCGCTGAGAGCCTTTCCTTTCTCTCTCAAGGATCAAGCTAAAGACTGGTTTTATTACTTGGCTCCGGGAAGTATTGATACATGGGCTAAGATGAAACAAGCTTTTCTAGAGAAGTACTTCCCTGCTACAAGGCTCAATGATCTGAAAAAGCGAATCAATATTGAACAAGAAGCAAACGAGTCCTTGTATGAATATTATGAAAGATTCAAGAGGTTGATAGCCAGATGTCCTTTTCATGGATACACTGATCAAGATCTGATTTTATACTTATTTAATGGCCTCTTGGATGATGAGAGAAGAATGGTGAATGCGGCTTGCCAAGGTAACATTCTCAACAAGACTCATGTTGCTGCATTTGAACTGTTCACACAACTGTCTGAGGGCACAATACAGTTCAGGAAGGAAACTGGTTCTAAGGATGCCAATGCTGTAGTTGCCAACTCATTATTGCATGAAGAAGTGTCTGAGCTGAAAACCATGATGAAACAGTTTCTACAGCAAGGCGGGAGACAACAAGTGAAAGCCTGTGGAATTTACTCTGATATTATGCATCCGACTGATTCATGTCCCACTCTCCAGGAGCCACAAGCTGAAGTTAATATGGTGGGCAATTATGGACAACAAAGGCCTAGGTATTATCCCTACTCCAACACTTACAATCCGGGGTGGAGGGATCATCCAAATTTGAGGTATGGCAATTCTAGTAATCAACAATTCAACCATCAAGGTGGCCAAGCTCAGTACAGACCACCTTTCCAACCTCAAGCTCAGGGAGTGAATCAGAATTCTATGTCCACTGAGGAGATGATCAGAAATCTGACTCAGACTGTTTCTACAATGCATGGCTCTCTAACTCAGCTTCAACAAAAAACCAAGCCCAGAATCTCGGCCCAAATGATGTCCGCGTGAAACTCCCAGATTGCTCGATTTGACCAAAAGCTCGGCCGCGCAATATGTCATCCAGCGCAATCATCCCTCAGTTGGGATTGCTCGGGTTGCATTCCATATTACGTGGCCGCGCAATTTACAGCTAACCCGCTCTATTACTCTCGGTTCAGCATTCAGGTGACACTTCAGATGCTGTTTTGACCCACTTAGAGTTGGAATTTGCACTCGGAGTAAAAACATGAATTATAGCTCTTCGAGTTAGCTTTCTAGTGATACCAAATTCAGATTCATTAGACCATTATAGCTCCCAAACCAACCATTGCAAGATAGAGGTGTCGAAATAAGTCTCCAATGCATAACCCGAAGTTAAGCGTTCTTTTCACACAAGCTCATGGGCCTTGTTTCTTGTAATCTTCACTTGAACTTCTTCAATATTAATCCATGTACACCATATTCCTCTAAGCTCCGCCTCTACCACGCTTGTTTACCTAAAGATCTGCAAAACCGAACAAAACAAGCGCAAAACCCGAATTTCCTAGAAAACCTAAAACCTGATAACTAGACTAAACTAAGCTAAAACCATGCAAAATAAACATAAATATGCATCCTAAACACTACCTAAATGAAAGATATTAGTATTGCCTCTTCCATAAAAATTTATATGATGTCATTCGCATAAGAAATCTCATATTTATCCATATTTAAAATCACTAGTTATCAAAATGATAACATTGTAACTAGTAACCATACATCTAAAGCTAGAGCACTTATTTTGTTTCTGTTGTGGCTTGGGTTTTTTTTTTTTTTTTGTTTTGCTTGTGTGTTTGGGCCTTTGATGACAGTGGGCTACTTTTGTTGGGCTTTCCTTGCTTGTTTGTAATATATTGATGGCATCCATCCCTAACCCAAGTCGAGCTCCGATGACTGCGAGGTGCCCTAGGCCATGGCGGCCTCCTTGGCGCACCAGTGCCACGACACGACCCTCCTGGCCTAGCCGAGCCACAACAATTGTCTATCTCTTTTAGTATTATTTACATTTCATAACTTTATTAAAATTGTATTATTTATTTATATTTCATGTCATTTATTAGTTGATGTTGTTTTATGCTAGACGTGTGCCTCTTTTATCATATCGAGACTAGTCCTTTTCATTATAGGAAGGAACGCTTCTATATAAGCCCTCCTTGCCTCCTTTTGTAATTAGTTTTGGCTTTGAGGTGAATAGAGATTACTCTTCACTCTAGCCTCTACTCCTCCAAACACTCTATTTCTCATCTCTCCCAAAATCTCTCAAACTCGTGCTCAAACAATCAATAATCGATCAATCAACAATCAAGTCCTTGCTACGAACTCTAGATTCGGCCTGTTATTGCCGAGATCCATCAAGATCCAACTCTACTGACCCTTTCTTGCAGGAGGCTTACAAGATCGATCTCGGGGATTTATCAATTGGTATTAAGAGCAATCGTGTAAGTTGGCCTTTACTCTCGTAGATCCACATTATATTCATGCCATATTCGACATCCATGTTCATTGCTTGATAATCCCAATCTTTGATCCTTGTCCTTGTCGTCGTAAGCAAGTCTTACGAGGGCATTTTTCTTGAAATTTTTTCCCTACCCTATATGATATGTGATGTGAATTTGATTGAAATTTTCATGCTAAATTGATTTAAATTCCATTGTTGGAACTGATATTGTCCTTGTTTTTGTGCTTCGGCCAAACTGACCATTGAAGACCGGCATATGTTTGTTTGAAGGCCGATTTTTACTAGCTTTTTTGGTGCATATCTTGGCTTATTTCGAGCCTAGAAACTAGACAAATAATCTCAAAAAAATCATGGCCTAACAGCCCCAATCAGCCGAGATTTTCTTGCCCTACTTACCTTAACAATCTCCTAAATTTAAGGGATTTTGGTAACCTATTTTTAGCCACTCAATTTAATATTATTTCAGCTTTATCTTTGTTGTTTTGAGAGCATAATACTCAGCCCTAATCAGCTGCATAAGTTGTCCATACAGCTGAGCAAGCCAACTCACCCAACTTAGCCTAGTTTGCCCTAGTTTGACACATAAGGCTAGTAGCCTTTAAAAAAATCAGAAAAACGGTGATTCGAAGAGTACCCTCAGAGATTTGAAGAACTCTCGTCTAATAAAAAAAATTGAAAGCGGAATAGCCAAAATAAGGCAAACCGACTTCATGTGTCTTTTGGGCTCGTTTTCGGTTGGCTTTCCTTGCATCCATTTTCTTTGATTTGGATCTAATTTTTGAGATTGTGGAGTGCATCTTTAGCTGCATAATTGAGACCATATATCATCATGTCCTCGTGCTTAGCCTTATCCGCCCTCACGACATTCCTAGACTAGCCCGTCCCTACTTGGTTTTGCTTGAGTTTAGGGTGCTTTGATTGTGCTTTTAGATACCTTGGTATTGTTTACTCCTCATGTCTTCTCGTCATTTTTTCAGTTTATCCAAAGAAAGTGTGGTATGACGATCTATGGTTTGGCGTGAGGCAAAACAAGGCATACCTTGATTTGATTCCACCACCACGTCTCCACAAGGTCCCTCCCCGACGTAGCATCTACTATGACCTGGATTGGATTCCACTTCCCAATAGTCCAAGACGATCTCCACCACGTCAAAGTAATAAATACTATGAGTCACACCATAGTTCCCATGATTAAGATTGGGACCATTCTGAGTACCACACTCGCCTTTGGAATAGTTACCAAGAGCGCTACTCCTATGGCTCCTCTCAATGTGACACTTATGTCACCAAATCATCATCACCTCCACCCATATTGGCGCTCACACTAGATAAATTGGAGATTTGTGAGCTCCAACAACAATTGGCTACTGAACGTGCCAAAATAGACGTCTATCCAAGACGCTTGTTAATAGTGTAACCCGATAAGCGCCTATGACCAATGGCATCGGCACTCTCAAAGATATGGTTATCCATTCCTCCTCAAAATTGGAGGAGCCTCATGATACTATTATTGAGGAGTCTCTACAAAATTTCACCCCATTTAGAGACCGTTTGCCCAAGGAGTGCATATAGCCTAAGTCGGGTGACGTTGCTTTGCTACCATTCGTAGGCGACCACCAGGCCTTTGTCTTCAATTATGAGACAAATTTGGTTAAGCCTCATAATTTTATTTTTGAAGAGCATATGCAAAATTTGGTCGAGTTTGGAGGAGTTTTTCCTAGAAAGTGCACACAACCTACATCGTGTGCCCTTGCGACTTCACCTTCGCCCTACGCTTTCTAGGCCATAGTTGTGAAAATTGACCCAAAATTGGTGGACACCATGGATACAGTAAAAATATGACCTTCCACCAAATTTCATCCAGATTGGAGCTGTATTATTTGTTGAACGCCTTAAGGGCACCTCTCTTGTGCCTTGTCAAGGTCTTTCCCCGATACTCGCACGCTCGAAGCGAGGACACTTCAAAACTAAGGGGAGGGGAGAATGATGGCATATAGACCTTACCCAAGTCAGGATCCGATGACTCCGAGGCGCCTTAGGACATGGTGCCCCCCTTGGCGCGCCAGTGCCACGTTACGACCCTCTTGGCCTAGTTGAGCCACATTGGTGTCTATATCTCTTATATTTATTTTTATTTCATAATTTTATTAAAATTCTATGTTTTATTTATAATTCATGTCATTTATTAATTGATGTTGTCTTATGTTGGACGTGTGTCTCGTTTTGCATATCGGGACTAGTCCTTTTCATTCTAGGAAAGAGCGCTTCTATATAAGCCCTCCTTGTCCTTTTGTAATTAGTTTTGGTTTCAAGGAATAGAGATTAATCTTCCTTTTGGCCTTTACTCCCTTTGTTCTCTTTCTATTCTTCGCCTTCATTCTTACGTACAATCAACACACAACAACCTTGTTTTAGATCTTGATTGCACCACCGACATCACTTGAGCACTAGATCCGGTCCAGCACCGGATCAATTGTGTCATACTCTTGCCACCCTAGTGCCTTACCCATGCCGAATCTGCTTGTGGCACCAGTCACACTCGGATTTGCATCGGCGGCCTTCCTTGCCAAGGATCCGCCCCTAAATGCTTTTGGCGTATCACCATCGTGCCAAGGTCGGTCTCCATCATGCCAACCCTCGCGCCACATCTGCTTGGTCTGTCGCAACCTTGACATGCCAGATCCGGACCTTGAATGTACCATTCGGCACTCAATTCTGTAGCAGGTTGCGCCTAGGTACACCTTGCTCTTTGCCGCCAACACTAGTTATTGTCTTGGATCTCGAGAAGGACTTGCAAGCCTATCCTTCGGAGTCATCATATATGTTGATGTGTTTGTTTGTTTGTTTTGTCATCCTTTTTGCTCATTTCCTTTCTTAGTTTGGTTCTCCTGTTTATGCTGAAACTTGGTCACTTCAGCACTATTATGAATAGTTACAACTCCGACTTGTTTTATGAATATTGGTTATTGGAATATTAGATGAATTCGAAAGCCAAATTTCTGGGAAGAAATTGACTATATAAGAAAAGTTAACAAACAAAATTTCCTTTGCCTTGCCGAAACTAAAACTAAATCTCCTCCATCTCTGACTATGGCTCGAAAAGCGGGCTTCCATGATATCTTTTTTTTCACTTTCAAACGGAACTAAAGTTGGTCTTTGGATCCTTATTACGCATAACCCTTTTACTCATTGTCTTGCTTTAGTATTAATCAAACCAAACCATATTATTTTTCAAAATACTACCAACAATATGACCTTCTTTAATCTTTATCATTCTTATCTACGTGCCTTCTCGCAAGGCTAATAAAAGGCATCTTTTAGTCCGCTTTAAGTTCTGAACTAATAAACCTGAATACCCCATTTATTTTAATTGGCGAGAAATTATGTGATCATTAGACAAACTTGGAGGTTGAATCCCAAACCTTGGTAGTTTTATTCGCTTCCTTGAATTTCAAAATAGTTTTGGTGTCATAAATACAAATACTTTGGGCTTTCCTTTCACATGGCGTAACTCAATGACTAGACCTAATAACATATTTGAAAAATGAGATCGTGCTTTAATTCATCAATCTTTGACGCTTATTTTCCCAAATCTTATTGTTTGAAATCATCCCTTCACAATCCCTGACCATTGCCTCATCTCCTACTCTCTTGGAACTCTAGAGCATTTTCTTAAATTTCCATTTCGTTTTGAAAAAGATTGGAACTACCAAAACAAAACTAATATTTACTTGTTAAAAAAGTTTGGAGATATAAGTTAAATGATTCCTTTATGTTTCGATTACATCAAAAATTACATTTATTGAAAGATTACTCTAAACTTTGGGTCAAACATAACGTTAAATAACTATGAACAATAATAAAAAAACTTTTTTTTTAGAAAATCAGCTACAACTTTTATCTTCTTCTTGATCCTCAAAATGGTCCTCTTACTTTAAAATTACAACGCCACTTAAACAAATATTATGCTCTTTTTTTTGTTTCAACTTGTCTTTTGGCAACAACGAGCTAAAGTTACTCATTTGCAGAATATGGACAAAAACACAAAATATTTTCAATCCCTCTGCAAAATCAGGGCTTAGAAATAGCACATTATTTCTTTCCAAACTCGTCAAGGGACTGTTATTTTTTTACCATGTCTCTATTTCCTTAGCAATTTCTTACAAATTAGAACGACGTTTTAACCGCAATCTAATTTGTGAAATTACAATAATACTAAACTTGAGATTATTCCTTCTCTTATCTCTACTCTTGATAATGACATTGTTTGTCATTCCACAACTCCTATAGAAATTAAGAATGCTATTTTTAAAATTCCCCAAGATAAGTCACCCAGTCTGATGGATTCCCTGTTGATTTCTTCCATTATTATTGTTATATTGTTGGATCCTCGGTATTTTTGGTTTCTAATGCCTTTTTGGTTTCTAATGCTTTCTTCCCTTCTTGCTACATGTTAATTTCTATAAATAAATCTTTCATAGCACTCATTCCTAAACCTAATAACCTAGGTACAATTAATCATACCGACCAATTAGTCTTTTTTAACACCATACACAAATTAATTACTAAAATTCTTTCTAATCATTGTAATACAATTCTTCCAAGTATTATCCATCATTTATAAGGAGTTTTTGTTAAGGTTCGATTGATTCAAGACAATGTTTTGCTTGCACATGAAGTTTGTCATTCTTTTCATAAAAGGTTAAAAAAAAGGTTGGATGACCTTAAAAATTGATATGGAAAAAGCTTATGATAAACTAGATTAAGATTTTATTGGGCATATTCTACTCAAATTTGGTTTACATTTAAAATGGGTTAATCTAGTCATGACATATATCACGACCTCTTCATTATTTGTGTTGGTAAATAATGAGGCAGGAGTGGAATTCAAACCTTCGGGTGGAATTCGTCAAGGTGATCCAATTGCTCCTTTTATTCTTGTTATTGCCATGGAATATTTAGCTTCAACTTTACAACATAAAGTGATGTAAAATAATAGAGATTTTGGTCGTATACTTAGTATTCGTCAATAGTATGCCTCGAGCATTTGGTGGATTGTTGGTAATGGCCAAAATATAAATTTTTGGTCTGATATTTGGATACAAAATTTTGATAAAATGTCATACTACAATAATGACAATCTCTTCCTTATAGTCTCTGCTTTTATTTCAAATACTTTCTCTGGGAATGAAAATGCTCTATCTCTTTTATTACCTCAACATGTTATTGATCTCATTTTGTAAATTCGTATTCTTGTCACATTCATGGTGGATCATCTTGTTTGGCTTCTTGCAAGTGATGGCGAGATAAATCAGCTTGCATCTTACAAGTTTCCCAACTGCTGCCGCAATTTGGCCTTGGATTTGGAAGAAAAACCTACCCCAAAAAAATAAAAAAATTCCTTTGGAAATCCTATATTGATTCTTTACCAACTACAAATTTTTTGAATAGGTTTGTAAATTGAGTGCCTAGTTGGAGTTCCCTTTGCCAACTGGAAGATAAAAACTTAAACCATTTATTTTTTCATTGTCCTTTCAGTCGTAAAATGATTTCCAGCCTAGAAACAAAGTTAAACTTTGGCTTTCAAATTTCGACGTCAGGTGATTTCAATGACAATCTAATATATGCTTTAAATTTAAACGCTAACTCTGAGATCTTATGTTTCCTATGGTGGTATATTTGGTGTCAAAGGAATAATTTGATTTTAATCCTTCTAGGATTTCTTCTAGTCTTTTACCTATAAACATTGTGTTTTCTTAACATCTTCAATGGATCTTTGCCAATCCGATTACTCCAAGCAAAGTATCAGGTCGTAAACGGCATTTGAGAGCTTCTTTGATTAAACCTCCTCCGACTTGAGTCAAGCTAATTTTGATGCTTCAAAACAAAATAATGATTCAGCTAATACTTTTGTGAGCTTCCTAGCTCGTGATCATAAAAGCATAATTCTAGGCTTTGATAGGAAAATTTTGACTCTTATGAGTATCCTAAAAGCATAAGCTTTGGCTCTACTATTTGGTTAGTTTATTATTTCCTCAAATGTTTTAAAGGTCAATATTGAGGGTGATATTCTCACAATTATTAATTTAATTAAATGAATTTGGAAACTCCCTTGGGAAATTGAAACAATTATTTTGGACCGTCGGATATTAAGGAGTGGATGTGGACCAACATTCGCACACGTAATCACCATAGCTCTTTATTTGCTTATGTTGTTTAGTATGCTTGGAAGGCGCAGAAGCAACTGGTTTTTGAAGGTGGCCAACTGAATAATGTTCCTCTGATTGCTAGCCGGGCGGCGGCAACTTTCACCAACCTCAAAGCTGATTTACAGAGCGGGTTGGCTGAGCCTGATGCAAGTGTGCTTGGTTTTCCAAGTCAGTGAATGCCGCTAGAAGTATGTTGGTTTAAACTGAATGAGGATGACGCCTCTAAAGGGAATTCGGGGTCGGTGGGAGGTGGTGGTGTATTTCGAGACCATATGGGCACTTTCCTCGGTGCTTACACCTTCCGTGGTGGTTCGATGACAGTGTTAACTGTTGAACTCTGGTCCATCTTCCACGGCCTTTGCAAGGGGCTAGAGCTTCAGATGAACCAGCTTATAATCGAAACAAACTCGGCTGCTGCATGTAAATTGCTCAATGTTGTGTCCTTGCGGACTCATCCGGATTTTCACTAGCTTGGTCGACCGATGTCGACAGTTGATTAGGCGTGCTGAGTGGCAGGTCCATGTCTTTTTTATTGCGATACGGCTCAATGACATGGCGCATACCCTTGCAAACTACGCTTTCTCTTTGGACACCTCTTATGCTTATTTTTGCAGTCCTCCTAGCTGTATTTTGCCTATGTTTGGCACTTTGAACAAGCTCTCCTATAAGCTAAAAAAAGTTTTAGAAGCTCTACCCTCCTAGATGTTGTTTTATGCTAGACGTGTGCCTCTTTTATCATATCGAGACTAGTCCTTTTCATTATAGGAAGGAACGCTTCTATATAAGCCCTCCTTGCCTCCTTTTGTAATTAGTTTTGGCTTTGAGGTGAATAGAGATTACTCTTCACTCTAGCCTCTACTCCTCCAAACACTCTATTTCTCATCTCTCCCAAAATCTCTCAAACTCGTGCTCAAACAATCAATAATCGATCAATCAACAATCAAGTCCTTGCTACGAACTCTAGATTCGGCCTGTTATTGCCGAGATCCATCAAGATCCAACTCTACTGACCCTTTCTTGCAGGAGGCTTACAAGATCGATCTCGGGGATTTATCAATTGGTATTAAGAGCAATCGTGTAAGTTGGCCTTTACTCTCGTAGATCCACATTATATTCATGCCATATTCGACATCCATGTTCATTGCTTGATAATCCCAATCTTTGATCCTTGTCCTTGTCGTCGTAAGCAAGTCTTACGAGGGCATTTTTCTTGAAATTTTTTCCCTACCCTATATGATATGTGATGTGAATTTGATTGAAATTTTCATGCTAAATTGATTTAAATTCCATTGTTGGAACTGATATTGTCCTTGTTTTTGTGCTTCGGCCAAACTGACCATTGAAGACCGGCATATGTTTGTTTGAAGGCCGATTTTTACTAGCTTTTTTGGTGCATATCTTGGCTTATTTCGAGCCTAGAAACTAGACAAATAATCTCAAAAAAATCATGGCCTAACAGCCCCAATCAGCCGAGATTTTCTTGCCCTACTTACCTTAACAATCTCCTAAATTTAAGGGATTTTGGTAACCTATTTTTAGCCACTCAATTTAATATTATTTCAGCTTTATCTTTGTTGTTTTGAGAGCATAATACTCAGCCCTAATCAGCTGCATAAGTTGTCCATACAGCTGAGCAAGCCAACTCACCCAACTTAGCCTAGTTTGCCCTAGTTTGACACATAAGGCTAGTAGCCTTTAAAAAAATCAGAAAAACGGTGATTCGAAGAGTACCCTCAGAGATTTGAAGAACTCTCGTCTAATAAAAAAAATTGAAAGCGGAATAGCCAAAATAAGGCAAACCGACTTCATGTGTCTTTTGGGCTCGTTTTCGGTTGGCTTTCCTTGCATCCATTTTCTTTGATTTGGATCTAATTTTTGAGATTGTGGAGTGCATCTTTAGCTGCATAATTGAGACCATATATCATCATGTCCTCGTGCTTAGCCTTATCCGCCCTCACGACATTCCTAGACTAGCCCGTCCCTACTTGGTTTTGCTTGAGTTTAGGGTGCTTTGATTGTGCTTTTAGATACCTTGGTATTGTTTACTCCTCATGTCTTCTCGTCATTTTTTCAGTTTATCCAAAGAAAGTGTGGTATGACGATCTATGGTTTGGCGTGAGGCAAAACAAGGCATACCTTGATTTGATTCCACCACCACGTCTCCACAAGGTCCCTCCCCGACGTAGCATCTACTATGACCTGGATTGGATTCCACTTCCCAATAGTCCAAGACGATCTCCACCACGTCAAAGTAATAAATACTATGAGTCACACCATAGTTCCCATGATTAAGATTGGGACCATTCTGAGTACCACACTCGCCTTTGGAATAGTTACCAAGAGCGCTACTCCTATGGCTCCTCTCAATGTGACACTTATGTCACCAAATCATCATCACCTCCACCCATATTGGCGCTCACACTAGATAAATTGGAGATTTGTGAGCTCCAACAACAATTGGCTACTGAACGTGCCAAAATAGACGTCTATCCAAGACGCTTGTTAATAGTGTAACCCGATAAGCGCCTATGACCAATGGCATCGGCACTCTCAAAGATATGGTTATCCATTCCTCCTCAAAATTGGAGGAGCCTCATGATACTATTATTGAGGAGTCTCTACAAAATTTCACCCCATTTAGAGACCGTTTGCCCAAGGAGTGCATATAGCCTAAGTCGGGTGACGTTGCTTTGCTACCATTCGTAGGCGACCACCAGGCCTTTGTCTTCAATTATGAGACAAATTTGGTTAAGCCTCATAATTTTATTTTTGAAGAGCATATGCAAAATTTGGTCGAGTTTGGAGGAGTTTTTCCTAGAAAGTGCACACAACCTACATCGTGTGCCCTTGCGACTTCACCTTCGCCCTACGCTTTCTAGGCCATAGTTGTGAAAATTGACCCAAAATTGGTGGACACCATGGATACAGTAAAAATATGACCTTCCACCAAATTTCATCCAGATTGGAGCTGTATTATTTGTTGAACGCCTTAAGGGCACCTCTCTTGTGCCTTGTCAAGGTCTTTCCCCGATACTCGCACGCTCGAAGCGAGGACACTTCAAAACTAAGGGGAGGGGAGAATGATGGCATATAGACCTTACCCAAGTCAGGATCCGATGACTCCGAGGCGCCTTAGGACATGGTGCCCCCCTTGGCGCGCCAGTGCCACGTTACGACCCTCTTGGCCTAGTTGAGCCACATTGGTGTCTATATCTCTTATATTTATTTTTATTTCATAATTTTATTAAAATTCTATGTTTTATTTATAATTCATGTCATTTATTAATTGATGTTGTCTTATGTTGGACGTGTGTCTCGTTTTGCATATCGGGACTAGTCCTTTTCATTCTAGGAAAGAGCGCTTCTATATAAGCCCTCCTTGTCCTTTTGTAATTAGTTTTGGTTTCAAGGAATAGAGATTAATCTTCCTTTTGGCCTTTACTCCCTTTGTTCTCTTTCTATTCTTCGCCTTCATTCTTACGTACAATCAACACACAACAACCTTGTTTTAGATCTTGATTGCACCACCGACATCACTTGAGCACTAGATCCGGTCCAGCACCGGATCAATTGTGTCATACTCTTGCCACCCTAGTGCCTTACCCATGCCGAATCTGCTTGTGGCACCAGTCACACTCGGATTTGCATCGGCGGCCTTCCTTGCCAAGGATCCGCCCCTAAATGCTTTTGGCGTATCACCATCGTGCCAAGGTCGGTCTCCATCATGCCAACCCTCGCGCCACATCTGCTTGGTCTGTCGCAACCTTGACATGCCAGATCCGGACCTTGAATGTACCATTCGGCACTCAATTCTGTAGCAGGTTGCGCCTAGGTACACCTTGCTCTTTGCCGCCAACACTAGTTATTGTCTTGGATCTCGAGAAGGACTTGCAAGCCTATCCTTCGGAGTCATCATATATGTTGATGTGTTTGTTTGTTTGTTTTGTCATCCTTTTTGCTCATTTCCTTTCTTAGTTTGGTTCTCCTGTTTATGCTGAAACTTGGTCACTTCAGCACTATTATGAATAGTTACAACTCCGACTTGTTTTATGAATATTGGTTATTGGAATATTAGATGAATTCGAAAGCCAAATTTCTGGGAAGAAATTGACTATATAAGAAAAGTTAACAAACAAAATTTCCTTTGCCTTGCCGAAACTAAAACTAAATCTCCTCCATCTCTGACTATGGCTCGAAAAGCGGGCTTCCATGATATCTTTTTTTTCACTTTCAAACGGAACTAAAGTTGGTCTTTGGATCCTTATTACGCATAACCCTTTTACTCATTGTCTTGCTTTAGTATTAATCAAACCAAACCATATTATTTTTCAAAATACTACCAACAATATGACCTTCTTTAATCTTTATCATTCTTATCTACGTGCCTTCTCGCAAGGCTAATAAAAGGCATCTTTTAGTCCGCTTTAAGTTCTGAACTAATAAACCTGAATACCCCATTTATTTTAATTGGCGAGAAATTATGTGATCATTAGACAAACTTGGAGGTTGAATCCCAAACCTTGGTAGTTTTATTCGCTTCCTTGAATTTCAAAATAGTTTTGGTGTCATAAATACAAATACTTTGGGCTTTCCTTTCACATGGCGTAACTCAATGACTAGACCTAATAACATATTTGAAAAATGAGATCGTGCTTTAATTCATCAATCTTTGACGCTTATTTTCCCAAATCTTATTGTTTGAAATCATCCCTTCACAATCCCTGACCATTGCCTCATCTCCTACTCTCTTGGAACTCTAGAGCATTTTCTTAAATTTCCATTTCGTTTTGAAAAAGATTGGAACTACCAAAACAAAACTAATATTTACTTGTTAAAAAAGTTTGGAGATATAAGTTAAATGATTCCTTTATGTTTCGATTACATCAAAAATTACATTTATTGAAAGATTACTCTAAACTTTGGGTCAAACATAACGTTAAATAACTATGAACAATAATAAAAAAACTTTTTTTTTAGAAAATCAGCTACAACTTTTATCTTCTTCTTGATCCTCAAAATGGTCCTCTTACTTTAAAATTACAACGCCACTTAAACAAATATTATGCTCTTTTTTTTGTTTCAACTTGTCTTTTGGCAACAACGAGCTAAAGTTACTCATTTGCAGAATATGGACAAAAACACAAAATATTTTCAATCCCTCTGCAAAATCAGGGCTTAGAAATAGCACATTATTTCTTTCCAAACTCGTCAAGGGACTGTTATTTTTTTACCATGTCTCTATTTCCTTAGCAATTTCTTACAAATTAGAACGACGTTTTAACCGCAATCTAATTTGTGAAATTACAATAATACTAAACTTGAGATTATTCCTTCTCTTATCTCTACTCTTGATAATGACATTGTTTGTCATTCCACAACTCCTATAGAAATTAAGAATGCTATTTTTAAAATTCCCCAAGATAAGTCACCCAGTCTGATGGATTCCCTGTTGATTTCTTCCATTATTATTGTTATATTGTTGGATCCTCGGTATTTTTGGTTTCTAATGCCTTTTTGGTTTCTAATGCTTTCTTCCCTTCTTGCTACATGTTAATTTCTATAAATAAATCTTTCATAGCACTCATTCCTAAACCTAATAACCTAGGTACAATTAATCATACCGACCAATTAGTCTTTTTTAACACCATACACAAATTAATTACTAAAATTCTTTCTAATCATTGTAATACAATTCTTCCAAGTATTATCCATCATTTATAAGGAGTTTTTGTTAAGGTTCGATTGATTCAAGACAATGTTTTGCTTGCACATGAAGTTTGTCATTCTTTTCATAAAAGGTTAAAAAAAAGGTTGGATGACCTTAAAAATTGATATGGAAAAAGCTTATGATAAACTAGATTAAGATTTTATTGGGCATATTCTACTCAAATTTGGTTTACATTTAAAATGGGTTAATCTAGTCATGACATATATCACGACCTCTTCATTATTTGTGTTGGTAAATAATGAGGCAGGAGTGGAATTCAAACCTTCGGGTGGAATTCGTCAAGGTGATCCAATTGCTCCTTTTATTCTTGTTATTGCCATGGAATATTTAGCTTCAACTTTACAACATAAAGTGATGTAAAATAATAGAGATTTTGGTCGTATACTTAGTATTCGTCAATAGTATGCCTCGAGCATTTGGTGGATTGTTGGTAATGGCCAAAATATAAATTTTTGGTCTGATATTTGGATACAAAATTTTGATAAAATGTCATACTACAATAATGACAATCTCTTCCTTATAGTCTCTGCTTTTATTTCAAATACTTTCTCTGGGAATGAAAATGCTCTATCTCTTTTATTACCTCAACATGTTATTGATCTCATTTTGTAAATTCGTATTCTTGTCACATTCATGGTGGATCATCTTGTTTGGCTTCTTGCAAGTGATGGCGAGATAAATCAGCTTGCATCTTACAAGTTTCCCAACTGCTGCCGCAATTTGGCCTTGGATTTGGAAGAAAAACCTACCCCAAAAAAATAAAAAAATTCCTTTGGAAATCCTATATTGATTCTTTACCAACTACAAATTTTTTGAATAGGTTTGTAAATTGAGTGCCTAGTTGGAGTTCCCTTTGCCAACTGGAAGATAAAAACTTAAACCATTTATTTTTTCATTGTCCTTTCAGTCGTAAAATGATTTCCAGCCTAGAAACAAAGTTAAACTTTGGCTTTCAAATTTCGACGTCAGGTGATTTCAATGACAATCTAATATATGCTTTAAATTTAAACGCTAACTCTGAGATCTTATGTTTCCTATGGTGGTATATTTGGTGTCAAAGGAATAATTTGATTTTAATCCTTCTAGGATTTCTTCTAGTCTTTTACCTATAAACATTGTGTTTTCTTAACATCTTCAATGGATCTTTGCCAATCCGATTACTCCAAGCAAAGTATCAGGTCGTAAACGGCATTTGAGAGCTTCTTTGATTAAACCTCCTCCGACTTGAGTCAAGCTAATTTTGATGCTTCAAAACAAAATAATGATTCAGCTAATACTTTTGTGAGCTTCCTAGCTCGTGATCATAAAAGCATAATTCTAGGCTTTGATAGGAAAATTTTGACTCTTATGAGTATCCTAAAAGCATAAGCTTTGGCTCTACTATTTGGTTAGTTTATTATTTCCTCAAATGTTTTAAAGGTCAATATTGAGGGTGATATTCTCACAATTATTAATTTAATTAAATGAATTTGGAAACTCCCTTGGGAAATTGAAACAATTATTTTGGACCGTCGGATATTAAGGAGTGGATGTGGACCAACATTCGCACACGTAATCACCATAGCTCTTTATTTGCTTATGTTGTTTAGTATGCTTGGAAGGCGCAGAAGCAACTGGTTTTTGAAGGTGGCCAACTGAATAATGTTCCTCTGATTGCTAGCCGGGCGGCGGCAACTTTCACCAACCTCAAAGCTGATTTACAGAGCGGGTTGGCTGAGCCTGATGCAAGTGTGCTTGGTTTTCCAAGTCAGTGAATGCCGCTAGAAGTATGTTGGTTTAAACTGAATGAGGATGACGCCTCTAAAGGGAATTCGGGGTCGGTG
Source organism: Fallopia convolvulus (assembly GCA_964016875.1). Lineage (NCBI taxonomy): Eukaryota > Viridiplantae > Streptophyta > Magnoliopsida > Caryophyllales > Polygonaceae > Fallopia > Fallopia convolvulus. The sequence goes on from OZ024719.1 coordinate 16,961,205, forward strand.
GGAGGTGGTGGTGTATTTCGAGACCATATGGGCACTTTCCTCGGTGCTTACACCTTCCGTGGTGGTTCGATGACAGTGTTAACTGTTGAACTCTGGTCCATCTTCCACGGCCTTTGCAAGGGGCTAGAGCTTCAGATGAACCAGCTTATAATCGAAACAAACTCGGCTGCTGCATGTAAATTGCTCAATGTTGTGTCCTTGCGGACTCATCCGGATTTTCACTAGCTTGGTCGACCGATGTCGACAGTTGATTAGGCGTGCTGAGTGGCAGGTCCATGTCTTTTTTATTGCGATACGGCTCAATGACATGGCGCATACCCTTGCAAACTACGCTTTCTCTTTGGACACCTCTTATGCTTATTTTTGCAGTCCTCCTAGCTGTATTTTGCCTATGTTTGGCACTTTGAACAAGCTCTCCTATAAGCTAAAAAAAGTTTTAGAAGCTCTACCCTCCTCCCCCCCCCCCCCCCCCCAAAAAAAAAAAACTAGCGATTATGAAATTCAAGAGGATACTTCTTCTAGTTTCTTATTGGATAGTTAAACCTAGAATTGAATGTTAATTAGTGATCTATGGTAATTAATTTTCTAAAAATCATTCGCAAATATGATTTAGGTTGACTTTGTAATTTTCGTATAACCTAATGCTTTATCTTTTTAATATTAAAAAGAAAGTTAGAGCACTTTTCTTTTCTTTTTTTGATCCAACAAACCAAATTTATTCAGAATTAATGTCTTTTACAAGCAAGCAAACAAGTTCAACAGGGCATAAATCAACACCAGAAAAAAATAAAGTACTATCAGGTTTTAACGCAGCAAGCCAGTGGGCTGGTTGATTTGCCGATCTTCGCACAAAACTCCAGTAGCACGATTCAAAATTCCACGCCTTTGCTAAGATCTTCCCACCAGAACTCCAATGGTTGTCCGAGGTAGAGTTGAATTCAGCAGCTTCGTAACCAAAGACAGGCAGTCCGTTTCAACGATCAGGTTGAGAACTCCCTGCTGCTCTGCCAGTTCTATTCCCCAAATAATCGCTTCAGCTTCAGCAACCTCAGGCAGCGAACCCACCTGAACTCTTTTTGCAGCTGCGAACTTCACCAGTCCATCTGAGTTCCTACAAATTACTCCCACCCCACACTCCTTCTCCAGAGCAAATGTAGCACAGTTGAGCTTAAAGCACCCAGAATTTGGTCTTTCCCACTTGAGAGCGTTAGCCTCACCTTTAGCCTCTTTTGCTTGTGACCCGGTTGATCGAAGATTATCCACAATGTCCTTACATCTATCAATGATCTCAGGCATCAATACTTCGTTTCCAGCAAAAATTCTTGCATTTCGAACATTCCACAATTCCCATACTACCACAGCCCACATTTGAACAACATCATCATCAAGTTTTACAAAAATCCGATTAGCCCACTCAGAAAAGGATGCAATTCCATTACCCAATTCCGCAATTACTGACCAGTTCTTCCAAACCTTCCGTGCAATCTTGCAATGACATAGTACATGCATAACAGACTCATAGTCTCCGCAATAATCACAAGATCCATCCACCACCACCTTTCGTCTAAGAAGGTTCGTTTTACATGGCAAGATTTCTCTAGACGCCCGCCATATGAAATTTCTGATCTTAGGCAACACCGGAATCTTCCAAAGTTTCTTCCAATAAGCCTTTCGAGCAGTCTCATCCGAGGTATCCCCCTGTTGTTCAAAGCTTCCAACCTATTTAGTACTGCATGATAAGCTGATTTTACAGAGAAGTTTCCATCTTTTTCAAAAAACCAAATCAACTCATCCTCAACCTCACGATCCACCAAATGAATATTCAAGACCAATTCAGCGTCCATCGGGTTCAGAATGGTTCTAACCAGCTCCTCATTCCAGCAGTTGTGGTTCCAGTCAATCAACTCACAAACTCTTGTAACATGATCAACAGTCGGCTTGGAAGACAGAAGTTTAAAAGAGACAGGGCGTGGGATCCACTTGTCTTTAAATATGTAAATGGATTCACCATTTCCAACCTGCCATAAGACCCCCAGGTCAAGTACCTCCCTTTCTCTTGCAATACTTCTCCACGTAAAGCTAGGATGAAAACCAATCCTAGCTTGCAAGAAAGACGAATTTGGAAAATATCGAGCCTTCAAAAGTTTTGCCAACAGAGAGTCAGGATTTTGGATGAGTCTCCATCCTTGCTTTGCCAAAAGAGCAAGATTGAAAGCATGTAAATCCCGAAAACCTAACCCTCCTTTTTCTGTAGAGACACTTCATCTTTTTTCATATTCTCTCCTTCAAATTATCAAAGATAACTTTCTTTGACCGACCAACCATTGTTGGTAGTCCAAGATAGCGTTCATGCTTATCAACCTCTTTTACATTCAGAATTTGTTGAATTTCAACCTTTCTGACGTCTCCAACATTCTTACTGAAAGACAATTCCGATTTTGCAAAGTTAACCTTTTGTCCCGACACTGCTCCATAAGCATGGAGAATATTGACAATTTCAAGAGCTTGTTGATAAGATGCTCTAGCAAACATCACACTGTCATCCACAAAAAGAGATGAGATACAGAAGGGGCATTTCGTGCTATTCTGATTCCATTTAAACGTCCAACTTCCTCACTCCGTCGAATCAAACCAGCTAAACCCTCAGCACACAACAGAAACAAATAGGGTGATAACGGATCGCCTTGACGAATTCCTCTTTCCGGCCAAAACAGCTGAGAAGGAGTCCCATCAATTATGACCGAGAAAGAAAGTGAACGAACACTTTTCACTACAATGAAAATAGTGCGTTTGTATTAAAAAAAATTGTGTGATTTTCTAAAAGAGTACAAAAGACAATTAATATCTTGGTGGGAAAAAATGTATGTTCCAATTCAAGCTTCCACGCCTCCACGAAAGACCCGTTTTCTCCCACTTTTCCCGATCATTCTTTTGGTCTCCAATCTTTACACCACACATCAAAAGGACAAGTGAAAAGGGATCTTTGTTTAGATAATTACATAATTAAAAGTGAAAAAAATCTAGCTAGAAACATCGTTGAGTACAGCTGCTTGCGAAAGCTCTCTCAACCATTCAAACGTTCTGTGATGACGTGACACGTCATGTTTCCTCTGCTTCTCCGTCACCGTCACCGTCACCGTCTCGTCTTCCTTCCTCTCACGCCTCTTCACAACCACCACCCCTTTCCCCGCCTTTTCTGGCTCAACCGCCTCTGCCGAGCACTTGCAACTCATGAAACTCATGCCTCCTCCATTCCTCCTCCTCTGCTTCTTTCTCCTCACGCTTTTCACCTCGCCCTCACAACTTCGGTTATTTACACTCTTGCCATTGTCGGCGGCGGCGCTGCTACTCCCGCCGCTGCTACTGTTCCGGCTTATCACGGCGTCCGATCTTCCGAAATTTTGCTGCTTACTGCAGCGGATTTTGAGATCTTCAAGCTCGATCTCCGGCGTCCGTACAAGCCCTAGCCGGAAGATCTCCCACAGCGCGGAGGATCTCTTGTTCGCCGACGACGTACTGCTGCTGATCGACGATCGGGGAGCGTTGGCGGCGCGTGCGTAGGGCTTAGGGCTCGGAAACGAGTGGAATTGGTTCCGGATCCTCAATGGCGGCCGCTTGTGGCTCGAATTGGTACTGTGATTGATTGACGGCAATTTCCCTGCGGACGCGGAACTGTTAATGCTGCTGCTTCTGGTGCTCGAACTCCGGCTGCTGCTGGCGGTGCTGGAGCTCCGAAATCCGGATCCGGCGTTCCGGTCCATGGATTCCGATCTGGAGACGGTCCTGGTTAGGTTGGAGGCGGTTGCGGAGCTGACGGAGTGGCGGAACGGGAGGATCTGGCCGCCGAAGAAGACCTCGTCGGCGGCGCACATCTCCGACTCCAAGGCGTCGAGCGAAGCCGCTAGCGAACCGAAATCGAAGTCTTCGCTTCCTCCATTCTTCAATTTTGTGGAAGCTTTTGCTTCTGATTTATCATCACCGTCGATTTGTCGCTGTTTTCCGTATTCTTCTCCTTCCTGATCGCTTCCGGTGGATAGCAGAGGGAGGTCGCAGAGTGACAGCGATTCCTCTTCATCTTCGGAGTGCGATGAGCAATTATGGTGATTATCTTTTCCGATCTCAGAGGAATTCGACATTTTCCAACAATTTTGCAATTCGGCGAAGAGATTTGCTCGAAATTGGCGAATTTCCTTGTGGAGAAGGTTTTGAGAGATTAGAAATACGGAATGGGATGATTTTTTTTGTGTTATATATACGAGGAGAGGGTGGAGAGAAAAGGAAGGCGTAGAAGATGGGCGTTCAAAAGGAGAAAGGTGCAAGGCGGACGGACATTCTCTGTATATAGATTATAGAGCGGAGGATATATGTGCAGGGCCATCGAATGAGGAGTAGAAAATTGTATGGGGCCCATTTCAGTTACGTTGAAAACTCAATATTTGGTCAAAAATAATAATTTACGTACAGAAAATTATATACAAAGTGAAATGTTTTTAGTAACGGCAAATCGGGAGAAAAAAACATTCCATGTAATTCCGCAAAGTTGTACATTTGTCATTGTGGGTGTGGTGGTAATCACCCGGCAAGAGATGGTATGAAAATTCAAATACAAATTTGAAAACAACGTTCATTCAAATATGTAAACCTTTTATGTAAGGAAATATAATAGAGTAATTGACAGAAAACCACCCTCATAATAGGGTATATTATCAAAAACCACCCATTAAAATAAAAATTATCAAAAACCATCCTTATCTACCTCTCTATTATATAACAACCACCCATTCTCCTTTTTCCGTCAACTTCAACGTTTATGACGTGTGGTGTTCATTTTTATTGTTGTTTTTCAATTACTTATTTACTAACCACATAATTAATAAATCAATTGAACCATTAAAAAGTAAAAACATCAAATATTCCATTGAAAAGCCCAGCAGATATCGACGCTTCTCTTCCTTCATATGGCCATTGAAGTGGGCTGGTTATCTTCTTCCTCCAACGCATCTTTATTTTCTTCCTCAATTCAATTTCAAAATCAGGTTATAGAAATTGATTATCTTTCCATCTCTGATTCCCTATTCCTCCCCTTTTTCATCTACCGCAATCCAATTGTAGGGTTTTCGACTTTGGCTTTTCAGAGGTCTGGCGGCGACACTAACCAAGAATGGAAAGCTTTGATTAGCAACGAAGATCTATCCAATGTTGGAGATTGTCGTGTTGTTGTCGGCATGGGAGGCACTGCTGAGCCATTAAAAACCCATCACTGTCCTTCATGGCCAAATTAACAAATTGAATTTGAGGCCACCGTAAGAAAACCATAATTCTTTTTCACTAAATTCCATTACAAAAATCTTGCAATCGTTAATTTTCTACAATTGAAAGGGTTATTTCATTCAACAATCACTCCAAACAACCTTCCTTCAACCAAAATTGACCTTTCTTTGCTTCTTTTATCCAAAGATTTCGCTCCTATTGAAGAACCCTAGACCCGCTCTCTCAATCACTGAATCACGTATTGAAAAGCCCTAAATTAGAAATTGACAAAATAATCAATTTTTACAGCCCTAATTTCGATATTGAAGGGAGGAAGAAGATACGGATGCATAGGAGGAAGAAGATAACTTACAGAGGACAAAGAAGAAATTGAAAGGGGGAGGAAGAAGATATCTGATGTGTTTATGTTTTAATTTTTAAGTTAATTTATTGACTTTTTGTTAAAAAATAAATTATGCAAAAAAAATTATAACGAAAATCAATCTCACGTGCTGAATCGTCTAAGTTGACGGAAAAAAATAAGGTTGGGTGGTTGTTTCTTAACAGAGAGGTAGATAAAGGTGGTTTTTGATAATTTTTATTTTAGTGGGTGGTTATTGATAATATACCTTATTTTAAGGGTGGTTTTCGGTGATTTGGCCAATATAATATTCTCTCTCCATTAAGAAAATAAATGTTCTTTTCGTCCCACGTTTTTCTTAAAAAAATTACTCTTTTAGATATTTTCCGAAAAAATATTTATCCTTAATGCGTAATTTGATCTATTTTTTTTTGTTTTCTATATAGATTAATTAATTAATATTTACTACAATTATCAATGTATCTTTTCCTTACTAACTAATAAGAAAACAAATTAATATTTGTTTCAATTTTTAAAGGACGTTTATTTCTTAGCGGAGGTGGTATTTCAGTTGTAGATGTTTACGATGACTTTACAATGTCAATATTAATTTATTAGAATTACATTACAATGTCAATATTCATTTTGGTGGGAAAATGAATAATCAAATCCTCAAAGAATCTTGCCTCGATCACTAATTTATAATGAACATATATTATATAACTTCTGGGTGTTCACTAAGTACAATATTTTTTTGATTTATCGAGTACAATATTGATTATAGATGTTCACTAATGGATAATGAATCTTACCTCACTAATGGATAATGAATCTAACCTCACTTAGTAAGTACAATATTAAAATGCCAATATTTATTGCAATGGATAATATCAATATTCATTTTGCGTATCTTTAACACTAGAAACAATGCATCCCTCCTCTCAAAAAAGAAACAATGCATCCCTTTTACATACGGACGTATCACAAATTCACAATACGCGCGATTCATTTTTAAAAATTCGAACATCCAGGAAAACCGTGTATCGTGTACAGTGGCTTTCTAAACTATGCCGTACACTTTTATAATACGGTCTTTCTAACCTATGGTCTAAGGGCATATAATAAGCTTTTCAGTTTTAAAAGCTAAAACCCTAAAAAAGCGAATAAATCCGTCGTAAAAAAAATTTAAATCTCTAAATAAATAAAAATACCAAATCTTTCTAAAATAAGAGACTTATCTTATGCCCTAGCACATAAGTTAGAAAATCTGTTTATAATATAATTAAAATTAAATCTTATTCGATTTAATGCGCGGTTAACTTATATTTAATATCTCTATGATAGTAATTTATAAGTAGAACAATTTATTTAGATACCATCGCACTTTATATCGACGTGGTTGTGGATGGTTTGAATTAATTTAAGCAAATTTTATAAGAAATGAAATCAAACAAATTTTATAAGAAACATAAAACGTAACTCTGTCATACATTCCTCTTGAACTAAAACAGAAACCATATATTAATTGTCGGCTCCAAATAAGAGTGACAAGTACGTGCTGGTAATGGTATATATAAGTTATATATTCTTCGTACTTTTTTTTGAGATAATATATTCTTCGTACTTTTGTCAAGTTCGTTTCAATTTTACTATTTTCTGAATTTTTTTAGGCCAAGAATTCAATCAATTTTCTCGTCGACAGCGTGTGAGCCTGTTGCCTGTAATAGATGATGTTAATGCACTCCGCATTAAACAAATTAAAGAAACATGTTTATTTATTTCCTAGTATATATTTTCTTTCATGGGGTCTAACTTAATGTAAAGTTAGACAAAACTTATATAAACTTTTTGTAGTCATCAAGAGTTATTCAAATTAAGATGGGTTTTATCTATAACATACATTTGGGATTACGCATCTTAAAGAATCTATTTACAGCAAATAATGGATAATTTTTCTATAATCTATCTTAAAAGTACATTAATTATGAGAATATCATTAGTTTTAGGAACTAAAAAAACTCTGAAAGAAAATTAATAAATTTTTAATTTTTTTGAATAATCTTAAAATATTACACCTAAACAAATAATTTTAATAAGAAAATAGTATCATGTCCTCTGAGCTCTTAGAGGGCACATTTTAGAAAATTAGGTCAAGTTTTAGGCTGGTGGTACTCCTAGGTTTCAGATGTGATTGTGTTTGTGTGTAAGAAAAATGTTGTGATTAACTGTACGTAATAGAAGTTAAGTATGTACCCTACCGAAAAAAAAAAGAATTTAAGTATGTACTCCTTGGCTAGATAAAGCCGATTCATGTAGTAATTTCTGCAATTTGATCTTAATTTAATTGTATGTTACTGATTGGGCCGGCGGGCAAGGAATGCACTGGCTGGCCCTAATTATTCGGTGGATAGTTAGGGCCATTTATAGGTCGTATACGTGATGGAGAAAGAATTGAAAATGTGTGGGTTACTTATCAACGCAGAACGTGGAGATATAAAAGCTGGAATTTATTACTAAAATTTATAAAGTATTGAAGCTATAACAATAAATAAAAGTGGCCCATGCTATCATTACTGGCTCGGTAGAACACCTGGTTTCCATAGCGTTAAATTTGCAACCTTATATCTCAATATATGCATGAATGATGATGAAGGGGCCTTCGGCAATGTAATTTGTGTGTTTTTATGAGGACAAAAATACTTATTTGTAAGCAATAAAAGTGAATGTTTGTGAACTTTGGTTATCGATTTTAAACAAATTTATTTTATATGCTTTTAGGTAAAAAAAAAAAACAATCAACACCCCAAAATTGTAAGCACGTACGCCCTACCCTAATACCTCCATATAAATACCCACTTTTCTCTCTCTCTTTACCCCTCACCTCTCTCTCTCTCCCCCTCGATATTCCTCCTTTCTTCACCATTGTTGGGCGACTGGCGAGACACCCACCAGAGACTACGATAGCAGGCTTGGACGGCGACCGACGGCTACCGGAGGCGACGATGGCGACGACGGCGACGAGATCCACCGGAGAAGCTTCGGGCGTGGACAGAAGACGAAGACGAAGGCCGCCACCATTGTTCGTTGAGGTCTTGAAGGGCCCGATTTTCCCTCTTGTTCCCTCTTCCTCAAGATCCAGAGAGGAATCACGACGGAAAGACGGACTCGGGACAGACGGCCTTGGGAGAAAGAACCAGAGAGAGAATCAGGTCGGAAAGACGGACTCGAGAGAAAGAATTAGGCCTCAAAGTCTACAAATTAGTTTCAAAAACTGATCGGGATCTTCAATTGGACTGCTCCATCCTCCATTAACATCGACGTCACCGACTCGGGAGAGAGAATCGGAACGGAACGACAGACCGGCATAATGAACTCTTCGCCGCTGGCATATGTCTACAAATTCGACTCCAAAATTGACCGGTTTGAACAAGTCGTTCTCAATTGAATTTTGTTTCCAATTGTCTCCAATCTGCCTCCTCAAAAAGTCTACAAAGAGAGAATTCGGACGGGACGACGGACTCGGGAGAAAGAATCCGGATGGAACGACGGCGCCGACAAATTCATTCAATTGATAAACAAACCTAAGAAGGAACCACAAAGAGAATCAGGACGGATGACGGACTCAGAGAGAAATTCTTCACCGTCGGCTTGCATCTTCTCTGCCTCGTTCGTCAAATTGGAGTGAAAGTCTTCAAATTTATCCCAATTGATTTTTTTTAAATTAATTTCATTTGTATTAAATATTTGTTTGTAAGGGTAATTAGGACATTTCCTTAATTACTTTTTAAAGATCAACAAACACTCCAACTGAACACCACTTGCTTATCTCGGAAATAAGTTTTGACTTATCAGCATCGTAACTTATCAACACAATCGACTTATCAGTAACTTATCAGCACAATCGACTTATCAATAACTTATCAGCAAAGTTTACCCGAACGCACCCCAAAGGTTTTTTGCGGATACTTATGAGTCTAATGCCTGCACGATAGATCGTCCAAGTGTCAAACCCTCTGGTTCGGTCAGGTTTAAAATGAGTACGGATTTGAGTTGTTAAAATTTACAAGTCAATCGAATCAGACCGTTATAAATTTTATGCGAGCTCGGGTTGAATTGGAAGAATAAAAGTGTAACTTTTTCAAAATTATTATAATAATATAATTAAATAATATTATTATTACTGTAAATATTAATGATATTTTTTAGAAAAACGTGAATCAGGACACTCCAACAAGTTTCAATTTCAACCCAATCGGGTTCGAGTTAGTCATGTTATGGTCTTTCTATAACCCAAAAATTTTTGGATCAGATTTCAACCCTAAAAAATTCGAGCAATAGTTTTTCATGTCGGATCGATTTTTGATAGCTCTGTTGGACGAACAAAGATTAGTAGAATAAATATCATGAAGAGGTATTTTTGCACAAATTATAAACTTATTTTTATTTAGATGGCAGACGAAGATTCACATTAATTATAATCTCTATTATTGGAACATTATTCGGAATTGTCTTTGGAGCAATGTTCCTTATCTTGTTTTGATGCTGACAAAACACCACGAGTTTTACAGTTAATTGTTCCAAGTGTTTCAAGAATTGAATGACGACATACATAAACAAGGAAGAAGATAAACAAGGAATACAATGGAATGAAGTGGAATTGTGATTGTTTCTTGAAGCCAGGAAAGGAGACTCTTCTTTTACCAAGTGGGTGATCTTTATGGAAATAATCTAAGGCAACGACTTGAAAAGATTTGAGAATTGTATTTTTAAATATTCATCAAGATATCTAAAGCATTAATTGAAGAGTTTGACAAAAAAACATTAATTGAAGAGTTACTTGGAAAATAAGTTTTATCTATTTTTAGGATATAGTGTAAATGTATACCGGATTACCGACAATAAAGAGGTTGGTATTTTAGGATAGATATTTGATTGAATGGAAACTATATCTTTTCATTGGCAAAAAAATTATGGATGGTTCGATCCTTTTAGACGTTTATAAATACCAAGGGGTTCTAAGTCTCTTGCAAGAGAATACATAGCATCGAGAGATTAGAGCAAGAGCAATCAAAGGAATTCGAAGTTGAAGTGCAAATCTCAGAGCGAAGGAACTATGAAAATGTTAGTGCTTTGATTTGGGATACTTGTTAAGATTAAATTGGTTTTTATAAGCTATATGGTAGAAGACGAGGTAGTGTTCATAAAAACTGAGAATTTGCTAGGAACCTTGTCTTGCCATTGTAGTTTGTGGGAACTATCAATAATAAAAGTAGACCATCAAAATCCTACTGAGAAAACCCTAGTGGAAGAGGTTTTTTCTGTTCATAATTTGGTTGGACAGAGCTCCTCTATAAGTAATTATCTCTTTAATTACTCTTTTTTACTATACTTTTTCTGCCTAAGGAACTATCTTTACACAATTTCTTAACTGATTCTAATACATGTAGATCCTACAATTGGTATCAAAGTAGACGATCTAGATTGTATGTTTCTTACATATATTAAGAATGGGTTATGATATTTATGATGTTGGTATTGGGAACAACATGCCTCCTCATCTCATCATCTATCACTTCAAAAGATGGAAGGGACTTATGCAACACAACTTTCATGTTATCAATGGTCTAATTTGTGATTGGAAACTTGATAGGACAACTTTCAATGAGAATTTTGAGAACAAAAATCTTATGTTACATGAGATATTTGGAAAACTCAAGATTTATGAAGCAAGGTATGAGTTGGATAAAGCCAAAGAAAAGGCGAAGAAAGGAATTGTCTTTAATATCAAAAGGGCACTAAGACATGTCTAAGAAGAGTGTGATAAGAAGGATCATGAGGAAAGTGATCTCACCACAAAGGTCACACATTCCTCATACAACAATGGGACATTCAAGAGGAACAAAAGTGGTGACAACAAGAACAACGATACCAAGAGGACATTAATGATGTCACTTGGTACAAGTGCTTCAAGAAGAGGCTTTATGTCAAGACCTATCATCAAGGTAACGATGCAGGGAAAAGCGAGAAGAAATCTTACTTTGTTGCATAGGACGAATCTGATGTGGAACCAGAGTCATGGGTAAGCCTTAACATGAATACCATGACCATCCAACAACAAAAAAAGAGGTTAGTTTTGAATCTTTTCTTAACTCTCTTGATTCTTAAAATAAAAGTGTTTAAAAAAAACACGAGTGTGCAAGATGAACTCACTAAATCTAAGGAACAATGCTTTGAATTGAAACTCTATTGAAAAATATGATTTTCCTTATCCCACTTGTGATGGAACTTAGATTGAGCTTAAGTCTCTTAAATTTATTAAAGGAATACTCTCATTAATTTTCATCATGAAAATCTTCAAGCCACTTTAAAAAGTTCGATCTTTCTAATGATGATGTAGAAAAAGAGGTCGTCTTTGTAAAAGCAAAACACATGTAGGTTATATAGGTGTTATTAGGAATATGATAGAACGAAAGACCAAGAATTACAACATAAGAAGGATAAGAATGCCTATCTAGAGGAGAAATTTAAAGTCATAGAAAGTGGAACTATAGACAACAAAGAGTACTATACAAAAGGTTGCTCATAAAATTTATCTCAAGCAAGCCCGCGAGAATGACAAAGAAAGAGTAAAGAGTTGGATGCTTCAATGTTCTAACCTTAAGCATCACTTAGGAGAGTAATATAAATATCTTGGCATTATGAGACGCATATATATTATAAGTCTGAATGCAAAAGGGGACAAAGTTAGGATGAGGCAAGCCAAAAGTGGAGGAACAATCATGGAAATCAAATTTTTAGAAAATAACGATTTTGTTGGTTATAATCAAGGACCTATGAATAATACGAGGAATAATCATTATGCTAGAAGTATTAGTGTGGGACGGATATCCAGAAGCAGATATCTGAACTATTCGTTTTTAAAAAAAATATTTCTACTATTTTTTATTTAGGCCCAATTAATATGCATGATTGACGGATATCGAAATCGGATATCCGCCGATTCGGTTAAAATTTGAGATAAAGTTTACATGATTAAGGAGAATTGAACCCATGATGAGTGTAAATTTTACAAAATACTCATTAAAATATCTGTGCTACTTAATATTAATGTGCATTTTCCAAAAATATATTTAGTACCATGTATACTGGATATCCAGTTGCTTCAAAACCCAGATCTGTATCCGAAAAAAAAAATTCTCGGATCGGATCAGATATGGATAGAAAAGTTTGTGATCCATTCGGATTCGGATTTTATCAAATCGGATAAACCCGATCGGTAGATCGGATCAATGGGTCAGGTTTTTTTGCTCACCCCGAATGATAACCTCACATCATTTCACAAATAGACTGGAGGATTCAGATTATTATGTTTGACATGCTTTGCTCTCTTAGAAGATTCGAGGAATGTCGCATTACGCACATTTTGCAGAAAATCAAGAAGGTGTTGGCCATCCTATTGCGAAGACCATCCATAACATTTTCGTTGTGGATTCGACAACCTATTCAAATCATAAAAATCTCATCTAAATAGATGGCCTTGGGTGGTGGACTTCTGGCTAAGGTCACTTCCTAGTTGTTTTCTTAGATCATGTTTATCAATGGAAAAAGAGCATTTCTAAAGAATTTAATGTACTTTTTTTATTTTATAATATTTCTCTATTTGGGTTGCTTGTTTTCTAGCATCTTGATTTGGGATGCTATATTTTCAAATCCAAGCATCTCTTAAGTAAAGCAGGCATGTTATTTTCCCTTCCTCCACCGCCTTTGTGCATTTAGATTGGAACATGGTTTATTTTTAAGAAACAGCTGTGCATATAGATTGGAATGGGGTGCATATTCCGAGAATAAGTACAGCGGGCATATGACTTTTCATTCCACCGGCTTTGTGCCTCAATATATATGTTATATCTCTTTCCTAGATACAACATATTCCCCTCTCTTCTATGTTCCTTCTCTGCTCCTGTCAACTTGGCCCTCGTCTTAGTTTTTCGAGCGCTTCCAATTGCAGTCTCTTCCGTCTACACTACCAACGTTCATCGAACTTCTTCATCATCGATCTCACTTCGTGTCTTCCACTCTTCGACCCTTCTCTCTCGATCGGCATCGTCCTTTGCGTCGGCACAGGGCGTGGCAGTCACCCGCTATTTTTTGGTAGGTCTTCTCATTACCCCTAATTGTCCCAATTTTTGATTTAGGGTTCAAATTTTCTTTATCCGGTGGTAGCTTTATGAATTAGGCTTCTAGGGTTCCGATTAGGATTGTGTTTTTAAGGTTCTTCACTCCTTTCCTGTACTTCTTTTTTATTATTTTATTAATATATTATTCAAACATCTCCATAAATTTTTAATGAATAAACATGTTCTTGTGAAAACAAAGAGCTAAAGGATATACCACTAGTTAGTTAGAGACGCCAACGCGGGCTTAAAGAACAACTGAGAGAATGTTGTATTATCTCGGGTTTTTTTATTGCATAAATTTTCGGATTTATATTTAAGAAAAGGTTGATTAATATATATTGACTCAATGAATTGAGATCAGATGCAAATTCACCTTATGGTGAAAAATGAGAGCAAATCTGGTGTGTTGGATCTCGGAAGTCAACGTCCATAAAGAGGCGTGCCTACTTTTATAATTTTTTTAACCTAGGGGTATTTGTGTCTTTTCCCCCACAAAAATAGATCCTTGTTGCAGCGCCATCTTTCATGTGCCATATTCATCCACTGGATTACCTATTTTCATTCGAGATTTCGATCGGTACTTCTCCATAATCATTGCCACTTGCTCCTTCTATTTTGGCTTGATTTTGTGTTTATTTCGACCTCATTTGAACTTCAATCTTCATGGAGTTTGGTATGAGTTGTTTTTGTAAGGTTTCAATTTTGTATTTGAGGCTTTTTCAAATTTGGAGTTTGGCACTTCGATTTTCATGTATTTGGTCATGTTTTGTGTTCTTTGAACTGTTTTTTGTTAATTTTACTCAAACCTATGAAGCGGTGTATGTTCTGCATTCCAATTTGATTTTTTTATTGAAAATCTAAGTTAATGGTAAATGTTCATCTAAACACCCACCATGTGTTTGATAAAATGCCCAAATGAACAATTTAGAGTTTTGCCATATCTAATTTTCCTGATTTTTCTCTAATATTTATTGTTTCTTCTTTGATAAAATGATACTAGTTTTTCTAACAAGTTTGGTATGCATGGATTAATAGAAGAGCTACAACAATAAGTCATCGCAAATGACATCCATGTTTCTTTTTTATGAACCTGTATTTGAGTATTGATGAACTCATACTTGTATGTTTATGAACCATAATAAATAAAATTTATGACTGTATACACAACTATCATAAGAGTTTTGGGGATGAAGGAGAATTTGAAATATTGCTTAATCATGGGTTGAGATGAAAAGTGATTTTGTTCATATAGATGTTATAACTTATAACATTGTAGTTGTATATTGATGAACCCATATATATATTTACGCTGTCATGCTTTTTTTGATGTGTACTTCAAATTTAATCTTTGTGTAATGATTGTGAAAAATCATTTTAAAGCCTTTTAACCAAAAAGGGGAGAGTAATGTGTGTCATTGCACATGATTTGAGTTCGAAACCTACACATGATACCATGAAATAGAATCACTTTTATGAATCTAAAGTCATGACACTAACTATTACGAGAAAGAAATTCATGAACCATAAGATAACTTATTATGACTTTAACATTTAAATTTATGAACCCATAAAATACCATTTATATACTAGATTACGTGACAAAAATAACAAGTATTATGAATTAAATTTCATGAACTTTATTGAAAATTGTTATGAACTTAGCCGTATAAAGACATGAACCAATAGAATATCACTTATCAATACATGACACAAAATAACAAGTACGTATTGTGAATTAAATTTAATGAACCTTATTGAAAATTGGTATGAAGCTAACCATGTAAGCACATGAACCAATAGACCAACTTTTATGAACTAAAAGTCATGAACCGTGAGATGAAATATTATGAACTCGTATATATAAAAACATTAACTAAATGAATAAATATCATGAACCAAAAGATCTGAACCGGATGAACAACTAGTATGACTTAAAAGATATCAGTTGTAAGATAAACTACCATGAACCTAAGTATATAAAAATATGAACCAAAAAAAGAACTACCATGAGCTAAAAGATATAAGTGTACAAAGAGTTAGCCTATGTGGGATTTCAAATTTGAACCCACATCTTTGTGCACATGCACATTGCTCTACCATTTGAGTTAATAGGCTACCAAATGACATCAAATATAAGATTGATAAACTACTAAGAATTAAAAGTCATGAACCATAAGAAATATTATGAACCTAGCTTAAAAAAACATGAACCAAAAGAACAAATACCATGAACCAAAAATCACAAAAGAAAATAATAACTAGCATGGACTAAAAGACAAGAACCATAAGATAAACTTTGATGAATCTAATGTTGTTCAAACATGAACCAAAAGAACAATTGTTATAAACAAAAAACATGGAATAAAATTTATGAACCATAAGAGAAAATATTATGAACCTTTTATTAAGAAGTCATGAACCTAAAGACCAACCGATACGAACAAAAAGATATGATCGTATCAAGAATTATCATGTATGATGCACATTACTTTACCATTTAAGCTAACACTAACAAGTTCAAAAAACCCTTTCAAAGCTCAACGCCTTTGAGCGCCCCAAATATTTCCCAAGTAGCTCAAACGTACAAAGTTAGTGTTCTTCATTTTTTCAAAGACAATTAACCCAAATCGTTAGAGTTCATAAAAAAATCCCATATTCAAGTCAAATCAACTCAACAAAGCTCATTACCCATCATTAATTTCAAAAGAATCCATAGATCTACCACATAAATAATAGATGTATCAAATTAGGTCTAAAAAAACTCTTCTTGAAACCAATGCCGCAAATCTATGCCATAGGCCCATACCCCAATCAGAATTGGAATGGAGTGAGCTTGAGGGTGAGATTTCGAGTTTGTGGTGGAGATTTTGCAGTGGATCTAGAGGTTGAAGATGAGTCTCCTTTTCACCCAAAAAAGAATGTGTGCCATCAGAAAAAGAATATGTATGAGGGTATTTATGTCTTGTCATTCAAATTTTAAACAAATTACACTCCTTGGTAAATGAACAAGACCCTTTTTTTTTATCAAAATCGTTTTATTTAATCTAGTCCGTCCATCCGTTTAATCTAATGGCCACAATTTGCTCACATTTTTTACCGTACAATAACTTCCACCCGAGCGTGACTCTTGAGTCTATAGGCCTTGGTTGTATTTTATTTGGCCCTAAAAATTTAATTGCTTTATTTTAGTCTAAAAACTTCTATATGATTTTCATTCTGATATTGGAACACTTTTAAAAAGATACATATACGAAACAATTGAACCATCTAAGATCTTTTTTAAAAAGATAGAGCCTAAAGCTATATTTTCTCTAAAACATCTTGCCGAATCTACTATATATATATAGGAATTGAATCAGATAGAAACGGAGGTTAACGTGAAAACTGAAAATCAATTTTATCCGTTAGATTGTGTATGTTGTATGGTTGTGATTAGCGCGTGTCTTTCTAAAAAATTTTAAGAATCAAGGACAAACTTGTCATTTGGCCTCTTTTATCATCTTCTCCAAATTACCTACAACACACCAACGTAAAATATTTCTCCTCTCTTCTACAGGGTACAAATTCAATCGGGTTCTTCTTTCTCTTATCTCCGATTTCTCTATTTGAATGATTCTTCTTTGTTTTTCTTTCTTAATGGGTTCAAATCAAGGTATGTGTTTTACTCTTTTCGATTTTTATTTTATTTGTTTAAACTTTGGCTTGATTTCAACTTTAAAATCAAAACTAATAATATGAGATCGAATCGGTAGAAACTTTCAAGTATTTAGTGTATTCATGTTGTTTTTCCATAGTCCATTGTCCAATACTTTGTTTTTCGATTTATTTGATCTCTTGGTTTGAGATGCATATAACATGTTCGATGAAAGTCCTAAGAGATGAAAGTTTATAATCTGTGCTGAATTGGATTTTACATGAACGTATTATGTTATTACGTGAACTTTATATATTTTTACGTGAACCTTACAACAAAATTTGTGTTCTTTTATTTAATTTTTTGTACATTTGTCCTTTATTATAGGTTGTCTATCAACTTCTATTGATTTGAGTGGTGAAATGTCATATGCTTATAGTGTGGATAGTGTTGATGGCACGATGATTTAGAATACAAATTTAATTGTTATCATTAAGTTCATGAACCTACATTATTTTGGTCATTTTCTTGTTGTCACTAGTAATAATCATGAATTATGACTTCATTTTACTGCCTTTAACATTGCCTATTAAGTACGGAAGTCTTGAGCTTATATTTGTATATATGCAAGATCATTGGTGTCATGGTAAGAAATTCATGAGAGTATGATCTATTGTGCTTGTGCAATCCTTGTAAATCTCTAGAATTTCATTTGATATATACTATACTTGTTGGTTGTCCAACTATAATTAGTGTCAATACATTGCAAGTAACTTGAAGATGACGGAGCCTTGTTCTAGGTCCGAGGAGTCTGAAAAGTCGGAGATGAAGATCTTTGTGAATGTTGCATACGATATCATCGCCCTTGAGTTGGAAAGCTCTTACACAGTTGGAGATGTAACGACCATAATTCAAGTCAAAGAGGGCATTCCAAGTGACCACCATGTGCTAATTTTTTGCCATACATGGTTTTCAAGTTGAGTATGTTGGCAAACTATAACATCAAGAATAAATCAACCCTCGAAGTACTCACTCACTTTAAGAGCCATATGCAGATCTTTGTGAATATCTTCATGGAACTGGGATATACCATCACACTCGATGTAACAAGATCTGACACAATTAGAGACATCATTTCAATTCTTGAATTTTTGGAACTGATTTTACCTTTTTTATCCATTTTATTTCAACGATATAATGAACTATACATCTTCATTTGAGTTCACGTTGAGTTTTTTTGATGCTTCATGTGTTTGATATAAGGCACTTATACTTCTAGCCTCTTTTTTATGGTTAGATGTTTAATTTTTCATTTCATACTATATGTGAACACAAATCTTAAATATTTGAATACACATACTAAATATGTGAACCTACGACTACTATATATGAACATTCACAATATTTGGTTCAATTTAATTTGTATTTAACTGTCATGTATCAAGTTCAACTACAACCTTTGCTAGCATAGTTAACCAACAAAAATATAAATCATAAGACCAAGTTTGTTATATTAATGTGCATGAGATATAATAAAATAAACAATAACATACATAATAAATATGTGAACGTGGACATAATAAACATGAACCTAACCAAACTAAGTGTCAAACTTCATTTGTGAAACAATTTTGTACCTTCTTACAAATTTCATTCCACGTCTTTCTATTTTTCTACTACCCTACCAACATAACTTCATCTTTACTTTCTTAGCTTAACATCAACCATCCAAATTATATATATCATCAAGACTAGCTAGTTATTTTCAAAATAATTGCTTTATTCAATGTTTTCCATTCAAAACAGAAGTATTTCATTTGCATCCTCCAACTTTCTTTAGCTTTTTTGTTGTTTGAGTAGCAGGATCATTCAAACTTTCACCATCTTCTTCCAAACTTTGGTTGCTATCATCTCCAATATCTTCACCACCAACTTGTTCAATTGGATTGTAATTCTGGTATGATACACCACTTTTGCTTTCTATATATATAAAAAGACAAGAAGATATAAGATGTTAGCCTTTTCAGACAATACAAACATGTAAACAAAATACATAAACCTCTTAGTGTTATACATGAACCTTTAAATGAAATATGTGAACACCTACCTTTTCTATAAATTATATGAACCTTGTTGAGATTTGAACATTCGAACTATGTTTATGAACATGTGAACAAAATAAATGAACCTTTAAATGAAATATGTGAACATCTATAATAAAACACATTTAGACCAACAATACAAGTATTGAAAGCTTAGAAACAACTTACATATGAGTCTGAATAAGCTAGAATAACACATTCACTCCATGTTTGTAGCCTAAATAAGATTCCAATAAGTCTGAACTTTCTAGATTCCTCTCAATGTCTAGTTTCCTCTCAAATCCTTTTATATCATCATTAATCATATCTCCACCCCAATAGTCTAAAAATTCAGCATCCCACAGATCTCCACCACATGTTCATTTAATTAGTTTACTGTCATGACCAAAATATCAATTTAATCACAAAACAATGCGCCCAAAACACTTTCTACATTCCTTTCAATTTCTAGAATCAAAATCCCATTTGGGTATGAACCCTAGAATAAAAAAATTCGAAAAAGAGAGGGTTCGTACCTGGTTTGGAACCGAATTTCAACAATAGTTGCTCCTAATCTATCATAGATGTGATTCGGTTCTTCAATTAAGTCTTCGAACGAAAGGGGGGTTTGGAGATTTTGAGGCGATTTTGTTTAGTTTTGGGAGAGAATTGAGGAAAGTTGATAGTCGATTAATTTTGTAGTTGGTTTGTGAAGAACTGAAGATTGAAGTGTATGAATTACTATTTTAGAGTGCCTTTTAATAATATTTACAAAAATGCCATTAAAATTCAGAAAGAGAAGCGCGTGTCCCTCTTTTTTCTTATTTCCCCCACATTAATCCCAACCTTTCATTTATTCCATCCAACGGGCCATATTCATTTTCAGTATTTAGGATAAGCCCCATTTCCACTAGAATCAACCTCTATATATAAGCAATAAGATTTGGAGCCTTCTCATTACGCCACCTAGGATTTTGCCACATGTCAATACTATATTAAGCCACCTCAGATTTTTACATATGTCATTTTCTTATAATTTAGACGTGTTCATAAATATTCTATGTCATAGTCCACATGTCAAATTTTTTTCATGTCACTCATATGTTATGTACACCTCATATTGCCACATAATCTACAAATCTCAATCAATATTTTATTTATTTTATATTGGATTACAATAATGATTTTTGGAAATTTAGTTACACATTTCGAGAAATTTGCATGTAAAAATATTTTTTACCGTATCTTTATTATTCTAACAACTTTCCAATATAATCTACCAAAAAAACTCCCATAAATATATGATCTTATCCTATACTATTTTTAAACTACAAAATTAATAATAGATTGCTAATGATCAATAAATATGATATGATCATATATGTACGCACATAACGAATATATTGGCCAACAAAATTAACAGTTAACCTATTTTCTAGCAAAATAAAAAACGGTTCATAAAAATTAATTTCCATGAAATTGACATAAAATATTCTTTATGTATTTTATAAGATAAGATTTTAACATATCTTCATGATCCTAACAACTTTCCAATATAATCTAAAAAAGCTCCCATAAATATAGGCCGAGATCTTATCCTATAATACTTTTAAACTACAAAATTAATAATAAATTTTTATTGATCCATATGACCACATAACGAATAAATTGAACACAAAATTTAACAATTTACATATTTTCTAAGAAAAAAAGAATCATAATAGATATCTCTAGATATAACCTTAATGTATTTTCGACAACCTTATCATTGTTTTGACATTTTCAATATGTGTTACTGTATTAAAAACATCATAATAAATATATAGAAAAAATGAGTTACGGTTTTACAATCTATGTACAAATCAAGATTTTTTTTGGTTAATCTATATTTTTTTCTCATTATGAAATTTAGATAGGATCGATTTTTTTGTTGCCAAATCTTTAAATTTCAATTATGATATATCTTTGAATTTTCAATTTTGATTTTTTTTGATAATTTACATGCAAATGTAGCCAATTACAATTGTAATTTTCAATTATAATTTTCCGGTGATGTTTTTTTGATAATATACGTACATGTCAAGTCAATTTTATTTGCTAATCCATATTATAATGTCCCATTATTTTTATTTTTGCTATCAAAATCTTTAATTTAGAATTATACTTTTTTAACACAATTTATATAAATCACCAATTCACAATTATTATTTCCAATTATCTAGTACTAATCTATCTATTATTATAATAATAACAAAAGCCGAAGCAATTTCTTCCACCACATTGCGCCACATATCCCCTTTATTAAAATAGATGTTTTTTATAGTTAATTAAAATATAAAATTATTAAAAAATAATAATGCAAAATAGTTATCCCCAAATAGACATAAATAGATAAAGAAAGAGACATTATATTTATTATATTGGTAAAAGATAAATTAAAAAAATTCCAAAAATATGTACCGATATGAAATTTATATCTTTGAAATAAAATCTATAACTATATATTAAAGTTGTAACTTTTTTAGCTACCACATTAATTCTGACCCCACCTTATATTAAAAAAATTATTTATATTTTTTCCAATTAAATTCCTTTCTATTTATTTATGTGAAAAAATTAATTCGAATTGTAATTAAAAATAACAAAAATTATTTTATCTTTATCTTTTTATCTATTTATAAAAAATTATCTTATATAAATTTTTGTTAAAAAGTAAAAAAAATTAAATATCTATATAATTACTTGCCTAAATTAAATTTTTATAAAAAAGTTATATTATCATTTCCTTGATTTCGTTTTTAGATTTTTATGTAAATATAGAAGAATTTTTATCTTTAAAAAATTCTATATTTTTTAATCTTTTATTATAAAAAAGGAAAAAGTAGGAGGGGAAAAAAATCAATGTTTATACTAAACTTTCTTACTTCCATCAAAGCATTTTTTTTGGTCGCCAAGAATCTCAAAATCAGCTTCTTAAACCATGGCTTGATTCCATAATGTTCTTATAGCCTGAAAGTATACAATTGATTGATTCTTTTTGAATCATTTTGTTTATCTAAGTAAATCCTCCCATTTGCAGTATTGACCACCTGCAAGTGCACGGTAAAGCCTGTTTCTGCAGTACACTGGCCGTCCTTCAGCCGCCTCAGCCGCGGCAGCAGCCAGATCGTCGTCTTGCATTATCTCCTCTGGCAATCTTAGAAGCTCTTCTTTTCTGTCAAATTTACAACAAAACAAAATTGAAGTAAAATTGAGTTCAGAAACGTAATTTTTGAGGAAGATTGTTGCTTAATTACCTTATGTCGAACTTTGTGTTGATCTTTGAAGTTGAAAGATTTGAAGCGTTTGGTATTGGTGCGAAAGTGTTCTTGACAAAATCTTCTACGGGCGTAGCGAAAATGAAGAGCATAACAGCTGTGACAAGAAGTGCACCTGTACCAACAAGTGTCTGCTTCAGCAGCTTGATCACTGGCTTTACCTGTAGCACATGAAATTGAGTTCTGAAAATGTCAATTTGAATATCAAAAGCAAGCTACTCAATATCAAATTCAGAAATTGTATAGGATTGTGTACTTAGCCATTGATGATCAGTAAGCTATCCCACGTTATAGTGTGGATAACTTTTCTTCATGTTTTTTTTATATGGTTCAAGACAAACCTTATTCCTTATTTATAAGCTAGTTTTTTTTTCCCCTACTACAACAACAATGTTATAGTGTATCCCCGCACGAGGGTCTGGGGGTCAAGATGTATGCACTCTTACCCGAGTAAGTCAAGAGGATGTTTCTGAAAGACCCAATGCAAATATATCGTAACGAATGGCAAAGGAGACGAAACATGAGACAAAATCCACTGAAATCAAGTAAGAAACTGAAAGAAAAAACTAGTTCATGTTCTTTGTTATAGTATGTACCTTATAGGAGCCCAGCAGTCTATCGCGAGCTAGAACCTGCAATGGACATATATATTGTTTACATCATAAATACAAATGTGGGGAATTTGTTTGTAAGTAGAAGCAAACTAACCTCTGGTGGCTTGACCCACATTTGCCCATCATACCATCCGCTTTCTTCGTAAGGTACCACTGCCGACAGAAGCCTATCGCCTACATAACTCCATCCCTGTAGAGTGGTCTAATCAATGAGTATTTATGAATGTATGTAGCATATAAGTATACAATAGGCCAGTGGCATACAAGTATCACAAGCTAAGAAGAATGTTCTATTGCGAAATGGTATCAATCATTAGTATCAAAAGATTCAGGGAGATGTACCAAATAGATCCTCAGCACAATGAGTGACACCAGGAAAAGTGTTCCAATTCCAGCAGCCAGAACAAATCTCAAAGGTTCCTGCACACCATGTTGACAAATGAAAAATTGTCAGAAGTTTTTGTTTGCCACTTCATTTCGTCTTAATCTTAATGTGTAATAAAAGCTTTGATTTGTATGAAGGTATACCTTTGATGGATTGAAGCTAGCAGCCGCAATTGGCACTCCCAGGACCGTGAAGGTAACAAGCCAAAGTCCTCCAAGGCGCATCAAAAACGAGCCTGGACTTAGCTCACCCCACGAATACAAAGTTTCATCCTTGAGAGACGAATACTCGTTCACCTATGTGTGTATATATACACATACCACCAAAACAAAAGGCTTAAGGCCACTATCTAGTGGTTCATTGCAATTCTATAAACTGTTTTTAGTGTTCTATAATTGAGAATCTTTGGCATTGATTTGTTTGACTAGCTTTGTTTTAGATTTGTTTTTAAGAATTCAACCAAATTCTAGCTTCAGTAGTCATAAACTATGTTACCCAGAAAATCTAAGAGCTCACCATTTTAGATTAAGAATTCGCCATCCTGACAGGACAATGTTTCCCCTTTCCATTAGACAGAAACCCAGAAACTCATTTCTAGTGTAAAATTCTGGTTCGTTTTCATTGTAACATAGTTATAAAATCATATGTTATGCAATCTTTGCCATATGAATAGTTGGCAGAGAAAAACTTACAGGGCGCTGCTCATATGGAACTTCAATCTCCAATCCAGGATCCCAACTCTGGCCCCGAAAACCGCCACCAATCCCCTCATTCGGCTCGCCTTTCAGGGCCTTAACCGAAACCGAAAGAGGGCCTTTCCTTGATTTGGGGCATGGAATGATCCACGAGCCATAGCTCGTTTGGATTTTGATCTTGGAGGAGCCTGCAGGAATTGCAGAGCAGTACAAATTAAGTCGGAGCATTAGCTCAATTTAGGTAGGTAGGTTTGCTTCCTTAATTCATTGTGTTAGTGAGGGAAATATTGAACAAGGCTTATTATCGTCCATTCCATTGAGATGGAGCAATCCTTTTCGCTTCCAAGGCCGTGAATTGTTTACGTGGAGGGAATTGAATGTCTTGACACCAATTTTTCCCATTTTTGTTTGGATATTGTGAGATTATACGACTTGCTGATGACGTGGAGGGAAGTGGCCAATCATATGCTGACATGTCACCGGAGTGGAGTTTTGAGAGGCGTTTGGGAGCTTGGCAGTTTTGTGGTTGAGAAGGGATGTTTGAGCGTGGCAAGTGGTTATGTAGTGGATGCTTGCACGCCTCTTGCACGTGTGCTTCTCTGTGATTTCACGCTTTCTTTGCTTCTACCCGCACGGACTAAGCATGCGACCATCGGACCATGTGGACGGACCGACGGAGCTGTCATTTAAATTTGTTCTTTTATAAGTTCATTGGATTAGGGCCTTGTTTCACTTGCATCCAAATTTTTTTATTAAAAAATTACTTTTAATATTTTTAAAATACCTACAACTCTCTCTACTTTTTATGTTTTTCAAGGCATTCAAAATCAATTTTCACTCAAAAATCCCTTTCAACCCACAAGTGAAACAACCCCTGGAATGGCTTCATATATATTCAAGAAACAATATCAGAATTCGACCAAAAAAGAAACGATATCAGAATAAACTATAATTAATAAAACGGTTTTTCTAACACATGTCACAAGTGCATGAGTTAAACATTCCACTAAAGGGAACTAAAATCATGTTAGGAAACTAATGAACTTTTTAAATAAACATTACCATTATAAAGAGTTTAACTTATGTCCTTAGGGTATAGGTTAGAAAAATCGTTAATATAAAAATATTAATCGGAAGATTACAAAGGAAAAGTATGAATGTTCGATAGAATGATAAGAACTTGGAATTTGCACATTTTTTTATGGAAGATTTGCCCCCAAGTCATGGTTCTGGGGGAGTGGGAAATCAGAAAGCTTGGCGCCCAAGAGGCCGGCCTCACTAAGAATCTCCAATGTATATTTTCCAAACCTGGGTGGCGGCCGCATGTATACCTTCTTGTCAAGATTGTCATGAAGGAATGCGTTGTGCACATCCATTTGGTGTAGCGGCCAATCTTTGATAGTAGCAATGGATAAGAACACCCAAAAAAATGTCGTTTTTGCAGCAAAGGCAAAGGTCTCGGTGTAGTCGATGCCTTCAACTTTTCTAAGGACTAATAAGCATGCTTTATGTCGCTCTATTGTCCCATCAACCCGAAGTTTGAGTCCAAAGACCCATCTGCAACCAATCGAAGTCTTTTTAAAAGGAAGAGTGACAATTTTCCACGTCTCATTTTTTACCAAGGCAACAAGTTCGGCAAGTCACTGAGTTAAAAGAAAAAGTGGAAGAACATGAAGATATTATAACCAACTTACTTGATGATAATAAAGTCTAATCAAATAAAGCTATTAAACTTTAAAAGACTTCTTCTCCTAAGTCAGCTACTTGTGAGACATGCACTAACTTAAAATCTCAGGTCATCGACTTGAATAAACAAGTTGATTGATGATCTTGAAAGGCAAGTAACTCACTTAGAAGGAGAAACCTTATGAATAAGCTTGAAAATGCTAAATTGTCTAGCGATTTAGAACGTCTTAAGATTGATGATGAGACTAAAAGAAAGAAATGATTGGATGAATTTGTGAAGGAGGTCGATAGGTTTGGAAGTGGTTATGTTTGTGCACCCATGGTACCAAACACGCTCCCCTTTTTTCAAAAGGTAAAGCCCCTATGTGTAGTAACAATGCAAGTTTTCTCTACACATGTGGCGGTTAAACAAGAAAAAGGGAAGCAACAGTGGTAGTCTGATCAAAAGGTGCACAACATGTGGCAAAAACCATGTTTACAAATCTGCTCCATCACAAATCGATTTTCAATCACGAATTAACAACAAACCTATCCATCATGGATACAACAAGTATGTGGGCCTTAAGTCACATAGAACATGTTGGTATTGCGGCAAGGCTGGTCACTACCAATATGATTGTCATAAAAAGGCTAGGGATGAGAAAAATTCTAGGTCACAGACTCTGGATGATAGTCATGAAAAACTTGTTGTCGCTGACTATCCTCCAGGCTCTGTTTGTGCTAGTTGCAATAAGTGTTGTCTTATAAACTATTTTGTTGCCAAACCCAGAGGAGTTAAATAACTCTGGGTTCATAAGAACTAATTTTTCCATTGCATCTTGAAGTGGGTGACAATGAGTCTTGGTTTATTGATAATGTGTGCTCAACTCATATGTCAGGGAGCCCTAGAGATTTTGTCTCACTTCAAGAGCATAAAGGAGGTAACATTGAACCCAAGAGTTAGAAAATATGGCAGCAACAAGCGTATTAGGAACAAACTCCCAACAAAGCGTATCATACGCCTTTTCTAGATTTAACTTGCATAACATTGAACCACCAACACCTTTCTTGTATTTCATTGAGTGTACTAACTCTTGGGACACCGCATTATTATCAATTATGAGGCGACTTGGAAGAAGCTACCTTGGCCCGGACTAAACAACCTTGGCAACATGGATTATATATAATGTACCCAAAATCTTAGTAATGATTTTAAACAAAACATTACATAGACTAATAGGCCGAAATTGATTTATCCTCTCAAGTTCCCCAACTTTGTTAATCAAGGCTATCGATGTGTCATTCAAACCTATTGGCATGACCAAAGACTGGAAAATCCTTTCACCATATTAGTCATCGATTTACAAACAATATCCCAACATTTTTGGTAGAAAATTGGTTAGAAACCGCTACACTCCCAACAACTTGAGAGGCCCATGGACTTAGCGACTTGGGTCAATTTAGAGTTTGGATATAAGATTTAGGATAGGCTATTTATTTTTAGAGATTAGAGTTTAGATTAGAAATTGGTATAGAGTTAAAGAGAAGGGTTAAGGTAGGGTTTTAGATAAAGTTTAGGCTTTATAATAAGAGTTACGGTTTATGGTTAAGGTAGACTTTAGATAAGAGTTAGGATTTAGGTGAGATTTAAGGTTTTGGTATAATTGTTAGGATAGAGTTTATATTTTTGGGTTAGGGTAGGATTTGGATGAGATTTATGGTTTGGATATAGAATTTGAGACAGGGTTAATATTTTTAGGGCTTGGAGTTAAGATTTAGGGTTTTGGGTTTTGGGTTTGAGTAGGGTTTAGGGTTTATGATAAGGGTTATGGTTTATGGTAGGATTTGAGGGAGATTGGATATAGTAGTTAGGATAAAGTTTATATTTTTAGGATATGGTTTAGGGTAGGATTTGGATTAGGATTTAGGTATAGGATTTGAGATATGCTTTATATTTTGGCGGATTTGCAAGGGTATCCCATGTACAAAAACAGTTTGCAAAAGTACCCCACATTATAGGAAATTGCAAATCATGTATTTTTGGCATTTATGCAATTTTATTTTTCATTATTTTATTGTTTAATTATTTGAATTTATATTGCTAATGTTTTTTAGAAATAAATTATTAAATTCAAAAAATGAAAATCAAAAAATGAAAATTGTAAAATTAAATAAAAGGCATATGAAAAGATATTTGAAAAGATATTTTAAAGTGATTTATTGGTTATGATATACGAAAACTAATGAGTAAAGCAAAGGAAAAAAATTCAAAGATATGGAAAGGGTACTAGTTGGTTGAGATTTCCGTAAAAATCTAGTCGGGCTAGATGTTATACTATCATGCTTGTCTATTCTATTGGCATACCACAATATGCTCCTATCACAGACTTAAAAAGGAAAAGGAAACTGCTAACGAATTAGATATGTTACTAAATCTTTTCTATCCTTTATCTTAAAAGATATGAATCTTAATGCAAACAATAATAACCAATTATTCTACATAAAGTACTGAACCTCTGCTTAATCTTATCTTTTCATCCAGTCTTATCTATTCATCCAATTTTGATATACGAACAAACGGGTCATCGTAGAGGCACACTGAGTTCTACCATGGGTAAGTAGTATACGATTGAATTGTTTCGATAATCATTTATTGCTTCTAAGTATTACGATTTGTGTATTTTCAGGTCGAAACAACATCTTACTTACATTAATTACAAATGGTGAATGGAATGTCTTGGGAGATAACTGGTCTTATGAAGGGGGGGATAAGAACGCAATAGCACTCGTTGTATCCGATACTATAAAATTCGAATCCCTTAAGGATGAAATAGTGAAGAAACTATCCATTGATTGTGAAAAGTACAATTTACATCTGCACTATGTGTCGCCCATAAAGGTAAACCTTCCACCCTTTGAAGTTAATGGCGAAGATGATCTTGAAGCCTACAAATTTTTGAATTCAAAATCATCAAAAGAGGGGATATGGCCGATCGATCTGTACACGAGCATTAAGGAGAAGAAAAATAATCAGTTTATGGAAGAGGGTGTTTACAGGAAAGTCTTTGAGTTTCAAACTCCAAACTCTATGCAAGAGATGAGAGTCTCATCAAGTGCACATCTTGTAAGCTAGTGTGACTGAACACCGATTAAGGATGACAAGACTTTAGATGAAATCATCGACAATGATAATAATGTCTCCTCTAATATGGGTGTCAGGATATTTGGGAATGGTGACAGGATCCCTGAAGACAGTGACAAGATGAAAGAAGTGTAATTATGTTCCATCCATCGCAAGTAAGAAGGATTGTTGGAAGACCTAAGACAAATAGGTTTTATGCACATTGGGAGAAGAACTAGTCTAAACGCCGTTGTGGGAGGTGTAAAGGTTTGGGACATTACCAGAGCAGTTGTACAAGGTCTCTGCCGTGATCAGATGAAAATTACAACTAGTTTTTTTTAACTTATTGTTTACTTAGACCATGTTTGTTTTGCTATATTTGAAACATATATTTTCTTGATGGATTTATTTGCTTTGCATGGATTGATTTGGTTAATTATGGTTAATTTATGAACATATTTGCTTAACTTATTGTTTCCTCTGATTGTCATGTTGCGTTTTACAAGTACTTATAAATTGATGGTTTAAATTTGAATTGCATGTTCATATGAGTAAAGGTATATTGTCGTACTTTATTCATTATCTTGTCATCCTTTGCCAAAAATCCTCTTATGTAGACGGTTTCTTATCATCCCTTTTTTACTTGTGAAACGTCTATCTGGTCACCCTTTCTAAACATACTGTCAAATTACAATTTGTATCCTGTCACCCTTTAAGAAAGTTGAACATTGATTGATGTTAGCTTCATTTGAATTCCAAATTCATATGAGAAAAGTTATACTGTCACAATTCAATAATTATCTTGTCATCATACAATATTTATCCTGTCACCCTATAAGAAAGTTGAACATGGATTGATGTTAGCTTCATTTGAATTCCAAATTCATATGAGAAAAGCTATACTATCACACTTCAATAATTATGTTGTCATCATACAATTTTTATTCTGTCACCCGATAAGAAAGTTGAACATGGATTGATGTTAGCTTCATTTGAATTCTAAATTCATATGAGAAAAGCTATATTGTCACACTTTAATAATTATCTTGTCATCATACAATTTTTATCATGTCGCCCTATAAGAAAGTTGAACATGGATTGATGTTAGCTTCACTTGAATTCCAAATTCATATGAGAAAAGCTATATTGTCACACTTCAATAATTATCTTGTCATCATACAATTTTTATCCTATCACCCTATAAGAAAGTTGAACATGCTCTTGATACATAAAAAATAGTATCCTTAAGCATGAAAGGAGCCATAAATTGTATCAATTTCCAGCACACACAAGAAAGTGAAAGAGTCGCAATAAAGCCAAAAATAGTGTCTTCATTGAAAGTCACAAACTAAGTTCACATAATGATCAAAACTAACATCAAGTTATCCACTAAAGTGGATTACTAACATCAAGTCATCCACCAAAGTGGATTACTAACACCCAGTTAACCACCAAAAATACATCTACAACACTTCCTAAAAACAATAAAGTGAACGTAAACTAGTTTCACAACCAAAGAACTCAAGACGAATCCCATTTGAAGTACCATATGCTCAATGTCAGAGAACTTCGATATCCATCTACTAACTTGTCCTCAATGACCGAGATATCAACATTCTTGGTGGTTAGTAACTCAATGTACTTGATGGTGTACACCCCGTAGTCACCCCTACAAAACAAAAACATATTTTAGTGTGAGGAACAACTCTTGTATTAGTATGGAAGGCTTCAAGAGCAATTAGCATACAAACACAAGAAGGGTAAATGGCTTACCTTTGTTCTCTATGATAGATTATCAAGATCTAATGTGAGAACAACTCTTGTATTAGTATGGAAGCAAGGTAATTCATGTGACAGGAGCACTCACAAAATCACTTATTAGTGTCTCTAATGATGTGCATAATGTACATCCTTGAAAGACCAAACACAAGCAGCATTTTCAAAAGTGAACGATTACAAGTAGCAAAACTTTTGTTAATTCTAAATTTTATCATGTTAGATCCTACAAGATCAATATATCACGCTAAAACCAGTAGCAAATAAGCAGTAAATCAAAACTGTATATCAAATGGTATCATTAGAAGGAAGGATTTTGTTGTTACCAATTTTTCCCAACAAGGAGGGCCCATCCATTCAACAATGGGTTTCATTGTTACCTATTATAACCCTACACGTACGATTGTCAAGCAGTTGACTTTAAAGCTTGAAGTTGCAATCCAACCCTCCCAAGAAACTTTGGGTCACTTCTCTAATGAGAAAGCATTGTATCCTTTCTTGCATAGCAGAAGAATAATTCATCTCAGTGCGGGCTCAATGGTTAATTGAAAACATTTGCTCACATGTATGCTACAATGTTGCAGTCTGTAGTAACTCTCCAATCAACTTCCTAGGCTCAGATGCATCCTGCTCGTGGTGGTAACTTGTCTACTGAAGATTAGGGCTAAAGGAGTCGGGCACCAGGAGTGCCATGGCATTCATGTCCTAGATTCATGAAGATGGTCCATGCTCGTACAATTTCACATGCACGTGCCCCAGGAAACTAAGCATAGTGTTGAATGAGCTGTAAAAGGTAATCCATTTTGATAGGAATGAAAGAACTCTGGAAGCATTGTCAGATTCTATAGAAATTCTCTTATAGTGAACCCATGGACAGGTAATTTTAACATAGAAAATTACAAAATCCCATAGGCTCTAGTATGGATCCACATGGCATGGCTATACCATCTGCAAATGAGAAACCTTGCCACCCCCTGGCTAGTTCTATAAGAAGACCCATTAAGACAGATAAGAATATGCTTTCATATTGGAACCCAGATTGATCATCATATGGGAAGCCCCAACAGGAATATATAAGATATAAGATAAGGAGACCATCAAATAAGAGTAAATTGAGGGAGGGAGGAAAAGATCATTGTGAATTTGCTAGCATAAGAAACTAGTGGGTTGGTGAGGAAAAGCAGTGTTAGACTTTGCATAAGAGTACGTGTCTTAAGTCTTGTTCTTAATAATTTAAAGTTCTACAAGGGCTTTATCTACAAATTTGCAGTATGTAGTTTTATTAACATAGTGATAGATGTGCACATGCACCCACACTCACATGCATACACACTTGTAAACTTGAAGGCTCACCAACATGGGCAACATGTATGTTCACATACATAAACCACATACATGTACTAGCAACAACAGCAAACCATTAACGCACAAAATAATTCAAATTTTACATATCTGAAGGATCCCTTCCAGGCATCTCTGTAAGCTTGCAATCATGGAGAATAGACTGACACATGCCAGAAAACTTGTCCAGATATAGTGAAACCTGCAAAACAAAAGTTCAGAAGAAAAAGAGAATGAATTGATATGGAATATCATTCAATACAAGTATGCATTCTACTACATCAGGATTCCAGTAATAAAAAAAAAGCATAACAAATATAAATGAAATAAGCATTCTCCACGTTAATTTAACAATAGGAATAGCTTAAGATGAAGGTGAAAGAGACATAGATTTGTCAAGTTTCTCTTCAGATGTATCTTTTAGTCAAATCTCAAATCCAACATTCCAATCATCTGATAACGTTGGATACATCAGACCCTTGAATAATGTTTTATATTTTCCCAAGCTGGAAGGAAAAGGATCATTTTGTTTGAGGTTAGACTTATGGCATTCAATTCACTTTGCAGTAAACTTGTCATTGGAAAGATTTGGAAAAGACTGTAGCTAAGAGAATATATACTGAAATTGTAAGATTGACTAACACAGTAGCACTCTTGGACCTTTTATTCTTTAGAATCCACTTGATACTAATAGTTTATACAATCACTATAAGATTGGTAATGAAACAACTGCTGCACTAAAAGTGCTAATCTCACACATAATTTTTCCTTAGAAGTTTTGAAATCCAAAAGGGGCCTATGCGCTTGCTATTCAAGGGATACATACCAACTCGAATATTTGACGAGGCTCAACAACAGACAAAAGATCATAACAGAAAAAGGACAAACTGCTATTCAACCGTTTTGCCAGGCTCATCCCTTTTTTGCAACGTTCATGGACTTTTGTGAGAAAGGCAATCATATAACTGCATAATGCATTTGAAATAGCCTTCTTTCAATTGCATTGGTGGAATATCTTCACAAAAACAAGATCCTTAGTAAACATACCAAGCATGATCTGTTAAAAATAAATACAACACTATGGAGGCAGAAAACTATAGTAGCATCATTTAAGTAATGAGCTTAAACTCTTGTATTAGGTCCTTTCTGAACAGCCAAGCATATCAACATGAAGCACCTATGATACTATAATATATTTATTTTAGTTATCTACTACAACATCCCTAGGGTTTAGATTTCAGAAAACTAGGGTTTAGATTTCAACACGTACTTGATAGATCTGCACCGGTCGAGATGATGACGAGATGATTGCAAGTCGAGCCTATGCGTGAATTTCACGATAGAAGGGGCTCAAGACAAGGGGATGGCGTTGATTTGTCCTCGTCTCCTACGAGTTGTCCCACAAAAAATCCGTTGGGCTCTTTTTCCTGGTTCGAGATCGAGAAAGAAGACCCTGGCTCGAGATCGACAAGAGAGACGATGTTGGATCGATGAGAGAGACGACGACTAGAGTGAAAAGAATGGTGGGAGCAGACTTGGCTCGAGAAAGAAGAAGACGAGGGATCGTTGCAGCAACTTCACTTTTTGATAGATTTTTAATTTTGATCTGCTATTCATTTATCTTAATTTAATTTTAAAATTTTTAAATCTTGTTTTTTTAATTAGTAGAAATCATTTTAAGTTTAAAATTGAAAAATAAATTCATAAGTTAAAGTTTCAAACAATGAATTATTTTAATATTTTCTAAAAAAGGAAAGCGAATGGTGTTAGACATTTTTGCTATTTTTGGGGCATTTATGTTATTTTTTTTGCGCATTGATGTAGCAATAAAAATAAGGTGGAGGCCAAAGACCAAGACCTTTACTAAGGTCTAACACCATTCGAATGCAGAATCCAACAAAAAATTATTTATTTGATTTATTTATAGTAAGGAGACTTAGATAGATGTTTTAGGAATATATTACGTTATCTTGTGAGGCAAGCAAAAGGTCCATCATACCCTTCTAGGGTTGGCCACCTTGTTACTTGCTCTCCAAGGAGACTCTTTTGTATTTTCTTTAAATACCTTGCATTTATCATTCAATAAAAAGCAACTTGAATTAGATAAACCCCTATTGGTTTATCTAGTTTATGGGTCATTAAGTCAATTGTTGTTCATGCATTGAATCTCTACGATCATCATAATAAAGCAAGATATATTTCAGCCCTAACAACTCCTATGGCCGAATTTATCAAAAATATAATATCTAGCAATAGATAGAATTAAAACTAAAGATAAGATTCTCGTAAGACTTGAATAACTCTCAGTAAATCGCAATTTTTGCCTCTTTTCTGTTAGATTCTACATTCGACGTAAACTATAAAGTTGTAGATCTATTAATTATCTATCCAACACAGTTTGAACGGACTTGATATCAATTTTCTAGCCCAAGTTATGACCATTTTACTAAGCACTGCTTTTAATTTGACGAGTCTCTTAACTTTTTGAACTTTCAAGACTTCATCCTCTTCCTTGGTGGCCTTGGACGCCATGGATGGATAATCTCGTTTGAAAGTTAGCCCACCCCTCGCTTCTCGCTTGGGATTGGAGAATCTCGTTTGAAAGTTAGTGCACCCCTCGCTTCCCGCTTGGGGTTGGAGAATCTCGTTTGAAAGTTAGCCCACCCCTCGCTTCCCTCTTGGGGGTTGGAGAATCTCGTTTGAAAGTTAGTCCACCCCTCGCTTCCCGCTTGGGGTTGGAGAATCTCGTTTGAAAGTTAGCCCACTCCTCGATTCCCGCTTGGGGTTGGAGAATCTCGTTAAGTCCACCCCTCGCTTCCCGCTTGTGGTTGGAGAATCTCGTTAAGTCCACCCCTCGCTTCCCGCTTGGGGTTTGAGAATCTCGTTTGAAAGTTAGTCCACCCCTCGCTTCCCGCTTGGGGTTGGAGAATCTCGTTAAGTCCACCCCTCGCTTCCCGCTTGGGGTTGGAGAATCTCGTTAAGTCCACCCCTCGCTTCCCGCTTGGGGTTGGAGAATCTCGTTTGAAAGTAAGTCCACCCCTCGCTTCCCGCTTGGGGTTGGAGAATCTCGTTTGAAAGTTAGTCCACCCCTCGCTTCCCGCTTGGGGTTGGAGAATCTCGTTAAGTCCACCCCTCGCTTCCCGCTTGGGGTTGGAAAATCTCGTTTGGAAAGTTAGTCCACCCCTCGCTTCCCGCTTGAGGTTGGAGAATCTCATTTGTAAAATTAAGCCCACCCCCTGCTGACTCTCTAAGTAAGCAAAGTTCGCTAAATTCTCTAAAGGGACGGGGTCCTATCTCTCTTAGCAAACGAAGTTCGTTGACTCTCTAAATAAGCAAGATCCGCTAACTCTCAAGGTGACGAGGTTTTAAAGCGAAACGAGTTTCCAATCGAGAGGTGTAAAAAGTTCTTATCATTTCTACGCTAGCACTTAGTCTGGGTAGAAGAATCTCGCTATATCATGCGAGATCCAAGCAAAGCTCGGAACCTCGGCATAAAACAAGCACCCGATGTGGCCCAAGAATGCCACAAATACTGTGCCACTTGGGCCATGGGGTTAGATCGGGATACAAATTATGTATGCATGAAAATTGACACACATCCATAAGACAAAAAGGAAAAAATTGCATAAAAAAGGTACAAGGGCCTAAGTGTTTAATTACAGACCTCGCAGGGCCACCAACATAACAAAATAAAAAAATATTACAAAACCAGCAACGTCCTTCAGTTCTTCGAGGCCTCGGCGGCGGGGTTTGTAGGAGATTGAAGGACGGGCGGAGCAGAGATGGCGTCAGGTTGGGAGCTCGGTGCAACAGATGTGGTTTGAGGATCCACGACGGCGACTTCCAGATCTCCCTGAATGAGGTCCTCCGCGGAGGGTGCCTCGGAGGAAGAATTCGCATTCTCCCTTGAGCTCCTCCCCGACTTCCTCCCCCATGGACTCTTCGTAGTTGGGGTTGAAAAAGGAGATACGGGGGTCAATGTGCCTGTACTTCGCGACCGCCTGCTTAACCTCCATGCGAACGGCCTGGCGGAACATCTTCCGCACGCTTTCCACCAACTCCTCCTTGTACGCCTCGGAGTCCACGTACTTGGGGCCCAAAGCCTCGACCTCCTCGTTGAGCTCAACAACGTGCCGTTGGAGGTTGGTAATCTCCTCCTCATCTTTTTGAAGCTTCGCCTCCTTTTCCCTGAAGAATTTGTGCTCCGTGGACAGCTTACCCCGTAGCTCCTTGTTATCAATCTTGAGGCCCCAAACCTCGCCCTCAAGACCCCTGATGGCCTTCGCCCCCTCCTCCGTGACCCGTTTCACCTCCTCCTTGGCCCTGACGGCCTCCTCCATCGCTGCGACCTCCGCAGCTTGAGCCCGCCTCTCAGCCTTTGCGAGCTCTTTGGTCTTTTTCTCGACCTCGGCGTCGCGGGCCTTGAGCCTCGCCTCCATCCTATCCATCTTTTTGTGGAGGAGGTTGACTCGGCTGTAGTTGTAATTGTCAAATAAATGGTGCTGGAAAACAAAAAAATGTGTTAAGAGCAAAGATAGTGACAACAAAACCAACAAGGGGGATAACCTCAAAAGAAGGCATACCATTGCCGAGTAGCGGAGGATCTCGTCGTTAAGAGCGGTCTCCGAGAGGTTGTTCGCCCACGCAACCTCTTCCTTCCAGTCTGCCCTGTCCCATTCCTTGGGAACGCCCTGGGCGGGTCCAGGGCAGTGAAATATCGGTCGGGGGCCCGGTGGCGGACACAACCCAACTCACGAGGTCGGGGCGCTGAGCCGCCTCCCCTCCCGAGGCTCCCCTATGACCGTCCCCCCTCTGCTTCTTTTTCTCCATGCGGGGGACTTTGTGTTTTTTCTCTTGGACTCGGCTCCTTCCCCGGATCCTCGGGAGGCCTGGGACGACGTCTTCGCGACGTCCCCCTTGGGGGCCCCCTCGTAAGTCTTCTCCCCAGGCACCTTCAGTGCCGGGGGTGCGGCCTTCGGCTGCGAGGTGGGTGGCCTCGCCAGCGAACTTGGCTCCTTTATAACAACCCCCTATTGGGTTCGGGGTTTCGAAGTAGTGGAAGAAGAAGTCACAGGCTTCTTGCCCTGCGACTTCGAGGTAAGAGCGCCAAATAGGTCAACCACTGTCAAAAAAGAACATGAAAGTAAGTTAGATAAGAAGTAAGAAATAAAACAAGTTAGCAAGGTTTC
The DNA here is from genome assembly GCA_964016875.1 of Fallopia convolvulus. Taxonomy (NCBI): domain Eukaryota; kingdom Viridiplantae; phylum Streptophyta; class Magnoliopsida; order Caryophyllales; family Polygonaceae; genus Fallopia; species Fallopia convolvulus. Next base: position 16,998,811 of record OZ024719.1, read on the forward strand.
TAAAGACGACATTAAAACAAAATAAGCTAGCGAGGTTGCTAACCTCGCTACCTAACAACAAAGAGCAAGTAACAAAGGCAAGCAAGAGAAAAATTAAGTACCCTCTTTGCCCTAGCGGGGGGGGGGGGGGAGGGTGAGACTCAGGCCGGCCCGCTCAAGTCGGTCCTATGCCAGGTACTTCTGGTACGACGCTTGTTCCGTCGGGGCATATCGGGCCTTGAGCGCCTTAAGTTCAGCAACCGTGTGCGGACCCACGGACCGGACGAAGTTGCCCGGCGTCGTGGGAAAATTGAGATACCTCCCGATGTGGTCTCGAACCAGGAACCAATTCTTCATCCACGACCCGACGTTCGAAACGGCCGTGGTGAGCTTGATACCCGACAAGTTGAGGTTGATGAGGCAGGACTTTTGCTCCCTCCTCACTAGAAACAGAGTCGACATATTGTTGAGACTCGGCCCGTCCCCAAGCTCGCGGTTGCGAAGCGTGTAGGCACACAACAACCTCCAGCCATTGGGAAACAGCTGTGTAGGGAAGACCTGCATGGCCCACAGGAAGTCGACGAAGTGTTGGGCCAGAAGTAACCTAAAGCCCGCCTGGAAACTAAACAAGTGTACCACCACGCACCTCTCGTAGTTGGCCAAGGAGGACCCACCCTCTTCAGGGAGCACTAGCTCGACTCCCTCGGGCCAAGCGAAGTTCTTGGCGATATCCACGAGGTCTTTAGGCTTTAGATCAGTAGGTACTCCCTTAGACCGAAAAGCCTCGTTCGAATCCGAGGACATGGGTATCCGCTCCTCAAGAACAGGTGGGACGTAGGACACGACGTCGGTGATATACGCCGCAACAAAGCTCGCGGGCTCGTAGGAGATGGAAGACGAGGCCAGTTCAACACCCGACCTCACCACAACCTCGGCAACGACCTCATCGGAGATAGAAGACAAGGCCATTTCAGCACCCGATGATGCACGAAGTCGGGAAAAGCGAGAGTTGATGGAAGCGACGGAGTTGCCAGAAGAGGGATCACTGAAGACCAACGAGGGAGACCTCGGGTTATGGGAGTCACTGGCCTCTGCACTCCCTACGGACTCGGAAACCTCCTCGTACAATCTCTCTTGAACTTTGAACGCGAAGCCTGGTGGGGGGCTCACAGAAGCTCTCCTAGGCATGAAAGAACGACGTCCAGGTCACAAAAAGGCGAGCACCTGGAAAAGAAAAGAGGCTTGACACGTCGGGAAAAATAACCAAGGAAAAACAACACGAGGTCATAACAACAACCAGGGAAAGAGAACGCGAGGTCATAACAACAACACCGGAGAAAGAGAACGCGAGGTCATAAGGGGAGAAAAGCCACGTGACGCCCTAGAAGCTACTCTGACAAGATAGGACGTCGGGGGAGATTTTGAAGCGCCAAAAAGAGGAGAGAGAAAGAAGAATACCAACCAGCGGTGGAGGCCAGCGGTGGAAGCCCAAACGTCCCGTCAGTCGAACATCATGACGTTTGGGCTTCCGAGGATCTCAAAATTCAAAATGGTGGAAAAAGCAAACATCCAACCGTCAATTGGCGGACAAAGGGTATGAAGGCATGGCGGTCGCCACCCTTGCCCCACCGTCTCACCACCACGGCAATGACGAAAAACACCAAGAAACCATTGTTGCCCATCAAAACCCAAACCAAAACAAGAAACAACAAAAATGAGCGAAAAAATGGCGAGGGCACCGCGCCAAGACGAGAGCCACCCTCACCACCACCGTCTCGCCGCCTCAGCGCTGGCGAGAAACGTCGAGAAACAACCGTCGCCCACCAAGGCGCAGAATAAAACAAGAAAAAGCGAAGAAAAATGGCGAGGGCAACGCACAGAAACACACGCAACCCCACCACCGCCGTTTCGCCACTGTGACACCGGCGTGAAACACCAGGCGACACACCGTCTCCCCTCTAGAACACGGAACAAAAAGCAAACAGGGAAAAATCGAAGGCGAAGAACACCAAAAGACGAGAAGAAGAGGGTCGAGAACTTACTTGTTTAGAATCGGCGTAGAAAGAGCGGTGGTGCAACTGGAAAGTGGCGGAGGCTCGTCGGAAACCGTCTGGACAAACCGCTCGCAGAAAACCGAAAAGACGAAGAGAGAGAGCGAAAATGTTGGAAGAGAAGATGAAGGGGAAGCGTGTGAGATACACCCTTATAAAGAGCAGGCTTGGGCCTCCCCCGCTCCCGAAAGGCTTATTGGGCCTATCCCACCTGGATGGCCCATTAAGCAAGATATGGGGAGCGGGCCCAGAAAGCTTCACCCATGCAAGCAAGAAAAAAGCCTAAGTACGGAGCCTCGCAAGGAGAAAACCCCGCGGGATGTTTGCTCCAACCTCGAGAACCTCACACATCGCAAAGTGCCTTCCCAACCTCGAGAACCTCACACCTCGCAAAGTGCCCTCCCAACCTCGAGAACCTCACACATCGCAAAGTGCCCTCCCAACCCCGAGAACCTCCCAACCTCTAAGACCTCGTACCCCGCGACCCCAAGGAAATTATGCCCTAGGGCCCTCGGGGCGAGATCCCCAAGCCATGGGGTTGTGATCATGTCCAAAACGGTAAAATAAGAGGTGAGTCCGGGATACAAGAGATAAGCATACCCAAAAGGACCCTCAAGGAGGATTCGGGGACCCATGACCGTACCCCTAATTTATTTAAACAAAGTTCCCACTCCCGCGAGGTCCTCCGAAACCTCGGAGCGAGGTCTAAACCTCGCCACCGACTCTACTGACACCCGCCCATACGGACCACTCACTGATGCCGCTTCCCCGAACCAATCACTGGCTGCCTCACCCCCGGACCAATCAGGAGCCTCAATCTCGGGCGTCCCACATCGGACCTTGGCCAAAACACGACTCTCCAATCCTCTATAAATAGAGAAGAACCTTGTAAGAAGACGGGGTCGAAAAACATCTTGAACTCAAGAACTATCTTGATCGTTGAAGATCAACGTGATTGAAACATCGTCAAAAGACCTCGCTATAGACAAGTGAAGTCCACAAAAAGACTTCAAGTCACACAGAGACCTCGCTCACATCAAAGACCTCGCTACACAATCTCGCAAGTCATCCACACCGCTTTCTCAGATCAACCTCGCACCAAGATTGAGCAGGCAATACTTAGGCGATCGAACATTGTTAGATCGAGATCTCGAGCAATCGTAGGAGGTCTAGGGTGTAAATCTCAAGTGTTTGTAGGCCTCGTTGGCTTGTAACCTCGTTATAAAGAAAATCATAAATATAGAAGCCTGTGTTTGCACAATCGAATATAATAATCCCGTTTCTTGTCTTTTAGCGAACGGTTTATTTCGGGTTTCCTCAAGAATGGCTCGAACCATGATGCAACTCGCATTGTGAAGTTATCACCACTTTGTCTTGCGAGCTGCTTCATCTTGAGGCCTAAAATGAACTTTGTTTTCTGCCCTGACCCATTTCCTTGAACACTCATTTAGGTTTCACATCATGATACGAGCCATCTTGTCAGGGCCGGCCTTTTGGGTTGTTCGGGTAGGGTGTCGGCCCGGGGCCCCAACTTTTTAGAGGGCCCGATTTTTAATAAGTTATATTGTAATATTTAGCAAGTAAATTTTAATGGCCCAATAATAATTAAGTCACGCGTTAACTTAACAGGCTACGTCACTTCTCAGGTTCAATACCAATTGCCACCTCTTTTTTTTCATTTTATGTAGCAATACTTTTGAATTTGATCAATTTAGCCATCTAGCCCAAAGAAGTTCGGTTCCTTTGGTCATCTCCTAACTTATTGTCATTGCCCAATGAACTAATCTTCCGAATGTATTTAATTTTATGTATATTAATTTCTGTTGCTAGTTATTTATTGGAAGGGTTTATACATATTATTTATGCTCTTGTATTATAATTTGTTCATTAAAATTAAAAAGGACCCATTAAAGATTCGTTAATAATGCACCAACCAATTAATAAGTGGTATTTATACAATAATACTTTACTACTTTTTAAGCTAATTTTCTTTTGAAATTATCTTTATAAATTACATTTTTATTGATTTGTTGATTAATATTTTTTAAAAAGTAAAAAAAAAAACTCAATCTCTATCAATTAAAATTCAATTTTTTATACCTTTTTATGACATTTTTTTAAAATGATCTAGTATTGTTTAAGAGTTATTTATTTTACATTGTGTTAGGTGTTATTTTTTTCGCCCAAGGGCCTACTAAGTATTAGAACCGGCCCTACATCTTGTATGTGCCGAGTAAAATTTTGGGTGCATGATCTTCTACCACATTGTAAGATTCTAGAAATTTAGAAGATGAGCCCAGACCTGGGTTCCGATCCACTAAGGTTCCGGTTCCGGTTCCTCCACCACCCGGTTCGGAACCGGCGGTTCCGAAACCGCCGGTTCAGCCCAAAAAAAAACTAATCACGGCCGGTTCCGAAACCACCGGTTCTACCCAAAAAAACCTAACCACGGCCACAGTTTGGCTATCCGCAACCGCGGTTAGGCTATTATGACAAATGTAAGAAAATTAAAATTAAAATTTAATTTTTTATTATTGCCCGTTCCGGAACCAGAAACGGAACAGAAATAGGAGAACCGACCTTTCCGCTTCCTGTTCCACACCCACGAGGAACCGAAACCGCCAGTTACGGAACCGGACCCAGGTCTGGATGAACCTCCAAATTGGCTTTTTTTAATTATTACTCCATAGTTTAGAATTAACATATTTTGTTACACTTTTTTCAATATTATCCTCATTAACTAAAAATAATTTTATAAATGTTGTGGAATTTGGAAGAAAGCTTATGAAATCAGATCTGATTGTGAATCATGTTATGAGATAAACCTGAAAATGAATGATTCACCTATATCCATACATATTTTGTTTTAGTAGGCTTTGTTTCATACGGATTGTAATATACGGCTTAACGACCTTCTATTAGTTTAACTTTGTACGGCAAGATCAAACCAAAATCTTGCCCCTATAAATAGCATGTACATATCAAAATAATGAAGCAAGAAATAATCAGATCTGATTTCATAAGTCTTCTCTCCCAAATTCCACAACACGTTATCAGCACGAGAGATTTCTCAAATAAAATTACCAACTGAGTGGCTAGAGCTCTTGAAGTTAGTACATATTTCATACTGCTTTCAATTTTTCAAACCAGTTTTATAGATCATCCGTTTTAATAGCTCAATGATATGAGAGCTTGCATCAAAAATTATTTTCTCATACGAAACGAAAGATTTTTGAGCATAAACCTTGATATTTTATTAGATCTGAAAGGCTTTTACAACAAGATCGAAATAAAACCCCTAGTTTACATCAGATCTAAACTAAACTTGAAAAAAAAAAAGATTTTACATACCTATTAAAACTGAGGTCGGTTGATCCAGATAAGGATCCATAGGATTATCATGATAATTGTAAGGCATACGAAAGGTTCAATGAAAAATTGGTCGGAGTGAGACATTTCGATCGGAAAAAAAAATGATGAGGAGGAAGAAGATGAATAGGAGAAGTCGAGAGATGATAAAAAGGGAGCAGAAAAATATGTGGATGAAATATAAAGGAGAAAAAGAGTGATTATGGGGTAGAGATTAAGAAATGGGTAAAATAGAAGAAACGTAAAAATACCTATAATATTTTGTAGGGTATGTTTATTAAGAACTTTCTCCTTCGATTGCATATAAACATGGCTTTCTCCTTCTTCATGTTCCTTGAAAATAAAACCTGCTTCTTCTTCTTCATGTGAACCTTCTGATGGAAGAAAATTTTAAGAAAGTGTTTGAAAATTAGAGAGTTTTTGGAGTCCTTTTGATAAATAGTTTTTCACGTTCAAGGTTGATCTAAATACTACTAAAACTACTATATGAACTTTAGTTTACTTGTTTCAGTAAACAACTTCATACAAAACCAGCCATATTTGACAAGACAAGATAGCATTTTCAAATTCCGATCTTCTATCCTGCAAAAGTATTGTACACATCATGACATCAAATAATATGTTACCTTTGTTGTATTCACGTGAATGTGCATTTTTTGGAAAAAGATCTTTGTTTTTATTGTTTCAATCTTTCAATCAATTAAAGACTTTATTTTTTTTGTCAAAATTAAAGACTTTATTCTGTTCTCATATGTACGATACATTCAAATAAGTAGATGATAGTAAAGAAAACTAGTTTAACTTTAGAATATATATATGTTTATTAATTCTATATTAATTAGTTACTCTAAAAGTTATGGTATTAATTATTGTTGTTTATTCTTATGGTTAAATAATTAATGTTTAATTTAATTTATGTAGTTGATAATTGGCAAATATTGCAAAGGGAGAATTTGATATTCTCGACTTATCGGGACAGAGATATTTAGAATGGAGGATTGATGCACTGTCTCAACTCCAAGCAAATGGTCTACAAGAGACCATAAAAGATAATGAAAATACCTCCCCACAGGAAAAGGCTAAGACGATTATCTTTCTTCGCCATCATATACATGAAAGCCTAAAATCTGAATATCTGTTGGTTGAAGATCCCAAAGAATTATGGGAAAGCTTAGAGCAAAGATATGGGCACCGACAACAAGTTTTGCTACCTAAAGCAAGCTATGAATATGCTACTTTAAGGCTTCAAGATTTTAAATCAGTCAGTGATTATAATTCTGCCTTGTTCCGTATAACCTCTCAATTACGTTTATGCGGGGAGAAAATCTCTGAAGAGAACATGCTGGATCAAACTTATTCAATCATGCATGCTACTAATGTGTGGTTACAACAACAATACAGACAGAGAGAGTTTAAGAAATATTCAGATTTGATACAAGTACTACTTGTAGCTGAGTAGAATAATGAGTTGCTCATGAAAAACCAAAACCTGAGGCCAACTGGTACTGCACCGTACCCTGAAACAAATGCCACATATGGCTCTCACAGATATGATAGTAGGCAGCAAGATAACCGTGGACAAGATGGTAACCGTGACCGTGGCCGTGGTCGAGGTCGTGGTCGAGGCCGTGGTCGAGGACGTGGCCGTGGTAGAGGTTTTGGTGATTATCAAAAACGTAACTTTTCTGATGCATCCACGTCCAAGGGGAATGATAAGCCAATTGTCCAGAAAGGTACTAGAGGACCCTCCCAAAAGCCGAAATCTATATGCTATAGATGTGGTATGTCGGGTCACTAGGCAAGGGTGTGTCGCACAACCAAACACTTGGTTGAGTTGTACCAAGCTTCTCGGAAAGATAAAGGGAAGAACGTGGAGACTCATTTTGTTGACGACACTGAACCTACACCGAGCCTGGACATCTCCGATTTCATCATAGATGATGGATTTGAGATAACTGAAAACTAAAATCCCGGCCCATGTAATATTATGTAAAATATTGCAGTATGTTTTTCCATTCCCAACATCCTTGTAAAATAATCCATGTATCATAAATAAATCTGTTGTTTATGTTTTTAATTCTGTTTTTCTTGATCTTGAAGATATGGAAACGATTAAAGATACATCAAGTAGCAAGCATCAATGTCAGTGGATAGCGCTACTACACACACCATCTTAAGAAATAAAGAATACTTTACTCAATTAAATTTGCTTGAAGCAAATGTTAAAAACAATATCTGGTGTGAGAAAATTGATCGAAGGCTTTGGTGGAGCTTGTGTTTTGCTTCCTAAAGGAACAAAACTGATCATAAATGACGCATTATATTCAAGTAAGTCTCAAAGGAACTTACTAAGAAATAAAGATATGCATCATAATGGTTTTCATGTAGAAACCATAAATGAAAACAATAAAGAATATTTGTGCATCACAAAACAAGTATGTGGCAAGAAGCAGATTTTAGAAAAATTGTCAGCCCATTCTACTGGACTTTATCACACATATATAAGTCCGATAGAGACAAATGTAACATCTTATGAGAAATTAAATGATAAAAGGATGTTTACATTATGGCATGATCGTTTGGGTCATCCGGGTAATGGAATGATGCATAAAATCGTTGAAAGTTCAACTGGGCATTCAATAAAGAAAGCAAGTGTCCTTAAATCAAGTGATTTTAACTGTAGTGGTTGTTCACTTAGTAAACTAATCACCAGACCATCCAAGAGTAAAATTGGAATTGAAAATCCAACATTTTTAGAACGATTACAAGTAGATATTTGTGGACCGATAGTCCCACCATGTGGACCATTTCGATACTTTATGGTATTAATTGATGTATCAACAAGATGGTCACATGTTAGCCTCTTATCAACCAGAAATACAGCTTTTGCTAAACTCCTAGCACAAATCATTCGCTTACGAGCTCAATTTCCGGTGTATACAATCAAAAGAATCCGACTTGATAATGCAGAAGAATTTACTTCCCAAACATTCAATGACTATTGTATGTCAATGGGGATTATAGTTGAGCATCCAGTGGCTCATGTTCACACCCAAAATGGTCTTGCCGAATCTTTGATTAAACGATTACAATTAATAGCTAGACCATTATTGATGAAGTCTAAACTGCCAACATCTGTTTCGGGGCATGCTATATTACATGTCGCAGCTCTGGTCCGACTAAGACCTACTGCATATCATAAGTATTCCCCGTTACAATTAGTGACTGGTAAAGAACCAGATATATCACATTTAAAGATATTTGGTTGTGCAGTTTATGTTCCTATTGCTCCACCGCAACGCACAAAATGGGTCCCCAAAGAAGATTGGGAATATATGTTGGTTTTGAATCCCGTTCAATTATTAAATATCTTGAACCAACCACCGGTGACCTATTTACAGCATGATTTGATGATTGTCATTTTAATGAAAATGAATTTCCAAATCTTGGTGGAAAAATGCATAAAGAAATTACTTGGAATGCTTCATCGTTATCTTATCTTGATTCTCGTACAAAAATGTGTGAACAAGAAGTACAGTAGATTATACATTTGCAGAGTATAGCAAATCAATTACCTGATTCATTTACAGATACAAAGAAAGTGACAAAGTCACATGTGCCAGCTGTAAATGTCCCTGAAAGGATTGAAATTCCTGCTGGACAACTAGATAAGATTCCTGAAAAGGAATGTATAGCGCGCCGAAAACGCGGCCGCACCGATTTCCTATTCAGGGGGAGAACATGACAAAAATACCTCCGAAAATTTAGGGGATGTGTCAGAAATGAAAACTGTTCCAGACAAGAACAAAATGGAACATGTTTCGGATAATGATAAAAGCATTGATAATTACGAAATTGCAGTAATTATGTCTATTTTGGAATACAGTGGAACGGAAAGACATTATACTTGATGAGGTGTTCGCATACTCTGTTGCCACCGAAATAGTGGTTGATGACGATGAAATTGAACCACAAACTATTGATGAGTGTCGTACTAGACACGATTGGCCAAAATGGAAAGAGGCTATGCAGACTGAATTAAAATCGCTTGAAAAGCGTAATGTTTTTGGCCCAATAAAGCCCACACCAATGGGCTTGAAACCAATACGCTATAAATGGGTATTTGTAGGAAAGCGTAATGAGAAAAATGAAATTGTGAGATATAAAGCAAAGCTTGTAGCTCAAGGTTTTTCTCAGATACCCGGGATAGATTATGAGCAAACATATTCCCCTGTAGTTGATGCAACTACATTAAGATTTTTAATTAGCCTAACTGTTTCAGAGGAACTACAAATGCGACTTATGGATGTCGTAACTGCATATTTATATGGATCACTCGATAGTGATATTTACACGGAAAGTTCCTGAAGGATTAAAACTACCCGAGGTGTATAAAGCAAAATCTCGGGAAATGTTCTCTATAAAATTACAAAGATCATTATATGGTCTAAAACAATCTGGACGGATGGGGTACAATCGGCTTAGTGAATATCTTCTTAAAGAAGGATATCAAAATGATACGTTTGTCCATGTGTTTTCATCAAGCAATCCAAACATAGATTCATTATTATTGCAATATATGTTGATGATTTAAATATTATCGGTACATCTGATGAACTTAAAAATGCTGCAAAATACTTGATGAAAGAATTTGAGATGAAAGATCTTGGAAGAACCAAAATTTGTCTCGGTTTACAAATTGAACATTTGAAGTATGAAATTTTCATTCATCAAACAAATTACACCGAGAAAATTTTGAAACGGTTCTGCATGGACAAAGCACATCCATTGAAAGAAAATTTTGAAACGGTTCTACATGGACAAAGCACATCCATTGAGTGATCGGATTTGCTGGGTTTCGATCTTGCCCTCCTTCTCTAGATCATGAGTTTAGAACAACTTTGGTGAAATGTGCTTCGTCCGATCTCCTTTGATGTAGCCCCCTTTGACTTGTGTGACACATGCAGAATTGTCTTCATATATCATGGTTGGATTACCTTCAATTGATCTTATTTGCATTCTTTTTGTATATATACAATCAATGACCTTAACCAGACACATTCTCTTCCTGCTTCATAAAGAGTGATTAATTCTGCATGATTTGATAATGTAGCGGTAAGCGTTTGCTTGGTTGACTTCCATGAGATCGTTGTATCTCCATACGTGAATACATAACCATTTTGAGGTTTTGCTTTGTGTGGATCTGATAGATATCCTGCATATGCATATCCAACAAGAGTAGCATTTGTATTTCTATGATAATATAATCCAAGGTCAAGAGTACCTCGTAGGTATCGAAACACATGTTTAATTCCGTTCCAATGCCGTCTTGTTGGTAATGAGCTGTATCTTGATAACAAACTTACAACAAAAGCAATATTTGGTCTTGTATTGTTTGCGAGATACATTAATGCACCAATTTCACTTAGGTAGGGGACTTCAGGACCAAGAATCTCTTCATCATCTTCTCGAGGTCTGAATTGATCATCCTGTATACTAAGAGAACGAACTATCATGGGTGAACTCAACGAATGTGCTTTGTCCATGTAGAACCTTTTCAAAATTTTCTCGGTGTAATTTGTTTGATGAATGAAAATTCCATCCTTCAAATGTTCAATTTGTAAACCGAGACAAAATTTGGTTCTTCCAAGATCTTTCATCTCAAATTCTTTCATCAAGTATTTTGCAGCATTTTTAAGTTCATCAGATGTACTGATAATATTTAAATCATCAACATATACTGCAATAATAATGAATCCATTTTTGGATCGTTTGATGAAAACACATGGACAAACGGTATCATTTTGATATCCTTCTTTAAGAAGATATTCACTAAGTCGATTGTACCACATCCGTCCAGATTGTTTTAGACCATATAATGATCTTTGTAATTTTATAAAGAACATTTCCCGAGATTTTCCTTTATACACCTCGGGTAGTTTTAATCCTTCAGGAACTTTCATGTAAATATCACTATCGAGTGATCCATATAAATATGCAGTTATGACTTCCATAAGTCGCATTTGTAGTTCCTCTGAAATAGTTAGGCTAATTAAAAATCTTAATGTAGTTGCATCAACTACAGGGGAATATGTTTGCTCATAATCTATCCCGGGTATCTGAGAAAAACCTTGAGCTACAAGCCTTGCCTTATATCTCACAATTTCATTTTTCTCATTACGCTTTCCTTTGAGACTTACTTGAATATAATGCGTCATTTATGATCAGTTTTGTTCCTTTAGGAAGCAAAACACAAGCTCTACCAGAGCCTTCGATCAATTTTCTCACACCAGATATTGTTTTAACATTTGTTTCAAGCAAATTTAATTGAGTAAAGTATTCTTTATTTCTTAAGATGATGTGTGTAGTAGCGCTATCCACTAGACATTGATGTTTGCTACTTGATGTATCTTTAATCGTTTCCATATCTTCAAGATCAAGAAAAACAGAATTAAAAACATAACAACATATTTATTTATGATACATGGATTATTTTACAAGGATGTTGGGAATGGAAAAACATACTGCAATATTTTACATAATATTACATGGGTCGGGATTTTAGTTTTCAGTTATCTCAAATCCATCATCTATGATGAAATCGGAGATGTCCAGGCTCGGTGTAGGTTCAATGTCGTCAACAAAATGAGTCTCCACGTTCTTCCCTTTATCTTTTCGAGAAGCTTGGTACAACTCAACCAAGTGTTTGGCTGTGCGACACACCCTTGCCTAGTGACCCGACATACCACATCTATATAGCATATAGATTTCGGCTTTTGGGAGGGTCCTCTAGTACCTTTCTGGACAATTGGCTTATCATTCCCCTTGGACGTGGATGCATTAGAAAAGTTACGTTTCTGATAATCACCAAAACCTCTACCACGGCCACGTCCTCGACCACGGCCTCGACCACGACCTCGACCACGGCCACGGTCACGGTTACCATCTTGTCCACGGTTATCTTGCTGCCTACTATCATTTCTGTGAGAGCCATATGTGGCATTTGTTTCAGGGTACGGTGCAGTACCAATTGGCCTCAGGTTGTGGTTTTTCATGAGCAACTCATTATTCTGCTCAGCTACAAGTAGTCCTTGTATCAAATCTGAATATTTCTTAAACTCTCTCTATCTGTATTGTTGTTGTAACAACACATTAGTAGCATGCATGGTTGAATAAGTTTGATCCAGCATGTTCTCTTCAGAGATTTTCTGCCCGCATAAACGTAATTGAGAGGTTATACGGAACAAGGCAGAATTATAATCACTGACTGATTTAAAATCTTGAAACCTTAAAGTAGCATATTCATAGCTTGCTTTAGGTAGCAAAACTTGTTGTTGGTGCCCATATCTTTGCTCTAAGCTTTCCCATAATTCTTTGGGATCTTCAACCAACAGATATTCAAATTTTAGGCTTTTATGTATATGATGGCGAAAAAAGATAATCGCCTTAGCCTTTTCCAGTGGAGAGGTATTTTCATTATCTTTTATGGTCTCTTGTAGATCATTTGCTTGGAGGTGAGACAGTGCATCAACCCTCCATTCTAAATATCTCTGACCCGATAAGTCGAGAATATCAAATTCCCGCTTTGCAATATTTGCCATTTGATCAACTATATAAATAAATGAATACTAATTAGTGATGCAAATACATACATAAGATCGAGTAATTATCATTTCATTAATATATATGAATCATGTAACTAATTAACCATGAAATATATAGAATAACATATATGTGATAGAAAACACAAGTAAAAAAAACGTAACATGCAAAGATAAAGTAAAACATGTACATGCATGTATATATAAATACGAAACATGCATGCATGTTAGCATGATTTCTTTCCCATTTTTTATGTGGGAAAAGTTATATAAAATGATTATAGTTTAGTCAAAGCAAAAGGAATGATAACATGTGTCATATATATCAGATTGTGTAGTCATTCATAGTGTAGTCTACCCATTTACTTTTAGATTGCTTGTAGAGATAGATATAATTGGATAGGTTTTTGAATTTGTTGGTTCAATATTAATAAGCCACGTAGAAGATACATACTATTTCATGCATGAAGGCTTCTACTTTAAACAAATTCAAGGACTTCATCAGAACAAAAAAATATCTAAGAGAGATAGCCGTTCTATGTCTAAAAAAAACACTCTTTTAAAATCCTTTATCAGAAAGTTGACATGAAGAAGAAGAACAAGGCTTTATTTCAAGGAACATGAAGAAGGAGAAAGCCATGTTTATATGCAATCAAAGGAGAAAGTTCTTAATAAACATACCCTACAAATTATTATAGGTATTTTTACGTTTCTTCTATTTCACCCATTTCTTAATCTCTACCCCATAATCACTCTTTTTCTCCTTTATATTTCCTCCACATATTTTTCTGCTCCCTTGTTATCCTCTCTCGACTTCTCCTATTCATCTTCTTCCTCCTCATCGTTTTTTTTATCGACATGTCTCACTCCGACCAATTTTTCATTGAAGCTTATTTCATGCATGAAGGCTTCTACTTTAAAGAAATTCAAGGACTTCATCAGAACAAAAAATATGTAAGAGAGATAGCCGTTCTATGTCTTAAAAAAAACACTCTTTTAAAATCCTTCATCAGAAAGTTTACATGAAGAAGAAGAACAAGGCTTTATTTTCAAGGAACATGAAGAAGGAGAAATCCATGTTTATATGCAATCAAAGGAGAAAGTTCTTAATAAACATACCCTACAAATTATTATAGGTATTTTACGTTTCTTCTATTTCACCCGTTTCTTAATCTCTACCCCATAATCACTCTTTTTCTCCTTTATATTTCCTCCACATATTTTTCTGCTCCCTTGTTATCCTCTCTCGACTTCTCCTATTCATCTTCCTCCTCCTCATCGTTTTTTTCCGATCAACATGTCTCACTCCGACCAATTTTTCATTGAAGCTTATTTCATGCATGAAGGCTTCTACTTTAAAGAAATTCAAGGACTTCATCAGAACAAAAAAATATGTAAGAGAGATAGCCGTTCTATGTCTTAAAAAAACACTCTTTTAAAATCCTTCATCAGAAAGTTTACATGAAGAAGAAGAACAAGGCTTTATTTTCAAGGAACATGAAGAAGGAGAAAGCCATGTTTATATGCAACCAAAGGAGAAAGTTCTTAATAAACATACTCTACAAATTATTATAGGTATTTTTACGTTTCTTCTATCTCACCCATTTCTTAATCTCTACCCCATAATCACTCTTTCTCTCCTTTATATTTCCTCCACATATTTTTTTGCTCCCTTGTTATTCTCTCTCGACTTCTCCTATTCATCTTCCTCCTCCTCATCGTTTTTTTTCCAATCGACATGTCTCACTCCGATCAATTTTTCATTGAAGCTTTCATATGCCTTACAATTATCATGATAATCTTATGGATAATCATCTGGATCAACCGACCTCAGTTTTAATAGGTATGTAAAATCTTTTTTTTAAGTTTAGTTTAAATCTGATGTAAACTAGGGGTTTTATTTCGATCTTGAATGTAAAATTCGATCTTGTTGTAAAAGCCTTTCAGATGTAATAAAATATCGAGGTTTATGCTAAAAAATCTTTCGTTTCGTATGAGAAAATAATTTTTGATGCAAGCTCTCGTATCATTGAGCCATTAAAACGGATGATTTATAAAATCGATTTGAAAAAAATTGAAAGCAGTATGAAATATGTACTACCTTCAAGAGATATAGCCACTCAGTTGGTAATTTTGTTTGAGAAATCTCTCGTGCTGGAATTTGGAAGAAAGCTTATGAAATCAGATCTGATTGTTGCTTGCTTCATTATTTTGCTTCATTATTTTGATATGTACATGCTATTTATAGGGGCAAGATTTTGGTTTGATCTTGTCGTACAAAGTTAAACTAATAGAAGGCCGTTAAGCCGTATATTACAATCCGTATGAAACAAAGCCTACTAAAACAAAATATGTATGGATATAGGTGAATCATTCATTTTCAGGTTTATCTCATAACAATAAATATATAATAGGAGGAAAAAATCTCAATAAAATTAGGTTGTTGATTTGCGCACACGAGAAAATTGGTAAGCGCACACAGATATCCGCGCAACGCCATTTCGCGCGAAATGGCGTTGCGCGAAAAGGGCAATTCCGGAATATCAAAAAAGGGTTTCAGGAGCGTGGAGGAACGGGAAAGGGTCGCGCAACGACGATACGAGAGCTTGCATCGCGCATCAGTGTTGCGTGCATGCGCGCATCAGTGTTGCGCGCAATCCAACGGTAAAAAAAAGTACCGTTGGACTGGCGCGAGGCTTCGTTGCGCGGATCTCAACCATAAAAAAAACGGTCGAATTGTCCCCTATAAATACCCATTTCGATTCCACATTATAGTTGGAGTATACCTTCATTCCACATCGTTGCTTAAAAATGTCGTCAGGAGAAGAAGATACGTCATCGAGCGATTATCATCCCGAGGAGGAAGATTCATCGTCAATCGATAGTTTCATAGCTGAGGATGAGGAAGGTGTATCGGGAGAAGAATACGGAACCGACTCCGATGCATCAAGCGAGCCAGAAGAGGTATTTTTCAAAGAACCCATAATATTATGTCATTTACGAACGTAGTATATTGAAAGTTAGGATAGTGTAATTTATAATATTTTCTTTTTACATTTTGAAATCATAGGTTGTCGGAATAGATTTTTCTATTGCTTTCCACTACGATGGGTTGTGGAGTGATCGAAGAGAAATGCTTGATTGGGCTAGACAAATTGCAATTTCGAAGAATTTTGTACTAGTCATAAAAACCTCAAATCCAAATAGGGTCATACTCACTTGTGACCTAGCCGGTAGATATAGATGTGGCAAGAGGGTGTTGCCCGGACTGGAAAATAGGAGCATTTATAAGCCACTTACCGATACACCGACTAGGAAGTGTGGATGTCCGTTTGAATTGAATGGGGTCCGCCTCAAGGGAAAAAATGGATGGATCTTAACGGTAAAGTGTGGACAACACAATCATCGCCTCCCCACTAGTTTGTTAGCTCATCCATATGCGGGCCGATTGACAGCTGAGCAGAAGGAGTTTGTGAAAGAGAAGTTCCTATATCTAGCCACCCCGAAGATGATACTTGAAGAGTTGAGGTCAAGGTACCCGGGAAATGTGACCTCAATTAGACAAATCTACAATATGAGGGATAAGTTACTTCTTGAGGATTGCGAAGAATTGACGGTGACACAATGGTCTCTGAAGTTCTTGAAAGACCGAGAATACATTGTCCCTCCAAGACGAGTAAGGGGTTCTAATGTTATGAATGCCTTGTTTTTTGTGCACCCCACAAGTCTGCGCATGCTGAAGAAGTTTCCCTATGTCGTTATTATGGACTCCACATACAAGACCAATAGGTATGTTATTTTAATATGTAATCGACTTGATTAGTATATTTCCAGTATAAATGCTTAAAACAACTTGTTGTGCTAGGTACGACATGCCTTTATTGGAGATGGTTGGCTTCACTTGCACCGGAAATACATTCAGCATCGGGTTTGCATTTATTTCAAACGAAGATGTCGCTAGTTATAGGTGGGTGTTAACTCAATTGAAAGGCGTGTACGACGAGCTTGGAGTCCAGGTCAATACAATCATGACAGATCGCGAGCAGGCTCTAATCAAAGCGATAAGTCAAGTTTTCGGGGACGGAGTCCAACATTTGTTGTGTTGGGTGCACATCAGACACAAAATTATTGCGTACGGCCTAAAGGTGTTTGCGAACGCTGAAAAACCACATGAGTTGTCACGCGGGTTTGCAAACGCTTGTTGGGCGCTCTTTTCGTCCACCACAGAGGCGACATTTGAAGAACGGTACGTAGAATTGAAGAGAAGATGGCGACCGACGCTTATTGCATACGTGGAGAAGGTGTGGCTTAATCCATTCAAGAAGAACATAGTTCGTGCTTGGACGGATCATACACTCCACTTTCAGACGAGAACCACCAATAGGTAATTTCATTTTTAGCATTTGAATTCAGTTTGAATATTAGAAAGTGTATATGTTCAATACTTAAACTTTGACATGTGTTTTTCAGGGTCGAAGGGATGCACGTTGTGCTGAAAAAGATATTGGATTCATCTCGAGGAGGCTTCAACACCTTGATACTAAGGATTCACATCCAGATGCAATCTCAAACCAACACTTTGAGGACAGCCTTTGAGAGAACCAGAATACAGAAACCAACAAAATGCAGACTACTGGCGAAAAAGTTCAAAGCGTTGTTTCGTCCTATACGCGGACACGTTTCAAGGCAATGCCTAGGTAAGTTGTTAGACATGTATTATGATATAGCAATTGAGTTGACGCAGGGTACACTCGATATGGAGTGCCACGACTACTTTTGGAGGGAATGTCACGGTCTTCCATGCAAGCATCGAGTTGCAAATGCTATCATAACTAAAGTACCCATCAATCTGGAGGAGATACATCCTTTTTGGAAACAGATCGAATGGGATGACCTTAGCGATAACAACGATCTTGCCCTTGCATGCGTACCCTTGACCATTCAAGACCCCACGTGGGACGAAATAGTGGCAAAGCGACATAGCGATCAGATGCGTAGAGACCAGTATTTGCAGATCACATCAGCGTTCAAAGATTCAGAGCATCCTGAAGACACAAACCTTATTGAGCCGATACCATACGAGACGCCAGATGGAGCCAACAAGTATTCAACCACCAGGGAGAAAACACTCCTTGAGCACGTAATGGAAGAGTACGAGAGGGAGCAACAAAGACGGAAAGACAACGACAGTCGGAGCAAAGCAAATACATCGGCGCCATCCCGACCACGCGGAAGACCTAAAGGATCTAGGAATAAGAAACGGACCGGAGTTGGAGTTGATATGCCTCCGGTTGCGACCGCGCCTCCTACCACCGCTACCCCTGCCGATGGAAGCCACCGTGGCCCCCCGACGAGCGTCAAATGGCGCGGGGTTAACTTTGGCATGGGTAATGTGGATAGTTTTGTATTTCCGTTCATTGAGGATGCTAGAGACGTGATGGGAGACGGTCATTGTGGTTTTCGGTCCCTTGCTTGCGTATTGGGGAAGCTAGAGGAGGAGTATTACAGTATTCGATGGGAGCTTCAGGCAGAATTGATGCGTAACAGAGATATGTATCAAGTCTTGTTCACTAGGGGCCTTACATAATTTGATGACTTCTTGGAGCAGATCGGCCATGTGGAGTCTCCTTGCGCGAACAATTACTGGCTAGACATGCCGCTACACGGCCTTGTGTTTTCTACCTTTTATCAAGTGCCACTTGTGATGTTATCGAGGGATCGAGGCTCCCACACGTGTTTACCGTTGCGGATTTTTGGTAACAATCAAGGACATGGGATACCGCCACCTGTCGTTGCTATTGCCCTCGTTGGTCAACGAGACCACTTCATACCGGTGAGAAATTTGTAATCATTTTTTTAAAGTTTTTTGTTTAGGTACATCTTGCTTGCGTATATGTGACATAACATTTTTTTCCAGGTATGGTTTACGAGGAACGCGCCTATCCCCCCACCTCCTCATGCATGGTGTCAATTTCACGACCCCAGCACCGACTACTGGCTCGAGGCTCTTACCCCGAGGATTGACCATTGGAAGGCTTGCCGAAGGGACATCGGTCGGGATCCGGAGACATTTGCTTAGGACAGTGTTGTGGCAAGATGGATTGTAATGGGATATGTACTTTATTAAGAAGAACTTTCGTATTTCATGTATTTCGATGTATTGTGTGCCTTGTTTAGGAGATTTATGAACTTTCATATTTCATGTATTTCGATGGATTGTTATGGGATATGTACTTTATTAAGAATAACTTTCATATTTCATGTATTTCGATGGATTGTTATGGGATATGTACTTTATTAAGAATAACTTTCATATTTCATGTATTTCGATGGATTGTTATGGGATATGTACTTTCATTAAAAATGGGCCTTCGTGTCACGAAGGCCCATTTTTACGAAGGCCCATTTTTAATAGCATAATATCTGAGTTGGGTGAAAGGGGTAACAGAAGGCGCGCAATGGGCCCTCGTGTTTGAGCGAAATGGGCCTTCGTGCCTACTCGAAGGCCCATTTCGCGCAGACACGAGGCCCCATTGCGTGCCTTCTGTTACCCCTTTCACCCCAACTGGGTGACAAGACTTATGCATGCACATCACTCCCTTCTGAAAACAAGACTTATGCTTATGAAAACAGTATACCAACAACTTTTCTGGTGACAAGACGTATGCATGCACATCTCTCCCTTCGAGCAAATTTCGAGTATAAATTGAGACCTAAACCTTCTCCATTGTTGCTCCACGCTCTATCAGCCCTAAACTCTATACCGAAACCAATGGCTAAAAGGAAAGCGTGTTCATCGCGAACCTACCCCTTTGCTCCACCCATCATAAACTTCTCCATCGTCCACGTCCGTGGGGTGAGGGAGACAAAGACGGAATGGTCTGTGATACAAGGCACATCAATAAAAAACATCATCATGAATTGGAGCGAAGCTGGCTATGGAGCACCACCGGGATATTGTCGCTTCTTCTTGAACGACAACGACATAACACATTGTATCTACGCCAAAGAAACCACGGTGCAGCTTCGCCTGACTGAAGGTGACGAGATTCGGGCGATTGATGATATTTCGACGGAGAATTAATGATGTGGTTTTACTGTTAGAAGTCACTTTTTATGGATCCACGTGTTTTTTCAAGTGCCACTTGTTTAGTGGTTTTAAGTCATAATTGTTGTTTACGGTTTTTTCAGTAAGTTGTTGTTTATGGTGTAGGGTGTATGTTGTTTACGGTTTTTTCAGTAAGTTGTTGTTTATGGTGTAGGGTGTATGTTGTTTACGGTTTTTCATAATTGTTGTTTACGGTTTTTTTGGTAAGTTAGTTGTAAGCGCTGCATTTTGTGCAAATTTCAAACCCTAATGTATGTCATCCGAACCATCCAAAAACAACAAATCAAGGTGAAGATAAGGTATCGGAAAAATCAATAGTGGAGATAATCCAAAAACAACAAATATAAATACGTAAAGTACTAATGTATGTCATCTAAACCACCAAAAAATAGATACATAATGTACTAATGTGAAAGCATCTAAGGATCGCGCTCATGCGAGGTGCCGCTGCCACTGCCGCGCTCGTGCACTGAATCTGGAAAGTGCCTGGTGGGCATCGGTGGGGGAGGCGGTGCGTCGGAATCTAGGATGCGGAGCACGTGCCTAAGATGATGTGTAGTCGGATGCTCAGGCGGCATCTCTAGTAGCTGGGTCTGGATATATCCCGCTGCGTGTTGTACCCTCTGCGCAAATAAAATCAAATCATATTAGTTTGTACACTCAAATATCAACTTATACATACAACTAAAAAACAATATGTTCTTACCATCTTGTCAGAAACTGCCGGTATCGGGTGAGGCACAGGAGGACGGGGGTCATCCTGGTGCGGCGACGTCGGGTCGACGTATACGTGAGATCGGGCCCTAAACCATTCCAAGTAGCCCTCCTCCACCTGCCATGAGTACTCCGCACGCTGCACATCCAACTCGATCAGGTGCTCCATACCCTGTGCCCAGTGATGGTCCGCCGGATCATAAGAAACAATGTATGGGCGGTTCTGAACCGCGTCATGCCGGACCACAGCAGCCGGCTCCAATGGTGGAGGAGGGATAGTCTGGTTGCGACTAAACTACCGCAATGCCCTATCTGGATGGTACGCCTCCTGTATGATCCCAATGACCAGGACGCCCCTAAAGCGAGACACCCGGTACGCGCCATCAAAATCCAGCTCGTTGCCCCACGGCATCCAGTGAATCTGCAAAGCGGAATACAAATCATCAATCGTCGCTCACATTATACAATGTACGTCAGGTTGATTTCGAAGTCTAACCTCCTCTGCACGGATCGTGTCTAGAAGCTGTCGCATCGCATCTAGCCTCCTCACGTCTCGGCTGGGGGCCCGCTCACCAGGCTGTCGTGCGGCTGCAAGAGGATCAACTAGCACCTCCATAGCCAACTTGATCCGGCCCCGGGTGTGCTCGAAATAACTCATGATCCAAGTCTGAAACAATACTCATAAGATATTGAATCCAACCAAATTCGAACAATGAAATATTTAGGACGAAGCACGTACCCTCAAAACAAGAGCGCAACCCGAGCATCCCTTAGTCTTGGCGTGCGACGTCTTGCCCAGCTCGCGAAATAGTAAAGACAATAAACCCGCCCCCCAAGCATATTGACCAGTCCTCTCATGGTCCAATAGAAACCCCAATATCCACGTCTTGATCATGTTCCCGGACTTGTCGACAAATAACGACATCCCAATAAAGTACCATAGAAACACACTGGCAATGGTCCCTGGGGATGCGGGTCGCGTCCCACTAAACATGTCCAATAGAATAGCTGCGATGGCCTTGCTCGGGGCCCGTGTCCTCCACGCGTGTGCTGTCTGTGGATCTAGGCCGAGCAAATCCCCTAAACGAGCCTCGAGCTGCAAAATATCCATCTGGGGTACCATAGCCTCTCCATCTATACGCAGCCCAAAAATGCGGTGCATGTCATGGAGGGTGATGGTCATCTCGCCCCACGGGAAGTGGAAGGAGTTGGTCTCTGGATACCAACGCTCCCGAAATGCAGAGATGAGAATGTGGTCCGTCGCGCCAAACTCCATGCCAATCAGCCCAGTGAGACCGCTCCGCTGGGCGAGGCCCCACCAAGAATCGGGTCCTCCATGCATATACTCTCGAAACAAGTCTAAAGCATCCAAGTTCCTAGACCAGACTCTAATGACCTGAAGATACTGAACAGAGGAAAATAAACGTGACTTAGAAAAACTAAGCATTGCTTTCGAAAAAAATTAAATACTCGTAGTTTGGAAAAGTTTACGTACGGTACGGTCGATCCAAATCCTGCCCGCCACATGTGTGGAATATGTCGTCAACAGGCTGTCGTCAATAGGACCTCCCGGAAAGCCCTCCGCAGCAGGAGGGTCCTCATGAACGGCCCCTGCTGTTGGTGCAGGGGGTGGGGGTACCTCCGCAGCGGGGGGAGGTATGTGAGATGATGGAACGGGAGGAGGGATGGGTGCTGCTGG
The DNA here is from genome assembly GCA_964016875.1 of Fallopia convolvulus. Lineage (NCBI taxonomy): Eukaryota > Viridiplantae > Streptophyta > Magnoliopsida > Caryophyllales > Polygonaceae > Fallopia > Fallopia convolvulus. The sequence continues at coordinate 17,021,332 of OZ024719.1, forward strand.
AACGGGAGGAGGGGATGTGGATGTGAGCGGAGGAGTTGAGGGTCCCGCCACAGATGTAGTAGGATCGGTCGAAGAAGTACGTGGAGGATGATGTCTCTCTATTTGGTGGTGTTTTCATATGTGATTTCCTTTGTAAATATGTCTCTTTTCCCCCTTTTCTTGTGCGTTTTGTTCCTTTTTAGCTTAGTTCCCGTATTTCTATGAGATTCGGAGACTACGCACATTTTATGTGTTTTGTAGGTAATTTGGCATGAATCGAGGATCGATTTGAAGGAGGGTCGAGACATGGAGCAAAGGCCGAGCTAAAGCGGGAAAGAGAGAAGCAAGCCATGAAGAAGAACAAGAGAAGCCAACAAAGAAGAAGGTGGAACGAGGTCCGGACCGAGTTGCAACCACGTCGGGCCCGACTTTGAAGTCTCCAACCTCGGACCGAGTTGCACAGTAACTCGGGCCCGAGGTCCTCCGTGTCGGTCCGAGTCGGTCACCGAACTACTTGGGCTCCAAGGCACGAATTTGTGGACTTCCACTTTTGCCCCTCATCTAATCTATAAAAGGCCCTCTTGTCTTCTAAGAAAGGGTTCCCTCACACACACACAAAAAGGGGGGTTCCAAGGGAACCAAGAGGATTCTTGGAGAGCAAGGAGGAAGGAGAGGAGAAGGAAGAGAGAGAGAATCGACCAAGGGAGGAGGTCTTGATAGGTTTTGTTGGTAGATTTGCTTTGATTTGCTTTGTTCTTGTGGATTTGAAAACCCTTGATTGGAATTTGTGGATTACTTTGGATTTGAATGAAACTTTGCATTGTTTTGAGATTGATTATGATGATTGCTCTCCCTTTTGATTTGATTGCTTTCTTTGCTTGTCTCATGGAGTAGATCTCCTTGATCTTGGGTCATGGGGGAAAACTCTAGCTAGGTTTAGGCTAGAAACCCCAATTCCATAGCCTTGAGTGTTTGATCTAAGGAACCCACTCTACATAAAGCTACAATTCCTTGCGAAAGTTGGGAATCAAGGCTTGAGATTGGCAAAGTAGCGAAAGTGAACATGTGTCAATCTCAAGACCTTGCTTCGAAGGGGATTTCCCCAATGATCGAGGTGTAGAAGTGGTTGGAACGAGGGCGAAAGCACTCGATCCTAGTCCGATCATCACTCATTGCCTGAATTGGGGTGAAAAAGCCTTAATCTACTAGGGAAGGAACCCAAAAGCCCAAGATCTACTTTTAAATCTTTGAGTTCGACATCCCCAGATACCTCGGGCCCGACTTACACAGTGTCGGTCCCGACTTCCTCTTGTCGCCAACCTCGGGCCGACGGGACCGACACTGAGGTCAGTGTCGGTCCCGACTGTTTTCTTTGTTTTCCTTTGTTTTATGCTCTCCTTTCTAGCTTCCTAGTATCTAGGCACATCGATCGAGTAGACTTCCCGAGTGTTCGACACCCACCACGTGCTACAACGGGGTCGGGTTATAAATTGTATCTCTAGACCCTCGCAATCCGAGAGGCGATCAGAGGACTGGAAAAGACCGGTGGTGGTGGCGGGACATGGGTCGTGGTGGGAGGTGAAATAGAAATAGTGGCCTCGGATATGTGGTAATCGTCAACCGACAAATCCTCCGCTGTACCTAAGGGAGCATCAAACTGTACGTCCTGCTCCGTGAAGGGCATGTCGTCCCCTGCAACGTCATCTGGCAAGTCGTCCTGCAGGAGCTCCTCCGTAAAATCAACCTCCACCTCGACGGAGGGGTCTACATCTATCTCCGGTGCACGCGTCAACTCCGGATCAGTAGCTATCCGCTGCTGCTCGGTAGGCGGCACTCTGGCAAGTAACGCATGTGCAATCTCGGCGCACGTGAGCTTGGGCGCCTGCTTTTTCCTCCTCTTATCGAGGAGGACGGCGCTCAAACTAGTGTGTACGTCCTTTAGGCGACAAGTTCAAATTAAATTAGTAAGTTTTCTATTAATTTTTTTCTTTTATTTCGTACAGAGAGAGGAAGAAAAACCTGCACATGATTTTCATTGATTTGGAAAAGGCATATGACAGGGTGTCTAGAGAGCTAATTTGGAAATGTTTAGAAGCTAGAGAAGTTTCAGGGACATATGTCAGAATTCTGAAGGACATGTATAAGGGCTCGTTGACTAGTGTATACACCCCGGGGGGGAACACGGAGTTCTTCCAAGTGGGTGTCGGCTTGCACCAGGGGTCGGCTTTGAGCCCGTTCCTGTTTGCTATAGTTCTAGATGTTCTGACAAGGGAGATCCAAGAAGATGTACCTTGGTGTATGCTTTTCGCGGACGACATTGTGTTGGTGGATGAATCGAGGGAAGGAGTCAGCAGAAAGTTGGAATCCTGGAGAGAGAAATTGGAGGCAGAAGGCTTTAAGCTGAGTCGGACCAAGACAGAGTATGTGGAGTTTAAGTTCAATCAAGAGGAGAAACTAGAGGAAGAAATACGTCTGGGAGGAGAGGTCGTAGCAAAAAAGGAGATGTTCAGATATTTAGGCTCGGTGGTACAGAGTGATGGCAGTGTCGAAGAGGACATCAGACACCGGATACAGAGGGGCTGGCAGAAATGGAGGGGTGCTTCTGGAGTGCTATGTGACAGAAAGGTCCCACTCAAGCTGAAAGGCAAGTTCTACAAAACTGTGGTTAGACCAGCCATGTTGTATGGGGCAGAGTGTTGGCCGATCACAAAGGCGCAAGAGCAGAAGCTAATGGTAGCAGAGATGAGAATGCTGAGATGGATGTGTGGGCATACCAGATTAGACAAGATTAGAAATGAGGTGATTAGGGGCAAGGTAGGAGTGGCCAGTTTAGGCGAAAAGCTCCGAGAATCAAGGCTCAGATGGTTCGGGCACGTACAGAGGAGGCCGACAGAGGCCCCAGTAAGGAGGATCGAAAGTTTGGCCGCTGGGGATTTTCGCAGGGAAAGGGGCAGACCAAAAAAGAGTTGGAAGGAAGTCATAAAGCAAGATCTCACTGCTCTAGCAATTTCCGCAGACTTGACAATGTGCAGGGACCAATGGCGCGCGAAGATTACAGTGGCAGAGCAGTAGTACAGAAGACGTAGAGGGAGTTTTCTTGCTCTTTCCCCTTTTTTAGTCTTTTTAGTCTTTTACTTTTTAAGGTTCAGTGCTTTTTCTTACTCGGTTGGTTCTTAGTTTGAGTCTCTCGCCTGTCCTATTACCCCCTCTTCCCCCCCCCCCTCCCCCCCTTCTCCCCACCTTCCTTTGGGCCTGCCCGAAATACCCTCCCGACTTCTACTCGGGGCAAGGGTATGTACATCTTGACCCCCCAGATACCGTTCGTTTCGGTTCAAACTGGGTAGATGTTGTTGTTTGTTAGAAATTCACCCTATGAATATGAATTCAACTAATGAATTCGTCGTTTCTGTCGAAATTCAAATTCCGAACCAAAAACTCATTTATCAATACTACTTTATTTCAATTTTCATTACGTTTGTAATGAAAAATGAATAAAACCATAATTCAAACTCTAATTATAACTGTAATTATTTTTTTTTAAATCAAGAATTCAACATACGACTATGAATTCATATTAAGTATAAGTTCATAACTAATAATTCAAAATCTACATATAACTCTAAATTAGGACAAATAAATTAAATAAAACAACTAATAACAACAACAAAAACTAAATATAAATAGGGATTTGAATCATAAACATTAAATATCTTACTAATTAAGCGAAATTGATTTACTCAATATATATTCAAATTGATTAGGGTCAATTATATAAACGAAATTTAATACCTAAAATTCAATACAAAATTGTTTTACAAAATATAAATAATATAAAATTTCGTAATGATTTTCAAACGTACCTCAGCCGTAAATGTCGCTCGAGTGCGAATCCGACTACGAACCGGGGCGCCTTGAACGGTGGTGGCGACGGGCTCGGTAGGGGCGGCCGGATCTGCGGTCGATGTGGTGGGGCCGACCAGAGCATGCAGCGGCGCGTCAGTGGTGGGGGCAGCCGGATCTGGGGTCCCATGGGTCGGACCGGTCGGTTCAAGGGCGGGGCCGGTCGGATCTGGGCTCCCATGGCTCGGGCCAGTCGGTACAAGAGCGGGGGCGGCCGGATCTGGGCTCCCATGGCTCGGGCCACTCCGTACAAGAGCGATGGCTGGTTCAACGGGTTCCGACGTCGCGGGAGTGGGTTGCGACGCCGATGGTGGTCCGACCGAAGCCGGCGAACGGTGTGGATCGGGGGTTTGGTTCATTTTTTTCGGCTCGAGATCTAGTTTCGCGCGAGACGGTGTTTCGCAGGTGGGTGAGGTCGGAGGTAGAAGACGACAATGGCGGATCGCGTCTCCTTTTAACCCTAAAGACCCGCGCAGGCCCGTTTCGTGCGCCCCTGATGCGCGCAGGCCCGTTTCGCGTGGCCCGATGTTGACGGCGGCCCGCGTTTGCCCTTAACCCTAGTGGTCCGCGCAACTCCGTTTCGAGCGGCCCAATAGGTGCGCGCAAGCCCATTTCGCTGGGCCCAACATCATTTTCCGAATCCCATTTTCCATTTTCCGCTTGACGGATTTGCCCTTGCGCGCAACGCCATTTCGCGCGAAATGGCGTTGCGCGCATGTCTGTGTGCGCTTTTAAAAAAAATCTGTGCGTATGTACCCCGCGTAAAATTAAGGATCTATAAATTAAATTATATACTTTTTTAATAATTTTGAACAAAAATTCTAAAACAAGTATCATTCGATATTAATTTACCTTTTTTCTTAGCAGGAACAAGTCGACAAAAAGAGGGATAATAATCACACATGGAAGATGGGGAAGAAGTCGCCAGGTACGGACATGGCGAACGTCGGTAGAGTAGCTCCGAGTGGGAGATTTGTCTCTCGAAAGCTTTCGCCACTAACGTTGTCTCTGTACACTATCCTTCTTTTTGGCTTATCCGTCTTCCTTTTCTTCTTCTACTCCAAGGACGTGCTGGAGGACGAACGAACGCGACCCTTTTTCGACGATTCCAGGCCTAAAATTCAAAGATCCGAGCCCGTATGCCAATTACTTCCCTACTTGGGTTGGTCTGATTTGTTCAATTCTAGGATTCCTGTGATTTTGACTTTCAAATTAAAGTCGAGATTCAAATTAGGGGAAATTAGATGTGAGATTTTCGCGTATTTTAGATTTGTGGTATTGTTCATCAGATTGTTTTATTATTAGCTGAATAAGTTTTGGGAAATTGGAAAATGTTATGCCATTTGCACTTCGAAATAATGCTATGGCATTGCTTCACTTTGAATGAGTTCATGCGATGGTTTCTCCAATTTCTGTATATGCGATGGCTATATTCACTGTGTTTTTTTGGTCGGGGTTCACTATTGTGTTTTTCGGGTTCATTTTTGTTAACATGATAATTTCCTTTTTGGTTTCCTCATTAATATGTTTAGGATTTTAATATGCTTGATCATACAGTTTCTATGTTTTTTAACGTCATGTTTTTGTTCTAGATTGCAAAGGAAAAGCTATGGGATCCGCCCTCCAGTCATGGTCTGCACGAATGCATAAAGCCTACTACTAAATATAAAGGTTATTTGTAAAACTTTGTACTAAATTTAGAGTCTTCGAACACTGATTGGAATTTTGTTATTAGTAATCTGTATTGAATTCTGTAAAACCATTAAGGGCCCGTTTGGTATCTATATCAAGTATGGGTATAGATATGACTGATACTCATATCTAGTGTTTGGTATCAAGAGTGTTATTTTCATACCTCCCAAAAAATTAGTATATCAAAAATATTACTCCATATCCATACCCGATATCTCCCTATCACTCATACTCATATTTTGATATCCATACCGATACCTGATGTCTCATATCCTTGTTCTACTGCTTTTGATATTGATGATTTTTCATTGCCTTATTGTCTAGTTTATTAATTTTTCTCCTACTGTTCTACTACAAGCTTATGTGAATTGACTTAACTTTTCTTATATTCAGCTGCCCAGGAATCTAGTCACTACATAACTGTGAAAAGTAATGGGGGACTAAATCAAATGCGAACTGGTGTAAGTGCATGATCTCTTCAACACAATGATCTAAGCTCATCAGTTTCCTTCGTTCTTAGGGTCAATCCTAAACTGCAACTGTAAATTGTCCAGAAACAAGCAAAACAAATCAGCAAAATCCAATTGTAAAATAATGACATTAACCACACAGATTTATGGAAAGCCTTGAATTGTTGACATCAGTGTGTTCCACTTTCTTTGCGTATATTTCGTATTGTTTCACGCTTCTTTGATTTATATATTCTGTTAACTCCATTGAAAATTTTCTTTGGTAGATAGCTGATATGGTAGCTGTGGCACGTATACTGAATGCTACTTTAGTGATTCCCCAACTTGATAAACGCTCATTTTGGCAAGATTCAAGGTTTTTTTTCCTATCCCTGAATTGCTTCCGCCTTCTCTATTTTCAACTGTGTCTAACGTTTTCTCACTCTTCTGATTCTTAATTTGTGGATAGTGCATTTTCAGATATATTTGATCAGAATCATTTCATTGAGAGCCTGCGTCGGGATGTCAGAATTGTGAAGGAATTGCCTAAGGAATTAGAACCTATTCCACGAGCTCGAAAGCACTTCACATCCTGGTCTGGAATGAGCTACTATGCTAATGTGACACGTCTGTGGAATGAGTATCAAGTAAGTTTTTCTTTTTAACACTTCTTTTATGTTTGTATTCTTTGATGCAAATGAGCTTTAGAAAAGGCGTGTATTACTTAGATTTTTAATTTCCCCTACCTCTATGCTTTTGCCTGTCTTGAATATGTTCTTTTCATTCTGAAATTCTTCCATTATATGCAGATAATTCATGTTGCTAAGTCAGATTCTCGACTTGCAAACAATGATTTACCTCTTGATATCCAGAGGTTGAGATGCCGTGCACTTTATGTTGCTCTCCGCTTCTCTCCTTCAATTGAAAAATTAGGAAAGGTATGAAGCTACTTGTTGACTTGACTTTATTGATAGATCTTTTCATTATCATGACATGTTATTCTCACTATTTATTTTATTTGACAAAGACTACTAAACAGATTTTTACATAATAGTGTCCAGCATGACTCAATTTTGAGGATTAATAGAATTTTTGTGCCTGATAGCCTCATCTACAATTTATTTTCTATTGGTATGACCACAAAGAAATGATGGGTATCATAAAGTTTACAGAGAAGGAGTTACCTTTGTAAGTAGGCCTCTTGCAGGGAGGATGAAATTTAGTCCCCGTGTGTGGTCAACAAGAAGAGAAAAGAGAGTAAAAGGTCTATGCATTGCACATGAACTTTTCCTTCCCTGTGCTACCTCACTAATCTGCTCATTCATGACTACAAGCCCACTGCAAATCATGGTTTAGAAACCAAGAAGTTAGATGATCTAGTTTTTTTGAAACCAAAATGTGTGGGTTTTAAAACTCGAATCTGGAAAAATAAGTTCTAGATCTGGGTTTCAAACCCGTTGAACCAAGCCCTTTAAATGCCCTTCTCTCTAGTTTACATGAATACCAATTGTGCCCATACTCTTAAAGTGTGAGTGCAAAACATTAAGAATGGTATTGTGAGATTTTTTGTAAACTAGGTTCTGAGAGCATGCCAATGACAACAGAAGCTAGTGGAGCGACTAAGATCACATGGTGAACGGTACATTGCTCTTCATCTCAGGTATGAGAAAGACATGCTTTCTTTCACTGGATGTACCTATGGTCTCTCTGCAACAGAAGCTGAGGAATTGAGAGTTATGAGGTAAGATCTGCATTTTTGGGCCTTATGAAATTGTATCTAGAGCAAAAAAAACTTGCAAAATTGCTAGAATGATCAGAAGTTAGCGGCTTCTATTTATTTTTCATCCTATGATGTGAAAACAATTATTAACAAGGTTCAATTTGTGTTTTATCCTGGAATTAATAGCTGGTCTGGGCTGTCTTTGTTAGGGAGAAGACAAATCACTGGAAGATAAAGAATATAAACTCTGCAGAGCAGAGAAATTCAGGCCTTTGCCCACTTACACCCAAGGAGGTTGGAACCTTTCTTCAAGCTCTTGGTTATCCTTCTTCAACATTAATCTACATTGCAGCTGGGGAAATTTATGGTGGTCAAATTCACCTTTCTGAGCTAACAGCTCGTTTTCCTAATGTAGTTTTCAAGGTTAGTTGCAATTAACTCAACCCCAACTTTGAAACAGCTTTTATGTACACATCTCATGACAAATCATTACTACTTGATTTGTTGACAGGAAAATTTGGCGACCCAGGATGAATTAGAGATCTTTTCCAAACATGCTTCTCAAACTGCTGCACTGGATTACATTATTTCCTTAGAAAGCGACGTGTTTGTTCCTACTCATTCAGGCAACATGGCAAGGGCTCTTGAGGGCCACCGTAGATTCCTGGGTCATAGAAAAACTATTACACCTGACAGGTAGTCTTACACTTGTTTTTATTGTTGTTCTGGAGCTTTCCATTAAGTCAATCATAGCATGACAGCATCTGATAGGCATGTTTCTGCTAATTCTATGGCATGTATATATATAGTAACTAAGTCTGATATATGTTTTTTTCCTGCAGAAAAGGCCTTGTAGCCATATTTGATAAACTGGAATTCGGAGAAATACAAGAAGGAGCTTCACTATCACACATTATTAAGAAGATGCATATAGATAGGTAACTGTCCTCTTTCACAAAGTTCTAAAGTCATTATTTAAGGATCAAGTGTAATGTGCTATTTTTAGGAGGAGTGTACTCGGTTCATGAATCATAGCAACTATAAGCAATGGTTTTTAAAGGTCGTGTTATAACTCCCTGTGTCAGATCATGGTTGTAGCATCTCAATCTTAGGGAATACAGTAGAATAAGAATCCTATTTTAAGAAACTATTACCCTAAATTGAAAATCTGAACTCTGTTAAAAAAAATACAAAAAATATTGAAACATTAAAATCTAATAGAATCTTTATAAATTAGGGTTCTTAAATGAGAACATAGGTATTGTTATTAGTTAACATACTTTCTGAACATGTGGGATCAATTTATGATTTCTTAATGCAAGCATCTTTTCCTACTGAACCAGGCAAGGAGCTCCAAGGAAGAGGTTTGGCCCACCAGCAGGGATCAAGGGCCGTGCAAGATTCAGATATGAAGAATCATTTTATGAAAATCCCTTTCCGGAATGCATATGTAACTCCTAGAAAGGGGTGCAGTTGTGAGCTGAGATCTATATATCAGTGTATTGCTGTATGTCCAAGTGTCTTTTTTTATGTTTTCGGCCTGTAGGAGACGCTTAGACCGTTATGATGGAGGGGATCAAACTCTGACCTATTGGCCCGGGATGTCATTCTTACCAGCTATGCTAGTAAGTTTTGACATTGAATGGTCAAGTTGATTTTCTACATGAACACGAGAGAGGAAAGGTATAGTCGTATAGGTACACACTAGTATGATAACATGAGTTTCGGCATAAAACTTTTGCGTAATCTTCTTAGCTTTTGCCCTTGGTAATGCTTGATTAGATTCTTCACAGTTTTGTCCTATTATGCATAAGCCATCAAGTCAAAATTTAGAAATGAAATTTGCTCTACATGAATCTGTAACTTTAACATTCCTTCATGTGTTTATTTGATATCTTTCACGTATTTTTTCAGTAATAATTTCAAACATTTGTAAAGAGGCATTAGAATGTGACCTAAACGTACTTGAAAATGTTGTTGGATATTGACAAGAGCACTTTTAACCCTAGATTTGATTCTCAAAAGATCACTTGTTTTTTTTGGTTCAACGAGTCAGTTCTTTTGGAGACTTTGAGAAAGGAAATTGGGCAATGTAATAATCAAGCGGGGATAGCTTGTTTTTCTTAACATCATCAAAACGCTAAAGAACACCAACGAACACTAGGCGGATCTAAACTATCCCATGCAAGACCAAGACCTTGAAGAGCACCATAAATCTTTGATATAGGTAGTGCACAAATCTCAATGTTGTGGACAAAATCACAAAACTACTAGCCATCGTTATTTTTCAAAATAGCCACATTTCATCCTTGACAAATTCTTTAAAATTGACCTTAATCCAGCCATCACTGTTTCTCAAAATACATGTTGTCAAAAGCTTACTCATAATATGCTTCTACCAACCTATATGTCTTAGAATTAAGATCGAATAAATATTTTCAAGTCCTGACTATACAGGAGGACAAGAGGAACTACCATCAATGTAGAAGCATCGATATGAGAATTAAGGTTTGGGAATAAGTGATATTAAAGTATCGCAAAGAAGACTGCGACATGAGGGCACTGGTGTCCCTCCTCGGACTTCGTTCATTGATGGTAGGAGATTTAAAATAGAAGACCAAATAATAAAACATATTAAATTAAGTTGCATTGAATAAAAACTTGTCATATGATATATTATTCACCTTTACATGCAAAACCACCTTGGTTCAACTCCTATTGCTTTTATATTAGATTTTTTTCGAGTTATTGTTGTCATTTCGATTTCGTATTTTTATCTTTTTTTTCCCTTTCTATTTGCCTCTTTTCTTTTCTTATCTTTATAATTAGTCTACATATTTATATACAAATCCATTAGCGTTAGCCAAACACTTAAGCCCTCTTTCGTTTCATTTTGCGTCTATAACTACAAGTATGAATATGAATATGGGTCAGATCTTTACTATATCTATTTTCAAGATACATCATAACACTATGATATCACTCTAATATCAAATTAATATGGATATCTTATAAGAAAAATGACTTGAAATAATATGAAATATCAAAATTGAACTAAAAACCATGCGAACTTTAAACATTATAAAACCATATCCAAACTATTAACATATACAATATACCGATTTCTAACGAATTTTTCGGTGAGTTGGCCAACTGAAAGCTAACATGTCAGGAAAATATATTATACCTCATTATCTTTTTTTTTTGCTAGAAAAAATACATCATTTACTTCAAAACTAAATAAAAATTAAAACAAAAAGAACAAGGTGGCCTAAATGTATAGTGGTCGTCGCAACTGCCATCATCATCGTCGTTGCCCACCATCATAGTGGCCGCCACCCGCCATCGACATCGTTGCACTCTCCAACCTTTCTGCAATAAGCATCATCAAGCCAAACCTTCTTTGCAATCATTCCCTCTCATGTTCTCCTGTCTCGTTCACATTCCTAGTTTTTATAGATCAACAAATTTGAAATCAATGGGGGTTACCAATTAGCATTATCTAGTTTTGAATAGATCAAGCTAAAATTTTCAAACAAATTTGAAATCATTAGGTGGTAGAAAATGTTGTTATGAATTTTTCAAACCATAAATTCCAAATCCAACCAATTCATATTACCCCTTCACTATTCTTTCTATAGTTCAAGCTTAAAGACAACAATGGGGATTTCCAACACCAAACTCCCCGTTTTAGACAATTATGTTTTTTCCTAGATCGAGATTTTCTACCGATTCCCGTCCCTAAAATTCCATATTCAAGAAATTCTAGACCCCTTCACCAAGATTGTACAATGAGTAACGGGCATGTTTGAACTTTTAGATTAAGTATTGTAATTATTGTCCAAAAATATGAGAGTTATGTTCTATAATTATTGTATTTTTTCATAGCTACATTATAAAAAAAATTCATATAAAAGTATAGATATATGAAAATTAAAAAATGGATGATTTTTTTTTAAGAAAGAGAGCATTGATGGTGCACGAAAATAACGGTGTGAACAAGAAGAACAAACTGCGATATTAAACCAAAAGGGTGATGTTCGAGGTCGCTTCCGAAGTCTTCTCACACCCATCCAAAAACCGAAGCAGTCAAGCAACCGTCTTAAGTCAAAGAAGGGTTAAGGCCAAATATCGCGCACTTCCCAATAATGCGTAAGTGGACAAGAAAAATAAGGTAGAGGATCGGTATCATGGCTCCGAGTTGGCAAGGGGGAAAACCGTGCTCGAGCAAAAGTTGACACAACCGACCCACCCAGCCACTCAAAAGCCACCCTTTCTCTAACCAATCTTCAACTACCTCTCTCTTGACCAATCAAATAGCAACAGCTCGCACATCCCACATCGGAAAATGATGGAAACTTCACTCCTCAAATGCCTATAAATAGAAAAAAAGCTTGAAGGTTGCAAGGGTCGAAAAACATCTCTAACTTAAGAACTATCTTGTTTGTTTCATCGACGTGTTGAAGCAATCGCAAAGACCATGCTACGATCAAGAGAAGATCACTAACTTCAATTCGCTCAAGAGTAACTATCCCGAACCTGTAAGAAGGTCGCAGACAAGCTAAAAGTTACCCTCAAAAGATCCCAAGCTCAAATAGACAGATATTATCAATCTTTAATAGAAAAGATCTCGAACGTAGTTCGTTAGTTGTAATCTCATTGTAATCAAAGAGGTCTTGAACCTCGTTAGATAGAGACCTCGAATCTCGAAAAGGAGATCTCGGACATTCTAAACAATTGTACCCTCGTTTCGCAGTCATAAATAAACTGTAAGGGTTTGTTTCGTCGAAATCAATAATTTCGTTCCCCTCGTTTTTAGCGTTGGTTTATTTCGAGTTTCATCAAGCATTAATTAACTATTTTTCTCTTTATAAAGATAGAAAAATTAATTTAGTTGAACAACAAGTGTTTATAAATATAGATTTAGAAAAAGTAAAAAAAAAAACTTAATGAAGATTTGAACACTAGACCTTTTACACATACACAACACTCTTTACCAACTCGACTATCCATCATTCTACTTTTTATATAACTCTTTAAATATATTATGTTTTGAGATTTTGGGGTCATGTTCCATTTTATTGTTTATACATGCACATGAAAAAGGCATGCTGCCCTTCGCCATTCTTAATTTGTTTGACTAAGCAATTTGGTGCCTCCCCTTTATCATTCTTCACTTGGATCGAACTTTACTTTTTTTCTAAAAAACAATTCGAGATCTATTTTGTGCTAGATGAAGAAGATGATGTAAAAATACTTTTTTAAAATTTTATCTTCATAGTCATAAATTACTCGAAGTAGGGAAAAAAAACGAGGTGTGATATAATTTTTTTTTGCATGTTAGCTTTCTTTTTTTTACTAATGAGGAAAACATGCAGAATATCACACAAGTCTGATATCCGATAGGCTGTTAGAGACGGTAGCCGAAACCGGCTAGGAGAGGCACAAGATTGTCAAAAGAAAAGCAACACGAGTAAGAAAAGTAAAAACACCAAAAATTTGATAAACTAAGGACAAGTTTAGGTTCGAGGTGGGTGAAGCACTAAAGAATAATGTCCGAAAAACTATCAAACCATATTAGTATATACAAAAAGTATTGTTGATGTTCCCTCCATTGAGATGAAGGATTTTCAGAGGCCACGAAGGACAACAAGTGAGTTGGCCCAAAAGACTCTGTTCAAAATCAGAACTCTAACATAACCCTTTGGAGAAGTACTAAACAAATTCGAACAAACCTGCAAGGAAATAAAAAAGAACAACAAACCAAAGTGGGCAACCCAAAAAAATGTCAAAAAAGCCCAAAAATAGGCCAAAGCCCTAAAGCCTAAGATCCAAAAGAGGATGGAACATTTTTAAATAATAAAAATGTCACATTTTTAAAATAATAAAAAGATATAATATATAATATTAAAAATAATATAATAACATTTTTAAAAAAACTCAAAAGACAATTTTATTTACTGAGAAATTGAGTAGAGTTGAACTCAATTACCCTATCTATGATAAGGAGCTATTTATATTGGTTATGGTGCTAAAGACTTGGCAACATTATCTCTGGCCAAAGGACTTTGTGATCAACACTCTTTACCAATTGTCGACATTCTAAGTGGGTCGAGTTTATGGAGACGTTCCCATATGTTGTGAAGTACAAAAAGGGAAGGATAACATGGTAGTTGATCATGCACTATCGCACAAGTATATTCTATTGTCTCATTGTGATGCTAAACTCTTAGGTTTCTCTATGCTTAAACAACTTTACGCTAGTGATTCCTCCTTTGTTGAAATCTAGTATTGCATGAAATATGGTGAACGTAATACTTACTTTGTGGATGATGGATTTCTATTCAAAGATGGAAAATTGTGCATTCCATCTACATCTTATTGTAGGTTGCTAGTACAAGAAATGCATGAGTGTTTCTTTTGCTAAGTGTAAGTCTAGACTAAATCATCTACATCTTAGAAGGATTAAAGGAACACTTTTACTGGTTAAAAATGACTAATTCGATGATTAGATTTATTAGGTTTGTGTTTCTTTTGCTAAGTGTAAGTCTAGACTAAATCCTCGTAGCCTTTGCCTATTCCTATAACCCCACAAGAAGACATTTCTATGGATTTTATTTTGGGGTTGCCTAGGGCTAGGAAAGAGCATGATTCTATCTTTGTTATATTAGATAGGTTTTAAAAAATTACCCATTTCATTCCATGTCATAAAATTGATGCTACAACTCGTATTGTTGATTTGTTCTTTCAGGATATTGTGAGATTGCATGAGATTTGTCGTTCTATTGTTAGTGATATAGATGCTAAGGTTTTGAGTTATTTTTAGAAGTTTGTGTGGTCTAAGTTATGAACTAGATTGTTGATTTCTACTTCTTGTCATCCACATATTGATGGTCATACTAAGGTAAGTAATAGAACACTAGGCGTTTTATTACGTAATATATTGAAATCTAACCTCAAAATACGAGAAGACTGTTTGCCTTTTGTTGTGTTTGCTTATAATAGGACAATCCATTCAACTACTAAGTTATCTCCATTCGAGGTAGTTTATGTCCTCAATTCCAAGACCCTAATAGACCACACACCTCAGCCCATGAAGGAAAAAGGAGACATTTGATGCATACAAATGGGATGAGTTCATGAAAAAGCTTCATGGAAGGACTCAATTGCATTTGGAGCACAAGGCCACCAAGTACAAGGCCGAAGCTGATAAGGTGTGTAAGGATGTTCAATTTGAAGAAGGCGATCTTGTGTGGCTATATTTGAGAAAGGAGAGGTTCCCTAACTAACGCAAATCCAAGATGAACCAACAAGGAGATGGAGCATTTCGAGTGGTCAAACGCACGGGCCCTAATGGGTATTGTTTGGAGCTTCTTGGCGAATATGGTGTTCGCTCTACATTCAATGTTGTTGATTTATCTTTGTTTGTTCCTACAGATGAATCCGACAACATATCAGGGACACTTCGTGATCAAGTGGAAGAGAATGATGCAATCCATATGCCAATGACTTTGCAAGATGTCGAAGACCTGATTCATGTATGGCCCAATTACTAGGGAACAAGCACGAAAATTGAAGCCAGGAACGAGATCTCTTTTAGCAAGGATTCCAACCATGATTGCGTTGCCAAGAGTACCGAGGTTGATCACCTTGATTTTCCGTGTTTAGGCTTAGTTTGAACACAACTACATGCAAATGTTGTTTGCATGCCTATCTTAGAAAGTTTCTTTTTATAGTTTGCTATTTTTAGTAGTTATTACTTATGGAGTTTTACAACACATATGGGCTGATATCAGCCTTTTTAGTCATGTTTTTAGGGTGTGTTTTTGTGTGTTTGAGTCATTTTTTTAGTTTTGTGTTTTGTTTTGAATCGTTTGTGTAGGTTTTTGTATTTTCTTAAGATATGGAGTATACATAAGCTTTGGTGGTGTTTTTGTAGGTTTTTGGAGCTGTTTGGAGAAACTTTTGAGGAAAGGAGCAAAACTGAGGAAAAGCTTAAAGAATGAAGTCCATAAAGAGGTGAAGAATCAAGTTTAAGCTAAGAAATAAGTAGAGAAACTCGTTACAAAGACATAGGAAAATGAATCGAGTCAAACCGAGGTGTAACGAACCCGATACTGAAGTTTTACTCTCAGTTATAAAGCTGTTTGCAGTGCTGAAGGGACTCGATAACGACCCTGTGAAGATCGATACCGAGGTACCGAGGTTCATAAGGTCAGTAACGAGGTGTTCAACAAGACAAAGTGTTGAAGAATTCAGCAAGTGTCTAACTACCCTGACGGGGTTGATACCGAGGCACTCAGTGTCGGTAGCGAAGACAGAGTCGGTGCAATTAATGATCTTTTATCCCTATTATTAGATAGTTTTAAGGGATATATCTTTTAGAGATTTATTTCCTTGTAGATGGCTTTTAGATAGATTAGTTTTCTCTATAAATACCCTTGTCTAGCTTTAGTTTTCTTATCCCACAATTAACCTAGTTTACGGTAGAAGTTAGAGAAAGAGAGAGAAGAGGAGGCGTGAGGAGAGAAGGGGACGAGAGTGGAGTTTTGGAAGACAAGTTTATCAGTTTGTAAGCTTTTCCCTTTCTTTGTTAGTGCAATTATTTGTTTTAATTATGAATTGTGAGTAGTCTTCTCTCTCTAAGGTTGGGGTTAACCCAACATTAATGTTTGTGCATGCTTGTTTGTGATCATAAATTGATTGTCTTTATTGCATGATTTTATTCTCTTGTTCTTAATCCTTGAAACGAAAGTTGAAAGGGAGAATTTCTCATTCATTGTTGAAGCGAAAGTGGAAACCATGAATCAGAATAGTAAATTTAGGGTTTTAAAGTGAAAGCGGATCAATCCTAGTTGAAGTAGAAGAGATAGATAGTAAGTTTATTAATTTAGTGAAAGTTGATTGATTTACTTGCTTAGTTGATGAAAGTTGACAACTTTATATGATAAAGGCATGATCTTTATGTTTCATAAGCGTTTGTATGCATGATTATTGTTGTGGTGACACCTTTAACCTTAGAAAATATCTTTCCTTTGATAAAAACCCTTGCTTTTGATTGATTACTTGCGCTATAAGTAACAAAACTTGATACATGACTTTACCCGTGGACGAACCTGACTCGCCTATACTCAGCGGGATCTTGATTATAAATTTATTTTTTTGTCAAGAAACCCTCTCAACATGGGCCAATTATTGGGTTATGTGTTTTAGTCCTCTTTACTATCTTTTCAAACTAGGACATTTTTATTTTTTTAAACTTATTGGGCTAAAAGAAAACATGTTGGACGTGTAAAGTGGGTCATGTTGGACGAGTGGTCCTGTGCTAGCCATATGACTTTGCATTCTTGCACGACAAATTGTTTTGCAAGCCAAGTTAGGTTAGAGATAAAAATTAGATGCATATTTTAATATTTTTCTTAATTAGATAGATGTTCTAGGCTTCCAGGTTTTCAATATTTAAAGACACTAGATAGACAGGCCCGTGCATACACACGGGACATGTATTTTACACGTGTTTATTTTCATAGTATTATTTTTAATGATTTCTATGCACGGGACATTCTTTTCTACTTTACTAACACATATATAAGAAATAAAATATCAAATCTTATAGGATTCATATGTAGATACTAATATACGAATGTCCAAAGTTTGATGGGGTAAGTTTACATATGAATAACTCAAATATAGTTCCCAAAGTCTCTTTCTTTGAAACTAAGATAAAAAGTAACTCTTGTATTTGGAATCAAGGCTTTGTTTTTTCAAACATAAAAATAGATGGGAGATAACATAATTATGTACTGTAATTTCATAATTAGTTTTGACCATGAGGTCGATAGGTTGAAAAAGGGTAGAATTGTATAAGATATGAGCAAACATGTAGCACATGAATATGATTATTGTGACATTGGTTGCATTGTCTTGATAAGATATTAATTAAATTATTTTTAAATATGAATGATAAAAAAAATCTCCATATGTATATTTGGATTCTAAATATATATATATTGATAGTACATAAATATTTCAAACATTGATTTAAATTAAATCTATTTTCAGTTACAATTTATAAGAGATTATTGCACTTTAATCGATATTAACTCAAAGATAATTGATGTCATCTTTATAGTCAAAAGATATGTTAAAAACATCCTAATTACTCCATAATAAATCTATAAATCAATTGTATAGTAATACATTTAACATTTTAATTTTTTTTTATGTTATTCACCTTTCATGGGCCTTGAGGACCTTTTTCAACACACATACACATATATATTAGTTGCATTAATTTATAGTTATGCTATATAAGAAAAAAACTTATTGTATATAAATTTTCTTCTCTTATGTCTTATTGAAAATTTTCATATTTTTCACAAGTTTTAAGTTTAAAATAATTTTAATTTTTCTATGATTTGTTTGATTTATGAGTAAATAAATCAATTCATATTTTTATTTTTTTGTTTATTCATTCATAATAATAAATAAACAAAAAAAGCAAGAAAGGGTTGAAGAATTCATCAAATGGTTAGCAAGAAGGAAATGAGAAAGTCAAGTTATAGAGATTCAGGAAAGACTCAATAAAAATTTGAAGTTTATATACAAAAACATGATACATACATTTGTAAATAATTCATGTAAACACATAGAGAATATAAAGGAAAAAAATAATCACAATTAGATATAATGGAGAAATCATCAAAGGTCATGTAAAAACTTGTTATAACAACAACAGCGGCATAAGCAATGTAATTTTCACTTCTAAAATAACCAAGATCAAACTGGTCAACATCAAATTAGAATACACAAAGTACAACTTTCTCCTACTCACCAACAACAACACAAAAATATCAAATAATTAGTATCAAAATAGTCATTTTAAACAATATAAACATATGATCATTTCAAAAAATAATATTTAAAAAATAAGAAATTATAATTGACAACAATTATGATTTTTTCCATGAAATTTATTGATATAGTATTCATGTATTTTTTGAAGAAAAAATTTAGATCTAAAATTAACAATAATTCAGCTTAGATAATAAAGAAAAATACATGTATAATATTTAAAATAGTAATATAAAAAAATATTTAGGATATTATTTTAACATTTTAATGAGAATAGACTTCAATAAAATATTCGAAGAAGAAATTTTGCACAAATATATATATATATATATAATAATAGTATTAAGCAATAACTAACAAGGAATAGAGAAAAAATAATTTATACATACCTTGAGCTATTCATGCTAGTAATTATTTATAAACTAATTGTAACCATAGAGAGAATAGTAGACACAAGAGAGAAGAAAATGTGCTCACCATTGGAACTCTTTGTACAATACCATATATAGGTCAATTCATTGAATATAATTAGTCAAACATATATAAACATAAATAAGGGTGTAAGTAGGGGTGATAAATGTTGATAATAAGTACACATTAAAGATGATAAGCATCCTAAGAGAATCTCTATAAAAAAATAACATTTTTATTATATATAAATAATATAATAAAATATTAATAGTGATAAAACTATGTTATATCAAATAGATACCAGATCCAGTACTTAGAGTGATTGGATTGCTTATATATCACTTCTTTCTCTATGGTGTTGCACCAAACCATTTTTCACATCTATTTGTAATTTGAATGTGTATGCATATGTGAGAAAGTTAGAATGTGAATTTGAATGTTGGGTTCGATCCTTGCTAGTGGCACATGTGAATTATTTCACTTGTGGGCAAGATAGCTCCCCTTGACGCAGGCTTTTGTGTTGAGGCGCACCACCATTACTTCGCCCCGCGATTTACCCCCTCCTCGTGGCCCAGGGCAGGGTGCGGGGAGGCACGGGACTAGTCGGCACCGCTCCCTGCAAAGCAGGTTCGAGCCCCCGGAAACCCGCGACCCAAAAAAATGTTAGAATGTGTGATAATGGTACTTTAAAAACCTTGGAAAAATGTACATCCTAAATTGATGTGTTTTGGACGATTACCTTTTTGTGATCTATATCCATTGATGCACCACGTACGCTAGCAAGTTCAATAGTGAGCTTCAATAAAGGTGTTGCTTGTCTGAACATCAATGAATTTCACGTTCCACTCGTGGAGCTAGTACCTACAAAGACCATTTGAAAACGTTAGATTAAGGCATCAATTGAAGAGCATGATGGAATAAAATACTGAAAAGCTATGTTTTATTTGGGTTCTGATTTTTTTTTTGAGTGTGTAAAATTGTTGTAGGAGTGGGTCAATGCTACTAATAGTTCTTTATATATTAGCCTTAATTGAATTATTGTTATGGAATTTGAAGGGTGAGAACTCATGTTTGTCATTCTAAACAGTTGTGTATGACAATTACATATCGACCGGTTTGATATTCAAAATTATAATGAATGACTCAATTTAATTTTAGAGATTTTATAGTCCATTTGACTATGGGTATTACCGATTAAAGAATTGCATTGAATGAGTTGATGAATATATTCACAGGCTCTGGGTAACGTTTGAGGGACTATTTGCAAGTCCATTTTGCATTGAATATGTGATAATGATTCAAACGTTGAGAATTTGAAGGGTTATACAAAAAATAATTATAAACTTTGATTTAATGTGGTAAAATTTTAAATCAAGATAATGCCAACATCAACAAAAGATGACGATGGTAACACGTTCAAGAAAAAAAAACTTGGATTAAAATTATTGTGTGGGAAAAAATGCCTAAAATAAGTAATTTGAGACTTGAACCTTAGACCTCCAATATAATATAAATGTTAAGCCTTCAACCATTGAGCTAAAGAATTCACATTGATAGATAATATAATTGATTTAATATGAGCAATAAATACACTTTGTACACAACGTTTTAATGTTTATATATATATATATATAGGGATCCAGAGAAACGCAAATTATGGAGAAACGGAAGTCGTAATAAGAGTCGTTGGATTTGCAAGAATAAATGGCTAGGATTAGGATATATAATAATAGAAAAAAAAAAGAAAAAAAGCATGATATATTTACTAAAATGAAAGTTCCTAGATTCTAGGCTAAATTTAAGGGGGCGTTTTTTGATAAAATTTGAATTTTCGAACAGATTTTGCGAAAAAATCAGAAAAAATCTTGCACACATTCAACGTTACTCATTGTAAATTCGATTGTACTGCTTCAATATTCGAGTGCATTAATATCTCAATTTATCATGTATATATTTGAATATGTGTTAACATTTTTTGAATATTATTCAAACATTTTTCGTGTTTGTCATGGTTTGAATATCTAGTCCACTTTCTTGAATGTGTATTATGTTTTGTTTTATTGGAAATAAAACTACGTATCGAATATAAGTGTAGTGAACCTTGAATAAGTAATTGTAATATATTGAATATGATAAAAAGGGTCATTACATAAATTGCTAAAAATTAGAATACAATATTTGATTCACAATTCATGTCTATGAATTCAACAAATAACATATAAACATTCAGAGTAAAATGACGTCTCTTTAGTGTAAAGCGTCATCTTTGATCTTTATCATCCTTCTTTCATTCTCCTTAGGCTTCTTTATGTTCTTCAACCATCTCGATATTTGTCGAACTTCAAGACTGCATATTCAACATATAATACATAAACATTCGAAATACAATATCTTGTATTTTGTGAATTTCGACCTCATATTCGATTGTTAAGAACGCATATTCAGAATATCAAATTGCATATTCAACAAAATATATATATTCAATATGCATATTTAATTGTTTAGTATGCCTATTCTTTCATTCACAAATCAATCTGTTCAGAATTGTATATTCAACAAAAAACACATAAACAATCAAAGTAAAATGCCTACGAATTCAAACAATATATGCATATACATAGATTCAAATATGTGGTAGTATGTGAATTTCAACCTCATATTCGATTGTTAAGAATGCATATTCAGATTATCAAATTGCATATTCAGAACTTCAAATTGCATATTCGATAAAATATACTCAATATGCAGATTTTAATCGTTTTTAGAGGAATTTTAATCGTTTAATATGCATATTATTTCATTCACAAATCAATCTATTTAGAATTGTATATTCAACAAAAAAATACATAAACATTCAGAGTTAAATGCCTACGAATTCAAACAAAATATGCATATATTCATTCACCGAAGCATACGAGTTACTACATTTTTCTAACAAGGTCTCTGAATTTCAATTCAGATTTACTCACAAACACCATGGGCCTCATCTCATCCTTCTTGTAATCAATCCACACATTGATGGAGTGCCCGCTTTTCAATTCCACTTCATAAGACTCTAGATTCGCGGTTAACATTGAAGCGTGATTATTGTTCGGATTTATAACCTACAATAGACAAATTTTCAGTATGAAACACAACGTAAATGCAGATTAAATCATGTAAAAAACAAACAAATTATTGACAAAAAACGATAAAAATGTAATTACCTAGTTGTTAATCCGAATTCATGGTTAAAACTGAAATCGGGGGAGAGGAAGAAGGAGAGCCCATCGCCGGAAGATCCAGGGTTGAAATTGACGACGGAGAAGACGAAATTTGTGGAGAACGAGTCATCGAAGAAGAAGAGGTCGAGCAGGAGAAGAAGAGAGCATGGACGACGATGGAGTGAGCAGAGAATCGAGAGAGAAATCTGATTTGCAAAAATTAAGGATTTAGATGTGTTTTTATTTGGAAATAATTAATATGGAAGAGATAAATCTGATTTAGTATAAAAGATATGGAGAGAGAAAGTATTAAAATCTAATAATTCAATTAATTTGCATAAATCTGAGCCATCAATTTTTTTTAATCCAATGGCTCTTATTATGACACTAGTTTCTCTATAAGGAGGTGTTTCTCAAGATCCTTATTCTATATATATATATATATATATATATATATATATATATGTAAGTCTTACATTTAATTAGATTGAATTTAATCTTGAAGACAACTTGATTAAGTAGTCATCTAATTTCGATCCAAATCATTATCTTTTTTATCTTGTGAGTTCGATCATCATCATCAGTCAATATCTCTCATGTCTTGTTTGAATCATCAAACACTTTCGTTCTTTCATCTTCTCGTTCTCTTTCAAATTCATTCATTCTCAAACATAAACGTGATCATTCTTAACTGTTTCGAATCCAATCTGGTTCGACTGCTCAAGTCAGTTCTATTCTTAAGTTTACAAGCCTGGTTGTTTATACAATTCAAGAAAGCGACTTTCAAGGTGTTTTAAGGAGAAGAAGCATTTAGATTATTTGACAAGTTCAAGACCTACATCAACACCGGAGCGAAGCCATCCAATCTGACAATTTTGTATCAATAATAGAGAGAAAGACATAACTAGTCTAATTTCAATGTTTTATTCCATTAATATACCCTTGCATCTTAATTTTTCCAATAGTAACCTCTTGTAAATAATAAGACTAAAATACCCCTATTTTTTATTTTGTTACATAAATTTTGTTACACAAATTTTATGTAAGGTGCTTTTGTTACATAAATTTTATGTAAGGTGTTTTTGTTACATAAATTTTGGTACACAAATTTTATGTAAGGTGTTTTTGTTACATAAATTTTGTTACATAAATTTTATGTAAGGTGTTTTTGTTACATAAATTTTATGTAAGGTGTTTTTGTTACATAAATTTTGTCACACAAATTTTATATAAAGTGTTTTTATTACATAAATTTTGTTAAACAGATTTTATGTAAGGTGTTTTGTTACATAAATAATGGTACACAAATTTTATATAAAATGGTTTTGTTACACAAATTTTATATAAATTTTGTTACACATTACTGTATATACACTATTCATAATTTTATGTACATTTATTTAATGTAAATGCACAAATTAATTTAACAAATATTGACAAGGATTCATATGGTTAATTAATGTAAATACATTAATCCTAAGAAATCAATGTAACTACCTTAATTTTATGTAACAAAATATTGACACTGATTCATATGGTTAATTAATGTAAATACATTAATCCTAAAAAATCAATGCAACTACCTTGATTTTATGTAACAAATAAAATACGTTTTGTAACAAAACATACCAAACTCAACAAGATTTTACGTAAAATCGAATTAGTGTAATGATTTTATGTAAAATTTAGTGTAAGATAACATGTAACTACATAAAAATAAAGTTAGGTTAAAATTCATGTAGCTAATCCGGCCACCGCTGAAATCCACCGGCCGCAGCCCTTCTCTTTTACGGTGCTCTACCCCTGCTCATGCTTCAACTTGCTAAAATTTATGTAACCCTGATGTCAAAATACACAATTTTATGCAAATTCATGAAGAGTAATTAATTAACAAACTAATTTACATCAAAATAACCTTTGCTCTAAAATTAATCCTAAACTTCCATTAATAAGAGGAGAGACCAGTAACATTGATGAGAAGAAAGACTAGTCTGCAACCTACACTAAACCCTAATCAATAAAAGTTTAAGTTTAATTGATAGAGGACGGAACAGTACGGCTGTACGGGGACGGCCGGGCGGCCGGGCCAAGGTAGTAGACGACCCCAAGGGCAGAGTGAGGGTGCAATGTGGGTGCATGAGAGTTGACCAAGGGCGGTGCTGAGCGAGGGCTGATCGAGGGAGCGAGGAGTAGGCTTTGCTTGGCGGTTGAAGATTTGCTGAACGTGCCATTGAATATCCTCAATATAAGGAAGGGTTTGTTGATTAGAGATCTATTTAGATTTAGATTATTAAGCAGGGGTAGTTTGGAGTTTTTAAATAAAAAGGTTTAGTTTTGGAAATAAGATATAATAGGGGTATATTTTTGGAATCAATAATTGAAAGTAGTACTATTATGGGATTTTTCTCATAATAAATATGTTGGAGGTTGAGATATCCTTGCTTTGTTCTAAATAGCCAATACTAATGAATCTAAAAAAGTCTCGACTCTCCTTCCAACAAAAAAAAGACGATCTCCAAATACAATTAATGAACCATCCTTCATGACTAGTTTTCAATTTTCACTTCTCATTAGGGGTGGGGATCAGTCCCAAATTAGACATGGACTGTTTTCTCATAAATTTGGATCGCGGATCTAACCGAGAAATGTTGGTCCGGTCTCGATCCCAACCCATACCGATTTTCAACCGAACTATGTTTTGTAAGAAAAATATATATTATTTATAAAAGCTATATTTTTTTTATAGAAAATCATATATCATATCAAATAAAAATTAGATTTATATATTTAAAATATACTTTATTATACATTTATACACATTTCTTTATAAGAAAATGTAATTTTTTTAATCATTAGTAGAAAAACTGAAACTTGATCGAACTAGAGATCTACTTCTAATATTTTATTGATTGAGGACCGAACCTAATGACCCTCGATCTCGTCCAATTCAGTCCAAAAATCCGATCGAGACCTAAATTTGCCCATCCTTACTTCTCAATAGTGTGGCCAACAAAAGAGACTGGCTATATCGATTCTAAAATCAACATCACCAAATGCAGTATTGTTGCCATAAAGTGTATAAAAAACTCTATGGGTGAAGTTACTCAAACCCAATAGGAAATTTATGAACTTGTCAGAAAAAAAAATAAAAAAGAAGAAATTAATAAGTTGATAGGGTGAGAGAAAAATTCAATCTCAGCTGTTGAATTTTTATATAATAATTAGGATTTTCTCAACTCTACTTATGCAATTTTTTTCTTAACTCCATCCACCGAAACTAAATCCCACCAAATGTATACCAAAACCTAAATGCTAAACCTTAACTATAAATCGAATAAAAATAGGAGTAAATAGATTAAATTACAATTTAAAACTCGGCCTAAAAAATAACCCAATTGCTGAAAAAACGGGCTAATGGCCCAATAAATAAAACTAACACAGTTGGATAACGGGCTAATGGCCCAATAAATAAGTAGGGATGTCAATCGGGCGGGTCGGGTCGGGTTTGGGTCGGGCCTATTTAATTTCGGGTAAGTTCGAATTCGGGTCAATTTCGGATATTTTGAAAATCGGGTCAAATTGGGCTGGATCACTTCGAGTCGGGTGCTCAATTAATCGGGTAAAGTCGGATTTCGGGTCAATTTCGGTCCCGTCATTCGGTTTTCGGTCCAACTTGATTTCGGATAAGTCCGATTTCGGGTTTAGTTAGTTTTGGATTTATTCGGATTTCGGGTGAGTCGGGTTTCGAGTTTTTCGGATTTTGGGCGAATTGGATTTCGACTTTAACCGAATTTCCGGTTGATCTGATTTTGAGTAAGCCGGATTTTGATTAAGACCATATATCGAGTGATGATTTGTTGTATTTTAACTACTCTAGGGTCTAAATATTCAATGTAACATTTAAATTAAAAACATAATTATAATAAATATTCACTATTTAATATTTTAAAACATAATGTAATTTTCGAATGGTTTCGGGTCGGGTAACTTCGGATTTTCGGATGGTTTCGGGTCGGGTACCTTCGGATTTTCGGATGACTTCGGGTCAGGTAGCATCGGATATCGGGTTGCATCAGGCTTAGTCCATTAGGGTAAAATCGATTTTGGGTTAATCTCGAGTTCGGATTTTTTCGGATTCGGGTCAAATCAGTTCTGGTCAAACATGTCTCGGGTATAAAACTTTTTATTTTTTTCTCGGGCCGGGTCGGGTTCGGAATCTGTCGGGTCGGGCGGGTTTCTCGGGTCGGGTCAAATTTTGACAGCCCCTATAAATAAGCACTGAAACCTTCTGCCTCTCAAGATCCTAATGTTTATTTTTTTTTCTGATAAGGAAAGGGGTTAGGGGAACCGCTAGTAGGCTAGTGGTCGCCCTAGAGCATCCTGTCGGATGAGGGTCAACAAACCCGGATCAACTGCGAGTGAGATGGAGGAGACACGTCGGAAGGAACCAGCGATGAAGTCCGCCACAGAATTGCACTCCTGAAAGACATGAGAGATACTCCAATCCTGGAAGTGGGCTAACAAGCAATGGATGTCCGAACGCAACAACTCAATTTCCTACGGGCAGCGCTAGTCGCCAAGAACGGCCTTGACCAGCTGAACATTATCGCCTTCAATTTGAATCCGGAGAAAGCCACGATGAATGGCTTCGAGAAGTCCCTGGTGTAAGGCGATGGTCTCGGATATCAAAACAGACTGTCGACCGATCAGTCCTCCGTCAAAAGAAATGGGAGAGCCAGCAGAGTCCCTGGGAATGAACCCGAACGAGGCCACACCATCTGCACACACAGCACCATCAAAATTAAGTTTAATGTAATCTTTCTTGGATTTTTCCCATTTAGCGCGTTTTCTTCTTGCTTTTCCGCGTTCTTTGACAGTGTGGGAACCTGAAGGATCGGGTGCTCCTGCGAGATTCCAATCATTGATTTGTTTTTGTGTAAATTCACTTATGTTACTTGCGTTGTTTAGGTTTGTTCCGTTGTTGTTGTCAAAAACTTTCTTGTTCCTGGCGTACCAAAGGCACCATCAGGTGTAGATGAGGAGTTCCAAATCCTCCTTATTTGTTATTGCCCTAATTTCATCCATGATCTGGTGTGGTTTTTTATCGTTTGGGGAGATTTGGTCGATGATCCTACGTAATTTAGGTTTCATGGAATTGAGAGTTTCCTTTGTGAGGGGGCACGAGAGTAGGAGGTGGTTTGTGTCTTCGTCCTGGTTGTTACATGCTATACAACCTTGAGGTACTTGTATGTGGTTGGCTGCAAGTCTCGCTTTTGTTGGAAGCTCATTTCGTGCCACTTTCCATAGGAAGTTTTTCATTTTGAGAGGGATGTTAAGTTTGTTAATCCATTCTAGGTTAACTCTGGGTTCACTTTTAACAAGGTTAATCCATTGCATGGTTGAGTGGGTAGAGTACCAACCGTTTTTACTTGGTTGCCAGTATAGCCTTTCTTGAATTTTGTTGACCGGGTTAATAATTTTGGAAATGTTTGTAATTTTAGGGAGATGTTTTTCATTATTTTATTTTATTTTTGTATTTTTTAAAGATTATTCGTTATGATAATTAAATTTTTATTATTTTAGGAGGAGGTAATATTTGTGTAGTAATGAGTTAGTAGCTAATTATATCAAAAAAAAAAAAAAAGCACCGGAACCCCAATTGTTAGCACTACACTGCCTTTTGTATACCCGGTTTGGTTAATCCTAATCAGTCAGTCCAAAATAAAATATCTAATCAGTAACTATCTGTTGGCACAGACACATCCAAACGGAAATTTTTTTCCAATAATTCGCGTTGAAATTTCCTAAGAGCCAAATCATTCAAGCAACCGACGAACTTGCTGAATCGAAAAATCTAATCGAGTTGCAGGTAAATTTGCTTTTCTTGCTCCCTCTCCCTGCTGAATAAACAACAATCTATATAATCTTTGAATTGATTGACTTGACTTTGTAACTTTCCATAGGCCTATTCTACATAATCTTGTAAGTTCTAAGCAAATTCTAAAAGTCTGATTTGTGGAATTCGAATTTGATCAAACTGTTGCAGCTGCGTTCTAGACTGAATTTATGGAAATTGAACAAGAAAGAGAGTGGGATGAAGCTCAAAAGATTGTGGTGAGCGTTGTGGATCTGTTGCATGCCGCCAAAATCCATCTCCGATTCCTGGCCGCCGTCGACCGGAACCGCCAGCTTTACCAAGGCCTTGCTTTGAAAAGGGCGATCTACAGGTTTGATCATTCAATTTATTTACTTCTTCCAAGTTCCTACTTTGAATGGTTCACTTCCTTAGTTTCTGAGTTATTATCCATGTCACCTGAATCATCCTTTTAATTCTATCTTTTATTAAATCAGTGAAACGGATTACAATCTGCACTTTTTTAGGGGTGGGTCAACTCATCTAGATTGATGATTCTTCTTTATTTTAATCTTGACAAGTTTTGACAAAAAAAAGATAGCATATGATCAAGTTATTTATCATCAATTTGGCAATTTTCCACAGATTTGCTTATAGTTCAATTGCTTGTGAAACTATTATCAGTTTTTGTGATTGCCTTACAAGTTTTCATTTGTCAAGAGCATATTCTTATGTTTCTTGTAAACATCTGCTAATATGCCTTTGAGCCATTGCATTAATAACTGTTCTTTTCTTCTCTAACTTGAAGGTATAATGCTTTTTGGCTTCCCCTGCTAGCCAAACATACTGAAACTCCACTATGTGATGACCCACTTGTTGTCCCGCTTGACTGTGAATGGATTTGGCACTGTCACAGACTCAACCCTGTAGGTTTCTATGCACATGAACAATTATTTCAACTTTACTTGTAATTATTTGCTAAATCAAAAGAGTTGTTGACCTCTCTGTTCTTTACTGGCTTCATTCTCAGGTGAGATATAAAACTGATTGTGAAAAATTGTTTGGAAGAATTCTCGACAACTTCAATGTTCTTTCATCTCTTCAAGAAAATTCGAGGCAAACTGAGCAGATATGGAACTCGATGTACCCGGAAGAGCCTTATGAGTTTGACTTGAATAAAGCTTCTACTGAGGATATATCACTGGAATCGCTTGAGAGTGACAAGTTTACCCAATATGATCTTGTTTCAGCTGTTCAAAGACAAACTTCTTTCTTTTATCAGGTAAGAAAGTAGGGGCATAAAAAGCCTTAATGCTATGGTCAACCAATGGCCGAGTTAATGACCACTTTTCCATATTATGAATTTCCAATTTTTTTTAAATGCTAATGTTCAGTTTTCCATCTTTTCCTTGAGCTTTGTTCTCTCGATGAAGAGCAAGTGAGCAACTTTTAGAACTACTCGAATTTGTCTCGTTCCATAGGTTATCCAAGGCTACATTCTAATTTGCCTTTGATTATGCATTCAATTGTTGAGTGAAGACAGCCTCTCTCTTTTATGTCTGCTTTGATAAGGTGTGAAATTGGATAGCAACCATATATCATGAGTGGTGGTGAATAATTTGATCTTACTTATTACTGATTTCGTGTTTCTCATTGCCTAATTATTTTTTGCGTACCTAAAGTGTAACTTGGATGTTTTAATAGGTATCTAGACCTCATATGAGTGATCCTCTCTTCCTTGAAGAAGCTATTGCCAGATATAAAGGGTTTCTGTATATAATTAAGAGAAACAAGGAAAAGTCAGTGAAGCACTTTACAGTTCCTACTTATGATATAGACCTCATTTGGCACACCCACCAATTGCATCCTATTTCATACTGTAAAGACCTTAATAAAATACTGGGGAAGGTATTAGAACATGATGACACAGACTCTGACCGAGGAAAAGGTAAGAAACTTGATGTTGGGTTTTCCGGAACCACCCAGATGTGGGAGGAAACATTTGGGAGGAGGTATTGGAAAGCAGGGGCCATGTATAGAGGAAACACCCCTACTCCTGTAACTGATACTCCTTGCTCTATAGATTTGGGAAAGACTCTCAATCCATTGAACAACAATCAGAAATTTATTCAGCTTCCTGAAGTCAAAGTCATAGAGGTATGTCAAAAAGAATTTTTTCTACATAATCTACCCTACTCTAAATAAAAATCGTTCATGGTGATAATCAAAAGAGTTACCTGCTTCTGCTGAACATTTTCTTCACATTGATGTGACACGCATGAAATTTCCTTTCCAGGTTTCATTGGAGTTTATAGCAGTGAAAAATGTACCGGAAGGTCATAAGGGAACACTCTATGTCTCATTCTGTAAAAAACAACCTGATATGTTCTTCAACACCAAGAGACGATTGAGTATATTATCCATATCTGGAGCAAAACAGGTCGCTTCATTTCAGTGTGAGCCTACTGGAGAGTTGCTTTTTGAAGTCATGTCTGATTCACCTTCAAGCATACCAGTGCCAAAAGCAGCCAAAGTTTTGGGCTCCTTTTCCCTGCCTTTGCAAGAATTGCTGGACCCCATCTCTAAACTCTCAGTAGACAGATGGGTTGAGCTGGTTCCTAGTCCACTCTACCTTCGATTTGCTGCTTCATTCACTCTACCTACCCCAGCTCCTCAAATTCTCCATATGGTGCAATTGCGGCCTCCCTGTGAAGGCCATTGTTTGTCCATACTCAGTGGACTGGTTCCCCGTGAAAAGACCTGGACTTCTGTCATTGATGATGATGGAAATGATATCATTAGGCTTCAAATTAGGTATTTGGATTTACTTTACATTATTAGTTGATGGGTTGATTTAGGGTGTGTTATTCTACTCTCTTTATAAAGACATATTTATTTATACTGATGTGTTTCATTCTTGAAAAATGTCTTCATAAAGAGGGTAGAAGAACACACCTTTAATGATATTTTTGGCTAGTCTTTCTATTGAAGTTCTACTTAGATTTCCTCCATGGGGCTGAGTAAAACAGGTTATTTTGGTACAAAAGATATGAAATATTATCACCTTATGTGTGTTAGTATCTATGCATTTAGGAGATGATATATTCTTTCTCAATATTTAGATCTATATCGTCAAAAGTCAAGCACAGTCTTTCATTTTAAGCATTTTGGGTTTAAGCCCCCCAAAAAATCAAGTTACTAGTAACAGATCCATTTTAGTAGTCACCTACTTCTTTTTTTTGTGTTGAAAGTTCCTCACTGCGTGCCATGCATCAAACACATGATGCAAGTCATTGTTATTTTTTTTTCGGTCTGTATTTTATGTATCGGTGCAAACATTTGCATTAATGGGAAGTACATATAAAGCATGATACATGGACCTCCTAAGATTTATTATGTCCCAAGTTTTCGGGTAGAATGTTTACATGTTGATATTTATCACATTTTTTCTGTTTGTGAAATTTCTGAATCAGGTATAATATTACTTTATATATTGAAGAAACAAACTATGCATGTGTTTCAGGAAGCAAAACAAGGTTGCTCCTATAAGGGAAGTGATTGGTATCACAATGGATGGTCAAACATGTACTCTTGCAGAGTTTGACAAAGAGAATTGGAATTTTGGAGCGCTTTATAGCTCCTTTAAGCTTCTTAAAGGATCTGGAAGTGACAGGTGTATCTTTGAGTTCATTGGCGACAAGATCGTAAATACCGAAATCTTTATTCACCTTTCTACATCTTTTACATAATCATAATCTAGAAATAACTGTTAAGAATCATATTATCACTTCGGATGGAACCAATAGAATCTAAACCCAAACCTGGCTTCCCTAATAGACCTTGCTCCACCCTTGCCCTTGAAGTTGTTTGCGCTACCTAGTTTTATCAAATATATATCATTGCAATGGACATTAGAACCAACATGGGCATGAGACTTCTCATGTTTAAAACTCTATATGCACTGTTATTGTTATACATTTTGTAGGATATTGTCAATTTCCCATTGTATCAAAGTTTACGAGTGTTTTGAAATAAGATGTCTCTTAACATATTTATTAAATATTGGGGCATGTTGCTGATATTATGAGATACCAAAAGGTACCCTGCTGAAATCTGTTCTAAATTAACAAAGGAGTTTCTTTGTACTGTGACTACTATTTTTTTCATTGAATGTGATTGTAAAGCAAATTATCGTAACTTTTTTTTTGTTTCAAATGTTGATAAAAAATTCCATTGGTGTCATTAAACCTGTCCTGAACAACTACCACTCCTATATAACTAAATTAAGGCTTTAGGAGGCAGTAGTTTTAGTTCCAATCATGCATATAAATCTTCTCTCTATGGAAAAGTTTCTGGTAAATAATACACTTATTCTGCAATGATTCTGACCCATTGATATAGGTGAAGCTCTTTCCCGGATGCAAGCTGGAATATGAACATAAACAACATGGGAAGCAGAAAAATGAAAAGGACTTTGTCACAGCAGTTGAGTTTTGCTCTGAATATCCATATGGAAAGGCAGTGGCTCTGTTTGACCTACGATTTGCAACTTTGACGGTACGCAAACATGAAAGATGAATAATCCTTTGATATATGTACATAGTGCCTCACTCTTTCCCTCTTTGCATTGAACTCGTGTGCGATCAGGTAGAGAATGGATGGTTTGTGCTTCCTGGCATCACATTAGCCTTTATAATGTCTGATATCCTAAGGAAAGAGGGATTTAAAGGTCTCATATCTGCTGGTAATCCAAAGAAGGTAGCTAATGTGGAAATTGATGAAGATGATATCAAGAATTCTAATGCTGCAAGTATAGAGACTAAAGCTGAGGTTGTCAAGATGAATTTGGAAAAAGGAGGTGGATGTGGCGGCTGTGGTGGTGGTGGTGGTAGACCTAAAATCCTAGATGTGAGTGGAGGCTGTGGTGGATGTGGGGGTGGCTGTGGTAGTGGCTGTGGTGGTAGCAGACCTAAAACCCTGGTTGAGAGCGGAGGTTGTGGTGGTTGTGGGGGCGGCTGTGGTGGTGGTGGTTGTGGCGGTGGCAGGCCTGAAGCACTGGTTGAGGGTGGAGGTTGTGGTGGTTGTGGGGGTGGCTGTGGTGGTGGTGGTTGTGGTAGTGGCAGACCTAAAACAATGGTTGAGAGTGGCGGCTGTGGTGGTGGTGGAGGCGGTTGTGGTGGTGGTAGACCTGAAACCATGGTTGAGAGTGGTGGATGTGGTGGTTGTGGGGGCGGCTGTGGAGGTGGATGTGGTGGTGGCAGACCTGAAAACCTTGTTGAGAGCGGCGGTTGTGGTGGTTGTGGAGGGGGTTGTGGTGGTGGAATATACCAAGGTGGCACTAGTGTGTGATTGATCCGGCAAGCATCCACCACATTGGTAACTAAGCTATTCACCAAGATCATGTTCATTTGAATCACTAGTGGTGTGAATAAATAAACTATGTGAAGGGCTTCAATGCACAAAAATCAGGTTCATTTGCTTTGCAAGTCTGCATTTTGAGTGTTTGCCTTGGTCTAGTGTTGTATGATTTCTCCTGCTTGTATTTTTGTGAAGATTTGAATCTCTTGGTGTCTGTCAGTCGTGTTTGCTTATGTTCAATAAACACTAAAAACAGTTGCCTTGCTGGTCCAGTTCCATGTTAAAATCTCTTGTTGATTAGCGGATCAAACGCCGGTCTTTTGATTTTTCGCTGGTCCAGTCCAGTTCCATTTTGCCTTGCTGGTCCAGTCCAGTTCCATGGATTTTTCGCTTCAAATTCAACTTCTAATATGATAACATGTTCAATAAACTCTCAACCAAATTTGGAGAAATAACTACTTTACTTGATGATCACTTATAAATATTTAAATTGTTTTAAAAATCAATTTTGGCAATGTGAATGCATCAACTAAGAGCATCCCCAAGAGATGCTCTAAATTTTTTTCCAAAATGGAGAATTAATTATAAAATTCTCTAAAAAAATTGAGCTTAACTCCAACAGATTCTCTATTTTAGAGAACAACTAGTGTAAGGGCCCGTATCCTGTACGGATTTTATTAAAAATAAATAAATTAAATAACTAGTTAAATAGTAGAAATTTTTGTATTATGGATTTTTTTCTTAGAAAAATATGGAGTCAAAACTAATATTCATTAAGGTTTATGGTTTAATTGAAAAAGTTTATAGCTTTTCAAGGAAAAATTGCTTCTAGAGAGTCACACATAATTAGATCTATTTTTTTAACCTTGGAAATAAAATTATTGACGTAGATGGATGGCAGTCAAGTCAATGACTTCACAATTACGAACAAAAATAAATATATTTATAGATATATGAACAGGCCCGTCCATTGGGCTGTGCAAACAGCCCAACGGAACAGGGCCCCTAAATTACAGGGGCCTCTATATACAAAATCGTTTCCTCATGTATTATGAAAAATAAATAGCTCAGTTGGCTAGTTGGATAAGCACCGTACCCTTCTTCCTTTTTAAAGTTTTGACAGACTCGTGTTCGACTCCTTCTTTGAACGCTCGCTGGCTCTGTTTCAACAATTTTAATTCTGATAGTTGTCAAGGGTAATACTGTAATAGTGATTCTGATAGTTGTCATTTTATCAAAATTGGTTTGTAATAGTCATTTTGTTTTAACTTTAGCAAGGGTCCCGCCTTTAACTTCCATTAAAAAAATACATGTATCCATTATTTTATTTTATTTTTATTCAAAGACGTACAATGCACTATTTTTTATTTAATATTTACTTAATTACTTATGATTAAATTAAGGACTTTAGTACAGTAGAGGATTAGGATTTAATAAAAAAAACTTAATTATTTTATACTACTTCCATTTTACAATGTAAGATTTTTTTTTTCATTTTCACAAGTTTTAGTACAAATATAAAATAGCATGTATGTGTATTTTATATATAGTTTTAACAATTACAACAATTTTTGTTATATTCATGAGTAACACTAAATATACTATATATATAAACGATATGACCTATGTTTATTGAAACTACTTGAGTAAATAAATTTTTAATAATTGAATTATTTTAAGAAAGTTTAATATTAATTACTTGAAATAGAAGCTTATATTGTAAAATGTGTTTTGAAGCTAAAAAATTCCTTACATTGAAAACAGAGGAAACATATCTTTAAAATAATTCCATAATTTTATAAGATTTCTAAGAATAATTAAATTTTCGAACAGGGCCCCCAATATTCATTGGACGGCCCTGTATATAAAGATAGATATGAAGTCATATCTTAAATGAATAATTATATTTATAGATATATGAAGACAGATTTTCTATCCTGTCATAACTTAAATAAAAAAAAATATTTTATATAAAAAAATATCCTAATGATCTTCCTATCTCTCATATCCAAAAATAAAAGTTTGTTTATTAATGGGATTTTCTATCCTATCTATATATAACAATAAAAAATTGTGTACGAAGTGCATTTGTTGCACATATTATACTTCTTACTCATATTAAGCTAATTGTATATTTGATCAAAATTAACACTCTATCTCAATGGTTGTAGTCTTGTCATTTGTTTCGAAGATCTAGGCCCCGCCTAGGTCACCGTTCAGGCCGTCTAGGCGGTCCCTCTCCGCTCAGGGTCCGCCTACCGTTTTTTAGAACATTGATAACAAGGTACAGTTAATGCTCAACATTTTATACAAATTATTTCATTACAATTTTTATACGGAGTATAATACAATGACGTTGAATACCTAGGCTAATTCATTACCCCTAATCTAATTAAAGTGGTCATTGGATTCCAAAATAAAGTTTTTGTTATATATACAATGACGTTCGAAACTTTTTATTATATATATTAGAGCAACCCCAAAAGATTCCCCATATACATTGATATTTGTGTTTTTGGAGAATACGAAACTTTTTTTGGCCCAACAGATTCTCTAACAAATTCTTCAAAATGGGGATAGATGGAGAAAAGTGATGTGTTTTCCCTAAATTTAGGGAATTCTCCAAATGTATTTGGAGAATGAATTAAATGTAAATGTATACATGTTAACATGTAATTGGTCACATTAAATTTTATTGTATTTTGTAAATATATAATAAAATAATAAATGCTTGGTTCTTCAAAATGAAGAAACTGTTGGAGTTGAAGCATATATTTTTTAGAGAATTTGACTTTAAGTTCTCTATTTTAGAGAAAACTATAGGGAAGCTGTTGGGCTTGCCCTTATACTTGATATCTATCTAATATTACTGTTTTTGTCTTGCTGCATAAATAATTTAGATTAATATCTATTGATTTAGCCTACCGTTTTTAAAAGGCAATTTGACAAAACCATTTTTTTATCTCCAAATCAAAGTATTATTATTATTATTATTATTATTATTATTATTATTATTATTATTATTATTATTATAATAACAATAATATTTTTATATATATTTTAGACAATTAAAGTCTTCTACCATACAATACAAATTAATAAATTATATAATTAATGTGGGTACAATATCATTTTTAAGGTAATAATCATAGGGTGCAATATGCCCAAAAATTTCTCATTCATCATTTGCACACATCAATTTTATGAAATAACAATTATTTTTATTTTTAATTATTTTATATTGACGTTGGAATAATGAACTAGTAAATTTCAGGAGAGCTTGAAGATAGTTTTCAATTATTTTTTAATGCTAAAGAAGCAACTTTTCAGTATATGAAGAAACTGTTGGAGTTGAAGCATATATTTTTTAGAGAATTTGACTTTAAGTTCTCTATTTTAGAGAAAACTATAGGGAAGCTGTTGGGCTTGCCCTTATACTTGATATCTATCTAATATTACTGTTTTTGTCTTGCTGCATAAATAATTTAGATTAATATCTATTGATTTAGCCTACCGTTTTTAAAAGGCAATTTGACAAAACCATTTTTTTATCTCCAAATCAAAGTATTATTATTATTATTATTATTATTATTATTATTATTATTATTATTATTATTATTATTATTATTATTATTATTATAATAACAATAATATTTTTATATATATTTTAGACAATTAAAGTCTTCTACCATACAATACAAATTAATAAATTATATAATTAATGTGGGTACAATACCATTTTTAAGGTAATAATCATAGGGTGCAATATGCCCAAAAATTTCTCATTCATCATTTGCACACATCAATTTTATGAAATAACAATTATATTTATTTTTAATTATTTTATATTGACGTTGGAATAATGAACTAGTAAATTTCAGGAGAGCTTGAAGATAGTTTTCAATTATTTTTTAATGCTAAAGAAGCAACTTTTCAGTATATGAAACATTTTCTATAATGCATTTCTCAATTTAGTTGGAACCATTTTCTCTTCATACTAAAACAAACCTTAGTAAAAAATTGTAATTACTAATTATTGTTTCTAATAATTTTTTACGAGTGAATGTTTTTGAAATTATATAGTTAAATGTAAAGATCAAGAAAAGATATATTTCACTTTAATTGGAAGCATTGAGTGCTAGAATTAAGTTACAATACTAGAAAATCAAACCCAAAAAAAACGCCTACTATATCCTATTTAGGAGCATTAAGTGACACAATTTAATTCCTATATTTACTTCTGCAAATTTTTAACTTCCTTAATCCTAAAAAAACGTCTATGATCAATTGTTTGGAGCATTAAGTGTTATAATTTGTTATTTCTTCAACCTCTCCTTACCTCTCCTAAATCCTCTTTACATAGCGCTCCGTATTTTGTTTGAAGTGGGGAGTGCCCCTTTCCTTTTTAGAGTATGAAGACTAATGCAATATGGAGTTTTTTATTTTGTTGAATTTTTATTATATAATAGTTACTTATAAAGGGGTTTTCGGGTTTCTTTTGCTCAAAATTATGATTTTTTCAATTATTTGTGCAGGTTTCACATACTGGTTGTCAATGGTAAATGGTTACTATTGATCGACATATACAAATCCTTCTATATAATGCATAGATGTGGCATTTTCCTGCCATAATATTTTGCATACACATAGAGGTAATTAATTCCAAACATTTTTTTCAATATCATTATCAATTGTGTTTGTGCAAATGTTAGTTGTTCTTATTTTTTAAATCATAAAAGTCAAATAAAAGACTACCAAAGTGGGTGATCTTTCACTTTATTATATTTTTTGATCCATTGTTAAATTTATTTATATGTTGCTAATCAATCATACATTGGTTTAAACATAGTTTTACGATGATCTAAAATTAATTTCAATAGTTTCACCTCAACATTTAAAAGTGAAAACTAATAATTTCTATTCCCAAGTTTCAATCTTTTCATTTGTTTACCTACTACTTAGTTCTCAAATGTTCTCACCATTTATAAAGTGACATATACCTGAAAGAAAAGTAGCCTTCAAATTGCTATAACTATTTAAAAACATGTTGTAGTATTATATGGAAAGCAATTTCATTTACATCTTTCGTGAGTGTATTTTGGAGATAAAATTGTATAGTTTTTCATGTGAAATTATAAGATTTAAGTGAATTTTAATGTCTTACAATGAGTTAAAATTTAAAATTAGACAAGAATAATAACAAGATCTAAATTAAAAGAATAACACAAATGAACTTTTATTCCATGGCCTTAATTAGCTTTCTATTGGTATTTTTTTTTATTATCATGTGTGCATTTTACTTTTAATCAATAACACAATGTGAAGCATCTATACATTCGAGCATGACTACATTTGGGTATAAGAAGATGAGTAAGTAGTCTAATATGTGTTCATGTATTATCTTTAAATATAAAGTTTGGTATCTATTCTCATTAAACTTGAACTAATATAATTACTTGAACTAATATAATTTTATGTGTAAATTTGTAAAAACAATTGACAAAAGTCTTTTGCACTCCATTGCAATGTGGTTCTTTTAAAAAGAGTTCAAATTCTACCAATAGTATACTTTGCATTTTTTGCACCACTCTACTGCATATATCTATGATAAATTAATCGTAATAAATTTGATAGTAACCAAATGTCGAAACTTTAATTACACAATTCCATAGCATTTTCTCTATGTCCATAGCCAACCAAATAAATGCTTGAAAAAGGGAACTTGAAATTCCTTTTGCTTGAAAAATAAATTGATTTGAATAACATTAATATCAATTATGAATGTATTTTCTGCGATGTTAGGTATTGATTGAAGAAGATATGGGAATTGGATGGCTTAATGTGATCCACAACTAGCCCTCTCACCCTACATAGGATATAGGAGATTGAACAAGATTGCTCTAGCAGGTTACTAGACAAAGATACTTTGTGAAAAGTGCACATACTTGCTTTTCATGTGCAATGGAAATTTATAAAAATCAAATTTGATCATCACTGATGAAAAGATCGTTGCTAAGAAAATAAACATATGTAAAAAAATTGCCCTGTGCATATGCACGGACCTGTTCCCCTAGTATTCTAAAAACATGGATAAGAATTTATGATATCTTAAAATGAAAGATTAGTTTAAAGAAAAGGGGTGGGGTGGTCCAATAAATGCGACATGTGTCGTTTAATAATTTTTTTAACATCCGCTTTAGGTTATAGTTATGATGCATTTAATGCTTCTATTTTTAAAATATAAAATATTCTAGAATACATATTTAATAATTAATTAAATATTATCTTACTTATGAAAATAGAAGGACTCTAAAATCTTAATCTAATAAATAATAAATTATTTTTTATTTAACTTGAATGATAATAAAATATTATAGAATATGAACTTAATAAATGATAAATTATTTGTTATTTGACTTGTTATAAGAAAATAAAATATTTTAAAATCTTAGGCCATGTATAACAAATTCGATTCTATTTTTCGTTTTCAAAATAACAAACATAAAATTATATTTTCTAATTTTTTTCCGACTCCAACAAATTCTCTTTGAGGAAATCCTACATACATTATAATTATTATTTTATGTATAAAAATATGATATTATAAAATCTAATTTGACCAATAGGAAGAAGTCATAATTCATTAGATACATTTAATTCATTCCCCAAATATTTTTATGGAATTCTCTAAATATAGGGAAGAGACATCAACTTTGGAGACTTTTTCTAAAATAGACATTACGATAGGAAACTGTTGGACCTTAAAACATGCTCAGAATCTTCAAATGCACAATATCCAAGAATTTGAAGCATTTGTTGGGGATGCTCTAATTGGAATTGGATACTAATTAGTTAACAAGTTGGATATTGCTCATAATTATGAATGCATGCAACTACCAATAACCAATTGGTCTAGTGGGATGAGGTGCTAGGCTCCTTAAGCGTTTGTTCAGGAGGTTCGAAGTTCGAATCTTCCTGTCGGCGTGTATGGAAAAAATTGAATTGGGAGGGTCGCCCCTAGCAATGGGCCTTTGCAGTACCCGGTTCGGACGTAGATTGGCTCCGGCTAATCGAACCGAGCGAGAGAGAAAAAAAACGGAATGCATGCAACTATATTAAAAATACCGACTCGGCAAATAATGTTTGATGCTCGTAAATGATTAACATTAAAAATGTGAATCTAGTTGAAGTCGTTACATAAAAAAATTCTAAGTAAATCCGCAATTTTCATAACCCAATCAAATCAATAATTGTTATTTTGAGTTTCGTTATTCACAAAGAAAAAACCTGTTAAATTATAGAGATTTTCCTTTTGGTACCCCTGAGTTATTAATTTTTCCTTTTGGTGTCCTAAATTTTTTTTATTTCACTTGGTACCCTCATAGTTTGTACAAAGTTTTAACCGTGCCCTAATTAAAAGAACAACAAACCTCCGTCCAAATTACCGTAGCTCAGTCCATTTTTATGTTAGAATAAGAATATTTTCGAAATCAAATAAAAAAGAAAGAAAATTTACAATGGATTTTTGAAAAGGAATGAACTAAAATCCCAAATATAGGAGCAGAGTGCAACTTGTACAAATTGATAGATAGAGTCTCTTCATCTTTTGAATTGATATCCCAAAACCCCACATTTCCAAATTTAATCCCGACCACAACCATTTCCAAATTTTGAGTGGGATAGAACTTCACAGCAAAAACCCTCCCTCCTCGTCACAAACCCTATTGCTATATTTATCCAACTCCAAACTCAATGATTCTAATTTATGTTTTGATACGAAACTTTTTAGATCTCGTATTGAATTCAATGAACAAAGTAACCGGGTGAAGGGAAGAAGGATAATAGTGCAGATGCACTTCGGATGTGAATGGCCAAAGTCGGAGATAAAGAGTGAAGACTGGGTAGGGAAGAATTAGGGCTAAACTAATTAATTTCTGATTTTTCATTCCTTGCCTCCATAGAACACAATACATGATTATATATAATAACAAAATCCTAACCCTAACGGTTCAACAAAAGCATCTCGGGAAAGAACCGTAAAGAAAACCAGAGAAGAGAGATAAACTCTAATTTATAAAAATACATTAATAGAAATATAATAATTAAAGTATCATGTTTGCACCCATCTGAATTGATATCTCATATGTACTTGATTTCTTGTTTCAACATTTAGCCCCTCTTCACCAATTGAACTTCCATTCGAAGAACTCAAAATTGACGAAATTGATTTAATAAAGGCTTGAACATCTGACATTTTATCATTCGAGCAAGAATCCCTAAATCCGAAAGGACCTAGAATTCAAGGAGAAGGGTTAGGAGCATAAACTAGTTTGGAAAGCTTGACTGAAGATTCGGGAAAATTAGTGCTTGATTCATGTAGAATCCATGGCTATTCCAAGTCTGCACGGAGATTTCCAATTCTTTGCTTTCCTTCTTCTCCACCACCCTCTTGTTTCCTTTTTATTTGATTTTTAATTATTCTTTTACATAAAATTGGACGGAAATAAAGTAACTTGGACGAAAATTTGTGTTTTTTGTATAATTAGGGTACAATTAAAACTTGGTACAAACTACAAGGGTACAAAGTGGAGTAAAAAAAATTAGGATACCAAAAGGAAAAGTTAATAACTGAGGGGCACCAAAAGAAAAATCCCTAAATTATATAACAACCTTAGTAATTTAGTAGTAAATTACTCAAAAAAAAGTTTTGAATTTATCAAGGCATCTTTTTTTATTGAATTGAGGCCAATTCACGATAGTTCGAACTGTGTAATCGTCAATTATTGATATTGGTATATGGCCTAAAGTTGTACTACCTCTACCATCTATACCAATAAGTTTTCATTTAGGAAAGATGACTGCTACTAATACGAAATATCTATTTGTATCAATAATAATACGAATTTTTAAAAT
This sequence comes from Fallopia convolvulus, assembly GCA_964016875.1. Lineage (NCBI taxonomy): Eukaryota > Viridiplantae > Streptophyta > Magnoliopsida > Caryophyllales > Polygonaceae > Fallopia > Fallopia convolvulus. Next base: position 17,063,665 of record OZ024719.1, read on the forward strand.
CACCATCAATAATACAATTACAAACCATTACCATATTAATCTAAAATAATACGAAGTTTTCTACCAAAAAAAATAATACGAAGTTGAAAAATGACTTGTAATAATATCAAGTATCCGCTTTGAACCAATAATAATATGAACTATTAGCAATTATCCATTTTTTTTAGTGGCCATGAGTGAAACATACCAGAAATTAAGGGGATATTGCGGGAGGTAACGGATGAAGTTAGGCTACACTTAGGAGACGACGAGGATGGTGATGGGACAAGGTTGTCAGATGTGGTGCGATGTTGCAGACTTGAAGCTCTCAAAGAATTCGGTTTCAAGAGAGAAGAGATGGGAGAAAGAATAGAGCTAACGAAGACGACATATGAAGAGAAGTTGGAGAGGATGATGGTTGGGAGGGAAGAGCTGACACGTGTAAATTGAAGTGTTAATTAGGGAAAAAATGAGGTGTATGTTTCGTATTATTCAGGTGCCAAATCATAGGTTTTAGCAAAAACTAATTGTAGTATTGTTTTTAGTTAATATCATGATAGTTTGTATTATTATTGGTTCAAAGCGGATACTTAGTATTATTACACGTCACTTTTTAAGTTTTTATTATTTTAAATTAATATCGTAATAGTTTTTTTTTTGATACAGAAAGAAATTAGGAGGGAGGCCATCATCTAGACGTTCTCCGCCTTAGGGCATCCTTGCGAATGAGATCGACAAGCTCTGAATCCTCTTTAGGGATGATCGCACCACTTCTAAAAGCCTTCTTAGCCAAATAGTCCGCAACACAATTAATCTCCCTGAACACGTGCGTAATACTCCACTCTTCGATCTGGAAAAGATGACCGCGGATATCCGAGACAAGGATCTCTATCTCCCACGGGCAGCTGACTTTGCCATTGATGGTATTCACCAAGCAAAGATTGTCGCCTTCGATCTCTAGCGACCTACAACCTTTTCTCATTGCTTCCTGAATTCCATTTCTAAGAGCCAGGGCTTCAGAGATGAGAACAGAGTTTGTTCCCAACGGGCCATAGTTATAGTGGATAGTCTATTGTGATTTCTTAGGATATAGCCGAAAGTGTGTTGAGAGGGTTTCTTGACAACAAATAAATTTATAATCAAGACCCCGTTGAGTACAAGGGAGTCAGGTTCGTCCGCAGGGAGAAAGTCAGTGCTAAGTTCTATTACTTCTCACGCAAGCAATCAACAAATCTAGGGTTTTTATCAAGTAAGAGAGAGATTCTAAGGTAAAGGTATCACCACAACAATAATCATGCAATGCTAACGCTATGAAACATAAAGATCATGCTTTTATCACATAAAGGCGCTAACTTTCGTTAACTTTAAGCAAGTAAATCATTCAACTTTCGCTAAATCAATAAACTTACTATCTAATCTCTTCTACTTCAACTAGGATAGATCTGCTTTCGCTTCAAAACCCTAATTTAACTATTCTGATCCAAGGTTTCTGCTTTCGCTTTAACTATGAATGAGAAATTCCTTTCAACTTTCATTTCAAGGATTAAGAACAAGAGAATAGATTCATGCAATAAAAACAATCAAGACATGATCATAAACAAGCATGCACAACCATTGTTGGGTTTAACCCCAACCTTAGAGAGAGACTACTCACAAAGCATGATTGAAAACAACTAAATTAAATTAAAAAGAAAGCTTACAACTTGAATTCAAAACAAAACTTGTTCTCCAAGCTATTCTTCTCTACTCGTCCTCTCGCACGCCTCTCTCCTCCCCTTACTTGCCCTCCAAGGCAATTGATTGTGTGATTGATAAGAAACTAAAGAGGGGACAAGTGTATTTATAGAGAAACTATTCTATCTTTAAATCTATCTCTAAGGAAATAAATCTATCTTAAATCTAACTATAAGGAAATAATATCTTCTAATAAAATATATCCCTTCTATCTATCTAATAACATAAAAGAAAATAGGATAAAAGCCCATTGATAGCACCGACTCGGACACGCTGTGCCTCGGGGCCTCGTTAACGACCCTGTTCAGCACTTCGAACACCTTAGAGTAAAACTTGCGTAGAGATTTCGTTACAACTCCGTTTGACTCGGTTCTTTTTCCTATGTTCTTGTAACGAATTTCTCTATCTCTTTCCAAGCTCAAACTTGATCTTCAATGAATTTACTTGAGCACTTAATCTTCATCTTCACTTCATCCTTAAGTGCTATCTTCACCGGCTTTGCTCCTTTCTTCAAAATATGCTCCAAAAAGCTTCTAAAAACCTACAAAACACCACCAAAGCTTATGTAGACTCCATATCTTAAGAAAATACAAAAACCTACACAAACGACTCAAAACAAAACATAAAACTAAAGAAAAAAGACTCAAAAACACTAAAAACACACCCTAAAAACATGACTAAAAAGGAGGACATCAAAATACCCCATACTTAGACTTGCTTGTCCTCAAGCAATAAACAAGACATCAACCAAAATCATCAACACATATATCAAGTCAATGCCTTTATCAAAAAGCAACATCATAGCACAAGTAGAACAAATAGACAAGTGAATCTTAACGTCATCACACATATATGCAACCTCAAGCAAAAGCAACCAAGAATCCAACCTCACAAGGGATATGTGTTTCACTCAACTCTCAAGTGTTTGGGCTTATAATAACAACTCTCAACTCAATCCAATATGCAAAAAAATCAACATAGTCATTGTTACTTATATCACCAAACTCTCCATTAGAGATGTCAAAACACATAAAAATCATCAAGAGAACTTAGGCTCAATGAAAAACTTCATAGAAGCTTCCATTCGGCCGGGTTGTAATGGGGCTTGGTAATAATAATAGGGCGCGGAAAATATTTGGTCATGTGGTGCTAATAATATCCGGGAATCAAAGACTCCTAAAAACTCATACTTCCAAAACTCTCATAAAACAACATACCAAACTCTCTCATTATGGACACTCTTTTCAATCACCCATTTATCTCAACAAATCTTGCTTACAAACACTTAGGAAATTTGGCTCATGCACATTTTCACTTTTCAACTCTTCACTTTGGATTTCTCAAGTCCTTTCTTTTCTTTTCTTTTTTTTCTTTTTGTGGGGGCTCGGTACCGAACCCTTTTAGGGTCGGTAACGACTCTGAATTATTTTTCTTTTGTTTTCCCCTTTACTTTCCACTTCATTTCTTTTGTAAGTGCATTCAGGGAACCAAACTCCTTTTACATAACAAACTGCAAGATAATATCACTTTACCCAACCCAAATTACCCCACACTTGAACCAAAACATCTCACTCAACAAAACCATCACCATAACCAACACTAAGTCCTAATCCCCGGATAGGGTCAAGCTTATATCGGCTAGGGAATTATTTTGTGGAGCTAAAAATAAAAGGCTTTAAGGCTCAACTAGGCTTCAAAAAGAGGATAATGATAAGGGTGGATAAAAAGAGAGGATAGAAAGTGGCTAAAACAAATAAGTTCTCCATCATATGATTTCACATGCAATGAACTAATATCTCATATAGGCTTCAAGAAATAGATAACCATGCAATGAAAAGAGATAATATGCATAAGGAGAGTAAATCGACAAGAGAAAAGAAGAGGGATTTATGATGTTCTCCCTTTAAGGCCAAAAATAACTCACAAGGTAGATTTTGTTGGATTTCAGTCACTTCTACCTAAGATCATATGTGCTCAATTTCATCACATGCTAAATATCCACATAAAAACAATTTTTCAACATGATTCAGGCAAAACTATCCAAACATGCTATGGAATTACATGATCAAGCAAGTTAAAGCATATCATAGGACATCTAAGTGGAATATTATCAATCCTAAAAACACAAAACACAAAAACTGACACAAAACTAAGTTCCCTTTTCCCATACCCTATACTTAAACCAAACAGTGTCCTCACTGTTTAAAGCATAAAAATAAAGAGAATAAGGAAAAGGGAACTCACAAAATAAAACTGAAGCTACTTGAAACCACTGATCACTTGAGGAGCATTGCGGAAATTTTATTCGGTTTGGTAGAGGAGGTCGGTATCGACCCTGTGGGGGTCGTTACCGAGCTTGCGTGCTTGTACACCGATTGTCTTTGATTGTATCACTTCTTCTTTTTGTACCTGAGTCACATTAGAAAAACTTCTATCCTACTACACTAATCTAACCTAAAAACAAGTCAAAAGAAAGCTAGCAAAAAGAACTAGGAAAGCAAAAACTAAAAAGCAAAAACAAAAAACGGGTTGCCTCCCGTAAGCGCTACTTTTAACGTCGTTAGCCCAACGAACTTACCTTAGCTTACCTAGGGCGGCTGCCATCCAGTATCGAAGGGATCATAAGAAACCCCATACTTGGCCTGAAAAACATCATAGCTTCTTTCCAAAATATTCGGCCCTCTATCATCAATAAGTATGCTCGGTAATCCTACAACAGGGTTAGTATAATCCGAAAACCAAGGAGGTTTTGTCCCCTTCATAGGACTAACGGTAGGATGTAATATAGAACTAGGATAAGAGAAAGGATCATGACCGAAATTGATTGGATAAGAACAAGAAAACTTACCAGGGTCATTCGGGAAGTGGCTCGTTACCAAGGTGTAGGGGGTTGTTAACGACCCTGCTGGATCTGGAAGTGGCTCGATATCGTGTTTGGATCCACCTCCCACCTCGTTTTCCTTCAGATAGGGATCGTTACCGACCCATGGGGGGTCGGTAGGCTCCTTGATAGGCGTGTCTCTATCGATTTTGCTTGTTTTTGTACTCAGAGAGGGTCGATACCGAGCCATGGTGGGTCGGTAGGCTCCTCAGTACTACAACTAGCCACTTCACTTATGGGCGAATTGAAATGGAATTCAACCTTCTCTTCTCCAATATCAAATGTGAGAAGTCCTTTTCTGACATCTACTCGCGCCCCTGCGGTGGCTAAAAATGGTCTGCCTAGAATGATTGGCACCGCAGGGTCTTCAAGCATATCTAGCACAATGAAGTCGTTTGGAACAAAGAATTTTCCAACTCGGACAGGAACATCGTCAACGACTCCAGTTGCTTTTACAGAAGATCCATCCGCCATGTAGAGTTTCATCTTGACAGGCTCTAGTGGTCCCATGTTAGCTTTTAATCAGATGGAAAGAGGAAGCAAACTAGCATTGGCTCCCAAATCACATAAAGCTTTAAATTTGTGGTCGCCTATGCCAATCGTGATGGCAAATCTCCCTGGGTCTCCAAGCTTTTCTGGTAGAGCTATTGATCTGACTTCATCCTGCAGCTCTGTAATGGACCTTTTCCTGCTAAGAATATCCTTCAAAAATTTTGTGTAAGCCGGCATTTCGCTTAGGGCGTCAGCGAATGGGATGAAAATATTAATACCCTGAAGAATCTTCACGAAACGCTTGAACCTACTCTCAGTAGAGTCCATAGATTTCTTAGTTGGAAATGGAAGAGATTTCACCATTCTCGGAACCAAGTTGGGCTCGAGAGGTGAGAGTACCGGGTCGATACTGGGGTCGTTTGGTGTCCTCGGCGGGTCGTTACCGACCCTAATGGGGTCGTTAACTACCTTGGAATAGAGAGGAAGGCTCGAATTAGTAGACTTACCTGGGTTAGGGTCGTTAGATACCCTCGGAGCCTCGTCCCCTGGTATGCGGGCTCGGTATTTGCCCTTGCTGGCTCGTTACCGAGCTGGGTTGTGACATCCTCTTCCTTCTCGTCCTCAGCTTGGACTCTCTCCGGCAATGTCTTCCCGCTTCTGAGGTGTACCGCTGCTATTTGGCCTCTAGGGTTCTCCTCGGGGCGGCCCGGGAGTTGCCCTTGTGGTCTTTGAATCCGTGCAGCTAGGTCCCCTAGTTGGGAAACAACACTCCTCTTCTAAATATCAAACTCTCCCCATCTTTTATCTTGTCGGTTCGGTTTGGCTTGAACTTCATCAACTTTGTTGTTCACTCCGTTAATGCTTTCCTTTATTTCCTGAACCCATGATGGTGGCTCTTGATAGTCCCGAGGTTGGTAAGGAGGAACCCTTTGTTCTTGTTGAGGAGGTTGGCTCCATTGGTCATATGCATAATTGCCCCAGGTGGGCTGATTGTAATTCCTCCATGCATAAAAAGTATCACCTTGGTTCCTATATGGGCCCCACATGTAATTATCCTCTTCATATGCCTTAACAGCTATGGTTTCCCTTTCTCTCTGGATCTCCTCTATCTCTAAACAGAGTTTAGCAATCTGCTTTGCTAGTTCTTCATGTGTAGCCATGACTTTGTTTGCTCGACGACCTTCAGCTGGCATACACTGTAAGCAAAAACAAAAACAAAAAACGAAATCAAAAAGCAAAAACGGGGTCTCAGACAAGGTCGGTAACGAACCTGGGGGGTCGTTAACGAGCCTGAAGTGATCCCGTAAAAACCGAAACTAAAAAGAAAGAAACAACTACCTGTCGACAGGGTCGTTACCGAGCCTGGGTAGGGTAGGTAACGACTCGACAGTGGCCTAGAAACTAAACAAAAAAAAACACAGAAACTGGGTTGCCCAGCAGGGTCGGTACCGACCTTGGCGGGGTCGTTACTGACTCGGCGGAGTCCCAAAAAACGTAAAAAGAACAAAACTTGGCACTATTGAAATCTCCCCGGCAACGGCGCCAATTTGTTGAGAGGGTTTCTTGACAACAAATAAATTTATAATCAAGACCCCGCTGAGTACAGGGGAGTCAGGTTCGTCCGTAGGGAGAAAGTCAGTGCTAAGTTCTATTACTTCTCACACAAGCAATCAACAAATCTAGGGTTTTTATCAAGTAAGAGAGAGATTCTAAGGTAAAGGTATCACCACAACAATAATCATGCAATGCTAACGCTATGAAACATAAAGATCATGCTTTTATCACATAAAGGCGCTAACTTTCGTTAACTTTAAGCAAGTAAATCATTCAACTTTCGCTAAATCAATAAACTTACTATCTAATCTCTTCTACTTCAACTAGGATAGATCTGCTTTCGCTTCAAAACCCTAATTTAACTATTCTGATCCAAGGTTTCTGCTTTCGCTTTAACTATGAATGAGAAATTCCTTTCAACTTTCATTTCAAGGATTAAGAACAAGAGAATAGATTCATGCAATAAAAACAATCAAGACATGATCATAAACAAGCATGCACAACCATTGTTGGGTTTAACCCCAACCTTAGAGAGAGACTACTCACAAAGCATGATTGAAAACAACTAAATTAAATTAAAAAGAAAGCTTACAACTTGAATTCAAAACAAAACTTGTTCTCCAAGCTATTCTTCTCTACTCGTCCTCTCGCACGCCTCTCTCCTCCCCTTACTTGCCCTCCAAGGCAATTGATTGTGTGATTGATAAGAAAACTAAAGAGGGGACAAGTGTATTTATAGAGAAACTATTCTATCTTTAAATCTATCTCTAAGGAAATAAATCTATCTTAAATCTAACTATAAGGAAATAATATCTTCTAATAAAATATATCCCTTCTATCTATCTAATAACATAAAAGAAAATAGGATAAAAGCCCATTGATAGCACCGACTCGGACACGCTGTGCCTCGGGGCCTCGTTAACGACCCTGTTCAGCACTTCGAACACCTTAGAGTAAAACTTGCGTAGAGATTTCGTTACAACTCCGTTTGACTCGGTTCTTTTTCCTATGTTCTTGTAACGAATTTCTCTATCTCTTTCCAAGCTCAAACTTGATCTTCAATGAATTTACTTGAGCACTTAATCTTCATCTTCACTTCATCCTTAAGTGCTATCTTCACCGGCTTTGCTCCTTTCTTCAAAATATGCTCCAAAAAGCTTCTAAAAACCTACAAAACACCACCAAAGCTTATGTAGACTCCATATCTTAAGAAAATACAAAAACCTACACAAACGACTCAAAACAAAACATAAAACTAAAGAAAAAAGACTCAAAAACACTAAAAACACACCCTAAAAACATGACTAAAAAGGAGGACATCAAAGTGGCATCGCCTTGGTTGTTTTTCGCTCCATCAAAGTTCAATTTGATCCAGTTTTCTTTGGGTTTCTTCCAATTAATATTTTTGGTTTTTCGTCTAGCATCCATTTTACTTATGTTGTTAACATTCTTATCATTTGTGTAGATATCTATGTCTGATTTTCCCGCTTCTTTCCACCTTTCTATTTGTTTTTTAATGAATTCAGTAATTTCGTTGTTCTTGATTGCTTCTGTTGGGCTGAAAATGTTCTGGTTTTTTTGGTACCAAATACTCCACCATGTGAATGCCAGAGTTTCCGTTTCATTGTTAGTTAGTGCTCCTCTTATATCATCCATGTATTGCCATGGGGTTTTGTTATTGACATCTATATCTTTTATTTTTAAGAATATATTGTTGTTTATTGATTTTATGATTATTTGGGTATGTCAACATTGGAGTGGATGTGTGCAGTATCTTCCTCCAATGCGTCACATGATGTATACTGCAAGGTGACTGCGATATGTCTTTCGTACATTCGTTTTTTTTGTGTAAGGCATTCTGAGTTATTTTCCACAAATTTTTTTATTTTTGGCGGTATGTTTAATCTCCATATCCATTCCACGTCATTCTTTATTCCGCCTTTGCTGTTGTTGAGAAAGGCCATTGCTGATTTTGTTGTGAACCAACCGTCTTTACTAGGCTCCCAATATAGTCTATATGTAATTTTATTGACTGGTATTGGTGTTTGTATAATCTTTTCCACCTTTTGGTTTGTTAGCCACCTAAGTAATTCTTATTTCTTCCATGATTTGTCTTTGTTAAGAAAGTCGGAGATTGTAGCATCCAGGTTGATCTCGTTATCATTGGTAATGTGTTTAATAAGTGGTTCTGTTTCTATCCACTTGTCGTTCCAGATTTTTATGGTCTTTCCATCTCTTACTTGCCAAATTAACGCCTCTTTAAACAAGCTTTTTAATTTCATAAGTTGGTTCCATTGCCAAGATGTTCTACCTTTTACTTCATAGTGAAGAATATTTTATTGTTTAAGGTATTTTCCGATATAATTTTAACCCATATGTTATTTGGTTCAGCTAATATTTTCCAAAGTAGCTTCATTTGTAGTGTTGTATTATAGTCCTCTGATTTTCTTATTCCCATACCTCCAAGGTTTCTGGGTCTACAAATGTTATTCCAGGTTATTAGGGGTTTGTATTTGCCTTCCTTGTTCCAGAAGAAATTTTTGTTTATTTTATCGAGTTTATTAAGGATATTCGTAGGTAACATAAAGCTTTGCATTAGGTATGTTGCTTGTGATGTTATATTTGCTTTTATGAGGACCATTCTTCCTTCTTGGGATAGTGCGTTTGCTTTCCACTTAGTTAGTTGTTGTTGTGTTTTTGTTATTACATTTTGGAATGTTTCTTTGTTTACTCTACCATTGATTATCGGACATCCCAAGTATTTGTCTAACGCTACAGTATACGGGATGTTAAGTATTTGCTTGATTGTATTTTTTATTCTCTCTGGAGTATTTCTTGTTGCTTGGAACGCCGACTTGTGGTAATTGACTTTTTGTCGTGAGACATCATAGTAGTCTTCAATTATTTGTTTGATTTTTCTGCTATTTGTATCGTTTGCTTTTGCAAATATGATGATATATTCGGTGAAGGATAGGAAAGGTATTTTTGACCCTATCCTTGTTATTTGGACTCCTATCTTCGCCTTCGGTTCGTTGCATTCTTTTTGTAGTTGCCTTGCTAGTACCTCTGCTCCTAATATGAAAAGGAACGGGGATATTGGGTCACCTTGTCGCAAGCCTCTTTGGGGAAAGAATTGATCCGTTGGTCCATTGTTGATCAGTATTGAAAATGATACCGTTTTTATACAATCCTCTACCCATCTGGTAAATTTGGTGCAAAAGCCAAACTTTCTCATTAAAGCAATAATGAATTCCCAATCCATCATCTCGTAAGCCTTTTTCATGTCTAATTTTATTGCAATCCATCCTTCTTTTCCTTTTTTGAGGCGGAAGGAGTGGAAAATTTTGTGTGCTATTAGAATGTTATCGTGGATGTTTATTTCATGAACGAACGCTCCTTGTAGGGGGTGGGTAAGTTTTGGCATTACTAACTTTAATCTTTCAGTAATTATTTTTGAGATTACTTTGTATATAGTATTGCACAGGCTTATATGTCTGTTGTGGTTAATCATAGTTGGATTATCGCATTTGGGAAGGAGTGTAATAAAAATATGGTTGATTTGTTTCAACATTTTTCCTCAGTGAAAGAAACTCTTGATGGCGGTTATGACGTATGTGCCTATAATATGCCAATATTTGGTATAAAAGTCAGACGGCATACCATCTGGTCTCGATGATTTGTCTCTAACTATTGAGAACACCGCTTTTTTAATCTCTTCATTTGTTACATTTTTTGTGAGCTTTCTATTATCTTCCTCTGTTATCTCGTGCGTGATGATTGACAAGGCATTTTCCATTTTAGAATGGATTATGGTTTGTTTTTTGAATCTTCGTTCAAATTCCATTCTCAGTTCTTTTTTGATATTTTCTCTGCCAATAATATGGATACCTTGGTTTAATAGTATTTCGAAGATGTGTTTCCTATTTCTTCTTCCCGTTGCAATTCTATGAAATATTTGGTGTTTATATCCACATTTCTTATATGATTGTGTTTTGTACGTTGGCACCAATAGGAATGCTGGAAGTTGATCAAGCTCTCTCTTTTTCAGTTTAATATTTCTTGTTTGTTTATAAGCTGGTAATTGTTGTTTTCCATGATTTCCTTTTTGTACTTGTAGGAGGGCCTTGTCTACAACCTTAATTTGTTCAAAGATGTTTCCAAAAGTTCTTTTATTCCATTCTTTTGCTTTTGCTTTGACTAGTTGTGTTTTTTTTGTTAGTTTATACATGTTAGAACCTTGGAAATCCGCTCTCCATGCTTGTTTTACCACATTTTGAAAGTCTTTTCTTTTGGTCCACATTTTTTCGAACCTAAATGGTGGAGCCTTAGTTTTTGAGTCGTTCTGTAGTTCAATCATAATGGGGCAGTGGTCTGATGATGTGAATGGGTAGTTTTTTTTTTGTTTATTGCAGGGTACCATTGCAAGATTTGATTATGCACTAATGTTCGATCCAATTTTTCGAGGGTTGTATCTTCTAGGTTTTTGGATTTTCTCCACGTGTAGATCATTTCGTTTGTCGGAATTTCCAGTAGTTCGCAACTATTTTTGAAATTGATTAATCGTTGGAATCGGGTCATATTTGGTGGTGCGTCTCCTTTCTTTTCCTCAGCACTTTGAATTTCATTAAGGTCACCCATGACAATGCAAGGGATGTCACTGTTCTTAACATATTCCGTTAGTGCTCTCCAGAAATTATTTTTCTCCTTTTCTCTTGGTGGTGCATACACGAAGATTATTTTGATTCTTCTATTAGTGTTGGTATTCGTATATTTTAATACGATAAACCTGTCCTCTCTTTTTTGTTCTTCAATTATTTCATTGGTGAGTAAGTGAGCTTTCCATAGTATACAAATGTCGCCACTACGACCTATTGATGGAGAATAGACGCAATTATCGAAACCCACCTTTCTCCACAGTTTCTCATCCGGCATCTTTGGTGATTTTGTTTCCACAAGTGTATCATATGTAATTTTTCCGTTTTGTAGAAAGTATCAATCTTGGTCCAAAATGCTTTCCGTTTGATTCCCCGACAATTCCATACGCTAATTCTCATTTTAATCGACTTAAAATTTAGGGTGGGGTTCCTGTTCTTTGGTTTATGTTGAGTATGTTGTATAGTTCTGGTGGTGTCTTTATTGTTCTAAAATATGTACTCACATGCATACATAATTTCAACTTGGATTTGCTTGTCTCGTCTAGGTTGCATTTTTTTGGGATTTGTTTGTTTTATCTGTTTGGTATTTGATACTTTGGTGATTACGCTGTTGTAATCATACGAGTTCCTCTCATTCAACGGTCTCCTTCTGAATTTCTTTAAAATATATGAGGTTGTATCCTTATTAGCTAGTCTTAGTGAGTTTTCATGTGTTAGTCTACATTTTTGTCTTATCACTTTCTGTGGACCCTTATTTTTTTGGAATACAATCAATTTTTTTCCATTTAGTGGGTGCTTCCCATTTGGTATTAGTTTCAAGTCTATTGTTCTACAATGTGACCAATTAGTTTTGTTTGTATTACTTTTGTATGGTGGTTCCAAGGTGCTTACGGATTTGGTGATTATCTTTGTTTGGTCCCTAAGAGCAGCACAAGGACCATAGAAGACAAAAGAGAAAACAAACATAACTAAACATTGATAGCAAAGACATAAAACTGGGATCAACCCACTTACACACCAGGGAATAACATTGCATTCAACACACAACAACAACCTTTATCTTGGAATTTTCATTGGTCGTTTCACACTGATTGGTCTAGTGATCTTCAACTGATCTTGTTGTTTGTATTGTTTGATAGTTGGTGCAAATATGACTGAGTTGTTTGATAATTCCGAGATAAAGCTTTGTGACCTTCTTCATTTTTTGAGTTTTTTATTCCCCTTGAGAGTGGATGTTGTTGTGTCATCCTCGCCTCCTAGACACCTTCGTTTGCTCGAGCCCGAAGTAGACATCTTGCATGACTTGGTTCTATTGGCTATGGATTGGTTGGCTGCTGAATGGGTGGATTTATATGTGTTTGCTGAGTTGATTAGGGAAAGATCCTTGAATTCTTCCTCTTGTTCATTCTCTTCTTGGTGCAAGACCTCCTCCATTTCAGCTTCTTTGTATGAAATGCTGATAAGGTCATCTAAAAGCAGGTCGTGCTCCTCGTTCAACATGTTTTCTATTTGTTCCAGCTTCTCTTTGAGATTCTCCTCTTGGTGGACATGTTCTTGCTCTTTCGGGTCGCCCATTGAAACCTTTGGTGTGGTCTCTTTCTCCTTTCCGCTTTCTATGTTCCTATCTTCCTTGCTCTGCATAGTTATCTTGTTCGATAGAGCTCCTGCTTGCTTGTCTATGATTCTGCTCTCTTCACTCTTTTTCCTCTCTTTAGACACCTTGGAGCTTGAATTTGATGTGTTTTTACTTGTTGTTGTCGATGATTCGGACTTGTAGTTGATCGAGATGCCCCCGTTTAGTGTTAGATATGGTTTGACGCCCAATTGGTATTCTATTTTGGAGAATTTTTCCTTCCCATTCCTGCCTTTTTGCATCTCCCAGCCCTCTTCCATCTTCTCCTTGCTGATGCGTTTCGCCTCGCTACAAGGACCGACATCTCGTATTCTAAATCCCGTCACGATCTTGAACGAACGATGGAGCGGAAGCAACAGAAAGTTAACACGCAGGGTGCGCGGTTCGAGTGCGGAAGTACATCGCTCGGATCCTAGAGGCGTCTCGAGATGGAATTGATTCCGACAAGCGAAACCTCAGAATTTTTGTAGGGCGATTGGAAGAAGGATAGAAGGGGTTGACGCCTGATGCCTATGGAAGAGAAACTCGATTCAACAAAGACAAACTCAATTCAATTCAAGCGTAAACTGAAAATATGAGAGTCTGACAACTTTAATAGAAAGTAGATCTAAACCTAGAAACCCTAGGGAGAATGGGCCAAGCATGCAAGCCCAACCCATCTCGCTAATTAAATAAATAGCGGAAATATAAATAATACCAAATTAAGTAATTGTCTCACTTAAAAACCCGATAACATAATTAAGATAGAAACCCGAAGACCCGAGGCCTCGGAAAGACTCGCGATGGACTCGGTCTTACCCGCATCACCGCCAGTCGGACCGCGGCTTGGCCCAAGGGAGCGCGGTCGCGCTTTGAGGGGTTAGGTCGCGCCCGAGGGCGTCGACACACTACGGCCGAAGCGCGGTCACGACCGGCCAAAGCGCGGTCGCGCTTCCGGCGTGCAGCCCGCGCCCGTGGAGGTTGTTCTTTTGGTGGCGCGGGCGGGTTCTTCGACAGGGTTCGTTGCCAAGGGGGACGCCACGGCTTGGGTAAACTCCAGTTCGCCTTTTGATCGATCTGGGTCTAGGACCGGATCACATCATCCTCCCTCCCTTAGAATCGAAGCGTCCTCGCTTCGAGCTCGGTGGGTCCGGGGAGAGGCAGAGAGCAGCAGGCAGCACAAAAATATCGTCAAGCTCGGTGTCGTCTATCGAAACGTCTATAGTAGGCAAAACAAACTCTGGTGTCGAAGATGGCACAAAATCAAGTACGGGCACGACGACGATAGGCAATGGCTTGACTTCTGTAGGAAGCAAAAGCATTTGACAAGGAGATGGAGGCGGTAAACTCGGCTCATCAAAGACGGGCTCGCTATCCCAAATGGACTCGCTATCCCAAATGTGCTCACTATCCCAATCGGGCTCACGATCCCAAACGAGCTCACTGTTCCAAACGGACGTGGCTTGGATATTCCAGGTTGTAGGAGGAGGTCGTTGTTGTAGCCCCAAGTGGCCAGGCAAGGTCGGGTCTTGTGGCGAGCTTGGGGTGTTGACGCCCGATTGCGACATTTGAGCCGATGTCGGTTGCGGAGCAAGGAATACAAATTGGGCGTCAAGACGAGCTTGCAATTCAGCCATTTGTTGCCTTAAAAGAGTAATTTCTTGTCTTACAGACAATGACTCCATCAAAGCAGTTGGGTCAAGTGCACTATCCCAGTCGGTACGACAACTACTGGTTACCAAATTACACAAAAATCGGCCAACTAAGAGCAATTCCTAGGCCGAAAATAAAAACATATATCAAACACTCCTTTTTTTAATTGTTCGGCTCTCTCTATATTTTTTTTTAAATATTGCCGAATCTTTTTTTTCCTCTCTTTTTTTTGAAGTTTTTCCAAATCTGTAACCGAAATTACAACAAAAAACCCAAATAAAAAAGGAAATATAGCAAAGGTATGATATGGAAATAAAATATTGTGGAACTTGTGTCTGCATGCAAGTTTTGAATTTGAAAAGATACGTAATTGGAATATGGAGATCTCCCCAGAAAATATGCTGAACAGACAATTCGATCGGGTGCAATTATTTGGCCTAATCGGAAACTTTCCAACTAAATCACACGCATGTAAATCAATTCCGATCGGGAATACACAGGCACAACACTTCAGAAGGAAAAGCGCTCGTTCTGAAAGAGCGCTTCAATAAAAAAAGCGCTTGTTCACGAGTGCTCTTCCTTCTGAAGTGCTACTGCAACGGCTATTTTTATAAAAAAAATAACCGTTGGTGCAACGACTATTTTTTAAACGACTCAATCTATATACTATTACTAAACTCGAATCCCTCTATCCTATTTATCGCACATCTAACTATGTCACATAAGCATTTTAATTTTTAAATTTACTACTTAACCTTCATAATTTTTAGTATTTACAATACTTAAATATATATATGTATATATATACACTATTGCTAATTTTATTAATAATTGCATATAATATATTAGTTGGTGATCTTTAATTCCTTACACACTAAATTAAAGATTTTAATATTATATATTCATATACTATACACTAAATTAGTACATAGTATATCTACTATTTATCTTTATGAACAAGATTTTTTTTATGAACAAATTAACTATATAATTCTTTTATGAACGTAATATGAACAAAAAATTTTAACTATATAATTTTTTTATGAACGTAATGTGAACAAAAGTTTTTTATGAACGTAATGTTAGTTTTTTATGAACAAGATTTTTATGAACAAACTATATGTACTACACACTAACAAAAATATTTCTATAATTTTTTTCATGAAAACTATATATTTTTTTTTATGAACGTAATATATATAAACAAAAAAATTTAACTATATAATTTTTTTTATGAACGTAATATGAACCAAAAATTTTATATGTAGTACACACTAACAAAAAAAATCTATGATTTTTTTATAAACAAACTATATAATTTTTTTATGAACGTAATATGAACAAAAATTTTTAACTATATAATTTTTTTATGAACGTAATATGAACAAAAATAAATTTATGAACGTAATGTTATTTTCTTATGAACAAGATTTTTATGAACAACCTATATATACTACACACTAACAAAAAAATTCTATGTATCGTGAGAAAATGTTATGTAGTCATATTAACTAGAACGAAATGTGTATACTATTATAGTCATATGATTTTATTTTTATGGAAATAAATTTTCATATTATATAATTATATGTCATCTTTGATATGTATCTAATTTTTTTCATATACGTCATCTTTGATATCTACCCTAATTTTTTCATACGTGAACTCATCATATTTAATATCTACCCTAATTTTTTGCACGTCTATTTAATTGTGATAATAGGGTGAACTCCTCTAACAAAAAGAGACAAGTTCAAGAATCAAATCAACAGTTAGTTCGATTACATTATTTAGCTGTTTCATCTACAAATTATTTTCTAATTGTTCTTTATCTATTTATATATACAAAAACCTTGAATTGCATAATTGTGCTGTATTGATTAATCTTTTTATTATTTAAAATAGATGCAGTGCAATAAAAAAGTGACAAAGAATCTATTATAATGATCATTTCAACCCTCATCTCACAACATATATCATATATATTTAAGCTCACCCAAGATTATCATGGAGGTATTTACAAAATTAAGAAGCTCTTCTATTTTATTTTTATTTATTTATGGTGTTGTTCATCGTTTTTTGGTTATGCATTGAAGACAATTACGGTAAACTATGTTGAGAATATACGAAAATATAATATAATATTTTCTTTTACATCATTGGGAGGAAAGGTTAGAAATATCAAAACACGTAGATTACATGTTTTTTGATTACATGGCCAAAATTGTCATTTGATAGGAAGCTTGCTCCCAATCGAAGGTGATACTCCAAAGTTTTGTCAACTATATATCTATGATACAAAGAATGACGATAATAACAGGTTGCGTGGACTCAAGTAAGATTTAAGCTTTTTTCATATTATATCTTTTCATTCGTGACATGTACATAAGTAAATATTAAAAATTACTCCCAATCGATGTTGTTCTATCTTATGCTGCAGTCATGGTAGCAAAAAAAGCTTTGAAATAGTCCATAGTATCTGCATTGAAAGAAATGGTAAATCAATACAAGGAAAAATTACTCAAAATAATACCAACTTTTGCCTATTAACTCAAAATAATACGAACTTTTAAATTGATAAAAAATAATATCAACTTTCATTGTATTAACCAAAAACAGTACAAAGACATTTTCGGTGGAGATTTCGGCAAAACATATGATGTTTCTATCAAAATTTGTTGACTATAACTTTAAAAAATATCGATGGCTAAGATTTTGATGTGATTATTACTCACAATCATCATATAAATTACCATTTCGCATATAATAGTATCGATTTACATTATATAAATTATCATTTCACCTTGTGGCATCAACAAAACTTGGTATTATTAATTACCAATCAACATATTTCAATGGCCACATCACATATTTTGCCAAAATTTTCACAAAAAACACTGTTATATTATTTTTAGTTAATACAATAAAAGTTAGTATTATTTTTAGTTAATATGATGAAAGTCGATATTATTTTTAGTCAATTTAAAAGTTCGTATTATTTTGGATAAATAGGTAAAAGTTGGTATTATTTTGAGTAATTTTTCCTCAATACAATGCTCATGCTAAAGCATTTAGAATGGCAAAGGATATATTCATAAATGATTCGTATGTTGAGGTTCGAGACTTCGTTATTTACCCCATTGAAATAGTTGATTTATGTTCTAGATAATTTAATGTCACAAACTCTTTGTAGTACTAATCAAACTACTACTACTCAGGTTTCACTAAAGCCGATAAGCTCAAGGTCAACAGATCCTAGGAAATACAATATCCCTTCTACATCAAAGGTCGCAGACTAGGCAGTAGCAGCTCTTAGAGTTGGAGACATGGGTCACACTATTTCTAAATAATCAAATTATTTTTCTTAATATAAATTGTATGTTGTTATAGGTTCAAACTTACATTGACAATCAACGATGAATCTGCCTCAACGGATTTCGTTATCTTTAATCAAGATGTCAAAAAATGGGTTAATCAATCAGTTTTTGTATTATTAGAAGCAAATATTAAGGTATTCGTTTAATCATATTGTATGGTTTCATTACAATTATTGATCTCAAATTAATTAATTGGTGTGATGCTACTTAAATCATTTACTTTTATTAAATTCATATATTTAACATATTTAAAGGATACTGATTATAACTACTTAAATCATCTACTACTCAGGTTTCACTAAAGCCGATAAGCTCAAGGTCAACAGATCCTAGGAAATACAATATCCCTTCTACATCAAAGGTCGCAGACTAGGCAGTAGCAGCTCTTAGAGTTGGAGACATGGGTCACACTATTTCTAAACAATCAAATTATTTTTCTTAATATAAATTGTATGTTGTTATAGGTTCAAACTTACATTGACAATCAACGATGAATCTGCCTCAACGGATTTCGTTATCTTTAATCAAGATGTCAAAAAATGGGTTAATCAATCAGTTTTTGTATTATTAGAAGCAAATATTAAGGTATTCGTTTAATCATATTGTATGGTTTCATTACAATTATTGATCTCAAATTAATTAATTGGTGTGATGCTACTTAAATCATTTACTTTTATTAAATTCATATATTTAACATATTTAAAGGATACTGATTATAACTACATACCAGAAGAACTAAAGGTTTTTATTGGAAAGACATGTTTATTTAGAATTGTTGTCGATTCCTTTAAACTTAAAGGGAAGAGTCGTGCATTCTGTTAATAATATGACAGATGATCCAAAAGTCATATCTGAATTGAAAAAATAAATTCTGGATCCAAGGTATTTAAAATTTGTTATAATATTATCATATTTAGATGTACATAGTAAACTCTAATTTTGGGCTTATCCAATAAGACTTGTATTCTCTATATAAAGGCCCTATGGGTGACCTAATAATAAAACTCCGATCTCTCCCCTTTCTCCTTATTATCTATGTTCTCTCATATTTTATAACACTTTATCAACACAAATTACTAAGACTAAAGGTAGGCATACGAATGTTTTTTTTTTTCGTTTAATTTTGATCGAGCCTTTCACAAATTAGATACATGTACATGAATGAAACGTACATACGAATTACTACATTCGTCAATCATGGTTTTTCGTATTCAAAATTCAGCGAATTTTATTCATATTGATATTGGAATTTTTCATGTGCTTATACATATATTTTATGTACATATATTGATACAATTTGTATATTTTTTTCATGCACTGATGATGCTCTTATGTATATGATTTATATAAGCATAGATTACGTATGAGTTTGTATAATATGCCAGTAATTTTTTTTTATTGTTACGGTCTTTTTTAGTTTAATTCAATTGTGTATTGAATATATATGTTTTAAAGTCTAAATTATAAAATTAGTTTGTTTATGATTGTAAAACTATATTCCCTGAAGTGGATTTATGTGTAAACAAATTTGTCCTTGGAGCGACAAATTAAATCGTATAGGATACATCCCCTGAAGTGGGTGTGTTCACCAATAAATTTGTCATTGGAGCGACAAATTAAATCATATAGGATACACCCCCTGAAGTGGGTATTCACGAATAAATTTGTCCTAGGAGTGACAAATTAAAATCTTTCTCTTATCTCCAGAAGAGATACATAATAATTATATTATCAATGAAGTGATAATAATACCATTCATTCATAAAAAGTTTGAATGTACAAAACAAAATTATCCCTGAAGCGATAATTATTTTCTCCTGAAGAGTTGAATTTACAAAACAATATTATAATTTATCCCTAAAGTGATAAATTTCATTCCCCGAAGTGAATGAATTATTCTATTTATTGTATTGTACTTATATTGTTTATTTATTTATTATTTTTACATACTTAATTATGTTATATTATTTCTTATTGAAGTTGAGTGAATGTACAAAACAAGATTATCCCTGAAGTGATAATCCTCCTTCCTTGAAGTGAATGAAAACTTATATTATCCTTGGAGTGATAATTCTCATTACCTGAAGTGAATGAAACAACTTATTTTATCCTTGGTGTGATATTTCTCATTCCCTGAAGTGAATGAAACAATTTTATTTTTAACCCTAAAGTGATAATTCTTGTTCCATAAAGTGATGAAAGAATAAAAGTTTATACTCCTTGAAGTGAGTGTTGAAACTAAAGTCATCTCCTGAAGAAGATGACACAATTCATTCTAAAATTGAAATAGAAGAAAATTTTTATCTCCGGAAGTAGATGATAAAGTTTATTCATATGAAAAATATAATCTCCTGGAGTAGATAATAAACAACCTATATATATATCACATCCTGAAGTATGTGATTGAAAGGTTTGAGAGATTTTTTAGTAATTTCTTGTCACCAGAAGTTCACAATGTGTTGTTTCTTTAATTTCTTAAATTATGTCTGATATTTAATTATTTCTGTAATTATTTTATGTACACTATTATTATTATTTTTTAAGTTAAAAGAAAATTTGTTATCCCCTAAAGTGGATGCATATACATCCCCCGAAGTGGATGAAACAATTGAATCAATCCCTAGAAGTGGATAAATATAATAAATCCCATTACTCCTTGGAGTGAGTGGTGATACTAAAGCCGCCTCTTGAAGTAAATGACATGATTCATCTGCAAATTGAAAAAAAATATCATCTCCAGAAGTAGATGATAAAGTTCATATAGCAAATATTATCTCTTGAAGTAGATAATAAAATACCCACATGGATATCACATCCTAAAATATGTGACTAAAAGGTCTCATTGAAATCACATCATGAAGTATATGATTGAAAGATCTTATGAATAATCACATCCCGAAGTATGTGATGGAAAGAAGTCTAGAAGACTTCGTATACAATCTCTTGTCACCAGAAGTTGACAATATTTTACAATACTTTATTTCTTTATTTATACTTTTCAATTTAATTATTTATGATATTGCTTATATACATTTTTATTTGTTCTTAAAGTTAAAACTTGTCATCTCCTGAAGGGGATGCTAGTATGTCCCAATAGAGACAAATTTGAAATCATCCCCGAAGAGATAAAATAATAAATCTCATTACCCCCTGAAGTGAGTAATGATAGAGAATATCACTTCCTAAAGAAGATGATAAAATTTATGTGACAATGATCATCTCTTGAAGTAGATTCTTTTATACATAAGAGTATTATCCCTTAGAAGTGGATTTACATACATGATTACTTCTTGTAGTATGATGAGAAGAATTTATTAGTGGAACTATATGAACATATCATCTCCTGAAGTGGATGATAAATGGTTCAAGAAATAAAATTACATTGTCACTTGAAGTTGATACATGAGATGTTTGGGAGATTCATGAAGCTCTTGACGTTCCAATAGACATGTGCTAAGTTATAATGAACGTATCATATCATCAACTCCATTTGAACTTGAAGAATCGAATTTTGACAAGTAGAGATCGTTAAAAATTCATGGAGAGTTAAGAGATCTCATACCAACCCATGTACTCTAGATGTAGTACAAGAAATATGGCATGTACCCTAGAAGTAGTACAAAGAATGTGGGTCGTCACAATATTCAGAACTATGTCTAAATGACCACCTACCTAGCATGAACTAGAAGTTCAAGGTCATGTTTGACCAACCTCTTGCATGCCGGAAGCATGCCTCCTCTGGAAGAGGGTGTGAAAGAGGTTACGGTATATTACGCATGCGGCCGTTAGTCATGGTTATGACTTATAGCTAGGTCGTCGTGGGTTAATTTGATGTCCAGAAGAACATCTAAGATAAGGGATATCCCATAAGTGATGTAATTGATCATTAGTCTTGTACCAGTTGTACAAAAACCACACCTTATAGGCATAAGTGTGGAGACCGGTCTAGTATAAATTGAAGTTCTGAATGCACCCTTTTTTTGAGGCATCTAATGTTAGCAATCAAGATAATAGTTTATCTGATTTGAGTTGATGAGCTCCCAAACATAAGTATGGATCACCGACATTTTTCAATGATGTCACACCACACAATATTTGAAAACCAGAAGTTTTCACAAGTCATGCACAAATTTTGGTGTGAAGATTATGATGACTCTAGAAGAGTATACCCCATTGAATAATGTAATCTTACTAACAAGAAGTTAGTTAATGATAAGATATATGGTCATTCAAGTGAAATAATAATGCGCATGATCGGTATAGGATCGAAAGATCTTGAGACTTGAAGTCTCTTCCTAAGAGTGACCTTGAAAGGCTTGTGATCTTGGCAAGTTAGTAGCAAAGCCAGCATAATATGCAAGTAAATACAAAGTCTCATATGCTCCTTCACTAAGTTCAAGTGATATAAGAGGACATATTGCATCGCCATGTGAACCATTGTGGATTAATCATATGATGTTGAAAGATGCCTCAACCCATTGGTTCCATTTAAAAAGAAGGGAAATGAAAATAAATTAGTGTAGTGGTTGAGTATTGAGTAGCTCTCACACACATTCACAAAACGACCTAGTAGAATCGTGAATAATGCGGTCATAATTGATAGCTAAGCAAATGCTATACATGAAATACACGACTAGGATAAGTCGTTGATCAAATAGGGTCATGAAATGTGAATGTCGATAATTAAATTCGACTTGGACCGACTGCTTATAGAAAATTTTCATAATAGAAGCTTGTCTCTAGAAGAGATTAAATGCTTTATATGTCCTCCACCTCCCTAAATGATTGTTAAGTAATGCCACACAATGAAAGTTGGGATTAGACAAAGGATTTGGATCCTTGTCGTCTATAAAATACCTAGAGCTTATAAGCGGTGATCAATATATTGCTCGGTATTAAGATTAACACTTTGGCGAGGTGAAAATCCCAACTTTAGGGGGAGAAGATAAGTAAAACTAGAAATTAAGAAATTGCATGGGATGCAATGTATTTTAAAGTTGGAGAAAGCTAAACCAGAAGTTTAGCAAATTGTATAACTAAACCGGAAGTTTAGGGGATTGTATAGCTTCATGATGTTTACTAATGTCATGAAAGTGATTAAGTCACAAACACCAACTAAAAATGCGCCAGCTCATTTGGAGATTCCAGAAGTAACTCCAAATCAACACATAAGCATGCTTGAAGCATGAGAGACATTTTCGGATTTAAGGATACATTCCCCGGATAAGGAAAGAGCCAGTTACATCCCAAAAGGATGATATGTCGACTGGAAATAAACATGAAGATAGAACTCCTGAAGAGATTCCATCTAAAGACTCTAAAAGCAAAGAAAATGGCATGAACGACAATTTGGAAATGTCGATTAATTATGTAAGTATCGGTACAGGGTATCGAGAAGATATCTTTGCTTATTCAGTTATCGTAAAAGGCATTGGATAAGATGACAATAATCCCCAAACAATGGAGGAATGTCAACATCGAAATGGTTGGAAAAGCTGGAAAGTAGAATTGGATTTGTTAAACAAACTAGGTGTTCTTGGGCATGTAGTTCCAACACTAGAAAGTGCAAAGCTAGTCTGTTATAACTGGTTGCACAAGGGTTCTAGTAAAAACCTGGAGTGGATTACATGGAAATGTGTTCACCAGTAGTGGATGCAACGATACTCAAGTTCCTTGTTGCTTTAACCGTTGTTGAGCGTTTGAAAATGCAACTCGTGGATGTAGTAACAACATACCTATATGAGTCATTAGGTACCAACATATACATGAAAATCCCAGAAGGATTGAAAATGCATGAAGCATTTGAATCAAAACCACATTAAATTTATTCCTATAAACTTAGAAGATCGCTATATGGATTGAAACAATTGGGAAGAATGTGGTATAATCGTCTTAGAGAATATCTACAAAGGCGAGGATTTGTCAGCGATCAAATAGGTCCTTGTGTGTTCATAAAAACAACAAATTTGGGATATGTAATCATTGTTGTTTATGTTGATGATTTGAATATTATTGGGACTCCAGAAGAGATCCTATAGAAGCTGATTATTTGAAAAGAGAATTTGAAATAAAGGACTTAGGAATATCAAGTAATGTCTCGGCTTGCAGTTCGAGCATACAAATGGAATAAAAGACCCATTGAATTTGATGATAGCACATTCATTAAGTGCACCAATAGTGTCATTTTATGTGACAATGAGTTATTGTCTCCCTAAACATAAAATAAAGATCATTGGTCCAGAAGTACCAATCTTCTACAAATTCAGTGATGACATATATTTATTGCATAAAGATTGTGTGTTTTACTTGAGGGGGAGCATTATTATACGAATGTACTCTTTTTTCCTTGGTTTTGGTTTTTATCCCACTGGGCCCTTCCAAACAAGGTTTTTAATGAGGCAGTTCGTCATATAAGGTTTTTTATGAGAAAATCTCGGCCTGAAGTTCGAGATACGTTAAAGAATAAAGTTTTTATCCATCCATCAAATCAAGTTGAAAGGAGCCAACAATGATGTATATGTGAAGAGAATTCAGCATGAAGTGATC
The DNA here is from genome assembly GCA_964016875.1 of Fallopia convolvulus. Lineage (NCBI taxonomy): Eukaryota > Viridiplantae > Streptophyta > Magnoliopsida > Caryophyllales > Polygonaceae > Fallopia > Fallopia convolvulus. The sequence continues at coordinate 17,088,148 of OZ024719.1, forward strand.
AACCAAAGTACATATCATCAAGTGTTCTCAAACTACATGATTCAACTCAAAGGCAAGATGGATGCTCAATTCAGTCAAGCAAAGAGAATGTATTTCAAGTTGAGAGGAAGACTCATAACTGCACTCTTTTTCCCTTAGTCTTGGTTTGTCCCATTGGGTTTTCCAGACAAGGTTTTTAACGAGGCAGTTAGTGATGTACATCTAAGGGGGAGTGTTATAATATTATTATATTTAGATGTACATAGTAAACCCTAATTTTGGGCTTATCCAATAAGACTTGTATTCTCTATATAAAGGCCCCTATGGGTGACCTAATAATAGAACTCTGATCTCTCCCCTTTCTCCTTATTATCTATGTTCTCTCATATTTTATAACAAAATTCTTTTATTCAACCATCTTTTCCTTAATAATTATTTCTAATACTTTAATCATTAAATATTAATATATCCTAAGTTATTATTTTAATTCTTTGTAGAATAATGTTGAACCACCTGCATTTGAGCCTCAACTGGCCTCCAATCTATCGTCGAATGTGCCACTAACTCCTTCAAAGCATTCAAATGAAAGCTCATCTATAAGTGCTGGCAATGGAGAAAACTTTACAGAAGACCAACTTTCCACTTCATGTTCCAAAAAAAGTATGAATCACGAAAAAGATTGAAGACTAAGTTGACTGCATAACCATTGAAAATTATTACACCATTAGAATATTAAGTTTGTTTCTGTTAATATCAATATACTATAACTAAAGTCGAATCCATCTATCCTATTTGGCATCACTTTAACTAGGCCACATTTGAGCCTGAACTATACTGCAATGTTTCATCGAATGAACCACTAAGTCTTTCTAAGTGTTCAAATGAAAGCTCATCCTATATGATTATATTTGAGACAAACTTACAGAAGATCAACTTTTCACTTCCAGTTCCAAAAAACTTTGAAGCACGAAGAGAAAAACAGAGTTGTTTGCATATCCAATGCAAATCATTGAAATATTACAATATGAATTTCTTTCTTAAACATTATTTTTAATAATTTTTCTTATTTTAGTCTTATAATTATTTCAAATATATTTGCTTATTGGTTACTCTATTTAGTATTTGGAGCTTAAATTATATGAAGTTATTAACATTAAGTTATATTTAATTTAGTTGAAAATAATTATTAATATTTACTTAAAATAATTACTTATTTACAATAAGTATATCAAATAACTATTAAAGCTCCCGTGCTGGGCACGAGTACATCAACTAGTTTTTGCCTATATATACACATCTCTAAAATTTCCATCTCATTCTCTATCCATCTAAAATCATTACAAAATGTCATCGTTTGAAGAGTGGGTGTCTTCAACGTCGTCGGAAGGAGAAGACGGAGAATACGAATCTGATTCAAGTACCGAAGCGGACGAGGTATGTTGTATTACACTTTTATGTAGCACATTACATAGTTATCTTGAACTTAATTGTAGTTATTGTTATATTCAAGTAGAATTTTGACTAATGATAACTTTATTATTATTGAATATAAATAGATAAAGTAATTTTAATCGAAAAATAATGAAACTATTGTATTATGCTTATTAAAAAATTGATATTAAGTTGATAGTTTACATATTGGTACTATTAAATGTCAATATTATATTTTAATGTAAGTAGATATTTTTGGAATGTTGTAGGAAAAAATAATTTCATAATATCGTGGTCAATTGTTGTATTAAGATTAATCAATTTATGTATAGGTCACTGGGATAGATTTCTCAATTGCTTTTTATAACGAGCATGTGTGGGATGATCGACAAGACATGCTTGACTGGGCTAGGGAACTTGGTCGGGAAAAAACTTCGTGTTGGTCATAAAGGCATCAAATAAAAGTATAGTCAAACTAACATGTGATCAAGCCGGTAAGTATAGATCCGGAAAGAGGATATTGCCTGGAGTAGAGCATAGGAGTATCTATCAACCACTTACCAGAACTCCAACAAAGAAGTGTGGATGCCCGTTTGAGTTGCTTGGAGTTCGAAGTAAGTCAAGTGGTCAATGGGCCTTAATTGTCAAACGCGGATTGCACAACCATGATCTTCCAAGTAGCTTGCATGGCCATCCATATGCGGGTCGATTAACAAGGGAGCAAAAACAGATGGTTATTGAAAGGTTGATCATGTTCGCCCCCACTAGGACTATACTTGTTGAGTTGAGGGAGCGATATCCGGGTAATGTGACCTCAATTTCGACACATCTACAATGTGAGGGATAAGTTATTACTGCAGGAATGTGGAGAAATGACAGTAACACAGTGGTCGCTTAAGTTTTTGAATGTCCACAAGTATAGAGTGCATCCCAAGCATCGAGGGAATTCGAATGAGGTCGATATCATATTTTTTGTGCACCCGACATCATTGCGTTTGATGAAGATGTTTCCATATGTCATCATTATGGACACCACTTACAAGACCAATAGGTACGTTTGAGTAATAATTTGAGTTCATTTTATACATTATTATATCATTTATACTTCATGTCGGTGGGATTTTCATACAGTTGTTGACAGGTACGACATGCCTTTGTTAGAGATGGTGGGTTTTACTTGCACCGGAAATACATTTAACATCGGTTTCGCATTTATGTCAAATGAAGAGACAAGGAGTTATAGTTGGGTGTTACGTCAATTGAAGAATTTGTACGAGAAACTTGGAGTAAAGCCTAATGCGATAGTGACAAACAGGGACAAGGCTCTCATCAACGGCATTAAATTGGTTTTCAGAGATGAAGTGACTCATTTGTTGTGTTGGGTTCATATTAGATACAACATTGTGGCATACGGATTGAAGGTGTTTGCAAACTGTGATAACCCCAAGGGATTGGCCCAAGGATTTGCAAACAAATGTTGGGCTTTGTTTTCGTCCACCACAGAAGAAATGTTTGAAGAGAGACTCCGAGCATTGAAGGTAAATTGGCGGCCAACTCTCATTAAATACCTTGAAAAGGTATGGCTTACTCCACACAAGAGGAATATAGTACGTGCTTGGACCGGTACTACTCATCACTTCCAAACAAGAACCACAAATAGGTAAATTCATATTATCCAACTAGTTATTCATCATCTTTTAATTCATATTTTTAATTCATATGCTTGTTTCAGGGTTGAGGGTATGCACAGTGTATTGAAGAAAATTTTGGCATCCACTCGAGGAGGCTTCAACACGGTGATACTCAGGATCCACCACCAACTGACATGTTAGATCGAGATTTTGAGGGCAAATATTGAGAGGTTGCGCATAAGTATTCCAACCGCCATGCATTGTGGCTTGTCCGATGAAATTAGAGAGTTGTTTCAGCCCCTATTTCACAAAGTGTCACTACAATGCCTAGACAAGTTGTTAGAAATGTTATATGAATTGGTCAGGGCCATGGCAAGGGGCGACCTTGATGAGGAATGTGTTGATTATTTTTGGCGAGACTGCCAAGGTAATTTTTCTATCTGAATTCACTATACATATTATATCATAATGTTTATGCTAGGCCTGTCATGTCATATTGTTTTTTGTTTTCATATTTTTGAAGGTCTTCCGTGTCCGCATAGAATTGGTGAGGCTATAATCTCCAAAAGGCCGATCTTGCCTAGCGAGATACATAAGTTCTGGCGAACGGTGGTTTGGGAAGGAGTTGAAGATCACAATCTGCTTCAAGATGAATGTGTACCCTTATGTATTCAAGACATCAGATGGAACCAAATGGTGGCAAAAAAGAGGAGTGGTGACATGCCGAGAGATCAGTGAGACCAACTCATAGAGTTGTTTGTTGACACAGAGACACCTAAAGAGTCTAATTTGATTGAGCCGCCAGACGCACCGAGGCAATTGAGGCCAGCTGAATCGAACAAGAGCGATAAGACCCTGCTTGAGCATAGGATGGTGGAGTATGACAACGAGCAACAACGACGGACGGAAAAAGACAACGAGAGCGCACCCCAAACCGCTCCGCCACCTCGAAGACGTGGAAGGCCGAAGGGTTCCATGAACCGTAAAAGATCCACAACTGTGTCCACTACCCCTCACACATCGACGCATGTGCCCACTACCCATCGCACCTCGACGCATGCGCCCACTGCCCCTCGCACATCGACGCATGCGCCCACTGCCCCTCGCACATCGACGACCCCGCAGGCTCCTACGCAACCCATTATTTGGCGGGGCGTGAACTTCGGTGTTAGAAACGTGGACTTTTTCATGTTTCCGTATATCGAGAGAGTTGAAGATGTGTCGCCGGATGGTCATTGTGGGTATCGGTCCCTTTCGGCAGTATTAGGGAGGGGAGAGAGCCAGTACCACACCCTCCGATGGGAGTTGGTTTCGGAGTTGATGCGGAACAGAGATGTGTATGAGCGATGTTTTCTAGCACTTCACACATCCTACGATGTGGTACTAGATAGCATCAAGTACATTCTATCTCCATGCGCTTCACGATACTGGCTCCACATGTCGTTGGTTGGCTTGATCTTTGCCACTTTATTCCAAGTAGCACTTGTGTTGTTATCATGGGACGAGCCTCACACATGCTTCCCACTTACGCGTCTGGTCGAAACCCCAACCCCCTAACCGAGGTCTTGGCAATTGCTCTAGTAGGAAACCGGGACCACTTCATACTTGTAATGTCTTATAAACTCTTTAATGTTTTTAGTATTCTTTTTTGGGCCTGAAATCTAAGTATGCTAAGTTGTGTCTTTTTGTAGGTGTGGCTAACGGGCAAAGCACCTATTCCACCGCCCCCGGCTGTTTGGGTACCTTCCACGACCCTAGTGTACGAGGATGGGACGGACCTTTTAGACAGAGGATCGAGGAGTGGCGCTCTGAAAGAATTGAGGCCGGGGGCAACCCAGCTCCACCTGTTTAAATTGTTGTTAGTTTTATGATGTAATTTCATAATGAAATTTGACTTATGTATTTGTAATGAAAGTTGGCATATGTAATTGTTCTTAACATTTGACAATGAAAGTTGGCTTATGTTTTTATAATGAAATTTGCCTTATGTTTTTGTAATGAAATTTGGTTTATGTTTACTTTAATGAAATTTTAAAGTCTAAATAACGTAAAATACAATCCAAAAGCTCTTTACATACCATCCATAACATAAAATACAATCCAAAAGTCGGAATACAAACATCCATAACAAACTACAATCCAAAATATCCTAATCAGTACGGGGATGTGGATCCTTAGTACCCGGTCCACGTGACGCTCCACTGCTCTCCCCACGCTCAGTCTGCGAATCCCTAAACACGGATAAGGGAGGGGGTGGTTGGGCATCAGAGTCTAAAATGGAAAGTAGATGCTGCCAAGCACGACGATGCGGATGACTCAACGGCAAACCGGCCAGAAATGCTCGTGCATAGCCCGTAGCGTGTTGGATCCGCTGTATAGAAAAATTATCAAATTAGTAATAATACCTAATTTATAAATAATTTAACTTGAAATAATGTACAAGATAGAAAAATACTACGCCCTCGTCAACTCTAGGAATAGGGTGGGGATCCGGAGGCCGAGGATGATCCTGGGACTCAGATCTCGGGTCCACGTACGGATGAGATCGATCCCTGAACCACTCAATGTAGTCATCACTAACCTCCCATGCATATACGACTCGAGTATCCTGTGGAAGCGAGATCAGATGGTCATACCGATGAGCCCAATGATCATCGTCTGGACTAAATGTGACCCTATATCGAGACAGAGTCGCATGACGCTCCACTGCTGTCGGCCTGATGGGAGGATCCGGAATATCCTGACGGTGGGCATACTGTCGATAACATCTTCCCAGCATGTATGCCTCATGTACATCAAGACACTGTAGTGTGCCGTGGTATCGAGAAATCCGATACTCTCCCTCAAAATCTAAGTTACCCCATGACATCCAGTTAATCTGCAATCACCCAAAAAAACCACTCGTACGTAATATGTAAACTAACCCTAAAAACGTAATAAAATTCAAAGTTATTTTGTATTTACCTCCTCGGCTCTCTCAGTATCCAGCCACCGACGCATGGCCTCCAAACGAGCCTTGTCCCTCGGTAGTGTGACATCAGGTGCATCTCGTGCAGCGGCTCGATCATCATCCATCCTGTCCAGATCCAAGACCGCATGACCCCGACAACCCCGAAAGTAGTGCCAGATCCAAACCTAATCATAAAACTAGTCAATCATTTTTTATTATGCTGAATTTGAAAACAAAACTACAAATAAATTACGTACCCTCAAAACAAGCGCACAACCGGCGATGCCCATCCCCTTCGATCGTGAGGCCTCTCCGAGGTTGCGTAAGAGCAACGCAAGTACTCCGACGCCCCATGCATACCTCGATGCCCGATCATGGTCGAGATAGAGTCCTAGGTACTTGGTCTTCAACCCATTCGCGGACTTGTCAACAAACAAGGACATCCCAAGCAAGTAAAACAAGAACGTGGACGCGATAACACCAGGCTCGGCAGCTCGGGAGCCACTCACTATCTCGGTCAAATATAACATCACTTGTGTCGCTGGAATCATTGTCTGGTACGAACGGGCGGTGAGAGGATCTAGGCCGAACATCTGCGCTAGTCGCGCAGGTGTCTGCTCAAATGTAAGGGGACAAACAAGTGCATCGCCATCGATGGGCAACCGCAAAATCTGATGGATGTCATGAAGTGTAATCGTGATCTCACCCCACGGAAAATGGAAGCTGTTGGTCTCAGGGTGCCAACGCTCCACAAATGCCGAGACCAAAACGTGGTCCGTGTACCTCCACTCGAGGTCAATAAGACGACCAAGACCACTCTATCGAACAAGATGCCACCATGTACCGGGCCCGCTCCTAATGTCGTGTCTAATGCCATCCAATCGCATCCGTCGCGACCAAACCCTCAAAATCTTCCTCCGCTGATCATCGTCAATCACCGGTGCAACTGGAGGAGGCTGGTCACCCCTCTGCTGAGCCTCCTCGAACTCCTGTAGTAGCTCTGCCAATCGATATATCTCCCGAGCTACATGAATGTCATAGCTAACGAGGAGAGTACCATACAAAGGACCTCCTGGCTCCGCGACCTCGATCTCATGAGCCGCGGGATCCTTTGCGAGGGGACCGGGAGCCTGGGTCGGAGCTAGAGGGGGAGCGGAAGCCTGGGCCAGAGCTGGGGTGGAAGCCTGGGCCGGAGCTGGGGTGGAAGCCTGGGTCGGAGCTGGGGGTAGAGCGGAAGCTTGGGCCGAAGATGGAGGGGGAGCGAAAGCCGGGGCCAGAGCTGGGGGTGGAGTGGAAGCCTGGGCCGGAGCTGGGGGGAGCAGAAGCCTGGGCCGGAGCTGGGGGTGGAGCGGAAGCCTGAGCCGAATATGGAGGGGGGGCGGAAGCCTGGGTCGAAGGAGGGGGGGCGGAAGCCTGGTCGAAGGAGGGGGGGCGGAAGCCTGGGTCGAAGGAGGGGGAGCGGAAGCCTGGGACGAAACTAGAGGGGGAGCGAAGCCTGGGCCGAATCCTGGGCCTGTGCTGGAGTGATACCCTCAGTCGGCGATGGGAAGGGCGGACTAGAAGTCGGGGGTATAGGAGGATCGTCTACAGATAGATCCTCCATTGTACACATGGGAGGGTCTGGTCCAATATCGACAAACTGCATGTCAACCTCGTCATCTCGTCCCTCATCAATCGGATCATCGCCATCCTCATGAGCCTCATCGTCAAACTCAACATCAGTCGTGGCGGATGGGTCAATATCTCGCTCCATCCCATCAGTCAACTCGGTATCCGGCTGATGCATATCTAACACCCGAGCTGATGCTAGTAAAGCATGTGCAACCGCCGCTGCCGATGGCTGCTTCTTCCTCTTCTTTCCTCAATATAGTACTAAGGCTCGTGTGCAACTCCTTAAATAAATTTTCGTATGTCATATTATGTTATTTGAATTTCATATGTAAGTTGAAATTTTGTTCTTGCACTTGTCAAAACTGAATTCGATTTTTTAAAATATTCAATTCTTTTCCTTTTCTCTTCAGTCTAACTTTTTTATTGTATTTCTTCTATTGTTTATATATTAGTTCGTATTCGAGTTTTTTTACTTGTCGAAATTCAATTAAAATTTGATTTCATAATATTCAATTTAAATTACAATTAATTTTCAGATTTTTATTTCGAGTATAAACTAGCTATACCCCGGGCCTTGCCCGGGAAATTTTTAAATAAAAATGATGATATGGATTTATATACGATATATATATATATATATATATATTATAATTTAAATAGCAAAAAATTAATAGGGTAAAATTAACCTAACAATTGTATATACAAATATATTTTATATTACAACAGTCAAAATTCAACTTAGTTCGATAAACCAATTCGAATCAACCGAAGATTTTATAGTTGAAACTCAATCCATAAATTAGTAGGTCAACGCCCAACGGGATTTGGTATGATCAAACACTGGATTTAATATATTGTTGAATATGTGCGAATAAATTAAGAATATGTTCATTAATAGTGTTGTTACAAATCATATTTTATTAAGAAGATTTGGTATTAGATTACATAAGAAATTGTATGTAATTAGAAAAAGTGATAATTTATTTATGAATAGAAAAGTTATATAAAAAATCCATACATAATAAAAATAAATGACTAAATTAACTTTATGTTAAGACTGCCCGTAACTATATTAGATTTAAAAATATATAATTATTTATTTATATATAATTGTTTATTGTTATCTTAATTATACCAATTTCAAATTTGAACATTTTTGTTTCCTATTTATTTAGAATTTTTCTATCGGAATTTTTCTATATATTTCAAAAGTATTAAATTGTAAAGTCCTAAATAGTCCAATGTGAATATGCAAACAATTGTAATCAATGGTGTTCAAAATTAATCATGAACAAAATTAATCATAAATACAAGATAATATGATATTCAATATTATAATGTAGGAAATTAAATAATAATCTAATTTAAAAAATAATTAAAAATTAAATACGTACCACTTGGTATCTCGATCTTGTTTGGATGGGAGACCGGACCGGATTTTGGCCCTCAACAATGGCTACCATGGTGGGTTTTGCAGCAGCTTGCTCAGAGGTCCCAACACCGCTCCTCCCTACTGCTTGGGACGTCACCGGTATCCCCGCCTCCGTCCCCGCCGAATTCGTCGCCTCTGTCCCTGGCCCCGCCGAATTCGTCGCCTCTGTCCCTGGCCCCGCCGAATTCGTCGCCTCCGTCCCTATCCCCGCCGAATTCGTCGCCTCCGATCTCGGGTCAACAATGGCTTCCATTGAAGCCGAATTTGGGAAGATGCACAATTGGATTAGATCTAGACAGAAATCGGGGAGGAAGGATGTCGGACTTCCCAGATCTAGAAGACGGAAATTTGGGTTGGGAACGATGGAAGACGAAGAGGAGGACGAGCGCTCTACCCTTTTAACCTAGGTGAGAGCTCGTCCTAAACGAGTGCTCGTTTCAGACGAGCGCTCCTTTTGCCAGAGCGGCCCATTAAGGCCGAAAATGGGCCAATTTTTTGGGCTTAGTTCCGCTCTTGTAGGATTTTCGATCTTTTCAAAAGAGCGCTCTTTCTAAACGAGCGCTCTTTTCGGATGAGCGCCCGTTCAGGATATGTGTTGTGCGAAAACAAAAAAACCCGTGTGTATAAAGTTTCGCCTCAATGATCAAATTGGACGGAAATTGGGGTGAAGGTGCAAAGATCAAATTGGAGACTTACAAGACGATGGCTCTGATACCAGTTGATGCGTTTCGCCTCGCTACAAGGACCGACGTCTCGTATTCTGAATCCCGTCACGATCTTGAACGAACGATGGAGCGGAAGCAACAAAAAGTTAACACACAGGGTGCGCGGTTTGAGGGCGGAAGTACGTCGCTAGGATGCTAGAGGCGTCTTGAGATGGAATTGATTCCGACAAGCAAAACCTCAGAATGTTTGTGAGGCGATTGGAAGAAGGATAGAAGGGGTTGACGCAAGATGCCTATGGAAGAGAAACTCGATTCAACAAAGGCAAATTCAATTCAATTCAAGCGTAAACTGAAAATATGAGAGTCTGACAACTTTAATAGAAAGTAGATCTAAACCTCGAAACCCTAGGGAGAATGGGCCAAGCATGCAAGCCCAACCCATCTCGCTAATTAAATAAATAGCGGAAATATAAATAATACCAAATTAAGTAATTGTCTCACTTAAAAATCCGATAACATAATTAAGATAGAAACCCGAAGACCTGAGGCCTCGAAAAGACTCGCGATGGACTCGGTCTTACCCGCATCACCGCCAGTCGGAGCGCGACTTGGCCCAAGGGAGCGCGGTCGCGCTTTGAGGGGTTAGGCCGCGCCCGAGGGCGTCGACACATTGCGGCCGAAGCACGGTCGCGCTTCCGGTGTGCAGCCCGCACCCGTGGAGGTTGTTCTTCTGGTGGCGCGGTGCGGGTTCTTCGACAGGGTTCGTTGCCAAGGGGGACGCCACGGCTTGGGTAAACTCCGGTTCGCCTTGATCAATCTGGGTCTAGGACCGGATCGCATCACTTGCCCTTGTTGTTTTAAGCAACCTTATGTTTGGTAGATGGTTTAGTGATGTTGATTTGTATTTTCCTGTGGATCAGGTTCCTTAGGGGACAGTCATTGAAGGTATGCTCTCTTTCACCGCAACTTCCACATCCTTTGGGCCAATCCTCGAACCACACGTTGTATTCCTTTCATTGGCCTTCCTCATCAAGTGCTATGATTGTTTCTTTGGTGATTGAGTCAAGGTCAATGTTGACACAAATGCGGTTGTATGTAGGCCTCTCCTTGTTGATATCCTTTTCGTCGAATTTCAGAAAGCTGCCCATCCCATTTCCCTCCAATATAGTAGGCACTAAATCGGTAGTCATGTAGACTGAGGGGAGACGAGGGATTCGCAGCCACATATCGACATTATTTTGGGGTTCTATGTCTGAATAGAAGGAGGGTTTCCATTGTTTTAGCACCAGTAACTGCCCAAATATATGATAAGGACGTTTTTCCCACACTGTTTTTTGGTCTAACGGGTTAGAGAAACGGATTTCAAAGAACTTGTTTTGTTTGTTGAGCAGTTCAAAGCTCCCTTTCAAAATGAGGCGCCACTCATTTAGGAGCTTGGGTTTTAGTTTGGTATACTCGATCGGGTTTCCCAAGACAAAGGCTAAAAGAGATGAGTTTTTGGTTTGTTGGATGATTTCATAGGCTTTGGAGAGTTTTTCCTTGAAGATGGTCGGGTTTATCTTAAGCTTGGAGAGTTTTCTGTCTAAAGAAGACATGGTTTCCTTCCCTTTTGTTGTGGGATTTGTTTGTGATGGGGATGGTTCATTCTTATTTTTCTTCAAGTGTGTTGTTGCTGAGCTTTCCACTTCCTTTTTGCTTTCTTCTAACCTGTTGTTGTTGTTGTTGTTGTTGTTGTTGTTGATGTTGACCTTGTTGGACTTGTTATTGATGCTGTTTGGTGTATCCAAGGGATTCCTCATTGTTAGTTTTCTTTTGTTGGCTTGGGTCGGAGCATATTGCCTCCTTGTAGGTTTTTTCCCTTTCCCATTATTGTTGATACAATTGAGGGATTTTTGGGGCGATTTGGATATTTGAAGGTGCCACACTTGCAATCGAACAGAGATAGATATATATTGAGAAAGATGGAGGTATGGTGTGGAGGGTTTAATCCTCTACCAATCAAGTATATATAGAAAAGTGTAGCGAGAGTATTGGGTGATGGGAATCCAATTTTTGAAGTCTCAGTTTGGGTATATGTTGCGTACCTTACTGATTTGTAGAACTTTTCCGGTGGCGAGCCGCCCTGGTCAGAGGATATCAGAGCTATCACCCTCATTTCACTTCTCCTTTTGTTTCTCCTCTGTTTTCTCTGGTCGTCCTCGGGTTCAATTTTTCTTCGATCTCCTACTCCCCTTTTAGATTTCAAGGTAGAGACTGGTGGATTCAACCACCTTTTCAGTCGTCGTCTAGCTTTTCCTGCTTTGGGGCTTCTTCCTTGTACCTTATGCCTCTCCCACAGTCTGCGCAGACGCCAGGTGCGTGGTTCGCTTTTGCCTTTTTCCTTCTTTTTCCATCCTTTTGCTGGGCTATTTCGAACAGAGCGAACACCTCCGTCGCCATCGTTTTGATTGGGCGTGCAAACATGGTATCGTTGATAGGGGAGCTTATGTGGATAATATATCCTGGTGTCTATTTGAACTTTGCTCATATTAATTTCCGGATAATCTGATTTCTGGAATCCAAAAGTTAAGGTTTCTTTTCGTTTGGGAAGGAGGAGTGAAAAGGGGAAAGGGGACGTGCTTTGGGAGTGTTTTGGGTCATCGGGTTTTTTCTTCAATTATTTTTTAGTGTTGTTTCTGTTAGACAATATCGTAATAGTTTATATTGCTGGTGGTGATTTTTAAAATTCGTATTATTATTGATTCAAAGTTGATGTTTTATATTAGGATTTTTCTAATGTGTACCTATGGGCACACAATTGAATGTCTAATCTTTGTAAACCTGGATATTGTTTGTTAATTTTAATTTTTTTTAAAAGAGTTCATTAATTCAAATTTAGGGAATAGCCTTGACTAATTTCCCAAATTAACATTCTTATTAATCTACCCTAGTACAAATATAAAGCAAAAAATAAGTCTTTGTAAAAATTTGAGCCACATGGCAAATTTGAAATATTTTTTGATTTTTTATTTCTCATTTTTAATCCACTTCTACCTTAACCACTTCCCCACTATCTCAAAAACTACCATCCACTCTTTTCTTCTAAACAAATTAAAATTTTATAATTTTTATTACTAAAGAAAATAAGATTCAATCGTGAAAATTTATTTTAAATAGATATTTAAATAATAAGTTAGAAATAAAATTATTTTAAAATATACCCGTACAAGGTACGGGAATAACACTAGTATTAAATTAAGGCCCATGTTATGCACCACCCATAAAATTAGTATGCAACATTCAATTTATTAAAAATTATAAATCTAGTCCAAACATAATTTTCCTCCCTTTTCCACCTTCTCTAGTGTTTGCAACCCTAATTGAAATCTAAATGTCTCCATACTGTTATTTTTTAAAGAATGTCGAGTGACAACGAAAGAAGTTCTCAAGACGAATTACATAGTCGAGATTCAACGGTACGTGTACTAGACTACAATTATTCTACTAATTTTCGGAAGAATGTCGAATGACTTTATATAATCGTTTTTTCAATTTTCGGAAATATATATGCACGTGCGCAGATTGCGTGCAAAACAACTATGCACGCAATTAAGTGGTGTGCACAAACGCTTTGCACATCGAAAACTGGTGTGCACAATCGCTTTGCACATCGAAAACTGGTGTGCACAATCGCTTTGCACATCGAAAACTGGTGTGCATAAAGAAGTAGATCTTTGCACACAAAAGATTTGCGTGGACATATTTTATATCCAATTATCTGCTTCTTTATGCACACCAGTTTTCGATGTGCAAAGTGATTATGCACACCAGTTTTCAATGTGCAAAGCGTTTGTGCACACCACTTAATTGCGTGCATAGTTGTTTTGCACGCAATCTGCGCACGTGCAAATATATTTTCAAAAATTGAAAAAACGATTATATGAAGTCACTCGACATTCTTCCGAAAATTAGTAGAATAACTGTAGTCTAGTATACGTACCGTTGAATCTCGACTATGTAATTCGTCTTGAGAACTTCTTTCGTTGTCACTCGACATTCTTTAAAAAATAACAGTATGGAAAAATTTAGATTTCAATTAGGGTTACAAACATTAGAGAATGTGGAAAAGGGAATAAAATTATGTTTGGACTAGATTTATAATTTTTAATAAATTGAATGTTGCATACTAATTTTATGGGGCGTTGGATAGTTGGTATGTAAATTAATGATATGCTTTTGGAGGAATTCAGGAGGCCAATTTTCATTCCCCTGTGCTGGAGAGTGTGAGTGGTGGCCAATTTCGCATCCTAGCTATAACCCTCGCCGTTTCGCCGACTGCTGACCGACCCACCCGCTTTCGTAAAGTGTCTCGTCTCTCGCAAACCAAGGTGGATTGCAGGACCATCGCCCTGCTATTGTCCTTCAGTCCACAAACAATTTAAAGGTAGCATGGTTTTGTAGTTCTCTCTGTAGCCTGTATGTTATGTAATATACTACTACATTTCAACCGAGATTTTCATGCTTTTCATATTAATTATCTCCGACGACCTTTCTAGAATTTGTAGTGAAGAAGGGGCATGAAAATTGCAATGACAAAATTTGTGTCTTTCTCACGGACACTTCGCAACTGTGTGTCTTCCTCATCAATCAGGGCAGTCAAACAAATTCACGCCTTGATTCTCACTCAAGGCCTCGTCCCTAATGTTACCATTTCAACCGATCTAGTGCTTGCGTATTGTAGATGCGCTCATCTTAAACACGCCCGCAGTGTGTTCGACGAAATGCCCGAGAGAAGCATGCACTCTTGGAACATCCTTATCTTTTCCTATGCTCACCACTCGCTTTTCTCCGATGCTATGTACGTGTTTGTTGAATTCCTGAAGTTGGGTCTTCATCCAGATCACTATACCTTGCCTGCAGCTCTTAAGGCGTGTGCAGGGACTCGGTGTTTTGATCTTGGGACAAATCTTCACAGTTGGGCTGTGAGAACTGGGTTTGAAGGGTTTGTCGTTGTGGGTAGTTCTCTATTGGACTTCTACATGAAGTTTGGGGATGTGGCTGGTGCTAGGAGGGTCTTTATGGGCATGCCTAGCAGGGATTTGGTTGTTTGGAATATGATGATTTCTGGTTTTGGAAAAGCTGGTTATTTTGCAGAAGCTTTGGATTGCTTTAGAAGTATGATTAGGGAAAGGGAAGAATTGGATAATATGACTATTCCAAGTGTTTTGGATGCTTGTGGAGGGGCTGGGGACTTGATTAAAGGGAAGGAAGTTCATGGGAAGTTGGTGAAGTGTTCAGCATTTGTTGGTGACGTTGCAATAGAAAATGCGCTGATTGATATGTATTCCAGGTCCGGCTGTTTGCCTGACTCAGAAAATGTTTTCAAGTACATGCGGAAGAGAAATTTAGTTACATGGACCACAATGATTTCTTGCTATGGGCATCATGGGAAAGGCAAGGAAGCTTTAGCTCTCTTTGAGAAGATGCAAGAGTATGGACTTAAACCTAATAGTGTTACGTTAACAGCAGTTTTGTACAGCTGTAATCACTCAGGTCTTATAGATCAAGGTGAGGTAATTTTCAATTCTATGAAACAGAAGTATGGCTTTGAACCTACCATGGAGCATTATGCTTGCATGGTAGATCTCTTGGGTCGCTGTGGGCATCTGAAGGAAGCATTTGAATTGGTTGGAAATATGAAAGTAGCTCCAACAGCTAGCATTTGGGGTGCCATGTTAGGCTCTTGTGTGATGCACAAGAATATTCAAATTGCAGAAATTGCAGCTAATTATCTTTTCATGTTAGAGCCAAGAAATTCCAGTAACTACATAGCATTGTGCAGTATATATGATTCTCTAGGAATATCTGATGGTGTCTTAAGGATAAGAAGTAAGATGAGGAATTTGGGCTTGGTTAAAACTCCTGGGTGTAGCTGGATTACTATTGATGGAAGGATCCATAAGTTCTACCAAGGGGACTTTTCACATCATTTGGCTAAGTTGATACGCGAAACACTGGATGCACTCACAGAAGCAATGAGGTTGAGCAATCAGTTAATAGAAAGGAATTCTTAACTTTTCTTGTTTCCCCTTCTATATGTTTGGTGTAGTTCTGTTCTTGGTCAATCATGAAGACACAGCTTGGATAAGCTATGTGCTTATGCAGGATGAGAACTCATGTAGATGATTCCTTGTTGAATTAATTAACAATGATAACCTCAGAATAAATTGGCATTTTGGCAATTTGTTGACTGGCTGGTGTAGATGGAGATGAGTGTTAGGGAAGTAGCTCTAGTTTTTGGTGATAAGGGTGTGTTTGATTTCTTTTCGGGCTCTGCTATAGGTTTCTGAGGTAGTGTGTTTATGGATATAGAGTGGTCTACGATCAGACGATTTTGCCCATTGATTTAGCCTTAAAGGTGGCAGCCGTTATCAGCTTCGCCAACCGTATTAAACGAGCTTGAGTGGCGGTCAAAGGAAAATTGAACTTCTGAGTTTTTGAGACTTGCTTTGTACTTTGAAGATGCAGTTCTCAGGGCTGGGATTGTGTTGTTTGATGATGCTGGCTTGTCGGCTTCATGGGATCTACATATTTTTGCTCAACCTGCTATTTTGCCCCATAAGTGGATTATTCAGGTTTTTAAAATTTTAGGTAGCTAATCTCAGGGAGCCTTTTCAGTTTGTTCCATCGCTTTAGTCCATGAATCTTGATCGTATGGTTGCACATGTATAATGCTACACAAGTGTTGGCTTTCAGATCTGTGAGATATTTGGAGCCCGCATATAAGAACTTAAAATGATTATGCGTTCTGATCCATATTCTGTTGTAGGCTATTCAATGCTTGAGGTTAGAAGCACCCTGGATAAAATATTTATGCAAGAATTTGATAGACCTTGTAAGTATTGTACATAATGTTTCTCACAAATATGTTATAGCAAACATCTGATGCGATCATTTGCATCTCTATTGATGTTATTTAAAGTCAAGTTGATAGACTTTGTCAGTATAGTATATAAGCCGGACCTGGAGCTTATCCTTCCACTCCTTAAATCCTTTCAGCTCGACTTCTATGTGAGCTTTTGAGTTGATAGGAATTTTATCGATCGTTGAATACGAATTATTTTGAAATCAATTATTGATTATGGTGACATTGGTGAAATGATGCAGGAAATACGATGGGCTCATTCTCCATTATGACCGGACTCCCAATTACGTTTAATAGCCCTGGGATACTGCATCAGCAGCAGGTATTGTTCTTCTTCAATTGGTTCTAATTTAATTGAAGGAAGTCTCTGAAATTTTACGTTGAGCAGATATTAAATTGCAACTTTCAAGTTAAGTTTTTATAAGAACAAGAAACAATTTTGCAAATGGAAGTTACTTATGAACAAGGTAGGTGAAATTCTCATATGGTCCAGTATTGTTTATAATAATGTGATTTAAAATCATTATATTACTGGATTCTGCTTTATTGGATTGGGGACCGGAAAATGGATCTGAATTACACGAATAAGGGATGCATCAAGCATGTTTGAATATTACCTGCTATGAGTCATTCATGAGAATCTCAACACATATTCTGGTTTCACTTTTTTCTCTGCAGTTCGTATATGATATGATAGACTACATGACAAATTTGATTTGAAGGCTGTTGACTTACATGATTAGATCTCTTTTAATCTTACGATTTTAAGGGTGATTAGAACTCTGCATGATTGCTATAACCCTCAAAGACCTGTTCATGACTTCTGTTTGATTAGTGTCTGAAGTTGGATTAGAGCTGTAGAACTGCTAGTAAATGTAAGGTTTGGAGATTCATTAATGTTGTAAGTTTATTGCAGGTCAAACACGGTCGGCTTCAGTTTGAGAGGGCAAAATATCCACTTCTCATCCTTTGTTGGACGAAGGGACCCAGAAAAGAACCATCAACTAAGAAACACGAGGCAAATCCCCAAAATGTAGATCTCCCGCCTGTGTTACCAAAGAAGAAAAAGAAACCCTTCCCTGTTCCAATACAGATAATCCAGAGGAATGCAAGGGCTGACAAAAAGCTTGCACAACTGGGAGTAGAAAAGCCGCTCGAGCCTCCCAAAAATGGATTGTTAGTCCCTCAATTGATTCCTGTTGCATATGAAGTTGTAGATGCTTGGAAGAATTTAATTAAAGGAGTTGCTCAGCTCTTGCATGTCATTCCAGTTTGTGCTTGCAGGTGAATTGCATTGCCCATTTTTCACTATCAACAATTAGTCATTTGCATTGACAGCCTTTAAGAAACTGAAGGCAAATAACTAAATATCTTTCCTCTATTAAAATTTTTGTAGCGAGTGTCCTGAAGTTCTCGTGGCTTCTTCTGGTCACCGCATCCAGGACTGCGAGGGTCCCACGAGCAGAAAACGAAAAGGCTTTCATTCTTGGATCAAGGGTTCAATCACTGATGTGCTCATCCCTATTGACACATACCACTTATTTGACCCGTTTGGCAGGCGGGTCAAGCATGATACCCGGTTCGACTATGACCGGATCCCAGCACTCATTGAGCTTTGCATTCAAGCTGGCGTTGATCTCCCTGATTTCCCTTCTCGCCGCAGAAATCGACCCATACGAATCATTGGCAAGAAAATAATAGACCGAGGTGGGTTTCTTCAGGAGCCTCCAAAACCCGAAACCTCGGTTTCATCACTCACCGAGCTCGACACCCTAGGTGCTTTATCTCGTTACCCACCTCCAGATGCATCAGAAATTCCCCAAATTGCACAGGAAACGATTGAGGCTTATGAGACTGTTGCATCGGGGGTGAGGAGGTTGATGGGAAAGTACTCTGTCAAGGCATGTGGGTACTGCCCGGAGGTTCACGTGGGCCCATGGGGGCATGACGCTAAGCTTTGTGGGGCGTTTAAGCATCAGTGGAGGGACGGTAAGCACGGTTGGCAGGACGCTATTGTTGATGAGGTTTTCCCTCCTAATTATGTGTGGCATGTTCGAGATCCGAAAGGCCCGCCATTGGTTGGTGCCTTGAAAAGCTTCTATGGAAAGGCTCCTGCCATTGTGGAGTTATGCATGCAGGCCGGTGCTCGGGTTCCCAAAAGGCACTTGCCCATGATGAGGCTTGACATTGTCCTCCCTGAAAGCGAGGAGGCGAGGCTAGTGGCTTGACTAGGCTTGAGGGATTTTTGAGTATTTGAATTATGGCTGATCTTAGTGAAATGGACTCTCTTGCTTGCTCTCTGTTGGTGAGTGTATAGTATCTTTCATGTATCTTAGTAGTTAGCACTAGGAAAAAAAAGTGTTCTTATTTCTTTTGGCTTAGTAGTTATGTAATGATAAAATATAGCGTTGTTCTCCCCCATGATTACTCACAGATTTAAATATGAAGGGTATACAAAATGAATATAGTTTTTTTTTTAATATCACGTCATCATCATTAATTATTCTGAATCTCCTTTTCTAGCTTTCTCTGATTTTAGGGGCTCATTCTGCAACTTAACCAACTTTCCTTTGAAGTTTGCAAATGTTGCACAATTAGCTGTGTAATTTATTATTATAGTAGAGATTATCTCAAAATATTCTCAATCTAATATCCCTTGCCTCCATTGTATCAATCATTCACTAATTGCTCTTCTAGTGCTGCGATGATAACTTGTGGAAACTGGTTTCATTTCTTCTATCGTCCATTTCTTTGTTTTTGTAGATTTTAGCTTTTAATCTCGCCTTCATCAAGGATAATGTCCAATTGTCCATCAATTTCTAAGAAAGGAAGGGGTCCTCTGTTTTTTTTTCCTCGCGATATGATATTATTTCTTGCTTTGGTTCTTGACCTCATTTGATGGGCACAAAAGAAGTTAAATTTGGTGGGGGGAAAACCACGAGAACAAAGCTATGTGGGCCACTGGCCCTTGACAGGCTGACATACCTTGTGCTTTTAATCCGCTGAAAACGGGCATTTGCCTTGCCTGCCCTCTTTGTTTCATGCAGACTTTATGTATCAACTTTTACCTATCTAATTGTCTTCTGCTTCGTTTGCCAGAGCAGTTGGATTCTGTGAAAATTCAAGAGTTTGGTCTCTTGCAGATGTCTCCATCTCTCTCTGAACCTTCGGTTTCTTCTGATGAAAATAACATTGAAGGCTGGATTAATATGGCCTATGAGAGTCTTTGCTGAAAACTGGAAAGAACTTTTGGCTTGTGAAGTGCTAAACATGGGTTTTTATCCATTTTCTTGACTTTTCTGCTCCGGAGTAATTTTCTCTCTTCCTAATTCCAGTTTAGGTGTAAACTGGGTAAATCTGGGCCTTGTCTCTGAGTAAATCTCTGTTAAATTTGAGTCTAACTCTGTCCAGTTGTGTAGGCTGGACAGACAAACAAACATAAGTTTCTTCCTTTGCCATGTGGAAGATTCTTCCAATTTCAAATCCAAATGCTTTGAAAGGGGGAAAGTGGGGAAAAGCTCTAATATGTCCAAAATCTTACTCTGAGCTCATTACCACCACACACTACCCTACGTGGAATAAATCCCTAAACTGATGAATGTACCCTTGTTTATATCATTAATAACTACAATGCCATTCTTTCCTGAATGCAAATCTCACCCTTTTGGATGTTTTATAGTAATATCAAAGCTGGGCTTCTGATTCCTGATCATAATGGAAGCCTAAAAAGGTCATTTCCCGAGGTTGGTGATGTTCAAGTTCTTTTCTTCTTCATGCATAACAGAGCTACAGGCTCCAGCTCTCATATAATTGTAGTTTGTAAATGTATAGGTGGGGAACAAAAGTGGGGAAATGGTTCCTCTAAATTAATCAAGTGGATGTGAGAATTCAAAAAGGTGATATTATTCAAACCTTTCTGATTGCACTCTATTTCTGTACCTTCATAGGCATAGTTTATTAACCCGTTGTCTGATGGAGACCTGAGAATGATAAAGGCTGATTGCTCAATCTCTGTCATGGTGGAGCTTCATCAAGATAAAACTCCATTGAAGTACCTTTGGCATGTCATCTAAAGAAAAGGAATTCCTCTCTGCTGCTGCCATGAAGAGGACTAGCGAATGGTTTGCTTAAATTTTGCAATTGTTTATTATTTGTCTGTCCTATAGATGTTTCCTATTCTTAACTTGTACTTCTGGTTTGTAATTTGTAATATTTCAGGATTTTCTCTCAGGAGATCCCTAGTGACATCACTGTTCACGTTGATGGTGCTTCCTTTTCATTACATAAGGTGATTCTAAATTTTTTTTTTTTGTGTGTGTATGGTTGTTTTGGATTCATATAGTCACAATAAACTATCAACTAAAACAAAATATAAGGTCAATAAAAGAATATAATTGCATCCATTAAGAAAAGAATAAAATTCGAGACTATATAATTGCTAAGATTCTTTCTTTATATGCCAACTGCAGTTTCCCTTAGTGTCAAAGTGTGGATACATCAAAAAATTAGTATCAGAATCCGCTGATGCTGATCCTCAGGATATTGAAATTTCTGATGTCCCTGGTGGAGCTGAAGCTTTTGAACTTGCAACAAAGTTCTGTTATGGAGTTAACTTTGAGATAAGCATAGACAACATTGCCATGCTACGTTGTGTGGCAGAGTATCTTGGGATGACTGAGGATTGTGCTATTGGAAACCTCATAGGAAGAACTGAGGGTTACTTGACCGAAGTGGTACTTCAAAGTCTCTCTGCAACTGTTTCTGTTTTACATGCGTCAGAAATTCTCCTTCCTTTGGCGGAGAATGTTAAGCTGGTGAGCCGCTGCATTGATGCTATAGCTTATCTGGCTTGCAACGACACGCAATCTGGTCTATCGGGAAGGCCTGAAGCTACGAATACATATGTATCTCACCAAAATCCCATTGTGGATTGGTGGGCTGAGGATTTGACCCTTCTCAAGATTGATTTCTTCCAACGCGTTCTTATTGCAATGATGTCTAGAGGGTTCAAGCAATATGCTCTTGGTCCAATCCTCATGCTATATGCTCAGAAATCTCTTAGAGGTTTGGTGAGATATCTTTATCCCAAATTCTGAAAATTGTTTGTTTCTCGAAAAGCTTAGGCCTTGTTTTTTTGATGATTTGTTTTGGCTAAGAAACTGAAAATGCACAAAATATATTATACATCCATTCAGAATACAATGTCATTTTAGCTTTCTAATCTTGTTAAGAATCTCCGTCATTTTGGAGTGTTAGGCAATGAATTATCGGTGAGTTGTGAGGTTTAATATTGAACACTGCACATATTGATTCTTTACATGCAAATTCTCTTTATTCATCGGGTCCAAATGAGGTGGGTATTTAATTAAATTATAAATTTTAGGAAAAGTTTAGAATGTTTTAGTTCTTCACCTAATGGACCTAGGTGAAGAACTAAATTTCAGTTATTATTGTCACATAGCTAAATTTCAGTTTTTCTTGGGTCTATCGGGCGTACCCCTTTCCCTTGGGCAGGGTTACCCCCATCTTGACCCCCAGATTCCCGCTGTAGCGGAGCCTCACTGGGTTAATGATGATGATGACCTAATGGACCTAGGATAAATGACTTTCTTCGGTGAATGCTCTCAGCTTTTCTGGTGTGAACTCTTCTAGTGATTTTATATGCTCTTTTGTTCAAATAAACATCAAGAATGTTCTGTTAAAATTTTTAAGACAAAGAAAAGGTTTGTTAAAATGCATGAAACAGCCTACTTTTTACTATGTACATGGGAAGAAACTTTGATACATATGTAGTATTTCTTCTTTTATTCTCTGGAACAGGATGTCTTTGGGAAGGTGAAAAAGAAGATGGAGCCTGCAGAAGAGCACAAGAAGAGGGTTGTATTAGAGACCATAGTGAGCCTTTTACCCAAGGAGAAGAATGCGCTATCTGTTAGCTTTCTTGCTACATTGCTCCGTTCTTCAATATATCTTGAGACAACGGTTGCTTGTAGGCTTGATTTGGAGAAGAGAATGGCTTTGCAGCTAGCACAGGCTGTTCTTGATGATCTACTAATCCCTTCTTATTCTTTCACTGGAGACACAATGTTTGATGTGGATACTGTCAAAAGGATCATGATGAACTACCTTGAATATGTGCTGGAAGGAAATCATATGTGCTTTGGTACTGTGGAAGAATATGTTTCTCCATCTTCATCTGACCTAGAGAGGATTGGCAAGCTAATGGAGAATTATCTTTCTGAGATTGCTTCTGATAGGAACCTGACTGTCCCCAAATTTGTTGGTATTGCTGAACTTATCCCTGAGCAATCAAGGGCTACAGAGGATGGGATGTATAGAGCTATAGACATCTTCTTAAAGGTGCACATTCTTCACCTTACTTGGACATTAAGTTATAATTTTTGGTTGAAATACTTGGACATTAAGTTGATCTACTAAAAGCATCATGGGAGACTATCACTGAGTACTTAAGGGCTAAGGCTATGTTTGGATTGCACCATTTAATACATTATTTGACATTAAATTGCATCAAATCCTGAATTATCATCATGCACTAAATGGTGCAATCCAAATGCACCATCACGGCATACCTAGATCAATGAATTTAGTGGACCTTAAAAATACTCATAATGAAACCATATATATGACTTTGTAAGCTGTTTTTAATGTGTTAACGATGGCAACGATGTATGAAATCAAATCTCTTGCTTCTTCCTCTTGTGTCTCTCTCTTATTTGATTATAACTTGCACTATCATCTCTGCAGTACTAAGTACTAAGAACATCTATAGATTCAAAATTCATTATCACATACTAATATTTTTTTTCCAAATTCTTAAAATTTACTGCCTCTGTACACTAAAGATTGTCATTTTAGTCTTTGACACAATTATTAAGGTGTTTTAAAACACTACAAACGTTTTTTAAAATTTATAAATTATCAACTATCCACCTCATTTCTAGACAAAGAATAAAGAGAATTTGCATTAAAAGAGTCAATATGTGCATTTTTTTTTCAATGACAACCTCATAACTCACCGATAGTAAAACCTTACCTAAAACTCTACAAAAAAAACATTTTCTAACAAGTTTATAGGGCTAAAATTTCTATCTTTTTTGAGCGGGGGTAGTAGTAAAATAACTTGTAATTGAGTATTTATGCAGGCTCACCCAGATGCAAGTGATATAGAGAGGAAGAAAATCTGCGGCTTGATGGACTGCCAAAAGCTATCTAGAGAAGCCTGTGCTCATGCCGCCCAGAACGACCGCCTACCTGTCCAAACTGTAGTTCAAGTTCTTTATCACGAGCAACAACGCCTCCACAACACCATGAACTCCAATGGTGGTCTAGATTCCTCTCCTTCAAATCCCACTACAAACACTCAAAAGATGGTATCTTTATACTCCAGCACTGACCATAATCATAATCGCCCAGTCTCTAATGAGATAGAGACCTTGAGAAGAGAGAATGAGGATCTCAAGATGGAGGTATTCAAACTGAAGATGAGATTAAAAGAAATGGAGAGATTAACATCAAATCCAGTGACTCCTTCTGTTTCAAGTCCAACTGCTAGTAGCAACAGCCTATCTTCATCATATGCTAATAAGCCTCCTTTGCCTAGGAAGTCTTTCATGAACTCAGTCTCAAAGAAGCTCGGAAAGCTTTATCCTCTCATAAAGGGTGATGCAATAGCTCCGCCAAGTGGCAAGGCTCGTAATAAACCCAGCAGGGATCGTCGCCATTCTGTTTCATGAGGAAGCCTTGGCTTGGCTTGGCTTGGTTAATTGGTTTGTTACTCTCTCCTAATTTTTTGCTTATTTTCTTCTCCAATTTTTTGTGTGTGGTTTGTATCTGTGTACTATTAGACTTGTTAATATTGTGCTCATAATTTGTGTATGGATATAAGACTAAATTACTGAATGGTGAACCGGTGATATATGAATTTGGTGATAAATGTATATATATGCTTGGTGTTTCTTATTGAATGCTTCCTTTATGAATCTTGTATCAATTGAATAGCTTTTATACTCAAATAGGAAGCTGACGTGATGGATTTTATTACTTCAAAATTATGGAGTTTTGCTAGGGCCTGATTAGATGCATATTTATCAATATTTGGTAGGGACTGTAAAGAGGCCTCTCAATATATTCCTATAGTAAGAAACACAACAAACTGTTGAAATATTTGGTAGGCCACTTGAGAGAGGGAGGGAGGGAGGGAGGGAGGGATCTATGGGAAATTCAGGTAATTCCATATGTAATTTGTTTCAAGAGAATCCAGAAAGTCTTTTATTTAAGCTATTCTGGATTCCTTCGTTGGCTGCATTTAATTGGAATTATAAATAGCTCAGAAAATTAAATTGTGCAAATGTGGGAGCCTGGTACTAGTATTAGTGTTGCCTTAATTCATTTGGTTGATTTTCTGCATTATTTTCAGTGGTAGAGTTTGAAACTATAAAGCTAGTGGATTGTCAGCTAAGAATGATTTTGGTTGTATACTTTTGGAATTTTAGTGGGGTAACAGGTGCTTCTACATTAATTGAATGGTTTTTCTAGTGGATTGTATGATTTAACAGCTTTTGTTTTGAAGCTAGCAGTTTTATACTGTCGCCTGTATGCTGTTTGCTATTATATTATATTGTCTGTTTTTTTTTTTGTACAGATAGATTGTGTCTTTTGAAGACTGTACTCATATTGTGTATAGAGGGTTCAAAATAAAACTTGTGCATTATAGAACATGGTATGATTGAGGATATCTGACATTTGCATCTCAACTTTTCTTCTTTACATCTTGTGCAGTAAAATTTTTATTACTGCTCAAGAGAAGAAAACACAGTTACCACTTTTATCCAACTTTTCTGTTTGTTCAAGTAGAAGAAATCATGAATGCTATGAAAATGAACTTTATGATGACTAGAGTAAAAGAAAAGGAATGTGTCGATTGCAACTCTGAATACCTTGAATTCCGAAAGTACAAAGTATTTCAGAACTTCTCTTGATCTCAAGTCTTGTGACAGTAGAGCAGACGTTGTGTACGTATCCTTTGACAATTAAAAATGACTTCTTAACAATTTTTGGTAAATCCATGTGATGGAATTATAAATAGAAGAATCAACTTTGTCTGCTTATTGCAGTCTTAGCATACAAATTTGGCTTCAAGACATCATGTGAACTCTGAAGATTATTGAAACTATATAATTAATATGTATCTTTGATCTGAGTCCAAGCAAGTTCCGGTCCGGTCTTGGACCGAGAACCGACTGGACCGGACCCAGACTTATTAAAGTCTTAAGTAAAATAAGAAAGTGTTTAATTAGAAGGGTTTGACATAATTTAAAAAGATATATTACGATTCAATATGGTCCGGGTGGACAGTAACCCATAAACCTCTTAAATAATGGATTGTGGACTGGACCTTAACGATCACACTCCGGGTTTACAATATAGTCCAATTTTGAACAGCCCTAGCAAGTCCAAATCTTATGATACTATGATGTATCAGATATTTTGATGGATTTGAGGCAATGAAAGAGGTCAAATTTTACACAGCACAGATGTCCTAATCACAATTAGATCAAGAATATAAGAAAGATTCCACACAAGCATCAAATTAGCTGGATTAGTTGGCATGTCACTAAAATCTTCAACCATTTTAACACCAACCCATGAGGAATTAGAAAAAACAAAGAGGGCTTCACATTATATTCTAAACAAATAAAAAGAAATCAAGTCAACTTTAAGCTTAATGGTTGAAAAAGCCAAGGTAAGTGCTTCTCCATCCTCTCTTGTCTAAGATGCTCCTCCCCAAGATTCATCTGCCTTCCATTATTCCTCAAAGGAGTGAAATTCCATGACGACGAATTAGACGAAGAAAAGTTATGCTCAGAGTTGGGTCTCTTGGATTTGTAAACTGAGGGTCCTAGAGTTAGCTGAATCTCACTCTCATCTATTGGTGATCCTAATCCCCCTCTGTTGTAATTTGAATCTGCAACAGCTTGTGATCCCCCACGATGATGATGATGATTATGATGATCAGGTTTATTCGAACCGTTAACCTGATGATTCCTTGAGATCCATCTGACATCTTGATCCTGTCGGATTGTATTCGTCGTGTCCATGTTGCTCATTAGATGTTTTTGAACGCGGTAGAGACGATGAAGTTCATATACCTGAGGATTCACCATTTTTGTTTTGAAAAAAAGGTTAGGATCTTGAACTAAAAAGCAAAATTCAAAAAAATAAAAATTCATGATCTGTAAGATCATTAATTACCTGTTCTCTGAATATTTTTTCATGCTTTAACATTTCCATTTTCATCAACTCCTTATCATAGGACTTGAAAAGCTTCTGATCCATTTTCAGCAAAAGAGAAAACCAAACCGAGAAATCGTCGACTAGAATAAACCTGAAAACCAAACCTTAGATATGTTAACATGATGAGGGAATCTCTTTGATGAAACCAGAAAACAAGCTGGTCCAATGATATACTCAAAACTTTATATTATATGATGACCACAGCAAATTTCTATGGTGAACACAACAAATACTGAAATATCTTTGTATCATGTTAGGG
Source organism: Fallopia convolvulus (assembly GCA_964016875.1). NCBI lineage: Eukaryota > Viridiplantae > Streptophyta > Magnoliopsida > Caryophyllales > Polygonaceae > Fallopia > Fallopia convolvulus. The sequence goes on from OZ024719.1 coordinate 17,115,324, forward strand.
ACCATCAGTTGTTTCAACCACTAGCCTACACATGTAACAACTCAACTGAAGTATCCACTCTACTAGCTAGTATTACAATACAACTATACAATTAATAACAACAGCATAATCAACCTCATCATGTAACCCAGCTCAAGCAAGTCTAGGGTCGAGTTATACACACCCTTAATTACCCGAAACACGAGTATCTAGATTAAAAAGTATGACTAGCAAACACACAACCCATGTCACAAACTAAAGCCAAACAACAACAATTAACTATACAACAATGTACGTAAATGTTTATGTAATAATTAATTACTTCTATGAGATGATAATGTCATGTAATCCTCTTGAAATAATCAAAAAAGAAAAAGAAAGATAAATTGTCATCTTACCTGTAAGACCAAGACCAGCTGAGATGATAAAATCTTTACTCCCACAAGCTAAGGTTGGCTAGTTAGAAAGAAAGATTTATATATTATTAAAAAAAGGGTTCAAGTGTTCTTAACAAAATTGAAGGGTGGTGTATGTTTGAGTGATCTTGTAAGATTTACTCAAAATTCAACAGCTTCAGGTTGTATATATAAGCTGCATGCAAGCTAAGGGAATATATGGCAGATCAGATTGAACTGTTGAGGGAATTACTTAATTAAGGAAAACAAAAACAAAGGGTGAGGAATTCAAGATGCCCACTTTCACACAAAACACAGAAATCAAAGCGAGTGTTTGGATTTTGGGGGATTAGGGTTTTCTTTTACTCTTTTAGATAGAAGCATGCCGAACAAAACTCCAGTGGGCTTCAGCCAATGTGGTTCAAGATTTATGATGATGATGCCTCAGACAGCTCCAGCAATGCAGGTATTAATTATTAATTATATAATTGTAAGATTAAAAAACAATTAATCATCATTATCAGCACTTTAAACTACAATGGGCGGTACCATGATAGTATAATGCCTTGATCTGTCTTGATTATTGATCGATTACATATTATATCATATCACTATGAGTTTTGCAAACAGATTAATTAGCTGATTCATTGGTTTATTAATGTGGGGTTTAATTAATTAATGGACTTATAGTCAACAAGGGAATAACAGCTTAGCCTTGCTAGAAGAACTAGGGAGAATCACATGCATGATGCATCCCCTATTATTTGTATAATACATGGATGTGTGTGATCTGATATTTCAATCTCAAATAGTTGTCGTTGTCTCGAATCATTTTAATTAGTTATCTATTATTAATCAGTTTAGTAGCTAGGTTGAATGGATTCATTAATATCATTCACAAAAAAAAATTAACCAATTTCCTATGATATATAGAATATAAGGACTTCAAAATGGGAAAAAAAAATTGTGACATTGTATAATTATAGTGTGAAATATACTTTATCTTAACCTTAACATGATCAGAAAACTTGATGCGATTGATCGATCGAATCCAAGTTATCATATATATATGGACGATTACTTTTGATCTAAAATTTCTTTTTGGGTCAAATGATTTCATCTTTCAAGTTATGATTTTCATCATGAAACTTAATTAGTATGATCGATTAATTAGATCGAGTTAGATATTAATACATCTTATACAGATAGATTAATAAATAATGGCAATTATTATGAAGTAATACAAGAGGAACATGGTGCGTTGGCATCACGCCTGGCCTAGCCGACACATAGATCCTCAACCGTACGATCAGAGATCACAGTACAACTAAAATCGAAACTCCCCAACCCTTCAAATGATCGATCTCAATTAGTGCTATATTATCTGTTTCTTACAAATAAATCTTGATTGATAGATTGTGACAAAAAGTCAATTAAGACATGAACATATTTCATATTTACATATATGTATCGATGCACATGTAATGTTGGCGTAGATTGAGTGCATGTCATTATATTAGACTTGCACAGCTCTATCTCCCTTAAACAAATTTAACCAGCTAGCTCGACTCAATATGTATGTTACAACAAAAACAACAACAACTACATCTATCTAGTTGGATCTCCGTAGTATGGTACGGAATCATCTGAGAGTCGAGATGTATGTATCCTTGCCCCGGGTGTAAATCGGGAAGGTATGTACGGTGGGCCCAAACCAAAGGAAAACCAAACGAAAAGGAAAAGGCAAAGACTAGAAAGGGGCAGAAAGGAGGGCGAAAAAGAAAAAGTAAAAAGTACACAGAAAACCGAAACACAAGGAAAGAAACTAAAAGGGAAGAAAAAGGGTAAGAAGCCCCCTATGGATCAACTCGAACTATCGATCTGCCACTATGATCATCTCCCTCCATTGGTCACTGCACAGGGTCAACCCTGCTAGGATTGACAAGTAGGAGAGGTCATGCTTTATGACTTCAATCTAGCTCTTTTTCGGCCTGCCTCTTTCCCCTCGAAACTCACTAGAGATTAGACTTTTGATCCTTCGTACTTGAGCTTCTTGAGGCCTCCTTTGTATGTGGCCAAACCATCAAAGTCTCGTTTTTCGAAGCTTTTCCCCTAAGTTGGTCACTCCCACCTTGTTCCTAATCACCTCGATCCTGATCTTATTTAGTCTCGTGTGCCCACACATCCATCTCAACATTCTCATCTCCGCTACCATCAGCTTCTGCTCTTGCACCTTTGTGATCGGCCAACACTCTACCACGTACAATACCGCTGGTCTAACAATTGTTTTATAGAATTTTCCCTTGAGTTTGAACGGGACCTTTTTGTCACATAGCACTCCACAAGAGCCCCTCCACTTCTGTCATTTAGCCTATCACGCCAATCACCACGACAACACTATCCATATATAACTCGCATCACAATTCATTTTACCTATTATAGTTAATTTGTTATATTATATTGTGTAGATAAAATATAAAAGACCTTGGGGCCTAAGTCTATGTAAAACCCTTGTATCCTTCCTTTGATTACATTAATGAGATTAGATTTTTACCGTAAAAAATATTTTTATGCTATCGAAGTCATTATTACCATATCTACAAATTTTGCCCTAGTTCTTGGTCGCTTCTCTATTGCTCGACAGTTACTCCTCTTCCACAAAACAACCACCAACAGTAGCCATGACCGATCCAAAAGAAGAATCAAGCAAAGGGATTAGACCCCCCCCCCCCAAATTCTCCTTATTATATCCATCCCCTCGGATCATCCCAGTATTAAGATTTGTCCAGTTCTTCTTCGAAGGGATAATTATCAAGAATGGGAACTTAGCTTGTGTGATGTTCTTTGAGCAAAGTGCAAACTCAGTTCCATTGATTGTTCAATTGCACAATTAGAAGATCTCGACTACATGGACGACTGGTGGAGTACGTGTTAGATTTATGCTCGGCGGATGGATAATTTAGTCCATTGAAGACTCAATTAGGTCTACAATCACCTATTTTGAAATCGTAAAAGAATTGTAGGATGATTTAAAGCAACACTAGGTTGATGATCTTACGAGAGAACAAGAAGAAGAAAGGATTCATCAATTCTTGATTGGTCTTGATGATATTTACGGTATGGCTCAATAAAATATTCTCGCTCAAGATCCATTGCCATCATTGAACAAAGCCTATGCTTGATAATACAAGATGAAAGACAACGTCTAGTCACCAAATCCCGCAAAGACAAGGCTGCCCAAGAAGGTCGTGACAGTGGTGAGGATAGAAAAAATTATGAAAAAAGCCCGAGCAGGATAGTTGTAACTCAAATCGCCAGAGCTCGGTTGGGTGAGGTTATGAACGAAGCCAAGGAAATAGACCCTAGTGTACTAATTGTGAGAAACATGGGCATGAAGTTTGGTCTTGTTTCAAAATCATCATACAGTTGTCAAGGGAGTGGGGTTTAATCTCCTCTTATTGTTGTTCAAGACACCACTCGTTGTTCAATACTATGCGCAAACTAAAAGCATTCGTGTCTCCTTATCTAATTCATCAAGGTCATCATGGACGTCCTATCCCATAGCTGATTATGTTAATTGTAATCAAATTTCGTCCAACCATATTGCTTTTATTATTGTTGTTGAGTTTGTCACATAGTCGAGCACATTTCAGGAAGCCGCTCGTAGCCTTCGTTGTCGCGCGGCTTTGAAGGTTGAGATTGATACCTTAGAGAGAAAAGGGACATGGAATCTTATTGATCTCCCTACAAGAAAGAAATCCATTGGCTGCAAATGGGTATTTCAAATAAAATATAAGTCTGATGGTTCCATTATGCGCTACAAAGCTCGTTTGGTTATTCTTGACAACAATCAGAAGGCAAGTATTGACTACAAGGAGACTTTTTCACCAATTGCTAAAATTGTCTCGGACCACACTTTCTTGGCAGTTGTTGCTTCTTGGAATTGAGAGCTCCACTAGATGGATGTTCATAACGCATTCCTTCACGGGGACTTGCATGAAGAGGATTATATGTCGCATCCTCTAGGGTTGTAGGTAATTCTATTGATAAAGTTTGTCATCTCAATCATTCTTTATATGGACTTCAACAAGCACCACACAACTGGCTCCCCAAATTGGCAACAACTTTGTGTCAACTTGGGTTTGTTTAGTTCCATGTCGATTACTCGTTGTTATCTTACAGGTGTCACGGTGTTTGTTTACATGCTCTATATGTTGATGACTTGATAATTGCTGGTAATGATTATTGTGCTATTGCCAAGTTCAATACCCCAACTAAGTTTATTTTTTCATATGAAGGATTTCAGTATCTTGAAATATTTTTTCGGCATTAAGATTGCTTGTTCTGATGATGGTTTGTATCTTTGCCAAAGGAAATAAACTTTAGATGTTTTAAGTGAGGTTGATCTTCTTGCTGGAAAGCAATGTGATTTTCCTATGGAGCAGAATCACAAATTGGCTATGTTCATCGCCACGTTATTTGATTGTTCAGATTGTTACAGATGTCTAATTTGTAGATTGATTTATCTAACTATTGTTGCACAAGAAATTTGTTATGTTGTTCACACTCTTGCTCAGTTTATGCAAGCACCTACCATAGATCATTGAGATGTTGCTATTCGTATCTTGCAGTATCTCAAAAGTCATCTCAAGTAGGGTGTTTATCTCTCTCGTAACTGTAGTCTAGAGCTTACTGCCTTTTATGATTTTGATTATGCTACGTGTCCTATCACTAGACTCTTTATACTTGGGTATTTTGTTCGATTTGGGCCGTCTCTTGTCTTCTGGCATCTAAGAAACAGAAAACTGTATCCCGTTCTTCTGTTGAAGCCCATTATTGTGTTATTGCTACTGCCTATTGTGAGTTACTTTGGTTGAGATCTTTATTGCATTCTCTTGGTATTGATCATTCTTGTCCTATGAGACTATTATGTGACAGTCAAATTGCTCTTCAGATTGTTGCTAATCTAGTATTTCATGGTCATATCAAGCATATAGAAGTTGATTGTCATTTCAATCATGATCTTTTGATTTCTAGAGCCATACAGAGTTATCACATTTGTACTCAGTCCCAATCTGCTAATATCCTGACTCAGGCCCTCAACAATTTTCGTTCTTGATTGACAAGTTGAGAATTCAAAATTAATCTTCATGTTCCAATTTAAGGGGGAATATTAGAATTATTGTTATATTGTATGATATAGATAAAATATAAAACGCTTTGTGTCCAAATCTATGTAAAAAACTTGTGCGAATATCCTTTGATGAGATTAATAGGATTAGATTTTTGCCCAAAAATATTCTTTATTTCTGTTGAAATGTGTGCCCAGTTCCAATAAGTATTTTATCTATCATTGAGTGTGTATATATAAGACAATATGCAATGTTTAAAAAAATACTAGGTAAATCCTAGGCGAAGAGGGATCGTCAAGTGCCTAGATGACCAGAATGATTACCTATAGGCGGTTTTAGACGGGCGTCTAAACGGGGTGGACGATTAAGCGAGCTGGGACTTTCCAGTAACATCTAGACATGACCTAAATAGGATTTATAAAGCATTGTCATCATGTAACATCATACTCCGTACAAGTTTTTTTTTCTATTAAAAGGGACATATGTTTAAAAGAGACGCATATAAAGTTCCAAAGTACGTACATAATGTTATATCATAGTGTTTCTACCAAAAAAAATGTTATATCATAGTGTATTAAACTAAATATTTCCAAAACTGTAGAATGGGCGTAGGAGACGTGATTAATTATATAGTTAGTGCGGTGGGGTGGATGGAAAGAGGAAGAGTGTAGGAATGGAAGGATGGAGCACAGGGGATCAGGCTTCCTAGGGTGATGTGCAATGTGCAGGTGCTCGTGTTTTGTACTAGTACTACACTTGTTCCAGAAGAAGGTTGCGCACGCGTTGCCGGTGACGGAAGCCACACACAACACTACTACACAAGTACTAGTAGTAGAATAGTACTGTAGTAATAGGCAGCGTCAGAGAGTGGGCGCGCGCGCCCCTCGGCGGCTCGTCACTCGAAAAGGCTGGTCCGCACTCGCAGGCCGGCCTGGCCTTCATTTATTTTTGGTCACATTGATTTCTGCACATTCTTTTGTTAGACATTTTTGAGATTCATTAAGGATTAGTACTAAATTACGTCTCTGAACGTCATATATATTTATATTGTGTTTCAAGCAAATAGATTGAACACGTACACATACACGGAATAGTATGTTTCTTATACAAACATTGGCTTCCCAATTGTTAGTTTTTTTCTTCTTTTACTCACTACCATGTGGCCTATACGTGTAAATGAAATAGTTATACTCCTCCTAATCTAAATTAAGTGTCGCTTTAGTAGCTGAATTTTTTTTGATGACGAGGAATCTATCTTCGGTGACAAACTCTGAACGTGTGGCCCAGCCGACAAGGACTACGAACCAGCTAAATCGATTTGTGCCGACCTATATATTCAACCACTTTTGACTTGAAATGTTAATTTTTGTATAAATGCATGTAGTGAAGGATCAGAATTCGACGTCATTATAAATCATATTAGTCCATACCAAATGAAAATTTATTAATTAGCTACTAATCATATATGTTAGCCTATCATTTAGAATTAAAAGTTGAAGATGTCTTGAAATTCTATTTCTTATAGTACAAACTAGTACTACATGATATGGATAAAGAGATTAAATAAATACTCTGTGCGAATCAATATTCATGCCAGCACTTGTCATTAACTCTGTACTTAAGCACATGCCTTGTGCTACAGAGCAAAGGTACTTCTCGATTTTTGAGAAGCTTAATTAAGACAAAATTGTTCACATACCGTTTTTAATTTCCATTATCAAAACGTACTAGCTAGCTACTCATACTAGTTCACGCCCTTGTATGTTGCGTGAAATCGAGAATTACCTTTACGTGTCATGATCACGGGTGGTTTAGTTTATTACTTAAAACCCCAAAAAAGGCCACTTTATTAGCTTAGATTAGTCCAACTATTCCTTGACAATTACAATTGTAATGATGAAGCAAGATGGAATCTCTGATCTAATATGCACAGTTGAAACCAAGAAAAATAATTGCTAGCAAATGCTCCACTCAACTTCTTAGAGATTAGATGTGCTTGGTTTATTTTGAAAATTTCATATTTTTGCTCTGTGAAGCCACATATTAGTCATGAAAGGTAATATATATTGAAATTAAAATCAGAAACTTACATGTGAGTTCGACTTAAATCTTACCATAAAAAAAAAAAACTAAATTCATCACAGAACCATATCAAATTACAACCATCAAGAACTCAAATTGTGTTAATCAGTTCTTGACCCAAAAAAAAAAAAGATGTTCATTCAGTTCGGGCCCTCATTGATGAATTTTGGTCGGGCCATGACCAACTTGGGCCGGGTCGAAATCAAGTCCAGCAACATCCATCTCAACTCTCAAGTGTGACGCTTTCAACTAATTAAGGACATTAAACACTGATTTAAGGGTCCGTTTGGATTTCTGGGATAATGCATTATATTGTATTATCTTGCATTAAATTTGATTTAATAAAAAATACAATTTAATGTATTATTTTTGGGATCCAAACTGATCCTAACTGGTTATCATACTGAAGATTGTTTTCTAATGAACAGGACAGAAGTTTTTGTAATCTCATATACTGTTTTACTCTTTTTTATAACTTAATAATTGGCAAGTTCTTTCTGTCCATGGAAAATAGAAGGTTGAAAATTGTGAGCCTGTGAAAGTTAAGAAGCTACGAAAATTTTAAATAGACCAAGATATTTTACCATTCATGTATGTGCACATGATTAAGAATACGATATTTAATGCATTAAATTACATTATATTGGTCATCTAAACCAATTTAATACAACTTAATACGGAGTAAGTATATTAGATACGGTAATGGTAATCCAAATGAAGCCTAAATGAATCACTTATTGCCTCGCTGAAGAGTAAAATAAAACCCTTCATTTTATTAAAAATGGCAAAGCTTGACAAGAACAACCACGCTATTCATAGAAAGAGCTAAGCAAAAATGAAATAAAAATAAAAATAAAAATTAGGCGCTTCTGAGCTAAAACCCCTAACAAGATTCTCTATCTCATCATGTCTTGTAGTATCATTATCCACCCACCCTCAACCTCTTCTAATCATCCCTAGTAAACAATTCTGACAAACATGTATTTACACAATTGAATTATACCATGTTTGACCAAACTTCCCTTTTCCATATATACTATAAGCATCTTACAACTGTCCATGTTGCTGTAGGGAGATCATCTCAAGCTGAAGCGGCCAATCCACACCGAGCAATGTAGGATTCAACTGCATTGCAGTTTGCCAGTCCAACAAAGAACCGAAATTGCGCCTCGAATCCTCCATTTCCAAACAAGGCCTTATCAACCTCTTAAGGTAAACATCCAAGCCATTATTCAACAAGCTAACACAGTCAAGTGACACTTTAAGCCCTTCCGCCTCCAGCTTCTGCTCCAACCGCTTCCTCAAAGAGCTCGTATCAGGAATCTCTCCTTCTCCGTAGCAAGTCCGAGTCTTAACAGGAGATGACGGCGTCAGCACTTTGCAGGTCCCTTTGGTGTGGATTTGAACACCGAGAGGAGCGGTAACGGGGCTTCTACTACGAATCCCGGGGCTTCCAGAAGCCTGATCAACTTCCTCGCCATCTTCAACAGAGTTGATCTCAACCGGTCTACTACCCAAAGAATGCAGCTCTGTTGCGCTTTGTTGCTCTAAAACCTTAGGCAACGTTTGGGGCTTCCCGTGTGGGCCCAGTGGGCTAGGCCGGTCCTTGAATTTCCTATCATGGAAACCGGGAGTTCTTCCTCTTCGAGGCGACTGAGGAAACATGTCTCTGCAAAGAGATTGAAGGCAACTTCTTTGATACCCATTTGGTACTTTCCCTCCATTGACAGAGGCTGTGTCTTGCTTGTTGGCTCTTGTTGGTGGTGTTTGAGAAAGGCAAGCGTTTTTGAGTACGGATGTGATGAAACGGTTGTGAAGGGAGAGATTTTCTCGCCCAATTGTTACAATGCAGAGCTTGTTGAAATCGGACTTGGTGAGCTTGTGGGCGAAGAACCTGTTGAGGAGATTGAAGTATTTCTCTGCCTTTTGAGCACCAAGCTTCTTTGCAATCGTGATCTTCAACTCCAAGAGACTGAGTCGAGTGAAATGCTGATCGCTGGACATTTTGATATCAGGGTTTCTGAACACCATCAAAAGTCAGATAATACCCAATTCAAAGCAACAGTGACATCTCGAGTCTGAAACGAAACCCTAATTTCCCGTTCGGAACCGCCACAATTCACAAATTAAGCTGACCAGACAAGCTTGACAGAAGTTGACCACAAAATTCGAAATCTGAAGCAAAATCGAACATATTAGACTTGTGAATTGAAGCCAAAGAGCAGAATTGACGAATTTCAAATTAACATGTCAGCGATGCAATTCACGGGGAAAATACGCGGTGAGAAAACAATTTCAAAATTCATTCATACCGCGCCAAATTCGAACGACGAAAACCCTAAATTTAGCATAAAAGGGCAAAATCAGGGTAATTCGACAACGAACTAGGCGAAATTCGACACCATCTTTACAGAAACCATCGATATGAGAAAGCTCACACAATTCGAGCAAAAGCAGCTACGATTGCGAAAGAGTAAAGATAAAAGAACAGAACTAACCTGAATCGAATAATGAGGACACCGAAGATTCGAAGGTGATTGCGAAAGCTTCGATTGCTCGCCCTTTTCTGCTCGTAAAGAAGCTGATCAAGTGGATTTAGGAGCAGGAAATAGGAGAGAGAAAGAGGGAATTAGGGCTAGTACTCTAGTAGACAGGTGGGTGGGGGATTAAAGAAGGTTCCGAAGGAGGGCGGTCAAACAAGCACGTGCGTGCTGTGTGCTGAACTGGTGATGAGCAAAGGCCCAAGGCTTATGCCTTACACAATTGTGTTTATGTCATGCTACTACTGTAAACCCGTTTAGGAATTTATGTAGTATATCCTCTAAATCTCTCACTAATCATGTTCTAAAGACACTTTTTAGAATACTCCATGGTCAACGCTTTGTGATCTTTGTCAGGAATGTTTTGGAATCTAAGACCATCCTTGTTCATGATCTTGGTTCTTTCTTAACATATTCAATTAACCTCAAAGTTATTACAAAATTTAAAATATAAGATAAAAAATTAAAAAAGATAAATATTGAATATTTACAATTAAAAGCTACTAGAGCTATCAAACGGGTCGGTCGGGTCGGATTCGGGTCCAGTTATTTCGGGTTTGGGTTGTAACGGGTCATCGGTCAAATCCGGTTGGGTCATTGCTGGTTTTCGGGTGGGTCGACCAAACAGGTCAAGAAAATCGAAATTTTCAATTATTAAAATATTATTTTATTTAAAAATTGATATTTAATAATAATCTATTTTTTTATATATTTTAATAATAACATATATTATAAATTTCAAAATATATTATTTAAATTTTATATTATATTTTTGTTTATTAATATCTTTTTTATAGTATATCTAAAAAATATTGAGTTATAGTCGTGCATGACACGACGGAGACAACTAGTATATTCTAAAATGTTTAAGCCTTAGACAAAACGGGTGAAAATTAAAATAATTTGTAACTTTAATTTTTGTAGGATGAATTAATTAAATAGCAAAAAAAAAGCCTAATTAGGTGGATATTAAGGAGTGTGCAAAAATTAGGTAAATGGCAAAAACCCCCATCCCCCATCCCCACCCCACTCCCACCGAGTTGACTCGGTCGTTGACCGGGTTGAGTCGCTCGTTGAGTGACCGTTGACCGGCGTTGACTAAGCGTTGACCGACCGTTGACCGGCGTTGACCATCATCATAATAATCACTATCATCATTTTCAAAACCGTCATCACAATTTTTTCACCGTCATCACAATTTATTTCATTGTCATCACAATTTTTGATGACAAAAAATATAATAAAAGGTAAAAAAATGTCATCACAATGTCTTGATGACATTTTTTGATGACAAAAAGTATCATTGAAGGCATTCAACCACATAAAAAAACCGTCATCCCCCGTCATCACAATTTATTTCATTGTCATCACAATTTTTTGATGACAAAAAGTGTAATAAAAGGCAAAGTGTTATCAAAATGTCTTGATGACAACATTTTGATAACAAAAGTATCATCAAAGGCATTCAATCATATAAAAACAACTATCATCACACGGTTCGAACCGTCATCACACGGTTCGAACCGTCATCACACGGTTCTAACCGTCATCAACTGTCATCACTTGTCATTGTTACTTGATGACGGTTTGATTGTCATCAACTATCATCTCTACTTGATGACAGTTCGATTAATTTGTCATTAAAAGGGTCTTCATGACAAACAAGTTTGATGACGGTTTGATTGTCATCAACTATTTGATGACGGTTCAATTGTCATCACTACTTGATGACGGTTCGATTAATTTGTCATCAAAAGGGTCTTGATGACAAACAAGTGTCATCAAGTGTCATCAAACTGTCATCACTACTTGATGACGGTTTGATCGTCATCAACTATTTGATGACGGTTCGATTGTCATCAACTATCATCACTACTTGATGACGGTTCGATTAATTTGTCATCAAAAGGGCCTTGATGACAAACAAGTGTCATCAAACTATCATCACTTAAGCGGCATCAAATATGTGTCATCACTATCATCACTGTCATCACTATTTGATGACGGTTTGATTGTCATCAACTATCATCATAGATGACGGTTCGATTCTCATCAATCGTCATCGCTATTTGATGACGATTCCACTATCATCAATTATCATCACTACTTGATGACGGTTCGATTAATTTGTCATCAAAAGGGCCTTGATGACAATGGTCTTGAAGACAAACAACCGTCATAAAATGTCATCACTCAAAGTTTATTCGTTTTTATCACCATCACAAAAAATAGTTGTCATCAAATCTCATCACCCCATAAAAATAGTTGTCATCACGACATAAAAAACAATTGTCATTACATTTAAAAAAACCAAGTTGTCATCAAATACTTGTCATCACGTTTAGGAGCAGCAACCTATGTGGGATTTGAACCCACATCTTTGTATGTTAAGCACATTGCTTTACCATTTTAGCTAATAGGCTAACTAACATTATCTTTCAATTTTAATTAAATGATTATAATTTACAAACAATAATAGTGAAACAAGAAAACGAGGCGCATTTTAAATGAAGACCTAATCTTAGACCTATTATCTCAAGAGGTTACCATAATCGGGCAAGTTCGATTTGATTACATCACTATTCAATTGACTACGAGCAAGCTTAATCTACCCATTAAATATAAATGAACTCTAAATAAAAATCCAGCATTACCAACAAAAACAAGAAACCAAATAACTTTAATAAATAAAATGTGAAGATTGCACTATGGCCTGTCAAATTCAAAATTGAAAAATCATGCTAAATAAGCCTACTACTACTACTACTACTATTCAGCAACATCACATCACCATCAATAAATTGGACAATTTCACATAACTGTCACTACCTTATAGTAACATTGATGTCACTACAACCTGCAAGTACCAGAAACCCAGAAAGAAGCATAGTGAAAAATGAGTCTGAAGTATATAACCAGCTTCATTTCAATGTACACCATAAGACACGTTAAGTTTAACTCAGCAAGAGATATACACTGAACATCACTATTTACAAAATAGCATGGCATGTTCAGTCAGTTTTCTTTAAAACATGGTAGTTTAGAAACCAATGAGGTTAAAAAGATAATCTTACAGAAACAGCAGGAGGCTCCAACAACTGGATCTTGGAAAAACTTGTTTGCAAGGGCGAGAGCTAATAAACTGCTCTGCATTACCAGATCAAACCAGATCCAAGCAACTCAGGAGAAGCCATAGAAGGATCTCGGACAAGCACCGAGATCTGATTCGGGGATAGCGAAATCGCTCCATGTTCCCAGCACCTTGTTGCGCAAATCCTCCTTAATTCCCTTATTGAATTCCAGCAGAGCAGGAAACCACAAGACATTGAGCAATCTTAGGGTTTCGAGAAATTGAGCAAACCACGAGCCCAAAAAACGCAGAGAAGATGGTGAAGAGACCTTGGAGGTGACGAGATGGCAGCCGCGGGAGTTGGGAGGGAGAGCGACGGTTTTCTAGACCCACTAGGGAGCGATGGCGGCCATTGGAGAGGAGGAGGAGACGGTCGGCTAACCAGCGAGAGCAAAAAAAAAACCAGAGGAGAGAGGGAGGTGAGAAAAAAGAGGGTTTTTATACTTAACAAAAGGCTAAAAAATTAAGTTTGCTTACAAACCAAATTAGGTTAATTATTTTTACTTATGAACTAAACTTGTTCATTTTTATACTTGGTTTGTAAAAAAGGCCCGCAGAAGAAGCCAAACATCTCTATAAATATTTTATTACACCTGCTAAAAAAATAATAAAAAATTAATCACATCTATGTTAAATTATAAATGTAGGCCTGATGAGAAAAAAATTCGGTTGAATTCAATGGTGAATCTAACAAAATATTGGAAAGCTTTTTTTTGTTATTAAATTAGCTCTATATAAAATCATCTCCTTGTAATTACGACTTCACTTTTTTTTTTCGAAAAATGAGTTACCAACTCATTACAAAGCAAACATTAGATCGTCCCAATATTACAAGGCCAACCTAAATCATTACTGCGGATGATCTTAAAAAAATTAAAAACTAAAAGTTAAAGATGAAATAATAGTCTTAACCTTACTAACCAGATATCATCAAAGCACAAATCCAACCAAGAGGAAGAGATTGCATGGCGGATCTGCGGAATGCTGACATGTCTCGTTACTAAGAAGTCAGCAGCTGAATTAGCCTCCCTAAAACAATAAAAAAATACCACCTCTAGAAAACCCGAAACCAAAATTCAGATATCGTGAATAATGGAATATATTTCCTAAGGAACTTTCCAAAATTTTTTTAAGGAATTTATAAGAATCAGATTATCCCCTTCTATAATAAGTTTTTGAATATGTAAATCTATTCCTACTTTCAAACCATCCAGGAGAGCTGAAGCCTCAACTTTTAACACTGACATCGGATCAAAGAGGCAATCTATCACAGGCTAAAATTGAACTATTATGATCCCTAAAAATAAAGTTAGCAAAAGTAGCATCATTTAACTGTTTAGACGCATCAAAATTAAGTTTAATCCAAGACGGTCGTGGTTTGATCCAAGAAGTTCCATTTTTCTTTTTAGGCCTATTACAAATTGTTCTTTTCATTTTGGAGTTAGCAGATTCCCATTGAATTAACTGGGAAAACGCTAAATCACAAGGTAAAAGATGTGGAATTATCTTAGCACGATTAAAGATTAAAGAATTTCTATGATTCCAAATGAGCCACCATAAAAAACAAAGGATTTTTTATTTTTTATTTAAGTTAAGAGTCGAAAAGAGATTATCATTAAAACATCCAAAAGTACTTAAATCAAAAGAGCAATGAATATTGTCCTCCAATTTTGCAATCATTTTCTTTGTAAACGAACAGTGGAAAAAAAAGATGGTTCAAATTCTCATTTTCCATATCACACATAGAACAACAATGAGGAACACATTTATAAAAGCGATTTAGGTTATCTATTGTAGGGAGGCAATCAGTACAAGCTTTCCAAATAAAATTTTGAATTTTTGGGGGTAGTTTCATTTTCCAAATCCAAGAATAACCCACAGAAGTAATGTTTCTTGATTCATTTAACAGTGCCGAAGCAGATTGGACAGAAAAATTGCCATCCGAAGATGGAATCCAAACAACAAATCTTCAAAATCCAAAAAAGGAATCCGAATTTGCACAATTAAATCTATAATAACGGAAGGTAAAATCTCGCTAAGGGCATCAACATCCCAAACTTTGGAAGGGGTAATGTAAGATGAAACTTTAATTAAAGGATTACTATTGTCCATATAACAAAGAAGGTTGGAATATCCAACCCACTTACCAGTCCAAAAATTTATCCTATTTCCATTCCCTAAAATCCGCTTAATTCCTTTCGAGAACGTATCCCTGATACTAAGCAATCTGCCAAACTGCCACGATGTAGTTTTCTTCTGATATTGAAATATATCCTGTGATCCTAAATATTTATCCTTAATAATTTGAACCCAAATATTTTGTGGTTCTGTATGTATTTTCCAAAAAAGTTTCATCTGTAGTGAAATATTCATATTTTAAGAACTCCCAAGACCCATCCCGCCATTTCCTTTAGGAGTACAAATTTTATCCCAACTACAAAGAGGATGATGATTAGGAGTTATTCCAAAAAAGAAGATCTATTAACTTTATCAATGTCATCCCAAACTCCTTTAGGAAGTAGGAAACTTTGCATTAAGTAACTTACCTGTCCTAACAGGTTTGAATGAATTAGAATCGACCTACCAGCCTGAGAAATAGAATTAGCTTTCCATTTAGATAATTGTAATTTTAATTTAGCAATTGTTTCAGCGAACATAGCATTTTGAACCCTACCTTTCAGGATAGGAATACCCAAATATTTTTCCATAGTTGTAGTAACCTATATATTTAAAATACTAGCTAGAGATAAAGTTGAAGCTCTGGAGATGTTTGCTGAGGTTTGGAACGAGCTTTTATGAAAATTAATAGAAAGTCCAGAAATACGAGAGAAATTAGTAAGAAAATCCTTTATAAAATTCATATTAACATGATTTGCGTTTGCAAAAATGATTGTATCATCTGCAAATTTTAAAAAAGAAATACAAGTCCCGTTTTTAACTAGTTGGATACCTACATGAGGAACGGTCTGATCTGAATCAATTTTCTTCTAGCAAGATATTCCATTGCAATTATGAACAGAAAAGGAGACAACGGATCACCCTGTCGAATTCCAGAAGTGGGAGTAAATTCACAACCCGGTTCATTATTGACTAGAACAGAGGAATAGGAAGTAGAGACACATTGCATCACTAAATGAACCAATGCCGAATAAACCAAATTTAAAGAGTATTTCTTTAGTGAAATCCCAGTGTATTTTGTCATAAGCCTTTTCCATATCTATTTTCAAAGTCATCCATCCCTTATTGCTTTTTTTCTTTTTATGAAAAGAGTGAAAAATTTCATGGGCTATTAGGATATTATCCTGAACCAATTTGCCTTTAACAAAAGCACCTTGCAACGGATGAACTATTTTTGGTAATAAATGAGAAATTCGATTTGCCAGTATTTTAATAATTACCTTATATATTGTATTACAAAGACTAATAGGTCTAAAATGACCTATGGTCTATGGATTAGTTTGTTTTGGGATCAAAGTAATAAAAGATTTATTTATTGCCCATAACATATGGCCAGAATGGAAGGCATTAATTGCTAAAATTAAAGATGATCCAACAATGGACCAATACTGTTGAAAAAATTCAACAGTGAAGCCATCAGGGCTAGGCGTTTTATCGCAAACACTGAAAAAACAGCACATTTAATTTCGGAATGGGTAGGTGATTTACTTAATGCAATATTATCTTCATAATTAATTACTTCCGGAATGAAATCCAAATCATTTGGAAGAAGAAAATGAGAACTATTTTTAATAAATCTAGATTTCATTTCTTCAGTAATATGGTGTGAAATGGATTCATGATTAAATAATTGTACCAGTCTTAGTTTGGAAGCTTGTAGTTCTTTGTTTATATGATCTAATTTTTGTAACAGACTGAAAATATTTTGTATTTTTATCCATATTTTGTAAATGTTTAACTTTTACCCTCTGTTTCCAAAAAACATGCTGAAATTGTAAAAGAGTATTGTATTTATTTAAATGTCGTTGTAACTTTCCTAAGAATTGGGAATTAGAAGGATCATATAACAACATTTCTTGAAGAAATTGTAATTGTCGTTCCGAAATCTTAAGTTGTTCATAGTTGTTATTAATGTGATGCTTAGCCCAAACCTTTAAACATTTCTTGGAGCTTCATAAAAATCTTGAACATAGAAGAACCATCAAGACAATAACGCCATACTTTTTGGACTAAAGGTGCATAAGTAGGGTTTTGAAGCCAAGCATTTTCAAATCTAAAAGGAAATTTTATGTTTTTATTTTATTTTTTTGAAATACAAAAACTGATAAGACAATGGTCCGAAGTTGTAAAAGGATGATGATGTACTATTAGATTA
Source organism: Fallopia convolvulus (assembly GCA_964016875.1). NCBI lineage: Eukaryota > Viridiplantae > Streptophyta > Magnoliopsida > Caryophyllales > Polygonaceae > Fallopia > Fallopia convolvulus. The sequence continues at coordinate 17,132,915 of OZ024719.1, forward strand.
GGAAACTCATGTGCTATTGACTGATGTATAAGAAGTCTATCCTGTTTTTCAAAAGTATTTTGATTAGCAGTGGAGCTTTTTCACCAAGTGAAAGGGAACCCCAAGCAATTCTGCTCTAACAAACCGAAATGATTTTTAAAATTAAGGAGTCGAGAAAATCTAGATATAGAAGGTAAAAGACCTCCTAATTTATCTATCATACTACAATTCTCATTCAAATCTCATACTAGAATAAAAGGTAACCTTGAATCCTCAATAATTTGTTGTAAAACATTCCAGAAGCAATTTTTTTCACTTTCCCGGGAAGGAGCATAAACAAAAATAATTAGGAATTTCAAAGCATTATGAGAGTATTTTAAGATAATTATATTATTGGAATTTAAATATAGTTCACATGAATTAGTAAAAGTATTTTGACAAATAAGCAAACAAAGGCCACCTTTTGTACCAATACTTGAAGTAAATATAATTTTTTGGAAGGCACATTTTCTAATTAGCCCACTAGAAGGCTCTATTTCCATCTTTGTTTCCGCTAAACATAAGAAATTTAACTTATTTAATTTTCTAAAAAACCCAATTTCTTCCCATAAATTGGATCGACGCACAACTCTAACATTCCAAAAATCAATACTCATAAAAAACCTTTTAAGAATTGATGTTCATATAACCGTTCAAACCAACCTGTAGGCAAACCGATCCAAAAATTTAACATACAATTCATCCTCAAACTACAAAAACAATTAAACATTGGCAAACGTTGGACCAATATACTTGATACAACTTTAAGAATATTCAAAACACAACAAGAATGCACTAATACATTCGTCCTGCTATTAATACAACAAAAGGGAAACAATAAGTGTTTACAACTATTTTGCTTAAAAACAAATCTAAGAACTCTTGAAGTGCTAGTCCGTTGAACATAAATCAAGATATGAAGAAACTCTCCAATCAAGAATAGAATATCCCTGCAACTGAACCAACACATAACAAAGGCTACAATATAAGTTGAACACAGTAGATAATACACAAACAAGGACATTATCATTATATTAAAAACTGCAGAACTACAACCATATAAGGTAGATATTATACAAAAGTTACCAAGCTTAACTTCATCCCAAAAGCTAGTCATAACACACACCATCATAAGCTGAAAATTACCATGACAATTGCATGGGTTTAGCAACAAGACCATTAACTTAGGTCTATCAAAAGCAAGTTTAAAGCAAATAAAGGAAAGACAAGCATTAAGCTGCAATTTACATAATACAGACCATGTAGAGAAGGGCACACTAATCATTAACAGGCTGGTTCTTCTTAGCACGAGATCTTTTAGGTTTCTTGGATGAAGCTGAAGTTCCTAAGGGTTTATCAATCACAACTTCAACTTCCTTACGCTTAGGAGAATCAGAAGAACTCTCACCAGCAGACTTGATTTCTACCTCATTTAAATATTTTCTAAGAATAGCATGGGAGGACTCAGATCCATTGCCTACACCAGTTGACCCCATATAAGCCAACTGAGGAATTAATGGGCTGGCAACATGGCCAACACCAAACCCAAGAGGAGCTATGGGAGAGTCACAGACAAATGGTGACATCATCATAGTCTCGGGACAGGGCAGATTCATAACAGAGGTTGCATAAGCCATTTGCTTCCTAGCAAGCATGGCCTGGCCATGGTCAATAACAGCTGAAGGGTCCATTGCAGCAAGCATATCAAATGCCATTACTGGAGTCAGAGATGCCATATTTGCCAAGGGTCCAGGAGCTGCAGAAACTCCAACAAGAGCTGGAACAGAAGGGACCCCTGCCACAGAGGAATCAAGGTTGGCTGCATGCAAAGGATTGAGAACATTTGACCTTACAAAAGTTAACCCAGAAGAAGCTTTGGAAGTGACAGGCCTTCCCACAAGATTGCCATGCAGTTTGAGCCTAGTTTGCTGAATAAGAGTAGCATCAGAGGAGTTGTTATCCATAGTCAACTTGAGTTTTCTTGGCTGTATATTATTGAGAGGGCACTCATCAAAACCATGATCAGGCTCCCCACAACAACCACAGTTAGGAGAAACTATTTCATACCATACTTTCAAGGTAATCTCAGAGTTGTCATAAGCCATAACTTCAATACACCCTTTTAGAGGAACAGATACATCAGTATTGATCAAGACATGACAAAACTTCATTTTATTTTTATAATTAGAGACCTCATCAAGCCTGATGAAATCTCCAACCATATTATCTCTTAAAATGAGATCAAGGGCTGAGGGAGTGAAGAGATAGTAAGGCAAAGAAGGGATCCTTGCCCAAATATCAGCTTTAATAACTTCATCATTTGAGGGGTTAAACTGAGGATAGAAAGGATAGAGAACAACTAGCTTCCCTTGAACATAGTAAGGTCTTTTACTATAAACCAAGTCCCTTGATTCCCTATTTGAAAACTTAAAGAGAACCCAGAAATTTGAGAATTCTTGGAATAAGATTTCTCCCTTAGCTAAATCCTTCCAAGCATCTTTCATTTTACCATTGATTAGGGTAATAGAGACTGGCTCCTCAACCATCTTAAGAAGAAGGGTAAAATGCATGAGTTCATGTAAGTAGTTTTGGAGTGAAGGAATTGCTATTGGATTTGGCAGAGGTAAAGTACTAGGAGTGGTGTTTGATTGCAGGATAGTGTTTGGTTGCAAGATATTATTTGAAGGAATAAACACGACCTCAGAAGAAGGGCTAACATGATCATTTGATGAATGAGAGAGTTCCTCATGAGCAGAAAGAGGGCCAGTAGGACTTAGAGGAGTATCATCATTGACAAATGCAGTAAGATTTTGGTTATCAAAGAAGAAAACTCCAATAGGAATATTCTCAATCTCCATGGAAGTAGGTAGTGAAGGAAGGGTAGAAAAGTTAACCAAGGCATCCTGATAAGAAAAGGAATCAAACATGACAACCAGAGAATGTGCACAATTTAGAGAATAGAGATGGTGATGGAATGAAAAGGACCGAGGATAAGAATAGAAGAGAGGAAGATTCCCTTTAAATAGAAGAAGCTCACTGAGTAAGAAGCCTAGATTTGATATCAACGTAATATTTGAAACAATTAATGAACAAAGAGAAGAAGAGAATATTAATAAATGAAGTCTCAGAGAGAAGATAGTAAAAGCAGAGAGAAGGGAAATTTTAAGTATGCAAATAGAGATATGCATGCAATAAATGCACACATAAGTAAACTTTAAACAATAATTTTCCATGATGAGCTTATTTAATGCACTTGGCTTAGGTATGAGAGAAAAACAATCCTCAAACACAGCCATTATAAGAAAGGGAGCATACCTCTGAATTATGTGAAAAATTATAAAAGCACCTGGATTATACCATTTCAAGAATTTACAACCTGGAAAATCCTGCCAACAAAGAATCATGCAAGAGCAAGTTATAACAAATTTCCACAAAAATTGACCAGCGTAAACCCCATAATTCATATCAACTTGTAAATCAAATAATACATGAAGAGAAAGCCATAATTGATTGAATATAGATGACATCATTAGTTGAAAGCTCATGCATAATACTATATCAATCAAATATTGAAAAGGATTTAAACTTATTTGATAGCATAACTGAACCCTTTGATCATAACAAGAGATAAAAAACCCAACAATAGTTAAAAAAGAGGCAAAAGAATCCTGCATTTTCCCAAACATAAAGGGTAGAAAGCATTACAAGTTGAGGCTTAAAATATGGGCATAGAACTTTCAGAATACAACTCATATAGTAAATGTAAAGGATTGTTCATCATTAAGTTCATGCATCTTGCTAGACCATGGAAAAATCAGATTGTCAACTCTGTCTACCAACCCAAACAGGGGCAAACAAAGGAAAATACGATGAAACCAATATATCCACACAAGAACCAAATTATTACAAGATGAGTTTCCCACTTTCAGAACCAAAGACCAATCATTTATGGTCATTATAGGTTCATCATGTAACCTGAAGTGCCTCCAACAGTTATAGTAAGTCCAGCTCAACTTTAGAGAAAGCAAGAAAGGATGCTCTCCAAAGGAGCCATTGAACAAAACTACAACCAAGGAAGGAGATTTCATTTTATCATACCAAGAGCCACATTTGTAATGAATATGTACTAGATAAATCATCATCATCCAAGCAAGAGTGTTGCACCAACCAATACAACACAAATCTGGGGTGAACCACCAATGTTTCCTGGTATAATTCAAAAAACATTTGTAACAAGTTTCAAGATTTAGGTTCAGGCTCATCCAATCCAATTTACGACTTTACTTTGATCCCACCCTTCTAGAAACTTTATTTTAAGAGCTCGCAATACAGGATAGCAAATTTATTGTATCAATAACCCTTTTAGCTAACAATTTTGTTTTAAGAACCCTCCCTTTTAGAGCATCTTAAATTGTGAAACTGAATAAAAAGTTATGATTAAAGATACTCTTAGCAATGACTTTATTGTGCTAAAGATTATTTATAAGAAAAGGAGTGGTGTGGTCCAATTTAAAAGTGACATGTGTCGTTTAATAAATTTTTTAACCTCCGCTTTAGATTATAATTAAGATGGGTTGTTTGGCTTTACCTTCTAGTTAGCAACTTCTTTAATTTTAAGGTGAAGTAAGGCTAGTTGTATTATATCTTATGATTCTTATGCAATTCTACTAAAGCTAAAATAGTCGATGGAGGATGCTTAACAAAGAGTTGTTCACACTTAGCAATAGTGCAAAAATGTCATTATAGGCAACAAAATTTCACCATCTTCGCAGATCTGAAAATGAATATGAATGAAATTAAACACTAAAGAAGCAATATCATCATAAATTAGAGCTAAATTGATATCAAGTGAATAAATGAGATAGCCAACGGAGTAAAGGAGGAGATTCAAGGCTTCAAACCAAGACTGTTTCCAATGTTGACAAGGGCATTCAAGTTTAATAGGTCATGGTGAATATGATCTTCTACCTAACAATAATTCTTGTATATACATAGGAAGTTGAAGATGACATTTTACAAGAACCTACACAGATCATGCGTCCAATTCCAAAAACCAATTGAGAGTCGTGTGCTTAGCCTTAATTATAGGCTTGTGTCGTGCTCCATACTCGCACGACTATGTGCATGGAGTCAGTTTTTTCCTTTGGTCATGCGCATCACACACACGACCATGCATCTTGCCTCAGATTTCCACTTAGGTCATGCACCTTTAGTATTTTCAAATTTAAAAATGCTTGAAGATGACTTTATTTTCGAATTTTTGGGCTAATGGGCTTTTTACGGACACTTTACCCTAGTTTCTTTAGGTTGTTTTCTTTAAACACACATGTAAACATGAAGTTTTAGTTAGGTTGAATTTGATCGTGTAACACCCCCTTCCTACCCTAGAGGTATTACTGCCAGTAACCCCGATTAAGACTAAACCGAAGCTACCCAAGGCTTTAAACTGACCGACCAAACTAAAAACAAGGTAAATAAATGATAGCTTGCATATAGGAGTAGTTTAGATGCATGTTTTATATATGTTTTAGTTAGTTTTAGGTTAGTTTTTATGTAGTTTTTAGGTTTTTGTGTTGTCGGGTATTATGCGCTGGTTTGCTCGGTTTTGCAGGTTTATAGGTTAAGGAGCAATAGCGGGACGAGATCTTGATTGACCATGGCGGTGGTGGACGAGTAAAAGAAGCTAAGAGGTGTTGCAATGAAGATTGAAGAAGTAGATATAAAGAACTAAAGTCCAAGGGGATGAAGCAACAAGCGAGACACGCCAGCATTGGTGGCGCGGGCTGGTGAGCAACATGGCGCGTCCGCGACACCCTGGGAATGCTCGCGTCACTCTGTTCCGTTGCGAGAGAATTGGGCCGATCAAATGGGCTTCGAGTTGGGATTTGGTTATGTGTTTGCCGACTAGTTGATGTAATTTCGGGGTAATTTGATATTTTGGATATTTTAGGGTATTTAAACTTTGTTTTTAGTTTTCTCTCTCTATCATTATCATAACTTTGGATCAACTTTGGAGGCTAGGGTTTTTCTCTCAAGGAAGACTTTGAAACCTTTGTAAGTTTGATTTTTAATTTCAATTATGCATTGCTAATTTTTCCTTGTGTTTGACTAATTAGTGAAGTCATGATTTGTGTATGATTGTGAGATTTAATTGATTCTCAACGATCTTGAATAGAAATTATTCCCTGTGCTTAATTGAATCAGAATTATTCTAGGGTTTTGTTAGATTAGCTACCTAATAGAATTTCTAGGTTAATTTACAACTGAATCTGATTAATTACCGGTACGAGTTAATCTGATCAAGAGTAGACTTTAATTAATTTAGTACCGGTTGGACAAGTTGATTAAAGTAGGGAATAAATTCACAAGTCACTTAGATGTCTGGTTGCTCTAAGTGTTTGTTTCTATTGATAACTTGAATCGTCAAGCTGTTATTTAATTGAATCTAGAAGGTCTTCTAGGTTATTAGATAATGAGGGTTGTTAGACTGGTAGTTCTATCAACTAAATATGAAGTTTGGGTTTTAGTCCTTAGTAGGATCATTATCCACAATAGATTATTCAAGTGAGAAGAGAATCAAGAGAATCGATGATCAATAAAGCAATATCATGATGGATCTAATTAGTTGAACACACTTTTCTCATAGTTGTTAAACTCAATCATATTTGCATTCATAGTTAGTTTTCAATTTTTCATATTAGATTAGACTTTCAATCAATAAAACCCCCCTCCTTTATTCTATTACTTGGCACATAAGTAATAACATTAATACACGAGTCTCTGTGGGATCGACCCTTACTTACCGCTCTACTGAGTTGGTTAAGCTAAGGTTTCTTTGATAGGTATGACGACCATTGAAAATACCTCATCAAATTTGGCGCCGTTGCCGGGGACTCGTCGCTATTTATGTTTATTACTTTTGTGCTGTTTTGGGTGTGAACCTGTTATATGGTTCATACCCGTGCTACTAACTCATCTCCTCTACTTTTTGATCCAGATATTAACAGGACACTCTTCAAGCTAAGGAAGGAAATCCGGAATCACTTTCAAGCCTTGCCGTTCTTTCTTGAAGAATCTGACTCTGAATCTGAATCTGCTGAATCTGCCGAGATGGGTGATCAAACTCTGAGACAGTTGACTGCACCAAATCTGACACAACAGCCATTGGCGGTGCAATTCCCTGCTCTCGGTGAGGGAGTCAAGTTTGAGCTGAAATCCGGGTTGATCCACCTTTTGCCTTCATTCCATGGGCATAGTGGTGAAGACCCCAACAAGCATCTTTCTGAATTTCATGTTGTGTACTCCAGCATGAAGCCTGTTGATGTGACTCATGACCAGATCGCACTGAGAGCCTTTCCTTTTTCTCTCAAGGATCAGGCTAAAGACTGGTTTTACTACTTGGCTCCGAGAAGTATTGATACATGGGCTAAGATGAAGGAAGCTTTTCTCGAGAAGTACTTCCCTTCTACAAGGCTCAACGATTTGAAAAAGCGAATCAGTAACATCGAACAAGAAGCTAATGAGTCCTTTTACGAATACTATGAGAGGTTCAAGAGGTTGGTAGCCAGCTGTCCTTTCCATGGCTACACTGATCAAGACCTGATTCTATATCTTTTCAATGGCCTCTTGGATGATGAGAGGAGAATGGTCAATGCAGCTTGCCAAGGTCATATTCTCAACAAAACTCTTGCAGCTGCGTTTGACCTGTTTACACAACTGTTTGAGGGCACAAGACAGTTCAGAAAAGAGACTAGCTCGAGAGCTGCAAATTCAGTGGTGGCTAATACAAGAATCCAAGATGAAGTCACTAAATTGAAAATGATGATGAAGCAGCTATTGCAGGAAGGTGGTAGACAGCAGGTGAAATCTTGTGAAATCTGATTTGATAACATGCATCCCACTGACGCTTGCCCTACACTTCAAGATAAAAACGCTAAGGTGAATGCAGTGGGAGGATATGGACCACGTAGGCCGAGGTATGATCCCTTCTCCAACACCTATAATCCAGGCTGGAGGGATCATCCTAATCTGAGGTATGGCAATTCAAGCAATCAGCAATTCAATCAGCAGGGTGGCCAAGCTCCATATAAGCCACCTTTTCAACCTCATCCTCAGGGAGCCAATCAGAATGCTATGTCTACTGAAGATATGATTCGGACTCTTGCACAAACTGTGACTACAATGCAAGGCTCAATGAGCCAATTCCAACAAGAGACCAAGTCTAGCATCCACAATCTAGAAACTCAAGTCAGTCAAATTGCCAATGCTGTAGGCAAACTGGAAGCTAGAGATTCAAGCAAGCTTCCCTCTCAGACTGAGCTGAATCCGAAACAAAATGTTAATGCCATAACGTTACGAAGTGGCCTGACAATAAATGGGAAGCTCGGGGACGATCTCCAAATCACTAAAGGGGAAGATGAATGGACAACAAAAGAACAGGACACAGTAGAGCGCGGGCGCCAACATGAAGTGACTCGACCGCGCCACCATGAGTCAAGCCCGCGTAAAGTCGCCAGGGATCCAGAGGATCGGGACGCGGGCAAAAACGGGGGTGACGCGGCCGCGCCACCACTGACTCGGCCGCGACACGACAATGACGCGCCCGCGCCACTTGTTTCAACGCCCGCGCCGCCGGTGATTTCTCTGAGTGCCAGTCCGAGATCTTATGCACCTGTTCCACCCTTCCCAGAGGCACTAAAAGAGACCCGAAAGCTGGAGCATGACAAGGAATTGTTTGAGACATTCAAAAAATGTGAGGTAAACATTCCTTTACTTAATCTGATTAAGAGCATTCCTAGATATGCTAAGTTTTTGAAAGAATTGTGCACCATAAAAAGAACTCAAAAGCTAAAAGGGAAACAGAAAATCCCTATAAGTGAGCATGTGTCAGCTGTGTTTCAAAGGCGTATGCCTCAGAAATGTGGTGACCCTGGCATGTTCACTATTCCCTGCATTATTGGTGATACAAAAATTGATAAAGCCATGCTAGATCTAGGTGCTTCAATTAATGTTTTACCTTACTCTGTGTACAAAATGCTTGAATTGGGTCCTCTGCAAGAAACTGGTGTTGTGATACAGTTAGCTGACAGGTCAAATGCTTACCCTAAAGGAATAGTTGAAGATGTGCTTGTAATGGTTGATAATCTGATATTTCACGCTGATTTCTATGTCTTAGATATGGACCATGATAAGCATGCTGCACCTATTTTGCTAGGTAGACCTTTTCTGAAAACAGCTAAAACTAAGATTGATGTCTGTAGTGGTTATCTGACTATGGAATTCGACGGGGAAAGGGTAGAGTATAACATTTATGATGCAATGAAATACCCTCCCGAAGATTCATCACTTTGCTTAGTTGATGTGATAGAGCCACTTGCTCAAGAGTTTTTCAACATGCATGAATCTGAAGCTTTGAGATCCACTTTGGAAAATGCTATTATGAATGAAACTTCGGATTTGGATTTAAAGACTGACATGCAGGAAGAGGTGGCTGAGTTGAATGCTCACTTTGAGCGTCCGCTTATGCCACCGGGCTCAAAGTCCATACCACTAACCTTGCCAAGCGAGAAGCTTTTGCCATCCATTGTGCAGGCACCGGTGGTAGAATTGAAGCAACTTCCGGACCATCTCAAATATGCTTTCTTAGGTGAAGGGGACACTTTGCCATTAATTATATCCAACAAGCTCAGCAATGAGCAAGAAGGAAGATTAGTGGCAGTTTTGAGGGAGCACAAGACGGCCATAGGATGGACCATTGCAGACATAAAAGGGATTAGTCCCTCAACGTGTATGCATCGGATTCTATTAGAAGATGAAGCTTCACCGTCTAGACAGCCCCAAAGACGGTTGAATCCCCCAATGATGGAGGTGGTAAAGAAGGAGGTGCTGAAGCTCCTTCAGGCAGGTATGATCTTTCCTATTTCTGATAGTAAATGGGTCAGCCCAACTCAAGTTGTCCCTAAAAAGGGTGGTATCACAGTGGTTGAGAATCACAAGGGTGATCTTATTCCCACTAGAGTTCAGACCGGGTGGCGAGTGTGCATTGATTATCGCAAGCTGAATGCGGTAACCCGGAAGGATCATTTCCCATTACCTTTCATTGACCAAATGCTGGAACGACTTGCCGGTCGTTCATTCTATTGTTTCTTGGATGGATATTCTGGATATTTTCAGGTAGCCATAGCACCAGAGGATCAGGAGAAGACAACATTCACTTGTCCTTTTGGCACCTTTGCATACCGAAGGATGCCTTTTGGACTGTGTAATGCCCCAACTACATTCCAACGGTGTATGGTTAGTATCTTTTCTGAGTACATAGAGAAATTTATTGAGGTATTTATGGATGATTTTACCGTCCATGGGGATGACTTTGATTCATGCTTAAATCATTTGACACTAGTACTTAAATGATGTGAAGATACTAATCTTGTTCTCAACTCTGAAAAGTGTCATTTTATGGTAGAACAAGGTATAGTATTAGGCAATGTAGTGTCTTCTAGGGGTATTGAGGTCGATAAGGCTAAGATTGAAGTAATTCAATCTTTGCCTTATCCTACTAATGTGCGTGAAGTGCGTTCCTTTTTAGGCCATGCAGGGTTTTACCGCAGGTTTATCAGAGATTTCTCAAAAATTGCCTCCCCCTTATGTGAGTTGTTGAAGAAGGAAGCAGAGTTTGAGTTTGGTGATGCATGATGAGCTAAAAATCCGCCTCACCACAGCTCCCATTATTCAAGCCCCAGATTGGTCTCTTCCTTTTGAGATCATGTGTGATGCTAGTGATTATGCAGTGGGGGCTGTTTTGGGACAGAAGAAGGGCAAGGCGTCTCATGTGATTCACTACGCCTCTATGACATTGAATGAGGCCCAGAGGAATTACTACACCATAGAGAAGGAGCTTCTAGCAGTTGTGTTTGCATTGGAGAAATTTTGCTCTTACTTGCTGGGAACAAGAGTGATTGTTTATACAGATCATGCAGCACTCCGCTATCTACTGATGAAAAAAGAGGCCAAGCCCAGGTTAATCAGGTGGATCTTATTGTTGAGTGAGTTCAACATTGAGATCAAAGACAAAAAGGGGGATGAAAATGTGGTTGTTGATCATCTGAGTCGTCTGGTGATGGAAGAACAGAAGAGGCCAGTAAGTTCACCCATTCAGGAGGAATTTCCAGATGATACCCTGTTTGCTATTAAGATTGTAAAACCTTGGTATGCACATTTGGTTAATTTCTTAGTTATGGGTGAATTCCCACCAACATTCACAAAGGCTCAGAAGGACAAGCTCAGAAGTGAAGCAAGGTACTACATCTGGGATGATCCATACTTGTGGAAACACTGCGCTGATCAGGTAATCCGACGATGTATCCCGGATAATGAGGTAACTTCTATCTTAACCTTCTGTCATAATTATGCATGTGGGGGCCATTTTAGTTCCAATAAAACAGCTAGGAAGGTATTGGATGCATGATTTTACTGGTCGAGCATTTTTCGGGATGCTCATGGTTTTTGTAAATCCTGTGACCGATGTCAAAGAGTTGGGAATATGTCCCAAAAGAATGAGATGCCTCAATCTCCTATTATTTTTTGTGAAATCTGTGATGTTTGGGGCATTGAATTTATGGGGCCATTTCCTAATTCTTTTGGGAACTATTATATTTTGCTTGCGGTGGACTACGTTTCCAAATGGGTGGAAGTGAAGGCCACCAAGACTGACGATTCTAAAGTGGTGACAGATTTCTTGAAGACCAACATTTTTACTAGATTTGGTGTCCCTAGAGCTCTAGTTAGTGACAAGGGATCCCACTTCTGTAATCGGATGGTTAGTGCATTATTAAAAAAATATCATGTCACACACAGAGTCTCTACAGCATACCACCCTCAAACAAATGGCCAGGCAGAGGTGTCTAACAGGGAAATCAAGTCAATTCTAGAGAAGACAGTTGCACCAAACAGGAAAGACTGGAGTGCTCGGTTGGATGATGCACTATGGGCGTACAGGACCGCTTTTAAAACACCAATTGGGATGTCACCATTCAGGCTGGTGTTTGGGAAAGCTTGTCATCTACTAGTGGAAGTTCAACATAAAGCATAATGGGCAGTCAAGAAGTGCAACATGCAGGAAAATGAGGTGGGCGAATTCAGGAAACTTCAACTCCAAGAATTAGAAGAAATCAGGCTAGAGTCTTATAACAATGCAGTGATATACAAGGAAAAGACAAAGGCCTGGCATGACAAGCATATTTGGAAGAAGAGCTTCAAGGTGGGGGATAAATTACTTTTGTTCCAATCTCGCCTCAAATTGTTTCCTGGAAAACTGAGCTCCAGGTGGAGAGGCCCTTTTGTGGTAGCACGAGTGTATCCACATGGCGCAGTTGATGTTTATGATGGAGCTTCACAATCTATTTTCAAGGTGAATGGTCAGAGGTTGAAGCCATATTATGAAGGATTCAATGGTGCTACTTTGGAAGAAACGGCTCTACAAGAGCCGGAACAAGAGCCGGAACAAGAGCCTTGATATCCTTTTTGCGTCAAGCTAATGACGTTAAACAAGCGCTTCTTGGGAGGCAACCCAAGGTTTAGAGTAGATTAAATTTTTAGTTAATCTTTTGCTTTTTAGATAGTTTTTGTGTGTATTAGATACCCAAGGTTCGAAAATCAATACCCCGAGGCATTTTAGAGTGGTGCGGTCTTAACAAGAAGTGGCGCGCCCGCGCCCGATCTGGTCAGACCGCGTAAAGTCGCCAGTGTAGGTGACGCGGGCGGAGAGGTGGAGTGACGCGACCGCGTCATGCTGGGCCCGAGCCCGCGGCACGTTGAATTTTTTGCGTCTTAAATACCCTTGGCCGAGTCATTCACACACACCCCATATACCACTTCTCCTACTTCCTCACGCCCCCTCCTTCCCAAAACCTCCATTGAAGGCCCCTCAAGCTCGGATTTGTCATCAAAATTGCATAAAAATCCATCCAACAACAAGATTCAAGTAAGCTTTTCCATTCTCTACTCCAAATTACTTCAAATTAAGCTTAAATTCGAATTAGGGGCATGCTCTAGGTTTTTAGAAAAGCTTAAATCTAGTCTAATTTAGTTCGATTTTGGCTTAATTCCTTCACAAAAGTTTGTTCCTTGCTTGATTATGAGCTAGATTTGTGCTTATTTTGCTAATTTGTGAAGATTTGAGATTAACCCTAGAATTTTTTATTAAAATTGATTAAAATATTCTAGGTAGTGGGGGAAGAGAGTGATTAAGAGCTTATTTGTGAAATATTGTTGTGGTTGTCCTTGCCGGGATAACAAAAGTTGCATTTGTGTTGTTTGGTGGTGCTTGTGCAGGAATTTGATATAATTTAGGTACAATGGGTCCTAAAAAAGCTAGTCAGGGTGCTTCTACCTCCCGTGCTGCTGCATCTAGAGCAAGGGGAAACACTGGGTCACGACCGGTTCGTAGTTCTACTACTAGGAGGCGAGCTCTAGAGGTGCCTGAGCCATTACCCATTGTAGGAGAAGCTACCCCTGAGCAGTATGGGTTTAGCTTGAATGAAAGATGGAGTCGGGCTAGGTTCAAACATCTTACAGAAAGGGTGTGGAAACCTACCCGCTTTATTGATTGGGAGTTTATGGAGGAGTTGGGGATTCAGGGAAAGTTGAATGAGGTTGCTAGTGCCTTGGGATTTAAGGAGTTTATTCACTTGAGGGAGGCCACTTACAAAGGTCTTACATTGGAGTTTCTGAGTACTCTGAAATGTGATATCATTGATGGGCCTGAAATTAAAGCAGGTTTGTGTACGTTCCGACTGAGGAATGTGCAAAGGAGGATGACACTGAATGACATTAATGTCATGTTTGGCTTTCCTAAGATAGATGATGAAGAAGTAACTCGTTGTGAGGCACAAGCTACTTGGTTGACTATAGATTTTTGGCGGCATATCACAGGGCAGGTTGTTTACCGGCCTTCAAGGGCTAAGTCATCTTTTATTTCCCATCCAGTCATTCATATTCTTCAGAGATTCATAGCTCACACCATCAGTGGGAGAGGGGATGGGGAAAACAATTGCCCCAAGAAGGATTTATTGCTAGTATGTGCATGTTTGATGAAAGAAAAAGTCAACTTGGCTGGTTTGTTGATGACTCAGTTGTCTCAAGTAGCTCGAGTTCCAAGCACTTCTATTGCTATTGGCGGGATTGTTACTAGATTTGCTCGCCATTTTGACATTGATCTGAGGAGATATCAGCCTGACATTCAGCCTTTACCCATGAGCTTTAAGATGTTTCATAGTATGAATGTGTGCTACAGAGTTAGGGGCACATACTATTGGGTTTTAGGAGATTTAGGGCGTGCCATGAAGATGACTGATGATGTAAGGACTAAGATCGAGATTGGGAGCCAGAAATGCAAGACTTGGAGGATCGAAGTGCTAGATACTGATTTTCCTCTGGAGCAAGTCAGACGTCAGGATACAGGGGTCAGACAACCTCGAGATTATCATGCACAGTATGAGGTATTAGAGGATGTTGATGATGACGTGGATTATGCGATGGAGGTAGATTCTGATGCTGATGATGATGATGAGAGTGAGGAGGAGCAGCCAGCCAATGATGATGATGCATTACATGGTATGGGCTATTATCCAGTCCAGTTTGATCAGTTGTCTGGGATGATGCAGCAGATGCAGTTGAGTCAGACTCAGGGTTTCTCAAGATTACATGATTATGTGGATGAGCGCTTCACCACATTTCAAACACATCAGGATGAGAGGATTTCTGCTCTTCAGACTCATCAAGATTAGCAGTTTGCTGCTTTTCAAGCTCAGTAGGAAGCATTCCAGACATGTCATGATGAGCAGTTTAGGCTGCTCCATTCTAGATTGGATGGTTGGAGTTCCACCGGATATCCGTCTCATCCATATTATCCTCAGTATTGTAACACCCCCTTCCTACCCTGGAGGTATTACCGCCAGTAACCTCGATTAAGACTAAACCGAAGCTACCCAAGGCTTTAAACTGACTGAACAAACTAAAATAAACATTTCAGCGGAATAAATACAATTGGTCTTATACAAACCTTAATCCAAAAAGATTAAATAAATAGCACAACCTTCTATTTAAACAAAATCTTCATACAGTCTTCCATAAGCTCTTATTTCTGAAACTCAGCTTCACTTGAAGTAGTTCAACCATGATCTTCACTTAAGTATAACCATTGAAAACCTTTCTTCAACTTCTGGAGCTTCAAACATCTGAATCCGCCTCTTGAATCAACTTTCAAGAAATACCTGATGTGTCGTAAACCAACGATGGACACCAGCCGACCATATAAAAGAAAAGAAGATGGACGGGTTAGTCTAATGATAGACTAGCAAGAGGAGAAACTAACTTGGTTCTTATGGTTGTAACTAAACATTTTGGCATCCAAAATCCGAATAGACTCGGATTATGATCCAACAGTTAGCAATCTTATGGAGAATAAGAAGGAGACTCGCATAATCAAGAGAGAGAACACCACCGCTTGTGGTTTCTTTAAGAAGCATAAATAATTGTTGGGAACTCATATCAATCACATAACATTTTGAAAAGCCTCCATGGACTAATCAGATTGACTTAATCAAAGTTTGATTAAGAATCATTCATAACCGGGAGCAAGAATGGCTTTTCGACTGGACGAACCATTCAGGTATATTAATGTGCCTAATGCACTTATCTTATATTACTTTCAACACTTTTCACAACCAAGTTGGTGGCTTTTAATCGGCTTGAACTACTGCCGAAATACTCTGGTATTGTAGATATCATCAGAGTATTTCACCCATGATCATCTACCCTGTACCGAGATCACAGGACTTAAGCTATCCTTGACCCCTCATTTTCATATGGTGAGTTAGAGAACAGAGAGGCCTATTACCCTGTCGTCTACACTGCACCGCCAATTGCACTTAGCTAGAGTGCCCATCACCCCTCTCACACGAAGAGCAGGGGAAGAGTCATGACCCACCATTAGGATTAGGCCCCTCCTAATGTAATATTCTTTTAAAGAGAGGATATGGAACCACGTTCCCCTCCCTGAAACTACCTTAATTCAATAATAATGTCTCAGCGTGAGACAACATACAAGGTCACCCATAACGGACCTAAATCCAATTCTTTCCCCGAGTCTGCGACGTTCGTCCGCCCTCTCCCCTTCCTTTTGCTTTGAAAATGAAATTGTAGACTTTTACGAGGTTGAAGATATGCCACCACCCTTAAAGTCTATCTTGATCTCTCACGGTTCCTTACTAATTAAGAGAAAGAGATGTGAGGCGGTTTAAAATAAAAACAATCCGTCTCGGAACGGGACTCGCGTTAAAGCGGTAAAATTATGTACCTCGGGTGGAAAAACTTACTAAACGAAAAAAGTCCCGTAAATTATGTAGACCAATAAAACCAATTTTTCATGATTTTATCACGCTACCTTCAATTTTTAAGGCTTCCGTTTCATATTCTAAGTTCCTTCTGGTACATAATTAAAAAGACGGCTTATCCAATAAATATTCTTTTTCCACCGAAAAATCCTAGAATTCACACCGATCCATAAAATCATTTCGTTGTGATTTTAGGATATCACCAACAAATTTTCTAGGATTTAATCTCCAACAAAAATATTGGATTAAGCGTTAAAACGGACCAAAAAGGTTAAAAGGATATCCGAGAAAAATTCAAAAATATCCTCAAAAACCGCAGTTATTACAAGTATGCCTTTTCGGATCCACCGTATCCTCAATTCCCACCATACCAGCCACCACCAGCTCAGGAGATTCCACCTTACCAGCCACCAGAGCCAGAGTTTCACCCAGAGTACCAGCCACCACCACCACAAGATTTTCCGCCCTATTACCCGCCAAACAACTAGGTTCTATGAGTTTTTCTCTTTCCTTTACCTTTTTACTATACTTTGGGGACAAAGTATGTTTTAAGCATGAGGGAAGAGAATTACTTGTTTGCATTGCATATAGTTGCATTAGTTTAGGCCATGTTTAAAATTTTTGCATGCATTGATTAAAATCTTGAAAAATGAAAAAAAAATCAGAAAAATTTGAAAAAAATACAAAAATATTGCATTTAGGTTCTTATTTCCCCATTGTTTGATTCCTCTTGTGTTTCTAAGTTAAGTATAAGTTCTAACCCATGATTTGCATGATTTACTGAAGTTGATATGATATAAGCATGATCATTAATTAAATGACTTGATTATAGGATGGAGCATGTATTTAGCTTGAGTTTTAGATTCGTTCTGAAGTTCTAGACAAAACAATTACCTTTGTGAGATTTGATTTTTGGCCTTTCATGATAATATTGTTCTCTACATTCTTGAGTGTATCACCATGATTATCTAACTCTAGAACTTGCGTTAATACTCTATTTTGAGGCTACTTTATATGATTGAATGCATGACATTAAAGTGATTGAGGCAATGTTTCTTATTAGCCTATTATTTCCCTTCCTACCCTACAAGATCCATGTTTTTGACACCCCACTTATTTGAGCCTTAAGCCTATTTTTATTAGCTCCACAAAATGATCCATAGCCGAATAATCTTGACCCATAATCCGGGATTTAGGACTTTAGGTTTTGGTTGTATTGTGTGAGTTATGTATAAGTATGGGGGAGTTGGATGAAAAAGGTAGAAAAGAGGAAATAAACTCTTGTGTTCAAAGTGAAAAAAAATGAAGAAGAAGTTTGTTGCAAAATAAGAAAAAGAAAATGTTGTTAGTCTTCATTAAGCAAAGCAAGAAAGAGTTGAAAAGAGGCGAAAGAAAAGAAAAAAGAAGCAAAGTGCTTTAATGTAATTGTAATGAGTTGGTAGAAAGAAGTTTGGAAGAAGTTGAGAAGAAAGTGTTGAAGTTTGGAAGAAGTTGAGAAGAAAGTGTTGAAGTTTGGGTTAGGATTAGTTCTTTATCCCGGATTTAGCACCACATGCCAAATATTATCCCTTCCAAATGTCTCTTTACCTTGGCCCCATTACAAGCCGGAAAAAGACCTCATGATTTTTGTTATGTATTTGATCCCCAGCGGTGGAGATTTAGAACTCTGATGCAAGCATATGGTAGTCTAGTTTTCATGGTTGATTTTGAGTGAAACACATACCCATCATACACTTGAGTGTTGAGTGCAAAACACAATTTCCTTGGTGAGGTCTAGAATGGATGAATGGTCTTTACTTGTTGCTTACCATAATGCATGCTGAGAAGTCTTGGTTGAGTTTTTAATTATATGTGAAATGCTTGTTTGACTTGAAATGGATGTAAGATTGCATTTCTATGGTGTGATTGGATTTATGTCTTGCTTGAGGACAAGCAGGGGTTAAGCATGGGGGAATTTGATAGCTTGGATATAGGAGTAGTTTAGATGCATGTTTTATATATGTTTTAGTTAGTTTTAGGTTAGTTTTTATGTAGTTTTTAGGTTTTTGTGTTGTCGGGTATTATGCGCTGGCTTGCTCGGTTTTGCAGGTTTATAGGTTAAGGAGCAACAGCGGGACGAGATCTTGATTGACCATGGCGGTGGTGGACGAGTAAAAGAAGCTAGGAGGTGTTGCAATGAAGATTGAAGAAGTAGATATGAAGAACTAAAGTCCAACGGGATGAAGCAACAAGTGAGACACGCCAGCATTGGTGGCGCGGGCTAGTGAGCAACATGGCGCGGCCGCGGCACCCTGGGAATGCCCGCGTCACTCTGTTCCGTTGCGAGAGAATTGGGCCGATCAAATGGGCTTCAAGTTGGGCTTTGGTTATGTGTTTTCCGACTAGTTGATGTAATTTTGGGGTAATTTGATATTTTGGATATTTTAGGGTATTTAAACCTTGTTTTTAGTTTTCTCTCTCTATCATTATCATAACTTTGGATCAACTTTGGAGGCTAGGGTTTTTCTCTCAAGGAAGACTTTGAAACCTTTGTAAGTTTGATTTTTAATTTCAGTTATGCATTGCTAATTTTTCCTTGTGTTTGACTAATTAGTGAAGTCATGATTTGTGTATGATTGTGAGATTTAATTGATTCTCAACGATCTTGAATAGAAATTATTCCCTGTGCTTAATTGAATCAGAATTATTCTAGGGTTTTGTTAGATTAGCTACCTAATAGAATTTCTAGGTTAATTTACAACTGAATCTGATTAATTACCGGTACGAGTTAATCTGATCAAGAGTAGACTTTAATTAATTTAGTACCGGTTGGACAAGTTGATTAAAGTAGGGAATAAATTCACAAGTCACTTAGATGTCTGGTTGCTCTAAGTGTTTGTTTCTATTGATAACTTGAATCGTCAAGCTGTTATTTAATTGAATCTAGAAGGTCTTCTAGGTTATTAGATAATGAGGGTTGTTAGACTGGTAGTTCTATCAACTAAATATGAAGTTTGGGTTTTAGTCCTTAGTAGGATCATTATCCACAATAGATTATTCAAGTGAGAAGAGAATCAAGAGAATCGATGATCAATAAAGCAATATCATGATGGATCTAATTAGTTAAACACACTTTTCTCATATTTGTTAAACTCAATCATATTTGCATTCATAGTTAGTTTTCAATTTTTCATATTAGATTAGACTTTCAATCAATAAACCCCCCCCTTTAGTTCTATTACTTGGCACATAAGTAATAACATTAATACACGAGTCTCTGTGGGATCGACCCTTACTTACCGCTCTACTGAGTTGGTTAAGCTAAGGTTTCTTTGATAGGTATAACGACCATTGAAAATACCTCATCAATAAAACCATTTGAAAACCTAACAAACTTAAGTTGAATATTACAGCGGAAAAACACGTAAAAGGTCTTACACAAACCTTAACTTAAAAGAATAAATAAATAGAACGAGTTTCTATTTAAACAAAATCTTCATCAAGTCTTCCTTGAGTTCTTATTTCTGAAACTCATCTTTGCTTTGAAGTAGTTCAATCATGATCTTCACTCAAGTATAGTCATGGGAAACCTTTCTTCAACTTCTAGAGCTTCAAACATCTGAATCCGCCTCTTGAATCAACTTCCAAGAAGAGCCTGATGTGCCGTAAAACAATGGTGGACACCAGCCGACCATATAAAAGAAAAGAAGATGGACGGGTTAGTCTAATGATAGACTAGCAAGCGGAGAATCTAACTTGCTTCTTATGGTTGTAACTAAACAGATTGGCATCCAAATCCGATTAGACTCGGATTATGATCAACAATTAGCAGTCTTATAGAGAATAAGAAGGAGACTCGCCTAATCAAGAGAGAGAACACCACCGCTTGTGGTTTCTTTAAGAAACATAAACAATTGTTGGGAACTCATATTAATCACATCACATTTTGAAAAGCCTCCATCGACTAATCAGATTGACTTAACCAAAGTTTGATTAAGAATCATTCATAACCGGGAGCAAGAATGGCTTTTCGACTAGACAAACCATTCAGGTATATTAATGTGCCTAACGCACTTATCTTATATTACTTTCAAAACTTTTCGCAAACAGGTTGGTGATTCATAATCGGCTCGAACTATTGCCGAAATATTTTGGTATTGTAGAGATCATCGAAGTATTTCCTCCATGGTCATCTACCCTGTACCAAGATCACAGGACTTAAGCTATCCTTGATCTTTCATTTGCATATGGTGAGGTAGAGATCAGAGAGGCCTATTACCCTGTCGTCTACACTGCACCGCCAATTGCACTTAGCTAGAGTGCACCAATTGTTGGGAAGAGTCATGACCCACCATTAGGATTAGGCCCCTCCTAATGCAATATTATTTTAAAGAGAGGATATGGAACCACGTTCCCCTCCCTGAAACTACCTTAATTCAATAACAATGTCTCAGCGTGAGACAGCATCCAAGGTCACCAATAACGGACCTAAATCCTGTTCTACCACAAAACTGAATAAACAACATGGTCATTATTTCTAACAAATATAACAACATATCATATTTTAATAAGCACACAAGTTGTTCCCAACAAAAATATTAAATGGGATTCAATTCCTCATTTAATAACCATAATGCAAGAGAGAACCGTCCACTTGCCTTAGAAGGCGTGCTCAACGTCTTTGGCAATTCCAACAGTAATCTTTATCATCCTTCTGCCAAATATAAAAAAAAGATTTCTCAACAACGAGCTCACGGAACACTTCTTAGTTGTATACTCAAATCCTACAACTTCCTAATCGATAAACGATTTAATTTCCGAATATAGATATATAATAAATCCTTAGTTATCATGCTTTCAGGAGCCATCTTGGCGGAATTATAACTATTATCTGCTTCACTTTTGAAACAATTTTTTAAATAAAATTGTTCATTAGCAACAGTTCTTAAAGGTGACCGAATCTCGGATCAAACGGATTAACAACGAATCCCGAGTAATTATCTGAAGTCCTTTACCTGTCAATCGGTATCAAAACTTGTATTCGCTATAACTGAAGATCCGGACGTCCGCTTCCCGAGCGGTTTGAACCTGTGGAACCGCATCAACGTCAAGATTATAAAAACCATAAATTTAATTAGCAAAGCGGAACCGAAAGGCCCTTACGGTGGCTCCGCAACTAACCCGCTAATTAATTACGATCGTATATACCTTCACTCGAGCCCATGGCTCGATAGTGGCTCGATCCCCAAGCCCAAGGGTGGTCGACTATTTCCCGACGGCAGCTCTCACAGTGGGTGGTGGTCGGACAAGCTAGAGGTCGCCGGCGACGACGTACGGCGAGGCAAGAAGCTAGCCGGCAGTGAGTTCTTTCCTTCTTCCTTCCCGAGTTCGCCGCTCCTCTTGCTTCTCCCGTTGGTTCTGATTTCAACCACACAAACCCCATGAAAGGAGGAAGAATATGAGGGGTGTAGGAGGAGGGTGGTGGCTGGGCGAAGAAGGTTGCCGGCGGTGAAGGCTCTTTCTCCCGAGATCGTCGTCGTTGTCCTGATTCTTTCTACAATTGTCCTCTGTTTCTTTTCAAAACCCGTAGAAGAAATTTAATTCTATCCACCTAGCTTTCCTCCTCCCTTAAGTAAAGTGAAGATGCGGTTTAAAAATCCAAAACTCATCTCGGAACGGGATTCGCG
Source organism: Fallopia convolvulus (assembly GCA_964016875.1). Classification (NCBI taxonomy): domain Eukaryota; kingdom Viridiplantae; phylum Streptophyta; class Magnoliopsida; order Caryophyllales; family Polygonaceae; genus Fallopia; species Fallopia convolvulus. The sequence continues at coordinate 17,154,990 of OZ024719.1, forward strand.
TTAAAGCGGTAGAATTATGTACCTCGGATGGAAAAACTTACTAAATACAAAACGTCCCGTAATTTATGTAGACCAATAAAACCAATTTTCCATGATTTTATCTTGCTACCTTCAATTTTTAAGGCTTCCGTTTCGTATTTTAAATCTTTTACAATACATAATTTAAAAGACGGCTTAACCAATAAATATTCTTTTTCCACTGAAAAATCCTATAATTCACACCGATCCATAAAATCATTTCTTTGTGATTTTAGGATATCACCAAATATTTTCTAGGATTTAATGTCCAACAAAAATATTTGATTAAGCGTTAAAACGGACAAAAATGTTAAAAGGATATCCGAGAAAAATTCAAAAAAAATATCCTCAAAAATCACATTTATTACAGATTGAGATTACTTTGGTAAAGTGCTTCTCAATTTCAACTCAATAACTCTTGTGCGTTTTTTTTTACCGGACTTGAGCCTAGCATGTTATTTCTTTGGGCTTGAAATAGTACGGAGTAATCAAGGAACTTTATTGCATCAAACAAACTATATCCTTGACATAGTAGTTGACTGTCAAATGCAAGGATGCAAATCAAGTCCTTTTCCCTCGCCTCGAGGCCTCAAACTCTCAAATGATCAAGGTCAACCTCTTTCCGATCCTGAGACTTATAAGGAGGCTTCTTTTTCTCAATCTTTCCAGATCGGACTTGTCTTACATAGTTCAACACCTCAATCAGTTTATGGCAGACCCTCGAGAACCTCATTTTGATGCAGCACTACACATCATCAGATACTTGAAAGGCACGATGAGCATTGGGTTGCACTTTCCTTCTTCTTCAAAACTGGAATTATTAGCATTTGGTGACGCAGATTGGGGAAGCTGCCAGTTTACAGCTCGCTCCCTCACTGAGTATTGCATTTTCCTTGGATCTTCTCTTATCTCTTGGAAGTAAAAAAAAATAAAAAACACTATCCAAGTCTTCAACTGAATCCGAAACTATCATATGTCGTCAACAACAAGTGAGCTTGTTTGGCTTCATGGCATATTGGCAGACTTACACATAAACATCCCATTGTCGATATGCCTTTGCTATGTGATAATAACGCGGCTCAATATATTGCCACTAATCCCGTGTTCCACGAGAGGCAGGCCGGGTCCTAACATTTTAGAGGCCCCTGGGCGAAAATAAATTATAGGGCCCTAACATGTTAAAAATTTTCAATATTAATAGAAATTTCTAATCCACAATAGGGGTTAAGTTTTCATTAACACTTGAATTTTGAATATTAGTTATATTAGGCACGTTATCATATTTATTAATCTTATTTTTTTGTAATGCGATAAATTTATCAAGTTAATTTTCTTCTTATAATGTTTAAGTCTAAATTGAAACCCTTCTTCATGTATACGATATTACAATTAATACAATAATTGTATATATAGCTAAGGCAAATTAAAAATCTAAACAAAAAAATAATTAATTTAATGGACAATTGAAATGATCCCCCATTATATGACCCCCGTCAGTCCGTTTAGATCTTCACGTACATATTCTAATTCAAATGCTACAGTACTATAGAAATAATTAATTTTGATTTTTTAATCATTTTGACCATTAATTAAACAACCTCCTTAATGGACAAGATCATATGGGCTTTATTTTAAATGTTATTGGGCCTTTTTTCTAATCAACAAATCTCCATTTCAGAATTTGCTTTAATATTATATCTCTTATTAATTATTAATAATACTATTATATATAAATTTAATTGGGCCCCAATCCAGCTTGGGCCTTGGGCCGTCGCCCAGGCTGCCCCTGCTATTGGGCCGATCCTGACAAGAGGACGAAACATTTGAAGATTGATTGTCATTTCATCCGCAACAAAGTTCAAGAAGAGTTCATACAAACGGACTATGTTAGCTCAGGCCATCAAATTGCGGATATTATGACCAATCTTCTCGGTGAAGTGCAACACAAGTTCTTCATTCCCAAGTTGGGACTCTTAGATCTATCCCCAAGTCCAACTTCGGGAGGGAGATGTGAAATATATTACTCCATCCTCCCCTTTTGTTTGTCATAAAGGACGGTTTTTGTGGTTATTAAGGAAGGTATAAAGTAGTATTGGTAATTGGGAAAGTGGGTAAAAGGTGAGATTGATTAAGGGTATATTTGTAATTTTATAGGGATAAAAGGTGTAAAGTAGTATCGGTAATTGGAAAAGTGGGTAAAATGTGAAATTAGGTAGGGGTAATATTGTAAGAAAAATATAGATGTAAAAGAAAAGTGGACAAACAAAAAGAGACACTCGAAAAAAAACAGGACAAACAAATGGGGACGGAGTAAGTAGTAGTTATTCTAGATATTTTGTAATAAGGATTGATCCAGTTGAAATGAAATATTTGGATACGGATTATCCATTTAGAGAATCCCATGTCTTTCCTATTCTGTCCTTGCTTCCCTCATATATATACTCTTTTAGTATGAGGGTTAGGTAAGACACAGAAAGCTATGCTTCTTTGGGATTTGTTGCCGTCACCACTGTTTGATAGAAACGAAGAAGCTTTTCAGCTTTAAATGTCCCCTTCAATTCCTCCATGCTTGATCTTGCTTTCTTCACAGGATGCCACTCAAATTTTACCAAAGAAATTATCCAATCGAGTTCAGATAATGAGATTACTGGATTCAGATCATAACTTGGATCTTTAGGTAATCCAAATTTCCCAAAAAAAAAAATGCAAGTAACATTACTTGAATCTTTAGGCATTTTTAAAACGATATTACTTTGCAATATATGACAAAACAGAAGTTCTACACTTAACACCTGCAACTATGACAAAACAGAAGTTCTACACTAACCACCTGCAAAACAGAAGTTCAAGGATCCAGTTCTATAGAGGGCAAAACTGTGAAACTGTTGCCGTATAGGCATATTATAGCTAGCTCAGTAGTAAATCGAAAGAGTGCGATGGTGTTGTAGAGAGGGAGCCTTGACTCCATAAGACCATAGCCAAAGATCCAGTTCTACACTTAACACCTGAGATAGCAATCAACAAGACGTATCTTAGTAAACGAAAAAGTTAAAAATACCATTCTTAACTTATGCCCGAAAAGCTGAATTTTTTTTTAAAAGAAATCTAAATCAACTAGTCAAGAGATTCATTCCAAATTTGGATTCTAAAAACCTTAAGAAAATTTAGGCAAGAGAAAGTCGAAAATGTGAAGTTTGTTTTGAAAATAGATGAGTGGATTTGACCTGCTTTCCAGTTTTCATATGGAAGGCATCTCTCATTTTCTCCACAGCATGAATAGTGCAAGCTCTCAGTTCAACTTCCTCCTCGCTGCCTGGGCCTATTTCACAGTTAGACTCAATGATGCGCCCCAAGGACGAGCTATATTTCAATACTCCAAGATTCTGAAGAACAGCTGGGACGATGTAGTCAGCAAACATGGTGATGGAGTCAATGTCATTGAACTCCCCGTAGCCTTGGCCTTTGAATGCACCCCACAAATCAGCTGTAACAATCTGTGCTCTTTTGTACAGGAATACTTGGTGGCCTTTGTATAATGAGTGGTCTCTGAATCCTAATTCAATACAATGTTCTCATTTAATCAACATTCGTGAGGCATGCATTTCGTATTAGATCCAAGGACAGGTTGAGGGTAAAACGAGACCTGGAAAGTGACGTGTAATGAGTGCTACGAGTTTAGAAGCAGATTTGTTGCAGGACTCAACAAGGTTGGATGCTTTCCCGTCAAAATTCTTCTCCAATTCGCGCCCAACCTAGACCAGGAACCGAATAAACAGCCAAGTGTTGAGTTAAAACATAAAATCAGGAAATGCACATATGAAAAAATGTTGGACTGTCTAGCATTACACAAAGGCATGATCTCCTCACCTCATGCAAAAGACGAACCCGCTCATCCTCTAGTGGAAGTGGGCGAGGCCATTCTAAGAGTTCCCGCAACTCCGGACCTGGAACATGTAATCAGATTTTTAAGGTTCTAAGCACAAACAAATAGATCCTTTTATAGATCATTCACTTGATTGAATGGAATGAATTTTTTTTGTTATAATTTCTTCCAAAACTACTGATATGTGTTGATATATATTTGATCCATTTCCACCAGTCAAAGCAAGTGGACCACAAAATGAGCAAGAGGATCTTCAATGCATTCATTAAGCTTATTATACTGAAAAAGCAAGAAACTTTACCTGTGTACTTTTGCAGACGATCTGCATCAAACACATTTTTGTCATTCTCCAAAGCTTTCTTTAGTCCCAGTGCCAAGTGGTCATAATTCAGCTCCTCATCTACCAACAAGAAGTAAACTGAACATGATGATTGGCTAAAATGGGAAATTGCAATCAATTTTCACACAAGCTCATTTTCAATGAGGAATTCAACTTCTGATTAAATTAAAGGATCATATGTTATCTGCATAGCGAGCAATTTGACAATGACAGGCTCCAAAATTGAAACAAATTGATACGGAGTACTTTAATCCCGGAAACGTCATAGTCAGTCATACATCCTTTCCACTACTAGCAAACTGAGAGATCAATTTTTAAACATGCAAATGCCAAATCTTCCCAAACTAACACTTGATAAGAAGGAGAAGGAGAAGAAAGAGACAAACCGGGCCAGAAGCAGAAGTTGAGGGCATCCAAGACGAACAAATACTGAACGGTGAGGGATCCTCCGTCGAAAAAGTGAATGCCCTCGAAATCCCATTGAACCTTGGGGATTTCTTTTATAGAATCCACAGCCTTTTCAATCCCTACATTTCATTCAAATTGAATCCCAAAATCATCAGACCTAGATAATTTCCAAACAGAAGAGGAGGAGGAGGAGGAGGAGGAGAAGAAACCGGAAGAATCGACGAAGACGTGGGAGGAGTGGGAAGCGACCCAAGCACAGCTATCTCTAACTTCCTCCATTGCAAAGAGTCTAGAGACTTGTTCTTGTTTTCTTCAACCTCAGCGAATTAAAAAGGTATTGGCTTTATAGCGAGTGTCGGCGGGCGCCGCTGCGTTTTGCGTAATTGCGGACTGCCGACTGAAGCGTTTATATGAGGAGACATTCAAGGTTCAAGCGGGTGCTGTGGATTATTTTTGCAAAGTGGGCCCACGACACTACGACAGGAAAGGTCTGGATGTTACGGCCACGAATGCGATATGCGATCACCACATCATCAAGGAAAGGAATTTGTTTACACGTTTAATGTGTGAATTTGCATTGGTGGCAAGCTGATTTGTTTGGAGCTTTGGAATCGTTTCACTGTTTTAACTTGGATATTTGGTTGAAGTGAATGAATTGTTCCACTTCTCCAATAACATCCTACAATGAGACCCATTCCCCAATTTCGCAGACTCAAAACCCTTTTCACTTGCATCCACCAATCCCTTCCTTCTCGGAGGACTCTCACGACCCACCGACACCGCCATCTTCAAACCCCTTCCGACCCAGTTGATCAAACCATATCTTCCATCAACTCAATTTACTCGCACCCATGTTACCCTCTTCTGGGTCTCTGCAAGAGCCACGTCTCCCTCAGGAAGCTCCACCCTCTGCTCATCGTCCATGGCCTGGTGAACAGCCTTCTTTGCCAGACCAAGTTGCTCAGCTTGTACGGTTCTTTCGGGGATTTGATGTCCGCCCGGTTGGTGTTTGATAGAATCGAAAATCCGGACCTCTATTCGTATAAAGTAATGATTCGGTGGTATTTTTTGAATGAATTGCACGCGGAAACTCTGAAGCTCTACAGGTGTTTGAGGAAATGCCTGAGAGAGAATGATTGTGCTATTTTCTCCATTGTGTTGAAGGCTTGTTGTGAGCTGAGGGACCTTGATGAGGGGAGGAAGTTGCACTGCCATATTGTCAAGGCAGGAGACCATGACAGTTTTGTCTTGACGGGTTTGGTGGATATGTACGCCAAGTGTGGAGAAATTTGTTGTTCTCAAAAGATTTTTGACGAAACTGATGAAACCAATGTAGTTTCCTGGACATCTTTGATTGCTGGATATGTGCAGAATGATTATCCTAAAGAGGGGTTGATTCTGTTTAATAGAATGAGAGAAGGCTTAGTTCAGTGCAATGAGTTTACAATTGGGATCCTGCTAACAGGGTGTGCTAAATTAGGAGCTATACATCAGGGGAAATGGCTTCATGGGTATATTATCAAGAGTGGAATTGGTCTTAATTCTCTCCTTGCTACTGGACTATTAGACATGTATGTCAAAGGCCAGAGCACAGACGATGCACGCGCTGTGTTTGACGAACTTGCTGAACCTGATTTTGTCTCATGGACAGCAATGATCGTCGGTTATGCTCAGTCTGGCCTAGGAAACGAAAGTTTGAAGTTGTTTGTCAACGAGAAATATTTAGATCTTTCTCCCAACTTTGTGACAATTGCAAGTGTACTCTCAGCCTGTGCATTAGTTGAAAACTTGAATACAGGTAGTACGGTTCATGGCCTTTCTATAAAGCTTGGTTTAGAAGATTCTGCAGTTCAAAATGCTATAGTGCATATGTATTCAAAATGCCATGTGCTTGAGAGTGCACGTCTATTATTTGACTCCATTTCGGATAAGGATGTTATTGCTTGGAATTCAATGATTTCAGGGCATGCTCAGAGCGGAGACGCTTCTAACGCACTTCAATTGTTCCATCAAATGAGATCTGAGTCTTATATACCGGATGCTATTACATTTGTGAGTGTCATCTCTGCTTGTGCTTCTGTTAGCGCATTAAGAACTGGTTCCTCTCTTCACTCGTATTTTGTCAAGGGAGGGATTTCATCTATCAATGCATATGTTGGCACAGCACTGCTGAACTTCTATGCAAAGTGCGGGGACACGGTTTCTGCCCGTCAAGTGTTCGATGAGATGGGTGAAAAGAGAAACGCTGTAACTTGGAGTGCATTGATTTGTGGGTATGGAATGTACGGAGATGCTGAAGAGTCTCTTGCACTTTTCAGTGACATGTTGAAGGATAATGTAGCCCCCAATGAAGTAATCTTCACAACTGTTTTGTCTGCTTGTAGTCATAATGGGAAAGTAGGAGAAGGGTGGAGGTGTTTCAGCTCTATGTGTCAAGAGTATAATATAACTCCATCTATGAAACATTATGCAAGTATGGTTGATATATTCTCGCGTGCAGGAAGAATTGAGGAAGCTCTCGATTTTATAGAGAACATGCCAATTAAGCCTGATGTGACTGTGTTTGGATCCTTTCTCCATGGATGCAGCCTGCATTTGAGGTTTGATCTTGGGGAAATTGCTGCAAGGAGAATGATAAAGCTGCATCCTGATGAAGCTTGCTATTATGTACTTGTTTCTAAGTTTTATGCTTCAAATGGAAGATGGGAAATGGCTGATCAAGTTAGAAATTTGATGAATCAGAGAGGTTTGAATAAGTCTCTTGGCTGGAGTTCTATGGAGATGGAGATCAACAAGGAATGTCATCCTTTTAGAGTAGCTTCCCATGGATAAAATACAAGATAGTGAGGCTAAGAGTGTTCATGTAAAATTTTCTATCTGTGTAACATACTTTAGGAGAGAGCTTGGATTAAAACGGACAAAACAAAAGGTGATTACTATTAATTGTGTTACGAAGATTGGGTTTTGCCACAATTGATTGCCTTCATTCATTATGCTTACCATCTTACCTGTATATATTACATTGCAAAAAGAAAAACAAAGAACCTTGCATAGCTCAGTGGTAATAGTGCTCTTTTAGTACCCATAGCCATAGGTCATGAGTTCATCAAGATTTTCCCATCTTGGATTTGTTTCTGTTAAGCTTTGTATTAAACTGCCTGCTACGGCTTGTGCATTGACTTTCTTATAGAAGATGATCTACTCTACCTGTACTTATCTTAGTATGATTGTGGAACTTGAAAAAAGTGTCTAATTTTCAGTTTAGATGTTTTTGTATGCCACCATAGCTCTAGGGTTACTTCCATAATCAGTCACTCTTTAGTAGTAACGAAATAAGTTGTGTATTGCACATGCAGAAAATTTATTCCAGGTCAACTACTGGGCTTTTGTGGAAAGAGTAATGTGGCATTGCACCCCTACGAGTTCTCATATACTCTCTTCTTTTTTGGCCTTCAGAGTTTAAGGTCATGAGGCATCTGATTTCCTGGACATGAAAATGAGAGTCTGATGCCTATTTTTACTCCTCTTCGCACTATTACTGAAACAGAAACCCACGTTGGACTTGAAGACTATGCCCAGGATATTCCTGTATAGACTTTTTCACCTGACAAAGGAGGCATATTTGCAAAAGCCACGCAAGGCTTTTGCACTAAAATCAAAACCATCATAGAGTATTGTGCAGGGCCAAAAGGTGAATTACCATAAATCAGTTTTTCAAAATTTTAAAAATATCAACAACCACCAGAAAATCCAGATACAATATGCGTTGGACATATCAACTATGACAGACATTGAAAAGTACTTGAGTTGCCCACTTATTAATAGAAGGGTGAATAACGCAACGTTTAATGATTCGATTGGAAATCTAACTCACTTTCTCAGGAAGGGCGTGCAACATTAATACGATCTAATGTAGGTGTTAAATCTAATTATGTGATGCATAGCTTTATGCTACCAAAAAATGTTCATGAGAAACTAGATAGAATCAATAGAGGTTTTTTCAATAATAAGTACCCAAATTATAAACCATTGGTTGGATGGGACAAGATATGTAACCCTAAGTACTTAGGAGGGTTGGGATTTAGAAAGACAAAGCATATGAACAAAGTGTTACAAATGAAACTTTTGTGGAAAATCTTGGCGGAACCAGATAATATTTGGGTGCAAGTCGTTAAACAAAAATACTTCCGCAATGATAATTTCTTCACATACAAACTAAAATTTAACACATCTTGGCAATGGAAAAAACTAATAAATCTCAGTCATGAATTTGTAAAGGGACTTATATGGCAAGTGGGGGATGGAAAAACCATTAACTTCTGAAACGACAACTGAACTTCACACAAACGCTTAAAAGATCATGCAATTGACCCTTCGAATATTAATGAAGAGCTAAAAGTGGAGGAATGGATTTCACGAGAATGAAAATGGAAAATAGAGGAATTAAAAAAGGTACTTCCGAATGATTTAGTTCAGCAAATAGGAGCAATTCCAATCCCGGATAATAATACCCATGATAGGCTCTATATGAGGTCCGAGTAAGAATGGATGGTTTTCTATTGCATCGGCTATAGAATTATTAACAAATATAGAGAATCAACATCCGAGTATAAACAATTGGCAATTGGAACTTGATATTTTTCCAAAAGTTCAATTTTTTTTTGTGGAAAATTGAAACAATGGTCTCCCCACTAAAGAGTGATTAAGAGAGAAACATGTAATGCTAGTAGTTGTATTATGTGTAACTGCAACGTTGAGGATACAACACATTTGTTAATTACGTGACCCCACACGCAATATGTAACTAGGAAAATAAATGCAAACATAGAATGAGTATTGAGAAATTATCATCCGCAAAATAAAGCCCCAAAAACTATCCTAAATGAAATCAACCAAACTCTTGGAAACAAAAGAATTTACAATATTGGCCGTAATTTGATGGAGTATATGACAACAACGCAATAAGCTAGTTTTCCAACAAGATTCAAATGAGTTTATTCCAGATCTAGCTACCTATATACGGACACATATAATAAATTGGGAAAAAACTAAACTATGGAAAAAAGATGAAGACAAAATATTAAGCACGAAGCAAGGTAAGAGGACAAGACGGAAGAAATCTGGAAAGTGGAAAAAACCAAAATAAGGATCCGTTAAAATTAACTTTGATGGATCTAAATTGTCCAATGGGCATTCCTCTAAGGGAATTGTTGTTAGAGATCATGGCGGACGAGTACGGAGTATCATGACGTAAAATTTCGTGAAGAGAAAAAAGGGAAGCATGCAAAAATTGAAATTGAGGGAGATAATCTTCAAGTTATTAATGCAATCAAGGGTACTAGGAATTGTCCTTGGAAATTTGGGTTAATTATCTCATATATTCTTGTTTTTCTCCGGGGATTTTTTAGGACACCCTATCTGATCGGACAAACCCTTAATCCTTACATAATAAAAAAAAAGGAGGTAGGGTAGTGCCCTTCCTAGAGAGAGAAACTCTCTCCTCTCTCCTCCCTTCCCCTTTCCCAACCGGTTGCCTTTCCCCTCTCCACCACCGTTCTAGCGCCGGCAAGGGCACACCTCACGTGGCCCTTGCTCAAACACCAACCGCCACCATCACCCACCACCACTCAGCCCACCCCCCGGCCTAGTGCCGCCTCCCTTGGCCGGTTTTGGTCATGGGGAGGAAAAACCCAACCCCTTCTTTGAAAGAAAAAGAAGATGCAACCAAAAGCAAGGCAAATCCCCCTTTGGTGATTTCGAATGAAGATGCAAGCAAGAGGAAGGCAAATCCTGCCTTGGAGGGTTTGAAGCATGATGGAAAGAGTGCAAACAACAAAGCCAATGAGCAAGAACAAGCGATTAGCAAGGAGAAAGTGGGCGGTTTGAAGGAAAATCCAAAAAGCACCATGGAAGAGAAGCTTGCACCCATGGAAGTCGAAGCCTCTAATGAAGAAGAAATCGAGGTTGTGGCCAACACCAAGGATATCCTATCCGATGGTGAAGACGAGGAGGTTTTTCTAGCAAATTTGGCATCTACATCGTTGCCACCACCGCCGGCCACCATGGTGGCGCCGTCGTCGGACCACCTCTCTCCAATGGCGGCCGAAATGGTCAAAGAGATGTGTGGTCCCCAAGGAAAGTCACATGGCAAGGATAAGGAAAAGCAAAAGCATGTCTTGGAAGATGGTGTTGGAAGAAAATCAAAAGAGCTAAAGTCCACTCTCCCCCTTTTCCCTAGGGCTGTTCATTGGTTCGGGTAATTCGGTTTTTACGTGAAAACCGAACCGAACCGATCTGATCCAAGGTACTTCGGTTCGGTCCTCGGTTCAAGATTTTGGCTAGTTCGGTTTTCGGTTCGGTTTCGGTTCGGTTCGGGTAAACCGATCTATAAAAATATAAATTTTAAAATTTAAAAAATACCCTTATTAAGCCTTACCCATGTAAGGATGTATTCCTAAATTCCATTTTCCAAGTTTTGTATTGCTTTGTTTATCATTTTGCAAGTTTTAGTTCGAATGGTTTGAATGATTTTAGTTCAAAATGATAAAAATAGCATTTCTTAGTTCGGTTTTTTAGGTTTGGTTCGGTGCTAATTCGGTTCTAGTTCAGTTTCGGTCAAAATTAGTTCGGTTTAGTTCGATTCTAGTTTGGTTTTGGGTGTTATGTTCTATATTTTGGATCGATTTTATACCTAATCTTCTACTTCGGTTCCTACCTGAACCAAACTGAACCGAACCGAACCAAAACCGAACCGAGCTTATTCGGTTCGGTCCTCGGTTCTGAAAATTTTGAAATTCGGTTTTCGGTTCGATTCGGTTTTTCTCGGTTCGGTTCGGTTTTGGACCGATGAACAGCCCTACTTTTCCCATCCCATAACCTTGTCTCTACCAATTTGGGTAATTCTTGTCTAGAGAAGTCACACGATCTACCAACCCATCTCCTAGTCGCCAATACATCCAATCAAACCCTAATTCCCAACTTTTCTCCTACCAACCCACAAAAAAGCTTGGCCCCACACCCAAATTCAAATTTGGCCACCACTTCAAAAAACCCAACGGCTAGTGCTTGCCCGGGTGCGCCAATTTCAATCGCGCCTAAACCCAGCTCCGCACTCCCCCCGTGCGCGCCTAGCCATGGCCCCAATGCTAAAACCCACACACCATCGGCAAGCCCTCAAAACCCGATCCATGCCACCACCAAACCTCGATCCTACGCCCAAGCCGTCTCGCGCCAAGGCGCGCCCCTTGCTCGATCCGGTTACAACCAAAACCGCCCCAATGCTTGGGTCACCCAATCCAAAAAAAATTTCATGAATTCCGGGCTAGGAGGGAAGCTTGAATACATCCCACCAACCTCTACCCGTGTCCAAATAAAGTGTGCCGAAGCCATGCCAAAGCAACAAGTTTGGGGATGGTCCTTTCTAGGCCAATATGTGGGATTCCATCCGGGAAATTTCTTGATCAATGAGTTGAGAAAACAAATGGGAGTGAAGTCAAGATATAGGGAGGAAGAAGGGTGGATGATTTTTAACTTTGATAATGAAGAAGATTGTGACAAGGTACTCCAAGGAGGGCCATACTTTATCCATGGCAAGCCCCTCCTCCTCAAACACATTCCCGATAAGTTCGCCTTCAATAGGAAAGATATAGCCACCATTCATCTATGGGTGCGCTTGTATGGGCTCTTAAAAGATTATTGGACGGCACCCGTGCTTGGAAGAGTGGCCTCACACATTGGCAAGCCACTCTACATGGATCCGGTTACATATGAAGGAAAGAGAGGAGCATATGCACGAGTTCTCACCGAGATCAACTTTGCCTCGCCAATTGTAAGGGAGGTAGGCATTGACTTTAATGATGGAATTTTCTTAGATTGCACTTGTTTGATTGAAAATGAGCCTTTCTATTGTGATGTGTGTTGCTCTTTTGGGCATGAGAAAAAGATTGCACCTTCAATGAAAAAAGAGATGTCATAGGTGTGTTGGTCAAGCGTTCCACCAAGGTCTCAAAGAGCATAGCTCGGAGAGAGGAAGAGTCGGCCGGGGATGGTGGTGCCTTGGGGACGCTATCCAAAGTGAGTACACCACGGAATGATTCCACCGGGAAGGGTCCAATGTCCCCTAGAACCGGCGCCATTTCGGATACCGACGCGCCAAAGGGGAAGGCAACCTCGGAGAGAGCGGGGAAACACGGGAAACACCTTGAGAGTGAAACACAAAATACAAAACAAAAATAAAGGGATGGGAAACAAAATGTGAGTGAGAAAGGCAAAAACAAGTTAGGAGAGGAGGGCAACTCGCATTCACCAAAGACGAGTGCCACGAGCGAAGATCCTTTACCCGAAAGTGAGAGTGAAACACTTTCAAGTGAGGCCGAGAGTGAGAGTGACAACGAGGTTGACCTTACCCCCGGAGTTGCTTCGCTTGAGGAGATGGTGGCTAGTATGGAGGAGGATGACGGAGTCTCGGACAACTTAGCCGAGGGTGGAAGAGGTGGAGACTCGAAAGAGGAAGAACCGTTTGTGATTGCCAAGTCCAAATCGGCACAAAAGAGGGCTCGGAGGAAGGCACGCAAGGCTGAAAATGAAAATGTCTTGGCACTTCAAGCCTCACCAAAGTTCCAAAGACCACTACAAGCAATAAGAACGAGGAGCTCGGTGCGAAACGAGCAAGGGAAGGGGGCCAATGTGTCCTTATGACGGTCCTTTCATGGAATATTAAGGGGCTTTGTCATCCCCGGAAACAAAGTGGCTTAAGGGAGGTGATCCAAGAGTTTAAGGCCAAGGTATGTGACATTTACGAAACTAAATGTGAAGGCTAGGACTTGAGCCATGTGATAAACCGTGTGGCCCTGGGTTGGAGCCACACGAATAATTTTCATTTAGATGATCGTGCCCGAATTCTAGTCCTTTGGGAACCGGGCCATGTGGAGGTTGATATTCTCACTTGTTCCGTGCAACACATCGGGTGTCGAATCACTTGCAAGACATCTGGTGTGGTGTATGGGGCGTGCTTCATATATGGGTTGCATATCATTGTTGCTAGGAGACCCATTTGGCTTTTTGTGGAGGAGCTCCTTGAAGCTCATGACATCTCGTGGATGGTGTTGGGAGATTTCAATATGGTTATGAATGGAGATGAAAGATTCAATGGCAAGCCGGTGTCTATATATGAAAGCCGAGACATGGTTGAAGCATGTAGGCGGTTGGCTCTTGTTGATACACCATACACTAGCAACAACAACTTCACATGGACTAACCAAACTGTGTGGAGCAAGCTCGACCGTGTCTTGGTAAATCACTCTTGGCATAATTGTGATTTTATTTTACACACTAACTACCCCGACAAGTGGCACCTCTCGGACCACAAGCCGGGCGTTGTTTGTTTTGATAGGTCACATGGAGGAGCCAAGCTTTAAATTTTTCAACATGTGGGTGGAACATCCAAGCTTCAAAGACTTGGTCCGGGGAAAGTGGGAAACTCATCAAAGAGGGACCTACCAATTCCGGTTATACCACCTCCTCAAGCGTTTGAAAGAGCCATTGAGAAAGCTCAACCAAGCCAAATTTAGCCATATCTCTACAAGGGCAAGCGAGGCCACCCTCGCATACTCCAAAGCCCTTGAGGAGTATAGGCTAGACACGAGCTCGGAGGAAAAAAGAATGGAGATGGAAAGGGCCGGGAAAGAAATGAAGAGGCTCGGGGATGCGGAGGCAAGCTTCCTTAGCCAACAAGCGAAGTCGAAGCATCTCATTAAAAGTGACCGGTGTACAAAATATTTCCATGGCCTCATGAAGGTCAACGCTCGGCGCGCCACAATCACCTCGGTGCGTCGGCCACAAGGCGCGCCTACCACATCCATCAAAGAAGTGGCCGCCAAGTTTGGAGGTTTTTTCAAAGGGATTTTCGGAAGTGACAAGAGTGTAGCCGAGTCGGATCCGGGTTCGTTTGCAAGGGGTGCACGGGTCTCGGCACCGGACGCCTCTATGCTTACTAGCCCGGTTTCGATCAAAGAAATCAAGCAAGCCCTATGGTCCATGGGAGACGAGAAAGCGCCGGGCCCCGATGGCTACACCGCCAAATTTTTCAAGGCCACGTGGGACATCACCGGTGCCGAGCTTTATGCGGCAATTAAAGAATTCTTCACCAATGGAAAGCTCCTCCGACAACTCAACCACACCATTCTCTCCCTCATTCCAAAAATTGACCACCCGACCCATGTTGAACACTACCACCACATTTCTTGTTGCAATGTGGTTTACAAATTGATCTCCAAAATCATGACCTCTCGCCTAGCCACTTGCCTTGCCCCGCTCATAGATCCGGCCCAAAGCGCCTTCGTGGAGGGCCGTTTGATGTCCGACAATATCCTCCTAGTCCAACAACTTTTGAGGAAATATGAGGTTAAAAGAGAGACGAGAAGGCGCTTCCTCAATGTGGATCTTGCCAAGGCCTATGACACAATCTCTTGGAAATTCCTACGGTTTGCCCTTGACAACCTTGGTGTGCCTCCAAAATTATTGAGTGGGTCATGGAATGTGTCACGACGGCAAGCTACTCAATCAAAATCAACAAAGGCACCCATGATTTCTTCTCCAGCAAGTGTGGTCTCCGTCAAGGTGACCCCCTCTCCCCCTTACTCTTTGTGATTTGAATGGAATTCTTGTCTCGCTTGATAAAGAAAGAGACGGTGAGGGGTGGGTTTAATTTCCACAAATCTTATAGTGGTTTACGGCTTACACACCTTATTTATGCCGATGATGTGGTTTTGTTTTGCCGAGGGGACTTGAAATTGGTTAGGATCCTCATGGGGTGCTTGAAAAAATTTGAGGGGATGAGTGGGCTAGCGGTAAATGTGGAAAAATCTTCCATATTCCTAGCTTCCGAGCCGGAAAGCGAAAGAGCCGCTTTAATTAATGAAACCGGCTTCAAAGTTGGCTCTTTCCCATTCCGTTACATAGGGATCCCCATTACACCATATGATCTTAGGGTGGCTCAATACAAACCTCTTCTTGACAAAATTGGGGGGTACCTACACTCTTGGGCCAAAAAAAGCCTTTTCTTTGTCGGGCGTCGGGAATTGATATCCTCGGTTCTCCAAGGGTGTGAGGGGTTTTGGCTATCCACCCTACCTACTCCCACCACCGTCCTCTCTAGCCTTACCACCCTTTGCCGCAACTTCCTTTGGAGCCTCCCGAGGGTAAAATGGAAAAATGTGTGCCTACCACAAAAAGAAGGGGGGTTGGGGCTCCGGAACCTCGAATTTTGGAATCAAAGTTTCATGATCAAGCACCTTTGGCACATTGCTAACCGCCGATATAGCCTATGGGTGCGTTGGTTCCACCACATCCACCTTGGTGTGGCCGAGCCACAAATGGATTCCGGGTGCTAAGGACTCGGGTTTGGCCAAGGCAATTTTTCAAGCAAGAAAAGCTGTGGAGAAATAGTGTCATGAAGACACTCTCAAGTTGGGTACATGAAGGCAAGTTCAAAGTGGCTTATGCTTATGAAGCCATTAGGAAAAAAGAAGAGGTTGTTGGATGGTACAAGCAAGTTTGGTGGAAGCACAACACACCAAGGCATTCCTTCATTCTTTGGCTAGCAATCAAAGGTAAGCTCTCCACCTATGACTGCCTCTTCTTCATGGACGTCGAACCGTTGTAGATTTTGTGGAGCGGAGTTGGAGACACATGAACATCTCTTCTTCACTAGTGACATTTGGAGGGAGGTGAGGGTTATATTTTGTATCCCATCGCCTTGCACTTCACTTGCAAGCACGGTGGATTGGCTCAAGAGGCGCGCTCATGGACGCTCGTGCCTTGCCGCGGCGCGCGTATATGCCCTCTCGGCGGTGGTGTACTACATATGGCGTGCGCGGAATGCGAGAGCTTTTGACAACAATCCCATCCCGAAGGAGGTAGTGACTTGGCTATTACACATGTGTTTAGACTACTCTATGATTTGTACCCCCACATGAGGTGGAGATTTTATAGCACTTTTGATGTAAAGCATAGCTAGGGGGCTTGCATACTTACCCTTATATGCTTATTTTTTGTTTGGTTGGCGCTTGTGCCTTCCTTACTTGTTTTTGTATAGCCGATTGTACTACTCTTTAAGGGTTTTTACTTCACTTACTTAATCGAATTAGCATTTCAGCAAAAAAAAAAAAAAAGTAGAATTATTTTATTATTTTTATTAATTTATACTTAGCCTTTTTATTATTTTCGAACAAAAAAAAATATCTACACATAAACGACATCGTTTCCTTTAACAAGTTGTTGAAAAAAAAACAAGGAAAAAGAAACAGTGAACGATAAAGAAGAAAAACCAGGAATGAAGTTTGGGTCTTCTTTAGCACTAGCGCTCTGAAATCGCAAAATTGCGCCCTCCTTCCCCTATATTTGATGGCCGTAAGGCCATTACAATTGCAATTCAGATTTCCTCTCCTTCGCCCTCTCATCTCTCTCTTCCCTTCCTCTCTCCGCTCTCCTCCTCGATCCTCATTCCTCTTCCTTCGATCTCTCTCCTCCAAAACCTCGCTCTCTCCGCCTCCGCCTCCTCCTCCTCCTCCTCCCTCATCTCGGCGACACCGTCATCAGTCCTTGAAGCCGTCGGAATCGCGCCAGCTGCGCCAGCCTTCCCCGCACGAAACCCTGGCTCAAAGGATTGGAAAGTCTATTCGCCGCCCCGGCGCCGCCTCCAAGGCTAGGGTTTACGCCGATGTCAATGTGATCCGCCCCAAGGAGTACTGGGACTACGAGTCCCTTACCGTTCAGTGGGGGTATTTTCTTCGCTTTAGCTGTGGGATTTCTCTTTGATGCGGTTCTGTTGTTGATCTTGTTCTCGGTGTTGCAGGGAACAGGATGATTACGAAGTGGTGAGGAAGGTGGGAAGGGGCAAGTACAGTGAGGTGTTTGAGGGAGTCCATATCACTAATAACGAGAAGTGTGTTATCAAGATCCTCAAGCCTGTTAAGAAGAAGAAGGTAATGAATGGAAATCTCATTATTTGCATCTGGTGCTTGACCTAGCGATGTTGTTTGGGGAAATGCATGATGCTCTTGATTGAATTTGGCTATTTCTGCGTGTTTTCTTTATGATCTAAGTGGCTGTATATTGCAATTAAGTGATCTTTTCCCTCAAGATATACGTGTGTTAGAATAGCATTATATTGAAGCTAATGGTCTAGTTGATGGTGGTCAAACTATGATATTCTATTTTCCAAATACATATAATTGATATGGTGCTTGTAGATATATTACTTTGTTTGGTGGTGTAGTCCAGTTTAAGTTGTTTAATTAATAATTATAGATATTTGTTTGCGAATTGTCATTGAACAGGCTAGATTGAATCAAATGGATAATTCTGAAGTAGGGGTTTGGGGGGTATCTTTGAGACCTGCTATGTTTAAAGAGTTACTCTTAAGGTTTAGGGCAATACAGAACTTTCCAACAACAGTATCCGAGCCGTGATGGGAACATTTTAGCCTTAGTAAAATGTCAAATTGCAGCTTGAACGTAGTTGTCTAGTTTATGGGCCCCAGGCTTATTTTTTCACCTGTTCATGTGAAAGCTACTGGTAACTGGAGGCTGCTGTACTATTGTTGGCTTACTCGCGTTTGTTTTTGTGTATGTTTTTTTGAGTGTGCAGAAGACGGAAGATGCCCGTCTTCTGTTGACAATTGATATGCCTACATGTAGGAGAACTATGATTTACAACAAATAGAGGCCATTGATGTGTATGTTCATTTGACTATCTTCCTGGCTTATCCTACAATTTTGATTCTGTCTAGAAACTTACCATTAATTTCTGCTTTAGCATTGCTATATTTACAACTTATATGCAATGTTGTGCACTTGTGCCTATTATGGAACTGAACCTGCTGCTTAATGATTATAAGTAGTCTTCAAGACCAAATCCCTCTTCATAAAAGCTTGCATTTTTGTGTTTAAAAGAATTCTAAATTTTATATCTTGACTAATGTTTCCGTGCATGGACAATTGTTTTATTCTATTAAGGGTTTCTTTGGTGCAATGTCATTGTTACTTATAACTTATAAGGTCCTAATAGGTAATAAAGACATCGTGCCAATTGAACCTAAAATGTATGTAATGCTGTAAGGTTTGTATCCTGACAATCTACTTATCTTCTCTTGCTTGTGCAGATTAAGAGAGAAATTAAGATACTGCAGAATCTTTGTGGTGGGCCAAATATTGTGAAGTTGCTTGATATTGTTAGGGATCAACAGTCAAAGACTCCCAGCCTCATATTTGAACATGTGAACAACACAGATTTCAAAGTGCTATACCCAACATTATCAGACTTTGATATTCGCTATTATATTAATGAACTTCTGAAGGCAAGTTCACTTTCTTTTACTTGCTTTTCTCAAACTGTTTTGTTTTTGTATATGTATGCTATGACCATATTATTTTGCTCCAGTTGATTTTCAATCACAACATATATGCATGTTCTATTTTTGTTTAAAATTTTCTTGCGTATTCTTCTTCTTCTACATGAACCATTTCACTGTTTATCTTCTGTCAATAATATGAACATGCAATATTGATTGAAGATTATATGTGTAGGCGTTGGATTATTGCCACTCTCAAGGTATCATGCATCGTGATGTGAAGCCTCACAATGTCATGATTGATCATGAACAGCGCAAGCTACGCCTTATTGATTGGGGACTTGCAGAATTCTATCACCCTGGGAAGGAATACAATGTTCGTGTTGCATCAAGGTAGTTCTTGGATAATGGGTCAAGCAAATGCTTTCACTTGTTTGCATCTGATAATCATCATATGTAAATTGATGCTCAGTGGCTTTGCAGGATTTTGTGCATTTCTTCTTGTTTTTTTTTTCATGTGATGCGAAGCGCATATCATGTCTCACTTTTACACATTGATTTTCATTTGATGTGTGCTTGTTGGTGAATGTCAATGTTTGCATCTAGTGATTTGGTTTAGGACTTGTACTTTACCAAACCATTGACCATTGTATGTATCTCTTTATTCTCATACATTTAATGACAGTTGTTAAAAGGTCATAAGATTTTTGCCAATTATTCCTATTAAGTTGTTGAAGATTTAGTGACTAGGAGGCTAATTACATGTTAATGTTTGCTTCTAGTGATTTGGTTTAGAACTTGTAATTTACTGAACTATCTTATGTATCTCCTTATTTTCATACATTTTATGACAGTAAATGTCATAATATTTTTGCGCAGTGTTCCTATTAAGTTACTGAAGAGTTAGTGGCTAGGATGCTGATCTCATGCTCTGCAGATATTTAGTGATGCTATTGCTAATGCAGCTATTGTTAACTCCGTTTCTTCGCAGATATTTCAAGGGTCCTGAGCTTCTTGTTGATTTGCAAGACTATGATTACTCTTTGGATCTTTGGAGTCTTGGCTGTATGTTTGCTGGAATGGTGAGAAATATTTGTTGTTGTCCTTTCTTACCTAATATGCTTGTAGTTCCTGCTTAGGTCTATTCATCCATGAGGCATGCTTATCCCACTTGTTATGAAAATGCTTACCTTCATGTTGCCTTGTACAGATATTTCGAAAGGAGCCATTTTTCTATGGACATGACAACTATGATCAATTGGTCAAGATAGCTAAGGTTTGTGATCGATAAAAGTAACAGTGTTCTGCTTAAATTATGTGCTTAAGAGAGGACTTAAGAATTTCTATGCTTGATTATCTCAATGAAACTTTATTACATTAATATTCTTCTGCTGCTTTTGTGATGATAAACTTTTGTATTGAGGTGATGTTGTTGCATACTTTGAATTGTCAGTCTGCCTCATGCGGCCTAGCTAAGTCAGCCAAGATCTAGTTTTGATTTTTCATGTTCAAGTTATGGTTTGTTGAGAATAAAATTTTTGCTTTCTTCTCATGTCTGATGTCTCCCATGTGAAAATCCAATTTCACCCCTCGTGTCACTTGATCAACAAAACTTGGAGCAAGATAAATGGATTTCTTTTACTTTTGATTTCATAACGTTTGAGGTACTTGAGTTTCATTGCGCTTTGGATGAACAGGTGCTTGGGACAGATGAATTATATGCTTATTTAAACAAGTACCGTATAGAGCTTGATCCAAATCTGGCTGCTCTTGTTGGGAGGTTATTTCCTTCTCTTTTGTTTCAATGTCTGAATAACATTGGATTAATCTATTCTGAGTTCTCAGTGGCAATTTTATGATTGGATTTTGTGAATACTACAGGCATAGCCGTAAACCATGGTCAAAATTCATCAATTCCGACAATCAACATTTGGCTGTTCCAGATGTAGGTTTATATTGCCTTTTCACATTTAGCATCCTTTGACCTCATCTACTTGGTGTTGATTTTTAGTTTTTTTTTTAACTCTGTTCAGGCAGTCGATTTCCTTGACAAATTGCTGAAGTATGATCACCAGGAAAGGCCCACGGCAAAAGAGGCAATGGTAAAGTTTCTTCTCTTCCTTTTCTTTTGTAATTAGGTCATGCACTCATGCTTAAATAATTCGGTAAAAATTGCATAAAATAATCCAATCTTCAAGAGTAGCTGAAAAATAGCCTAACCTGTCAAAGTTGCGGAAAATAGCCTTGATTATGGGGTGGGTTGTGATCACTAGACTAATATCATTGGGGGCGTGATATTTTTTTTCACTAACAGTGCCTGTGTCCGTGAACTATAAAACAAATCTCGCATTTCACGATGCTAAAGGCTATTAATCTCCACTTACCCCATAGGTGGGCCTATTTGCCACAATTTTACAAGTTCATGCTATTTTCTGCAACTACCCCAAAGGTTGGGTCATATTCTACAATTTTCCCTAAATTCTACTGTAATGTGTTTTGTTCTCATTGCATTATACACTCGGTGCAGGCACATCCATATTTATATCCAGTACGAAATGCCGAGAGCAGCAGAACTCGTATGCAGTAAACGGAATACCTAGTAGCTCTATGGCTTGCCCGAGAGCTGTGATTGTCCTGCTCATAAGTCGGGTCTCTCGCTGCATCCCGACGATCATTGTGGGGCTAATATTTATTTGCAAAATGAATTGGGTCATTTCAGGTCAAGATTTGCCAAGTTTGTTCCTGCTTAGGCACATCTTCAAGATAATTTAATGCATCCGTCTCTTTTCAGTTTGCTTCTATTTGTCTTTCTGTGTTCTGATTTATCAAGGTTAAATTTCAGAGCTTTCTTACATCTTTGCAGTGTTAAGCTGTACATGTAGTATGATAAGATTGGAATCTGAAAGTGAGGTTTTTCTTTTCTTTTTCCTCCCCTCCCTGAATTGTAGCTTTTGGTTATTGTGCAAGTGTTACAGTAGCAAAGCGCCCGTCATAGGTTTCACAAGGGAACCATTTTTTTTTTATCATTGTTTTCTAAGCTTAAAAATGTTTAAAAATAGCCCAATTTTTTTAGTTGTTTCACTTCCAAGTTCTTATGTTAGGTGGACATAATTGAGGCTCTGGTGCTTAGAAGATAGTCTTCAGGTATTCCCTAATCTTTTTTTGGTTCACTATCTTTAGTCCTTATTTTCATTATAATTGCTGCTCATTTTATATTGAGCATCTCTATAACAAGACGATCCTAAAATTGAACAGAAAAAGGTTTAGTATTATTTGGAGACGATTTTGAGGTTAAAACCAAAATGAAACCTAATGTTGGTACTATAATGAAATGTGTTCTTTATTGATATGTTTCAAACCATAGTTACTGGTCTGAAATTTTCTATTCTTATCTTTTTAATCTCACTCCCATAACGCTGCCGACTTTTGCTTTCTTCTGGAATCGGGTTTTGTTATGGCATCCTGTGGGTTGCTACTTGCATTTTTAACTTAGAGAGCTGTTTACTACGAGCCTTATGTTCTACATTAAGAGCCCTCTCAATCTGCTTCTCGCATGCAAGTAGTAAGATTCTTGACTGACACAACAAAATCAGTACTCAGCGGAATGAAAATGCAGAAATCGTCCAACAATCCAGAAAACTCGCAATATGAAATCACTTTCTCTTCCCTTTTCAACACCCCAGTTCTTCGAGGCAACATGAATGCAAATATACTGGCAACAGTAAAAATGAAAAGAAAGAGACTAGAACATAGATTAGACTGTTCGAGAGTGAAGACCAATTACAAGTGGATTAATCATGGTGCTAGGTTTGATGTCTAGATAATGGGTGAGTCTACTTAAAAGTTAAAATCTTATATATGATCATCTGTTTCTCTCTTGTACGCATTTCTTCACATGTAATCAACGAAAGTGGCAATTTTAGTACATACATAAAAGTCTGCTCATTTTCGGTAATAAAATGCCATCACATTAGTCATAAATGAGCATATATTACAATCTTGTGCTTGGTCTTGATAGTTGACTGGTCCTTTTTTCTCTAGTTGATAACAATTTTTTTTTCTCATGATTGATAAATGTGCATCGAATCCAGACCTAAGAGGATAAAACATGAACTAATTGTGTTGCATAGGGTTAGTCAAGGGTTATAGGTGGGTGGAACACTTCTACGGTTCTACCATCCGATCCGCGAATAAAAATGTCTCACCGATCCACCCGTCATTCATAAAACCTTTCATCCATATCCGACCCACCTGCCACCCTCAGGACCTACCAATCTACCACTCACGAATTGTTAAATTGCAAAAATCTACCCATATTTGACCTGTTACTCGTAACCCGATTCAACCATCACCCGCTTCTATTCTCAGTTTTTCACCTGTATATTTGGTTTGGGTATAGTGGGTGGGTCCATCACCCGCGTATAATGTCCAACCCTACTGTTACACATAATAACATGTACAACACAATGTATTTTTGATCCAAAATTGCTTTTATTTGCATTGAAATTAGTGAAAATCAATTACTTTACACATATTTCAATACAAGTAAAAGCAGTTTTCAATAAAAAAATCGTTTTGGGTAAAAACTAGAACAATCCCTATCGGACATCCAATTTTTGTTGCACATTTTTCTCATTATACAAAAATCGCTCTAAAGAATAACATAATGGTTTTTGGCCGAAGAATGTTTGGATTGTGCCTGTCAAGTGGACTCACAAATGGGTGAATGGCATTTGCACAGAACAATCAGTGATAATGGTCGAGGTTCTGACTATAATCCTTAATTAGGAGTGGAATTATTGAACTGCTCCTACTCGGCTTCTCAAAGGTTGAAATTAAAGGTGACAATCTATGCCTTGTGAATGTTATTAAGGGTTTTTGGTTCTATCTTTGAAAGGTTGAGCTCTTTATGTCGGACAATCTGGTTACGTTTCCGAAGTTAAAAAAGGAAGCATGACCCACATCTACAGAAAAATCAATAAAGTGGCAAATCACATCGTAAACATGCCCTCTTCTCTGGCGACACTTCATAATATCAAAAATCTCATTCGACTGGATGCCATAAGACGACCGTTTTTTAGATAAGACGGTCACCCTAATTTTTTTCAGATAAAAAAAAGAAAAAGTAAACTAACAATTGAAATATTGAATCCACACAATCTTACAATCTCAAAACGTGAACGTGGCAATAAGACTACCAAATTAACCTTATCAATAATAATACAAAGCAAATTAATAAGTGTTGAATAACTTTGGTACGAATCACATGAACAATTATGGTACTTAGTACACAGTACTCAATGCACATGCATATCAACTCCCTGGCCACTAACAAAGTCTGAAAGAGTGATCTCCATACCACGCCGGCCATTATTAATTGGGGTTAGCTTTGTAGTTACAAGTAGACAGTAGTGCGACTCGACAAGAATATATAGTACACGTAGTGGCCTATGTTAGAACCTTGGATTCTCCCATATCTCATTAATTTAGTCATTTTACACTTCATTGCATTTCCTAAAAGCCATTAAAAGCATTATTGCATGTATTGACACGTTATTAATTAGTGACTATAGACCTGATCAAATGCGAGCTCGGCCCGGTTTAAACACCTTTTCTCAACCTGTTATGCCGAGCTACGCTCAAAGTTTCCCTTTTTTCGTTGAAAAAGCGCATGTAAAAATTATAAAAAGTTCAACGAGACACACAAGTGACACCACCATAAAAATAATCATATGAAAAGTACTTCAATAAAATCCAAGTTGTTTACATACGAACTGAGATCGATGATCGAAATCAGAAAATTGTAAGTCTAGGTTTTATTTTTATGGAGATTTATAATAGGCCGATTCCTTATGCACAGGAAAAAAACGCCTCGCGCACACGGTTTCATACGCTTCATGAAGCGTACGCTTCATGAAGCGTATGACCCAAAGGGTGCCCTCTGCGAGGGTGGTACCCTGGGCTTGCGCTTCACAAAGCGTGCGCTTCATGAAGCGCTAGGGTTTGCGGATTTTTTTTTCCGCTACGCCAACGCCACCGTGAAATTAGGTTTGTTTACGTAAATTTGGGAAAAAAATATTTTCATATCTAATTTATATCTTTGTATCATAAGATAGATTAAATAATAAACATTTAAGGCCTAGATATAGTCATATATGAAAAAGTTTATGAGTTAAGAAACACAGTTTAACAAAATACAATGGCATCCAATAGCTCATATGAAGTAAATTCATCGACGGAATCGCCTTTTTCAGATGAACCGTATGAAGCTGAATCCTCATCATCTTATGAAGAATTATCATCATCTTTTGAAGAAGGAGGAGGAGGAGAAATAGACGTTGATGAAGAAGAAAACGACATAGTCGAGGTAAGTTTTTTGAAATATAAATTGCAGTTTATAGTTTTATATTCTGAACATTTGAAGGTATCGTATTTGTATTTGTAAATTAAAAAAAATTATATTATTAATCTTATACATTTGTACTGATTATATACCTTTAGAAATAATATTATTGTTATTCAATAGAGTAGAGTTGAATGGAAAATAATAGTAAAAAAGATGTTATTGTTGAAAACATATTGTGTATTTGCAGTTTAATTGAAAGTAATTATAATTTATAAGTAGGTAAACGGGAGAGATTTTTCTGCTGACTTTCATCACGATGGGGTGTGGGATAGTCGAGATCAAATGATAGCCTGGGCTAGGCAAGTTGGGCGTGAAAGATATATGGCGTTGCCTATAAAAACGTCAAATGAAAATTTGGTCAGGCTAGCATGTCATAGGCATGGTATGTATAGACCTGGGAAGAAGGGTGATTGCATCCCTACTGTTACACCGCCTCAGGTGCGAACCCTTTACACAAAGTGCAAATGCAAATTCGAGTTGCTTGACGTTAGAAGTAAATCGATCGGGAAGTGGGCACTAACGGTTGTGTGCGGAGTTCACAACCACGACCTCCCCACTAGTTTGCTTGGCAATTCATTTTCAGGCCGAATGACGGAAGCACAAAAATTGCTTGTGAAGGAATTGAGCTATATATATGTGCCACCTGCTCGTATAGTGGAGCAGTTGAGAAATCTTTACCCCGGAAATGTGACATCAAGGAAGCAAGTTTCAAATTTGAGGGCACGATATTTGAAAGAGGATAGTGCAAATCTGACAACCACCCAATATGCACTGCATTTTCTACAAAGAAACGATTACAGAGTATTTCCGAATAGGATAGGTGATTCAGATTATATTGATATCCTCTTCTTTGTGCACCCCACGTCGCTGCATCTACTGAAGTTGTTTCCGTATGTCGCCATTATGGACAGCACCTATAAGACCAACAGGTACAAGCTGTTAAGTTTTTTTCTATATATTGAGGCAAATATTGTTTTTGTAAAGTTGTATAATTGTTTAATGTATTGACAGGTACGACATGGCTTTGCTGCAGATGGTTGGGTTTACATGTACTAACAGATCTTTCAACATCGGTTTTGCATTTCTGTCAAGAGAAGACACAACTAGTTATACATGGGTGATGAAGCATTTGAAGCGTTTGTATCAGGAAGTGGGAGCGATGCCAAATGCGATTGTCACAGATCGAGAGAGGGCAATAATTAACGCAAAGGACGATGTGTTTGGAGAGGAAGTCAAACATCTTCTATGTTGGGTGCATGTTAAGGGCAACATATTAGCATAAGCTGTAGGTATCCTAAGGGACCAGGAAAAGGCGAAAAGGTTTGCTAATAGATGTTGGGGCATATTCATGTCGACAACGGAGGCAAAATACGAGGAAAGGCTTAGAAGAGTCAAACAACATTGGCCAGGGCTGATGAAGTATGTTGAGAGGTCGTGGCTCGGGCCTTACAAGAAGTCGATTGTTAGAGCATGGACCGATCACTATACCCACTTTGAAACAAGAACAACAAACAGGTACACACGTTTTAATGTTTTGCATATTTTTGGTTGTTCAAATTATGTGATTTACACATTTGTAATGTACATAATACTAACATGTATGAAACAGGGCGGAGGGAATGCAAAACGTGCTTAAAAAAATACTTGACAGTTCTCGAGGAGGCTTCAACACAGTGATCGGAAGGATCCACAATCACATTCAGTCTCAAGTTAATGATATAAGGGGGGATCTGGGATGTCACGTAGCAAGATTCCAACTGAGTTGAATAGTGTCCCTAGTCGAGTTAGGACAATATTCATGCGCCTATTTTACAAAGTGTCAACTTTGTGCATTATGAAGTTGTTGAATATGTACTACGACCTGAACAAGGACGCCGCTGAAGGAAAATTAGAGAAAGAGTGTGCTGATTTTTGGGTACGGGAGTGCATGAGTCTTCATTGTCGTCATACGATTGCCCAAGCCATTCTAACTAAGCGGCCGATCCCGCCAGGTGACACACACCCATTTTGACATCAGGTGGTATGGGATGGAGTTGATCCGAAGCGCATGCCCATAGAAGACAAAGAGGCAAAAAAACTTACCGAGATCAGATGGGAAGATATGGTGGAGAAGAAGCGTCGGGGTGAATTGACATATGACCATGTGTACTCGATCACAGAGTGTTTTGTAGACAATGTGCTTGGAAAAGAGTCGTCTTTGATTGAGCATATAGATGCTATGAAGAGGGGACGACCAAAGGGGTCCACTAAGTGGTCAACAAAGAGGAACAATACTTTGCTTGAGCATCGGATGGAGGCATATGAAAAGGAGAAGCAACAGAAGCAAAAGGAGAGCCAAGTAAAAACTTCATTGCCCGACAAAAAGCGTGGAAGGCCAAAGGGCTCAACCAACAAGGTCCCGAAAAAAGTTGCGACGGGGTCAAGTACACAAGAAGAGAGGGTCGGCATGATGTGGCTGGATTTCAACTTTGGAGTTGACAATGTTAACGACTTCATGTTTCCTTACATTGATCAGGTGCAGGATGTAATGGCAGATGGGCATTGCGGTTATCGATCACTCGCCGTGTTGTTGGGACAATTACAGGGCGAGTACCGCAAAGTTGGGTTGGAGTTGACAGCCGAATTGAGGAGGAACAGATATGTATATGAGCCTATTTGGAACAAATCTCCTATTGATGAGATGTTTGATACTATGCCCTATGTGGTTAGCCCTTGTGCTCAAAGATATTGGATGGAGATGCCCATAACCGGTTTGATCTTTGCCACAATATATCAGGTTGCAGTTGTTTTGTTGTCGTGGGATGGATCGCATACATGCTTGCCGATGCAGGCGAGAGGGGAGAACCGGTCACGTCCAGCGAAGATATATGCCATAGCGCTCGTGGGAAACAGAGATCACTTTATACCTGTGAGTCATACATTATTATCATGAAAATAAATTAGCACGTATAATTTTTTACTCGGTAATATATTATGTGTTTAATTTGAAGGTCTGGTTGAGCGACGACTCCCCACTTCCTCCTCCGCCGAGAGATTGGACAAGAAGCCATCAACCTAGCGTCAACGGGTGGGATGAGCCGTTTAGACAGAGAATGGTAAAATGGCGCGAGAAGCGGATTAGCCATAATCTTGAACCAAATGTTGCTGTTTGAAGTTGATGATAAATGTCATTAGTTAGAACTGTATTAGTTTTAGTTGTACTACATTTTTGGGATTAGTGTTTGCTTCTTATGCTAAATATGATTTTGTGCTTGTATAATTGTTAATGGCTTTGAATTGGTTCAAATAATTACAAGTAACCATGAATGTTGTTGAGAACAAAATTGGCGCCTCACGCATCATGAAGCGCACGCTTCATGATGCGTGAGGCTCATGAGAAAAAAAGGGGTGGCTTTCGCTCGACCCCCGGATCGAACCCAAGACATACCCCTCAAACGCGTGTACCTGGACCAAGTGTGCCGCATTGGCTATCGATTTATATAGGAATAATTTTAATTTTAAACTAACACAGGTTGGAGTGGGTTTGGTCCGGAATTAAATTAAACGGACCGGTTCACCTATTTTTAGGGTTCCAATAACTAAATTAAAACCGGTTCCTAAGAGATTTTACTTTAAATGATTTTTGGGAGCTATAATATATGAGTTTATGCATATTATATTATATGAACTCTTATCAATCATATTAAAAGTTTATTAAAACCGAACCGGCCTCATACTAAACTCGAAAAATAAAAATTGTTCCGGTTCTTCAAAATTCATGTGGTAATGGTTATTACCATCATTTATGGTGGACTTTCCGATTTATTGTAATGTTTAGGGTTTAATGTAGGTTATGCTAGGGTTATGGTTTAGGGTTTTGGGTTTAGGGTTTTGGGTTTAGGGTTAGGGTTTAGTGTCATTTAGTGATGGTTTAGTGATTAGGGTTTAGGTTTATGTTATGTTTATGTGTTGGGAGATGGTTAGTATTATAAGTTAGTGCTTAAGGTTTAGGATTTAGGGTTTAGGGTTAGGGTTTAGGGTTTAGGGTTAGGGTTTACGGTTTATAATGCAGTCTAAAGGGAACATTTGTCTTTTGAATAGGATTTGAAAAAAACACTACACTAAAGAACATATTCAGAGAAATCAAATGGTCAAAATGAAAATTGATTGCCACACTTTGAGAATAACATAACTAATAAACTCATTGATTTTTCTTCTTTCAATGTAAGAAGGTGTTGGACAAAACGTGTCTTCCTATACTAGAAATACATAAGATAAACCACTAGCATATAAAAGAGGGTGAATTCCTACCCATTAGTTTTAGCTTTTGGTTTAGAAGGTTGATCCCGACTTTATATGATAAGTGGTAAAAGATCCCGAGACCTTTCGGTCCTCGGAATCTAACAGAAGCAAATAGATGGATCTATGAGGGCTTGAAGCAAAGAAACATAACAAAGTATTTGATATGATGTCGGGTTATTGTTTGGAAGCCTCCTAAATTATAAAATAAACCCTAACTAAACCCTACCCTACCCTAAACCCTAAACCTAACCATAAATCGGAACCTTAAAACAAATTATGGTAATAACTGGTCCAACATGAAATTTCAAGAACCGGAACAATTTTTATTTTTACAGTTTATTTTGGGGCCGTTTCGGTTAGATTAAAATTTTAATATGATTAATAAGGGTTCACACCCTAAAATATACATAAATTCATTTATTATCGCTCCATAAAATTATATAAAGTGCAATCTCTTAGGAACCGGTTTTATTTTTGTAATTCAAACCCTAAAAATAGGTGAACCAGTCGGTTTAATTTAATTCCGGACCAAACCCAATCGAAACTGGGTTATGTGAAAATTAAAATTATTCCTATATAAATCGATAGCCAATGCGGCACACTTGGTCCAGGTACACGCGTTTGAGGAGTATGTCTACGGTTCGATCCGGGGGACGAGCGAAAGCCACCCCTTTTTTTTCTCATGAGCCTTACGCTTCATGAAGCGCACGCGTCATGAAGCGTAAGGTAAGCCTATAACAAAACACCAGTGACAGAATCACCACAAACCAGAATCAGTATATTCAGCAACAGATTACAAGGAATACACAACAACAGATTACAAGGAATACACAGCAACAGATTCCATCCAAAAATACACAATGCAACACATTCCATCTAGCAAATAACCTTAGGGGTATGATCAGATGACTTTGTGACTAATCTGTAAGCCGACATAGGCTGCTTCTCAGGTACATGGAGCACAATTTGCTGCTGGTTTTGTGGATGGTTCTGTTAAGCTCTTCGACATCAGAACACCTGAAATGTGAGTAACAGTTTCCATTATCCTTGCTGGCAGTTTCCATTATCCTTGCTGGCTGCTTCTCAGGTACATGGAGCACAAGTTGGAAGTCTTTTTTAACGGCCTCTAGTTCTAATCTTTTTTAAATATGTTGCAACTTCTTATACAACAGAAAATAGGAAACTGCATTTGCTAGACCTAAAAGGCTAACTTGATTATACATTTTGAAGATTTTGTTTCGAGTGAGGATCAATCTGGCCAAGTCTGGCAGAAAGAAAGAAGGATCACACCTGAAATGGTTGATTCCAAAAATCAATTTCTTGTTACTCTTAACATGACAAGGATCAATCTGGCCAAGTCTGGCAGAAAGAAAGAAGCATCTGCTGAGTTTATTGAAATGCTGTGCTTATGGAACGTACCTGAGATTGATGCTCCAGGGATGTATCTAACAGAACAGAACTGAATCTTCAAGATGCCAATTTAACACACCTGAGAGGCACAAAAAAATTACCCCAGAAGCTGGTTCAAATCAGACATTGTTGCAGAAATAAGATGGTTCACATCACCAACTCAAACAGAAAAGCAATCTCAGACATTGTTGCAGAAGTGACACCAGACAATGCTATAATCTCAGACAACAAGTGACACCAGACATTGTTGCAGAAATAAGATGGTTCAAATCACGAACTCAAACAGAAAAGCAAGTGACACCAGACAATTTCAAATCATATTATGCTCCCTAAGAAATTAAGAAGCTGAGAATTAATCAACTGGCATCATACATTCAGAAATAGAATAAAGATGTTTGTCTGCTCAATATAATCTTAGTACACCAAACCTAAAAGGTGATGAATAAAAAAAACTGAATTTGTGGAGCTCAATTCCTTTGGTACTACATCAGAGGTATTAGAACACATTCTAGTATTGTACTTTTCAAATCTTGCAAAACTCAAAATAGAATAGGTAAAGATGCTTAACTTATACACTTCTTTTTTATAACTTTCCGCAACTTTTCTTTTGATTCAAAGGCAAACAAGTTATCCATGATTTCCAACCATGCAAAAAGTAAAACAAAACCACTAAAGGCATCCAAGTTCCTCCATCTTTCTTGATATTTTGTATGCATGAAGTTGGTGCCTACTAGTGACTTTGTTGTGAAAAGACTATTTGATGTTTAAGTTTATGAGATTAGGAGAGCAAGTTTGGCCATTTATATATTATATTGATTTGTAACTGATGTTTGTGTAGCTAAATGCCACTGTCATCAGCGTTAACAAATATTCGTATCTACCATTTACATATTCATTTACCTATTGAAAAAATGACCACCATAGAGCAATACCTGCCCTGCATTGCGAGAATCAGGATCCAACTTGAGACATTGCTCATAAGCTTCAATAGCACGAGAAATATCTCCAGCATCTCTGTAGAGTACTCCTGTCAATTAGAAAGAAACATTAATATTTTCTTACCTATAAATAATAGTTCTTCAAAGATCTAAACAACCACGCCAAACTAAGCAGCTCTACCACATGGATGAAGAAGAATACCTAGATTATTGTATGCCTCAGAATATGTTGGATTTGCATGTATGGCTCTCTCAATCATGCTAGCAGCAGCATCCATTTTACCCTATGCCAAGATTCAAAAAAAAAAACTATTACTAAGGAGCCAATGAAAGGCCAGATCATTATCAGTCAAACACCATACCAAACTACCTGAACCGTGTATACCACACCAAGATTATTCAATGAATGTGAGAAGTTTGCTTTTATTGCCAGTGCAGTCTGCAGAATTTAAAATGATGACCAGAGTCAAGATAGAGATATTCACTTTATTAGCAGATACTTAAAGTTGAAGGGAAAGAAATCGCACTTGCCTGATAACATTCAACAACCTTCTCAAGGTTCTTTACAATGCTATTAAGGTTCAAACTTTTCCATGTAATAACCACCACTTCAAAGAAAATCCACTGGTGTCTCTTTACTAGGGGACTTGTAGACATGGTACTCCATTTGTATTTTTTGTCTTCAAGATGCCAACAATCTCAGACAGCAAGTGACACCAGACATTGTTGCAGAAATAAGATGGTTCAAATCACCAACTCAAACAGAAAAGCGAGTGACACCAGACAATGCTATAATACAAACCAACTTTACTTAAAGGAAAATGTCACATTCAAAGCATTCTTACAATATCCATCTAATACATGTACTTATAATATAAATTCGCAACAGTCAACACCCACTCCCCGAACCGGGATCATATCTAGAATCCCGAAACGGTCTGCTCAAAGGAGGTGGCATTGGCGGACGATCATCCCCTAATATGCTCAGCATGTCCAACAAGTACAACCTAGCTGGATGATCAGCAGGCATCGCTGCCAAAGCGTCATGAGCATATCCAACGAGCTGCTGTTGTCGCTGCATAATTTAAGACACATTTTAGCCTAAACCTAAAAATATCAAAACGATTAATCATTGAATGAATTTTTTTTATGAACTTTCACTTACAATGGTAGCATCAACTACAGCTGATGGGTGGGTGTGTGGCTCACGCGGGCGGTCCTGACGCTCTGACCTCAGATCTACATACAGATGTGTCACGTCACTAAACCAATCCCAATACGTGAGGTCCGCCTGGTAAGCATACCGAGCCAAAGGGTGCTGTTCAAGGTCAATGAGGTGGTCGTACCGCTGGTTCCAGTATAGCTGATCGTCGGAAAATTCCACCTCATACTTGCGCCAAGACATGCTACGGACCTCTGTAGCCGGCACAATCGGATCAAGAGGTATGCACTGGACCCGAAAGTACTGACGCAGCCACCTATCGGGCATGTAAGCCTCTCGAATGGTAAAGCACTCAAGCACGCCTCGAAACCTCGAAACCCGGTAACGCTCCGACTCGAAATCTATGCCTCTCCATGGCTGCCACTTAATCTGAAATAAAAATACATATGTTAAGAAAATATGATATCAAGTGCTTAGAGTTATTTCATTCCAAATATTTTGACATTACAATGTTTTACCTCATCAGCGCGAACCTTATCTAAAACTTTACGAATCGCCTCCAACCACTCTGGCTTCTTCGGAGGAGTGCGTGTCTCAACTCTAGATCGGGCACCCGCGTACGGGTTAACCAAAAGATCTATCCTCAGTATCGGATGCCCACCAAAAAGCTGCATATACTCCGATATCCAAGTCTATGTCATAAATTATAGTTAGTTTCTTACATAACTAAAAAATAAAATGACATACAAAAGTACTACTCAAATAATTTTCTTACCCTCAGAAGGAGAACACATCCAGCAATGGCCTTGCTATCACGTCGTGACACAACACCCAACTCTCGGTACATGAACGTCAGAACCGCAACACCCCAAGCAAATGTACTCGTGCGGTCGGGGTCTAAGAGACAATGCAAATACTCAATGCTGACATAGTTGGTGCTCTTGTTGACGATAGTGCTGAACCAATGACCCACAACAAGTACGCAACAGCTATAAAATTAGGTGCTGCCCCCTCTGCAATCATCCTAATGACATGTGCCTTGAGGTCGTCAAAATGAATGCCACGAGAATCATATCTACGAAACGTCCGCACATCAATCGAGAACATCTGCATGACCCGCGTCTGAAACTCCGTCTCAGAGAACTGCTCGCCGACACGCTCTCTGTCGATCGGCAAGCCTAAAATGCGCTCTACATCATGCAACGTGATGGAAATCTCACCCCATGGAAAATGAAAGCTGTTGGTCTCCGGATACCAACGCTCAATAAATGCAGAAATGATGGCGTGGTCCGATCCTCGATAATCCATATCCCCGATATGCCTCAATCCACTACGCCCTGCAATATGCCACCACGTACCCGGCTCATCAACTCTGTGGGGCTCAATATCAGTCCAATCCAACGTCCTTGAGTATGCCTTATACAACTTCCTCCACTGTCAAAATTAAGAAAAAAAATTAGATAAGTTCAATTATGTCAATACACAGAAAAATTAAAAAAAATTCAAAAAAAAGCTCACCAATACATCCTCGATAGCTGGTGCAGGAGCAGCTGCATGCTCGACGACAACAGGAGGGGCTGGATCATCTTGAGGAGTCCACCTCCATATCGACTCCACAGTATGAGTGGAATAATGTCGAAGGAGGACGGCCAAATGTGGTCCTCCTGGCTGCCACATGGGTACGTCGGCAACAGGAGGCACCGGAGCGGGAGGAGGGTCAACAATGGGAGGATCCGGGGCAACTACAGGCTGAACAATAATAGGCGGATGAAGTGGAGGCTCAGAAACTGTAGTCTGTATGACGGGAGGGGACGGGATATGAGAGGTCTGTGAAGGTGAAACCGACGCAAGTGCAGGAGTCATATCGATGTCTCTCGAAAGATCCTCTCCGGTCCCAATCAGAGTCTCTAAACTAAATAAATCAATGTGCTCAGACTCTCGTCGAGGGGTGGGATGCTGGGTCGGGGAAGACAGACCGACATCCTTTGCTTGATTAGTCCAAAAAACGTCCGTCGGAATCTCCTCAGCAGTCTCAGCCGGAGCAGACGGATGAACGTCATGCTCTATCTGAATATCTGCACCATCATGCGATGCCTCGTCCCGCTGTAGCTCAGATATCAATGTCTCATCCCCTAATCTCCTGACCCTCTTTTTCGGCGGAGGGGCCTCAGCACGAGCAGACTGCAGTATACCTCGTGCCTTTGCGTTCATAGTCCTATTCTTCTTCGGAACAGGAGGTCTAGTCGAGTCGGGAGTACGCAACTCACGACTCAACTCCTGAAATGCCTGTTTATGATTTTCATTATTTCATTTACGTACTCCTTTATAAAATTCGTACTTTGTGCCTTACCTTAAATTCGTATATATTTTTATACATAAGTGTGATTTTAACTAAAGGAATATACTTATATTACTAGAACAAAAGCACAATAGAACAAAAGCAAAATAGTTAACTCCAATCACATAAACAAAAAAACACAAATAAGGCAAACACACCTCAGAAAAAACAAAATTTTTAATTTGCATACTACGAAATACGTACCATCATCGTTTCCTCGCCCCAACCATCCCTCGCATCACCCTTGCTCGTATCACCATGAGCTGGAGAACCCCCGCCAACAATAATATCATTGCCAACTCTATCACTACTCTCAGCAACAATACCGACATCTGCATCGATCGCCTCGTCCCCCCTAACAACATCAACCACTGTCCAATAAAACAAAGTAAACACCGCATCATTAATTTTCAAACCATTAAAGCTCAGATTTTCATTATGTATAAATATCGTATCAATTTCAATTATTTTGCTAATGTAATGCTCCAAATGTCATTGAAATGCACAATTACGCTGAACCAGCAAGATTACATTAGCACCACAAAACAGATTTCAGTAGCACCACAAATGTCAATTTCAAGTAGGGCAGCCCTTGTCCCCTCCTAATTACAATCCAATCAGATTTCAGTAGCACCACAAAACAAAAAATCACCCTTTTAAATTCAATTACTAAATCCTAATTCCACAAAGAAGCCGAGGGTAATTTATCTGCACTTTCCAATTACTAAATCCTAAAAAATCAGCCCTTGGGATCACAAACTGCAAGATGCACTTGAGAAGATAAAATCACTTGAGGTTGCATTAGAACAAGCCGAGGGTAATTTATCTGCACTTTCCAATGAAAA
Organism: Fallopia convolvulus; assembly: GCA_964016875.1. Taxonomy (NCBI): domain Eukaryota; kingdom Viridiplantae; phylum Streptophyta; class Magnoliopsida; order Caryophyllales; family Polygonaceae; genus Fallopia; species Fallopia convolvulus. The sequence goes on from OZ024719.1 coordinate 17,191,369, forward strand.
GAATACTGTTGAAATTGAGAAGTTTACAAAGGCTATTGCTGCTAAAGCTTCACTTGAATCTGCATTATCTCAAGCCGAAACCACTATCTCTGTGCTTAGAAAGGAGAAAGAAGAATCTGAATCATGTAGAGCAGCTGCTGAGGCAGAGCTAGCCAACCTAAAAGAGAAAGTCTCTGATCTGAGAACAAGATTGGCAGAGAGTTCCAGGTCAATGAAGTCACTTGAAGATGCTGCAACTCAGCTGGTAACTACAGTTTCTTTGCTAACAGAAGAGAAGAATGCTGCAGAGACCGGTGAAACTAATGCTGTGAATGAGTTGAGAAGTTGAAGGAAGAAGCTGGTTCATGGAATGATGAACTGCAAGATGCACTTGCGAAGATAAAATCACTTGAGTTTGCATTAGAACAAGCTGAGAGTAATTTATCTGTTCTTGCCAATGAAAAGAATGTTGCTAAAAATGAGGTGTTTACTTTGAGTGCAAAGTTAAATATGTGCATGGAGGAGTTGTCTGGGATGAATGGCAACTTAAAGAGCCAGTTTGTAGAGTTATTTGGTCATCTCAAGGATTTTGAGTCACTTATCACAGAAGAACCTGCATTTTCTTTCTTGGAACAATTTTCTGGGAAAAGATTGGAGGCACTGAGAGAGATGGACACTATGTTTAGCAACATCAGGAATCAATTTGCAGCAACGCATATGGAAAATCTGCCTATTGTAGAGGTATTCTTGTTATTTATGTTTAATTAGTAATTATTTGCCTGTTAACTGAATAAATTATCTTGTTTGCCTTAATATGTGCATTTTTTGTACATACTAGTTTTAACCTTATAACTTCTGAATTATGTATTGTATAACCTGCCAATTCAGTATACATATGTGATTACCAGTTATTAATGCGGTTTCTTACAGTCCAACACTTTGTGCTTGGTTTCTCATAGTTCTGTTTTTCAGGAAGTTCCTTACATAAAAAAGTTCCTATTAGGAGCTCTGGGCAGCATTGTCAGTATTCAAGATTACAGTGACAAAGGGGAAGCAACAGAGATTGTTGATGTTTCTTCCTATATTCAAAGGATAGTAGAAAGCTATTGTGCCAGACAAGGAAGTCTTGTCCAGAAATTTGATCTCTATTCCAACCTTGAGGATGGACTTAATTCTGCCGTTTTGGAAGAGATACGTGGATCTATGGACAAGATGATACACTTAATACAGATGGCAGATTCTTTGAAGCAACAAACTAGGTATCTTAAAACTGAGAAACTGGCACTTGAGAATGAGATGGCCACCTTGAATAATGATGTTACAATTTTAGAATCGGCTTGTGCTGATGCTACAAAATAATTGGAAGCTGTTTGTGCTAAACATATACCTGAACCCAATTGGTCCTCCAAGTATCATGTAGATATTGCACAGGGTGTGGAGATAAACAAGCATGCCATGGTTGTTGAGAAGCTACTCTCTGCTACCAGATAAGTGCAGAATGTATTAGTGGAATTTCAGAAATCAGAAAGTGAATTTACATCTGTAATTCAGGAAATGCATGATGAGCTTGGTGAAAGAAGAGTAATAGAAGAAAATGCAATCATGGAACTGAATTTAAACGAAAGTAAGATGTCCAAACTAGAGATTGATCTCAAGGTGTTGCAGGAATCCTATAATGAGCTAAAGTTTAAGCTGGAGGAGTCTCAAACTACTGAGGCCAGCTTGGATAATAAAGAAGAATACTTGAACAATTTTCGAGTTGAAAAGGAAGTTGTGGAGCAGGAACTAGAAGCGGTAAAGCTTGATGCTGAAACCTCGGCTAGCAAGTTAGTAAATGTAAGTTCAACTGTCAATGCACTTGAAGTTGCTTTATCAGTTGCAGAAAACAATATTTCTCAACTTGTTGAAGAGAAGAGAAGTCTAGAAGTTGGTAAAACATCACTAGAAGACCAGTTACGCAGAGAAATCTAGAAGTTGGTAAAACATTTACCTGGTGAATTGCCGTCTCTCTCTCCGTCACCCTCCACAGAAGCCACCTGCACATCGTCGTCGGCGTAATGCTCCGTCGAAGCACGTCCGCTGCCACCACCACGAACACGAACCATTTCTGAATGATTGGGACTTCGCCTCTGGTTTTCCGTCGCTTCTCAATCGGGAACGATTGGGACTTGGCCTCTGGTTTTTCACTTCTCAATCGGGAACGATTGGGACTTCGCCTCTGGTTTTTCGCTTCTCAATCGGGAGTTAGACGATTGAAGACGATGACCTAATGCGCTTTCAAAAGCGTTTAAATTAACACTATTGATATGCTTTATAAAGCGTAATCTTCTTTACGCTTTACGAAGCGTAAGCTCCGGGGTATGACCTGCTGGAAGGGTACCCTTCCATTCTTACGCTTCATGAAGCGCGCGCTTCTTGAAGCGTGCAATATCGTGTGCGCGGGGCGTTTTTTTCCTGTGCCTACAGATTTTCCGTTTATAATATTATATATATATATCTTGTCTTCTTAATCATTCAGGCTCAACCCGTCGGCGGCAGAGACGGATCCCAGCCCACCCTAAAAAATTAAAAATAAATAAATATAAGGTATATTTAATAAAAAATAAGTAAAAAATAAGATAGAATTAATAATAAATTAGTTAAATTAAAATAATTTAGTCCACCTAGAAAACTTTTATGAAAATTAGCCTACTCTATTTTTAAATATTGAACACTCCTTCCTGCCAGACTACATATTATTCAAATTGTTAGTGCACTAAAATTCACCTTTAATGCACTGGTCGAATGCTTCTCTTGATTCACCTCTTGACTTTCCGTTCCAAGCTCATCTTCAACCTAGAACCTACAAAACAATGGACACAAGGGCGGGGTTCCCCTAATGCACCTCCGATGCCTAAGTCAAAACAGCACTTTGTCGAATGAACGTCGAGGTAAAGGTAAGACTACAATCAAGCTGAGCGAATATCAGCATGTATTCAATGTGTTAAGCGAATATTAGCGTGTGTCCACCATACATGGCGATCCCATGTATTTATAATGGAGGAAAGGGAGAGAAGGTCGAAAACTCTATCTCTAGGGCCAACCGACATGCCTTATCACCCAAGCAAGAGATATCTTGCTCCCCAATCCAAGAAAATTCTATCTTTTAATTAGGATAGAATCCTCCATCATAATGATAAAAAAGCTATAATAATAATAAGAAAAATAAATAAGGTTGTTACATAAATACTTATAGAAAATTAATTATTTACCCGCTCACAAATGCCCCACTTGAATGTTAGATGCGTTTGATAGTGTCGCAACTAAGACTCAAGTACTCTAGGACCTATTCGAAGTGGCCATACAGATTAGTCGACGGATCCCCTATTCGTATATTCGTACATCCATGAACGAATATCATGGGATTCATACTCTCCCTAAAGCATATACACTTGTCGGATATCAAGATATACTAATTGGAACAAGCAACACAAAGAAGAGGAAGAACAGAACATTGAAAAAAGGTTCATGGCCAGGATTTTATTTAAAAAACAAAAATAACGAGCTTGTTCCATTAGGCATTCTTAAACTGTCATCTATGCGAGGGGCTTCATAAGATGCTCTCTGTTGGCGATCCACGATGGAAGCTACGAGGTCCGTGGTCGCATTCGATAAACCCGCGGTCGCAACGATAATCCTGCGACCGCAATTTTCTCTATGGGATTTTTTTTTCAAATGAGCGACATTACAAGTCCGAGGGACGGCCTTTCTGTCAAGACTCTTCAACGAGTAAGCTCCTTGACCATATGTTGTAGTCACTCGATACAGACCTTCCCAATTCGGGCCGAGCATGCCATCTATGACAACTTGCACTTCTCATGACTTGTTGATGTACAAGGTCACCGACTCAAAAAGTACGGTATCTCACGCGTCGGGCTACGACCCGTTTGGCTACCTGTTGCTAAGTCACGAGCAGCACAACTGCACTATCTTGTCGTTCCTTGGTGAAGTCGAGGTGGTCGGAGAGAGCGCACTTATTCTCTTCGGGATCAAACAATGTTGTTCTCAAAGTTAGAATGCTGACTTTTAGACAAATTACCGCTTCCATGCCATATGCTAAAGCAAAGGGCGATTCCCCAATCGATTTATGCTCGGTGGTGCGATAGGCCCATAAAACAACTAGAAGCTCTTCAGTCAATCTTCTCTTAGCTCTTTCAAGGCGTGTTCTTAACCCTTCAACAATCACTTTGTTTGTTGCGTCGGCTTGCCCATTTGCTTGTGGGTAGCCAACTTATGAGTATACATTTTTGATGCCCATCCCTTTGCAATAATCCTTAAATTTATTGCTGTTGAATTGCGTCTCGTCGTCTGAAATGAGAGAAAAAGGGATTCCAAAGTGCATGATAATGTATTCCTAAACGAACTTTTGGGTGTCGGAATCACGAATGTTTGCTAAGGGTTTTGCCTCCACCCTTTTAGTGAAATAGCCGTGGCAGTAATGAGGTAACGCATATTGTCGAGTGCTCTCGGGAAGGGACCAACGATATATATCAAGGCCCCACTATGTGAAAGGCCACTAACTAGTTAAGGCGTGGAGGTCCTCGACAGGCATGTGTGTGAGCGTAGCGAACCTTTGACACTTATCACACTTTCTCACATATAACTCCACATCCTTTTCATGTAAGGACACTAATATCCTTGAGAACGAGCTCGAAATGCCAAACCGTGATCTTTGGCGTGCATCCCGCATATGACTTCATGGATCTCATATAATAGGGACTCAACCTTGGTTGGGAGTACGCATCACAAATATGGCCCAGAAAAAGACCGACGATATAAAATCCTTTCCGGCGATAGCCAAAACCTATGAGCCATTAAGCGAACCATCCTTTCCTCGGCCGCCTTCGAGGGCAGGACGTTCTCATCCAAGTATCGTATCAAGGGCGTTTTCCATCCAAGGTCCTGCGCAGTTTCGCTTCCTGCGACCGCGACCTCTGTCGAGGCGATTTCCATGATCACGGCTGCGGGCATTTTGTCACCTACGGTTTTGTTTGAGGCTCCGATTTCTGGACATCCCGAAACTTCAACATGAATCGAGGTCTTGAGCGAGCCTCCCAAAGAAGTAGCTAGCGTTTCTAGGGCATTAGCAGACTTGTTTTGATTGCGTGACCGTTGTCTAAGATCATATTGCTCGAACTCCTCTAGCATAGCTTTTGCTTTCTCCATATACCTGAGCAACTTTGGCCCCTTTGCTTCGTAATGCCCTCTCACTTGGTTCATTATCAATTGTTAGCCAGATAGAACGAGTAGTTTGGCGATTTCGAGACTATATGCCATTTCTAACCTTAGTATTAATGCTTCATACCCGACCTCGTTGTTGGTTATGTCGAAGCCAAGGTGAATGGCGAGCTGAACTACCTCTCCAATTGGTGAAGTATGCACGATTCCAACTCCGAACCCTTGATTGTTACTTGTCCCATCGATTTCAAGGATCCATTCTAGATTTATTACGTTCTGAGGGACCCGTGGTCGCGGTTTTGCAAGCAGCGACCGCAACATCGTTCAATTGAGAGTAACTTCTTTTTTGGAGGCTGTCCGCGAAGACAACCTCACCGTCCGCGTTCGCGACTCTCGTAATCGGCGATACTCCGCAATTCTAGAGGTCACTCATGACCGCGATTTCGCTTGCCGTATGCGCGGAAACTCGGCCACGAATTCCGCCAACACTTGTCCCTTTATGGCGGTTCGAGGGACGTACTCGATGTGGTATTGATCCAACTCCAGAACCCATTTTATGACCTGTCCCGCGAGATCTGAGCTTGCTAGGAGCACTCGAATAGGATAGGCCGTAATGACTTGGATTGGGTGCTCTTGAAAGTAGTGGTTGAACTTGCGATATGCGGTGATCAAATCTAGGAGCAACTGATCCATAGGCGAGTGCCTTGTTTCAGCATCGAGCAATGTCTTGTCGGTGTAGTAGATTAGTCTTTGATTTCCGCTTTGCTCCTCAATCAAGACATCACGTGCTGACTGCTCGAGGGGACACTGCTAAGTAAAGCTTCAACGTGTCCCCTTTATCAAAAATTGTCAAGATTGGAGGAGATTGCAAATATGCTTTCAACTTTTGCAAATCTTCTTCACGCTCCTAGCTCCATTCGAATGAGCTACCCTGCTTTAATGCTTTAAAGAATGATTGAAACTTGTTTGAATACCAACTAATAAATCGATCAAGGTCTGCAACCATTCATGTCAACTTTTGCACCTATTTGATGGTCCTTGGGATTGTAATGGCGTCAAGGGCTCGAATCTGATCAGGACTTGCTTCGATAACTCGACAAGTAACGAGGTGTCCGAGAAACTTGCCCGAACCAATCGCGAATGCGCATTTTGCGGCGTTGAGCCTAAGCCGGGACAATCGAAGGATGTCGAAAACATCTTGCAAGTCATCTAGATGAGACCACACCCTCTTACTCTTGACTACCATGTCGTCGATATAAGCCTCAACATTCTTCCTGCTTCTTGAGCCAAATAATTTGGCGATGAGCCGCTGAAAGGTTGCCTCAGGGTTTTTCAATCCGAAAGGCATTACCTTGTAGAAAAATATCCCTTGTGGTGTGATGAACACGATCTTCTCTTGATCATCTTCATGCATTGGGATTTGATGATAACTCCGATATGCATCTAAAAAGCTCATGCACTCATGGTCCGCTGTAGCATCTACTAGCTGGTCGATTTTTGGAAGTGGAAACAAGTCTTTTGGACATGCTTTGTTGAGATCGGTAAAGTCCACGCAGACTCTCCAATCTCCCATATTTTTCTTGACTACGACGGTGTTTGTGAACTAGGTCGGGTACCACACCTCTCGAATGTCGTTGGCCTCTTGTAACTTCTTTACTTCAATGATTACAGCTTCATTACGCTGGATTAGAGGACCGTTTTGCTCGCTGTACGATCGACTTTACGTTTGGGAGAACTTTTAACCTATGGCAAGCATGTTTCGGATATATCTCAGGCATGTCGTATGGGCTCCATGGGAAGACGTCACGATTGCTTCGCAGTAGATAGGTGATGGCTGATAATTCATCGTTTGAGAGATTTGTCCCTACAAAAAATTTCTTCTCGGGCTCATTTCTCTCAAACGGAAATCTTTTGTAGTTCATCCACTGACTTCTCACTCGGCTATGAGCCTATGCCGCTTAGATCCTTCGACCCGCCTCGTATCTTCACGTCTTCGGCCTCAAAAGGGCTATGGTAGCGGTTACGCAAGCCGCATCGCGGTCCCTTGGTATTTGAGATCACACTCTGGAGAAAAGCAATAATAAGAAAAATAAATAAGGTTAATGAAATACTTACGGAAAATATTTTCTAATTATTTACCCGTTCACATAAACCCATTAGTTTTGTCAGGTGGTCCGGGCCACGTTTTGCTTAGGTTTAACTATGATAGAAGATTACAAGCTTGGGCATGTTGTCTATATAAGATCATGTAGATTTTTAAGCCAGTGTACATAAAAAATACTTGCATGATTAATGGATCTTCAATCATTGCATTCACGTGTCATAGGGCATAGAAATGGAGAGGCACGCCACTTTACTTTGGGACTTTTAAGTTACAATTGATATGGAAATTAATGACGAAAGTCCAATGCCGTCTTTTAGATGGTACGTAAGACAATGATGCCAAATTGAAGATGTTGATTGAAAACATGTGATGCATTCTATGCAATCAATATATACGATTGTAGGCGATGGATGGATGTTATCAACATGCATGATCATCATGATGGGTAAAACTGCTAAATCATGATTATGGATATCATATCAGACTTCGTTTGTCGATTAATCGCATGATCAACAAGTAAGTGATTGTGAATTTGAATGGATTTGGAACTTAAATATAAGTTTAAAATATAAATTATTTCTATGAAATTTTTTGTTCCGATGAATTATCGAAAAAGAGATACTAATTCAACGCCATATGATAGTAACTCCTGAATGCCCATTATACTCAATCTCAAATGAAATAACAAAGTATTTACTGTTGGAGTGCCCATTTAAGCTACTGGCATTGTATAAAGTGGATCAAGGTTTTGTTGCATCCTTAACCAACAGATTAGGAAATGACCAATGTATGAAGAAAATTCTGAAGAATCTGAAAGAATCAATGAACTCGCATAAGTTTACTGAATTAATTATAGCTTGGTGGAGTATATGGTATTACAAAAATAGAACAATATTTTGTCAACCTTTAGATGGATCCTCAGGAATCATAGAAGACTTCATAAAATCCAAATAATGATGTTGAAAAAAGTAAAAGATAACATTAATGATGATAATGGCGCGACAGTTCGAACTACATCTAAGAGGAAGGACAAGATCGAAATGGCATAAACCAAAACATGGATTTGTAAAACTAAATTTCGATGGATCTAAAAAACAAACTGGATTTGCGGCAACATGCTATATTATTCGGGATCATAATGGAAAGACTATTTCGGTAAATGCTTTTGCAAATGATCACTGGAGTATAATCCAAGCGGAAGCTACAACAATGTACGAGGCTGTATGTGAAGCTGAGAAGAGAAATCTGGCTAAGATCATAATCGAAGGAGATAGCTTAATTGTTATAAAAGCGTTCAAGAGGAAATAAATTGTGCCCATGACAAATTGAAATGCAATATCAGACACACTTGTTTTGTTGCAGTCGTTTGAGGTAGTCAGATTTTCACATGTACCTCGTGATTGCAATAAGATTGCGGATTTGATTACAAGATTACACCATTCTTGTATTTCTCATGAAATTCACATACTCAGGACTTCAGGTCCTCATCTACAAAGATGCTATAGGTTGATTTTGTCAGCTTAATTTTTTCCTACTCTAAAAAAAATCGACAATTAAGTACAAAATTAAATATCAACCTATTTAATATGTTATTAATCATTGTATCTATATCATTACTACATGTATTGAATCATATGAAAACATGTCTTATCCTAAAAACTGAATATGTTTTAGGTTCGTTAGAGTATATAGTATAGACGATTGTGATTCAAGCGTCGTTTTATTTTTATTTTTAAGCTTTATAGGCAAGTACGTCATTATACACGTTCTATTCTCTTCCCAACAACTATTGTTCCACTTCCAATGAGAACACTTCGTGTTTTTCCGCCTTCGATCGGTCTTCTTCCTCAGGTTTTTCTCTTCAATCGTTCTTGAGCTTCTTATCTCCCATTCAATCAATTTTTCTCTAATTGTGAATTCAAGTTAAGGTATGTTGTTTATTCTTTTTCGAATTTGATTTTCGTTCTCCTTATTTTTGGTCTTGATTTCACCTTTTAAATCTAAATTGGCATCAATACGAGTGTGAATCGGTTCTATGTTTTGAATATTTAGTGCTTTCCAACAGTTTTCCCATTGTCCATTTTCAAAATATGTTTCTATGATGTTTTGCCGGAAGAGTTTTGAGATGCACATAACTTGTTTGATAAAAGGCCTAGGAGAACATCATATATTTTAGCGTGAGCCTTACATTAAAATGTGTGTTATTTTATCTAATTTAGACTTACGGTGGAGACGGTGACTATGGCGGCGGGATTTTCCATCGGTACTCGTTTAGATAACTTAGAACGAGATCAAAGTAAGTAAATTTTTTTTTAAGGGAGGCCGGGTAGTGTGGAGGAAAGACACAAGTGAAAGGATTATGATGTTGTAGATTTCTGGCTTTAATGCCATAAGAGACACATTTTACAAAGAATTTCCTCTACCTTTCATTAGAGAAATAATTACGATATATACTAAAACTTGTATTGGGTAAATTACAACATAAACGCATTTCCCGCTATAATGAGAGATCCTTAAATACAAACCAAATTAAACACGTAGACACGTTGATATTTAAAAGATAAAATGAATTTTAAACAAGGAACTCGAGATAACAATGTCAATGCAAGATCAAGAATAGATGAACTCAAGAATAAAAATTATAGAGTAGCTAATGTTTGTGAAAAACGTATCGGACGAAATACAATCTGAGAATGGGAATGAGAGTATTGTGAATATTAAGCTTAAAAGTAGTTTCTCATGAGATTCAATTGCCCCCATTTCCCTTGTCTCAACCTATGATGCACGGAAACGTTAATTTAGGAGTCCCAGATGTGTCGGAAACTCGGAAGCGTGAAAACGAGTCGTAAATTTTTTCGAACAACCGGAAACGTTTATCATCCACGAGAAACGTTTTGGACAGTGGCTGCCTATTTTAGGGAAATGTTTCCGTAATAAAGGAAACATACCAAATGCAGAAACGCCCCTTTTTTTCTTATATAAAAGATAAAAATCCATATTTACCCTAATTTCTTTCCCCGCCGCTATTGAGATTCACTTCTCAAACAAAGGAAACAAAGGAGTGAACGACGCACTCACTCTCCCGATTCCCCACCCCATCGACTTCGACCTTCTCTCCGACAACGAACTCCGATGGTCCGGCCGCCTAGGCCGCCATCGTCTTCGGCAAGCGTCCATCTTCTCTCGAGCGACCATCTTCTCTACTCTCCAACCCGACCTAGATCTACAACTACAAGAGTTGTGTTCCCTTTTTCTTAGTTTTCTTCCCTTTTTCTCGTTGTTAAATATTGATTTTGGTATTTGTAAATACTGATTTCATGATTTGTTCAAATGTTATGATATTAGGCAGAAATGGGGTTTATTTTAATTTGGTTAAATTGATAAATTGTTGTTAATTATTATTTTTAGGTTAATTTGATTTGTCTACATCAAACTCACAAGATAATAGCAGTACAAGTGAAAGTGTTTCATCTGTTTCAAAAGAGGATGCAGGTCCTCTTTGGAATTATGTTGAGAAAGTGGAGAAAACTGGAGCAAAAGGTGGTAATTGTGATCCTATGTTGACTGGTTATGTGCAGTCAGGTAGTTATGTGCCGCCAGGGTACAACAAGTTGAGGACCATATTGCTTGAGTAAGAAAAGAAACACATAGATGAATTGCGAAAGCCTATTAAAGGCACATGGCTAGCTCAAGGAGTGTGACTTGGTTTTTATGTTGAATTGTCTTTTTATGTTGAATTGTTAAATTGTCATTTTGATTTTCATTTGGTTGACTATTAGTAGTTGATTTGCTATCTTTATTTGGTTTGTAAGACTAAAAATGTTGCACTGTTAGTCATCAGATAATAGTATGCATTGCTCTAATTAAGATAGAAGTATGCATTATCTTTAGATCTTTAAAATAACAAATAATTCATATTGCCATTTCCTTTCCGTTTCCTCTAATTTTTGAAATTGTCGCTTCCCCATTTCCGTTTCCCATGTCCGTGCAACATAGGTCTCAACCCCTTTTATGCCAAGCCATAGAGCTCTTGAGTCATTATCTCTCTTCCCGGAGATCTCGTTCTCACCTTCAGCTTCCTCCAACATCTTCCTTCCGTTTATTTCACATCCTTCGTTGACTTGTGGATTATGCACAATAGTTTGTCTTCGAGACGGGCTTGTACTCCAATTATAGCCCAAATACCGACGACCAACAAAACCTAGATTGGAGCTTAAGCCATAAAAAAAGATAAATACAAAATACATTAAATTATCTCTATGATAATTCTATCCTTGTAAAAATAGTCCCGAACTTTCCACCCATACTCGTCATTATATGGGGGGGTATGGTAAAGGCAGGTGAAAACACCACAAATAAGAATCGAAAAATTATAAGTAAAGGCCTCGGGAGGCGGGTAAGTAGTGGCATGTACGTTGTCAAAATTACAACCTAGAACAAGCACAATTGTATTAATAAAATTACCAAACTAAACTCGAGGAAGAAGTTAGACATTCCAACGGCCAAAAAAGCCACAAACAAGCAGTTGTTTTATGAAGCTTTGTATGTGGAATTGTAGAGGTATCAAACGAAAATCATTCTGGACCGAGGTTAACTCGTTGTGCCGGCTTGAGAACATAAATCTTATCGCCTTGGTTGAAACAAAAGCCAAAGAACCACCGGATTCCATTGGATGGCAAAAAGCCGGGTTTGATACCTTGGAATATATTCCGGCTATCGGACTCTCTGGCGGCTTGTGTATCCTTCGGAAGGGACACCAACTATCAAGCGAAACACTAAAAACTATCCACCTAGATGACCGATTCATCGACATCCACTATTGCAACCTGGAAACTTCAAATGAATTGATCATCGTTTTTGCCTATGTGCCCCCACAAGCACAAGAAAAGGAACAATTTTGGAACAAACTTAGTGATTTTATAAAAACAAGGGACCTCCCATATATTATCATGGGTGATCTTAACGAAATCCAACACCCAGACAAGAAAATGGGAGGGGCTCGCCCTAACCCAACTCGGTATGAACGACTCATCAAATTCAAAAAACGAATGTGATGTTTGTGACATCCCCACTACGGGGAATAAATTCACGTGGAGAAAATCGAAAAACCTAGAGAACACAACCCTAGAGAAACTGGACCGAACCCTTGTTAGTGATCAAATATTACAATGGTACCCCTTTATAGTGACCCAAAACCATGCCTTTTCCTCTTCGGACCTTTGCCGAATCACGTGTAATCTTTCGATGAGCAACCAATTCAAACCCCAACCCTTCAAATTTGAGATGATGTGGACCGAGAGAGAAGATTTTCAGAACATCATCAAACAAGCATGGCGATTAAACGCTGGCGGATCCCATATGTTTAACATAACAAAAAAATACAACTCCTCAAAAGAAAGGCAAAGACGTGGAATAAACAAACCTTCGGAAACATCTTCGAACAAATTAGAAAACTTGATGAAGAATTAATCACTATCCAAAAGGAAATTATTGAAAACAAGAACACTCAACTAACCCAAAAATTAGAGAGACTGACCAATAAACGGTCCCGTCTCATTAAATTCCAACATTCCTACTGGAAACAGAGGGCCAAAAACACTCATATCAAACTAAATGAAAAAAATACCAAATAATTCCACCGTAGTGCAACCGAAAGGAGAAACCGGACTAACATCAAAGAAATTCGAACAACAGATGGTGCACCTATTTTCGGACTAGAGAATATTAGGACGGAAATCAAATGCGACTTCCAAAACCGGTTCATAGCTACCGAAATTAACCATGGGAAACTCCGGGATATGACCCAAACAATACAACGTGAAATAACGGATGCAGAGAACGCTGAGCTAACTTAACCAGTCTCAAATGCAAAAGTGAAGAATGCAGTGTTCGACATTGGGGACGACAAATCCCCAGGGCCAGATGGCATCCCGACGTGCTTCTATAAAAAATATTGGCACATTGTCGGGCCAAACATTAACCCGGGTAGTGGAATTGGTATTCAAATCTCACGAAATGGAACTAAAATTCCTTTCCTTTCCTTTGCTGATGATATTATCATATTTGCCAAAGCGAAGAACCAATCTTGCAACAATATTAGAAACATAATTGACAATTACTGCCAGATTTCCGGCCAAAAAGTTAACTCTCATAAATCGGCATTTTAGGTCACCAAAAATACGAACAATACCACAATTGAACAAATTAAACAAATCCTCCAGATCACAAACACAACTGCTCTAGATAAATACTTAGGATGCCCAATCATAAATGGCAGAGTCACCCAAAACACATTTAAGCCGCTTACCCTCCGAACTAGGGCTCAATTATCCAAATGGAAAGCTAATTCGCTGTCTCAAGAGGGCAGAAAAACCCTGATAAAATCTAATCTATCGACTCAACAAAACTACCTTATGCAATCCTTCCTACTCCCAAAATCCACATTAAAAGAACTGGACCAAATCAATAAAACGTTCTTCCGGAACAAAGAGAGGAACCATAAACCTCTGATCAGTTGGAACTCAATCTGCCAACCACCTAACCTTGGTGGACTAGGAATCACCAAGGAAGAAGAAATGAATCAAGCTTTACAAATGAAGCTTCTTTGGAAAATCCTTGCGGAACGAAATAACCCATGGGTCAATATCATCACGGAAAAATATCTAAAATCCGATGGACTGATTAATTAATTACCAGAAAAAACGGAACACTTCTTGGCAATGGTCCAAATTGATGAGTCTAAAAGACCTATTCTTGAAAGGACTCATTTGGCAGATTGGGGATGGTAAAACCATCCGATTTTGGAAAGACAACTGTACGGGTAATGGCTGTCTAAAACCGAAATAAAATATTAGTAATTACATGAACTGGGAAGCGAAAGTCGCTGAATTCCTTAAGGATGACAATACTTGGGACCAAAATAGGCTCCAACAAGTGCTTAACCCGAAAGACCTCCATAGTGTCTTGCAGATCTCCACCACAACTAACAAAATACCTGACAGAATGTACTGGCGACCAAGCAAGAGTGGGTGGTACTCTACCCATTCTACCATGCAGTGGATCCATAACAATAAAAGAGAACCACAAAGCAACTTAAAATGGATTAATAAAAATAATACCCCCCCTAAAATGAGAAATTTCATATGGAAAGTAGCCCGGAATGGGCTCCCTACCCTAAACTTGAGATGATCATTAACCAGATAAACCCAGACAACAAAACACCATGTCAAATATTAGAGGAAATCATGAATAGAGCATTGAAGGCTGATTTCGAGGTCCTGATTTGCTGTTGGTGGAGTATTTGGTATTTCCGCAACAAAGCAGTATTCGAGCCTCAAGCTCCAACTATGCCAGAGGCAAAGGACAATCTTTGCGATTTCATCCGTAACCAAAGAAAAGAGTGGAATAACGCCCACAATAAAGTAAACATGAAACCAACAAATAATGGGTATTGGACCCGTTGTAGACCGTCATGTGCCAAATGGAGAAAACCTCCAACAAATTTTATTAAACTCAACTTTGATGGGGCAGTCAATGCTGACGGGGTGGCTTCGTTTAGTTTCATTCTCAGGGATACCAAGGGCGAGCCCATCCATTTTGACGGAGGACTAATCGGTCGACAGTCTATTCTAAAATCCGAGACCATCGCCTTACGACAGGGAATCATCGAAGCCACTCGGCGTGGCATTTCCCACATCCAGATCGAAGGTGACAATTTGCAGCTAGTCAAGGCCGTACTGGACAACTGGCACTGTCCGTGGGAGATCGAGATGTTATGTGCGGATATTCACTGCTTACTTGCCCGTTTCCGAAGCTGGAGCATTGCCCACGTCGTCCGGAAGTGCAACGCAGTGACGGACTTCATTGCTATCTCGTTTCGCCATGTTTCATCTATTCCACTTTCAGTTAACCCGGTTATTCGGAACCTCATCCATCTGGATGCTCTAGGGTGACCGTAGCCTGTTAACGGCCCCTAATCTCTTTCCTTATAAAAAAAAAAAATAGTCCCGAACTTTTTTCAGGTATTTCACCTCAAGTTCTTATGTTAGGTGGACATAATTGAGGATCTGGGGCTTAGATGCTAATTAGTTTTCGACAATTTAGACGGTTAAAACCAAAATTAAATGAGATAGATAGAAGAATGCTGGTATACTATATTTAATGAAATTTGTTGTTTATTGATCGAATATGTTTCAAAGTTTAGGTGTTTGTCTGAAATTTTCGATTCTTATCGTTTCATCTGGCTCCTTTTCATTGCCGGCTTTTTATTAAGCCGGAATTGGGTATGCTTATGTGGCTTTGTGTGGGTGTGGCTGCTGCTTGCATGTGCAACTCAAAGCAGTTTATATATGGCAAGTTTTATCATCTAGGCAAGTTTTATCATCTACTTTTTATAGCTTTCTCAATCTGCTTCTCGCATTCAAGTACGTAGTATGATTTTTGTCAATTTCAACATGGGTGATGGGTGGCATTTTTAGCTTGACCCAATAAAGAGGACATGTACTCATTATGGTAAAAAGAAATGAAAGAGACTAGAGAGCTTAGATCCTTACAAAGTAACATAATTTTACATTATACTAAGATTAGAGAATATAATAGATAAGGTTTATTACACTCAAGGCATAATAGGAGTCAATGAGGAATGATAGAGAGAGATGGGGGACAATGCAATTAAGGTCTTGACAAAAGGACCACTTAATTGGATCAGCTTTCACAATTCAGGCATACCAAAACTCAATCTTTATCTTCACTGCCTGCCTGCGTAGATCTTCTTTCGATTGCATTACCCGTTTGTTTGTATAAATGAGGGAATAGTAGATAAATTCATTCATCTATTCAAATTATGTCGATATAAATATTCATACTTGGGCAAACCAAAATATATTTATGCACGTACCAGCTCTATTTTTGCCTACACACATTTTTCTTCACATGTAATTAACACCAATGGCATTTTTAGTACATAACTAAAAATTGCTGAATGGATAATATGTGATTGACTTTTTGTTGGGCTGTGTGCCATTTCAGGTGAATTCATAACTCAAGCGATTCTACATAGTCTTGCAATTTAAAAAAGCTCCATCGTGGAGGTTTTTTTAGGGATGACTAATTACTTGTAACATGACATAATTAGCAGGCTCCTGTTTGTTTCTATATCAGGAATCGGATTAGAATGAGGTATCGGGTTGGAATAGGAATCACCCATACTTTATTTTTGGGATGGGTATGAAATTTAGTGTATTTTTTGGTATGAGAATCACTCATTTCTATCCCCTCAGTTAAAATAAACATTGATATGAGTTTGACTCATTCCTAACCCCATTCCGGCCCCAATATATACCATGGGTATAGAAACAAACAAGGCCTAAAAGTATCAAATTACTTGTATCGGTTTCTATAAAAAAAAATACTTGTATCATGGTGGTTTGTAAGCCTCGTTTGGTTTGATTCCCAAGGACTCAGGAATGGTTGATTCCAATATATTGTTTGACAGTTTAAAATTTGGAATCGATTTCATTCCCAGGAATCGTTCATTCCATTCTTGTACGTAAACTTGATTCCAGTAGAAAATACACAAATCAAATCTTGTACTCCCTAAATATACTTCCTTCTATACTCCCCTACGACGTGATTGGGTGATGAATTTTCAAAATAAATTAAAAAAGAAACTTAAATATTAGTTAAATATTAAAAAATATCTTCTAACCAATTAAAACAAGAGAGTATAAGAGAGAGTATGATTAGGGTGTAGAAAAATCGGACCGCAGAAAATATAAGGTATTATCCATTCCAAAAAATTTTAATTTTCATATTAAACCTTAAAATCATAAAACTCATAAACCTTAAATAATAGATTCTAAAAAACATAAAACCTAAATTATAAGGTCTAAAACCTAAACTTTAAACTTAGAAATGGTTCAGTCCGATAGCATACTAAACAACATGTCACAAGATTAGTTCATTCTAATTTCTGATTCCATTTCGATTTATATTTTTGATTCCAATCCGATTCCAAGAGCATACCAAACGGGACCTTAATTCTAATGGCCGGCGTTCTATCGATCGGGACTAATTGCTACCGTCTGATCTGTATATCAACAGCAAATTAATTAAGTTGGTAAGTCTAGAACGATCTTGGTATGAATCACATGAGCAATTATGGCAAGTCGTACGCACCATTATTAATTGGTGCATGCTAACTTTTCTGTTACAAGTGTCAAGTAGTGCCACTAAACAAGACATCTCTAGACATCTAGTGGCTTATTTTAGTGCCTTGAATTCTCCCATATCTCATTAATTTTGTCATTTTATGCTTCTTTGGATTCTTCCCCAAAACCCCCTAAAACCATTATTGCATGTTTGTCACCTCATCATCTTATTACATGTGGTGACTTTGATATATATAAGATTTGGTATATCTAAGTTAGTGCATAAATATAACAAATCCGTACTTGCATGACGAATCCTCAAGAATTACATTCCAGTGTCTTAATGGTGGGCCATTCCATGTAAAAGACTTTCAAGTTACAAGTGATATGGAAATGATGAAATTGAAATTGTGATAAATGCCGTCTTTTTTATGGTACTTAAGACAATGATACCACATTGATAATGTTGATTGGAGGCGTGTGATATTATTTATGATTCTAGGTGATTAATGGAATGATGGATGTTATCAACATGGTGATCCATCATGATGATGGAGAGGATTGAGGATATATACTTTTATGGATATTGTCAAATAGCAACGTAGGCTTTTGGCATTTGATCCAACTTTGTTTGTCGCAATTTTCTCATTAACTCCTTACTTCCTTATTAAAAAAATGTTTATAATAAGCTATGGGAAAAGATTGGTTTCCAATATTTAACCCGATCTGAAAAAACCGACTTGATCTACCTGACCTGATATTTGAAAAAACCAAAAAAGTGTATACCAGAAATTGGTTGGACCCAAATCGATTTGACCTGAACTGGTAAAAAATCCGAACCCGAGGTCAATCCGAAACCGGGGCGGTTATGTGCGATGGTGAGTCAGGGCACGCCAAAATGCGCCACACAAGCAAGCGCGTGGCTGCGCTGATGGCACGTGTCCAGCTATGAGTGACCGGCCCATCGGTGCATAAGTACATGGCTTCTTCTTCTTGTGTGACTTTCATAGGCGGGGTCGCATCACAATGAAGAAGGATATTACTGTCCCAAGTACTCCAAACTATAGAATGATTGAGAAGTTCTTAAAAAATTGTTTTTTCTTGACTTAGAAACTAAAAAGATATAGAAATTTAAGGTAAATGTAAAAGCATGATGCTTGTCCATTCATGAAATCAAATTAATATTGTCCAATCCATTGAATTGATTTGTCAAATTTTGTAGCAACACCTACGTGTACTTATCCCAACAATGAAAATGAGAGGGAGCAAATAAATGAAGAATAGCTCTTCAATAAACTCCAATATCTACGAGTTCTGTCCTTCTGTGATCAAAAGTTCCTCTATCGTGTTGCAGACTTTTTAACTAAGAAGGTTTTTAAAAGTGGTGCTATCCTCCTTAAAGAAGATTCAGAGTTCGTTAACCTCATCCGCAAGGATGCCCTAGCTAGGCGGAGAACATTTAGATGATGATTTCTCCACTAATTTTTTTCCGTATTAAAAAAAAAAGTTGAATTTCTCTCGAGATCATACCCTAATTTTGACAAACAAAAATTCCACACTTAAGTGTCAAAGTCAAATCAAAATTTGAGGTAAATCAAGAGTACTAAACATCTTTATATCACTAATCAGAAATACATAGACCATAATTTAGACCCAATTTCATCATCCATAAACCCTAAGTCGGCAAAAATTAAAAACTCTGTAATTCTAAAAACTAACTCTAATTAAAACGATGTAATTACGCACCAGAAGAAGGGAGGTTACAGATTCGTTAGCCCATCGATGCTCTTCGAGCAAATGCCCGATAAGAATGCAAGTGCAGAGGAGGGAATAGAAGATGAAGATGTTTGTTACGGTGGAGTTGTTGAACGACGATGAGTTAAAAAGCTTTGCCAGGAGAAGGTCAAATAGGATTGACATCTCTTCTCTTGGACGGTACCAAGAGGTGGCCAAGGATGAGATGGGAGAAAGAGAATTGAAGCCAATGAAGAAGAGTCCATCGATCATTGTGTAGATGAAGGCGAGAGAGAAGGTGGGGACATGAAAATTTACTATCCAATTTATGTCTAGAATACTCTATTCTAGTGCGTTGTGTGTTCTTTGCAAGGATGATTATGAATCTCTCCTCCACTTGTTTAGGTACTGCACAGTGGTTACTGGTTTGTTGAATTCTGTCACTCGTCCAAATGGGTTTCCTGATTACTTTCATTTGTCTTTTGCATGTTGGGTGAGGGCTAATATCACTTTCTCGTGGAACAATTTGGACGGAGTTTCGTGGATGGAGTTTTTCGCGATGACACTGTGGTGGATCTGGCGCTGGCGGAATGAGAAGGTCTTTGGGAATGAGTATCGTGTTCGGGACGCTGCTGGATTCATGAATACGATAGCTAAGGAGTACAATCATGCCTGAAATGCTAGACCTTTGGCTAAAAATAACACCATGAAATCCATGTCTTTGATCGCTTGGAAGCGGTCCCCGACTGACTGGATTAAGGTGAACTACGACAGAGCGGTTAATTGTCACGGGCATGCTACGACAATTGGTGTTCTTCGTGACTCGGAAGGGCGATGGGTTGGCGGATTTGTCCACAACATCGAGATTTTTCGGTCACATCGGATGAGCTTTGGGGGTGTTTATTACGACCTTAAACTTTCTTGGGGCAAGAGGTTTAAGATGGTTTGGTTGGAGACGGATTCGTCATTGGTGGTGCATTTGGTTAGCAAGGATTTGACTAAGTCCCATCCTCTCTACAGTTGGGTATCTCTGGTTCGTAGTTATCTCCAGCGGGATTTGATTACCTGTTTCACCCATGTCTTTAGGGAAGCGAATTGTGTCACCAACTCCCTCGCGAAACTTGCTTCCACCTTTCCTCTTGGTTTTCATTTTCTTCACGATCCCCGAGAGGGCGTTGTTACTTTTCTTACAAACGATTTTAATGGACGGGCTCGTTCCTGTCTCATTTGCTTGTAATTGTTCTTGTTATATCTAGTTTCCTGATGGATTGTTGTCCTCTCGTTTACCAAAAAAAAATGTAATTAAGTAGTCTTATATTGCTTTTTCACCCAATTTCCTCTAATGAATAACATAACATTTGAAAATATGAAAAATATTAATATGAAAATTGGTACTAAAGATAAAATAGAGAACAAATGAATAAAATATAATACAATAAATTAAAGATGATTACAGTAGGGTGTCTAGCAAACATAATATAATTTATTAAAATATTTATAGCTATAGTTTAAGTTAATTTATTAAAGTTGTGTCACGTGGCGTAATTTTTTGAACAGAGATGATTTCTGCTTTATAATGTATTAGAATATATTTATTGATAAAAAATGGTTTGTTAATTTTTACAAACTTATCTATTCTACGGTTTCAATTTTATGTTTTCAAACTTCCTTAAAAGTCTCATAAAACTTCAACCTTCTAAAAAATATTATTTTACCAAACACCTATTTAAGTAAATTTTTAAATAGTAAAAACATTGAAAAACTTAGACAGATGGAAGCTTAGGTTACTTATTTATTACAAAGTTATCCTAAATTTATTTTTAAAAAAATCAAATGATAGAGGAGGCTGAAATACTCCGTAATACATAGAACAGGAGGTAGAAATTTAGCTACACGGACTTGTTGTTGGACTGGTATAACCGTATAAGTAGTAGAGGTACTACACGTTGACTGAACGTCTATTATCTTTTTTTATACAAAAAAGTAAATGCATATTTATTTCTGTTAATATTTCATGTTCATTCTATAAAAAAAAGAGTACATATTTCATAATCGAGAATCTCTCTAGAAGTCTCATTCACTTTTTTTTAGTATACAAAATCAGCAAAAAGATATGAGTACTATATAAATAATAATTTACATTTAGATGGTTGTATTATGTAATTTCTTTTCAACATATGTTTAAAAGTCTTAGGACACAAATTACGTTTTTTAAAATACTATCTTAATCACAAAAAATTATGTAAATCTTAAATATTTCTAATTCAAAAGAATCTTTCTAAATCGAAATTTCATTACTTAATAATCAATATATATTTAATAGCTTATTGTAAAGTCGTCAGTTTATTGATACGTGTAGGATACTAGGTTCTAATTGTGGATATCACACTGAGGTGGAGAAGTATGCTAGATTAGACAGTTTTTTTTGGTCGAAAGCTTAGATTAGACAATTAGACCTCTCTACCATGGTTGTAACAAGCGGTATTAAAATAAATGGTTTGGCTTAGTGATATGTATAGTCCGCCTCTACATAGTACATTATAAAACATAAATCATGTCTGTTGAAAAAATTGTACCACGTAACATTATTTTAATAAAATAATTTCAAGCTTTTTAATAATAATTGTATTATTTTTTCTAAATACTTCTAGTTTTTTATATTATAATAACTTGATCTATCTATATGTTGATACTTTCTTATTAATTTTATACATATCTTTTAACAAACTTTGATCTATATGCTAATATTTTTAATATTAATCTTATACACAATAAATTTTCTCTTATCTTTTAACAAATCTTGCACTCTAAGTAAATAATGTTTAACTATATGTTGATATTTGCAATGTAATAAATTATTTATAAAATATATGTTATATTTTAGGAGCTTGGTTCAAATGAAACAAACTCTTATCCTAAAACGTGAAACGAATGCATTTTTCTTAGTTCCTAGTGCACTACTCGTATAAATGTGCATTGCAAAATACAAAAAGTGCACTATAAAAAAACGAAAAGTGCAATGCAAAGTATAAAAAGTGCAAATCTGAAAAAGTGCACTACGAACTAGGAAAAGTGCATTCGTTTCAGGATAAGAGGTCGTTTCAGGATAAGAGTTTGTTTCATTTGAACCAAACTCTATATTTTAGTATATATTGATAGAGTCACACTCGAATGCATATATTTGCTACAGTGAAGACTATGAGCAATTTTGGGGCGTCCGATCATTAACATGAACGGTCCAGATTATAGCGTAATTATTCAATAAAAAAGAAAAGAAATGGGGGCTGATTTTGTTTGGATGGCACGAAGGGTAATTATAGTGTAAGTTCACGTGTGGGGCAAAAATACCCTCAACCCTAAAATCAGACCTAAAGGCCTCTCTCCCGCTTCACTCAGATCTAATTTTCTCCATAGTCAAAACCTCTTCATAGGAGAAAGCTCGCTAGATCCAAAGCCAGAATCACACCATTAATTCGAAATTTCACCTTCTAGCTTACATAAGGTCATCAATTTTGCTTCATAAATTGGTTTTCAGTTCATAGAATCCATGAAGAAACCACCAAAAAAAGGTATGTATAAACAAATTTTCTAGGGTATGATTTCGATTTTTGAGGGTTCTAAGATTTGTTTTTGATTATTATAAATATTTATTGAGATTTAATGGGTGTTTATGGTTGGTTTGATTGATGTTTGTATTTGATTGTGTTTACTATTTAGGTTCGAAATTTCTCGATCAGATTCACGATTTTTGCTTTTATGGCTCGGAATATGTAATGTATAGGTTCAAAATATCTAGTATGTAGGTTCATAGTCAAACTGAACTTGCCTTGTTGTGATAGGGGTAGTGGCATTCGTTCCCACCATGGAATTTTATGAGTATTTCTCGCATGACTTGAATAGGGGATTCTTGAATGAACTCGATCAATTTGGGCTAGTTGGCTCTTCAAAAATGAAGAACACTAGTTTTGTGTATGTGAGCAAATTGTGCAATTAGTTAGTGCTCACTTAGTAAGTGTTCAAAGGTGCTTTGAGCTTTCAAATGTTTTTTTGAACCTGTTTGTATGCTTCTTGAAGTTTGTAAGCTGATTGTAATTGATTTTCATGGTGTTTGACTGAGCTGTATGGTTTAGTTACTTGAGAAACTATTTGGTGTGCTCCTATTTTGTTGGCGATTATGTGTTTCATTGACGTTTTTGTTGGTTCACAACTTTGTCTGTTAAAGTTCATCATCAATTTTCTTACGGTTCATGCTTTATACTACGTTCATTATTTGTATGTTGAAGTTATCTGGTAGCCTATGAGCTCAAATGGTAAAGCAATGTGCATGTACACAAGATGTGGGTTCAAATCCCATATAGGCTAATTCTATATACATTTTATGTATTTTGGTTCATGATTTTGTAAGCTCTGGTTTATAATAGTTTATCTTACAATTCATGTCATTTATGTCATACTAACTATTATTTTGATTCGTGTCTTTTGGTTCATGATATTTGTTCTTTTGGTTCATATTTTTTATACACATAGGTTAATAATATTTCGTACTATGATTCATGTTTTTTCAGTTCATAAAAGTTGATATATTGGTTCGTCTGTATATAATGTTAGGCTCATAAAATTGTCAATAAGGTTCACGAAATTTAATTCATAATCCTTTTATTTTACCTATTTTACAAACGGTATTTTGTGGGTTCATGTCTTTATATGGTTGGGTTCATAATAATTGCAATAAGGGCTCATGAAATTTAATTGTTATTTATGTCGTATATTCTAGTTCGTAAATGATATTGCATGAGTTCATGAGTCTGAATGTTAAGGTTAATAATAAGTGTTCTTACAGTTCTTGAATTTCTTGCTCGTGGTAGTTAGTGTCATGACTTTAGATTCATATAACTAGTTTTTTGTAGTTTCATATGTAGGTTTCGAACCCAAAGCATGTGGAACGACACATATTACTCTTTCTTTTTGGTTAATAGGCTTGAAAAATTATTTCTCATAATCATCACACAATGATTAACATCTAAGTACACAACAAAGAGTACGATATTATAATTATATATATGGGTTCATTAATACACAATTACAATATTATAAGTCATGACATCCATATAAACACAATTCATCTTCATCTCAACCATAATTAAGCAACATTTTATATTCTTCTTCGTGTATATAGTTCATAAATTTCATTTACTATAGTTCATAAACATACAAGTATGAGTTCATCAATACACAATTATAGGTTGATAAAATAGAAACATGGATGTCATTTGCAATGACTTCTTGTTGTATTACTTATGCGAATCCATACATACCAAACTTGTTTGCAATACTAAAATCATTTCATCAAAGAGAAACTATCAAATTTGGTGCAAATTTAGGAAAATTAGATATGAAAAAAACACTAAGTTGGTCATTTGAGCATTTTATCAAACACATGGTGGGTGGTTTGATAAATATTCACCATTAACCTATAGTTTCGATCAAAAAAATCAGATTTCAATGTAAATATACACAACCTGCACAGATTTGAGAAAAAACAATAAAAAAACAAAACTTGACCAAATACATGAAAATCGAAGTGTCAAACTCCAAATTTGAAAAACTCCCAAGCCTTAGGAAAGAAAATAATACCAAAATCAATGAAGATAGAACATCAAAGGGGGGCGAAATAAACACAAAATCACGCTAAAAATGGAAGGATCAAGTGGCAATGGCTATGGAGGAGTACCGATCGAAATCTCAAATGAAGCTTTTGCATTCTAGTGGATAAAGATGCGTACTGCAATAATATTCTTATTTGGTGGGGGAAAAGATAAAAATACCCCTCCATGTCTTCCTTTTATAAAAATCACTTAAACGCGTGGAGTAATCTTGGCCATTAAAACAAGATATCGAACGGATGATAGATGCACGCATAAAGCAATGTAGCAATAACTCGCACTTGATCGCAAATCTATATCGATATAGGGTTTAGTTCAGGTGAGACCCACTCTTGTGCTGAGGATTGGGCTTAAAATGAGGACTAATCTAGACCATTGAATTTCTTAAATCCAGGGTTAAGATTAGAGCTAAAAAATATGATATCTCGTAAAATCTATTTGCGCGACATCTTCTTCGTTCGACGCTCTCCACGGATCTCTTTGACGCTCTCGACACATCTTCCTTGTTCGCTCTTCTCGTCGATTTTTTTATTTCTTCTCCTCGACGCATCTAAGCTTTGATCTAAGCTCTTCTCCGATTTCACTCTCAATTGATTGTGGTTGCAAGTTAGTGTTATACTCTCTTCCATTGGAATTCTATTGGCTTTTGATAATCTTCAACTTGATCCTACTTTTCTCTTCAATTTTTGTAAATTTGCTTCAATTTCTGGAAGCTTTTGTGAATTTTGCATCACTTTGCTTATACAAGACCTCAATCTCATGTCTTCTTTCAAAGGTTAGAGGATTTTATATATTCTTTTCAAGCTTAGATCAAAGCTTAGTTCGAATTTGGCCAGATCAAATCTTAATCTCATGTTTCACACTTTTATTGAATATAGCCTACAACCTGTTCGACAAAATGCCAAGCTAAGTTTAGGTTTTGTTTTTGTAGATAAAACATGAACAATAGATGATAGTTGCTTTGTGCTTTTCAATTTGAATGTTAATTGGTTTGTATGATGTGTTTAAATTCATGTTAGACATTGTGTTTGATGTGTGTATTGTTTATATGGTTTTCACATGACACGATCTACAGGTGCAATTTTTATTTTGAATTGATAGTACTATTTTTTTTAAACTATTGGTTAATTATTTGTGATCCGACTTTTCAGATATTGAGACGTCAAGTAGTGGATGCCCATCAGGGGTTAGTGCTGATGCTTCACGCGATAACCAACAATCTATTTTACGATTATCACCAACTAAACCAAAATTTTGGCTTCCTATGTGTAATGAGGCTTTGAAGCCATTTGTTGGTAGGTTGTATTCCACTATAGATGAAGGTGTTGCTTTGTACCATGAGTATGCAATCAGTTGTGGATTTAAGGTTCGTCTTAGTACTCTTCGTAAAAATAAAGGGGCTACTACGATGAGGTATTGTGTATGCTCTAGAGAGGGAAAGAAGAATATAGAAAATAGTTCCGGGCAATGGAATACTAAGTCAAATAGAGTTGAATGCATTGCTAGCGTTGCATTTGCCCCTTGTGGAGACGGGAAATGTGAGCTCAAGTTTTTTGAAGAACGTCATACTCACGAGCTTATGGACACTAGTTCAAAGAAATTTTCTAAATCAAGTAGAAATTTTGATGTTGGTCATCAAATTTTTTTGATCAATTGTGCTAAATCCGGCATTGGTCCAGTCCAGTCTTATAGGATATCAAAGAATTTATGGGGAGTTATAACAATGTTGGTGCAACGGTTGTTGATTTCAAAAATTTCAAGCGAGATTTGATGGCATATATAAATAGTGATGATGCCCAGATGGTTTTAGATAAGTTTTTTAGAAAAAAGGAGATTTATAGTGCTTATTACTTCAACTATGATGTTGATGAGTATGATCGTTTGACACGGATTTTTTGGGCTGATCCTATTCCAAGGAGAAACTATGTTGTTTTTGGAGATGGTATCACATTTGATGCAACATATAGAACTAAGATGTAATTTTCATTATTTGAACTATTGGTTGTATACTTTTGAACTTTTTTCCTATAAATTTGAACATAGGTGTATAGTTTTCTAATTTCATGTTTATTCCAAATCTTTTAAAGGTACAATATGGGTTGCACCCTTTACTGGTTTGGATAACAATGGTAAGTGTATCGTATTTAGGGCAGGGCTTATTGTCAAAGAGGATGTGAATTCATATGTATGGTTGTTTGAATAATTCAAGAAAGCAGTGGTGCATGGACCTAGGATTTTGGTGACTGATCAAGATCCTTCAATGAAGATTGCATCTGAGAGGGTTTTTCCACAACTCGATACCGATTTTGCATGTGGCACATCATGACTAAAGTCTCGGACAATGTGTGTGTTGAATTGAAAAAATTAAGTGCATTCAATATTAAGTTGGCCGATGTTGTGTGGAATGCAGAGATTGAGTCTTTCGAATTTGAAGAAAAATGGTCTGCATACTATCAGGGTTCCGGCATACTATCAGGATTCCGGTATACTATCAAGATGTGATGCTTGGTGGGATTATTCGAACAACTTCCATCTCCGAGTCTGTGAACTACTTTTTAAACGTTATACCAATAAATTCTACAACCTTGTTGAGTTGCTTATGCATTTCGAAAGTGCCTTGGATACTCAGCGTCACAAGCAAAACAAATTGAACTTTGTTTGTGATTTCAAGATGCCAGATATGAAGACACCATTGGCGATACAAAGGTATTGTGCTAGCTTGTTTACATTGTTTGCTTTCTCTCAAATTCAAGATGAAATCAATGCTGCGTGTTTTGCTTGTCATGTTCTTGGTATTGAGAGGGGAAATGATATGGATTCATATGCCATTGGAGAACATACAAGTAGGAACAAAGACTATGTTGTTGGATATAGTCCATCTAATGGTCATTCTACATGCACTTGTCATATGTTTGAGAGAGTTGGTCATATATTTCTTGTGTTGAAGGATAAGAATTAGGATAGATTGCCATCTAGTTTGATCCTTGGTAGATGGACAAAAGAAGCATCTTCATCTCCCATTTTTAGCATTGATGATGATATTATAGAACAATGTGCATCAATGGATGAGAGGCGAACTATAATAAATAGTCTTTGGTCGGATATTTTTTTGTTGTATGTGGCTTGTTGAGAACCACACTGTTCATTTGAAAGAGTTTGCACACATGATTAAGGAGTATAAGGTCTCATTACACAACTCTTCTGATGTTACTCCACCAAGCAAGGATGATTTGGTTGAGAGCTTTGTTGGAATTAGGGCACCAAGACAAGTTAATGTGTTACCACCGGAACAAGCAAAAAAACAAAGGTAGCGGCAAGCGCATCAAGGGTGGTAAAGAGAATGCAACTGAAAAAAGGGAGCGTCCTAAAAGGAAGTGTAACAGGTGTAAACAATATGCTGAACGTAATAGTAGGAATTGTGAGAAAATGCAGCAAAAGAAGAAGAAGTCTATATAGAAATGAACAAACTTCATACAAATATTGAACTACATATACAGGAAAATTGAACTTCATTTTTTTCTTCATTTCATATGTGATTCACTATTTCGATAGGACTCGTACTATATTTTTTTGATGTATTCATACCTTTTTTAGTGACATTGATTGGTGGGCTCTATAACTATAGGCAACAATTTGGAGTTCTCTATATCCGAGTACCATTTTTTAATGGTCCATGTATATGGACGACAAGTTTGCAACTGCAAGGAAATGAATGAGAAATCTCATAAACTAGTCCATGAACCGGGTAATCACTTGAAACATACAACATAACACGCCTGATATTAACACCTCATAAACTAGTCCATGAATCACCAAAATCAAGAATATTAGCATGTTCTAAATCTAAACAAGTGTTGAGATGCAAAAAAACACAAATCAAATAGCTAAACCAAGTGTCAATATTCAAACTTTAAAGATTCATAGTTACATTAGAGGCCAAAATGCATGCATAAGGTTTTTAATACTACCATGTCAACCAAAAGATATTAAAATCTAAGAGAAATTTCCATCCCAAAGAACAGAAATTTCCTTCCCAAAAAAGCATGCAAAGGATTTTCAATCCCGCTGTAATACAATGATTAGTACTACCAAATCTTATCAAAATGCACATCATAACTTGGATTCGCTACTAAGCATCTTCCTTTGGAAAACTCTACAGCTCATTCAACGGAGACGAGAGTATCTCATATGTGAATGATATGATGTTCTCGTTGCTTGATTCCCTGCATGTATCGTAAATTACAAAATGGACTACTTATATGGAAAATTGAACTTGACATGTAAAAAAAATGAACAAACAAGTTGAGATACAAAAACATGAGTCACAAATTTTTACCGTATTTTTAGGGATATCACCATATTGCAAATAGAACTACTTGTATGAAAAATGAACTTTTGACACGTAAAAAACTAAACCACCAAAATTGAGATATTATAACAAGGGTCAGAATTTTTACCAGATTTGTAGGGATATCATCATATTGTATCTCGTAGTCCTCCCCCAATAGGGCTTTTGGAGCATGATCAATGATATAGATTTCACATGTCTTCAAATTGAAACTTATGATATAGTAACGCTCTGAATCCAAAATTGGAAATACCATCTGTTATTTTTAGATGATTATTGTTATTATATTCAGCATTTTAAGAAAACAAGAATTTATATTAATAACATAATTTATACATATCATGTCAACATCATTCACATTTGTAGGTGATGGGAATTTGAGAGCTTGGTCCATTTTATCTTCAAACAATTTGTAATTCTCTTCAAAATAACGATGCTCAGGATGAATAACAGTGCACTCCTAGATATTGTCATATTATTAGAAAATTATGCATAAAACCATAACTATAAATACAAGATTTATAAGACTTACACATGTGCTTGCATTAGCAAAGAATCTGCGTGGAGAGTCGGGAGCTCTGCGTTTCTCTTTCTCATTTAGTAGCAATGTCCATGTATCAAGGATTTTGATGTTGATGAACATTGTTGGCTCTAGTGTTTGGATGTCAGATCTTAGCAATTTCAAATCCCTGAACAAGAACAACGGAGTTCTACCAAAACAAACATTTAAAATTGTCCTATTAGTAAAAAAATTATCTTACATGGCTTTTTCATATTGCTACATATTGCATTTAGTATATATAACTTACTGTTCATTAGCTGCACTATCTAATGCAAAATTGACAACTTGTTTTTGTTCTTTTGTCAATGCTTTAAAAGGATTGACTACCCGTAAATAAAATGTGCTCTTCTTTGAGTCAGGTAGCATCAACTCCCTTTTTGGTAGTATTCTTGTTCTGAGGTTAAGTGCCTATATTTTGTGTACATTAAGTACAATTAAGTATAAGATTCAAAACGAAAAAATAAGAATATTTTTTTATAGAAATCGTATAAAATGAATTTGTTCAAATAGAATTCAAATCTAACCTTTGTTTGGCCATCATTCTCCATGGTAGAATGATACGCAATAATATTAATTAGTTATAATTATTTATTTTAGAATATGTTGTTTCCTTTTATTTAGAGATTTTATTTTATTTTCTGGTAAGAGTATCTTTTCAATATTATAGCAATTAGGGTTTTTCTTATTTAGATATCAGGGTTGTTATAAATACCCTTAAGTTGTTAGGCTGCTATCAATCAATCAATAAACCAGTTAATTAATTTATCCTGTTGCTCTGAATTTATCGTTCTTCAACCCCGTGGCTACCAACCACGTTTATCGAGGAGGGGATTGGTGCTTTCATTGAGAGCTGAACTCAAGCTTAGTAAAAATAGTCGCATTCCCTAATTCATCAAATAGTTCATCAGCAGTAGGAATAGGGAACTTATCTGCAACAGTGATGCCATTCAGAGCTCTATAGTCGATGCAGAAACGAAAGCTACCATCTTTTTTCTTGACTAGCAAAGCAGGAGAAGAAAATGGGCTAGTACTGTGCTGAATGATGCCCTGATCTAGCATAGATTTAACATGTCGCTCAATCTCAGCTTTCTGAAAATATGGGTAACGATACGGACGGACGTTGATCGGTTTGGAATCCGAATGTAAATGAATATGATGGTCCCACGGGCGACGCGGAGGAAGGCCCGTCGGAACCTGGAAAACTGCCCGGTGCCGCTCGAGGACCGCTCGGATATCCGGCGTCAGATCGGCCGTCCACTCAGCCCCTGTCGAGGCATCTTCCGGTGTGATACTGAGGATTTCAAAGCAATCCAAAATATTATCAGAAACACATAGAGAGTGAAGTTCGGCGCTCGAGATTGGTTTCGGCAAGTTCACGTCGCCTTTCAGAAACACAGATTTATCATTCCAGATGAACTGCATAGTGAGTTTAGCATAATCATGTGCATATCAGTGTCCGGCAACTACCATTATTCTGCAGGGGTACACATTTTCTATTGATCTTTTTGTGCTTGCGGTGCATGGACCACAAGTGGTTCTCGGTGTACAGTGGTTACAGACATTGGGCACGGTACCTTGCTGGTGACATTTCCATGTGGTGAAAGTTCATCCAATGGTATGTACAGGTTTACTATACCACTGATGTTCTCAAAACTTGCTAATTCAAGATCTTGTGAGACGCTCACATCCAGGTCAAATGATGGTATTTCATAATTCCTCTTTTTAAGATCTTCCTTGGAGGTAAATGCCTTTTCAATCTTGTTAAGACATTGGTGCAGCTCTGGGCAATTCCAAAACGAGTTCTATGACTGAGACCATGGGCGGATCTGTTCAATGCCCAGTTGGGGCTACAGACCCCATTGGGATTTTGAAAAAAAATAAAAAAAATTAAATATATAAAAATACTTTTGTTTTAGGTTTACAAATGGTATTGAAACTGGATAAATAGATTCATCATGATGCTGCATATCTCTATGAATCATTTTTCTCCGTGAAGCATGTTTTGGGTATAGATTCATCAGAAAAAAAGCTAAGACAATAGCAAAAATTAATGTCGGTAAACAGAACAATATGCAAATAGGAGATCATTAATTGCAATCAAACCCCCAAAAAGTCTTATTAAATCATCTCAATCAAGAAACATTAGAAGCTGCACCAACAAGAATTTTTACATAGATAAAGGATAAATTGGGAAAAACTGTGATAAATAACATATTGGTATGCTATCAGTTTTCTCCACTTGAAGTGCAAGTTTAGAGTTTTTAATCTTTGTTCACTATCCAACGAAGAGAGAAAAAAGATGTAGTGCATTGTATTAAAAATGAAAATATTATTGTACGATTTCAATATATGGCAAATTGAAGAATGTCATTGTAAGAAATAAATTAGTGTAATTTTTTTTCTATATTTTATAAAAAATACACAAAAAAATTTATGTCTTCGCCAAGAATTTTTCTGTAGCCAAAGTAATTTATCCCCACCTGGCAAATATTCCTGCCTATGCCACTGATTGAGACCAATTGGTCTCAAGCTCATTGGAAGTTGCATTGCCTTGCTCTACCTCATTTTGTGTTGTAAGACCCATTAGTTTTATTGCAGTATCATGCATAGACTTCATTGTAGGGTCACTCATGAATTCTTTTGGTGTGTCCTTTGCC
The DNA here is from genome assembly GCA_964016875.1 of Fallopia convolvulus. Taxonomy (NCBI): domain Eukaryota; kingdom Viridiplantae; phylum Streptophyta; class Magnoliopsida; order Caryophyllales; family Polygonaceae; genus Fallopia; species Fallopia convolvulus. The sequence goes on from OZ024719.1 coordinate 17,223,781, forward strand.
ACACTAGAAAGCTTGATAATGCTTGTGGCAAGTTCTTCCATAGTGATTGTGAATTTCTGAGCCCAACTCTTTTAGGAAGGAAAAAAATGAATATATGTATATTAATCTCAAGAATTATTTAAATAAGTAATAAAATGCCAAATATTGTTATTGAATACTTGTAAAACATAAAGAAACAAGATGATGGAGACTGGGAATATTAAGGAAGTCAAGTATCCATAATGGTTAGCTAATGTAGTCGTTGTACCCAAGAAAAACGGAAAATGGAGGATGTGTGTAGAATTCACGGATTTCAACAAGGCTTGTCTCAAGAATTCATTTTCGTTGCCTCACAAACATTCCTTGGTAGATTCCATGGCGGGCCATGAATTGTTGACCGACCTTCATGGACGTCTTCAGTGGTTACAACCAGATCCAAATGGAAGAAAGCGACCAAGAGAAGACATCCTTCATAACTAGCAAAGGAACCTACTGTTGTAAGGTAATGCCCTTTGGGTTACGGAACACCGGAGCCACGTACCAAAGGCTAGTGAATAAAATGTTCCAAATCCAAATTGGGGAGACTATGGAGGTATATATTGACGACATGCTCGTCAAATCAAAGAAAGCTATAGATTATCGACGTCATCTGGAAGAGTCTTTCGAGATCTTGAGGCAATATAACATGAAGCTGAATCCGCAGAAGTGTACCTTCGGCGTGAAGTCTGGGAAATTCCTAGGGTATTTGGTCACCCAGAGAGGGATAGAAGCGAGCCCAGAACAGGTTCGCGCCATAATATCACTGAAATCTCCGAGGTACATGAAAGATGTTCAAAAGCTTATCGGGAAAATTGTTGCTTTGAATAGATTCATCTCCAAGTCAGCGGATCGCTGCCGTCTATTTTACGAAGTATTTAGAAAGAACAAGTGCTTCTAATGGACCGGCAGACACGAGGAAGCTTTCCAATAATTGAAGAGATACTTCTTTGATCCTCTAATCATAGGAAAGCCGGAACGAGAAACCTTACCCTTGTACATGGCTGTCACCAAGCAAGCTATCAGTGGAGTGCTGGTCCGCGAACAAGATGGGCAGCAGCAACCCGTATACTAAGTAAGTAGAACTCTCTTGCCAGCTGAAACTCGTTATTCTTCCCTGGAAAAATTGGTGTTAGCATTGGTCATGTGCTCCAACAAACTCCACCTGTACTTTGAGGCACACACGATTGTGGTGAGAACCACGCACCCTTTGAAGACGGTCATGCACAAACCCGAATTTACGGGGAGAATGGCCAAGTGGGATATCCATTTGAGTGGATTAGACATCCAGTATGAGCCTAGAACCGCACTAAAATCCCAAGCACTGGCTGACTTTGTGGTTGATTTTAGCCCTACAACGGAAGAAAGAACGGAACCAACATAATTGATGACGCTAGAAGCTAAGTCTCCAGTCAAATGGACGCTTCATACAGATGGAGCCTCCAACGCTGGGGGAATAGGGATAGGAGTAGTCCTAAAATCAACACAGGGGAATAGGGTGGCACAATCTGTGAGATGCAGTTTCGAAGCCATGAGTAATGAAGTTGAGTACGAGGCTCTAATCTTCGGTTTGACTCTTGCCAGAGACTTGGCCATACAGCAGATTGAGGTCAACTGTGATTCATTGTTGATAATCAACCAAATTTTAGGGTTGAATAAAGCTAGGGACGAAAGAATGGTGGCTTATCTAGACGTGGTGAAAGGTCTAACCCCTTAGTTTGAGAAGATATCCTTTACACAGATCTCAAGAGAGCAGAATGCTCAAACAGATTCCCTTGCTCGCCTAGATTCGGCCATCGACCTTGATGAATATCCCGTAATCCCAATAATCCACATAATGATCCCCGCCATTGGAAGAACCCGTGCCAATGGCGTTGAGAAGTCTCTTAGCATGACCGAAGACATCTTCCATCTCGAGTCCATACCCTGCGACAACGTCTTCATGAGCAATGATGATATTGACACCAGAAGCTTCCGGAATGACCCTGACCCAGATCTATCTCTGGATGATCCGGGCCATGAAAAAAATTCCCTCGTCCCCTCCGAAGTTAGTGAAGAACCCTGGACTCAGTCGTACCTTGATTGGTTGGTTGAAGGGAAGCTTCTGGAAGATAAAAACGAGGCTAAGTTGTAAAGGATGAAAGCTACACGATTCACAATCGAGAATGGGATGCTTTTCCACCGATCAGCAATGGGTACACTCCAACATTTCTTAACCAAGGGAGGTGTTCAGAAACTTCTCGAGGAGCTTCATGAGGGAGATTGTGGGAACCATACAAGAGGAAGAAGTCTATCCAACAAAGCCCTTCGTCAGGGGTGGTACTGACCTACCATGAGAAAAGATGTTGTAGACTTCTACCGTAAATGCGACGCCTGCCAAAGATACGCACCAACGGCTCGCCAACCTCCCGAACCGCTATATCCCACACTCACATCATGGCCATTCATGCGTTGGGGGATGGACATAGTCGGGAAGCTACCCCCTTCGTCCAGACAAAGAGTATTTTTCCTCGCCATGACTGATTACTTCTCCAAGTGGATTGAAGTCGAGGCTTATCGAGAGATCAAGGATAAACAAGTGATTTCCTTCATCATTAGGAACATCCTTTGCCGTTTCGGGGTGCCTTCGGAGATTGTATGCAACAATGGGTCTCATTTCATAAGTCAGAGAACCAGAGACTTCTGTAGTCGCTGGAACATCAATCTAGTCACTTCAACACCTCGCTATCCCCAACCTAATGGGCAAGTCGAAGCTAGCAACAAGGTGATCATAAATAACCTGAAGAAGCGTCTCGCAAAGGCCAAGGGAAACTGGGCCAATGAGCTACCCTACGTCCTCTGGGCCGATTGAATGACGCCTAAAGTAGCAACCCGGTCAATCTCCTTTCTCATTGACTCACGAGTGTGAAGCGGTCATTCCCACCGAAATTATCATCACTACAGCTTGCGCTAGTTTTTTGACTGAAGAACGGAATCATCTGGAATTGTCGGCCGACCAGAATACTCCTGACGAGCTTCGCGACCAAGCCCGATTACGTCTAGCTAGACACCAGCAACAGGTCGTACGGAGCTACAACTAGAACGTCAGGATTCGGATTTTCCGAGTTGGTGACTGGGTACTACGAAATGTCTTTCAAAACACCCATGAAATCAAATCGGGCAAGCTAGCCCCAGCATGGGAAGGGCCATAAAAGATAACCAGGGTTGTTGGTCAAGGCGCATACCAGCTCGAATCCAAAGATGGCGATGCTATCCCACAGAGTTGGAAGGCGATACACCTAAAGAAGTATCACATCTAAAAGAAGTCTTTCGCACTCAGAAGCAGACTTCCTAGGTACTCCTAGTAGAAAACCTCCGCACGTGATACGCAAAACGTTCGAGGTCATCTATCCTTGGTTGTTTGTTTACCTTTATTCTAGTACTTTTCCTTCATAGCTTGCTTGTGGTCAACTTGACTATGTGAAAACTACTTGTTGTGTGATTTCCATGTTGCGGTGTTTTATCTAACGAATGGCATTTGCTTATGTTACTACTTGCTCGTCCTTATTTCTTTTCTTGCATAAGTAAGAATAGAAAATCAAGCATATTTTATTCATATCGTTATCATATAGGGTACATCATTTAACTAAAACAACTGAGCAAAGACCCGAACAGTAGAGGTAATAAATCCTAGTTTTAAGACGTCTTCGATCGACAGAACATCCCGAGCGCACGTTTCGACAACGACATCCGTCACTCGCTTGGAAACATCCTTCGGTAAGCGCAGCTGCCACCAGCAACGAATGACTTCTACAAGGGTCTTCGTCCCAAAGTCTTCGATCGGAAGCATCTAGTCGTTCCGGAACACCTGCACACAAAGGGAAGGACACAACCAAGCAAAATACGCAAGAAACATAACTCATGCATGCACACAAAACAAGCTAGATTCCCCCTCCTGGCAGGGAGCCTAGTCCATATTACGGACAAGCATTGTTTTCAGCCTAAAAATGGATCGAACACATCAAAGGTAATTTGTTCAGAAAGAAAACATCACAAACGCCAAAAGAAATTACAAGGCCATGCGACCCAAATCTTCATCCTTGTTAGAGACATCCTTCAGTTGTTCCACCCCACTCGCCGAAAGACCGTCCAACCCCTTGCCAGATCTGGATGCAGCGTCAGCACTTGTTCCATGATCGCCATCGTCCCCAACGTCAAGATCTTTCTCTTCTATGTCCTCTTCCAGGAGACCCAGAGAGGCAAAGAGTTCATCGCCAGGAGCCGGCTTATCGGGGAGATAGCATTTGTGGAAGGTCGCAATCTCAACATCTAGGTCCCAACCAGAGTGCTGACCCGCCATGAATTGTATGATCGTCTCTACCCGAGATATCATCGAGAAGTAAGCACCAATCTCATTGGCTTCCTTGAGAATCTTCTTGTTCACAACTTTGAGCTCGGCAATGTTAGATCGATCCGAGGCAGCCTATGAAAAATGACGCTTGACTGCTTCTATGAGCTTAGCAAGTTTGCCCACATCCACCTTCTGTCGTGCAGCTGCAAGGGCCACTTCTATCTCCAGGATAGCCTTCTCGATGTCCCACTTTGCTTGATGTCCTTTCAGACCCTATTCCTCCCTATCAGTGGCATCCGCCACCCACGTAACACCTTGCAAGGCCTATAAAAAGAGTATCAGTCACGATAAAATAAGAATAAAGAAGAAACAACAAGGCAAAGGTGGATCTCTACCTTACAAACCAACAGACCAACATCCCTAACCAGAGTAGAGGTGGGGACGTCCAAGCGAGGTTTTTTAGAGAGCTTTTGCCACAAATTTGAGGGAACTTTGTCTTCCAGATCGATGACTTATGTGGCATCTAGAGATGATCGTTTGACAGGGGTTATCTTGGCCACAACTTCCATCTTCACCTTAGGATCCAAGGGGGGTTTCTTGTCACTTGATCGCAACTTACATTGGATCATAGCCGCATCAGAAAAGTTTCGCCCCAAAGAAGAGAAAGCTTCAGAGAAAAATGAAAATAAATTATGTATCTCAAGTTGTTGAATATTCAACTATCAGTGAAAGGCACATACTAGTAGGTTTCACTAGGGGTTTTACAACCGCCTTGGTAACCTCCGTGGGTGCCGGAACACTATATCCAATCATCTTCTCCGAGTCTCCCGACTTTGCATCGTCCTCCCCGTTCGACTGGTCCTCAGAGGGAGCCGCCGTCTTGTTGCTAGATTCACCCTCAAGCATTTTCTCTATAGACTTAAGATATGTCTTTCTCGCCACGGGAAGAGCAAAAAGCTTTCTGCTTTCTTCCGATTCCAGAACATGGGTGTCTATGTTCGGTGGGACTGCATACGAAAGTCGTCCAAACAGAAAAGATCAACAAGAGGGGCAGACAATGATAGAACAAAATAGAAATTAGGGTTAGGAATGCTTACTCTTAGAATTCCACGAATCAAAGAACGCTACTTGATGTGCCAACCCTAGCGTAGACTTTTCCATGAAGAAGAAGCGGGTAGCCCCGTCCTTTTTATTCACCTTCGATTGAGGAATCAATGGATTCTTGGCGTTCCTCGCATGAAGGGTAAGGAGACCGACCCTGAGTGGACATGCCCGATAAGCACACAGGAGGTCCGACACTGAGAATTCAATCCTCTCCTCCGAACACACCTCACTTATCTGGTATAAGATCTTCCATATAGACGGCATCAGTTGCGTCGGAGAAGCCCTAAGAGCCAGCATGAAGTTCAAGATTAGGGAAGAAAAAGGGAAAAAGGCCCCCAGAGTGAAGGGATTCTCGAGGAAGCAAACCCATCCTTCCTTAACCCAGTCCATGGCCTCAAGCATAGGGCAGTGGATGTTGATGCCAGCCGGGAAGCCATGGGTCTGAACGATTTTCTCCACCTCTTCAAAGGACATGGAGCAGGGACGACAATCGTGAGGTTCAAGGGAGTGGGAAGACTCAAAACCCATGTTTGTGATTCCAACTTCGGCCATGGAAAATGCGTACGGTGAAAATAGGGCAAAGAAAGAAAGGAGCGATAGGAAGACGAAGAGAAGAGAAGGGAGGCAAGGGTGGATTATCGCGTATCTTTGAGAGATTTGCATCTGATCATTTATAGACTGGTTGACATGACCTCTCGTTTCCCCGAGGATGATCGAACGGACGGGGCCAAACCACGTGTCACGGGTCACTTGTAGCTCACGCGACAAATCTGATCAAAATCTCGCCTAGAGGATTTCAATCCTAATTTGGGGGTATTGTTAGGCCAAAAACCGAGTCGGCCCATTTAATGGTATTAACCCATGAGCAAGAGAGACACCACGAGAGAACGTGAAAACAGAAGTCTTTAATAGCAAGAAGAAGTCAGCGGTCACCTAAATGAAGGAAGAAAGTTTCGGTCACGAGTAAGAGATGCGCAACCAGGGGACAACCGTTCGTGGCAGTTATCTTCCTCGATAAACGTGGGTAGTCACTAGACGGTTGAAGATATACCCTAACAGCATAGACATCGTGGGGAAAAAGAGATATAGTAGTTAACTCATATGACAATATAGGGAGAGGGGTATAAAAACCATATTATTCTATTGTACACACGAATTGACCACAACGAAACTATCAAAAAGAGAACACTTGTATTCAGATTTCACCAATCCGATTATTTCCTAAGTAGTACCTTGTTTTTTGATTCGATCGTGCCCCAATCTAGGGCAAGAGTTTGATTGTCAAATTTTTGTCCAAAACAGTACCTAGGCCTGGTTGCCTCCCGACAAGCATCTTATTTAACATCATGGCTCGACGTAATGCTAGCTTAAATCAACAATTAATTCGGGTCAGGGAACGGTGGTGGGCGCTGCCTCAACTCATATCGAACATCAGCTTCCAACAAGTGGCATTTGTCTTGATGAAATCCAAGCAATGTCTCCTTACTTCCAGGGGACCATCGTTGGAGGGATTTGGAGGTTTCTTCAGCTCAACTACTTGTGCCTGCACAACATGGGACGAAAACTCCTTGCTAGACAAGTTTAATGGTAAGGGGACTTGTCCCAATGGCTCAGGTGGGAGCTTGTAGCAAGGATTTAACTCTTTAACATTTTCTTGTATGTTAGTTGATAAAGTGAAATCCAAACTAGAATTGATTGGAGATATTATATCATCTAGATGGTTTCCATCAATAATGTTTTGCACAACATGCTTAAGCACATCAACAACATAAACAGAATGAACATCAGATGAAGATTTAATGGCGTCGTAGATATTATGATTTATAATTTGGCCATCAAATTCCATTGTTAGAGAACCAGTACTCACATTTATTTTGGTATTAGTTGTTTTCAAGAAGGGTCTCCCTAATAGAATAGGGATTACATGATTATCATGTTCCATATTAAGCACAAAAAAATCAGCTGGAAGAGTAAGATTACCAATTATAACCAAAACATCCTCTACCACTCCTATAGGACGCACAGTGGACTTATCAGCTAACTGAATAGAAATATTAGTTGGATGCATAGGTCCCAGTTTCACATAATCATAGAGAGAGGAAGGTATAACATTAATAGCAGCACCTAAATCTAACATAGCCTTGTCAAGTTTAGTACCTCCAATAGTTATAGGGATAATGAACATACATGGGTCCCCGTATTTCTTTGGTAAGTGCTTTTGAAATATTGCTGAGACATGTTCGGTCACCTTCACCTTTTTCTTGCTATTCTCATCCTGAATCCACTTTGTAGTGCACGTCTGTTTCAAGAACTTAGCATAACGAGGAATTGACTGGATCATATCTAGGAGGGGCATGTTGACCTCAACCTTTCTGAACATCTCAAATATCCCCTTGTCTTGCTTCAATGACTCTGTACGCTTTAAAGCAGATGGGAATGGAGTGACTGGTTTCCATTCGGGGAAGATTGGAGCTTTTACTTTATCGGAGGCCTCAGCAGGTAGGCGGCGGTCACCGTCATTTGGCTCGTGGTCGCCGATTTTTTCGGAAAATTTAGCCTCAATTAGATCACCGTCACGACGGTCGCTGTCGTACGGGCGGCGGGCGCCGCTATCCAGTCGGCGGTCGCTACCTTTTATTTTTTGGTCACCGCCATTATTTTCCAATTTGTCGTACCTAAGCTCATCCTAGCGGCGCTCGCCGCCCTCGCTCTCGTTAGATTCTTCCACTATTTTGTCCTCAAGTTGTCTTCCACCCCTTAACATGATGGCACTGACATTCCGAATATTCGGGTCGACTTTTGTTTTAGAGGGGAGCTTACCGAATCTCTTGCTTCCAGTTTGCTCACTACTTTAGATATTTGACTCATTTGTCTTTCCAAGTTGTGGATGCTTGCTGATGTAGTAGCTTGGAATTCCTCTTGACTCTTGGTCAGCTTAGACACATTTTTTGTAAGATTGAGATTATTTTGCATCAGCATCTTCATCATGTCCTCCATAGAAGGAGCTGCATTAGGATTTTGTTCTTGAGGCCTTGGCATGTATGGTTTAGCTTGTTGAAAATGATCTTGTTGTTGACTTGACTCTAGCTCTTTCCACCTGAAGTTATGATGATCTTTCCAGCCAGGGTTGTAGGTGTTTGAATAAGGATCATATCTTGGCTTCATTTGATACCCTCCAACTGCATTCACCTCCTCTTGTAATGTAGGACATGAATTAGTAGGATGAAAGGCGTCATTATAGATTTCACAGGCTTTAGCCTGTTGAGAAGTACCCTTCAGCTTCAACCGACTCACTTCTTCTTTCATCACATCAAAGTCAACTTGATCAATTTTAGAATGAGAGTTGGCGGTTGACAAAGTTTTGAGAACCTCTTCCATTCTATTGCCTAGAATCATCAGCCAGCATAGAAAAGATGTCTAGAGCCTCTTCATAGGTTCTCTTCATGATGTTTCCACCACAAGAGGAATTGACTAATTGCTTGTCATCCTCACAGAGTCCGCCATGGAGATAAAGAATGAGATCATGATTAGCATAACCATGCTAAGGACAGCTCTTCACCAGCTTCTTAAAGGGCTCAAAATATTCATCGAGCGACTCATTGGGGAATTGCTCTATGTTACAGATCTGCTTCTTGAGTTGATTAGACTTGATTGCATGGAAGTATTTATCAAGAAACAACTTCTTCAAGTTCACCCAAGTAGTAACGCTTCTAGGAGGTAGAGCATGATACCAGTCCTTAGCCGATTCCTTCAGAGAAAAGGAAAACGCTCTGATCCTCATTTGTTCTTCAGTAATTGCTGAAAGGGTTTCCCGACAACAAATAAATTTGTAGTCAAGACCCCGCTGAGTACAGGGGAGTCAGGTTCGTCCACGGGAGATAGTCAGTATCAAGTTTTGTAGCTTATCACACAAGCAATCAAACAAAGCAAGCGTTTTTAACAAGAGAAAGAGGAATTCTAACGTAAAGGTGTCACCACAACAACAATCATGCATGCCAAACGCTAATGAAACACATAGATCATGCTTTTATCACATAAAGGTGTCAACTTTCGTCAACCTAAGCAAGTAAATCAACTAACTTTTGCTCAATCAATAATCTTACTATCTAATCTCTTCTACTTCAACTAGGATAGTTCCTCTTTCGCTTCAAAACCCTAAATTGACTATTCTGATTCAAGGTTTCCGCTTTCGCTTCAACAATGAATGAGAAATTCCCTTCAACTTTCGTTTCAAGGATTAAGAACAAGAGAATAAATTTATGCAATAAAAACAATCAAGACATGATCATAAACAAGCATGCATAGCCATTGTTGGGTCTAACCCCAACCTTAGAGAGAGACTACTCACAATTCATAATTGAAAACATCAAAACTAAATTAAAGAGAAAGCTTACAACTTTAAATCCAAAACAAAACTTGTCTTCCAAGTAACTCCACAAAACTCGTCTCTCCTCTCTCTCCCCACGCCTCCTCTCTCTCCCTTCTACCCTAAAACTAGGTTAATTGTGGGGTGGATGAGAAAAACAAAGGCTAGACAAGAGTATTTATAGAGAAACTAATCTATCTAAGAGCTATCTCTAAGGTAATAATATCTTCTTAAAAGATATATCCCTTCTATCTATCTAATAACATAAAAGAAAATAGGATAAAACATCTTTAATTGTGCCGACTCGGTTTCCGCTATGACACGGGGTGCCTCGGTACCGACCTGAGAGCCTTGGTATCGAGCTGTTACAACACTACGAACAACCTTGAGTAAAACTTGCGTAGCGGATTCGTTACAACTCTGTTTGACTCGATTCTTTTTCCTATGTTTTTGTAACGAGTTTCTCTACTTCTTTCAAAGCTCAAACTTGAGCTTCAATGACTTTATGAACTTCGTTCTTTGAGCTTTTCCTTAAGTGTTTCTCCTCAGTTTTGCTCCTTTCCTCAAAAGTGCTCCAATAAGCTTCTAAAAACCTATAAAACACCACAAAAGCTTATGTAGACTCCATATCATAAGGAAATACGGAAACCTACACAAACGACTCAAAACAAAACACAAAAATAAAGAAAAAGTCTCAAACACACAAAAACACACCCTAAAAACACGACTAAAAAGGCGGACATCAGTAATATCACAAGGACACATGTTGGTGCAGACATCAAGGAACTCATCAAGATGCTGAATCGGATCCTCAAGTGGAGTTCCGTTGAATTTTGGGAGTAGATGTACTACTCTTGTCTTGAGTTCAAACTTCACCCCATCACCAAGGGCTGGTAATTACACTGCACTTGTAGGCTGATTCAGATTAGGAGTTGTCAAGCTCTCAAGAGTAACTCGTTGATCACCCATTGCTTCAAACTCTTGTAATAATGCACACACATCTTGGCGAGTTCTAAACAGAGTCCGTTCAATTTCTAGATCAAACAAAAGATTTGAATTATTAGTAGCACGGGTGTGAACCATAAGATAGGTTCACACCAAAATTGGCACAAAAAGCACACAAAAAGACACTTATTGCCTCCCCGGAAACGACACCAATTTGATAGCGGTGAAATGATCGTGTAAATCACGGCTATGCAAAATAGTCCAAACAAACCAAAGACTATAGTCCTTAGGAAGTCCGGGTCGAATCCGCGTGGAGGTAGATTTATCTCTTTATGTGAATTTTATGTCAAATCAAGTAACAAAAAGGGGGTTTATGAATTAAACTAATTATCTAGCATATAAAATTATTAAAGCAATTAAAGTTGGAGTTTTTATCAAATTGGGAAAACACTTAGTCAAACAGTGATCCGCATTCGATTGACAAGTTGATCGTCGATTTCACTTAACATCTCATGTATATAGAATTCCAGTTCCTTTTCAAAGATAATTAATAGCACAACCAGATACTATCAATCCTAACTAATTGAATAAAACTGAAATTGTCAAGATTCAATTCAAAAGCAGCATTAAGAATAGGAACATAATCAGGATTCAATTCTAGCATAAAACAACCAGCTTTTATATTAGAATGCAATTTAACTCTCTTCTGCAATGGACTAGCACAACCAGATACTAATACAATGCAGTTTGCTACTATGAAATAGAGAAACTCAACCACAAATTTCTCTAGATCTAGCAATAGAGATTAAATAACAACAACCCTAGAAATTGTTGAAACTAATCACATAAACAATTCAATCAAGAGAATAAAATAATCCCATGCAATAGATAAAGAGTAGAAATCTCACAACTGAAAGTCAAAACGAATGCTTCAAACCGTCTGACTAAGCAATAAGGCTTAGTTCTCCATGAAAAGCTAAAAACTCAAAAGTCTGAAAGAGAATAATGAAAGATAGATAGATTATGAGAGGTGCAACTCTCAAAACCCTAATATATAAAAAATAGGTCTAAAACTATATCCAAAAATAGAAATCTCGGAATAAAGCTGATGAAGATAGGACCAATCACAACATAACACGTGGCGCACAAGTGAAATATTTGACCGTCAGAGGCGGTGGGCGCCGCCTGGTCGGCGGCGGTCACCGCCAGCACCAGAACGCCATTCTTCAATTTGTCTTCAAACCAGCTCTAAATCCCAAATTAATGCCTCTTTGGGTCTTCCTTCTCCTAGCTGTATATAGTCTTTAAAGCACCTAAAACCACCACAAATATATGCTAAAACTCCTCCTAAATACACAACATAATTGTGTATATCAGCTGCTCAACAAAGACTTCTTTAAGTAGCTCTCCATTCAGAAATGCAGATTACCACATCAAGCTGATACACTTGCAATTTCCATTGAGAAGCTAATACTAGGACATCCTCACTGTCTTAAACCTTGCAACAGGTGAGAAGGTTTCTTCATAGTCTATACCTTCCTATTGAGCATACCCTTTTGCAAAAAGTTGTGTCTTGTGCTTTAAGATGATTCTATCTGAGTTATACTTTGTTCTGTACACCCATTTCAAGCCTATAACGTTTTTTGCTTCAAGCAAATTCGCCAGCTCCCATGTCTGATTCCTTTGGATTGACTTGATCTCTTCATTCATGGCCTCTTGCCACTCTATGTTTGAGCAACAACCGATCAAATCCAGCAGGTTCAGTGACCACTAAAGCAAAATCATAGTTCACATAAATATCAACAGGTGATCTTACTCCAAGTGGAGGAGTTTCACTTGATGATAAGGATTGAGATGATGGTGAGCTTTGGTTGCTTGTAGTTGTTGATAACACATCAGGTGTGGTTGGAGGAGAAGACTGTGTTGGTGCCACCACATATTCATCGAACTCTTCAAGTGTAACAGTCTTGTGCACGCCTACATTCCTATGAAATTTTTGATTCCAATTCCAGCTTGCATCCTCATCAAAAATCACATTTCTCCCAAAGATGATCTTTCCATTGAGAGGATTGTACAGTCTGTAGGCTTTAGATTGTGTTGAATAGCCCACAAAAATACATTTCTCAGCCTTGTCATCTAACTTGGCTCTTAGATTCACCAGTGTATAGGCTATGCATCCAAAGATTCTCAGATGGCTCATTGAAGGCTTCTTCTTTCTCCATGCTTCAAATGGTGTGGAATCCATAACAGCCATTGTTGGTGAGATGTTGAGCAAGTACACTGCTATTGCAAAAGCTTCACTCCAAAATTCATTTGGCGGCCCTTTAGCTTTTAGCATACACCTAGCCATCTCCACCACAATCATGTTCTTTCTCTCGGCCATACCATTTTGCTCATGTGTGTAAGGAGCAGTCATTTCCCTTCTAATACCATGATCATCACAGAACTTGTTGAATTCTTGAGAGATGAATTCTCCTCCTCTGTCTATCCTCAATGCTTTCACCTCCTTGCTAGTTTGTTTCTCCACTAGAGCCTTGAATTTTTTTTTAAAGTTTTCAAAGGCCTATGACTTGGCTTGTTGGAAGTAGACCCATGACATCCTACTGTAGTCGTTAGTAATTAGCAGAAAGTACTTGCTTCCTCCCAAGGATGTAGTCTGCATAGGACCACATAGATCAGCATGCACCAATTCCAAGCACTCACTTGCTCTCCATGTCTTTCCACTTGGAAAAGACCCCCTAGCCTGCTTTCCATAAACACAGCCCTCACAAAATTCAAGATCACCTTTAACAACAAGTGCTCGACTTACATCTCCATTCAGATCCAATGGAAAGACTTTATTCTTTCCCATAGCAACTTTCATCAAGGCATCACCTCTTTTCTCTTTGATCACACACATTTTATCCTCAAACACAACAGTGTAGCCACCACAAAGCAATTGGCCGACAATCAACAAATTATGAGCAAGCTTAGGAACATATTGAACATTATGCAAGAGTTTTGGTTTACCTTGTTCAGTTTTGAGCACAATAGTGCCTAGGCCTTCAACAGATAGTTGCTTCCCATCTCCAAGTCTAACAATTCTCCTCTTTGAGTCATCCAGCTCCTTGAAGATCTCCTTTGAACCTGTCATGTGGTTTGAGCAGCCAATGTCGACATACCACACTGAAATCCCACCATTGTCACAATTATGCTGAGCCAAGAACAAGTTTTCATGCTCGAAATAATTTGACTTTTGTCCTGTTTGCCTTGCTCTTTGTCTTCATCTTTCTTCCAAACAGAGGCTTCTTTATGGCCTGGCTTGTTACAGTAGTAACACTCGATGGGACCCTTATAATTGTTCCCTTTGGAAGATTCCTCTTTACCACCAGTTTGTCCTCTTCCTCGGCCCCTTCATTTGTAGCCTCCTCTTCCTCTTCCTCAACTTGAAGACGAGTGAGAGCTCTCCTTATTTGAGGATTCCCCTTTCACTTGGAAGGCCTTTTCTTCCTTCTTCTCATCACCTCTGGTCAATCTTTCCTCATGAGATTGGAGAGATCCCATAAGCTCATCAAATGTGAATGTGTCCATGTCTTTGGACTCTTCGATTGTAGCAACGACATGATCATACTTCTTGGTAAGACTTCTTAGCACCTTGCTCACCACTTGTTTAGTTTTAACCTCCTCTCCATAGGACCTCATCTGTTACACATTACTTGAGACCCTTGAGAGATACTATTGAACTATCTCCTTGTCCTTCATTTCAAAGGACTCGAACTCTCTTCGGATAGATTTTAATCTCACTGAGACAACCTTATTTTCTCCTAGATACTCCTTTTTAAGAGTACTCCAAGCCTCCTTTGCTATTGAGCTGATGCAATCCTAGGAAACATTGCATCATCAACTGATTGTTGAATGATGAAGAGTGATTTTGCATCCTTCTTTCTTTTATCCCTCAATGCTTGATCCATTTCACCATTTCCAATGTCTGTGAAGCCTTCTTCGACAATGCCCCACAATTTATGAGATATAAAGAGAGTTTTCATCTTTAGACTCCAGACACGATAATTCACACCTTTGAAAATTGGTAATTGGTTGATCGAGTTCCCATTACCATTTCCATTGATGTTTTGCATTGCTCTCAATTCCTTGTGTTTCCCTGTGTTTAAATCCTCACACGAAAGACTCAATACACTTGATCAAGCCCCTAGATTTCTCTCTAGCTCTGATACCAATTTTGTTGGAAAGAAAGAATAAAATAATGCTGCTAAATTGCATAATTTCATTCAATGAGAAAGAGGATATAAATAGCCAGTACAATACATCAACTAAATGCTTTCGTTTCCACTAACATCAAGGCCTAAAAACGTGGCTTAAGACTCAATAAAGAAACCAACTACTTAAGTAAAGTTGCTAACAAATTTTGACTAAACTGAAATCCTAAAAACTAGCTAACAACTAAGACAGATATAGACTCTTAACTTTCTTGAATAAACTGACTAAATTGAAACTGGTCTTCAACGGCTACTTTGCATTTGACACAGCTTGATCATCTTTCAACACTTGGTTCGCATTAACCAAATCTGGCTGTTACTGCCTCAAGAAATTTAAGATTAGACTTCTTAAAACGAAGAGTAGATGAGAAAGAAGGTTTTTGATTTTTTACTCTACATGTGTTAGACATGTGCTTAGTACATGAGAGAGTTAGTTAGTTAGGAGACTTTCTCTCTTTTAAAGCTTCATATATAAGGCTCCTTCGAGAGCTTGTAATCTCAATCAATTCAATACACAATTCTCTTTCTCTCTATCCCTTACAAAATCAACATGGTATCCACTAGGTTTTTCGTTCCCAATTGCTCGATTTCTTCCGTATTCTCATGATTCGTGTTCTTCTTGATGTCTGATCCTGTTTTGACTCCATCCATGGATTCTTCCATTCCAATTTAATTACATACATCACACCATCCTATTTTGATTCTCATTTCCAAAGCATTTGATGGAACAAATTTCGAAGATTAGAAGCGATCGATGTGTTGTGCTCTGTAGGCGAAAAACAGATGGAGCTTTATTACTAGATACACACCGGAAGGATCAGCTGGACACGCAGATCTTGCTCCATGCGAGTGTTTTAATGACATGATTGTGGCTTGGATTCTCAATTGTATGTCTTCTTAAATCCAAAGTTTAATCAATTGTATCGATCTCGTGACAGAAGTCTAGGAAGAATTAGACAACAGATTTGGTCAATTTAATGGTGCACAATTGTTCTCTCTCAACTCTCAAGAAAGAAATACTTTTGCTTTCTCATGGATCTCATTATGTTTCCACTTATTTCACCAAATTGAAAACGATTCTTGACAAATTGTCTAGTGATGAAAAGTTGCCTTTGTGTTCGTGTGGGAGTAAAAAGGTGATTCTTGAGTATGAAGATAGTTAGAAGCTCTTGCATTTTCTTATGGTATTCAGTGATGAGTATTTGACTACTCGTAGCAATTTCTTGATGAAGAATCCACTTTCGAGTCTCAACACCACTTATGAAATATTATTGCAAGAAGAAAACCAACATTTGTTCACAATTCTTCTCAAATTCTGGCCAAATCTTCTTCTATGCATGCCAATGTGAATGGTGCTTCTAACAAGAAGAATTCTAGTTCATCTTCAAACAAATCTAAGAAGAGGTATTGTACAGATTGCAAGAAAACAAATTACAACATTGATCCTTGTTATGTTATCATTGGATCACAAACAACTATAAGTCTCGCTCTAAGAAATCCAATGATAGAACATCTAAGGGATTTGCTAGCGAAGCTGATTGTGGTTCTTCTTCCACTCAAGACTCACCAACTGTCTCTCAAGAATAGTACTAGAAGCTTATGTCGTTGATTTATTAAAAGTCTACAGCTAAAGCAGGTTTTAATGATCATGAGTTCTCAGCATTTAATGGTAAAGCCCTATCTTCATCTTACTATCCTACTATCTCTTGGATTTTATAATCTGGTGCAAGCTATCACATGCGTGGAAGCAATAACATGTGTCGAAACATGTCTTTGTTGTATAATTTTATGCCAATCAATCTTGTTCTTTCTATCACATTGCCCAATGGAAATTTGGTTAATGTCAACAAGTCTGGATCAATACAGTAATATGCCATTTGTTGCTTAGAGATATTTTGATTGTTCCTTCTTTTACTCCAACCTTATTTCCATAAGGAACCTAGCCTGTGATATGCATAGTCAAGTCTTAGTCACCTTCTCACACGACAAATGCGTGTTACAAGACTTAGTCTCCAAGAGGAATTTGATGATTGGATAAGTTGCTCCAGGCCTCTATAATTTGTACAAAATCAAACATATATTTTGTAATGAGTTTGATCCTAGTTTTCGAGACACACCTTATACAATTTGTGCAAAATATAGAATGCAAAGGTTACCTTTTCCATCTAGCCATATAACAACAATTATGCACTTGAATTGAGAGACAGTTTTCCTACAAAGTTCAGACTATCAGAACAAATAATGCACTCGAATTGGGTTCGAGAACAGTAGCTCATGAGTGCCTTATTTTTATTGGTGATTCTCTACAAGCCAATAATACTACAACTCCCCAGTAAAATGGAGTTGGTGAATGTAAACATAAGCATCTATCAAAAGTCACTCAAGCTCTACTTTTTAATTCTAAGTTTCATGTTAGATTTTGGTGTGAAGCTCTTCTCACAAATGTCTACATTATTAATAGAATTCCATCCGTACCTTGCATAACAAAGCTCCTTAGGAGGTCTTGTTCAACAAAAAAAAACATATTTCTCTCATTTCAAGGTATTTGGTGATGGTGCACAAATAAAACCGTACACAAATGCTGAAATAGGTGACCTCTACTAGGGAGAGAAGGCTTTTGAGGGCATCTAAAGCGTGCGTCGCCAGCAAAGTTTTCTGCCCCCATAAAAAATGTCACATAAGAGCAAGATCTCTTGTTAACATTCAAACAACGTGCTCATTGAACGAGTAAATGGCAAAATGAAGAATACAAGGCCAGTCAAAAAGAGGCAAGCATGACTGGACTGTTAGTTGAAACTGCATACTCACATCAAAAGAGAGAAACAAGCACAAAGAGCAGTTCCACATCGGAAATTTCAGGAGTTCCAAAACCGCATCCTCAATCAATCATGGCTTGCCGCTTTTTACGCCAATCAGGATCCACCTATATTTCAACTAATCAAATAAAGACACCTCACTCATCCCACATTGGTGAAACTCCACAACCACCCTTCCCAATTGAATATAAATAGATAAAGACATTGAAGGTTGAAGGGGTCCAAAAACATCTTTAGCTCAAGACTTTCTTGTTAAGGGGAGATTCGATGTGTTGAACATCCAGAAATACCATGCTACCTTCGAAGCGAGGTCAATAATAAGACCTCAAGTACAAACGAGAGAAAGATCCCAATGAGAGTGTAATCAACGCATAATTTGAAAGAAGGCGCGAATAACCCGAATGTAATACATTTTCGAGACGTAGGATGTTTAGCGTGCCAAATAAAGAAAGAGTGAAATCTTTGTTTGCCCATTTGAAATAACATAAATCTCGATATTAACACTCATTTATTTCGGGGTTCAACATTTGGCTCATTGTGTTTTGTTTCTACTCTAAAACAAGGAAGAGACAAGATGCATGCTTGGGCTAATTCAGCTTTATTTTTGGGATATCCCTTGGGGGAAAAAAGGCATAGAAAGTCCTTCTTGACATCAATAAGGTAGTTATATCTAGAGGTGTTGTTTTCAATGAAACAATATTTCCACTTCATGAAACTCCATCTAATACTTCTGCTTGGCCTTCATAATCTTCTTACACATATGATTTCCCCTAACAAAATTCATCACCTTTTCGTAATTCTCCACCCACTCACAATCATGATTCCAATGAATCTCAAAATTCTCCTGCAAAAAATTCTACCATTTTTCAACCCGCCAATCCTTCCCAAATTTCTGTATTAACAAGTTCTATGCTCAACAATTACATTTTCCAAGCTATTGCTACAAAATCCTTCCCTCCTTTTTGTTGTCTCACTCTTTCTTCTACTCTTTCCTTTCCTTCTTTCCTTTTCCCACAAAAACCATCTCCAACTTCTAAACCACTTTCTTATAAGCAAGCCATTTTTCACAAGGAATGGCAAGATGCCATGATAATTGAGTTTAATGCCTTAGAAGTCAATAAAACTGGGGATAAAGTACCCTTACTAAAAGGAAAGCGCCCTATTAGTTGCAAATCGGTATAACAATTCAGATGACTCGATTGAAAGATACAAACCATGTCTTGTGGTGAGAGGTCGATTGAAAGATATAAACCACGTCTTGTGGTGAGAGGTTTCACTTAAAAACAATGAATCGATTATAGAGAGACTTTTTCACAAGTTGTGAAAATGATCATTGTGAGAAGCTTGATTTGTGTTGTAGTGAAGAAGCCATGGAAAATTCATCAAATGGACGTCAATAATGTGTTCTTACATGGAGATTTACATGAGGACATCTATACGAATCTACCACATGGATTACAAGTGCTAGGAAAAGATATGGTTTGTAAACTTAAGAAGATTCTCTATGGGCTAAAATAGGCTTCAAGATAATGGTATGCCAAATTGTCTTCCACCTTAAGAAAAAAGGGTATTCTTAATCTGCTAATGATCATTCATTATTTCAAAAGAAATCTAATTCTTCTTTTGTCTTTGTAGTCATCTATGTTGATGACATTCTTGTCACGAGTAATGATGAACCTGAAATTGCTTCTCTCAAATCATTCCTGGATGCCACTGTTAGACAAAATTTGTTAAAGGAAAACAACTTTGTACAAACACATCTAATTTAATGTTTTAAGTTCGACCCTTATCTGTACATCTTTACAACTCTATTAATAATATAGACACGTTGGAAACTTTTGGAGTTAATTTTTTAATTTGGGTTGCACCCGAGTTATAACGGGTTGCCTACGTATCTCTTTAAAGAGAATCAAGCCTTACGTAGTTCAGAGGTTTTGGTTTTTGGTTGGATTTTCATGCATCAGAGAAACGAGTCTAAACCCACCTTCTAGGAAGGGTTGCCTAAACTCGGTTCAGCTATCATTTGCATGGCGTGGAGAAAATTAGACCCACCTTCTAGGAAGAGTTGTTTAATTCCTCCACTATAATTTTTTTGGTTTAATTTTGATTAGGCGATTGAACTCGGCGATCATTTGATTTTTGCCAAGCATCCTACGTACCCTTTTGAAAGGGATCAAATCATACGTAGTTCTACCTATTAGTCATTTTAATTTGTGGTTGTGATTGAACTCGGCGAGCATTTGTGCTTTATGTCGAGCTTCCTACGTACCCTTAATGGGATCAAATCGTCGTAGTTCCGCCAGTTTCAGAATTGAATTTGGAATTTGGCGACTGTACTCGATCTGGACTTTATATCGAGTTACCTACGTAGTCTTTTATAGGCGTCAAGTCTTTACGTAGTTCTCCAAAAAAAATATATATTTTACTAATTGTTGTAACTAATGCTATTTTTTATTAGCACCAGCATATATATGTTCTTATATAAACCACCAACTTGAATTATATATGGTAGCCTATATAATCTAATCTCTGCAACCTCCTTTTATGGAAGAGAACTAGTCAAAACCACTTTGTCAACATGAATTTGATATTTGCCAGCTACGTATAAAACAAGCAATCAATGGATGGGCTTTTACAGTACTTTTCTTTAGCTGAATTTGTAGGTGCTTGCATCTCTGTTGTAAGCTAGCTATCTAGAGCAAATTCAAGGTAAAGCTAGCATTTGACCCCTGCAATGGCATTATTTATTTATTTTGTGTATAGCCAAATAACCGTATACATGTATGTATATACTTCAACCTGGCTATTTTTAGCTTGGCCAAAATAATGACTTTAAAGCTTGTATGTATATACTTGCTTATTTGCTTCCATCATTTAAGTGCCTCAACAGTAGCTATATATAACTCAGCATCAAAATCCTGCGGCAAGTGACCATTCTGGACTTGGGTCTTAAATTTGGCTTGTCATATCATATCACGACATCGACGACTCATCTATGGCTTCACTTGTGAGATCCACCATATTCATCAACAAGGACCTTGAGTGACACACTTCAGGCCACCTATAATCTCCCAAACCAGCCACAGTATCCATCTTGATGCAAAGTGATCCATCTTAGGCGTAACACGAGTCAACATTATAGTCACTCTCCTCCGCGTTTCGAGCCAACTATGTTGGAAGCACTTTGTATGAACATTGACTGGGCATTAAGGCATGGTGAGTCTTCCTCGTAGCGGCCGAACCGAAATTTTGGTGTGGGGCGGTCACTTGATACCGCCTTGAAAGGACCCCCGGTATGACATCAAGACTTAGCCCATCATGAGCCTTGGAGGTGAGATCAAACGAATCGACATGGGTCTTCTTGTTGGTCATATGGCTCAATCATCATTAGGAATAGGCTTTACTCTCCATTTGCACGTGATTTTAACGTAGGTTTGGGCTTAAACACCATGACAAAGTTGGAATTGATGGTCGTTGGGTTCGTATGGGCTTCCCAGGTTCAAGTCAAGCATGGAGAGACCGAAATCATGTCCAATGCCGGTTGATCTCTTCAGAGGGTATCGTCGACCTCGTGGAATATCACTTGTGCTTGAGCTTCAAGTTGCGGTGCTTTTGACGTTGTTGGATTGGCACGTGTACTAGCATATACGGGGGCTATGATGGCCCATTTGTTGACAAAGCGGGCTTGGGCATGGACGATGGCAGCCTCCTCATCGGATTTAACCAAACAACATATACGTATTTATACATATATATCGTTTTGTCTCCTCCTCTTCTTCTTTTTTGATTTGAACGAGCCTTGCCATCCTTTTTTCTTCAAGTCTTCAAAGGACAATCATTGTAGGCATGTTGTAAACGCGGTCATATCGTAAGAGGCTCGAAACGGAATGTTTCTCCTCAAAACGAATCACCACGTTCCAGCCGTTCGGGCTATCTATAGTATTCCAAAACAGTCGCAATGTCCGTCTCGGTGCCAAGCGGTTTGTCGCGTTGATGGAACGAGCCCTTGTTGTAACCGCGTTGTAGACGCAATCATCCGTATGAGGCTCGAAACGGAAAGTTTCTCCTCATACGAATGACCACGATCCAATCATCTCCGGTCGGCTTCGAAACGGTCCCCGGGATAGTATCAAAACTAGCCGTTCACAAGCCTTATAAGAGCATCAAACCAACCAATTTCGATCGGAGAACGGGCCTTTGAAGCATGTCTTGTCCTGTTTAGAATGAGTGTACAACACACAAAAGTAATTAATACATACAAAGTTTAAGGAGAAGAGCTCTTTACCAATTAGTGGTCTTGATTTTGATGATAGAGCAACGAATTTATGTGTGTGATTTGAAGAAACTCTTCTGACTTGCACACTGTTGTCTATATTGTTCTTCCCCTATGCCTTGTATTTGCAATTTCTATGGAGTATTTTGTGTATAGGTTAGACTTGCAGTCCCCCTTTTTTGTTCGGTCCTGTTGATCCCAAACCGAGGAAAACAGCCCCCGAGACCCTCCTCCTCCGTCTACATTTTTTGTCTATTCCTGCCAAGACCAGACCACCGACCTCCCCATTTATATTTCAAGTAAGGGTTGAAGATCCCTAAAATCTGAGGTGACCTTTTTATCTATGAGGAGGACAAGGTAATTAATTGCCTTACATTTTCAGCCAGTAATTATCCATGTTACATGTAACGTCTAGCCATGAGCGTTTCAATATGGATTTGCATTACTACTCTGTAATTGCATGCACCATTAAATTAATGTACATAAATATTTGTACTCATTTTTAATTTAATTTGTGCATTCATTTACGTTTTTTTTTAGCTGAACATGTATATACATGTACGTATAACATGCAAGAGATTTGGCATAGCATTGTACATGTAGGATATAAAACTGGATTTTGTACATAATAATTCTAAAATTATTACGCAGCTTTAGTATTAATCCCCTCTAATCTCCCTCTATTATAAAATTTGGCTAGGACATATTATTCTACGGATAATAATGAACCGGTTGAAAATATTATCAACCACCCACTAATTAATTTTTATCATTTAAATATATTGGGTCTAGATTATTTGGATTTAAGTAATGTTACTAAACTAAGGGGGAGATTTGTAATTATGAACTAATAATCTAAGTAATTAAAACTAATTAAATCAAAGCATGAAAAATAAGTTGAGATTCAAATATGGAGAAAAGCGTCCAACTAGGTTCATATCCATTGCATACATGAGTTTTGATCATCGATTATCCTTATTTCAATTTCCCTTCACTAATCTATTGTGAATTTATGAGTTCAAGCTTATTGTGGTTGTTAATATACACCGTCTTTAACAACCTTTTAACCAATTAACCTAGAAAACCTTCTATGTCAAATTGATCATGCAATTAAGTTCAAAGCATTCAATAGAAACAATATTCATGAATTCCACCGTCTATTCATGAAGTCTTGTGATTAAATTCTCCGCCTTTGATTAACCTTATTCCACCGTCTATAAGTTTAATCAAAGGATTCATCCATGAATAATCAAATTCTACCGTCTATTTAATTATTCTAGTTGTAATTCAACCTAGAAGTAAAATAGGTGATCAAGATATTATAATCCTAAGTGAATTTAATCAATTAAGCACGGAGAGATTCAATCTAGTCAAGGCAAACTAAAATAATTCAAATCTCACAAACAATCATGCACACAACTTCAACTAACTAGTTGGACATGAGAAAATAGCTGAAGAAAAACAAAACTTACAAGAGTCAAATTGATCTTCAATTGCAAAACTAGGGTTTTTGTCTCCCACCAATCTCCAAATTCTTCAAACTTAGAACCCAAGAATAATAGACAGCATCCTCCAATCCAAATAAAACCCTAAGGAAAGTATTTATATCAAGTCTAAAAATATCTAAAAGAAATATTAGAGTCGGCCCACAGGATCTTGTGGAAGCCCAAGTCATCGCCGCGTCAACCACCGGAGCGCGGTTTGGTGCACTTGAGAGAGCGAGGGCGCTCTGCCCACTTTGCCCGCGCTTTGCCTGCAACAACTTTAGTGACACTTCGGAGGCTGTTTTGACCTCCTTCGAGTTGGAATTTGGACTCGGAGTAAAAATATTAATTGTATCTCTTTAAGTTAGCTTTCCAATGATACCAAATTCAGCTTCATCCGACCACTGTAGCTCCGAAACCAAGCATTGCAAGATATAGGTGTCAAAATAAGACTCCAATGCATGACTCGTATTTAAGTGTTTTTACCCCCACAAGCTCTTGGGCCTTAGCTCTTTCAATCTTCACTTGTATCACTCTAAGCTTCATCAAACTCCACCATAGTGCACTAATCTTCGTCTCGTCCACGCTTCACCTTTCATCCTACAATATAGCACACAAACGCATAGATTCCGAACTAAACAGAATTAAAACTTATACTACAACTTAAAGTAAAACTCTATCTAAAAATGCATAAAACGGAAATAAAAACATGCTCTAAAACCTATATCTATATGCTCTATCAAATTCCCCCATGCTTGAACCTTGCTTGTCCTCAAGCAAGACATAAAAATCAATCTCACCACAAACAAGCAAGTCATGACTTCAATTCATTTTCAAGAAGCACAAACTTAACCATGAAATCTTTGCATACATTTATCGAAAGCTTCAAACCAAGCTATTAATCCATTCTAACCCTCATCTAGGTATTTGTGTTTGCACTCAACACTCAAGTGTTTTAAAAAGGTATGTGTTTTCGCTCAAAATCATCTTTGAATGTCAACTACCATATGCTTGCATCAGTGCACTATATCTCCACCACGAATGTTCAAATGCAAAACATAAATCATGAGGTCTTTTCAAGGTTGTAATGGGGCCAAGGTATAGACAAGTAGGTAGGGATTATTATATGGCCATGTGGTGCTAAATCCGGGAACTAGAATCAACTAAAGCCCAAATTACATTAACACTCACTCTCAAAACAACTTCCCAACTTGCACTTCCCTTTCTTCCATTACTTTCTTTTAAGCACTTTTTCTTTTGCTCAACTTTTGATTTTTATTTCTTTCCACAAGCCCAATTGAGATTCATTCTTTCTTTTTCATTCTTCTCTCACAAGAACACTTTGCAATTTATACATAAAACTCATCTCAATCAACCATTCATACCAACTTTCCTCAAGAGAATTTTCAATAAACTTTCCCAACATCCTTAAACTCTTCATTTTCAATTTGCACATTCCCCCTCAATTACACCCTTTTCAATTTTCATCACAAATCCCCAAAGTACAACTTATAACCCACACAATTCCCCTAATCAAATCCTAATTCCCGGATAAGGGTCAAGCTTATTCGACTAGGAACAATTTTTGTGGAGCTAATAAACAAGGTTAAGGCTCAAAAACAATGGGGCTACAAAAACAAAGGTATAATGTAGGGTGGATAAGGATAATAATGAGCTAAAGAAAATTTGCCTCAATCACTTTTACATCATGCATTCAAATCATATAATGTGGTCTTGAAAAAGAATCTAAACGCAAGTTCTAGAGTTGAAACAATCAAAGTGATGCACTCAAGAATTTCATGCAAAAATGGCATGTAAAGGCTCAAAAGAAATCTCACAAGGCAATTTTTGGTTAGAACTTCATAATTAACTCAAGTTCTCTCTTTCATGCATACTCCTCCATAATTAAGCAATTCTTATTTTAGAACTTTCATCAAAAACTTAACAAGTCATGGGATATGAATCATGCTCACTCAATAAACAAGCGGTTCCAAGGGGAAAATGAATCCTAAGATGCAAACAAACCATTTTTTTTCAAATTTTCTGAATTTTTCAAATTTTTAGTTGGATTTTTCAAGCTTTTAATCAATGCATACAATATAAATAAACATGCACATGCAACTAAATGATCCAACTAAAACCAAGCTCTCATGACAAAATAAATAATCCCCTTCCCCCATGCTTAAACATTACTTTGTCCCCAAAGTAAAAGAAAACACAAGAGAAAAAGAAAACTAACCTTATCACAAGAACTCGTCAAACTCGGGAATCTACTCCTCAGGCGGTGGTCGTGGTGGTGGGTACTATGAGCGCTGGGGCGCCCTGGTTTTCTCAGACCGCGTGTACCTGTTTTCCGACTTTTCCTAAAACTAAGAACAAAAAAAACCAAAACAAAACAAAAACAAACCAAAAACAAAGAAAAACTAAACATAAAGCTTGGGTTGCCTCCCGAGAAGCGCTTGTTTAACGTCATTAGCTTGACGTTTAGCATGATTTGACAAGATTAGACATTGTCAATGCCCTTAACAACCTGTCAAAAGCCTGTGAACACATCTCACAAGAAGATAAGTAGCACAAGGATAAATTCAAATTGAATAATCCATCTAAAAACCGCTTCAACTTATCAGACTTGTGAGACCAATTTTCATGAAATAGCATATGCTCAAAAAAATTCAACACAAGTGGTGATGTCAGAGAATACTTACAGTATGGGTCAAAGTACTTGTCACCATCACCACTTTCCTCAAAGATGAATTGTGAGTATTTTCTAGTACCAAACTTAAACTCACTTGGTTCTATAGGCTTCTCCATGTTAGAAGAGATTGAACTTGGCTCCTTGGTGCTCTCTTCAAGTTGAATAATAGCAATAAAATCATATTGAACATTAAAGTCACCCTCATAACCCAACTCAACTCTAGTGGATTCGTCCTCAACTTGCACTTGGTTGTCTAACTCAAGGGCATTTGATTGCAATGCAACCTCTCCCATCATTGAATAGGGAATTGGTGGAGATAATTCGACTAGCATACATTGATGGCTCATGTAGCAAAAGAAATCCCAACACTCTTCTGGTCCCATACACCAAAGCCTATGATTGCTCATGTACTCTGCGAGCCCTCGAGTCGTAGAATTCAAACCGTCTAGGATGCATTCACACAATTCTCTCTCACATGAATAATAACCCAGCAAAGTACCATATTCATGAATCTTTTGTTGTAGCCTAGCAAAATACTCATGAAAATATTCATCATGTAGTTGTTTACATACAAACATAGCCATGGATTAGTAGCACGGGTGTTATGAACCGTAAGATAGGTTCACAACACAAAAAATAGTAATATTAAATAAACACACATAAATAGCCGAGTCCCCGGCAACGGTGCCAAATTTGATGAGAACTTTTACGTCGCTATAAAAGCACTGTCAAAGAATTATTCCTAACTTCCTAACCTTAGCAAAGTGGAAGTAAGGGTCGATCCCACAAAGACTCGGATTATTTTGATTTAAGTAATGTTACTAAACTAAGGGGGAGATTTTGTAAATATGAACTAAGAATCTAAGTAATTAAAACTAATTAAATCAAAGCAGGAAAAATAAGTTGAGATTCAAATATGGAGAAAAGCGTCCAACTAGGTTCATATCCATTGCATACATGAGTTTTGATTATCGATAATCCGTATTTCAATTTCCCTTGACTAATTTATTGTGAATTTATGAATTCAAGCTTATTGTGGTTGTTAATATACACCGTCTTTAAGAACCTTTTAACCAATTAACCTAGAAAACCTTCTATGTCAAGTTGATCATGCAATTAAGTTCAAAGCATTCAATAGAAACAATATTCATGAATTCCACCGTCTATTCATGAAGTCTTGTGATTAAATTCTCCGCCTTTGATTAACCTTATTCCACCGTCTATAAGTTTAATCAAAGGATTCATCCATGAATTATCAAATTCCACCGTCTATTTAATTATTCTAGTTGTAATTCAACCTAGAAGTAAAATAGGTGATCAAGATATTATAATCCTAAGTAAATTTAATCAATTAAGCACGGAGATATTCAATCTAGTCAAAGCAAACTAAAATAATTCAAATCTCACAAACAATCATGCACACAACTTCAACTAACTAGTTGGACATGAGAAAATTAGTTAGAAATTGTCATTGAAGAAAAACAAAACTTACAAGAG
This sequence comes from Fallopia convolvulus, assembly GCA_964016875.1. NCBI lineage: Eukaryota > Viridiplantae > Streptophyta > Magnoliopsida > Caryophyllales > Polygonaceae > Fallopia > Fallopia convolvulus. Next base: position 17,251,559 of record OZ024719.1, read on the forward strand.
TTAAATTGATCTTCAATTGCAAAACTAGGGTTTTTGTCTCCCACCAATCTCCAAATTTTTCAAACTTAGAACCCAAGAATAATAGACAACATCCTCCAATCCAAATAAAACCCTAAGGAAAGTATTTATATCAAGTCTAAAAATATCTAAAAGAAATATTAGAGTCGGCCCACAGGATCTCGCGGAAGCCCAAGTCATCGCCGCGTCAACCGTCAGAGCGTGGTTTGGTGCACTTGAGAGTGCGAGGGCGCTCTGCCCACTTTGCCCGCGCTTTGCCTGCAACAACTTTAGTGACACTTCGGAGGTAGTTTTGACCCCCTTCGAGTTGGAATTTGGACTCGGAGTAAAAATATGAATTGTATCTATTCGAGTTAGCTTTCCAATGATACCAAATTCAGCTTCATTCGACCATTGTAGCTCCAAAACCAAGCATTGCAAGATAGAGGTGTCAAAATAAGAGTCCAATGCATGACTCGTGTTTAAGTGTTTTTATCCCACAAGCTCTTGGGCCTTAGCTCTTTCAATCTTCACTTGTATCACTCTAACCTTCATCAAACTCCACCATAGTCCACTAAACTTCGTCCCTTCCACGCTTCACCTTTCATCCTACAATATAGCACACAAACGCGTAGATTCCGAACTAAACAGAATTAAAACTTAAACTACAACTTAAAGTAAAACTCTATCTAAAAATGCATAAAACGGAAATAAAAACATGCTCTAAAACCTATATCTATATGCTCTATCAGAATCCAACAAATTACAAGAAATTGATTAGAAAGCTTAATTTTTTTAGTCCATGGTCGACCTGATTTGGATTATGTAATTGACTCGGCTAAAATCGTTGTTGCCAAGATCAAAAATAAATTACCCTAAACTACAAACTAGTATAGTATGCAAGTAAGGATCAAACCCAAGAGAATCGAGATTCTAAACAATCAGCAAATAACAAGATATGGGTTTTGGAAGTTTAGACAAACAAGCAAACAAGCAAATGATATTAGGGATTAAATCAATTGAAGGAAAGCAGAGTTTATTCAACCAATTCCACCTTTTTAATCATTCGATCATTGATTCATCCACTTTTCTATTAATTCTCAGGTTAATTCCAATCCTTATAAAAGATTTCCGCTTGTCCACGGTCTAAGCGGAATTATGATATGAACAAGAACGCTTAATTCAAATCATGCAAAGTATTAAGGATAGAAGGATATCAAATCATGCAATCAAGCTACGAGTCTCATGCATAAAATAACAATCAAACACTCTTTCTCAATTCTAGTCCACGGTTCTTGAAAAGAGTTGTTTCAAGGATAAATAAGATTGCACAAACAACAATCAAACTAATCCAAACAGTAGAATATCAATCAAATTCAACAAGTTGCGCACCAAGAGAAATCAATTGATAATCATAAAATTTAGCACAAGAGTTTTGATATTAACTAAGGGATAGAGAAGTTACCAGAATCTCACGAATTTCATAAAAAGGCTTCCTTGATCAAACAAACTCCAAAGAAAATTAGTTCTCCATAATAAAACTGAAATAAAACCTAAAATATAAAAGTATGCTCGGAATTCTGGGAAGTCTCAACTGAAACACGAAACTAAGCTTAAATAGTAGAAAAACAATCGAAACCTAAAGATATAAATAGAGATAAAAGATAAAATAAAAACCAAGTCGGCGCCTCGGATAAACCTCCACCTGCGAGCTCGGTTACAAACCGTGAGCGTGGTTCCATCGCTCTACCCTCGGCCGCGGAATCTCATCGAACCGCGAGCCCGGTTTCCACCCGCGAGCGCGGGTCCTGCGATCCTCTACTCTCTCGAATCTTCTCTCCACCGCGGGCTCGGATCTCAACCCGAGGGCGCGGTTCTTGTTTCCGTAAACTCTTCAGCTCAAACTAGGACTTCTATCTTCCAAATCTTCAACTGTAGGCTCTTCTAATATTACAGATAAACATCCTAATCTAGCCTAAAACACTCAGAAATCCTAATAAAAATACAGAATTACGCTGTACTAAAACCAGCGTATCAATAATTTAGTTTTTCATCCAATTTCTTCAAGCACCACGTATAGTTCATAAGAATGCTACTTTGCACACCCTCAAGTACCTCAAAGGAACTCTTCATCAAGCTTGGTTGTTTATCTCATCACCAAATATGAAATTGCAAGCGTTTTGTGATGTTGATTCGGCTTCATGCCCCAATACAAGACGCTCATTTAGTGGCTAAATTGTTTTCATGGAGACACATTAATCTCACAGAAATCCAAAAAGAAACCTACAATTGGCTTATCTTCTACAGAGGTAGAGTATAGGTCAATGTGTAATTCCACAACAGAACTTACTTGGTCAAGTCGTCTTCTTGCTGAAATTAGTGTTCGTAACATTCATCCCATCCCTTCGAAGTGTGATAATGAATCTGTTATTTTCATTTGCAAAAAACATTGTGTTTCACGAACGAACCAAGCACAACGACTTAGATTGTCATTTTGTATGTCAAAAACTATTGGAAGGACTTATTAATGTAAGTCATGTTCCTACACTACGTCAAACAACATACATTATCCTTAAACCAATGACATGTTATAAACTTCGGGGGTTTATGGGCAAATTAGGCATGCTGGATCCAACCATAACCAATTTGAGGGGGTTGTTAGTATAGTTCCTACCCAAAATTGTAATAAAAGTTGTGTTAGGCACGTGCTTGGTACATGAGAGAGTTAGTTAGTAAGGAGACTTTCTCTCTTGTAAAAATTCATATATAAGGCTCCTTTCATAGCTTGTAAACTCAATCACATCAATACACAAATCTCTTGCTGTGTGTTCCTATTGGGCCATTTTCAGAGTTGGAGTACCTTGCATGTGTTCCAAGAAGCCAACATTGCTGCAGACTACATTGTTGGATCTTTTCATCACGTCTCTTTCTTCCCGATCAATTCTGATCTGGTCCTTAGAGACCTCATCTTCAAGGATGCTCTAGGACAGATTTTTCTCCTTATCAAAAAATACACAATTTTCTTTCTCTCTATCTCTTACAAAATCAACATTTTGTACTCTACATTGTGGCATATGTAGTGAAATATTTTTTTTAATCGTGCCAGCGCATGTACATGTTATATTATACATGTATAAAGCTCGAATCAAGTTTATTTTAGACAGAATACATATATAGACACCTGGCCTTTGACCAATTAGTCATATTGACACCTCAATTTTGGGAATGTTCGATTGAGTACCTAGACTATAAACATTGTAACCTATTGGACACTCATGCGATCAGATTTGCGAGAGTATTTTACACTTGCTCTTACATGGAAAAATTGAACGCCATATCCCTTCTACTTAAATGCCACCTAGATTTTTTGTTTTTATTTTAAAATTTTAATAAAAGAAAAATATTACATATACATATCTTGTAGTCCACCCATAATAAGCTATGAGATGACAATAATGAATTTTTTTAATACGATTCGCTCTCCTCCATTTCCAAAAATTAATCCCAATTATCCCACTTTCCCTTCAAAATTGTAGACCAACTCATACCCTCCACCACCGGTAACAACCCCTTATTCCCTTCTCCGACGACTTTCACGCCAATGGTATAGATGATTACAAAGCTTTAAAAAGCCCTAATTTGTTCTCCCAAATCCTCCCTTTACTACCCTCTCTTTCCCAATTAATCTCGTAAATATCAACCCTAACATCCCGATCTGGTCTCTTCGACGATATCGTAGGTCTTGGACAGAAAAGGATGGATTGGATTCCCCTGTAAGCACTCCAGCAGCTGAGGAGCTGGGAAATTGGGCGTGAATTCAACTGGAGGAGCTTAAGACAGATGAATTAAGGGCTTCACTTTGGATTCGTCCGTGAAATCGAATGGCAAAGGGTAGAGAGATTGAAGGGGGGAGAAGGTCTCGAAGGCTAAATTGACGGCTTCGTTAGGGGGAAACGAAATCGACGGGATGGAGGAATAAGAGGTAGAAGAGAATCTCGATTCGTATTTGGGGAGTAAAAGAAAAAAGAAAAAAAAGGACAGTAAAAGAAAGTAGAAGAGAAAAAAGAAAAAATAGAAAAAATGGAAAAATGGAAAATGGAAAATTGGGAAAAAAAGGAAAACGGAAAAAAATTGTATAGTACAGTGAAAGAGAAAAAAGGAAAAGGAAAAATAATGAAAAATGAAAAAAAGAAAGAAATTTTTGTTGTGTTAAGTAGGATCTACATCAGCGTCATTAATACTCTAATTCGCTCAAAAGAGTGTGAGATACATGTAAATTATCACATCGGCAATGAGATGTTGAATAGGTCGCTATGTGTATAGTCGAGATACTCAATCGGACATTTCCAAAAGTGAGGTGTCAATATGACTAATTGGTCAAAGGTCGAGTGTTTGTATATGTATTATGTTGTTTATTTTAGTATGAACTTCAATATATGTATCCATATATCCATATACTATTACTATAATTGAACTTTTATTTTCTTATATATCATTCATCTAACTATTTCATATAGGTAAATTTAATGTGTCAACTACTTTTATATACTTCACATTATTTTGTTATTTACACATTATACTAATTATTCTTGTATATTAAAACTTACCTTTGTTGTATATATGGTTTTTTTCCCAAAGATTTTCATAAAAAAGTATATACATTTTAGCGAAAACTATCATTGGTAATATATATTCTATACAACGCTAATTTTAAATTGATATTAATATTATCCTTATACAATTAATTATTTTTCTAACATTTTACTTATATTAATTGATTTTAACAGTTTCTGTGATTTATTCCTTTCAATCTTCCAATATTATATTAGTATTGTTTACATTATAAAGATTCTCCTTTGACCAAAAAATAAGATAATAAGGATCTTCTTTGATTGAACTAGGTACCAAAGGCATATAACCCGTTCAATAATATTACATGATTATTAATGTAGTAATTTTTATGGTCTACATACATCCGGTTGGTAATTAATATTGTAAGATGAGAAGAGGTAGACTTGTCATTTCATTCTTATATATTTTGATTGAAATGGAAACAATTAATTTATAAACTATTCAATTTAAACTCTGAAAACAAAAAGTTCAAATACATTTGAACTCCGGAAAAAATGTCAGAAGGCTAGTAACCAATTCTCGGGTACTTGATGTTACGGTTAGACGTTCAGAGCAGTACCTTAAGATCACTGTTTCGAACTCCAAGGGCGGCGATTTGTCCATTTTTCGCTAGAATTAGTTAGTAACCAATTCTTATCCTTAGTGGATACTCTAGCCGAACCTAAATAATACTTATAACGACTATAATTCTTATCTCATAAAAAAATGTCAGAAGGAATAGACGACTTTAATTAAATCAAAGCACATATTCAAACACAAATTACTCAAAGATACACTTGAATTATTCAAGGCTTTGACGTGAGTTATATTAAGTGTATAGCATCTTCCGTAATTTTTTAACTAAATTAATGAGAACCAACCCGAAAATTTGATAATAATAATCAAAAGCGACGTGTCCACTTCCCACAAGTATCCCACCAATCATTATCAGAAGTTTTCTATGCCACGATACTTTAATCAGTCGGATCTCTTCGTCAACACGCGAATGTCGTATATATGTCTCGACCTAACTACTTTTGTTTAAAAAAATACAGAGAAAAATCCCAAGTCTCCTCCTTAAACGTTTCCTTTTTTTTAAAAAAAAGTAAAAGTATTTAAATAAATTTATTTTACATCTGAAATTTATAAAAAAAAAATTAACTAATATATATACCCTTAAATTAGTATTTTTATTGTTAATTAATTTTAGAATAGAATCTTATAGACTTATGTATTATGTCTATATTGCACAGTACGTACGTATCCAATTCATCTCTAGTCTACTTAGTTACTAGCCAACGAACTTTCTTCATCTCTAGAATAGAATCTTATAGAACTTATTTTACATCTGAAATTTTAGAAAAAACTTAACTAATATATATACTTTTAAATTAATATTTGTATTGTCAATTAATTTTAGAATAGAATCACATAAACTTATGTGTTATATCTATATCGCGCGTAGTGCGCACGTACTCAATACGTCTCTAGTCTACTTAACTACCGGCTCATGAACTTTGTTCATGGTATCAGAGCAAGTCTGTCCTAAGTTCATTATCAACTTTGAGTTAGACTTAGCGAGTCACTGTTATATGCCCACAATCTATGTACTTGAGGGTATGTGAACTTATTCTACATTTGAAATTTATAGAAAAACATTTCTTATATATATATATTGAATTATTTTTATTATCAATTAATTTTTAGGATGAAACCTATGTATATGCTAAGTTCTTATCAAACAATACGTATTTATCTGACACGACTACCTGATGAAACCCGAAATAACGACTCGCTAGAAGACAAGGAACGAGATTATTATATTCGAAAGTGCAAACACTTGCTTCTTTATTTATACTTTTCCCTACAGCGAGGTTACAAGCCTACGAGGCTAATAAACAATTGAGAATTACACCTAGACCTCCTACGAGGTTCTGAGATTTCGGTCTAACAGCGTTCGAGATCTCCTACTTGCTAAATGATTCTAACACCTAAGTATTGCGCGATTGATCTTGTGTCGAGGTGGACGCTGCGAGCGCGGTGTAGAGTCTTGCGAGATTGTGTAGCGAGGTCTCTAGTGCGAACGGGATCTCTGTGTCACTTGAAGTCTTTTTGTGGACTCTTCTTGTTTGTAGCGAGGACTTTTGACGATGTTTCTATCACGTCGATCTATAACGAGCAAGATAGTTCTTGAGTTAAGATGTTTTTCGACCCCCTCCTCTTACGAGGTTCTTCTCTATTTATAGAGGATTGGGGAGTCGAGTTTTGGCAAAGGTCCGATGTGGGACGCCCGAGATTGGGGAATTCTGATTGGCCCGAAGGTGAGGCAGCTGGTGATTGGCTTGGGGAAGCGGCATCAATGAGTGGTCCGTGTGGGAGGGCGTCAGTAGAATAGGTTACGAGGTCTAGGCTTCGTTCCGAGGTTTAAGGTTGAGTCGGTTACGAGTTCTTGGACCTCGCGGAGGTAGGAGTTTTGTTAAATAAATGAGGGATACGGGAGTGGGACCCAGAATCGTCCGTTTGTTCTCTGTACCCTGGGCTCCCTTTTTACTTTTACTACTTTGGGCATCATCACAACCCCATGGCCTGGGGATCTCGCCCCGAGGGCCGCAGGGCATAAGTTCCCTGGGATCGTGGGGTACTAGGTTTTTTAGAGGTCAGGGGGGTATTTTACGAGGTGTTTGGTTCTCGAGGTTGGGAAAGTGTTTTGCGAGGTATGGGGTTCTCGAGGTTGGGGCGAACATTCTGCGAGGTTTTCCCCTTGCGAAGCTCCGCACTTGGGTTTTTTTCTCATTCGCGTGGGTGAAGCTTCTTGGGCCTGCTCTTCATTTCTTGCTTAATGGGCCGCTCAGGTGGGATAGGCCCAATAAGCCTTTCCGAAGCGGGGGAGGCCCAAGCCTGTTCTTTATAAGGGTGTATCACACACGCTTCCCTTCATCTTCTCTTTCAACGTTTTCGCCCTTTCTCTCTTTGTCTCTTCGGCTTCCTGCGAGCGGTTTCTCCAAGCGGTTTTCAGACGAGCCTTCGCCATTTGCCAGTTGCACCACCGCCCTTTCCTCGCCGGCTTTTAACAAGTAAGTTTCTCGACCCTCTTCTTCTTGTCTTTCGGTGTTTTTTGCCTTTGATTTTTCCTTGCTTGCGTTTTTTGCTTCGCGTTCCGTAAAGATGACGGTGCGTCGCCTGGTGTTCTGCGCCGGTGTCACGGTGGCGGAGCGGCGGTGGTAGTGTTGCGTGTGTTTCTGGGCGTTGCCCTTTGTCATCTTTCTCCGTTTCTTTGTTTTGTTTTGTACTTGGGTGGGTGATGGTGATTTTTGGGTGTTTCTGGTGGGTGGTGAGACGGTGGTGTTTGAGGGTGGTTCTTGCCCTGGTGTGGTGTTCTCGTTTCCTCTTTGCTTTTCTTTTCCTCCGGTTTTTTTTTCGCTTTGTCTTTCTTTTTCGCGTTGCGCTTTGGGGGGCGGTGGTTGTTTATTGGTGTGTTTTGCTAGCGTTGCGGCGGCGGGACGGTGCTGGCAAGCGGTCACCACCGTCAGACCAATGCCAAGCCCCTGAAGCCTTTGCCCGTTAGGTGACGGTTGAGTTCCTGCCTTTCTGTCCGCCATTTTTCGAAACTTGAGGTCCTCGGAAACCCAAACGCCATGATGTCCGATTGACGGGACGTTTGGGTTTCCACCGCTGTTTAGCATTCTTCTTTCTCTTTCTTCCTTTTGGCGCTTCAAATTCTCCTTCGCCGTCCTATCTTGTCAGAGTAGCTTGTAGGGCGCCACGTGGCCTTCTTCCCCCATGGCCTCGCGTTGTCTTTTCTCTCGGAGTTTTGACCTCGCGCTCTTCTTCCCTTTGTTGCGATCTCGTGTTGCTTTTTACTTTGGGGTTATGACCTCGCGCTTTTCTTCCCTTTGGTGTCGTGACCTCGTGTCGCTTTTTGCTTCGGGGTTATGACCTCGTACTTTTCTTCCATTTGTTGTGATCTCGTGTTGCTTTTTACTTCGGGGTTATGACCTCGTGCTTTTCTTCCATTTGTTGTGATCTCGTGTTGCTTTTTACTTCGGGGTTATGACCTCGCGCTTTTCTTCCCTTTGGTTATCTCGTCCGATGTCTCATCGCCTATCTCTTTTCCAGGTGCTAGCCTCCCGCGGCCTGGACGTCGTTTTTGCATGCCTAGGAGAGCTTCTGCGAGCCCCCCACCTGGTTTCGTGTTCAAAGTTCAAGAGGGTTTTTACGAGGAGGTTTCCGAGTCCGTGGGAAGCGTAGAGCCTAGCGATTCCCAGAACCCGAGGTCGCCTTCGTTGGTCTTTAGCGACCCTTCTTCTAGCAACTCCGAGGTCTCCATTAACTCCCGCTTTTCCCGACTTTGCGCGTCGTCGGGTGTTGAAATGGTCGGGTCTTCTGTCTCCGACGAGGTTGTTGCCGAGGTTGTAGCAACGCCGTCCGACTCCTACGAGCCCGCGGACATTGAGGCGGCGTATATCAATGACGCCGTGTCCCGCGTCCCGACTGTTCTTGAGGAGAGGATCCCCATGTCTTCTTATTCCAGTGAGGTTTTTATGTCTGGAGGAATGCCTACCGAGCTGAAGCCTGAGGATCTTGAGAAAATTGCCAAGGACTTCGCTTGGCCCGAGGGGGTTGAGCTAGCACTTCCGGAAGAGGGGGGCAACCCATGGGCGTCTTATGAAAGGTGCGCGGTTGTGCATTCTTTCAGTCTTCAAGCGGTCTTTAGGTTGCCCCTGGCCAAACACGTCGTCGACTTTCTGTGGGAGATGCAAATATGCCCTGCACATTTGTTTCTCAACGCCAGGAGGTTGTTGTGTGCCTACAAGGTTCGCAGTCGTGAGCTCGGGGATGAGCCAAACGTTAACGACATGTAGACGTTATTCTTGGCAAGGAGGGACCCGAAATCCTGTCTTGTCAAACTTAGCTTGCCGGGCATCAAGATCACCGATAATGTGTCGAACGTCGGGCCGTGGAAAAAGAGTTGGTTCCTGGTTCGGGACCTCACTGGGAGGCATCTCAATTTCCCCACGATGCCAGGTGACTTTGTTCGGCAAGTAGGTTCGCACACGGTCCCCCAACTCAAGGCGCTTAAGGCATGATACGCCCCGGTGCGCCAGGCCCCGCATCAGAAGTATCTAGCACAGGACCGACTTGAGCGGGCCGGCCTGAGCCTTGTCCCTCCACCACGCGAGGGCAACGAGGGTATTTTATTCTTCTTTCTTTGTTTCACATGTATTTTTGTTTGTCCTCCTTTGTCAGATAACGAGGTCAACAACCTCGCAATCCTAGTTTATTTCAACATCGTTTTTTTTTTCTTTTTTTTGGAAGCCTCGCTAGTCTCAACTCATTTCTTTGTCCTGCCTAACTTACTCTCATGTTTTTCTTTGGCAGTGGATCTTTTGCACGCTCTCACCTCGAAGTCAACGGGGAAGAAACCCATGACTTCTAGTTCTACGGCCCCGGTTTCCCGAGCTCAAACGGGGATAGTTATCAAGGACCCAAACCCGCAGGCGAGGCCACCCACCACGCAGTCTAAACCTATACCCCCGCCGACGATAGCGCCCGGGGGGAAGACTGCGGAGGGGGTTCTGTCCAAGGGGGACCTCGCGAAGACGTCCCAATGGGACGTCGCAAGGCCGCCCAAAGGAGACGTCGCGAAGACGTCCAAAGGAGACGTCGCGAGGCCGTCCAAAGGGGAGAAGACCGCCGGGGTGGCCTCGCCGAAAGGGGACGTTGCGAGGACGTAGTCCCATTCCTCTCGAGGGTCTGGCGACAGAGCCGGCCATAAGAGGAAAGGCGCGGAGTCCCCTCCTGGGGAGAAGAAGAATAAATCTCAGGATGACGATCAGCGAGGTGCGTCGGGGAAAGACATTATCCCCGCCTTCAACTTCTAGGGACGAGCTCTCGAGGTCACTGGTCCCTCTCCCGCCATGTTTCATTGCCCTGGCCCGGTTAGGGGGGTCCAGTTGGAATGGGCCCGGGGAGATTGGAAGGAAGAGGTTGGGTGGGCCAACAACCTTACCGAGGCGGTGCTTGACGACGAGGTTGCTCGGTACTCGGCTATGGTAAGTTTTGTTTTCATGCATTTCACTTCTTTTTAAGACTTCGTGCCTTCTTTCTCATTCCTTTTCTCACTTTTTGCGAATCTACAACACACCTTTTTTGACAACTATAACCGTAGCCGCATCGCCCTTGCCCATGCGAGGATGGGAAAGATGGAGGCGGCACTTATAGCCCGTACTGAGGAGTGCGATAAGCATTCAAAGGAGCTCATTGTGATCAAGAAACGGGCTGAAACCGCGGAGGTTGCGGCGAGGGACGAGGCTAAGGCGGCGGCGAGGGAGAAGGAGGGAGAAACTCGAGCAAAGGAGGGTGAGACTCGAGCGAAGGAGGGTGAGACTCGGGCGAAGGAGGGCGAGGCCCGGGCCAAGGAGCGAGAGAGCAAGGCGAGAGAAGTGGTCGAGGCCTTATAGGGCGAGAATGAGGAGCTTCGGGGTAAGCTCTCCGCCGAGCACAAATTCTTTAAGGAGAAAGTAGTGGAGCTTTCGAAGGCGGAGGAGGAGATTACCCGCCTTGAACGGCGTGTCGTTGAGCTTAACGAGGAGGTGGAGGCCGCGGGGCCCAAATACGTGGACTCGGAGGAGTATAAGGCGGAATTGGTGGAAAGTGTGAGGAAGATGTTCCATCAGGCCGTCCGCATGGGTGTCAAGCAGGAGGTGGCCAAGTACGGGCACATTGATCCTCGCATCGTCTTCTTCAACCCCAACTATGACGAGACTATGGGGGATTTGGATGGGGAGGAGCCCGAGGGAGAATGTGAGTTCTTCCTTAACGCGGACGGGACCGTGGCAAGCGAGGCGCCCCCCACGGTGGAGCTCGTTCCTGAAGGTTCGAAGGTCACCGCCACGGTCCTTCAGCCAGCGACGGAAGCGCCGAGCTCCCAGTCGTCTGTCGCCGCCGACCCTATTTTAGAAACTCCTGCGGGTTCCACCGCCAACGCCCCAGAAGCCCTTACGGACCCCGCTAACCCCGCTGAAGCCCCGAAGAGTTGAAAGATGTTGCCTTCTCGTCTTTTCTTCTTTCTTTTTTTTATTCTTGTCGTGTTGGTGGCCCTACGGGGTTTGTAGTTTGAACATCTTGGCCCTTGTGGCCTTTATTTTGGTGGCCCTGCGGGGTCTGTAATTAAACATCCTGGCCCCTGTGGCCTTTGCTTTATGTACATATCGGCCTTTGCAGTCTTCGTTTTATGTTGTCTTTCTTATCTTATGGATTGTTTGTATGTTTCTTGCTTGTATCCGTTTATCCATATCGACTCCTCATCGATCCATTCATCCAACCCCATGGCTCGAGTGTTACAGCTATTGTGACACCCGGGCCACATCGAGTATTTATTTTCATTGAGAATATGCCGAGATTACGAGCCTCGCTTGGAACTCACACATTGATTATTATGATGGCGCCGTGGGCTTCGTTCAGATCCCGTATGACTTAATCGAGATTCTCCAACCCCAAGCGGGAAGCGAGGGGTGGACCAAACGAGTTTCTCCAACCCCAAGCGGGAAGCGAGGGGTGGACCAAACGAGATTCTCCAACCCCAAGCGGGAAGCGAGGGATGGACCAAACGAGATTCTCCAACCCTGAGCGGGAAGCGAGGGGTGGACCAAACGAGATTCTCCAACCCCAAGCGGGAAGCCAGGGATGGACCAAACGAGATTCTCCAACCCCAAGCGGGAAGCGAGGGGTGGACCAAACGAGATTCTCCAACCTCAAGCGGGAAGCGAGGGGTGGACCAAACGAAATTCTCCAACCCCAAGCGGGAATCGAAGGATGGACATTACGAGATTCTCCAACCCTAAGCGGGAAGCAAGGGATGGACCAAACGAGATTCTCCAACCCCAAGCGGGAAGCGAGGGGTAGACCAAATGAGATTATCCAACCCCAAGCGGGAAGCAAGGGATGGACCAAACGAGATTCTCCAACCCCAAGCGGGAAGCGAGGGGTGGACCAAACGAGATTCTCCAACACCAAGTGGGAAGCAAGGGATGGACCAAACGAGATTCTCCAACCCCAAGCGGGAAGCAAGGGGTGAACCAAACAAGATTCTCCAACCCCAAGCGGAAAGCGAGGGGTGGAACTTTCTTTCAAACGAGGTTTCCATTTTTGAGAGAGTTTTTTGAAAAAGCCTGCAATCCTTTATTCACAAAAATTGTAAGGAACAACGGAGTTTGGAGAATTTTCATATAATATTTTTTGGGCTGCGCAACGTTCCATGTTTTGCTTAGGGTACGTCCCTCGCTGTCCTTGAGCTTAAAAGCTCCGGGCGTGACTTCTTCCCCGATGAGATATGGACCTTCCCAGTTAGGGTCCAATTTGCCACCCTCGGTGCGTCTTAGAACGAGGTTTCCTGTGGCCAAGAGACGAGGTCTGACCTTCTTGTCGTGGTATACGGCAACACACCGTTTGTATTCTCTGGAGCGTAGGTCAGCCACCTCGCGAAGCTCGTCTCGGAATTGTAGCTCGACCTTAAGGTTGGACTCGTTTTCTTTCTCATCGAAGTTGAACACTCTCGCCGATGGGACCAGGGTTTCTACGGGGACGAGCGCCTCCGCCCCGTAAGTTAGAGCGAAGGGTGTCTCGCCTGTTGCACGACGCACGGTCGTGCGATATGTCCAGAGGACGAGCGGGAGTAATTAGGCCCAACGGCCTTGCGCCATGCCCAGGCATTTCTTCATGTCGGTCAGGATGCGGGCGTTGACATTTTCCACTTGACCGTTGGATTGGGGGTGGGCCACGGAGGAGAATTTGAGGGCAATGCCTAGTTTAGAGCAAAAGGTCTGAGTCTCTTCGCAGTCGAATTGGGGGCCATGATCAGTCATGATGGTCATGGGGATGCCGAAACGACAGACGAGGTTCTTCCATAGGAATTCGCAGACCTTTGCCCCGGTGATCTTTGCCATGGCCTGCGCCTCGACCCACTTCGTGAAGTAGTCAACAATGACCAAGATGTACTGCACTTGGCCAGCTGCCTTGGGAAAGGGCCCGAGGATGTCCATCCCCCACATCGCGAATGGGCATGGTGCGTGGATGGATCGGAGACGGGAGATAGGGGTGTGTTGGAGGTTCCCGTGCTTCTGGCACCCATCGTACCTTTGGACGTAAGCCTTCGCATCTTGTCGGAGAGTGGGCCAAAAGTACCCTAGATGGACGATCTTATTTGCCAAGGACCGCCACCCCGGGTGGCCTCCACAAACTCCCTCGTGCGCCTCGTAGAGGACGTGGTCCGTGACCTCGGGTGGTATGCATAGCAAGTTCGGCTCAGCGTAGCCTCGGCGGTAGAGATGGTCACCGATGACGCAATAGCGGGCTGCCTGCATTTTTAGCTTCCTGGCAAGCGCGGGGTCCTCTGGGAGGACACCGCTCTGCACATAGTCACATACCGCGTTATTGGGAACCTCTAGTCCTCGGTCCTTATGGATAGGACCTCGCAGTTTACACTTCGCGAGAGCTTCCTCTCTATCATCACGCGGTTCCCTACCTCCAAGGGGAGGGCGGATCCCAATCTAGCGAGGGCATCAGCCTTTGTATTCGAGGCTCGCGGGATGGACTCTACCGCAAAAGTCTCTAGGCATGATACCAAGGCCTTTACCTTTTCTTGGTAGGCAGGCAGGAATCCCGTCCTGGTATCGTATTGGCCATTGAGTTGTCGCGCCACCAGCTCAGAATCTGTGTAGACCCTGATTTTGCGGGCTCCTCTAAGGAGTGCCATCTCGATCCCGGCAATCATAGCCTCGTACTCAGCATCGTTGTTGGTGGCTTCGAAGGCGAAGTTGAGGGCATACTCCGTCTCGATTGATGGGCCAGCGAGGAATACGCCGGCCCCGCCGCCGACATCACATCATGAGCCGTCAACAAATACTTTCCATTCTTCCGAGCTTGTGTCGGTCTCGGGGAAGGTGACCTCCACCATGAAATCGGCGAGGGCCTGTCCCTTCATCGCGGTTCTCGGGAGATAATTGATGTCGAACTCGAAGAGCTCGACAGCCCACTTCGTCATACGCCCGGAGAGGGCGGGCTGATGGAGGATTTGACGGAGTGGGAGGTCGGAGAGGACTTGGATGGGATGTGCATGGAAGTAAGGGCGTAGGCGCCTCGCGGCGGTCACTACCGCCAGCGCTATTTTCTCTGCCGGGGAGTATCGCTGCTCCGCAGGTTGGAGCACACGACTCACGAAGTACACTGGGTGCATGGCCTCTTTGGTGAGCATCGCGCTGACTGTTTCGGGGCTCACCGCTACGTACAGTTGCAGGTCTTCGCCCTCCAGCAGAGGCGACAAGGTGGGGAGCTTTGTAAGGAAGGTCTTCAACTCGGAGAAAGTAGTCTCGAGCCCTTTGTCCCAGACGAACTTGTCATTTTTCTTGAGGGCGGCGAAAAAGGGAAGAGATTTGTCCGCCAAACGAGAGCAAAACCTCCCCGGGTAATTTACAGCGCCATTGAGCCGCTGCACCTCGGTTCGTGACCTTGGAGACCTCATCGAGAGGATGGACTCGACCTTAGCGGGGTTGACGTCGATCCCGTGCTCGTTGATCATGAAGCCCAAGAACTTCCCCGATGATACGCCGAAGACGCACTTCTCGGGGTTTAGGCTGAGACGGTGATGCCTGAGGGTGGCGAAGACCTCGGCGAGGTCGGCCAGATGTTCCCCGGGGTTTTTGCTCCCTACCACGATGTCATCGACGTAAGCCGACACATTTCTGCCCAGGTGGTTCTTGAAGACCCGGTCAATGAGGCGTTGGAAAGTGGCACCGGCGTTTTTAAGGCCAAATGGCATGACCTTGTAATAGTAAGTTCCCCATTGGGTGATGAAGGATGTCTCTTCCTCGTCACGCGGATTCATCGAGATCTGATTGTATCCTGAATAAGCGTCGAGTAAGCTCAAAACCTCGTGTCCTGCAGTCGAATCGACGAGCTCGTCAATCGAGAGTAGAGGGTAGTTGTCTTTGGGACATGCCTTATTGAGGTCCTTGAAGTCCACGCACATCCGCCACTTGCCATTGGCTTTCTTGACTAGTACGACGTTGGACAACCACCTCGGATATTGGACTTCGCGGATGAAATCCGCGGCTAGCAGCTTAGCCACCTCGTCGTTCGTGACGCTCGCCCTTTCTTCGTAAATTTTTCTTCGTCGCTGCACCACAGGGCGAGTGGCGACATCGACGTTCAAGTAGTGCTGGGCCAATGTCCGAGGAACACCACGGAGATCCTTTGCGGTCCAGGCAAACACGTCACGGGACCCAGCGAGCAAGGCTTCTAGTGACACCGCTGTTGTCCCGGCGAGGCACTCCCCCAAATAGATTTTCTCGGATTTGTTTTCGAAGGGGGAGATCACCCTTCTTTCTGCCTCGGGGGTGGGGACTGTGAAATCCCGGACTTCGAGGTCTGCTTTTGTAATATCCGCAATATTCCAAACATTTATAACATAATATTTTCAATTATTTTATCTACGTTAAAAAGAAGGATTTGGATATCGAATTAATTCATCGTATTTTCTTCGAAAAAGGCTATTAGCAAAAGTCGAAATAGATGAAAATGTAATAAAATAACTTGAGGGGTATAGTTTAATAAAGTGAGGTAAATCAATAAAAAGAAAATTAATAAAAATAATATCCTTTGGCAATTTAATTCATTCTAGAAAATAAATTACATAAGAGCCTAGAAAATTAATTACAAGTTTTGCAAAAAGGAATGCAAGAGCCAGGATTTGAACCCGAGATCTCTTGCACTCCAACCTCACACGCCCCTCACCAAATCCCGCTAGACCATTTACAATTTCTTGTTCATTCAACCTAACCTTTTCCTCTTATATCAAATAAACTCTTTCTCCCAAAGACAACATCAGACAATAGTCTGATTGATTGTACATTGATTAGAATTTGGCCATTGCATGCCATTCCCACCTCCTCTTTGCTTGCTTGACTCAATTTGTGTCATCACACTTCATCACCATGGAAGAAGCACAAGGGTGACCAATGCATGGTCTTCTCCTCCTTCTCCATTGGTCATCTTCCATTGCCATGGATTGAAGACCTCATCACCTTGTCTATATAAAGCCTCTCTCAAGCATTCATTCAAACCTTTGCTCTCTTCTACTCCTTCTATCAATTGCTCTCTAAATCATCAAAAAAATTAGCAACTCACAAGTTCAAACTCTCCATAAAAACACCACAAAAACCTCCTATTCTTCCTCTTGGAGCCCTCGCCGGACCACCCTTGGAGCCCGACCGAACCACCACCCCGACGCCGAGCCGCTGGTGACCGCCAGAGCCCACGCCGGAGACGCCGCCGCCCCTGGACGAGCCGCCGAGTCCGCCGCCCCTCTCCCCTGTCTTCTCCTCCTGTGTTCTGTAATTACAGAATACCAAAAGTATAAAATTCTATCCTTAAAAATTATATTATCATTATGTATTTCTTTAATTACAAGCCTTTTATAATTGTTAAAAGTATATTTAAGATTTTATGGAATAAAAATATGTGAGGGAGATCTTGTTAGTTGGAAAAAACTAGAAACTATATGTTTTTACTATAGTAACTTAAGCTAGATAAATATAAGTAATTATATTCATGAAATTATTACATGCATGCTATTACAAGATATAAATAGATGAAATAAAATTAGTATAGTATGAAAAGTTCATATTTAGTATTATCTTACCTTAGGTCAAAATAAAAGGTTGAGAAACATCATGCATGTATTTTATACAAAAGAGGATATGATTTTATGACCTTAGAAATCAAAAGCTTGTACAATAAAAATAATACCATATTTTCAAAGATTTATAATAAAAGTTCAAGTAGAGAAAAGTCTTGCATGGCCTATAATATATAAAATATAGAAATTATAAAGTAGAATAAAAATAAGGATTTTAGTACAAAGTTATCTTCAAATATCAATTTAACATATATTACTTATGAAGAGAATATTCAAAAGATGCTAGTTATGTTGAAAAATAGGATAAAATATTTTACTAGCATATGAATATTAAATATGAAATATTATTAGAGTCTTGCTTGGAAAAGAAATCAAAATAGAAAAGATACTATGTTGAGAACTATAATATATCATATTATATAATTATGATCAAAGAGGTGTTATGAATCTTAAAGTATAAAAGAATTTTGGAAATAGAACAAATAAGGGAAAAAGTTATTTTAGGCAAGTTACCTTATAAAGAAGAGTAGAGATTTCTATTTAAGGAAACTTTCTAATAAAAAGGATTAATTAAAATAATTATTTTAATAGAATATTTTCGGAATTAAGGATATTACAAAAACAAAAATAATAATAAAGGAATATTATTATTTTAAAGAAAATAATTTTCTAAATTATTATTATAATAATTTAGAAACTGAAACCTCTTATAAAAATATTATAAGAGGTGATCCGAACTTTAGTAGAAGAATCGCGTTTGAACTTTTCGTAAATTCTCTATCATTAGGTCGGAATCCTCGCTCGTAATAGGAAATCGTCTAAGTTTCGTCAAAGCTCGTTACTAAACTAGTAACACTAAGGCAAGTGGAATTTCCCCTTGTACCCTTTTTATATCCGTCTTTATGATATCTTTCGATGTTGGGAACTACTTGTATGCTTAATAAAAATGAACCTAGGAAATATCGATTGCTAGAAATAACGACCCTTGTTAGTATAGTAGATATTATCTCCCTTGTTAGGATTATATTTGCTAGTGTGTGTGCTCTTGATTGATTGCAAGTCTCGTTCAGAGATTTGTTTTGAATAAACTAGAAAGGGGTGCGAGTTAGTCGACACCTCTATATAATCTTACTAATTCGTACATCCATACGACTTTCGGGATCATGATCTCCATCCGCTCCGATTGCAAGGAGGGATTGAGCGCACTCTAGCTAAGTGCAGGAGAATTGATGTTCTCCATCGGGTGGCTCGGTTTATCCGTGTCCCACCACTCTCTCTTGTAAAAGTCATCAACAAGATTGAATATTTTCATCACTAATTAAGATAAGTGCGTATGCACATTTAAGATATCAAAACCGGACCGGTCTCAAATGATCGTTCCGGCTCTCGGTCCGCCCAAAAGCGCGAGAGGTTTTCACTTGTATGAATTAAATAATGTTCCCAACATCCTATCGAAATCTTAAGGAAGACTACAATCTAGTAGTACTTCTCTTGCTCAACAAGCTATCCCGTTGGGTACGCTATCGCTATCGTTCGTACCTTAGCTCCACATGATAAAGCCCATCGTAAACACAACCCTCTTTTCTCTCATTATACCGTTAAGTGGAATTACCGAATTACCCTCGGGAAGTTCTATTCCCGCTTGCTTAGTCTCCTAGACTAATTTCTTCTTTCCGCATGTTTGCCTGGCATTCTATCGCCCCTCGCGAATTATGTCAGATTCAGGAATCCATAGTAAGGCGAAGTGAAGGGAAGTGAAGGAAGTCAAGATTGCTCAAGATGTACTTTTATTTTCGTTTTGGTTTTAATATTACTTTATCTCCGAGACATGACGGATTTGGTATTTGTTTTCAAGTAGTATTAAAGTTAAAGACAATGTAGGGTGTTTTGTAATGAACTAAGTCTCCTTCGGGAGCATGTTTTCCTATTTATGTAATATGTTTATTCCGCATTTAATCGTTCTATATCATTCTAAAAGCCTTGGGTGACTTTGGACGGTAAAGTCTGAGGTCACTGGCGGTAATACCCAATGTTGTAAAATAGGGGTGTTACAGCTTCGCTGTAGGTCTCTACTATGAACACCGAACATTTTTGTTTTGTCGAGGTCATGTAGCAGACGCGGCCTTCTTCCTGGTTGCCCTTTACCTCCCCGACACCGTCATCGATGGGGAATTTCATCTTGAGGTGGTAGATGGAGACCACCGCCTGGAACTTCATCAAGGAGACCCTCCCGATGATTGAGTTGTAAGCCGAGGGCAGGTGTACCACCGTAAACTCCACCACCTCAGTTCTCGTTGTGGAGCCGGTGTCGAGCGTCATCCAAAGGTCTATGAGACCTATGACATCAACCTCGTTTCCCGAGAAGGAGGTGAGCTTCCCAGCGTAGGGCTTCAAGGACGTCGCGGAGATACCTAACTGCTCGAAGGCGCCAAAGTACATGATGTCTACGGAGGAACCCGTGTCCACCAGTACTCGCTTCACTATTTTTGAGCCGAGTTGAGCGTGTATCACCAGGGGGTCGGAGTGGGGCATGTGGAGTCCCTCGGCGTCCTCGGAGGTGAAGGTGAAACCTACGTGGGACCGCGAAGTCTGCGTCACACTGTACGCCGAGGGCTCGTGGTGGCTTGCCCTTGCGTATCTCTTTCTCTCCGCCTGGCTCGAACCCGCCAGCGAGGGCCAACCCGAGATGGTATTGATGTACCCATCGGGCGCCGCGGCCTGCCCGAAGTGTGTCTGCCTTGCGGGGGCGTGCTGCTCAACGTTGTTGGGCCGAGGCTGGGTCGGCCCTTGCTGTACGAGGTTGGCTCCTGACGCGGGGTTGGCGCGTCCTCTTTCTTTTGGGTGGTACGCGGGGCCACCTTTGCCTTTGTAACCCCATGGCTTCCCACCGAAACAGCTCCAGCCTCCACCGCCATTTCCGCGGTTGTTGTAGCGGTTGTTGTTTCTATTATCGTTGTTGTTGTTGTTTTTGTTGTTGCCTTTGTAGTCGGCGCGCCGGTCGTGAGTCTGCGTCATGTACGCATCCTTCGCGGCCGGTGCAGCCATCTTTGCCTTTCCCTTAGCCTTGGTCACGATTTCCTTGTCGGTCCTCGGTCGCGAGCTCTGGGTTGGCGGCGTCCTCGGCGTAAACTTGTTCCGTGATCCGAGCGCACAGGTTCTCGTACATCGTCGGGTTTTTAAGAAAAATGTGATTCTTAAAAGCCCCTTGACAAAGGTTGCCCATGAGGATGTCTCGTATCGACGCCTCATCGATGTGTGCGATCTCCGCGACCGCGGTGGTGAACCTCGTGAAGAAGGTACCCAACATCTCGGTTTCTCCCTTTTCAATGCCGCGGAGATCCCGCATGTTCTTCTTGCGCTTCCTCGAGTCGTTGAAGTGTGCGACGAAGGACTCACACAACTGAGAGAACGAGGCCACTGACTCGACCTTGAGGCTGGTGAACCACGTCATTGCAGCTTTGTCAAAGGTGGTTGGGAAGATACGGCAGAAAATGGCGTCATTGTAAGAATTGACGTTCATCTAGACGACGAAGTGTTTTATATGGTCTTCGGGATTGGCCATGCCGTCGTATAGCCCCATTTGTGGCCAATGGAAGCCCTTGGGCATGGGCGCCTCTTGGATCTCAGTTACAAAGGGGTTATTGTATCCGATCTCGACAGACGGGCGGCGCGATTTTGACTTTGCCAAGGGATGTTCCGCACTCCCTGCTGTTTCGGACAGCTCAGTGTCTCGCCTTCTTGAACGTCGCGAATGGATCGCGAGATCTGCATCGGGTCTCGGGAAGGTCTCTCCGTGGTCGAGCCGTTGGTTGACGTTTCTTGTACCGGCATGTATTTGGGGACGTACGCGGGTACATACTCGGAGTGGGGTTGCCCCTGGGGGGGAATGGGGACGTACGCGGGTACATACTCGGAGTGAGGTTTCCCCTGGGGGGAATGGGGACGTACGCGGGAGCGTGGCCCTGTTGGTATTGTCCGTAACCCAGATAAGGATACGGATTTGGGGGTGCACAACCCTGTTCATACCCTTGGAACGGGTATGGGTTTTGGGGAGCGTTGTACGTCCAACCTGAAGGGACCACGAAAGGGCACCCCGAGGGCCCCGCGGCCATCCATTGCGGGGTCTCGGGCATGTTGTCGGGATGTTGGGGAAAGAAATTGTTTGGGCAAGCCATTTTGAGAGGTTCAAAAAGCCTAGGTTTGCACTAATCGGGGCACTACTTAGGATGAAGAGGTTCCCACAGACGGCGCCAGTGATGAAACCCGAAATAACGACTCGCTAGAAGACAAGGAACGAGATTATTATATTCGAAAGTGCAAACACTTGCTTCTTTATTTATACTTTTCCCTACAGCGAGGTTACAAGCCTACGAGGCTAATATACAATTGAGAATTACACCTAGACCTCCTACGAGGTTCTGAGATCTCGGTCTAACAGCGTTCGAGATCTCCTACTTGCTAAATGATTCTAACACCTAAGTATTGCGCGATTGATCTTGTGTCGAGGTGGACGCTGCGAGCGCGGTGTAGAGTCTTGCGAGATTGTGTAGCGAGGTCTCTAGTGCGAATGGGATCTCTGTGTGACTTGAAGTCTTTTTGTGGACTCTTCTTGTCTGTAGCGAGGTCTTTTGACGATGTTTCCATCACGTCGATCTATAACGAGCAAGATAGTTCTTGAGTTAAGATGTTTTTCGACCCCCTACTCTTACGAGGTTCTTCTCTATTTATAGAGGATTGGGGAGTCGAGTTTTGGCAAAGGTCCAATGTGGGACGCCCGAGATTGGGGACTTCTGATTGGCCCGAAGGTGAGGTAGCTGGTGATTGGCTTGGGGAAGCGGCATCAATGAGTGGTCCGTGTGGGCGGGCGTCAGTAGAATAGGTTACGAGGTCTAGACTTCATTCCGATGTTTAGGGTAGAGTCGGTTACGAGGTCTTGGACCTCGCGGAGGTAGGAGTTTTGTTTTAATAAATGAGGGATACGGGAGTGGGACCCAGAATCGTCCGTTTATTCTCTGTACCCTGGGCCCCCTTTTTACTTTTACTACTTTGGACATCATCACTACCTACATCTCTCGAGAGACTTTCTTCCATAAAAGTATAGACTAGCTAGTTAGAAATTAGAAAATAGAAAAAGAGAACAGATTTTTTTTGAAGGAAAAAAGAGAATAGATTACGTACATGTATTGGTGAAGCATTTATCAAGCTCCTTAGGGTTATCAAAGTCATAAAACTTAAAATTAAACGGAGGATTACAAAAAGATACGATGATATTATAAAATAAAATAGCATTAATATACCAAATACGAAGTATTATACTTTAATAATTAATCTAAGACTTTGACAATTTGGATCGGGGTGTATAAATAATGGGGCAAAATCTATTTGCTTCACTTATTTATGTTGCTTTTTAGTTTTATTACAATGGAAATTGATTTCAACTTTTGTATAAGATGAAGAAAATCCTATTTCATTTTCAATTGAGATATGGCTCAAATGGATTTAGAAACCGATGGAATTGATCATATAAAATGATTGTCATCGCAAACCATGAACCCCTTTCAAAAGGAAAACAATTTACCTTTTATTATATTTACTAATTAAATTTACTATTTTTATTTAATTGTGAAAATTCATAGAATTTTGATCAAAATATTGTTGTAAATACTTCTTTCACACTTAAAGTTGGGATTAAATAAGTCTATTATACAAGTTCTTGTATTACTTTTTCTATTGCCTTTCGATTTTAAAATAGAACCCCATCGAATTTATGTACTGAGTTACATGTGCATGATATCCGATTTATGACTCACGGACTTTCACATCATCCAAATAATCAATTTAAGAAAAAATTACACAAAATCACCGTTGTTTATTTTTCTCTTCATATTTTCAAAAGTATACCCTTCATTTATTTAGTTTTCAAGACAATCACCAAAGATATATTAGATATATGACATTTTATCTACAAGATCACCACAAGGATGCCTTTCGAGAACAAACATGTCCTACTCATTATATCTCACCCAACGTAGTTTGGATAGTTGGGATGTACGTTTGCATTACACCAAAATTGGTTAAGGTGGTGTTTTCGATAGACGTAAAAGTAGGAAGAAAGAAGGCAAAAGTACAAAATAAAAACACAAACCAACACGTCCAAAAATACAACCCAAACAAATAAGATTATCACACACAAACATACTACATGGTCAAAAGGAACCGAAGAAAACCGTGCAAGAAAACAAAATAAAATGTGCACAAGAACAGAACCAACTCACGATACTAAGATAACTGCCTACCCCTTCAAGCTGAGGAAAGCGCCCAAAATGTCCAAGACGACTACCTCCTAAATGATAATAATTGGAACCTACATAAACTCTAACAAGTTTTCGATCTTAACCCTGGAGACATCCATAGAGTAAGACAAACTATCACACCTCTCAAAGAAAATCCCTGACAGACTCTGTTGGAAACCAAGCAAAAGTGATTGTTACTCAACACGTACACTCCACAATGAAATGGATCCATGAAAACAAAAGAGAGGCATATATAAACCCTGACTGGATTTGAAAACTGGACATCCTAAGCAAAATGATAAATTTTCTATGGAAAATTGCCTGAAATGGCCTCCCAACACAAACAACTAGTAGAAAATCACATACTCGTTCCACAAGATTGAGTGGTATAAGACAATCCGAATGAAGACATTGCACACCTCTCGATCAACTTCCCCACGTAAAACATATCTTGAATTCTATCAATGACCACATTGCTCACGTGGTGGCCCAAGTCAACCTTGAAAATAAAAAACCACACAATTTCATTGAGGAAATTCGTTCAAGACCTCCAAAGATGAACTTAAATGGCTAACATGACCTTGATGGAGTATTTGGTACTTTAGGAATATGAAAGCTTTTGACACCAATTATAATCAAGGACAAAACAACTAAAACAACATTTGTCATTTCATCTAAAAGCAAAAAAAATGATTAGAAAAATGCTAACTCTCTTAAGGAACCCTCGTACCCCTCCCATTCAAAAAACGAAGAAACTAAAACCACGAGGAAGAGAACTAAACTCAAGTGGAAAAAACCTAAACAAAACTTTTTCAAACTCGATTTTGATATATGGTGGGTTTTTTCTGGCAGGCACTCGATCTGTACTAATGGTTGAGGCCATTGCTCTTCGACAGGGGATCCTTGGCCACCAGACGTGGTGTCACCCACATTTAGATAGAGGGCGACAAACTCTTTTTTTATCAAAGCCATTTTAAGGTGACTGACTTATTGGAGTTGTCCCTGGGAGATTGAGTTGATTCGGTTAGACATCATACACGTGCTGACCCAGTTTCAGAGTTGGCGCATCTCCTGTGTCTTTCGTGAGATCAATACTATTGCGGACTTCATCGCCATCTCTTTCCGTCGTGTCTCTTCTGTTCTATTTGCAGCTGATACAAATCTTTGGGACCTCATTGATAAGAATGCTCTGTGATGACCCATGACTCGTTAGTCGTCGTGTCACACTATGCTTTCCATATCAATATATATAAAAATACTAATCATATGCCTGATTAATGGTTAGCATGCATATAACATTGAAGGACCACATTACATTTTAGCTCGAGAAGAAAATATGTAATGTAATAGATGATGATGGATATATTGGGCCAAGGATGGAGGGGGCGCCCGAGGCCCCGAGCGGCGGCTCAACAATTGGATCATCATGTATGAATGGATGATGCCATCATATATGGATGGTGGGGAGTCATGATGACACCAACCATGTATCATGCGATGGGATTCGTGTTTTTTTTTTTTTAAATCAATAAGGCAAACACGCACCGGGTAGATTTTCAAATGAAAACGGACCTAAATCATCTAAACATAGTAGTATTTCTTTGATTTTTCATCGTCAAAGTACGTCGAATCTTGTAGTTCCATGTACCAGTTTGTTCTTAGTTCTTCAACATTCCAGTTTCTTTAAATGTCAAAATATATCGAAAAGTTGCTAACGCCTTCAATAATAATCCCTCTCTCGATTCCATAGTGTATGGGTTTTTAGTCAAATACAATTTTTGTTAAAAAATTAGTTAATTTTGCATTTAAAAAAATATAATTTATCCTTTTTTAAGTTAAAAGTAAATTAATTAATCTAAATATCAAGAAAATTGACTTTTTATTATCAATTGAAGAGGAAAAATTGAATGTTATTTGAATACTAAGAATGACAAGGTATTGAATGTGGAGTATGAAAAAACTAAAATCCCATAGATTATAGGACAAAGAATTTTGACTAAAAATCTATATAATATGAGACGAAAGGAGCAGCTCGCATCTCCCGGGTATTCCAAACAATGGGTGCGTTTTCTTTTTGACATGATTAAATTAATGTAATAATAATTGAAGGAGTTTAGGAGAGGGGAACCTAAACTTTTGAGACCTCAGCCGTCATTTGTTTCATCCCCACTTTCCTTTTCCCCTTCCTTTTTTTGGCGGGTGATGATGATTCATTGTTAAGTGTTACTAACATTCATCAATTTATTTGATTTTTTATTTTATTATAATAAACTAGGTGGATGGCCTGTGTTATCGCACGGGGTCTCATTGATTTTATTTTATATTTTATAGTATATATATATAGATATAGATTGTTTTTTTTCACTATACATATCTCCAAGGGTTCTTGATTAATCCTTATTTTTCAACAATTTCAAAAGTTGTCTTTTATTTTTTTGCTTTTTGGTGAATGAAATTGTGATGTGATCATGCAAAAGTGAAAAACTTATATAGTATGAAAGAAAATGGAATACAAAAGGTTATATTTATAAATTTAATCTTATCTTTTGTTTAGAATACCAAAGGTTGATCTTATCTTCTCTTACTTTTACTTTTATTTGTAATGTAATGCCAATGGTTATAATTTAATGACATTAAATTCATATTGTTATACTATAGGTTGTGTGTAATATTAAAGGTTACTACAAAAGTTGGTTAGTTATGTCAAATGTTATATTTTATATTTGATCTTATCTTTTGTTTGGAATACCAAATGTTGACCTTATCTTCTTTTATTTTTACTCATATTTACAATACCAATTGTTATAATTTAGTGGCTTTAAATTCATATCGTAATATCAAAGGTTGTGTCTTGTGCGTAATACCAAAGTATATTATAAAAGTTGCTAAATAAATGATGTAATATCAAAGATTAATATTAATTTTGTTATTTTTGTGTGTAATACCAAATGTTGTAAAATACGGAGTACTTTACTTTTAGATTTGTGAACTACTCACAAAATAGATAGATAGATAGATAGATAGATAGATAGATAGATAGATAGTTGTGTTGGAATATTTATTTTATTTGTTTAATTTTATAAAATAAATTTTAAATTAATTGCATGAAAATTCATTGGCACACATTAATTATATTGACATGTTTATTTTATTTATTTTTTATTTTATTTTTACTCTTTTATTTTTTCTTCTTTAAATTTGATCTTATCTTTTGTTTGGAATACCAAAGGTTGATCCTATCTTCTTTTATTTTTAAATTTACTTACAATATCAATGATTATAATTTAATGACTCAAAATTGATATTATAATACCAAAGGTTGTGTGTAATAAATACTATAAGTTGCTACAAACGTTTCTAAAAAAATGATGTAATATCAAAGGATATATTTTAATTTTGATCTTATCTTTTATTTGTAATACTAATGGATATAATTTAATGTCTTAAATTCATATTGTAATATCAAAGATTGTGTCTTGTGTAATACGAAATATTACTACAAATGTTGCTAATTAAATAATGTAATATCAAAGATTGATGCTAATTTTGTTACTTTTGTGTGTAATTCCAAATCTTGTAAAATACACAATTAGTCTATTAGATAATATTTTATTTTTAGATTTTGTAAGCTACTCACAAAATAGATAGAGAGATAGTTGTGTTGGAATTTTTATTTTATTTGTTTGATGTTGCCTTTTTTGGGTAAATGTGTATGTATTTTGATCATAAAAAAATCATTATTAACCTACACATTATTATATTAAAGTACAAATTGTTATATAAGTTATTGTTATATAAGTTATTGTTATATGAAATGTTGCATACCTAATTTTTAATAGCAGAGTTTATTTGGGTTAACAAATGAAATGTAGTATATCATTTAATTGTTTGAAATTTAGATTGAGAACTTTATAAATTATTTTTTAAATTGGATTTTTAAAAATGGGTTGCTTTGCTGATGTGGGTTGCTCATCTCTTATAATATTTTTTTTGTCCAATTTATCTTGCAAATTGCAACCCTAAAGTTACTTTTTTATTTTTTTTCCTCCCTTTTACTATTATTATTACATTAAATGCTTTGGTCATTAATTGACCAAATTTTTCCATTTTATAATAGATATAGATTATTGGTATCGCTATTAAATTAGGATAAATTAAAAGGCGAGTGAACGAAATCGCTGACCTTAATTATTTAGAACAAGATCTCATCTGATTTGAAAAATCTAGCCCGGCCTTATGAATCTAATACTCGAATAAATATATTTCGTTGATCATGATTCGGCAATCGCCTGACAAAGTCCCATCAGATAACTAAAATAACTAAATTCAAAACATATAAAATCAGCCCTCTTAAATTCCGGTGGATCATGACATAGTATAACATGTCGAATTATTAATCAAAAGATATAAGATTGAAATCAACCTTATTACATAAAAATTTAAACGGGTGTGTAGGAATTCCTCCCTCTTATGTATTGGGATTGTTTTTATTTTGTTTTTTTTATGTGGAAAGCAACCCATTACTCTAATTCATCTCCTCAAGTGGCAAGTGGTTTTATAGCTGATCTAAATCTTTTTTTTAAATAAGTTACTTCTTTTGTTTCATAATGTTGGTATTTCATAGCTCCAAAATACTTTTCATAATGTAAGTTTTTCTTAACTCTCTAATGCTAATTTTTTTTTAAATAATTCATTGATTCATTTTTATTAGTCCGGTGGGTCGACAATCTGGAAGTCGTGCGTGTAACAAGCATAGCATACAAACCTAATGAGATTCCAACCCAAAACCATATGGCAAATGACAATGGGTAAATTAACTCATTAGGTTATATACTAGATAATTTTACTCCTAAATTTTCAATGTGTGATATCACAGCAATTTCCTAAACATTAATATCATTTACTCAAGTGCTTCGGTTTTAATAATGCCATAGGAAAACAAATTTATTGTTGATAGTACTCTACTCAAATTTTATTTAGTGGTATTGAAATTGTTAAACATAATTGGAGCATATTCAGTAAAGAGTTGATTATAAGTGATAAAAATAATCATTAAATTGTCATCTAGTCTATTTCAAGCACGTCTTAAAATCTACTAGAAGGTGGCCCGTCCGTTGGACGGTCTATACAAAATTACTTTATAGATAATATAAAGTAATATTTATTTTTTATTCATAAGTATGTTGATTTTTTATATTACGGATCCCTTAATAAATAAATAAAAAAATTATTGATCCCTTAATGATAAACCAGTTAATCGGGTCAATTCAGTTTTAGTTGAGTACAAGTTCATGTCATTAAAATTTACGGGTTGATTGCGTCAATTCATTGAGGTTGTTGTGCGGATTCGCGTCAACCCAATGAGTTAAGAACGCCAACTTTTGCATGATTATTACATAAATGTTATAAATAATATTTTTAAGAATAAGATAATACTTATAGTCATTTTAATAATATAATATATATGATAATTAACTTAAATGTTTATAATATTATTTTATTATATAAATTATAATACATATATCATATTTAAATAATATATTAAAATTTTTATTTAAAAAAGTCCCTGGGCAAGACACGGATCATCAACTAGTATATAAATATTTCTAAATAAACGAAGTTTATCAGAACCTTTTCAAATAAGGAATTTTATTTTTAACCTATTTTAAAAATTGAATTTATAATTTATCTTATTGTGAATAAATGTAAACGAGGTAAAATTCGGGCCTATTTGAATTACACCTAATAATAAATAAATTTAATCAATTATATAAATTATTAATTTTAATTTACTTCACGAAACATGTACAAGGTTTATATGAATATGTGCATGATGTACACGCGTATGTCTATTGATTGACACCCAGTTTATAGGCGCGCTTACATAATTTAATTAAGTGATAATTTCAGATGATCTACAACAAAATAATGATCCGAATTTGATTCGACCCGTACTAAACCCAACCTAACCTGGATAATTCTCACCTCGAGTTTTTGCTAGTTGTGATTTAATTAATTGGGTGGGGAAGAAACTAACGAAAAGACATCCTTTTTTGAGTCCGTCTTTTGGTGTAGATAAGATGGCTACATTCTAATTAAAGAAGAACATGCATTAGTTGATGGAACTCATATGTTAATTCGGGTTTCGCTTAGCTTAAGGGTCATCCCTTCATAGATTGACCTATTTCAAAGTGTTTGGTATAATTTTGGGTTTAGGAATGTAATAAGATATTGAGTATAAAAAGTGTATGGAGTTAGAAATCTATATTCAAGTGTTTAATATAAAATTAGAAGTAAAATTAGGGTTTTTTGGGATCATTTATTTGAGCTTTATTATTCTACTTCTTTTCTAAATTTCACGTGTCTTCTTTTATCTGAAACTTCTTCCACCTGCAAGTTCTTCAATTTGCAACTTCTCTCTCGTCTTTCTCTTCGTTTGTCTTCTTCTGTTTTCAATTTGACACTTGCACAAAACCTCCTTCTTTCTCTTCGATCTTTTTGCAATTTGGCACTCAAGTAGCTAGGAATTGACAAACAATAGCTCAAATGAATAATAATTATGCCTACTAGAAGTAAAGCCCTAACATGACGATCCAAAATTAAAGCCTACAAATGGTAATGAAGAGGTTCAAAGTTGGCAAACATGAGCAAAACAAGCTAAGAAGTTGCAAGAACAACACCACTTCATTCCCAATTGGAATGGAATCTTATGTAGGAGAGGTATGAAAACTCGATACCTATTAGATTTCGGGTATTAGATTCAAACCCTAAAATTGGTATAACAAACATGTCTGGAGTTTTCATTTCCTAGCCCATACCTGAATACCAAATGCCTCCTTTTAGTTTAATTGGAGTATGTTTTTCTATGTTATACAATTTTCCAAATGTGTGTAAACAATAGAGGTTGCCACTTCAACAAAGGAAAAGAAAAAAGACTAAAGAGAAGTCACAAGAGGGCTTGATTTGATCCTAGAGAAATTCCCAATTTTAATATTTTAAAGGAAATTTTAACTTAGTGTCCCGGTATTAAATAATATTTCGGTTGATGTCTAAAATAAATTTTTTTCACGTCGGTATTCCTTAAGTAGGATGTTTTTTCTCTATAACTAAACTTTTGGTTGGTGATCGAGAAAGGGGTCTTCAAGCTACTCGAATGTGTGTTGCATGGGCTCGTTTGAGTGCAACTTTTGTGCGCCTCGACTCATGAGAGATGTTAGGGAAGTATCGTACAACAGGAGGCGACAAAATATTTGAAAATGATTTTAAAGTCAGTCAAAATCTGGGTAATAAAAATGAGTTATTGTTTTGAAATTAAATCGACATGGTCCGAGCATGGAGTTAGGTATTTTAGGAGTCGAATCATAATATTTTGAGGGTGAAGATCAATTTGATACAAAGGGATACAAATCTAAACAAAAAAAAAATCTTGAACAAATAAATCCAAAACATCAGAGGCACTAATTGAAAAAAATAATAATATTGGAACATCAACAGAAATATTCTTAAATTCGGGAGCATCAACTGAAATTTCTGTAATAAAAAAAATTAATAAAAAGGCGTGGGTGAGAGAGAAAATGGAGAGATGATGAGTATATAAAGGCAGTTTGTGATGATAGAATTTCGACAGCCTTCATTCAATTCCTCTGCCTCTCACTGTTTTGAGTGTTGGCTGTTGAGAGGAAAATCCCATCCCCAATTAACCAGGAAAACACCAGAACAATCTCTCTTATCCTTGGAATTATCTTCAAATTCTCCTGCCACCTCGCAATCATACACCAAAACCCAACCCAAACAAAATATAAAACCGTTACAACCGGCCTGATCAAAAAACCTCCCGAGTTAAATTCTGATAATGGTGGTGGGAGTTGTGAACAGAGCGAGAATAGTAGTGAGAGAATTCGATGAAAAGAAGGATTCAAATGGAGTCGAACAAGTAGAGAGGAGGTGTGAGGTGGGTCCCACCGGAAAGCTCTCTCTTTTCACTGATCTTCTTGGAGATCCCATTTGCAGGATCCGCCATTCCCCTGCTTTCCTAATGCTGGTACTCATTAGTATTTAATCTCTTCAATAAACCGCTTTAATCATCATCGTCATCACTAGATTGCAGCCTGCTTTAAAACAAATTCCGTAGATTTCAGAAAGTTTCAAGACCAATGTGTACAGCTTACCATTATTTAGGATATGTACGACAAGAATTTTGCGACATATAACATCAATCCGATGTGGCCATTGTCTTCGACACCTAACGAGCGCTTTAAATACGAATCATATACTTAGATTTCGTTTTTTTGGGCAGTATGCATATCCTATTTGGTTGCTCTGTGTGTTTTCTTCTTAATTCTAAATCATGACCTGCAAAAAATAAAATAATAAATAAAGCAACGGGCCCACCATCGACAAAAATAATCATTTGTCCTCTTTTATTTTGTATTCTCTAGGTGGCGGAGCTTGTAGTGGAGGACTACAGTAATGGCGATGAAGAACAGAGCAAGGCAGGGGAATTTACAGAAAAGAAGGAGATCGTGGGGATTTTAAGAGGTTGTATAAAAACCGTTACATGTGGTAAAAAACCGTTAAGAAACGGAAATGACGGCGCCAAGGCTTTCATCCCTATCTACACCAAGCTGGCCTACATTCTGGGCCTTCGCGTTTCCCCTTCTCACAGGTAAGCCAACGAACTACTCGATCGATCAATCAATCAATCGATCGCATTAATACAACGGAAACTGATGAGTTGCATTTTTCAACGGTTTCAGACGATTGGGAATCGGATTGAATCTGGTCCGTCGGATGGAGAAGTGGTTCAGAGACAACGGCGCGGATTACTCGTACATGGCCACGGAAAACGACAACGTGGCGTCCGTCAATCTCTTCACGCAGAAATGCGGCTACTCCAAGTTCCGTACGCCCTCCATTTTGGTGCAGCCCGTATTCGCCCATCGGGTCCGGATCTCGCCCGCCGTCACCGTGATCAGGCTGACCGCCGCCGAGGCGGAGGCGCTCTACCGCTACCAATTCTCCACCACGGAGTTCTTCCCACGCGACATCGGCGCCGTGCTGAGCAACAGCCTGACGCTGGGGACGTTCCTCGCCCTCCCACGAGCCCACGCGCCTTCCGAGTGGCCGGGGATCGAGGGCTTCCTCTCCGATCCGCCGGCATCGTGGGCGGTGGCGAGCGTGTGGAACTGCAAGGACGTGTGGAGGCTCGAGGTCCGAGGCGCGTCGCGCGTGACGCGGGGGTTGGCCAAGACGACGCGCGTGCTTGACAGGGCGTTGCCGTGGCTCAAGATCCCGTCGGTGCCGGAGGTGTTCAGGCCGTTCGGGTTCCACTTCATGTACGGGCTCGCCGGCGCCGGCCCGATGGCGGGGAAGCTGGTGGGGGCGCTCTGCGGGGTGGCGCATAACGGGGCGAAGGAGAGAGGGTGCGCGGTGGTGGCCACGGAGGTCGCAGCCGGGGATCCGCTCAGGTTAGGGATACCGCACTGGAAGAAGCTATCGTGCGCGGAGGATCTGTGGTGCATCAAACGGCTCGGGGAGGATTATAGTGACGGATCGGTGGGTGACTGGACTAAGTCTCCGCCACAGACTTCTATCTTCGTTGACCCTAGGGAGTTTTGAATTTATAAAAGTCTCAACACTTTCTTTTTCTTTTCCTTTTTTGGGGGATTTATCATTTATGTGCGTCTGTTGACAAGAATGGTAAAGAAAAAGGAAGTTTTTTGATCTGTTTTGTGTGCTGTGACTATGGGAAATGTTTTTTTTTTTTTTTTTTTGTAATTGATTAGTTGTAAGTTGTAACGTATATAAATGTCCCTTGTTTTGTAAATGTGTCTTTCATTTTCGTCTATGGAAACCCTTTAATTCTAGACTAAACTTTTTTTACATTTTGTATTTAAAAATTCCTGATAGAAGTTGACCATCTTACACTTAATTAAGTAGTCTCAAGTACATACGGAGTATAAAAAATACTTTGAGAGATTTGTGTCACCATCAAAGATATTAGTCCTGAATATTTCAAGGATGGTTGTGTTTTTTACTTTTTTCAAGGAAAGAAAAACGTACAATTAGGAATGTGCAACGGGTCGGGTCACCCGCGACCCGCGCTGACCCGACCCGTAATTTGCGGGTTTTGGGTCGACTCGTGACCCGTGCGGGTTCTATCGCGGGTCAAAATTTTTATTTTGCGGGTCGCGGGTCGGGTTGAACCCGCGTGGGTTGCGGGTCGAACAGCGACCCGCAATATTTTTAAAAATATGTATATTTTTATAATTTTATTAATATATAAACTAAATTTTTTTATTAAAAAAACGGATCGACCCGCATCCCGACCCGAAATTACGGGTTGCGGGTCGACCCACGACCCACAAGTCGGGTTGCGGATCGGATTGCAGGTCAAAAGTTGACCATCTTACACTTAATTAAGTAGTCTTAAGTACATACGGAGTATAAAAAATACTATGAGAGATTTGTGTCACCATCAAAGATATTAGTTCTGAATATTTCAAGGATGGTTGTGTTTTTTACTTTTTCAAGGAAAGAAAAACGTATAATTAGGGATGTTTAACGGGTCGGATCACTCGCGATCCGCACTGACCCGATTCATAATTTGTGGGTTGCGGGTCGATCTGTGACTCGTGCGGGTCGGGTCGCGGGTTGAATTTTTTTTATTTTGCGGGTCGCGGGTCGGGTCGGGTTAAAACCGCGTGGGTTGCGAGCCGACTCGCGACCCGCAATATTTTTAAAAATATGTATATTTTTATAATTTTATTAATATATAAACTAAATTTTTTATTAAAAAAACGGGTCGACCCGCAACCTGACCCGCAATGACCCGACCCGAAATTACGGGTTGCGGGTCGAGTCGCGACCCGCAAGTCCGGTTGCGGGTCGGGTCGCATGTCAAAACTAGAGTCGTGGGTCTCCCGCAACCCGCAATTTCGGGTCCCGATCCGACCCGTGAGCATCCCTACGTACAAAAGAGCAGATATTCATTGTATCGAGAAACTGTAACATAGATCTCTAACGTAGTCGTTGATCCATGATGGGCAACAAGCATCGTTGATGACGAATTTCTTAAGAATTTCACGCTTATATGATTTAGGTTTTTTGAATCGTAAATGCATCAATAATAATATGGAATAACATATTATTAATAATAAATTATTAATATCACAAGTACACACGGTAATATACATGACTCAAGGTAATTAGACTCCTCCAATCTAATCCTTTTCTGCATATGTCTCCCAACCTCTTAAAAGTGATACTTAAAAAAAATAACTCCAAACCTTACACCATGACATGAACACAATCGAACATTGTTTGAAAGTCACCAGAAATCTCTCACGAACACTGTGTATCTGGAAGCTAGTTTTCTTCTTTTGCTAGCCATGTTCCAATCCACCAAAAAAAAAACCTAGAATCCTATAATCTTTTATAACGAATGTTATATGGTTGGTCTTAGTCAAATCAAATTTTCTACTCCCTAAATATACTCTCTCTTGTACTTTCATATAACGTGATTGGGTGATAAATTTTCAAATTACATAAAAAAAACTTAATTATTAGTAAAGTATTAAAAAACTCCTTGTAACCAATTAAAACAAGAGAGTATAGGAGGGAGTACATAAGAGAGTAGAAGATTTGGATCGGGTCTAAGTTATTTCTTGCCATAAATAATTGATATTCCCTTGAGAGAATCATATAAAATTCGTTACACAATCTTATCTAAGCCACGATCTCTATTCTATAAGAATTACACCATATCTTGCAAATCCTTGCAAATCTAGCGTCAACTCAGCAATATCTCCTCATTTCTCACATGAGATCTTTTAGAAACCATTGTCCTTATCCATCACACATTTTCTAAATCGCATTAAGAAAACTTGAGAACTTTCCAATTTTATCAAGACAAAATTTCTCGCTGACGTTATACAAATTGACCCTCGTTCCCTCTGTTGTTCTCTCGACTTCTACTCACTCTTGTCGGTTTTCTTTTATAGAGAGCTTGTTCTCTTTTTTTCTTCTTAGTTATCACGACCCTCACATCGTTATTCCCTGCATCTCTTCTTGTTACTTAAAACACTCAAATTAATAAACAATTAAAATGCAAATCGATTTTTCATTATTACAACCATAAAAAAAATTAGGAACCTCACGAAATTTTCAATAAGGCCGACCTTACAATAGAATGCCCACCTAATATTTCCCTTTTGTAATAAATAACGCCTACTGACATCCATGGCCTGAAATATGAATTTGTTCTTGATCGAGCCCGGGATTATCGTAAGCTCTCGCAAAACAGGGGTACTGGTGCTGGTGCAAAACATGATGCACTTGACTCCTGGAAAGCTCCACCCATACATTAGGTGAAATTGAACACGGATGGAAGTTTTTTCGATGGCGCGAATTTTGTGGAAGCTGCGGGACTGATTCGTAATCACATAGGGGAATTCATGAAGGGTTTTGTCATGCGAGCCAGGGGAGATTCTGTGATTATGGCAGAGGCGATTGGAATCCTGTAGGGGCTCTCAATTGCTAGACAGATGCAAGTGCCAAGAATTGAAGTCGAAGCTGATTCTCGTGGAGTTCTTGAAGCTATTATGGCAGATAATAATCGCTCCTCTCCCTACTGGGTTATCATTCACAAATGCAAGGCACTGGTGAACATGGCTGGAGGTGAAGCTGAAGTTTATCCCAAGACAGGCCAACAGAGCCGTTGACTGGCTTGCCCGGGTGAGCAAAGATTTTGCAGGAGATATTACTGTTTTTGATAATCCTCATGTAGGTTTAGCACGCATTATTGATCTTGATAAGAATATTGATATGGATCGATATGTAATCTTTTTTCTATGAATAATAAGGGATAAGACCCATTTTTAAGTACCAAAAAAAAAATTATATAATGTTTGGGAAAGTTAAACTACTCTTAGGCCCCGTTTAGTTTGTCGTGACATATAGAAACGTAAATGAAAACGGAAACGAAATGAACCTAGACTATTTTTAGTGTCATAATACATTTATATAAAAAAAATCATCCAACAACTTGTCCATTGTAAAAGTAAGATGGAAATGAGTAATTGTACCATTTTGTTACCCACCCCTTAGATGGAAGAATGATTGAGGTGGAGCAAGCCCCTTTTTACAATGGATAACAGGTTGTGCAAAACAAGTTGATTTTTTTTTAGCAATGTATTATGACACTAAAATGGACTACATTCATTTTCATTTCATTTACGTTTCCAAAAATTACAACCAAACGGGGTCTTAGAGTAGTCCTTTGTCACATAACCACCGTACCTATAAATTGTGTATATATAATTACACAAAAGTATGCGTAACTAAGTTCTGTTAGCAAAATAGTACCTAACCAATAGATTCTATTAAATCAATGTCACAGAAGTCTTGTTCTTTGCCAAATTCGTTCTAGAATATATTATAGGCCCTGTATGGTGTTTGAAGCTACGTTTGCCAACTTCTTCGCCTTCTTTCGCAAGAAGTAGGTCTTTGTCAAAGCTTATTTCAGTTTTCCCCCCTCCAAAAGTAGAGCTAAGTTGGTCTTTGTTTATTTGTAAGAGGAATATTAGCGGATATTCTTGATGGTTGTAATTTATAAATTATACTACAAAGACTTTATTTTGCATGTAGTTTTGGACCTTTTGGTTAACTATGCTTTTCACATGTAGGCTTTATTTGAAAAATGTTTATCATGACTCATAAATCTGACCTTTGTGGTCATAACAGGGTTCATGCTTACATAAGCTTAATATATAAGTTTAGAGGAACTCTCAACTCCGAGTATAGACTCGGTCTCATCTTGCTCATTCTATGCGGGTTTAGAGGAATTGGGCAGAGATTTTTGTGGAGATGAAGGGGGATTCTCTGTCAAGATTTGAGTGGGAGGGATTTCTTGAGGAATTTGAAGAGATTCAGTGGGATTTTGAGATGATTGGCCTGGTTCTTGATTTTGGGTTGATTGAGGACGTTCAAGCATCAATGGTGAAGCGGGTTTGTTGGCAGTTTGGATGGCTGCTAATAGCAGAGCCAGGGATTGAGGATCAACCACTTTCCCAAGCTTGAGAGCTAGGGTTCGTGGAGTTTCATTGCCACGAATGGGGGATGAAGGGTTAGGGTTAGGGTTTGATGCCATTGTAGGTGAAAGATTGAAGCTTTGCTTGGGAGAGAAGAGGAAATTGCAAAGAGATTGAGACCAACAAGAGAGCAAGAGTAATGCATGAGAGAGAGCGTACCTTTGAAGCAAAAATTGTCTCAATAATTATGTTTGAACTGTAGATGAGTTAATGTCAACTAGATCTTTGCAAAATCTTTTATTCAATGCAACTGAAAATGACGATTTCCTTTTTCAAAATATTTCCAGAATTTTGAAAAGATACCGTTGGAGAAAGTCGATTTTTGTCTTACTCCAACACTGACGTTCTCAACATGTTATGCCTCAACCACTTAACCAGCAAAATTTCCAGATAGAGGACATCCTCCATGTGATGCACATTCACTAAGCTTACTCAAGTTGCCAACGTCCATTGAAAAGAGAATACACCTTGTTCTTTGGGGTTTTGCACGGGGTGACAAACAGAACTAGGGGAAATAATTTATGTGGATTTGTCAATCATGTAGATAAGTCTTCGTTTATATCAAAACACATAAAAATAGGCTCATAGAGACTCCCTAACATGATAGACTTAGGTAGGTTGTAGAGTCAACCGTCATTTGTGCTTATATTGAGGGTTAGGAACATCAAGTTTAGAATCTTTTGGGCTCAAAGAATGGTTTCAATATGCACTTAATACATAACTCAAGAAGCAAATAGTGAAGACATTGAGATGTGCATGGTTCATGAGTATGTAACAAGGAAATATTCAAATTTTAGCACCTCAAGATCATAAAACTTTTGAATCGTAAATAGATCATCTAATCTAGCCAATCATTGAGGGAAAATAAATGGGAAATAGATTAGTTTAGGGAAATCATACCTAGCTCCATGCGGAACTGTACGAAGGGTTCACGATTGAGAGCCTTAGTGAATATGTCAACACGTTTTTCACTTGTCCGACAGAAATCCATGGTCACCAACCCTTTCTCAACACAATCACAAAGAAAATGATGACGAATCTCGATATGCTTGGTTCGTGAGTGTTGTATAGGATTCTTTGAGATGTTGATGACGCTTGTATTGTCACATAGAATTAGTATGCCATCATACTTCAAGCCAAAGTCATGGAGTTGTTGCTTGAGCCATAGAAGTTGGGTGCAAGACGCGACATCGGTAAAGTACTCAACTTCTGCAGTAGAGAAAGCAACTGAATTCAGCTTCTTGGACCCCCATGACACAAGACATGGTCCAAGAAATTGAGCCATCCCAGAAGAGCTCTTACGATCAACCTTGTTCCCAGCAAAATCAGCGTTTGTGTACCCGACTAGACCAAAGTCACAAGAGGTTGGGTACCATAAGCATAAATCATCAGAAGGTTTGAGATACCTTATGATTCTTTTAACAACCTTGAGATGAGATTCTCTTAGATCATATTGAAATCTACCACATAAGCAAACACTAAACATGATGTCTGGTCTACTTGTAGTGAGATATAGTAGCGAACCTATAATACCTCGATACAGAGTTTGGTCAAACTTCTTTTCATCCTCATCTTTTCCCAAAGAAGTAGTAGGAGAGATAGGTGTGTCAAAGGATTTTGAATTATCTAAGCCAAACTTCTTGACACACTCCCTGAGATACTTTTGTTGATGTACTCTTGTACCCTCACTTCCTTGAGCAACTTGAAGTCCTAAGAAGAACTTAAGTTCACTAACCATACTCATTTCAAATTCACTGTCCATGAGGTTAGTGAATTTCTTCACAAGTTTATCATATGTAAAATCGAAGATGATGTCTTCAACGTAGACTTGCACAGCTAGAGTATGCTTTCCCTCTTTAAGAAGAAAAGAGTCTTATCCACCTATCCTCGAACATATCCGTGTTGTAGCAAGAACTGAGAGAGGTTGTCATACCAAGTTTGAGGCGCTTGCTTCAACCCATAAAGTGCTTTGTCGAGATTGAATACATGATCCGGGTGGGTGACATCTTCAAAGCCTAGGGTTTGTTCTACAAAAACTTCTTCCTTAAGAAAACCATTCAGAAAGGCAGTCTTAACTTCCATTTGTTGCAGTTTGAAACCATGATGAGCTGAGTAAGCAATTAAGAGACGAATTGCTTCTAAACGTGCTACAGGAGCGAATGTCTCATCATAATCTATCCCTTCTTGTTGGTTATACCCCTTAACCACAAGTCTTTCTTTGTTTCTCACAAAGTTTTCAGAATCATCAAGCTTATTTCTGAATACCCACCTTGTTCCAATCACAGTTCTGTCTTTGGGTCGTGGAACTAGGTGCCAAACCTTGTTTCTCTCAAACTGATGCAGTTCTTCTTGCATAGCGCACACCCAATCTGGATCCTTTAGGGCTTGATCGACATTCTTGGGTTCCATAATAGAGAGAAATGCGTTGAATGCGCAAAAGTTCTAAAGTAACAAACGTGTTTGAACACCTTTTGAGTAGTCAGAGATGATGTTTGTTACTGGGTGTGCATCTTTCTACTGATAGTTCAACTGAAGTTGAGTGAGGTCAACCACCTCACTATTATGACCCTACTCGGTGTTAAAATTATCTATCTCCGCGGCTTCTTCACTTGGATCAGACACAACATCACCAAAATCATCATTTTCTTCTGCCTCATCCAAAGCATGCATATCAGAATTCTCTGCGTCGTTCACCTATTCTGGGTTGTCAACAACTTGATCTCCAGACTCACCACAGAGATGAAAACATATATTTCCTTCATCTTTTTCTTCAATAGAGCTTCCTCCCATTGTTTTATCATCGAACACAACATGAACACTTTCTTCTACTTTCCTTGTTCGCTTATTGAAGACTTTATAGGCTTTGTTATGTTGAGAATAGCCCATAAAAGTTTCTTCATCACTTCTAGCATACATCTTGCCCATATTGTCCTTGCCGTTGTTGTGCACAAAACATTTACAACCAAACGTCCTTAGGTGGGCGACGTCTGATTTTCTTCCTCTCAACAACTCATAGGGTGTCTTCCCCAAAAGAGGACGTACTATAGCTCTATTCAGCACATAACAAGCAGCATTGATAGCTTCTCCCCAGAAATTCCTTGGAAAACCACTCGAAAGCAACAAGGTTCTCGACATGTCCTCCAAAGTTCGATTCTTTCTCTCAACAACACCGTTCTATTGAGGAGTCGTTGGGGCTGAAAAGTTGTGACCTACACCATTTTCTTTACAAAATTCCAAGAATTGAGCATTTTCAAATTCCGTTCCATGATCAGATCGAATTGAGACCAAAGGTACTCCAAGCACCTTTTCTGTTAACTTCCTCCACACACTGAATTCTTCGAACATCTGGTCTTTAGAAGACAAGAAAAACACCCAAGTATACCATGAAAAGTCATCAATTATAACATAAACATATGTATTACCTCCTCTACTTTTCACACGCATAGGTCCACAATGATCCAGATGAATTAATTCTAAAGGTTTAAATGTACTTACCTCGTTTTTCAATTAAAATGAGGATCTAACCTGTTTCCCTTTCACATAAGCTTCACAGATTTCATAGTTGTGTGGATCAATCTTAGGTAATCCACGTACCAATTCCCGATTGTGAAGTTTGTAGATAAGTTGTAGACTCGCATGACCAAATTTGTTATGCCAAAGGTTGGAAACATCTTCGACCACTTGAAAACACAACTTTTCTTCAGGCAAGAGCCAGGGAACAACTTTATAGAGATTATTCTCACAAGTTCCCTTCAGAAGAATCTTACTTGAGCTAACATCAATAACTTGACATCCATGAGAATAAAAAACCACTTGATAGAGATTGTTAGCACATAGTTGGGAAACACTTAGAAGATTGTACCTAAGACCTTTGACATAACTAACGATGTTGACACAAAAGTTCTTAGAGATTCTTACCTTCCCAATGCCTACGACTTGTCGTTTACTATTGTTACCGAAGGTGATGTTGCTACCTTCTTGCTGATGCAGTGAGCTGAATGACTCAAAGCTTCCTGTCATATAAGTTAAACATGC
Source organism: Fallopia convolvulus (assembly GCA_964016875.1). Lineage (NCBI taxonomy): Eukaryota > Viridiplantae > Streptophyta > Magnoliopsida > Caryophyllales > Polygonaceae > Fallopia > Fallopia convolvulus. The sequence continues at coordinate 17,293,279 of OZ024719.1, forward strand.
ACTATCGAAGAACCAGGGACCACTTTCTCTCACTTCATTCTGCAAGGTAAAAGTTAGATTTTACGAACCCATAGTTGTTTAATAACTCGTCCGGGTTGGACAACATGAAGATTTTCAGAACGTCTTTCATTATAGACTCTCTCAGGATCTATGGAAGACTCACATTCATGAGCATCCCAAAGTCCATAAGATTTGCTATCCCTTTTCTTTTTCCTGCACTCATGTTGAAGATGACCTTCTTTTCCACAATCCCAACAAGTTTTATCACACTTAAGACCAACATACTTGCTATACCCTGGATAGACCGGTTTGTTGTTAATGCAAGCTTGAAAGTCAATTTTGATGGCTTTAAGTTCTCAACTTGTTTCTTCCAGATTTTGTGTGCTTTCTGTCCTGAATACCAAGGTTGCTTACCTTTGCCTAGGTTCCCCACCTTTGAAGTAGAACAACTTCCCTCGTTGTTACAAAGAGATGTGTTACCTTTAGGTTTTGGTGGACACATAGTTTTCAAATCCTTAGGCACATAGGAATATCTAAGTCCAGGTCTTGAAGTTACAAAAGTTTTAGTAAATTCTTCAACAACTTTTTTAGCAACAAACTCTTCTATCCATTTTTTCATTTTAGACTCATCTCTAGCCTTTTCTTTCTCAAGGTCATTGACTAACTTAGCATTTCCAAGTTTTAGCATGAGATTTTCTCCTTCAAGGTTAGTTACTTTCTTATCTAAGCCATCCACTTCTGTTTTAAGATTATCACAGGTTTTGCAAGCAATAGACTCATAATCCAAAGACTTCTTCTCTAACTTAGCACATTTAAGAGACCAACCATGATTATCATCCATTAAATTAGAGATATTATCTTCTTTTTCTTCAAGTTTCTAACTGAGTTTGGTAACTTGGGTTCCCAACTTCTCAATGATAGCATGCGACTGTTCTTTTGTTTTATTGGACAAAATAGATGAAAGTTCAGAATCATATACCTCTTTTGGAGCATCTATAGCCATGAGACACACTTCTCCTTGTTGACTTGCCTCATCTTCAACATTAGAATCATCCCAAGTAGCCAACAAAGTGCTTTTGTCTACTTCTGACTTCCTCTTGACACAATGTCTTGCAAAGTCACTAAAACAATACATGCCTAATGTAGCCGTCGAAAATCGATGCATAATGTCTAAATAACCGTTGTATTAGACCTAAAGTAGCGGTTATTGCCCGCTTTATTTAGTCGCGTTGCATTAGGTATAATGTAGCGGTTTTCCCTATCTAATATAGTGGTTTTGTATCAAGGGGAATAACCGCAACATTAGGCATATAAACCACAGCTTTTTAAATCTAATGTAGCGATTTCGTCAATATGTAATGCAACGGTTCTATTGACCAAATGAAGCGGTTTATGTACTTAATGCAACGGTTCCATTTACATAATGAAGCGGTTATTATTGTTTATGTTAGCAATTTCTTGTACCTAAATAAAGCGGTTCTGTTACCTAATGCAACGGTTATCACCTTATGAAGCGGTTTTATTTAGATAATGAAGCGGTTTTTATGGCCTAATGTAAAACGCAATGCAGTTGTTTTTAATAACAAAATTCAACATAATGTTGCGGTTTTATAATACCAAAAAATGGTACGTACATATATACTAGCAAATTAACATATATTGCAAGCAAATTAATATGAAAAAATTACAATGGAAATTAAAAGCAAACTGATTAATATATTAAAGAGAGTTAGAGTTTTTTACAAAAAAACATGATTGTCTTCTTTGATTGTCTATTAAGAAGACAATCATGTATAGATGCCTTAACAACACTAGCTTGACAATAGGTTTCTTTCCAACATATGCAGGTTTCCTATAACAAATGAATTAAAGCAAATGGCCAACAACAACAAAATCAACTAACAGCAGTAACATGGCACATCCAACAACAGCAAAATGGCTCAGCAAAATCAGCTAACAGCAGCAAAATGGCTCAGCAAAAACAACCAACAGCAGCAACAACTTCAATTTTCTAACAACAACAACATGGCATAGCAAAAACAAACAACCAAAATCAGCTAACAACAACAACAACAACAACAACATCCATCAAAACCAATAGCGAAAAAAGCAAGATAGCATTGTCAACTAACCGCACCATCAACAACATCTTCAATCCAGCAAAAGAGCATCCGCATGCCAGCTTCAATTTTCTTCATTATAGTCCCTAAAATGAAACACAAGTCAATCGAAAAAATTCCAATAAAGAATGAACTAAACGCTTTCATGTCCGATTAAGGATCTTCTATGGAGCTTGTGAGTATGGTCTTCAGAGGCAGACGAGTCCGACAACAACGATGAAGTTTTCACGTCGGACTTGACAACGACAACAACACCTTGGCTCTATGAGAGAGACAAACGAAATTTGGGGGATAGGTTGGGTTCATGCTGAAGAAGCTTGGGTTGTGAGACAGATTGAGAATAGGTTTAAATTTGGGGGCTGTGCGGGAGATCGAGATACTAAGGTTGTAAGACAGATTGAGAATGAAATTGGGGCGCCACTACAAGTGTTGAAAATGAAATTAGGGTGCCACTAGGTTAAAATTTGGAGCCTTTGTATTTTGGGCTGGCATGTTTCTAGCGCGGGTTAATTTTACCCCACAACCGTTGCCTTAGATTATTTTGCCTTTTTAAAAAAAATAATTTATGGAACCGCTGCATTAGAGCCTATTAACCGCAGATATTATAATAATATAGAAAACCGCTGCAAAAACGGCTTCATTAGTCTAACCGTTGCTTAGTAACGCTGCATTACCTTCAACCGTTGCAATTAAATGCTTCATTAGTTCTTAACTGTAGTAGTGAGTGTCCTTTTCTCGAACAATGATAACATATCACTTCCTTCATGTCTCTGACAGGTTCTGTCCCTTTAGATGGAGTTTTACTATTGCGATTCCAAAGCCTTTTCATAGCTCTTGAAATGAATGCAACTTCTTCGTCACCGTCAACTTGATCATCATCACCTTGTGCAAGATCGAAGGCCCTTTCAAATTTTAAGGCAATGTTCTTAACCTTGTCAGTTTCGAGGCGACCATCTCGTCTTTTCTTTATTCCTCCATACACAGTAAACTTTCCTATGACATCTTCCAAGGTGAGTGACTTGGTCTCACTGTTGGTTAGCAACGCAGCAGCAACTTCATTCCATTTTGCATTGAGCCCTTGGATCAACTTAGTAACCTGCTTCCATTGAGGAAGCTTTTCATTAAGAGACTCAAGTTGGCTAACCACAGCTTGAAATCTTGAGTGATAGTCACCCAAGGATTCATCCTTTTCTTGACTCATTCCTTCATACTCCCTTTCTAGAGCAATAATGCGATCCTTCTTCACATCATCATTTCCTTGGTGGAGCCTTTTGCGAGCATCCCAGATTTGCTTAGTTGTCTTGTACTGGACAACCTTCTTCAAGTCTCCAGGGGTTAGAGCACGGTGAAGAACCTTCTTCTCTAACTTCTTGTAATCAGCATCACCATAGTCCTCCTTCTTTTTCTCTTCCTTTCCATCAGAAGTGAGAAAAGTTTCAGGACCCATTTCGATAACCTTCTAGAGTTTTCCATCGAGTGAGCAAATATGGGTCTCCATTTGCTCAACCCACCAATCACACTCACCAGCTTTGAGCAATGGTGGCTTCCAGAATGAATCATTGATTACTGTGTTCGTCGAAGTCATCTTTCCTATAAATTAGAAGTGCTAAAACAAATCTAGAACCAAGCTCTGATACCAATTGTAGGATTTTTAGTACGTCTAGGTTGTCGACCTCAACTAAGTCGTCAACCTCTTAAGTAAATGCAGCGGAAATAAACTACAAGAAAGACTTACTTGAACACAATGATTTTTATAGTGGAAACACTTGATTGATTAACTCTATCAACTAAGTGTGAAAACCACTCCCTTCCAAGTTCTTTCTTGGAAGGATTAAAAGTCGTAGCTTGCTTTATTGATCTTTTGGATTGTTTACAAGAACACCCTGGATCTATACCTACTTCCTAAGCACTTTAGAACTCGTTGTGAACCGAGTAACTACAACCCTCAACCCGTCTAACAAGCCTATGTCTCTCGAACTCACTTTTTCTTTCTTTCTTAACACAAAAATGGAGTATGAGTTTGTGAGTATTCTAACCTTAAGTCTTAGCTTAAATACACACAAACTAGGTCAGATAAAAGAGAGTAATATCTTCCAATTCGGTTATGCCAAGATATTATTTCTTTTATCCTTACAAAATCATCCTAAGCATATAAAAATATTACAATAAAAACGGCTTAGGGAAAAGGCAATAATCGGCTAACAATATAATCCTCATGAGATCTTTCCTAAAACAAGATTATACTATCCAAACTCCAAAGATGTCACGCGTCTTCAAGATCTCCGAGATTTGCCTTCAACACACGTCGATGAGCTGACTGACGTTGGCAACTCTGTTCAAAAACTCGAGGTCATTCACGTGGTAGACGTTTGGAACCATCAAAATCAAGGCCTCCAGCTTTTCTAATAGAAATAGATCATTGAAGAGAGATCATACCTAGTTCCATGTAGAGTTGTTCAAAGGGTTCACGACTTAAGGCCTTTGTGAAGATGTCTTCTCTTTGATCACTTGTTCTACATAATTCCATATTGACCACCATGCCTTTTTCCATACAATCTCGAAGAAAGTGGTGCCTTATCTCAATATGTTTTGTCTTTGAATATTGCATTGGATTCTTTGAGATATTAATTGCACTAGTGTTGTCACATAGTATGGGCACTGATCCATAAGAGTTGAGAGCAACACACCGCATCCACAATGTACTTTGCTTCCACTGTTGATAGAGCCACATAAGTTTGCTTTCTAGACCCCCATGACACAAGGCAAGGCCCAATAAATTGAGCCATCCCAGAAGTGCTTTTCCTATCAACACGATTTCCTGCAAAATCTGCATCTTTGTAGCCGACAAGTTAAAAAGCAAATCCTCTTGGATACCACAAACATAGATTGTCAGTCCCCTTTCGATATTGAATGATTCTCTTAACAGCTTTCAAGTGGGACTCTCTTGGATCAGCTTGAAATCTGGCACATAGACATACTCCAAACACAATATCAGGTCTACTTGCAGTAAGATAGAGCAAAGATCCAATCATACCCCTGTACATAGTAGCATTGTCCCCTAGATCCTTGTCATCTTTTCCAAGTGAGGTGGTCGGCGACATGGGAGTGTCAAAAGGTCTAGAAATTTCGAGACCAAACTTCTTAACACATTCTCTGATATACTTCTGTTGATGAACTTTTGTCCCATCCTCACTCTGAACTACTTGACGTCCTAAGAAGAACTTGAGCTCATCGACCATGCTCATATCAAACTCATTGGACATGAGGTCAGCGAACTTCTTCACCAGCTTATCATCTATTTAACCAAAAATGATGTCATCGATATAGACCTGAACAACCAGTGTATAACCTCCTTCCTTCAACAAGAACATAGTCTTGTCTACTTCTCCTTGAACATAACCATGCTAAATCAAAAACTGAGACAAACGATCATACCAAGCACGTTGTGCTTGCTCCAATCCATAAAGAGCTTTGTCCAGTTTGTATACATGATCTGGGTGGGCAACATCTTCAAAACCCGGAGTCTGTTCAACATACACCTCCTCCTTTAGATATTCATTCAAGAATTCAGTCTTGACATCCATTTTTTGTAGTTTGAACCCATGATGAGCAGAATAGGCAATGAGCAATTGAATAGCCTCAAGATGAGGCACTGGAGCAAACGCCTCATCATAGTCAATGCCCTCCTGCTGATTGTATCCCTTAACTACCAACCTCGCTTTGTTTCTGACCACATGTCCTTCATCATCCAGCTTATTCTTGAACACCCATCGTGTTCCAATCACAGATCTTCCCTTTGTCTTTGGGACTAAGTGCCAAACCTTATTTCTTTCAAACCGATGGAGCTCTTCTTGCATGGAACTGACCCAATCCGAATCTTTCAACACTTGTTCAACATTCTTGGGCTCCAACATAGAGATGAAAGCATTGAAAGCAAAGCAGTTGTTTAGGGAAGATCTGGTTTGAACACCCTTTGAGAAATCAGTGAGGATGTTAGTGACAAGATGAGTACTTTTTTGTTGGTAGTTCCTGACCTGTAGATCTGTCAAGTCACCGACTCACTGTCACTTGATCTTTGATCTTGATCACTTCCCTCTATTCTGTTTGAGTCAGTGACATCAACATTGTCACTGACTACTGAATCTTTTTCTGTTGCAACAACTGGAAGTAGATCATCTTGAACTAGATAGTATCCTTGATCACCATCATCACGATCCTCAATCATCAAGCCTCCCATTGTGTTCTCATCAAACACGACATGAAAACTTTCTTCAATCTTCCTAGTCCTCCTGTTGAACATTTTGTAGGCTTTGCTATGAGGGGAGTAACCTACAAAAGTGCCAACATCACTCCTTGGATCAAATTTTCCCAGACTGTCCTTGCCATTGTTGTGAACATAGCACATGCATCCAAAAGTGTGTAAGTGTGCGCCACTGGGCTTAACTCCTCTAAGCAATTCATACGGATCTTTTCCAAGAAGTGGACGAAGTATGGCTCGATTCATCACATAGCAAGATGCATTAATGGATTCACCCCAGAAATTTCATGGAATACCATTAGAGATAAGCATAGTCCGCGACATGGTCTCCAAGGCACGATTCTTCCTCACAAACTTCATGCTTGTTCGGATCAATCTTGGGTAGTCCTCTAACCAGCTCTTGGTTATGAAGTTTGTCAAGGAGTTGAAAGCTCGTATGACCAAACCTTTTATGCCAGATGTCGGCGACATTTGTCACTGTTCTAAGACACAGTTTTTCTTCGGGTTCAAAACAAGGGTCCACTTTGTAGAGATTGTTTTCACACACCCCTTTCAGAATAATTTTCCCCGAGTTGGTTTCTTACACCTGACAACCCTTCTTATCAAAGACAAATTGATATTTTCCATTAGCACAAATTTGGGAAACACTTAACAACTTAAAACTGAGATTATCAACTAGATTCACATTATTTATGGTCAACTTATTAGAAAATTTACCGTACCAATACCAGAAATACCACCTTTACTATTGTTGCCGAAGGTAATCTTACCTCCCTTGTATTCTTGAAGTGAGATGAAATCCATGGGGTTCCCGGACATATGAGTTGAGCACACACTATCAATAAACCAGGGCTCCTTGTCACCCACTTCAAGCTGCATTGAAAGAATTAGTTCTTACGAACCCAGAGTTGTTTAACGCCTCTGGGTTTGGCAACATAGTAGTTTCTAGGACAACACTTTTCACAACTAGCTAGGAATGCTCACGGGTCGAGTCGGGTCGACCCGCGACCCGCAAAAAAATTTACTTTTGACCCGAGACCCGACCCGCAACCCGACTTGCGGGTCGCAGGTCGACCCGCAACCCGCAATTTTGGGTCGGGTCATTGCGGGTCGGGTCAGGTTGCGGGTCGGCCCGATTTTTTTATAGAAAGAAATAGTTTATATAGTAATAAAATTATAAAAATATACATATTTTTTAAATATTGTGGGTCGCCAGTCGACCCGCAACCCGCGCGGGTTTAACCCGACCCGACCCGCCACCCACAAAATAAAAAAATTCGACCCGCAACCCGCAAATTGCGGGTCGGGTCAATGCGGGTCGCGGGTGACCCGACCCGTTGAACACCTCTACAACTAGCACACATAGATCCTAGAGGACAGTCAGTGACAGTGGACTTGTCAGAACTGTCATTCTGAGTCTGTGACCTTGCATTTTTCTAATCCCTGTCCTTTTTGTGACAATCATATTGGTAATGATCAACCTTCCCGCAGTACCAACATATTCTATGAGACTTCAGGGCCACATACTTACTATAGCCTGGATAGATGAGTTTGTTGTTGATGCGAGATTGAAAATCAATTTGTGATGAAGCCGAGTTCTGGACTTGTTTTTGCCATATGCTGTGCACCTTTTGACCAGGATACCACTGTTGCTTCGCTTTGTCACGCCTAGCCACCACATGTGTAGAACAATTTGCATTATCACTACACATAGGGGTTTTACCTTTCGACACAAGGGGATCAGCCTTGGTACCCTGTGTATTGGGTGCACGAACAAACCCAATTCCATATCTGTCTACCTCCTTCAAAAACGGGTTTCTTTAAGGTCTCGTAAGTCGGGTGCTACCCATTTTCGTTTTGAAGGGGCACGATTTTCCCAATCACACGGGTTTCTTTAATGTAATATCCGTATTCATTTAAGGTCTCGTAAGTCGGAAAATGGGTTTCTTTCGTTTACAAGTAAACTCACAAGACAAATTAATTAGTATTTAGCTATGCACAAAACTTAATTTTATTCCTTAAATCTCATGTATCCTTTCTTTATATATGTTCAGTTATATTAGATACCCTATCTAACCGAATTCCTATCTCTAAGCTCCAAATCTACTATCCCTATCCAATTAACCTTTGTTTAGCAATCCTATTTAATCGAACAAATCCGTTTTTCCAAACCCCTTCATTCACGATCGCAATTCTTGAGAAACCGTGTGGTCGACATCGAAACCGGTAAGATAAACTCGTCATTATTTTGCCTCCTCTGTATATCGTACAATTCCATTCCCCTTCTCACCTTCGGTTACTGTCCTCTGTTTGGCGTCGTATTGGGCTGCTGGGCTCTACCAGTCTCCAACAACTCGATTTTCGTCGTCGGATTTTCGCCGGAATTTCCGCGATTCACCGACAAAGTCTGCTCCTTTCCCTTCTTCACCGGTAAAGCCTCTCAAGGTGGGTCTCCCCGCCCTGTTTGTTTCCAGATTGCTCGGGTCGCGGCGTTGTCGGAGCGAAGCCGCCAGAGCCGTCGTTCCTTGTCGTGTTGTTCCGGTAAGTTGGGGATCGTTGTTTTTTTTCTTTCAATATTGTCGGGCAGGGCAGAGTAGAGATTGGGTCCTCGGGCGGGCGCGAGCCCAGATTGGGGGGGGGGACGGGGTCGAGTGAAGGTGAGGTAGGCGGGGAGTAGGTGGTCGTTGCTATGGAGTACCGGCGTGGTACAAGGCGAAGAACCAGAGGGTGAGCGGCGAGTGGGAGTCGTCTCAAGGTTGAAGAAGGCAGGGGGTGGGGTCCATTACTTGGTCAAAATCGGTGTTAGTCAACCGATCAATTTGTAGAGGAAACGGGCCGGGTGTCGGTCCAGTTTGCCAAAGGAAAGAAAAGAATTGGGCTGGGTTTTTTTATTTTAAGTGATAAGTGGGTTGGAGGGGTTATTGATCATGAGAGAACGGGGTTGGGCCAATTGTTTCGGACTGGGAATTGGGGCACTTAATTCGGACGAGTACAACATATTAGCATGAGTTAGAAAGGGGTTAGGTTTAAGGGATAAGTTGGATAAATTTTATAAAAGGGATTAGATTAGCAATTTTTTTTTATAAAAAAAATAATAAAGAAAAAAATCCATTAATTAGAATTCTTTTAATAAAAATTGGTTGTTCAAGGAAGTTAGAAGTGGCCTTTTTGTTGGGTTTGTTGGTTCGGCTCGTATTTTAATTAATCTTTTTCTTTACAATTCTTTAGGGAGTCGTTTCCGTTTGAGATCATAGTTTCGTCTTCTTCAAAGGATTCCTAGTTTCGAGGTAAGTCGTTTTTCGACTTGCTCGGTTCTTTTCTCCCTTGTTAGACTGCGTATCGATATTTTAGGACGGGTTTTGGGAACTAGTCCCGAATACCTTTTAAATTGTTTTGAGCTCCTTGTGTGTTGTGTGCGTTAATGATTTTAAATGTGTTTTATCGGAAAATATTTTGGAACGTTTTCTCTGTGTTGGTACCGTTTCCGACACGGCCCATCGTAGCTGGTGTTGAGGAAGAGTTGGCTACGTTGACCCGTGTGACTAGGAAAATCGTGCCCCTTCAAAACGAAAATTATTATCTGTGTTTTTGGCAAGTGCTCCAGTGGAGGCTTAGCCAGGGGTTAGAAGGGAGATTGTGAAGTGGAGTGAGAGGGCCTGCCTCTGCACTCGGCGCGGTGATGAGCGCCTTGGAAGTCGGATTGTGGAAAAAGGAGGAATCGCATTGTATGAGATTATGTTTGTGAATGCGTATGTGGCTCTGTGTGACTGATATAACTAATTTAGGTATTGTCCTTTAGAGTTATGATTGCGGTTGTGGATTTGTATGCTGACTTTAGATAAATGATTTCGAAGCGTTCTACAATTTCCGTACTCTTTCTAGCTTGGTAGATTAGACGCTGACCCTTCGGGGAACATTTTACAGTTCCAGGTATGAACCAGGGAGCCGTGCAGGAACCGAGGCAAGATGGCGGGCCGGAGCGGTAAAGAGCGCGTGTCATAGTGGGATTGGTTTATATTAGTTTATCTATAATAGTTAGAATATTGATTTTAATATTTGTTAGACAGAGCTAGTACAATGTTTTGGTTATTATTTTTTTGTTCGGATAGTTCAGTTCAGTAGGTGTTGTGACGTATTCAAATATTTATGATTTCGGGGATTCATGCATGATTATGTTTTCTAAGTTTTAATTAAATAAAGGTTGGATGTTTTATTATGTTTTCTCGTCGTGCCCGAGTTGTAAGATCCTACAGTGTAGTTGTCAACCTAAATAATAGTACCTTGTAAGGTCTATCTCCCAGTAGCGCCTCGACGGAAGTCGGGGTGTTACAAATTGGTATCAGAGCCAGGTTGACAACAGGGCACCAGGACCAGATTCTATTTTGGTTGCCCAGCTAGGAGCAGCGCCAGCTTCGAGAGGACCAGTGATAGCTGATCATGTGGTCGAACCGAGGAGACAGTATCGTGAGCCTCATCCTGATAAGTGGCTCGCGGAGTTTAGGAAGACTGGAGTACCAAACTTTGTTGGAGCTCAGGGTTATGACGTAGAGTAGTGGCTGAGGAGGGTGAAATCTGCGTTGGATTCTATTAAGGCACCGGAGGAGCGGAAGATGTCCTTAGTACAGAGTCTGCTACAGGAGAGCGCTTTTGACTGGTGGGAGCTGTGTAGGGACCACCGGACTGAGGTGACTTTCGAGGAGTTTGAGAGACAGATTCGAGATCAGTATTGCCCTCCGGTGGTGAGGGCGGCTCGAGAGGCTGCTTTTCGGGATGCTGGACCCGAAAATATCACAGTATCTGAGACTATTCTGAAGTTTCAGTAGGAGTTCGCAGCTGTGCCAAATGCTGCCCCTACTGAGGAGTTGAAGATCGCGACCTTTCTGAAAAGGTTGCAACCGCATTTACGTGCTTATGTGTCTGGTCTCCGACTCGCGACATTGGCAAACGTTCAGTAGTCTGCTTTGGCTTATGCTATGGCCACGACCTGACAGAGTCAGCTGGAGGTGCATACCACGGGAAGCAAGAGGCAGAAGTTGTCTGCCCCGACAGAATCTAGGAGAGATAGTCGTCCCGGCTCTTCTCAGTCGCAACGATCAGGGTTTCAGCCACAGGGTCGTCAGGACCATCGTCGTCAGAGTCAGTCCACTGGAGGGCAGAGAGAGTGCTTTAACTGTGGAAGCACTGCTCATTTGAGGAGTCAGTGTCCGAAGCCAGTCAGGAGTTGCTTTAGTTGTGGGAAGCCTGGCCGTTTGCAGCAGTATTGTACTGTGGGGGCACCTTCACAGGGATCTTCACCGAGAACGGTGAATCAGATGCCTCGTCGTCAGCCTCAGCAGTTTCAGCAGGCACCGAACCAGGGCAGAGGACGCGGCGCAGGAGTTAGCAACACAGGGGGCAATCAGCCCCGAGTGTTTGAGATGAGGAGGGCTGATGCCCTACACGCGCCGACTGCTATAGTGTAGTTGTCAACCTAAATAATAGTACCTTGTAAGGTCTATCTCCTAGTAGCGCCTCGACGGAAGTCGGGGTGTTATAGTGATGACTTGTATTCAATGGCTATACAACAATCTCCTCTTGTCGACGACACCTCATCGTCATCATCAGACATATCCCAAGTCGCCATCATTCCTTTGCCATCTTCTCCAGTTCTTCTTCTAGGACATTGCTTAGCAAAATGTCCTTTATCCCGACATTGATAGCAAATCACTTGCTTCATGTCCTTGTCGTTCTTACTATCCTTGATGATTGGAGGCTTCTAGAAAGAGTCACTGACAACAGTGTTGGTTGAAGACATTTTCCTATAAGAAAAGTACTAAAAACACAATCTAGATCCTTGGATCTGATACCAATTATAGGATCGTTAGTACATAAACGAGTTGGCGACTCCTGCGAAGTCGTCGACTTTGAGTAACAATAGAAGTCACCGACTTTGGTAAGGTCAGTGACCTTGAAATAAGCAACAAAATAATCAAACAGGAAAGATATTACGAAACTGTAAATGACAAGCGATGTATAGTGGAAACTCTTCGTAAACCAACAAGTTTACTTAGAGAAAAACCACTCCCTTCCAAGATTCCCAGTTGGTCGGATTTCAAGAGTCCTTAGACTCGCTCTATTGATTTCTTGAGTGTTACAAAGCTCTCCCGTGTACAAGTTGAATCCCACAACCTTGAACCACGCTCTACCTTTGTACTTACATTCTCAACCTCACGCTATGCCTCGGAACACTTAACTACACCACTTGTATGAATCTCACACACAAGTCTTCTTCACTACTTGTATGAATCCCACGCACGAGTCTTCTTCAAATTAGAACTCTCTCTTTTTCTTCTTCACAAGATATACAAATTATGCTCGAAAATCCTTACTTCTAACCTAAAACAATGCAGTATTTAAGCTAGAATAAGGTGTGATTTCGTGTAATATTATTTCCTATTCGGTTAAGGAAATAACATCCCACGCAATCTTACAAGATCTTTCCTAATATAACATGTACACACATATAAAATATCTCAATGGAATCATTTCATCTTCTTCTGATTTTAGCACTCTTTTGTGATGATATTCTCCATAAATAAACGCCATAGCTATCCTGCAAACAATCGCACACAATCTACGCGTTCCTTCCAGAAATAGTTTTCTTCCCAGCTCGAGTCAGTGACTTTGCCGAGTCGCCAACTCGACATGTATCTTCAGAGTCACTGACTTCTTGGGACCATCAAAACACAACTTTTCAACAATAGTTTCTTGCCAGTTATCCTTTCTCGGTGACTTCTTCATAAGAACTTGATGTCGCTGACTCTCCATGCAACTTCTGTGTCACTGACCTTTGGAACCATCAAAACCAAATCTTCTAACAAGACGTCAATTAATCAGATCAACCATCTTGGAATTGGTGACGCTATCTCACAAGCAGAAAAGATATCCACTGTGATTGATTGCCTTGGTCCCAAGTACGTCATTACTAAGGGACTACTCAAAGAAAACCCAATCACCAAGACAAGCACTCTTCATGATATCTTTGGAAACTCTCCGATTGTGAGTGATATGATAATGTTACCAAAGTTGAATCTAGTCTAAATGAAAGAATTTCCTTGAAGGTGGAGAAGGCAATTGAGAACATAACAGCCAGGAAATATGAAGATGAGGGTGAAAAAGATTCTGACACGGCCCACACCACGAGGACCATACAATCTGTCTACAAAAGGGGCAAGAAGCAAGGGATTTCTCAAGGAGAGAGGAAACTGCGAAAAAAATGGATGTCAAGGGCCTCACATGCTTCAAATGTCAAGTGAAAGGACACTATGCAAAGACTTGTTCCAAAGATGACGACTCTGGGAATGAGAAGAAAAAGGCTACGCTGCTGCGTGAGACCCTGACTCTAATAAGGAACTTGAATCCAAGACAAAGACCAAGATATGTAGCATGACTTTGAAGACTGACGTCTTGGAACAAGAGGTAACCCTTGATCAATTTCTTAATAATCTTGATAGTTCTAGTAAGTTTGATTTAATTGCTCTTGGTAAAAGACTTTTTGAAGAAAATCTAGACTTACAAGATCAGTTGAATAGTCTTGATAAAAATGTTATAATCTTGAGAAAAAAGTTTTCCAAATCACCAGTAACTATTGTTGTTCCTTGTACTGCTTATGATGGCCTAAAAGATTGAATAAACTGTCTTACTGAAGCCAACAATTCTCTTAGGACAGATATCCTTGAGCTAGAATTAAAAAAGGAGGAGGTAGAATAGGAACTTAAGGAAAGAAAGAATGTTGTCAATTGTCCTGCTAAGTTTGTTATTGGCTATGCTAAAGACAAATATGAATATCCTCTTGATGACTTAACCCTACATCAAAAAATGGAAAGAAAAGCTAGGGAACTTCAATCCACTAAAGATAAAGTTAGTCATCTAGAAGAGCGGATCAAAATTCTAGAAAGTGGGATAAATGGGAACTTGAAATGGTAGGGGTTTCCAAACCGATTAGCTGAAGTTCGTTAACCATGATTTCGGTTAGTTAAAATCATGAACCGTAACCGAACTGTAAATCCCGGTTAATGGTAGTTTATTTAACCAATTTTTTGGTTCGGTTTTCTCAATTAACCTATAACCATTTAAGTAATTTTACCTTAAATAATTAAAACTAAATCGATTTGAATAGAAAAAATGATCAAGCTTAACTTTTATTTTAAATATGTACTTATTCCATATTGTTTCGGTTGTTGTAAAAAATACCGAGAGTATATACTATGGTGTGTGAAATCAAACATTGTGTGTATTATTTTTTTATCATATCAAATTTTATAAGCATTTCTTTATTAATAAGAATTAGAGAAATAGTGTGTAAATTGTTAAAATTGGAGAAGGAAAGACTCAAATTAGATCAACATCTTGAAAATTATAGAGTTTAACAACTAAATAAAGCAAAAATAAATAATATTTGAAAAAATATTAATATATTTTTAGTTTTTTGGTTAACCGTTATATGTAAATTCATGAATCGAAATCAAACCGATAAACCGAAAATATTTTCGATTCGGTTAGCCAAACCGAAATTTCAAAAAAAGTCGGTTTGGTTAACCTAAAAAAATATCCGGTTTTTCAGTTTTTCGGTTCGATTTTTCGGTTTCGGTTTTTATAGACACCCCTATGAAATGGTACACTGGAAAAATTGTCCGTAAAATGTTTCTTGTCTAGTCTCAAAGTAACCAGCCTAATGTTCCTTGTAAAAAGCATGCCAAACAAAGGACTCTTCAAAAGCCTCACTCAAAACGACATCTTGGTGAATACTATAGGGTTTATTTTCATTATGGAAAGGGGTCATGTTCAAAAGGACTATAGAGTGAGACTTAATCTAATTGATAAAAAGGTACTCAAGTGAAACTCAAGGAACAATAACAAGAAACAGTGGTATGGTAACAACAATCAAGGGTATAACAAGACTTGTCGGAACAAGAGGAACAAGTCTCATAACCCAAAGAAAAAACAAGAAAATAAAACTAGAAAAAGCAATGATAAAAATTCTCAAGATCCTACTAAGTTGCTTCAAGTTCTAATGGTCCACAGAAGGGAACGATCTTGCGATCTCAAATATATTATCCTATGTACTATGCTAACCGACCTGGGAAGGCCAAGCAAGCCTAGATCGTCAAACTTGATCCTCTCCCTCGCAAGATGAAGTGAGGGGAACAACCATTGGATCCTTGATAGCGGATATGCTCTTGCAACATGACAGGAAACGAGAAAATTTTTCCTTTACTTCAAAAAGGGTTTAGAGGAAGCATTTTATTTGACGACAAGGAACAAGGAGAAATCATAGGAACATGCAATATAAATCCAAATGAAGGAGTGAAAATGAAAGATGCGAGCCTGGTCAATGATGTCACGCTTTTTAGTTAATTTTTGTAGGTCATTTTCTAGTTAGGTTGAGTCGTTTCTAGAGCTTTTGTGTTGTTTTGCATATGATTTCAACCCACTTTCGAGAATTCGAGTTGTTTGTGCTTATTTATTATCTTTATAGGCGTTTGAAGCGTTGAGGAGGGGATATCCCGGATTTTTTTCCAGCTTTCTAGGAGGTGGCCTTGGAGTGGTCTTGTAGCGTTGTTGACTAGAGAGGCGAGAGTAGAAGTTTTTGGAGTTGTGATGTGTTTCAAGGAGGAAGATTGCAAGATAAAGATGTCTTATAAGGAGCTTAAGAAAGTCTAAGAAGACCAAGAACGTTTAAAGAAGAAACATTGAAGAAGAGCCAAGCTTTGGGACAAGTTTCGAGCAAAGAAGTGAAGAAGATCAAGTGTTGCCTAGGGTCGTTACCGACCCACTTTGGGTCGATACCGAGCACCCTCTGAGGCTTGTGGGAAGAAACTTGTGTCCTAAGTTAGGTTTTAATAGATGTTTTATTTATGGGTCTTTTAAGATAGAATTTTGTTTCCTTTTTGAGAACATTCCTACTACTATATAAAGGGGCCTTAGGGTGCCTTTTCTGAAGGACGGATGGATACAAAGTCGTTATTTCATGGATTATCAACTCTTATTCCAAGCTCTTGGATGATTTTGAGAGAGCTCTGGAAGATTGTTTGGTGATTTGTAAGTTTGTTCTTTCGATTGAAGTTTGCTTTGTCTTTTAATCTTGTCTTCTCTCTTCTCTTTGATTGTTGATTGCATGATGACTTGCGAGTAGTCTACTTTTCTAGAGTTGGGGTGAAACCCAACATGGTTATGTATGATAAAAGCTTGAGTCTTTGATTAAAACCTTTCCTTTAATCTCTATCCTTTATCCCTCTTGTTTGTTCTTAATTCCTTGATGAAAGTTGAGGCATGTTCATATTCATGATTGAGTTGAAAGGTTAAATTGTGCATTTGGATGATTATTGGGTTGAAGCTAAATTTAAAAATCTTTAGATAACAAGTAGGATTGCAAGTTTCTATCTTTATGAAAGTTGAGATATGTGCTTGTTTATTTGTGGCGAAAGTCATTCATGAGATTATTGGTTGGTCGATCTTTGATTCGTGTTTACTCGCATATCTTTATTGTGGTGGATCCTTTGTCCTAGATCTCTTTTATATTAATTTTTTTGGAGTTTTTGTCGTTTCCCAGTTAGGTCGTTGCCGACCCCCCTAAGGTCGGTACCGCGCGTTCTGTTTTCCCAGCTTTTTCCTGCGTTTGTGTTGTGTTGCGGGTCGTTACCGACCCTGACTAAGGTCGGTATCGAGCCTCTCCTGAGTTTGTTTTGTTTTGTTTATGCTTAGTTCTTGTTAGGATTGATTGCTAGACTTTGATTCTTCTAAATCTTGTGGACGAACCTGACTTCACTATATTCTGCGGGGTCTTGATCTATAAATATATTTGCTTGTTAGGATCAAGGTAAAACCCTTTCAACAAATTGGCGCCGTTGCCGAGGACTTAGTCTAGTTTCTTTGTCTAGTTATCTTTCGGGTTTGGGAATAGCCTATACCCTTTGGTGTTTACTAATTCATTTTCTCGTGATTGTGTGTGTAGGTGTATGCCCTCTAGTTCACGAAGGAGAGACAACTATTTTCCTTTTGATCCCGAACTCGAGAGAACCCTTCACCGCAGGCTAAGAGAACGAAGAGCAATGGCCAACGCTGAGAAACTTGTGTCCTATGTGACATCATCGCCGCCGATGGCGTGTCACTTGAATATGTGCTCTTGAAGGCGTTCAAGTGGTCCTAGTCCGAAAGGCGCTTACTTGGCTCGAAAGCTTACTACCTAGGTCGATTACTACATGGAAGGATGTGCACGACCAGTTCCTGACGATGTTCTTCCCACGGCCAAGACTACGGAGCTAAGAAAGTGCATCACTTCTTATCATCAACTTCCTAATGAGACTTTTGTGGAGGCTTGAGAGCGGTTCAAGGAACTTCTTCGGAAATGTCCTACTCATGGACAACCACCCTATGTGCTTCAGGAAATTTTCTTCCAAGGGATTAATGCCGCTACAAAGGACCGCATCAACCTTCACACCGATTGCGGGTTCATTGAGATGGATCCCGATGAAGCTTGGGCTTTGATGGACAAACTCACTAACTATGATGCAATGTATGGCACCAAACAAGCCTTCATGGTTCCAACGAAGAAGATTTATGATCCTAATGCTGAACGATTGATCAAGATGTGAGGCTTCAATTCATGCAAGATGAGATCAACCGACTCAAGAAGCAAGTAGGCTACTTCAAATCCACCGCTCCGCCTTGTCAATAATGTGGTTCCCAATCTCATACCACCGCTTCTTGTACAAATGTGGATCAAGTCCAAGCCGCCGAGGCTTATGCGGTGGCGAACTATATGCGAGGGCCCTACCGAGGCCAAAACAATGCTTATCCAGAAATAAACAACAACAACAATTATCCTCAATGGAACAACAATGGCCAAGGTCAAGGTTGTCCACCTCCCTCACAAGAGCAAAGAGCCCCTCCTTATAGACCTCCCGATTACCAAGAGCCACCAGCTTGGGCGCAAGGTCTCCTCGAGGGAATCAATGGCGTCCGCACTGATCTTAAAGGAGTTCAAAACCAATTGGGAGACTTCGAAGCATGGAGGAAAAATGTGAACTCCCAACTTGGTGACCTAGCAGCTCAAATTCCACGACCCCTAGGGCGATTACCGAGTCATCCCGATGAGAATCCGAGAGGTCATATTACTGCGGTCCACCTGAGGAGCGGAAAGAAGTTGTCAGAGCGAGACACAAGCAAAAAGACGGCGGACGAAGAGAACCAGCCCATTCAAACGTTTTGTGCAGGTTCTTCAAGGGCTCAACATCACCATCCCTTTTGCCGAAGCCTTAAGTGAGATGCCCGCGTACACCAAATTCCTTAAAAAGATCTTGTCAAGGAAGCGGTCGATGTCCGAGTTGACCGATGAGGTGTGATCTCTAGAACTCCCGGAGAAACTTGGCGATCCGGGTAAGTTTTCTATTACTATTGGTATAGGTGCTCATCGCTTCAAAGCTTTGTGTGACCTTAGTGCGAGTGCTAGTCTCCTTCCCCTTTCTATATGGTCCAAGACCAACATGGGTCCTTTGGTCCCGGTGCACATGAGGCTTTATATGGCAGACGACTCTTGTTTGAAGCCAACCAGTGTTGTCGACGACTTCCCTATCCAAGTCGGCAAGTTCATTGTGCCTAATGATTTTATTGTTATGGAGATGCCGGAAGACCCCGTCGTCCCGATCATTCTTGGGCGACCATTCCTTGCAACAACGGGAGCTATCATTGATGTGAAGAAGGGCCTCCTTACTTTTGAGATCGGCAATGAGGTGGTTGAGTTCCGGTTCAATCCAATGATGAAGGAGACCGGTGAGACTATGGAGGTCAAGATGTTATACACCAGCTCGGATTACATTGACTGCGAAGATCCGATGAGACTATGGAGCTCAAGTCATTTCACTTGCCCGTCGAGCTTGAACACAAAGCTTTATGGGCTCTTAAGGAGCTCAACATGGACCTCGACGCGGTCGGAGCCAAGCGATTCATGGACTTGCAAGAATTTGAGGAGTTGAGGCTAAAGGCGTATGAGAATGCCATAATCTACAAAGAGAGAACAAAGAAGTGGCATGACAAGAAGCTTGTCCCGAAGACCTTCAAAGCCGGTGATCAATTGCTCTTTTTCAACTCTAGACTTCGACTCTTCCCCGGAAAGCTAAGAACCGATGGAGTGGACAATTCGTGGTTCATCACATCTACCCACATGGAGCAGTCGACCTAATAGACGAGAATGGAGGGATTTTCAAGGTCAACGGGCATCGATTGATGAAGTATTTTGCAAGAGTCGAACCCGATGAAGAAATCCGAGCCACATGGGCTCTCACATCTTCCGACTAAACTGAGGTATTCCTCATCTAGCTAAAGGCGTTAAATAAAGCGCTTATGGGAGGGAACCCGCTTTTTCCTTTTCTTTTCGTTTTGACTTTTTAGCTTAGTTTAATTTGTTCTTATTAGTTTAGAGTAGTTAGGACTCTTGTCTTGCATCTCCACTAAAGTTTTGTAGGGATCCAAGGCGTCGAAAGGGAACAAGAAAGCCGGAACACACCACAACGCAAAGGAACAAAATGTGCAGGGGTGTCACTTTATGGTTCAAGAAGGGATTGTCTTAGGTCATATAGTGTCTAAAAGGGGAATTGAAGTTGACAAGGCTAAAATTGAATTGATTGAAAAATTGCCGCCCCCTACTTCCGTGAAAGATGTTAAGAGTTTCCTAGGTCATGCCGGGTTTTATAGGAGGTTCATACAAGATTTCTCTAAGATTACTAAACCATTGACTAACCTACTAATGAAGGATGTTGTGTTTGAGTTTTCCTCCGACTGTCTTGAAGCTTTTCATAGGATCCGGGATGAATTGTGTCAGCCCCTATCATGCAACCTCCGGATTGGACACTTCTCTTCGAGATCATGTTTGATGCTAGTGACTATGCCGTGGGCGCGGTTCTTGGGCAAAGGAAAGAGAAGAAGCTTCATGCTATCTACTATGTAAGCAAGACGCTCGATGAAGCCCAAAGCAAGTACACCACTACGGAGAAGGAGTTCCTCGCCGTGGTGTTTGCTTTTGAGAAGTTCCGGTCATACTTGGTGGGCTCAAAGGTAATCGTCTACACAGATCATGCAGCTATTCGTTACCTTATGGACAAGAAGGACGCCAAGCCAAGATTGCTCCGATGGATGCTCCTATTGCAAGAGTTTGACCTTGAGATACGAGACAAGGAAGGAGTAGAGAATCTTGTGGCGGAGCACCTTTCTAGGTTACCCATTGAGCACATCAAGGAATCGGGATACGCGGTACCCATCAATGACTCGCCCGAATGAAACCCTCTTGAGCAACAAAGTTCTACGGGTCGATGTCGCCCATCCTGGGTCAGTCACGACCAGCCCTGGGTCGGTACCGACCCCCCTCATGTACAAGAGACAGTCGAATCCGAGCAAAACCACACGACTCCGACCCTAGCTGGGGTCGATCCAGGTCACTCTTCTCCCTCTTCTTGCGTATTTACCAGTACTCTTCCTGTAATAACTGCGGTTTTTGAGGGTATTTTTGAATTTTTCTCGGATATCCTTTTAACCTCTTTGTCTGTTTTAACGCTCAATCCAATATTTTTGTTGGAGATTAAATCCTAGAAAATTCTTGGTGATATCCTAAAATCACAAAGAAATGATTTTATGGATCGGTGTAAATTCTAGGATTTTTCGGTGGAAAAAGAATATTTATTGGATAAGCCGTCTTTTTAATTATGTACCGGAAAAGATTTAAAATACGAAACGGAAGCCTTAAAAATTGAAGGTAGCAAGATAAAATCATGGAAAATTGATTTTATTGGTCTACATATTTTACGGGACGTTTAGTATTTAGTAAGTTTTTCCATCTGAGGTACATAATTTTACCGCTTTAACGCGAGTCTCGTTCCGAGATGGATTTCGTTTTAAAACTTATCCTTTCATGCCTTACATATTAAGGAACTTGAGAGAGAGAGAGAGAGAGAGCGGATTGGGATGCCTAGTCAAAGTCTTTCAAGTCTATCATTCATTTCCAAAACAAACGAAGGAAGGATCCGAGCGAGAGGACGGGGCGACGGACTCGGGAGCTCTTCACGCCGGCCACCTTCTTCCACCTCCATCTCCACCTTCCCCCACCTATTCTTCTTCTTCATCCTTGTGTGTCTACTGCTGGTACAAACCAGAAACAAGAGGACAAGGATGGAACATTGGCTCGGGAGGAAGAATTCTTTCACCACCGGTCTTCTTCGCCTTGCCAAAGTGACGCCACCGGCGACCACTATGTCCTCCGACCACCAACCACCATGGGAGCTGCTGTCGGGCAACTCCCAGCCACCCTCGGGCTCGGGAATCGAGCCATGATCGAGCCACACGATCCATGGGCTCGATTGAAGGTTCGAACCGCGCGTGAAACGGACGTCTGGATCTTCAGTTATAGCGAATACAAGTTTCGGATACCGATTGGCAGGTAAAGGACTTCGGATAATTACTCGGGATTCGTTGTTAATCCGTTTGATCCGAGATTTGGTAGTCTTTAAGAACTGATGCTAATGAACAATTTTTATTTATAAAATTGTTTCAAAAGTGAAGCGGAAATTAGTTATAATTCCGCCAAGATGGCTCCTTGAAGCGTGATAATTAAGGATTTATTATATATCGATATTCGGAAATTAAATCGTTTATCGATTAGGAAGTTGTAGGAGTTGAGAATACAACTAAGAGGTGTTTTTGTGATCTCGTTGTTGAGAAATCCTTTTATTATATTTGTCAGAGGGATGATACAGATTACTGTTGGAATTGCTAAGGACGTCGAGCACGCGTTATAAGGCAAGTGGATGATTCTCTCTTGCGTTATGGTTATTAATGAGGAATTGAATTCCAGTTGATCCTCATGTTGGAAATAATTTGTATGTTGAATAAAGTTTGACAGATTGTTATTTTGTTAGAAATAACGACCATGTCGTTATTGCGGTTTTTGCGCTAGAACTGAACTTAGGACCGTTGTATGATTAGCTGTCTCATGCTGAGACATTGCTGTGAAATAAGATGGTAGAGATGGTAGTTTAGACTCCAAGACATCTCTTTAGTGGTCCTGTGATGATACACTGTTGCAAAAATAGGTAGTCCAGGGGTAGAAGCCGAGTCTCCAATAACCTCTTTATAACAAAATCTGTATTGGGGAGCGTAGCTTGCTAGCCTATCCCAATATTGGAATCATGACTCATGTCACACTTCACGTTGAAGGAAGACAATGGTGCACTCTAGCTAAGTGCAATTGACACTCGGTTGTTGGCCGAGCATGTATAAATGATCATGGATGAAACAGGCCCTGTGATCTCGGTTGTTGGCCGAATCTCGGTTGTTGGACGAGCATATATAAATGATCATGGATGAAACAGGCACTCTGATCTTGGTTGTTGGACGAACTACGTAAAAAATATTAAATGGTGCGAGTGCACAGTTTGAAAGTAATGAAAGATTGGTGCGTTAGGCACATTAAAGTACCAAAATGGTTAGTCCATTTGATAATCATTCTTGCTCCTGATTAAGAATGATTCTTAATAAAACTTTGATTAAGTTAAGCTGTTTAGTCGTTGAAGACGATGGTGAATGTTGAGTGGTTAGTATAATTTTCCACTAATCATTTATACTTCTTAAAGAAACCACAAGCGGTGGTGTTCTCTCTCTTGATTATGCGAGTCTCCTTCTTATTCTCTATAAGATTGCTAACTGTTGGATCATAATCCGAGTCTATTTGGATTTGGATGCCAATATGTTTAGTTACAACTATAAGAACCAAGTTAGTTTCTCCGCTTGCTAGTCTTTCATTAGACTAACCCGTCCATCATCTTTTCTTTTATATGGTCGGTTGGTGTCCATCATTGGTTTACGACACATCAGGTATTTCTTGAAAGTTGATTCATGAGGCGAATTCAGATGTTTGAAGCTCTAGAAGTTGAAGAAAGGTTTTCAATGGTTATACTTGAGTGAAGATCATGGTTGAACTACTTCAAAGTGAAGCTGAGTTTCAGAAATAAGAGCTTATGGAAGACTGGATGAAGATTTTGTTTAAATAGAAGGTTGTGCTATTTATTTAATCTTTTTGGATTAAGGTTTGTATAAGACCAATTGTATTTATTCCGCTGTAATGTTTGTCTTAGTTTGTTCAGTCAGATTAAAGCCTTGGGTAGCTTCGGTTTAGTCTTAATCGAGGTTACTGGCGGTAATACCTCCAGGGTAGGAAGGGGGTGTTACAGTAAGTTGATATGAACTCTTGGAATGGAACCCTGTCTAAGGAATGATATTGTAGTAATCCTTTCTTTGGAATTAAGGATGTACTAGTAATTTCTCCATTAGTTGTTATTTGTTTTCATGTTGTCTTGAAAACTTAGATCTCTTTGAGATAAGATAGTCAAGTGAGGACTTTAAGCAGAACTCTAATGGGTCTGGAGTTTGGATATGTAAATTAGTATTGATATTCACTCTCAGCCTGATAAGTTGTTGGATATAGAGAGCAGACACGTGAGGATATGTTTTTAATCCTAAGAGTTAAGTTACTCAACAAGTCAGAATGTTAACTGAAGTCTAAACAGTTCTTTGATGAAAAAGACTGAAAATTGTCAATGGAGACAATTTTGTTGGAAATTATTGGACTAAAGGTATTATTGTCCAATATGTTGGTAGTAAAAGTGTAGTTTGAAGTAGTTGAGAGAGATAACTACTTTTGAATGTCAGTATGCCCAAGCTGAGTTTTGGTTGAGAAAAGGATGTAAAGGATTGACAAGATAGGTTATTCTCTTGTCATGTGTTGGATAAATCTCATTTTCTTGGATAAAGTAATACTGATATTTTATCTCAAAAAGGAAATTGAGTAAGGATTTTAAGTAATCCTTGTAAAGAAATTAATTTGAGAAGGACTAAAGGTTTAGTTTGGATGAAAAAAAAGTTGTGTGAAACCCCTAGGATTTTATTCAAAATCTGTTGACCAGATCAAGGAAAAGTAGTATGGGAAAGTAATATTATTTAAGATCAATGGAGAAGATCAAGAAGGTAAGACACCGGGATTTGTTATTCAAGATTATGGACTGCTTGATTTCAAGACTGTTCATGTGTATCTGTTGTTGATGAGCTTTGAAAGCTTATTTCAAAGGAAGCATATTTATTTGCTTAATTGGTTCATCCTGGAACAAGTAAATATATAAGGATTTAAGATAAAGCTTTTAATGGACTGACATGAAGCGAAATGTCATAGAGTTCGTTTTGATATGTTTGGTTTGTCTGGAAGTCTTGATTGAGTATAGAAGACCAGATAGAATGTTATAGACTCTTCTTGTTCAGAATGGAAATGGGAAGATATTACAATGGATTCCTGTCATTAGTCGTTCAAGACTTAATGAAAGAATAATGCAATATGAAGGTTGTTAGGAAACTCATCTAGAGTGTTCTTTATAATGCATTTAAGCTGACTTAAAGAGTATAGATGTTAGCTGAGGTGTTCATGAATGAAGTATTTCATCTTCATAAAACTCCGAAGATTATTATCTCTGATTGAGATGGATGGTTCATGCCAAAGTTTTGAAAGGAGTAACATCAAGCTTTGTGGAGTAAAGTGAATTTTAGTGCTGGCTTTCCTCATCAAAATGATGAACAATGCAAAGGAACAAATTTAAACCCCCGAGGATATGTATTCTGGATTCCGCACGAGTTGGAATGGTAGTTTGAGGTTGAGTGAATTCACATACAAGAATTTTGATCACACGATAAAGAAATGAATCTTTTATGGCTTTGTAAAGCCGAAAGTGTTGGTTGTTTAGTTGTGGGAATGACAATACTGACAAGGTTCTTCATGGGCCAGATTTGGCCAAGAGAACAACATATGATATTGCACTAACACGATCAAGGGTGTTAACTGCTCAAAAGCGACAACAGTTGTGTGTTGTGCTAAAGCGAGAGCATGTTGAGTTTACTGTAGAGAACAACGTTTTGTTTATAGTATCCGCCTTGAAAGGAGTATTCCGCTGGGGAAAGCGAAACAACGTAAATGCTCGCTATGTTGGATCTTTCGAGATACTGGAAAGAACCTTTGGTTAGGCTACATTGGCCTAAAAATGGAAGTGAAGAAAAGACTTCCAGAACCAGACAGGAAATGCTAAGTCATTTTCCAAAGTCAGTGAACGTTGTAAAGAAGGAGTTTGGTAACTAAGCAATGATTGATTGTGCTTGGTGCAGAAGTAAGAGTATGTTTTTAAGGGGGTACTACAAACTTTTGTATAGGTTTGTAGTGGTTGTATGTTTGTGCTTGTACTATCCTTCTTTGTGATCCGAGTTCTCCTTGGTTTCGAGGACGAAACCATTTTTAAGGGGGTACTAATGTAATAACTGCGGTTTTTGAGGATATTTTTGAATTTTTCTCGGATATCCTTTTAACCTCTTTGTCTGTTTTAACGCTTAATCCAATATTTTTTGTTGGAGATTAAATCCTAGAAAATTCTTGGTGATATCCTAAAATCACAAAGAAATGATTTTATGGATCGGTGTGAGTTCTAGGATTTTTCGGTGAAAAAAGAATATTTATTGGATAAGCCGTCTTTTTAATTATGTACCGGAAAGGATTTAAAATACGAAACGGAAGCCTTAAAAATTGAAGGTAGCAAGATAAAATCATGGAAAATTGATTTTATTGGTCTACATATTTTACGGGACGTTTTGTATTTAGTAAGTTTTTCCATCCGAGGAACATAATTTTACCGCTTTAACGCGAGTCCCGTTCCGAGACGGATTTCGTTTTAAAAGTTATCCTTTCATGCCTTACATATTAAGGAACTTGAGAGAGAGAGCGGATTGGGATGCCTAGTCAAAGTCTTTCAAGTCTATCATTCATTTCCAAAACAAACGAAGGAAGGATCCGAGCGAGAGGACGGGGCGACGGACTCGGGAGCTCTTCACGCCGGCCACCTTCTTCCACCTCCATCTCCACCTTCCCCCACCTATTCTTCTTCTTCATCCTTGTGTGTCTACTGCTGGTACAAACCAGAAACAAGAGGACAAGGATGGAACGTTGGCTCGGGAGGAAGAATTCTTTCACCGCCGGTCCTCTTCGCCTTGCCAAAGTGACGCCGTCGGCGACCACTATGCCCTCCGACCACCAACCACCATGGGAGCTATTGTCGGGCAACTCCCAGCCACCCTCGGGCTCGGGGATCGAGCCATGATCGAGCCACACGAGCCATGGGCTCGAGTGAAGGTTCGAACCGCTCGTGAAACGGACGTCTGATCTCGGTTGTTGGCCGAACTACGTAAAAACTATTAAATGGTGCGAGTGCACAGTTTGAAAGTAATGAAAGATTGGTGCATTAGGCAGATTAAAGTACCAAAATGGTTAGTCCATTTGATAACAATTCTTGCTCTTGATTAAGAATGATTCTTAATCAAACTTTGATTAAGTTAAGTTGTTTAGTCGTTGAAGACGATGGTGAATGTTGAGTGGTTAGTATAAGTTTCCACTAATCATTTATACTTCTTAAAGAAACCACAAGTGGTGGTGTTCTCTCTCTTGATTATGCAAGTCTCCTTCTTATTCTCTATAAGATTGCTAACTGTTGGATCATAATCCGAGTCTATTCGGATTTGGATGCCAATATGTTTAGTTACAACTATAAGAACCAAGTTAGTTTCTCCGCTTGCTAGTCTTTCATTAGACTAACCCGTCCATCATCTTTTCTTTTATATGGTCGGTTGGTGTCCATCGTTGGTTTACGACACATCAGGTATTTCTTGGAAGTTGATTCAAGAGGCGAATTCAAATGTTTGAAGCTCTAGAAGTTGAAGAAAGGTTTTCAATGGTTATACTTGAGTGAAGATCATGGTTGAACTACTTCAAAGTGAAGCTGAGTTTCAGAAATAAGAGCTTATGAAAGACTGGATGAAGATTTTGTTTAAGTAGAAGGTTGTGCTATTTATTTAATCTTTTTGGATTAAGGTTTGTATAAGACCAATTGTATTTATTCCGCTGTAATGTTTGTTTTAGTTTGTTCAGTCAGTTTAAAGCCTTGGGTAGCTTCGGTTTAGTCTTAATCGAGGTTACTGGCGGTAATACCTCCAGGGTAGGAAGGGGGTGTTACACTTCCTTCCTCTCCTCCCACCCGCTCTTCCCATTCTATACATGCTATTAGAGGGGCGACAACCCCTTGGTTTGCGGATTTTGCTAACTATGTTATAGGAGGCATTATTCCTGATGGATTGACTTCCCAAGCTAAAAAGAAGTTCCTCCACGACATCAAGCAATACGATTGGAATGATCCTTACCTATTCAAGCAAGGGAGTGATCATATCTTTAGGTGTTGTGTGTCGGACGATGAGATAGAAGGACTAATCCGACACTGTCATACTCTCCCGACGGGCGGCCATGCTAAGGGATTCAAAACCACCGCGAAGATTCTTCCAAGTGGATTCTATTGGCCCACCCTTTTCAAGGACGTTCAAGCATATGTGATGGTGTGTGATGAGTGCCAACGTACGGGAAACATTACATGGAGGAATGAGAACCCACTCACGGGAATCCTAGAGGTCGAGCTCTTCGACGTATGGGGTATTGACTTCATGGGACCCTTCCCCTCTTTGGGTCTCTAAAAGTACATCCTCGTGGAGATCGACTATGTTTCCAAGTGGGTCGAAGCCATAGTCACAAGAACCAATGATGCACGAGTGGTAGCCAAATTCATGAAGACCAACATCTTTCCTCGCTTTGGTGTTCCACGAGCTCTTATTAGTGATGGCGGATCTCACTTCATTGAGCGGAGCTTCGAGGCACTTTTGACAAAGTATGAGGTATCTCACAAGGTGGAAACTCCTTACCATCCCCAAAGTAGCGGTCAAGTGAAGGTTTCCAACTGGCATATCAAGAGCATATTAGAGAACACGGTTTCCCGCTCAAGGAAGGATTGGTCCTCCAAGCTTGATGATGCACTATGTGCGTACCGCACCGCCTACAAAACGCCACTCCGCACCACTCCCTACAATCTAGTGTATGGCAAGTCATGTAACTTGCCTGTCGAGCTTGAACACAAAGCTTTATGGGCTCTCAAGGAGCTCAACATGGACCTCGACGCGGCCGAAGCAAAGTGATTCATGGACTTGCAAGAACTAGAGGAGTTGAGGATAAAGGCGTATGAAAATGCCAAGATCTACAAAGAGAGAACCAAGAAGTGGCTTGACAAGAAGCTTGTCCCGAAGACCTTCAAAGCCAGTGATCAAGTACTCCTTTTCAACTCTAGACTTCGAATCTTCCCCGAAAAGCTACGAACCCGATGGAGTGGACCATTCGTGGTTCATCACATCTACCTACATGGGGCGGTCGACCTAATAGACGAGAATGGAGGGATTTTCAAGGTCAACGAGCATCGATTGAAGAAGTATTATGCAAGAGCCGAACCCAATGAGGAAATCTGAGCCACATGGGCTCTCACATCCTCCGACTAAGCTGAGGTATCCCTCGTCTAGCTAAAGACGTTAAATAAAGCGCTTACGGGAGGCAATCCGCTTTTTACCTTTTTCTTTTTTTCATTTTGGACTTTTTAGCTTAGATTAATTTGTTTTTATTAGTTTAGAGTAGTTAGGAATCTTGTCTTGCATCTCCACTAAAGTTTTGTAGGGATTCGAGGCGTCAAAAGGGAACAAGAGGGCCAGAACACACCACAACGCAAGGGAACAAAGCCTGTTATCCACGATTTGTGTGAATTAAGCATGAGATTTCCCACTACTTACCTATTTTTCATGATTAAGCATGCTTGGTTCTATGTGTGATCTTTGTGTGGCTTTTGTCCTTTATAAGTTTGGAAATTATCTTGGGAGCTAAAATGTTTTGTAGGACAATGGCCTCTTTATCAAGGAGACCCCCCAAGAAGCAAAAGAAGAACAAGAAAAAGGAGGACTATGTGGAGTTTGCTTTTGATGAGCAACGAGACCGGTTCACTGAGATGTGGGAGGGAGAAGTCGATGTGCAAGCATATCAAAGAGACGGCGCCGCCAAGATTGGCTTCCATGTGGCGGTACTTGAGGCCTTATCTTGGATTGAGGCTCAATCCCTCATCTTACATCCCATTGAGGAGCACCACGTGGCCCTCACGTGTGAGTTCATATCCGACTTTAGCATGCGAGTGAGCAACACCGACTTCAACAAGTCCATTGTCGGTTTTCAGGTTGGCAACATGCGCCCTGAGATGGATATCAAGAAGTTCAATGAGCATCTTGGCTTCCGTGCATCGTCTGGGATGTACACACCGGAGGATTTTCCCATCAAGAGATTGTGGCACTACATCATCGGTCGGTCGGATTTCCCCACCGACGCCCTTCAAGGTCGGTACATTGCTAGCCCCGTCTTCAGGGTCATTCTGCGCATCCTTGGCTCCACAATTTGGCCCAAGTATGAGCTCTCGCGCCCCACCAAGAGAGAGCTTGCATGCTTAGCCAACATCCTTTTTGAGACGCCCAAGCAGATGAATCTGGGGTTCGAGTACGCCACAACAGTCCTTAACCACCGCTGCCACTACAACAACATCTACTTTGGTTGGCTCGTGGTTATTCTCGCTAAGTCTTTGAAGATACATTTACATCTACTCCTCCAAGAGAGTCATTCTCATGGATGTGAAGTACTATACCACTTCCAAAGTTGTCTACCAGACCGCCGTCGGCTTTGTCTCTAAGTTCAAGCTCGATGAGGGCACACACGACGTGGTGCTCACCAAGGAGAACCTCGAACACTACTACCGCCCAAATTGGTATGACGCATGGGCTCCTACACCCTACCCCTTGGTGCCCAATTTTCGATCCCCATCAACGACGCCAAAAACTTGATAGGCCAAATCCTACCCCGCAAGTGTACGGGATCGGTTGTAATACCAAGGTGTCGAACTCTGGGACTATGTAGTATTAATTGTAATCAAATTAGTAGACTAAGCCATAAAATAAGAAAAGATTGCATTGTGATTTTAGCTATGAAACTAATTAAAACAAACAAACAACTAAATGTGAGCAAATCAATGAGAGGAAAGCTTCTAAGATTAAGGATCACCACAACAATGCATCGGTACACTATAAAAGATGATTGCACAACCTTAATTTTGACTTCGTTTGAAGGCAATTGTCTAATGTATCCGCTAAATTCTTTCAAATGTTAACAGACGTATCTAGACTCAATTAAACATCCACTTTCGTGGCTTGCAAATTAAAATTTAGACCTTTAAGCACTTAGAATTTAAGATTAAATTGAATAAACATCCTCTTTATCGACTTGCTAACTCGACCTAACCTTAAGATTTCTATGAAAATTGTTATTCCACAAGAGAATTCTAAATACTTTCATAATAGAGAAAACTCAGGTTCAAATCCTAGGGTTCCAACAGGAAAAAGTACCTTTTAGTCTCAATTCCATGTCTGACTACTTAACAAAGGTTTCACCTTTCAGTCTCAAACTTTGGCAAGTTCCCGTTCATATAAATGACTAGGGCATAAAGCATCTAGGATTGAATCAAACAAAGCTTCAAACAACATATTGTGCAATTTAATGAATAAGTCTACCTAGACATCATTGGGTTCACCCTAATCTTAGAATTTGGGGTTTAGCTAGACATGAAAATAGAAGAAATCAATTCAATAACGAGATTAAACATACCGGATTGAAGAAACAAGCAAACTTGATTAATATCCAGCAAATCCAAACTCAAAATCAAAACAAAGTCTTAAAATCTCCACAATCTTTCTAAAACTTGTCTCTCAAGTATTAAAACTAGGTTAAAAAGTCGAACCCCAACTAGATAGCAAAAGAGGGTATTTATACTAAGGAGAAAATAAGAGAGGCAGCCCAAAAACACGTCATAAGAGAGACGCACGACTCATGGCGCGCATCGTGCGTCTCGGCGCACGACCCATAGACGACACACGGGCAGACGCACGATTGATGCCTTGCAGCCGCACGACCGGTGCCTTGGTTTGGAGGAACACACGATCGTGCGTCCATACGCACGACCCTTGTCTTCACACCGCACGATCGTGCGTTCCATGCCAAGATGACGCGCGAGCTTGTGCTAGCACACGGGGGACCCCTTCGCCGCGCACGACCCATGCCATGGCACGCCCGACCGTGCGTTTGCAACGCACGGTTGTTGCCGTTCTCTGAACCGAGGCGCACGATCCGAAGAATTATCGACATCGCCTACACGACCGTGCACCTTAGTGCACGACCTTGGATTTTGATCGTGTGCTTCCTTCCTTTAAGCTCTTGAATCGTCTTTTCCGGTCCCGTTGCCTCCTAGACTGAAGTCTTGATTCCGCCAAATATCCAAACGCGTTCCAATGAGGCTCAAACTCTCCAAAGTACCTGAAAAGCATACAAATACGCGTGTAGACATCTATAGCGGAAACTCAACTAAAAGTACTAGAAAACACAGGTTTAATGCATGAAAACATATAAACTAAAGTCCTAAATGCATGTCCTAATATGCTCTAAAATGCAAGTTATCACTACTCCTCCAAGAGAGTCATTCCCATGGATGTGAAGTACTATACCACTTCCAAAGTTGTCTACCAGACCGCCGCCGGCTTTGTCTCTAAGTTCAAGCTCGATGAGGGAACACACGACGTGGTGCTCACCAAGGAGAACCTCGAACTCTTCTACCGCCCAAATTGGTATGACGCATGGGCTCTTACACCCTATCCCTTGGTGCCCAATGTTCGAACTGATAAGATGATTAGAAGCATGCCCAGTCGGTACCCGAGAGACGAGCCTAACCCGCGTCCAAGAGAACACATTTTTGAATGGAGTGCACCAAGAAACCAGCCCAGGAGGGGCTGAACCGACCCATCAGGGATTGGTAACGACCAGACAAGGGGCGATACTAACCATCATCACGACAGTACCGACCCTATGGACTTCACCATGGGACCGCAGACTGACATGGTACCCTACTACCCCAACCCCTATGGCTTTGATGGGCCCTATGGCGGGTGCGACGGCTCTCACTCTCAAGGGCAAGGTGCACATTACGCCGAGTCGAGCCCTAGTGGCAACCCCGACATCTCTCTTTTAGCTACTAAGATGGACGCCCTCATGCTTCACCAACACCACCTCTATGGGGCGCTTAACCACCACCAACCAGTTCGTCGCCCACCAAAAAGAGCTTCAAGTATTCCGTATTGAGTACTATGAGGACCACAATCAAGATGTAGAGAGGTGGAACACTCAAGTGGAAACAACAATTGGTTGGCGCAGCAACTCTTCAACACTTCATCACCTACTCCTCCTCAAGAGTGACTCTCCTCCTCTTCCAACGCTTCAAGGTGTCCAAGTTAGTTTCTCTTTCATTTCTCTTTACTTTTCTAATCAATGGGGACATTGATGTTTTAAGTATGGGGTGGTTTGGGAAATTACTTGTTTGAGTCATGTGTTTGCTTGTGTTTAGTCTAGCTTTGCTTGAGTCTTTTTCTTTTTGATTTTTGATGGATGAATGCCCTTTTTAGATGTCCTAGGATAGAAATTGCTTGCATCATCATGTAAATCCTATAGCATGCTTTATTAGAATTGCCTAAATCATGATCTCGTTTTTTTGAATTTTGAGCTTATGATGGATATTGAGCATGCATATTTCTAAGTGAAAGCAATCCAACAAATTGAACCTAAGTGAGATATTTTTGGCATATAAGGAATTTTGAGCTCATTCCTTTTTCTTTCATGTGTGATTTGCTCTTCCAAATGCATTTACCACTTGTCAATGACATGGTTATTTTAAACTTGAAACCAATGGAGATGTGTTCATTACTTGTTGAACCAAATGATTTTGAATTTATTTTCATCAGCCTATTATATTCCTCTTCCCTACCTATGCATGATCCCTTTGTTTGTAGCCTCTTGTTTGAGCTTTAAAGCCTATTTCTAGCCCCACAAAATTTCCCTAGCCATGATAAGCTTGACCCTTTGATCCGGGAATTAGGACTTAGAGTGGACTGGTGGAGGTTGTTGTGGATAATTGGGTGAAAATAAAGTGATTGTGAAAGGTAGAGAAGGAGTGTTGTCTTTGGAAAATTAAAGAATGAAGTGTTTTGACTCGAAATTGCACATAGTAGTGAATAAGGCAGCTCGTTACCGACCCATCAGAAGAAAAATGTCGTAAAAAAAGAAGAGTTGTGTAATAAGTGCAAGAGTCCAAAGCCTTCTAAGTAAGAAAGGAAGAAAGACAATGATGATAGGTGAAGAGAGAAGTGCATTGAAAAGTTTAAGTGTTTGGTGACTGTTAGAAGAAAGAGTGTTGGATGAGTGTTGTGTAGTCTAGGAGTCTTGGTTCCCGGATTAGTTAGCACCACAAGACCAAATTATTCCACACCCTTTGAATTACCAAGCCCCATTACAACCCGGCCGAATGAGACTTCTTCGAAGTTTTCATTGAGCCCCCCTAAGTTCATTTGATGATTTGACTTGTTTTGATTTCTTCGGTGGAGAGTTTTTGATATAAGTTCCATTGACTATGAGAGTTTTTGATATAAGTTCCATTGACTATGAGGTTATGTGTTCCATTGACTATGAGGTTATGTGTTTGAGCTTTTTAGTTAGTTTTTGTAGGTCGTTTTCTAGTTAGGTTGAGTCTTTTCTAGATATTGTGTGTTGTTTTGCATATGATTTCGACCCTCTTTCGAGAATGGGATTCGTTTGTGCTTATCTGTTATCTTTGTAGGTGTTTGAAACGTTGAGGAGGGGATATTCCAGATTTTTTTCAGCTTTCTAGGAGGTGGTCTTGGAGTTGTTTTGTAGCGGTGTTGACTAGAGAGGCGAGAGTAGAAGTTTTTGGAGATGTGATGCGTTTCAAGGAGGAAGATTGCAAGATGAAGATGTCTTAGAAGGAGCTTAAGGAAGTCTAAGAAGACCAAGAACGTTTAAAGAAGAAACATTGAAGAAGAGCCAAGCTTTGGGACAAGTTTCGAGAAAAGAAGTGAAGAAGATCAAGTGCTGCCTAGGGTCGTTACCGACCCACTTTGGGTCGATACCAAGCGCCCTCTGAGGCTTGCAGAAAGAAACTTGTGTCCTAAGTTAGGTTTTAATAGATGTTTTATTTATAGGTCTTTTAAAATAGAAATTTGTTTCCTTTTGAGAACATTCCTACTACTATATAAAGGGGCCTTAGGGTGCCTTTTCTGAAGGATGGACGTATATAAAGTCGTTATTTCAAGGATTATCAACTCTTATTCCAAGCTCTTGGACGATTTTGAGAGAGCTTTGGAAGATTGTTTGGAGATTTGTAAGTTTGTTCTTTCGATTGAAGTTTGCTTTGTTTTTTAATCATGTCTTCTCTCTTCTCTTTGATTGTTGATTGCATGATGACTTGCGAGTAGTCTCCTTTTCTAGGGTTGGGGTGAAACCCAACATGGTTATGTATGATAAAAGCTTGAGTCTTTGATCAAAACCTTTCCTTTAATCTATATCCTTTATCCCTCTTGTTTGTTCTTGATTCTTTGATGAAAGTTGAGGCATGTTCATATTCATGATTGAGTTGAAAGGTTAAATTGTGAATTTGGATGATTATTGGGTTGAAGCGAAAGTTAAAAACCTTTAGATAGAAAGTAGGATTGCAAGTTTCTATCTTTATGAAAGTTGAGATATGTGTTTGTTTATTTGTGGCGAAAGTCATTCATGAGATTATTGGTTGGTTGATCTTTGATTCGTGTTTACATGCATAGCTTTGGTGTGGTGGATCCTTTGTCCTAGATCTCTTTTATATTAATTTTTCGGAGTTTTTGTCGTTTCCCAAATAGGTCGTTACCGATCCCCCTAAGGTCGGTACCGTGCGTTCTGTTTTCCCAGCTTTTTCCTGCGTTTGTGTTGCAGGTCATTACCGACCCTGACTAAGGTCGGTACCGAGCCTGTCCTGAGTGTGTTTTCTTTTTGCTTAGTTCTTATTAGGATTGATTGCTAGACTTTGATTCTTCTAAATCCCGTGGACGAACCTGACTTCGCTATACTCTGTGGGGTCTTGATCTATAAATATATTTGCTTGTTAGGATCAAGGTAAAACCCTTTCAACAGTCAATAACTTTAGAGAAGCAAAATGGCATGGCTGAAATGAAGAACAAAACCTTGGGAATTATGGCATGTGTTATGATTTTCGCAAGTAACTTGCATCATTCCTTCTAGGTCGAGGCTATCAGTACTACTTGCTACATCATGAATCGTGAAACTATGCGCTCTTCACTTTTATTCCCAAGTATTATGGTTAAAGCAACAACCAAATGATTTCAGTATGCCTCTTGGGGCCATTCCTATTATGTATGATAACACTAGTGCCATCATTTTTTTCTTTCCCTAAAAATTACATGCATCATTCTAGGACCAAGGATATTAATATAAGACATCATTGCTTATGTGATTGTTGAAAAATATTCCATTAAGATGGATCAATGTAGGACCGAAGATCAAGTGGCCGATATTTTCACCAATGCATTGGATAGAAAACCCTATAAGCATCGTCGGATGTTACTAGACATGATTTTTCTTGAAGTAAACAAGTCGCAGTCCTCTATTCCCTCAGTGATTGGTTAAAGAGGTAAAATCACTCAGGGAACAATGCATTTGTTACCATCTTTCTAATGGCTAGTACTTATTCCTTTATGCTTTAGTCTTTTTATCTACATTGGAAGTTCTGAATTGTAGCATGCTCAAAATTACTATGAACTAGAATGATTTTATCCCAAAGTTTTTCAGCCTAAGATAACCATCTTCATCTATCTTATCCCTTATTACAAGCCAAAATGGTAGTTGGTTATAAGATTGCCCAAGCCTGTCTAGATAAACGTTCCTTATGAACCCCTTTGCTTGTATCCTTTTAAACTGGGAATAATTATCTAGATGTCAAAATGTGTGAAATCCCTCTCATATGTTTCGATATGCTCATTATTTGTCTTTCCCATTTGCTATTCAAACTGGCTTTTTATTCCACTCATAGTAACGAGGAGGGGGAACTATGCTCAAAGGGAAAATGAGACAAAATTTTGATATGAGTATGTAAAAAAACAAAAGCTGAAGAAGAAGCAATGGGTGAATAAGAAAAATCTCCCACATCAAATGTGTCCAAGAGGGTAAAAAAAGGGAAAAAGGAGGAAATTTCAACAAGTTACTTCCATGGTCTAGGAAGATCTATGAGTTTGTTGATGAAGAGAAGTTTGGCTTTCTTTGGTTATGAGCAATATCCCGAGGATGAAGTTCCAAGGCGAGCCAAATGGAACTATGATGAAGAAAACTGCTAAGAAGGTTGGCCAAAGTGTTCATGCCT
The DNA here is from genome assembly GCA_964016875.1 of Fallopia convolvulus. NCBI lineage: Eukaryota > Viridiplantae > Streptophyta > Magnoliopsida > Caryophyllales > Polygonaceae > Fallopia > Fallopia convolvulus. The sequence goes on from OZ024719.1 coordinate 17,329,965, forward strand.
AGATGTTACATGAGGTTTAAAAGATTTCCGGCCTCCTCTTAATTTTAAGTGGAACTCCTCTTGTTACACTACTAGCCACCCCTCTCAAAAAGGTTTCAAAGTCTTTTGGATAATGGTTGTGTAATATGTTTTTAGTCTCTCTTGATGAAGTTGCTCCATGAAACAATATGATGATGTGATAATTTTCTTTTGCATATGAATGCTATTAGTTTTAATTAAGCTTGGTGAATTGCTCTGCATTTTCTTTATTTGATCTAACCTTTTGATGATGCCAAAAGGTGAAATTTAGGAAAAATTCAAAGATGTGTTCTATCCAAGGAAATGCAGATGAAACTTTGGCTAAGGGGAAATATGATGGTACACCTGGTGAGTAGGAACAACATTGGTTTCATTAAGGGGGAACCTGTTAAAATTTGATCTCATTTCTTTATATGTCTTATATATAGGTTTCTATATAAGCATTTTTGCATAAGTTTGTCATCATGAAAAGGGGAAAATTATTGGAACATACACTATTCCATGGTTTCTCTTAGTTTTGATGATGACAAACTTTAAAAGATTAATGTGTTGTTTCACAAGTTTCACAAGAGTGTTACAAGAAAAGAACATATCGTTAGGGTGAAGAAATTTCACAAGGGAACGTTAAAGGGAACGACGTCATGAGGGAACGAAAAATGGAACAACTAACGATCTTGACAACGTCTACGGGAAGCTACGCGACTTTTTGTATTTGGCAAGTTACCATATCTTGAGCAAACAACTTCGATGGTGATTTAACAACTAAGATTGAGTTGTTTGAGAGAATATAAGATGGAATCTTGAAGATTTGTTGAAGTAAAAACATAAGATATCGAGATCTTTCGGTCTGGATATAATTCGAGTGATTGAAGATATGGTTGATTGAGTTTCCGATTTTATGGAGATTCTGAGATGAAAAATATATTATTTTGTGGCAAGGAAATAATAGAGATCAGATTCCACGAGGATCTATAAATAAGCATGTGACTTTTAGGTTAAAAGTGTGGTTTTTGAATGGTTGTAATCAGTGAACAATCGAGAAGTCAAAACTTGAGAATTGTTCGTGTGTTTGTGATTAAGATTCCACGAGGTAAACTTTAATTACCTGGGTTAGTAGTTCATTCATTGTTTTAGGTTTACGATTAGGGTTGTAGAAGTCTAGTTGGCCTTGAACTTCGGTTGGTGGCGAAGTTGGCGAAGTTACCCGGGAACTTGACTTGCGTTGTAACCTTTGAAACTTAATACATACATTAGTGAACTATTGAAATCCACTAAGAAGGAGTATTAGGGGTAGAGGTTTTTCTTTATATGACTTGTTGATCGGATAGAAAGTTTTCCTCTCTAAATACGTTGTTCTTGTTTCTTTTATAGGGTAAGGATTAGGGTTGTCACAAGTAGTGCTTGGACTCGCCTAGAGCATCCACTAGGGATGAGAACTGGTTACTAACGAGGAAAGGACAAACCGTCGCCCGTGAGATTTGATACGTCGACCTCGAGGTACTACCCCAAAGGCCAAATTGAACCAAATGCCAGAAGGCACCTTGTTCTTGTTTATTGTTATTTTTGTAGTTTCCTGTTTGTTTTTAACACATTACGATCTAACACAACCAATTAGATTAATTTTAAAAAAATAGATGATGTGAGATACAATTTTATTTTTCTACTAAAAGAAAATTAAAGTAGAGTTGGTGTTATTCTAAAAGAAATAAATTATTTTTTAAACAAATAATAGTCGACAAAGTAATAAAATATAATCAACGTTTGGATTGTATCAATTTAATGGGCAAGGATAAATTATCACTTTTTTGGTAAAAATTAAATTACAACTTAACACGGATTTTATTTCGCTATGTATAAAATGGAAATGGTCTGTAATATGGGGTAATTAGATATTGAGCTTAGATATTTAGTGGGTGACGTCTTGATAAAAACTGGCGGTAATTACTATTTTAACTTGAAAACATATAGAATTATAATGGACAATTTTAATAGATAAGTGTGATCTGGTGGGATAACTTTTTAGCTATAATATTTAACTAGAGAGTTGGCAACTGGCAAATAACTTGTCTTCTAGTAGTGTTTAATTATGGGTTTTAAGGAAAGAAGTGGTGGGCAAAGCAAAACATAAAGCGAATCCTTTTTTCCTCAATTCCATACTTTAGTAGACAAAACCATAGCACTAGAGTAAAAATTTATTTGACAAATCTAGCTTGGGTGCTCAATTCGATCTCCCATATATGCTATATACCATTTGTTTTGCATCCAAGTAATGCATATCTAACCTATATTCTTTTCAAATCTTACCCACGTTATCCATCCAAAGCACGTGATTAGGATATAATCCAACTATTAACTTCACTTTTTTTAGCATTACTTTATTTGATTATTTACGAGGTTAGTGACATGATAATTCAAAAAATAGAAAAAAATTAAAGAAAAAATTACTCTAAATATCTCAATCTTTCATTCAGTTGCACACTCTACCCCAATCTTTTCGAATTTCACTAAATATCTTATACTTTGGGGATGGATAGTTGTGCACTCTGCCTTTAAAATATCCACATTTTGGATAAATTTATGGATTGACTCCCCACATTTTCATTTTGAGACAAAAATATCCAACTCGTGTACAAATAATTTTTAAAAATTGTAAATATTGTCCTTATAAGGATTAAAATATTAAAAAATAATCATTTTAGATCTTTTCTTGTTCTAAATCAAATTTAGTGGAAATCAATTAAAATAATCATTTTTCTTTATATAAAAATATATTTGGTTAAGGTTAGTAACATTTTGAGTAAAGTCCAAGTAATAACATAGTCTTATAGATTTGCTTTTCTCATTTATTGTGAAAATAATGTCATTATTTTTATTATTTGGCTAATATAAATTCTTCAATTCATAATTAACAACATAAATCTATAGCCATAACTTTGACTTTAAAAGTAGTTCATCTTAATACTTTTTGTCTATTATTATTTTTGAAATAATTGATATAAATTAGTAAGAATTTTCATAAACTTATTTTATAACAGTTTGAAAATTTTGAGTTATTACATAATCATTGAGTCCAAATTTTATTTTTCAAAAAATTAAAAAAAATTATGAATATTTTTAATGCTTATTTAATTAGTTTGTGTCATTGTGTTTCAATAAACATGCCGTAACATAAGTTGTACACTATCTTGTATTCTTGTTGGTTAAGTTGGACATGGTAGAACATAAGTTTTAAAACTTTTATAAAAGGGTTATGATTTTTTTTCTTGTGCCTAAATTTATTTCGAAAATAATAAAGAAAAACATATTAAAATGAGCTACTTTGTAAAGTAAAAATTATGGATTAATTATTTATGTGGTTAATTATAAAGGCGAGAAGCTATAACATAAGTTTTATAAAAAGGTTATGAAATCTTTTTTACTTGTGTCGACTTATTTTTAAAAATAATAATGAAAAGAGTATTAAGATGAACTACTTTGTAAAAATAAAAGTTATGGTCGAATAATTTATTTTATTATTATAAAGGTGATATTTATATTAGCAAAGAATAAAAAAATCATATTATTTTTTATAAATGAGAAATTTAAATCTATAAGGGTATGTTATAAATGAAAAAATGTATTTGTACATGGACTGGACATTTTTTTTTACAAAACGAAAAAGAGAGGGGATAATTCATAATTTTATTCAAAGTGTGGACAATTCAAGGGTAGAGCACTCAACTATCCCCAAAGTATAGGATATTTTGTGAAATTTAGAAAGGTCGGGATAGAGTGCGCAACCGAATGAAAGGTTGAGATATTTGGAACAATTTTTCCATTTTGAGAAAATTGCGGAAAATAAGCCTACATTTGAGACCGGTTGTGTGAAATACCATGAATATATTAATTTCAAAGTTGCTGCAAATAGCGTAAATATCATTGTAGATTATTTCGATTGTGGGAAATAGCAATCAATAACCCAAATATCATTGTAGATGATTTTTATTTTGTTGCTAAACATTTAACTAATATCGTATTTGACGTTGATACTACTATGATTATCTTGAAAAATAATAATTAACGATGTCACATGACCGGCAACAAGAAAAAAATTCATATTTAACGATGCTTAGGCCAATGATCGCAACATACCCCATAACTAGGGTTATTTGTTGCAATTTTAAAAGTTTAGGATTTTTTTGGCAATCATCCCCAAAAGTGGGATTACTTACTGCAATTTTCTCTCATAATTTCAACTTCTCACATGAATGTAGGTTTGGCTTTCCCGAATGTTGCTTAATTAATTTGTATCAAAAGTCAAACAAATTGCAAGTAATCTTTTTTGTCATCAAGTTTACATACATAAACCCATGTCTTTCGATCCTAGCTAGGTTTAAAGCCTAACTACAGAGTTTTAACATAACACTATATATACAATCCCCACTTGCATTTTTTATTTTTGTGGGCAAAAAGAATAGGAGTTAATTAAAAAGGAGTTGCATATATCTCTTGTGTCTAGTGTGAAGTAGTGGACATTCATTTCATTTCTAATAAGAGCATATTTATGCACAAGGAAAGCGATGGCCAACGACTCCCTCAATTTGTCGCTGACCTCCCATTTGTCACTAACCCAAATTGCCACCTATTATCGACAATTTATGCATCTTCTTTAATCTATTATGTTTTTTAATCCTGTTTTCCTTTTTATTGTCTACTTAATGGACTAGCCTTTTCAGGCCACTTATTGTCAAAATTCTTACTTAAATTATACGAGTATGATACTATCTTCTCACCTCATCATACAATGAACTCTACTTACGTCACCTTATATATATACTTTCTTAGCAAATAAGAATTCATCCTTTTTCGATGCACTAAAACTCACTATTTTCTCTACTATAATTAGAAATGCACATTTAAATTAAATACATGTGACTGGATCACCAGAAGCTTTGCTAGCTACGATGCCAAAAGAGCTATTTTTGACATTATCTTATCATCTATTTCATCGGATTGAATACATGATCTATATATAGGTAAATTAGGTACATATGATTACATGAAGATAAGATGAAGATGGTCAGCCGAAGGAAGATGTTTCTATAGGTACAAAGTAATTAAGAATTGACTTATTTGCATTTTTATATGTTTATAGAATGGTTATGCTTAGCCCTTGGGTATTATATACACATTTTATATAAATATATTACAAGTTAATTGGAAGGTAGTTTATGCAAAATACATTAAAACTTACGGTGTAAAGTATTTGATTTTTTTTCGCAAAGTGCAATATTAAATCTCCACCAGTTGATCCAACATGACATACTTGGAGGTTTACTGGTTTAGAATTATAGAGTTTGGTTCAAATAAAATAAACTATTATCCTCAAGTGAATGTACTTTTTCTAGTTCGTCTTCGTAGTGCACTTTTTCTAGTTCAGATTGCACTTTTTCGCATTTGCATTTTTCGTAATTTTTGTAGTGCGCTTTTTCGGATTGCACTTTTCGTATTTTGCAATGCATTTAAATGCATTCGTTTTACGTTTCAGGATAAGAATTTGTTTCATTTGAACCAAACTCTAATTAATATTATGGTGGAATATGTTTTATTTTTAATTATGCATAAAAATTAATTGTAGAAGATTAAAAAACCTATAATTGATGGAACCTTGAGACTGAAATTATTTCATTTTTGTCAGTAATCGTACTGTAAGAAAACAAATGAGAAAGTATCATTCAAGAAGAAGATATCGACCACCACAATAACACTCAATAAATAATGAAGAAGAAGATGATACGAGAAGACCAGAATCCTCTTATACGTTTACCGCTACTATTGTTGCATTTGGTGATGGTGGTTGGAGATAGTTTAGTAGAGTAATAAAGCCATAATCCGAAGGGAAAATATCACATAAAAATACACGCTTATATGCGAAATAATAATGAATCTCCTTCGTCCCCTAAAACATCAATACTCTAGATTAGACTTTCATTAAAAAGAGAAAATTGGAACGGGCGTATTTTTTTTTTTTACCGATTATACATTTGCATATAACTATTTTTTTTAATCATGTTTGGGGACGAATGCATTATGTGCATGAGTTCACTTTGGACGTACATCAATTCAAGCCTAAAATGAGCATAAATTTTTTAATGCACACTGTGCATAAATTCGAACTTTTTATATTTTTTATGGTTTAACTTTAGTATATGCATGAATGTCGATGTGCTTAAAGTTTCACCTATAGTTAGCTAGTTTTGATGCACATACATAATAAGATACACTTTTTCGTTTATTTTGATGCACATAAAATTAGTTTTGTTGAAAGCCGAAAATAACAAATGCTAGAAACGAGGATGTAAATTGATCTTATTAGACGATTAACGGAATTTCACTCTTGATTACATGAGCTTTCAACGCGCCCCTCGACTCTCTTTTGTCACTCGACTTGACTACAAATTATGCACTATGGAATTCTCCTATAGAAAAGTGATTTGGAGCCTGTTTAGAACTCCCTCTCATGAATAGTGCGGTTTTTTAGAGTGTTTCAACACATCGAGCCTCTTTAAATGAGGGATTGCCTCAAACTAGAGATGGTATTTGACCATTGCTTCATTTACCGTCTTTTACTATTTATAGGCATCAAGATGGTCGTATTATTGAGAAGTTTCAATGTGGAATAGCTAGCAACTGACGTGTTGGGCGTGGATAGGTATTTGTTTGGTGGACGCGTTTTTCCACATAGGTTAGTTAATAAGATGAGTGATTTGTGTTTTCTCCATTGGTTAATGCTTATGTGCTTTGTATTGTGCATGAGTGGCTTCAATTGATGCATCATATGTCAAATTCATTAGAGGATGTCTTTGATGAAGCTTCATGGCTCAAGCATCTTGGTTAGCTAGGCACTGAAAAAGACAACATTTTATCCATTTAATGTGCGTATTGCATTGGAACTTTGTACTTGCCTTAGTGTACCGTGTGTTTGTGCCTAAGACTCGCACTTGACTTAAGATTAGTACGTGTGTGTTATTTGTTAATCTAGGTGGGAATATAGTATATATCATGGGGGCACGACTTCATCGTAAATTCGTTACCTTATCGTACTTAAACGCGTCGTATGTGCTTCATAGTAGATTCTGAAGGCTTTCCTCAATTTTCTTGATTATCCCCTATCCTTGGTCATTCGACTTGTCTCTTAGCGTGTGGTTTATTTGCGCACCATCAAGTTTTAATGTATATGCATATATCTATGCACATACAATTAGTTTTAATGCATGTACAACTAGTTTTGATGCACATACATAAATAAGATATACTTTTAATTTAAGTTATTTTGATGCACATATAGTTAATTTTCATTCACATATATGAATAAGATAAACGTTTTAATGATTTTTTGCACATACATAAATAAGATACACTTTCATTTATTTTGATGCACATACATTTAATTTTGATTCACATAAATATAACTAAGCATATAGTTTTGATACATTTATAGTTAGTTTTTATGCACATCCTATGCATATTCAATATGCCCCACTTTTTCAAAAATATGCAAATAATTCGCTAAAATTTTGTTGGTTCTATTTTTTCATTTTTAAAAAAATTACATGCTCCTTGATTTATCTTCATCCAATACCTAAGATATATTTTTATCTCACTTATATGTTGATCTTTCCAAGGGAATCAATCCCTATTTTAAATCCTACATTTTTATGGAAGAGAATGTCAACTTTTGCTTTGTTTGTTTTAATTTGTCAAATTCATTTAACATTCTAGAAAGAACAAAAGAGGAAAAGATAAAACTTTGAAAGAGAGAGATTTATTTCAATTTCGAGGTAAAAACTAGGTTACAAAAAGAGGCGGATAAGGTGTCTTTATATGATTCTGTTTTATTATGGGTTTTCACCTAGGGAATAACTTTTACCCCTTTACAATTTAATCGTTACTAGCCTCAACATGACCCCCCTCCCCCCCCCCCCCCCCCGGCCACACAAGCTGCAAGATGTTGAGGGACGAAACATGCCTAGTTTGGAGTACACATATGATTGTGGAGCGAAAGGAATAATCTTTAATTTGTAATGACATTAACTAGCTGGGATGCACTTGGGGTATAGAAAATACCAATGGAGTCTTCAATGACTTTGTCTCGAGTGAAATGCACATCAATTTCGATGTGTTGTGTTTTTTTATGGAGAACGGGATTTTTGGCAATTTGAATAGCTTCATTGTTGCCACATTATAAGTGAATTGGTTTGTGAAGATCAACATTTCACTTTTGGTGTAAGGGGACAAGCCATGTGATTTCATAAGCAACTTGAGCTAGTTCCTGATATTCGACTTCTATTGAGCTTTTGAAACAACGCTCTATTTCTTCGATTTCCAACCAATGGATGAGCCACCAAGTAAAAGAACAAAGCTAGTGATTGATCGATCTTCTACTTAAGGGACATGAAACTCAATTAGAATTCTTATATGCTATCAATACAAGTGAGTCATGTCCATTGAGAATTATGACATCTCTCATGGTATTAGAAAGATATATTAAGCAATGAATGACAAGCTCCATGTGAGAATTTCTAGGTTGCTACATCAATTGACTCATTTTTTGAACTGAGAAACTGATATCAAGTCTAGTGTGGGTGACAAAATTGAGTTTCCGAACTATAGACTTTTATAAAGTTTAGCATCGGGTAAAAGTTTAGAATTGCTAAGCAAGAGTTCAATTTTTAAAGGTAAGGGAGAACAAACAAGAGAGGGTATTGTGAAAGGTAAATTAGAGAGGAGATCACTGGAGAACTTGTGTTAAGTGAGTGCAACTCTAGGAGGAAGATAAGTGATCTCAATACCTAAAAAATAGTGGAGAATGCCCAAGTCTTAGAAAACTTTTGAGTGACTCAATTTCTGTTGGATTAGAGCATATGACACTATTACAAAAAGAACCTCACATGACGCTTTTTTTACCTAGTACATGATGCTTTTTTTGGCGCATTAAGTAGGACTTCTGTAAAGTTTGCGGATGGGCTTTTTAAAAAATGTCATAAAAAAGTTTATAGATGGCGCTTTTTTTAAAAAAAAGCGCATTTAATATTATTTTTTTATATATATTTGAGACAGGCATTGCGCTTTTTTTTAAAAAAAACGCCATAAGTGTTTACTTATTTATGGCACTTTTTTGAAAAAGCGCCATAAATGTCAATTTTATTTTTGACGCTATATTGTTAAAAAGCGCCATAACTTTTTCTTTTTTAAAAAAAAATAATTTCTGATTTTACTCTCCTTCAGCCTAGTAAATTTACAATAATAAAATTCCATCAAATAAACTCGAACAATTGCATTAATATAAAATACAATTCCACAAATATAAATACAAATCATCAATACATAATTCAATCAATTTTTCATGTATCTTTTCCTAGCCTATCCACGCACAAAAACTCATCAAACTACCAAGTAACAATAAACTTAAATCTTTGCGTATAACCTGTGCTAGCTAGCAGAAGGAATCAATACTATCATGACCAGAATATCATCATCATATATAGGTAAATTTGTTACATTATCAAATTTTTCTAAATCATTCTATTCATCTAATCTAATTAATATTTAAAAACAATAAATTTAATTATTAAAATTATAATAGTGAAATATGAATTACTTCTGAAATAAATACCGCATGAATGTCGACGGCGGGAATATTCGTGGAGTTGAATGACAATTGGGTTATGGGCCATAAATATCCTCCGCCCAAAAGAGGTTCCAACCTCTCCTCTTCCTCCTCTTCCTCCGTGGCCACCCACCGCTACGGTCGACGTCACTGCCTTCGCCTCTCAAATCTCGCTCGATATCACCATCTTCATCTCCTAAATTGCGCTCGCCACCACCTCCACCGCCGCTAGGACAATCAGTAGTGACCGCCGCCCTTCCTCAACCGCCCAATCTGCGCTCAAACCACCGCCATTGTGCTCGGAATTTGGTGGCAACCCGAATTCATCATCAATTTGGGCAAAAACACTGTAATTGGTGAGATTTATAAAGAAATTGTAATAGGTGAAATATCCCGAAGTGAGGAGCGAAATCGCGCACGGAGGAGGAAGAAGGAAGGAGAGCGACCTTTAAACCTAGATGTTGCATCTGCTTTTTTGCCATTGTTAATATAGGCACACCTAATTGTACTTCTTATTTATGTGCACCAATTAGTGTCCATTTGATAATGTCCATTTAACCGAATCGTGCAAAAATAGGGATTGTTAACATATATATTATTGTATATATGTATATTGGGCCTAACTTGGGCTTCATCCTTGTAATTGTACTAATTAATGAAGAGAATGGAACCCTAAGGGGAATTATACAATCTAGCATGGTATCACGAGCCTAACCATAACCCTAGACCCCCCTGTGCCGCTGCACCCCCCCCCCCCCCTTGTTCGGCCGCACTTACCGTCGTGCACCCTCCTCTTCTCGATCCTACCGTTTGTTCCTTGAGAACCTCTGTTGCCCACCTTCTTTCTGCTCCCCTCGGTTCATTAAACCCTAATCAAATTGCCTCTTCATCATGTCGGACGACGAATCGTCGAAAACTCCAACAAATCAAGATCCGAAAACTCCGGTCGTGCTCGACGCAAACACCACGCCGGAAGTGACGATGCTAACTTCTGATGTGCCCGCCTCGGGATCCTCAAACAACAAACCGCCGTTTCATTCTGCCTTAGCGGTTTCCAACATCAAAAATCTCATTCCGCTGGTGCTTGATGCTTCTAATACGAAGTATAATTCATGGGTTGCACTCTTTCATGTCGCTGCTCGTGCGCATTGGGTGCTTGATCACATCGATCCATCCGTCCCACGCCCTTCTGATGTAGATGATGCCCTAAGGGATCAATTAGATGCCATAATTCTTCAATGGATCTATGCCACTATCTCCTCTAACCTGCTGCTTACTATTCTCATGCCGGAAGCGACTACTATGTCTGCCTGGAATCGTTTGCAAGACATTTTTCAAGACAATAAGGCCTCTCGGGCGGTTTACTTGCAAAACTAGTTCTCGCGATGCCGTCTTGAATCGTTTCCATCGATTTCGGCGTATTGTCAACACATGAAAGATCTTATAGATCAAATGGCCAATGTGGACTTCCCGGTCTTTCAGAAGCAAATGGTCATCCAACTGATTTCTGGCCTCTCTGCTAAATATGATACGATTGCAAGCTTAATTCAACAACGGATTCCGTTTCCCGATTTTGCTCCAGCTCGATCGATGATTTTGCTTGAAGAAACCCGTCAGGAGAAGCGCGATGCGCTAAAGGCTGAGGTTAAAGCCCTCAACACCACAACCACTCCGACCCTCCCCACCCGCTGATCAGCCACCCCAGCAATCTGCGCCTTTCGACAACAACGGGCTCGGCAACAACAACCGTGGGCGCGGTCGCAAGCGTGGCAGGGGCCGCGAGCAAGGCCGAGGAAATTCTGGCGTCCAATTTCAGTGCACTCCTTATGGATGGGTCCCGATTAATCATAACCAACAAACTTGGCCTTCCACGGTTTGGAATCAACCACCATGTCCGTATCCATTGCTTGCAACACAAGGCTTACTTGGCCCGACCCTTCGATCTCCTATGCAGCAAGCTCACACGGTGTACACGGATCCCGACCATGGCTATCAGCAAATGAGATATTTGAATCAAGCTTTCAACACTATGACACTGTATCCGCCGGACAACAATTGGAACATGGACACCGGGGCGTCTTCCAACATGACACACAACCAAGGTAATCTCTCGTGTTTTACTTCTAATAGTAATTCTCATTCGATAATAGTCGAAAATGGCAAGCATATTCCATGTTTGGGTCACGGATCCACCACTCTGCCAACCAAAACAAAACCCCTCAATCTTAAAAATGTCCTAGTTGCCCCAAACCTTATTAAAAACCTTATTTCTGTTCGGCAGTTCACTTCTGATAACAATGTTTCCGTTGAATTTGACCTGTTTGGTTTTTCTGTAAATGATCTTCACACGGGAACTCCTTGAATGAGATGAACTAGCTCCGGCGAGCTTTACCCGGTCACGTGTCAGCCTGCGTCTTCACATCAGTCGTCCAACCCTTCCGTTTTCTCTGTCATGTCTGCCCCAGTTTGGCATTCTCGTTACGGTCATCCTGGCGCTCCTATTTTTCTTTGCTTAAGATTTCTGTTTTATGTAGGTGTAATAAAAAGTATGATTCCTCTACTTGTCAAGCTTGTTAATTAGGGAAGCATATCAAACTGCCTTTCTTTCAGTCTAAAACTGTGTTTGTTGCACCGTTTCATATTATTCATAGTGATCTTTGGACCTCTCCTATTACTCGTTTGGCTGGTCATAAATATTATTTGGTGTTTTTGGATGATTATTCTCATTTTCTTTGGACCTTTCCGCTTAAATACAAGTCACAAGTGTTTGATCATTTCGTTCGCTTTCATAAATTCGTCCAAACACAATTCAACTTCCAAATAAAATCCTTTCAATGCGATATGGGAAAAGAATTTTATAACCATGAAAATGGAAGCCTTCTTTTGTGATTGTACGAATACTTCGCTTCACTTGCCCATACACTTCTTTTCAACATGGAAAAGTCGAGTGTAGTATTCGTACAATCACAAATATGGACCGAAGCCTTCTTTTTCATGCGTCTTTACCACCAATCTTTTGGGCCTATGCGGCATCCACCGTCGATAATCTTCTTAACATTCTACCCTCTCCTCTCCTTCAAAATCGGTCTCCCACACAACTTCTATACAATTGCACACCTACTTATGATCACTTAAGGGTTTTCGGGTGTCTTTGTTTCCCTAACTTGACCGCTCAAATCACTCATAAGCTTCAGCCTCGTTTCACACCTTGTGTCTTTTTGGGATATCCGGACAATCACAGGGGTTACATATGTTATGACCTCCAAACTCACAAAATCATCTTGTCTAGACGTGTCACTTTCAGTGAGTCGTGTTTCCCCTTTCGTACTACTACATCGGATCCCAGTCCCAATTTTGAGTCCATTTCACCTCTCTTTTTATTTTCGCCTCATACCCCGCCGGATGCGTCAGTGCAGTCTCGTTCGCCTCAAAACCGCGCTTCACAGGACCATGTTTTTGCGGGCAAAGCGCATGATGGGAGCCCATTGCGCGACCGTGCTTCCCCAACCCCAAACCGCGCTTCGCAGGATCGCAATTTTGCGGGCGAAGCGAGGGACGGGAGCACAATGCGCGATCGCGCTTCTCCAACCCCAAACCGCGCTCCGCAAGATCACGATTCTGCGGGCGATGCGCGGGATGGGAGCCAATTGCGCGACCGCGCCTCCACAACCCCAAACCGCGCCCCAGACCCATCGCTCTCCCCAGCGCACACTGCGCCCCAAAATCTTTCCCCGGAATCCTTGACCCAATCCCCTCCTCCTAATACACATTCTATGACTACTCGGGGCAAAGCATGAATTTTCAAACCCCAGGCTATTTTTTACCTTAATTCCACCACATCTCATTCCAATCTGTCTCCTTCACCTACATCACACAAATCCGCCCTCCTTGACCCAAATTGGTGTGCCACCATGAAAGACGAATATCGAGCTCTTATTAGTAATGGAACTTGGGACTTGGTACCTCGTCCACCCAAGGCAAATGTGGTTCGATGCATGTGGCTCTTTCGGCATAAGTTTCGTTCTGACGGTTCGTTAGAGCGGTACAAGGCTCGCCTCGTTGCCAATGGTCGTTTACAAGAAATCGGAATTGATTGTGATGAGACTTTTAGCCCGGTTGTCAAGCCGACTACTATTCGCACTGTTTTACATCTTGTTGTTTCCCGTTCTTGGCCAATTCATCAATTAGATGTCAAGAATGCTTTTCTCCATGGTCATCTTAGAGAGACAGATTACATGTTTCAGCCCCCGGGTTTTGTTGACTCTACGTATCCCAAGCATGTATGTCGACTACGAAAATCGTTTTATGGTCTCAAATATGCTCCCCGGACCTGGTACCAGCGGTTTGTAGCGTATCTATACACACTCGGGTTTGTCGGCAATAAGAGTGATTCCTCGTTATTTATATTGTGTCAGGGTCATAATACAACTTATTTGCTTCTCTATGTCGACGACATTATTCTTACAGTGTCCTCTGATTCTCTTCGTCAGCACATCATCCGTTTGCTCAGTCGGGAATTTGCCATGACTGACTTAGGGCCTCTGTCTTATTTTCTCAGCATTTCAGCACGCAAATAAGATTCTGGTTTGTTTTTATGTCAGGGCAAACATGCTCGTGAGATTGTTGAACGAGCATTCATGTCTTCGTGTAGGCCTTCGGTTACTCTTGTAGAGCCCGACACTAAGCTCAGTGCCAATGCCGGTCCTCCTGTTCGTGATCCTACAATTTACAGAAGTCTTGTTGGTGCACTTCAGTATTTAACTTTCACATGTCCTGACATATCTTATGCAGTTCAGCAGGTTTGTTTGTTTATGCATGATCCTAGAGAGAGCCATTTTCATGCTCTTAAGCGTATAATTCGTTATATACATGACACTCTTGATTATGGGATTACTATTATACCGTCTGCTTCACCACAATTAATTGCATATACTGATGCTGATTGGGCCAGGTGCCCTGATACTCGTCGATCTACATCGGGTTATTGTGTCTTTCTGAACAACACTCTCATCTCCTGGTCCTCCAATCGTTAGGGTGTGATATCCAGATCTAGTGTAGAGGCTGAGTACAGAGGCGTTGCTAATGTTGTTGCTGAATGTTCATGTCTTCGTAATCTTCTTTTCAAACTACACTGTCCTCTCTCTCGGGCTACACTTGTGTATCCAGATAATGTGTCGGCTACTTATCTTGCTCATAATCTCGTTCAACACCAGCGTACCAAACATGTTGAGTTGGACATTCACTTTGTTCGAGATAAAGTCGTTGATACGCTGGTTTTAGTAAAATGTAATTCTGTATTTTTATTAGGATTTTTGAGTGTTTTAGGCTAGATTAGGGTGTTTATTTGTAATATAAGAAATCCTACAGATGAAGCTTTTGAAGACAGAGATCCTAAATTTGAGCTGAAGACCCCCTTTATAGCGGTTGCAAGGAAATACAAATTGAAGACTTTACAGAGTCAAGACCCGCGCACTCGGTGTTGGACCCAAGGCGCGGTGGAGAGAAGAATCTGAGGGCTGAGAAGCGGTTGGATCCGCGCTCAAGGATGCGAACTGCGCTCGTGGTTTGTTGAGGTTCCACGGCCGAGGAGGGTTGATTGATCCGCGCTCGCGGTTTGAAACCGCGCTCGCGGGTGGCCTTGTTTCCGAGGCGCCGACTTCGTTATTTTCTATCCTTTTATATTATTTATATCTTTTAGGTTTCGGATACTATTTCTTCTATTTAAGTTTAGTTTCGTGTTTCAGTGACACAATGTCAGAATTTAGAGCACACTTTTATATTTTAGGTTTTATTTCAGTTTTATTATGGAGAACTAATTTCTCTTGGAGTTTGTGAGATTCTGGTAACTTTTCTATCCCTTGGTTAATATCAAAACTCTTGGTTTTATTTATATGATCTATGTTTGATTTGATAAGCCTGATCAACTTGTTTGATTGACTTAGATCTACTGTTTGGATTAGTCTGATTGTTGTCTGTGCAATCTTATTTATACTTGAAACAACTCTTTTCTAGGACTGTGGACTAGAATTGAGAAAGAGTGTTTGATTGTTAATTTATGCATGAGACTTGTATCTTGATTGCATGATTTGATATCCTTATATCCTTAATACTTTGCATATTTGAATTAAGCGTTCTTGTTCATATCATAATTCCGCTTGGACCATGGACAAGTGGGAATCTTTTATAAGATTTGGAATTAACTTGGAAATTAATAGAAAAGTGGATGAATTGATGATCGAATGATTAAAAAGGTGGAATTGATTGAATAAACTCTGCTTTCATTCAATTGATTTAATCCCCAATATTATTTGCTTG
Source organism: Fallopia convolvulus (assembly GCA_964016875.1). Classification (NCBI taxonomy): domain Eukaryota; kingdom Viridiplantae; phylum Streptophyta; class Magnoliopsida; order Caryophyllales; family Polygonaceae; genus Fallopia; species Fallopia convolvulus. The sequence goes on from OZ024719.1 coordinate 17,345,947, forward strand.
TTTGCTTGTTTGTTTAAATTCTCAAAAAAACCCTGTCTTGTTATTTGATGATTGTTCAGAATCCCGATTCTCTTAGGTACGATCCCTTACTTGCATGCTATATTAGTTTGTAGTTTAGGGTAATTTATTTTTGATCTTGGCAACAACGACTATAGCCGAGTCAGTCGCCATTGGACATGTTCGAGTTCTCCATATTCTGTCATCATATATCAATATGCTGACATTTTTACTAAGGGTTTGCCACGTTCATTATTTCTTGATTTCAGAGACAGTCTCACTGTTAGGTCCTCTCCCGTTTCGACTGAGGGGGTGTGTTAACACACACACATATATATATATAGTATTAAGTTCTGGTAGAAAGGTCTTTAGGGTAGAAAGTGAGTGTTATTTTAGGCCATTGGATTGTAAAATTTCAACGCTTCAGATTTAATTAAAATAGGTGCAAAATTTTATTTAAATTGCATTGCACTGGATTATTCCACAAAAGCGAGATTTATGGGCAAGTTAAATATTACGATCTTATTCTCTCCATAATTAATATATGTGAAAATGGAAGAAACGAAACAAATAAGGGAGGTTCGGGAGGAGGATCTGCAAAATAGCCGGACAATCTTGGGTAATCGTCTGCATTCAGGCTCCGAATGATTCAGAAAGGGAGGAGCTCTACTGGTTCACCGGCATAGATCTCTAGATCCGACTACCGAGAGAAGAGAACATGTCACCAACTGGGTAATTCTTGTTGATTTCCGATCCCTCTCATTTCCAATTCATCTGATTTTGCCAATTTACGAAAAATGATCAAGATTAGTTATGATAATTGCCTTGTACCGTTGCGTCCGTTAGTACTATAAACTGGGATGTGCTTTATCTAACATTATTAATGCCGAGATTGTTGGAGTGGATCGATATGCAAATTCATGTGTGAGTGGATCTCCATTCGTCCAAATACCCCCAATAACAAATTCATGTCTACATTTTTTTTATAGATTTAAGTGTATTATTTAGATATTGTTAGGGTTTACTTTAGGCAATGAAATCGCTTTTATCTTCACTAATTAATTAAGATGTCGCGATTATGTGTATGTATGTGATTGATTATGTGTATATATGTATGGATCTGCGAAAGGATAACATAACACTGTTGAAAACAATATGTTAATTGGAAGGGGACAAATTTTAAGGAAGAACGTCCAAAATTAATGACGAAATCGGAATTTATATGCTATATTCTCTGAGATTAATTCTGGTATTCATTATATTGTCCATTGATATTCGTCTTTTAAACTGTTTTATACTATGGTATTCACATATGAGTTTTTAATTGTATCGTATTATTCAATTATGATATTCATTGGGATTAATTATAATATTATTATTATGTTCATTGATATTCATTTTTAAAAAATGGTTTATAATATGCTAATCACTACTCCCTCCGTATAGCTCTAGTTGTCTTTCTAGCCTTAGTTTCTTGTATAATTCTACTTGTCTTTTAAAGTATTTTGTCCAATTTTTTCCTTTTTTGCCCTCAGACTTCAAATACCCAAAACGTGTAATAAATCTCTTATTGTGTTTGATGGAAGAAAAAAAATCACGCTCATATTGCCTCATTCATTACTCCTCCTATTCCCTATGTTCAAGAACAAGGCTTTTTTCCTTTATCAATAATTTTCTCTGAGATTGAAATGGAAGACTTGCACCAGTTCCATGTTCAACTTCCTAATCCCCTGTTTAAGCGCAAATTCCTTCCACATTGGTATGTCATAGTTTTTTTTTCTTTTGAATCAGTCTGTATTACTTTATATATGCAAGTTGGATTGAAGTTAGGTCGACTTGTGTTGGCAAATTTAGATAAATGTATGGGATATACCAATGTGCTGAATTCATTTCCAATTATAAAGTGATGTGCAAAAGAAGAATTCAGCCCATATAGCCAGAGAATTCAGCTCAAAGAAATTCCATCTCTCGGGACCATTAATACAGTAAGCATATCAAAGCAGAATTCAGCTCAAAGGATAATTCAGTTCATAGCCAAAGAATTCAGCCAATAAAACAAACTCTCTTGAGCAACTCCACGTAGAAATTAACAAAAGAAATGCCAAGTAGTAAAAAAGATTGACATGAAATCAGCACTTGATTTTAACAATACATATCTTCACTGATCACTACAATACATATCATAGATTGAAAATTTATCCTATTCATGCCTTGCTCTTAATGTATTCTTCACATCTTCAACCAAGGCAGAGGGACAGTCATATACTATAGGAAGACAACCTCTTCTTTCTAAACCAAGCTTACATGCATGAGGAATCTTATAATTAATCGACCCTCCAACTTCCATAGTTCTTCTCATGCATAGCTGTAAACTCAAAAAGACACGATTGAGATCTTTTGTTGGATACTCATCGTATGCCCTCAGAACAGCCCCAAGGAGTTCATCAATTGTTCTAACATGTTGTTTGTCTATCTACATTCCACCATTATATGGAAACTGATGGAGTAAATGAAGTCTTTGGAAAATGGGGTGGGTATCGGCTGTAATTAACGTTGGAAGAAGGTGGAGAAATAATTAGATTAGTGTAGATTAAATAAGGGTAATTTGGTAAAGTTAAGCCTCGTCTTAATATGTGTGTAAATTGGTAGAAAGACAAGTAGAGTTATACGGAGGGAGTATTAATTTTTTGATTTTACTTGATATGCAATGATGATATTCATTTAGATTAATGTTGGTATTCATTAAAGTGTGCATTGATATTCATCTTTAATTTGTAAATTGGTTAATTATATGTTATTCACTTTGAATTTCTATGTTATATATTTTATTTATTTTGTGAATAACTATCAAAAAGTCGTTGATATTCATTATCTTTAACATTGATATTCTTTTTTGTCAAAGTTCATATTCTTTGTTTTTCACCTTTTAAACAACTCATGCAAAGAAGATTGTTGAAGAAGCCTTTGTACTTGTATGAAGATGAAGATCAAGGTCAATGACCTACAATATTAAGTGGAGTATAAAGATTTGGAAGATGAAGATTAAGAAGATGAAGATCGAGAGATGAAGATAGGGTGGTGATATTCATGAAATTAATTACTGGTGACATTTATCCATTTTATGTAATTGGGTTGTGACAAGCTCATAGTATTCATGTAATTGTATGATGATATTCATCTTCATTTTAATATATATTCAATAAAAATGGATGCATTCATTTTAAAAATTATAATGAGATTGTGCAATTATTTATGTTAATCCTATTCGTCGTAACACAAGTACATATTCATTGTTTATCATGATGGTATTCACCGTAACACAAGTACATATTCATTGTTTATCACGATGATATTCACTCGGCAGACTACAATCAGTGGCGGACCCAGGGGGGCTTGTGGGGGCGGTCGCTCCCCCTTAAGTTCGTATAAAAGTAAGGAAAGGAGTATAATTTAGATAAAAAGGAATAGCCCAGTGGTAAAGCCCCCCCTTGAATTTTTTTGTAGATCAGTGTTCGATCCTTCTGACCAACAACATGACTCTTTATTTTCTCTTTTTGGGCCTGAAAAATCATCATCTCTATTGGGCTTATTATACAAAATCAGTGTTAGCCCATTCTCTCTCATTTTAATCTCTTTTTTTTTACTTTTTATTTTTTGATCCAATTTGATCTCTTTTTTATACTAACGTGAAGACAAGTCCAGTACATTACTCCTCTCAAAAAAAAAAAGTTACCAGTATATTGCTATTGCTAATTTTATTACTTTTTATTTAGTTTATCAAAAAGAACATAAATACACTTGTTTTATTATATTTTCTATTATATAAAAATGATCAAAATGGCGCATCAAAAATGATAAATTTATATGTTAGTTAGTAATAAGTAATACATTAATAATATTACTTTGTGTGCGTAAAAATGTAATGCATCAAAAAATAATTTACTTAAAATATGGATCAATTTTGAAAATTAAAAGAGAGATTATTTTTTCTACCAAAAAAAGAGAGATTATTTACCACTCCATATTATTTAACTTTTTATACGGTTTAGTTAATACATTTATGACCTATATGCATGATCCATTGATGAGCTATTGTTTATAATGTAAGTAAGCAATCAAACTTTTTTAGTGAATGTTAGCCCCCCCTTTCAAAAATTTTTGGGTCCGTCACTGACTACAATGATGTATATTCATTATTCATCACGTTGGTATTCGATCATCTAACAGGTTACGAGAATAGTGATGAAAAATTACGTCAATATCAATTAGTTTTAAAAATATAATCTAATCAATATTAAAAAAATCATTTGTTTTGATTTTCAAAATAAGAGAGAGAATTAATATTCACAAAAGATGACGTGATTTGGTTGACTAATAATAATTTCTTTTTCTTTTTAATCAATCACTCCTATTTTTTAGGAAACTACCCATATTCTGATCTACAAATTAATCTCATATTTCTTTCTCTATTTTTGTAATTATACATCCTCAAATCTGATCACTCATTTTATCAAATCCGACGTCCCAAATTTTCACTCACTTTCTACCACAATTACCTTTCTACTGTAACCTCCCCCTATATATATATATATATATTATTGTATATTTGTATATTGGGCCTAACTTGGACTTTTCAACCTTGTAATTATACTATATATTAATTAATAAAGAGAATGACAATTCTAAAGGAAATTCTACAATCTAGCAGGGATCAAAGGAAAATCATGTCTCCAAAGATAGTTTAGTTGGATGTGTATGCAATTTGACTCGAATATCTGGTTAATCAAGCGCAATCATGTCTCCAAATATAGTTTATTTGGATGTGTCAACGTTCTCAAGGCTTTGGGATCAAAGGGAAACACTCAAGTCAAAACAGTATTTCTTGGGCATTTTGAGGAGGGTGTGGTTTGGTTTGATTAGTCGTTGGATTCGGTCTTTTGGTCTACTATGGAGGAAATTTTAATTAGAAAAAAGGGTGTGGTTTAGGTACAAAAGAACGTTATTGGAAGACATTAACATGTCACTTTGTTTAAAATATGGTAAAGCTGCTCGACATATTGTTGTATGATCTCATTCATTTGGCAGTCAAAATTACAATTTATATATTTTGCTGTTACGTAGCAAACTTCACATGATGCACCCATTTCTCATATTGTATAAGTGAATATATATAAACTATTGGACATAAACTATTGGACATATGCCAAGAATACTTTCAACTTTAGGAAGTACCAAGGAAACACAAAGTGCTTTCTCGACTCATGAATAAGCTTGTTCAGCAGAATTTCGACTGAAAACATATCTCGTATTACTTTGAGACAACAAGACAATAAATTGTATTTTATTTGTAATATATACCTTTCTTATATCTGATTTTTTTTGGTCAATATATGATTTTTTTTTAATCATATGCCCGTAAGATACACGTACAATAAGCATAACTTTTTTCTAATGGATTTATTATTATTTTGTTAGGAATTAATTCTAAATTAGCACTCTTTTTTGTTGGAAAACTTAAATTAGTGAGTAGAGATTCCGTGCAAAAGGGCGCTTATGTGTAAAATGAGAATAAATTTAAGGTATTATTAAATGAAGAAAAATTAAGGACATGTATCGTTTACTAAAAATGTTTTTAGTGTAGTACCAAATGTTTTTAGTGTAGTAAATAAAACCCAATAGGCCCATAACAAATGGCCGACTAGTGCAGTTAGCAATTCAATCAGCATTTTCCCCCTTTTCTCTGACCAATCCTCTATTTGTTGGTTTGTTGCTAATTCTAAATATAGGGCGGGAATTTGAATTTATGGGTTTTATTTCAAAATTTCTATTAATTATTTTTTTAACCTTTAAATTTGACACAATAAATCTATCTATATATTAAAGGAAAAGAGCTTCATTCCACGTGTTGACCTCACATTCATTTAGCTTATGTGTCGCCTCTATATTCAATTCGCATACGTGGTGCCACATCATCAACACTCTTTATTAAATTCAATACTAATTTTAATAAAAGATATCTATAATTGTTTTTTTTTGTTTTTATATAGATTTGTTAAAAATAATAGGTAAATCTTGGATTCAATCTTACCTAATTCCTCTTTATTATTTACACTTTTCAATTAATTATACATTCAAATCCAATATTATCAAGATAAAAAAAATGTAAGCTATATTAAACGTGTTTTTTAATTATATGTATATATTTTTAATTTAAACATATACGTACAATTAAAAAATTGCTAAACTAATCCATTTTATTTTAGTGAAGGAAAAATAAAACATTAAATTCGCATTACAAAATCGATAATTTTTGTTCATATAATCATATTCACATAAAAAATATAAAAAAATTATCTTAAAAAAAGGCTCTTCCCACACGGGAGCTAAGAAATCCTTTCTTTCTCGTCCACTCAGGGGAAATAAATTATTTATATTTAAATAAACTCATACATGGTTCGGTATTTATGATTGTTGAGTACTAATATTGCTTTTACGAAACAATTTACACTAATATTGGGAAATTCTCCCCAAAACGAAATCAAAAAGTTGTGTCCGTATGTAGAGCAATAATAATCGATCCAACTAGGCGAGTCATAAGAAAATTCTCCCTCAAAAAGGCCACATAGTACCTTGTCCGAACGTAGAGCAACACTAATAATTTCTACCAAAAAAAAAGCAACACTAATCAATCGAACTAGGTAAGTGTCATAAGAAAAGGCCCAAAAGAAAAACAATTTGCCCTATATGTAGATATAACTTGGTCAATTTCTCATGAACAAAATGCCCACAAGTCTTATCAAAAGCTTAATAAGACCAAATCTACTAATCTAACCCAACTGGATGACATTAACTACCTTCATGAATCATACTCCAGCTTATACAAAAACACCCTAAAACACAAAACCATATTGATCAAGCCACCTAAATTTTAAGTCAGTGTAATCTACATTACCCTAATGAAGTTTCAATCTTGCAATGGTTAATTATATTTTTTGCACCTCTCACTCTGAGCTGCTGTTTTCTCCATCCCTATCCTTACCAGAAACCATCTTAGACACCAATCTCTTTGACATAATAAGGCCCTTAACTTTATCAGAAGCCGCCTTCTGAGCCTCATTCGTGGGCCCGTTTCTGCTGCTACTCGAAGCTTCGCCGCATCCTAACCTAAGGCTGGCCAGCTCACCTTTCAAGGCCTTGAGCTCCTCAGTGGTGGGCACTCCATCCAAATCCTCCTCAGTGTTTGTGGTTGCTGACCTGGAACTGCTGTGGGACCCACCAGAGGCTAACCCCCCTCTGGCCTGCTCAAAGAAGAGTATCTGCACGACCACGCGCAATGGAAGCCGTTCGTTTTGTACAGCGTGTGTGGAGGCCTCCACTGATAGCTTCCTACAGTCCATCAGCCTGCACATTCGCTTCCTTTCGCTCTTGCTGATCCCAGGATGCTCCTGCAATCATTGGCAATGCAAAATTAGGTCAAAATCATGCAGTTTCAATTTTCAATATAACAATCTTGGTTTCTTGTGATAGAGATAACACTATGGAGCTGAATAAAGACAGGGTATGTTATGTCTAAGAAAGCATGGCCACACATTAATAAATAGAAGGGTATCCAAACTACGGAGTATTCCCATGATTGGAATGGTCAGTTTTTCTAACATTAAGAACCGTGATTTGGAAAGATGTATCTTGGGGAATGTATTTTGATCTGATTTTAAGTGTGTTTGAAGTGTTTTCAAAATTAATACCTCCAATTCTCAATACTTTTCTCGTTGGAATTTAAACCCTTTCCCTTCCATCTTCGATAAAAATGCCTAAATAAATGCACGCCAGTTTTTTTTTAATATTTTCCAATATTTGCAATTAATATAAATCATTTGATCGGTAAGTTTTGAATGGGAGAGAAGTATTTTAGTGGGTCAATCTCTTAAAACGTCACTTAATTTCGATCAGAGGAAAGGAGGGAGTATGTAGTTATAAAGACGGTTTTAAAATTAACAAACAGGGGATTAGATTATAATACTTGCTAAACTTGGAATTATTAACTAAATCTACCACACGAAACATGGAATTATTAAATAGAACTTACCTTGAGGAACATGTCGATAGCGCGGTACAATCCATCATGAGAAGGCCTAGGGAATCCTGAGACGAGTTCTGCAAGACTCATGAAACTCAATATAGGCAAATTAGGATCCCGGGAAACCTCAGCAAGGTAGCAATCAACCAGCTTTGCCACCATTCCCTTGGACATTTCAAACTCCCGGAAATCTTTCTCAGCAAGAATCGAATCCAGCTCGTTCTCCTCGTGTAAAACAAACTCCTTAACCAAATCAATCACCATTTCCACATCATAAACCGTGTCTCCCCCTGGAGACGCTCGAATCAACAAGTCAGCAACTGAAGCCTCCTCCAACTGCCATGCAATTCTTCCCATCACTTCTTTTATAGCCGCGTCTTTACACTCAAGAACCAAAGCCACTCTCAACAGCCTAAGGAGAAAACTACACGAAACGCTTCCCTTCACTCCAGGCAATAAATGCACAATGGTCTCAACTAGCAATCGGTTTTTCATAGAATCACTGCCTTGAACAATGCCTTTACTAAACCCAGGAAGCCTTCTCACTATATACGCCTTCAATGACTCACCTATAACGTCACCTGAAACCCGGTTCTTTGTCTTGATACATGATATGACCCGGCTGTAAAGACCGACTTCAAGGTCACAGAGATCCTCTACCCACCAGTCCTTTGGAACAGAATGTGGATGCTCATTTTTCATTCCGCTCTCTGAAGTTAGTTTTTTCTTGTTGTATGTGTATGACCACTCCACCTTGGAAATATCAATGGAAGCCATGGATGCTAAGGCATCAACACAGTGGGTAATCATCGGTTTAAGCTCCTTAGACCATTGAAGGAGAGATTTGGTGCTTTGGAGGACAATGATGGAGTCTTTCCAGCCCCGAAAAAGGCTAGAGTTGAGGAACACATCAAGCTTATAGACAAGATTTCCCTTCTCAACGGTTTCGTGCATTTCAAGGTACTCAGCGGCACAATGAGCAGATACGACATTATATGCGTTTAAGGTAACTGCCATGCCATAGCAGTACTTCGCACATATTTCAAAGGCAGCAGGTCCACCGGGTATGTCTTGGATGTATATTTCATCCTTCCTTTCATCGTTTGCAATGTCAACTAGTTTTTGTAATCGAGCGCTCTTGGACAAAAGTGGAAACTGAGAATGTTTTGTTGAAATGCCACTATATAAGTATTAACTTTAGGATAACAAGTTCAAATTTGTAGCATATCTTCATCATAGTTTGTTGATTTAGTAAGAAAATATAGCTTCCATGAATACTTGAGTGAAACATATCATACCTTATGCAGATAGAATTTGACATCTGTGACATTCACTACCAGATCACTGGACAGCTCAGTAGCAACATATCTGTAGATAAGAATGTGCCAGATAAATCCATGACCGAAACTTGTATAATAGATGGTTTAAAACTTTAAATTAATCAACATTAAAATAATAGCGAATAAAGGGAAAATCAGAGGGCATTCCAACAAAAGTCAAACGGTGAAGACTATGTAGAAACAGTGAAGACTATGTAGAAACAGGTTCACGAGTTAATTGGTATCAACCAATTTCACAATTGGACTCTTGGCTTATAATCACATGAATAAACAGCAGAAAAATGCACTAATTGTATTCTTTAACTTCAGAAATTAAATACAGGAAAAAAATATCCAGAAGCATAAACTGCAACTTAAAAATTGGATTTTGGATTAAAAGGAATCTATCTTTCAGCAGATTTGAAATTTCCACTTGGGATTTGTGTCAGTAGATGAGCTAAATTTTCCCTTAGGCAGAAAGTGGAATCATGCAAATCAAGTTGATCCATAGGCAGAAAGGAATAACAAGTTAAGAGTTATAAAGGATGCAAGAATTTAGCGGAGTCATTATTTTGAAACAAAATGACAAGGTCCAGAAAACTCCCAAACAAATAGCAAATTATATTCCATTCAACTATGATAGTATCATTAAGGATTCCAGGAAACTCAAACTGAACCCAAAAATGACCACCAACATCAAGAAAAAAAAGGGCAAAACCGTACTACCAATATACCATGAAATCCCTATTAACTTTGCAAAAAGAGATTAATAATATATGGAAGGGGTCAAAGAAAAGGCATTAACAAAGAGGGTCCTAGAGAACTCACCTAATATTATCCCCATCAGTATGAAAGGCATCAGGCTTGGATCCAAGTTTCATAAACTTCATCTTGGCCACACAAAGATACGATAAACAAAGGGCTTATGAAGGACTTGCAATCCTCCAAACTGAATAGAATCCTCTAAACTATTACTAGATGATTAAAGAGCTTAAAAGACCTCAAATCTGCAATCAACTAGTGTACCCTGAAATGAAACAGTGGAGAAAATGAAAAAGAAATATCAAGTGCTGTGTTTACTGTTTATTAGCTCTGTGAAGAAACCAACTTTCTTCAGTTCTGTTAATGGGAAGCCTGATAAAATCTGTCAGCTTCAAGGACAATTGTTCAGCAACCTCTCTTTCTCAATACTCTCAAATTATAAACAAAAAAGATTCTACAAACCTCATTTGAACTCAATCTGACACCATTGCCCCTTTGTTTCCCAACCCTTTTTTTTAAATACTTAAATTTCAGCCTCTCACATGCTCAAACCAAAAAACAGAAACTCAGAAGGGATTTTTCAGAACACAAAAACCCTAAATTTAAATCCTTTAAATGTTCTTCACGAGTTTGGAATACACCTGCAACCAAAACAACAATGTATTATGAATAGGAACTTAGACAATAAGCATATTCCTTAACTCATATATAGTGTAATGTTTCTTGTGGCTGGAAAATCCCAAGTGCTAGACTTTTCAATGAGATAAAAAAAAGGGGAAGATGGAAATCAACAAGTTAGGTAAGGTGGACAAATGCACGCTAAAACCAAAGAAGTTGTTTCAAGATAAATTAGCAAGTAAAAAACAGATGAGTAAACAGAGAACATTGGAATTGGAATCAAAATCCTCCCAAGAATATTTGACGCGAAAATCAATTTCAACCCCCCATCCTCCCATAATTACAGGAGAGTAAAAATTAAAATAACACTGCTACTACAATAAAATAAAATAAAGCTGATGAATCAGTCATGAGTCATCATCAACTATGTGGACTGTGGCTCTGGTTAATTAACTAACATTATAGTAACAAGAAAAAGAGCACAAAGATTAGCTTACACTGAAATGCTTGCTGAGAAAGAGGCAAATTGAAGGAAGAAGAGATGGGTGAAGATGGAAAGATCACAGCAAATTCAAGTAAAGTGTGAGATTAGAAGAAGAAGAAGAAGACCCAGAAAGAGAAATTATTCACCTGCAAAATGATTCAAGGAAAGTAGTAGATCATACTCAAAATGATCATTGGGAGGGAACAAGGGTTTTTAGGCATTTAGGGTTTGGATATTTTGAGATTACCCACCTGTATATGATGCTTGTAACTTTATGCCTAATTTCTGAATGCTTGGAAACTCTCACATTTTTTAGAATTAAAAATTAGGGCATGGGAGGATGAAGGAGAATGGAGGACTCAAGTGCACACCACCACTCTCGAAATTCACCCACCCTTTCTTTTCTTCCTACTCCGTAATTAACAAAGGGCAAAGGCCAAAATCGTCTTCTTCATTCTCTGCAGATGAGTTCCTTTTCTTTTATAAATTTCCATGTCAAGTACTCAAGTCAATATTCTTGAAAATGAAAATATTGTTATGAAAAGATTTATGAAAGCAAGATCACTTTAACTTTTAAAAAAACACTTAAGTAAATTTTATGAGGACTTTTAGATCATTAGAAGAGAGGGAGGGAGAGTAAGAACTTTAGAGAGTGTATTTCTTACTCTACTTTGGTGCAAGTTTTACAATGGAGGATGGTCATATTTATAGGCCAAAGGTGGGGTTAAACTTAGGTGAATCTCCATGATTTATGCATGAAAATAAGGAGGTGAAGAAGGTGAATAATTCACCTTGTACAAGTTACCTCCAATCATACACTATACAATATTACATGTTAAATCATCTATGTATACAAGCAATAGGTGAAAAACTAAGGGTAACTTGTAGCATTGCATGTGTATACATGTATTCATAACACTTCCCCTTGAATATTCACCTTCTTTGATGTTGTGGGATATGCGTAGACGTTGCCTCATTAAAAACCTTGTCAGGAAAAACCCAGTGGGATAAAAACCTGAACGAAGGAAAAAAGAGTGCAACCATTGATCCCATTTGTACGCCTTGATGCTGCCTCATTAAAAACCTTGTCAAGCAAAACCCAGTGGGACAAAAACTTGATCGAAGGGAAAAAGAGTGCAGCGCGTATGATACTCCCCCTGACTTCAACATATGTCTCGAAGTCTGCACATTCCAATTCTGGATACCAGTTCTCCAAATTTCTTGGGGATTAAAGACTTTGTGAACAAGTCAGCCAAGTTGTCATTTGACCGAATTTGTTGGATGTCCACTTCACCAGCTTCTTCCAATTCACGAGTGGAGAAGAATTTTGGAGATATGTGCTTTGTGCGGTCTCCTTTGATGTAGCCCTTCTTCATCTGAGCAACGCATGCTGAGTTGTCCTCATATAATATTGTTGGATCATCGGTGATTGGCTTCATTCCACTTTCTTTCTGGATGAATTGAATCATTGCTCGAAGGGACACGCATTCTCTTCCTGCCTCATATAAAGCAATTAATTCTGCTTGGTTTGATGATGTGGCAGTCACAGTCTGCTTTGTTGATCTCCAAGAGATGGCAGTGCCTCCATATGTGAACACATAGCCATTTTGCGATTTGGCTTTGTGTGGGTCAGACAAGTACCTTGCATCTGCATATCCAGTTAAGGTCGCATCCTTTTGATTACGATAATACAACCCAAGATCATGTGTTCCTCGGAGATAGCGAAATATATGTTTGATCCCGTTCCAATGTCTCCTTGTGGGTGCATTGCTATACCTGGACAACAAATTTACTGCAAAAGCAATATTTGGCCTCGTATTGTTAGTTAAGTACATTAAAGCACCAATTGCACTTAAATATGGTACCTCAGGACCAAGAACCTCTTCGTCCTCTTCTCGGGGACGAAATTGATCCTTTTCTACATTGAGGGATCGAACTTCCATTGGAGAGCTCAAAGGGTGTGCTTTGTCCATGTAAAATCTTTTAAGAACTTTCTCAGTGTAATTAGACTGATGGATAAAGATTCCATCCCTTAAGTGCTCAATTTGTAAGCCAAGACAAAGCTTCGTTTGTCCGAGATCTTTCATCTCGAATTCTTTCATCAAATATTTCGCAGTATCTTGAAGCTCATTTGGAGTTCCGACGATGTTTAAATCGTCAACATAAACTGCGATAATAGCGAATCCCTTTTCGGATCGCTTGATGAAAACACATGGACAAACGGTGTCGTTCTTGTATCCCTCTTTCATGAGGTATTCACTGAGGCGATTGTACAACATTCGTCCAGATTGTTTTAGCCCATACAATGACCTCCTCAATTTTATGGAAAACATTTCTCGAGGTCCACAATTATTGGCCTCAGGCAGCTTGAGTCCTTCGGGGACTCTCATGTAGATGTCTGTATCAAGTGATCCATATAAATATGCGGTCACGACATCCATGAGGCGCATTTGTAACCTTTCAAAGACAGTCATGCCAATTAGGAATCTCAATGTAGTTGCATCAACTACCGGAGAGTATGTTTCTTCATAATCAATTCCATGGATCTGAGAAAAACCTTGTGCTACAAGCCTTGCTTTATACCTTACAATTTCGTTTTTCTCATTTCTTTTACGTACAAAGACCCATTTATAGCCGACTGGTTTCACACCATTTGGTGTATGAACTACTGGTCCAATGACCTCTCGCTTTTCAAGCGATTTTAGTTCTGCCTGAATAGCCTCTTTCCATTTTGGCCAATCATTTCTTCGTCGACATTCATCGACCGATTTTGGCTCAAAATCATCATCTTCAATTACAATATTACTAGCCACTGAGTAGGCAAATACATCATCGACAATTACATCTTTTCGATTCCATTGCGTGCCTGTTGACACATAGTTTATGGAAATCTCAAAGTTGTCGATATCATTATTCTTGTCTAGAATATCATCCTCTGTTGAGGTATTCTCATTTTCAATATCTTTGCCTTTACCATCATTCTCATGATCCATTGTGGCTTCTCCTGCTATACCCTTTTGGCTTCTTGCCTTTCTCGGTTTCAAATCTTTTGAGCCTAATGGTCTACCACGCTTTCGGCGTGTTGTAGACTCGCTTGCGATGGATGCATCTGGCAATCCATTGGGTATTTGAATTCTTGCTGGAGCATTTGCTGCAGGTATATGTGATTTAGTTACCTTCTGTGTATCGGTAGATGCATCTGGTAACTGATTTGCTACATTTTGCAAATGAATGATCCGTTGTACTTCTTGTTCACACATTTTTGTTCTTGGATCAAGATGGGATAATGCAGTTGCATTCCATGTGATTTCTTTCACATGTGGGTCCCCATTTTTCTTTTCTCCCCCTAAGGCTGGGAATGTATTTTCATCAAAATGGCAATCAGCAAATCTAGCTGTAAATAAATCACCAGTTGTTGGTTCAAGATATTTGATTATCGAGGGAGACTCAAAACCAACATAAATTCCCAATCTCCTTTGGGGTCCCATCTTTGTGCGCTGAGGTGGAGCAATAGGGACATAAACCGCACATCCAAATATTTTTAGATGTGAAATATTTGGCTCCTTACCGGACACAAGTTGCATAGGGGAATGTTCATGGTTTGCACTTGGCCTTAATCGAATTAAGGTTTCTACATGTAATATTGCATGTCCCCATGCCGATGGTGGTAATTTTGATTTCATCAATAATGGTCTGGCAATTAATTGCAATCGCTTTATCAATGATTCAGCAAGACCATTTTGTGTGTGAACATGAGCCACTGGATGCTCTATATCAAGCCCAATTGACATACAATAGTCATTGAATGTTTGACATGTAAATTCTCCTGCATTATCGAGCCGGATTTTCTTTATTGTATAATCCGGAAATTGGGCCCTCAATCAGATTATTTGGGCAAGGAGTTTAGCAAATGCAACATTTCTTGTTGATAGTAGGCTTACATGTGACCAACGTGTAGATGCATCAATTAGCACCATAAAGTATCGGAATTGATACGTGATTGCCCCGGAATCCTCCGTTGAAACCTCGTATATGACCCACACAAGTCCCGATCTTGCCTAGTAATCTCGATTCTCTCCTGAAATTGCTAACAAAGTCAATTGCTTGGAACACAAGTAATAAGAACTCGAATTGCTGAAATAACGAAACTGAGTTGATAGGTTGAAGAAATCAACTTGATAGTTCAAACGGATTGGCTCTAACGCTAAATCCGATTGATTAACTAGTTTGATCTTTAACAATCACAACTAGAACAATCCAATTGACCAAGTCAACAAACCAATTTAAACAAACACAAATCAGATTCACGAGAGAGAGAGAAGAGAGAATTCGGTGATGAGGCTCTCGGATTAATGATGCACGAAATCAGATTGCAATACTAGACACAAGATATTGTTTTTGGGCCCAAGAGATAGATTAAACCAATTTGGGTTTAATCTCTCTCAAGCTGATTTTTATTAATGAAACTGAAAAGTATTTATAGAGAATACAAAAGCTAATACTTGGGGAGCAAGGAAGGGGGGTGGCCGGCCCTAGATGGGAAGAATGGGTCTCCTTTGCTTGCTTCCCAAGATATAATAATATCTAAATAAATCTAACTAGATTCCCTTAAATAAAATAAATCATAGCTGATTTATTTATTTAAGAAAATAATCATAACAACCTTAAAATATCTCTAACAAACAGGAGAGAGAAGATCAACCAACTAACATAAGCCTATTGGCTGATTTCTCTACATTATTTAATTAAGTTCACACGCCTATAATAAAATAAATAGATAGATATTTTCTCCATTTAGAATGGTCAAGTCAAAGGGTTGACTTTGACCCATATACCAATTTATCTCACCCGGTCACTTACTAAATTCAGCCCTAAAGTGAGACAAATTAATACATGTTTCTAAATAAAGAAATAAAGATAGAACTTTAAGATTCCCGTAAGACTTGAACAGCTCTCAGTAAAACCCAGTTTTCGGCTCTTTTCTGTTGGATTCTGAATTTGAAGTGAACTACAAAGTTGTAGAACTTTTAATTATCTTTCCAACGAGTACTTAACCGACTTGAGATGAATTTTCTACCCCAAGTTATGACCAGTTTACTGAACACTGTTTTCCATTTGACGGACTTCTTACTTTCCGAACTTTTGTGACTTGATTCTCTTTCTTGTTGGCCTTGGACTCCATGGATGGATATTTTGAAGAGATAGTATCAAGTCCATGAACACCTCTTTGAATTTGAACGCTCTTGACCTTGGGAAAGGTCTCGGTCTTGACCTTCTAGACACCTTCTTTTCAATTTTAATCTTCATGGTCCTTTGATCGCTATCAGGAATGGTCCACATGGTGGAGCAATTGGCCCACATATATCTCCTTGGATTCTTTCTAAGAATGCAGGATTTTCACTTGCAATCTTGTTTTTAGAAGGCCTGATAATTAGCTTTCCAAGTGAGCAAGCAGTGCAATTAAAATCACTGGACGGAAGAACCTTAATGTTCTTTAATGTATGTCCAAGTGAGCTCTTTATGATTTTGTGCATCATTACTGCCCCTGGATGACCCAATCGATTATGCCATAATGTGAATGTAGTTTGGTCATATGACCTTTTGTTAAACATTGCATTGACCTCAAACGGATAAATGTATGTATGATATAATCCGGAGGTTTGCGTTGGCATCCTTTCGAGAATCTGTTTATGGCCAGATTCATGTTTTATGATGCACAAGTATTCTTTCCCATTTTCATTCATGGTTTCCATATGAAACCCATTTAGACGCACATCTTTAAAGCTTAGCAAATTTCTTCGAGATTTACTCGAATATAGTGCGCCATTTATTACTAGCTTTGTTCCCTTTGGGAGTAGAATGACAACTCTTCCAGAGCCTTCGATGAGTTTTGACACACCGGATATTGTAGTGACATTGCCTTCAAAGGCTCTTAATTGAGTAAAGTGTTCTTTACTCCTCAAGATGGTGTGTGTTGTCGCACTGTCCAAAAGACATTGCTCCTTCCCATCGGGTTTCACTTTAGGTAAGTCCATGTTTTCTATCAATATAAAGAAAAAGGAGAATTAAGGCATTAATAAAAGCTTCATATATTCTACAAGGATAAACATATTATACAAGTTCTATTATACAAAGTCCTACGAGAGAGAAGTTAAAACATGAGATATAAAAAATACATTGCAAATATTATACAATAACATGGGAGATAGTAGAGATATTTAGGGGCTTGTGCTTTTCATTTAAGCCCCTAAGGCATAGCCATCATCATTCTCAAAGTTGAGGAAGTCATTGACATCCAGACTAGTCACAGGTGACCTATCCACATCTTTGTTATCGATGTAGTTGGTCTCGGTAGCCTTTTCTTTATTCTTTTCAGCTTGGTACAGCTTCACTAGGTGTGGAGCTGTGCGGCATACCTTTGACCAGTGACCAGTCACGCCACATCTGTAGCATGCTGATTTGGATTTCTGGGAGGATCCTGATGGACCCGTCTGGACCTGTTGCTTCACACCCCCTTTGTAGCCTTGGTTCTCACGGTGATTATCGTGGCTTTTGTTGTAGACTCGGCCACGTCCATGGCCACCACGACCACCACGACCACCACGACTCCCATAGTTACCACGACCTCGTCCACGCCCATTGTTACGGCGTGATTGCTGCCCACGTTCATTGTCGTTCCTATCATGGAACGCTTTGTTCATAGCATTTGCTTCTGGGGCAGCTGTTGAGCCAGTAGGCCTTAGGTTGTGGTTTTTCATTAGGAGCTCATTATTCTTTTCAGCAACCAACAATACTTTCAACAAGTCAGAATATCTTTTGAAATTTCTTAATTTATATTGTTGTTGCAATAATATGTTTGAAGCATGCATAGTGGAGAAAGTTTTCTCCAACATCTCTTCCTGAGTGATCATTTTACCACATAGTCTCAATTGAGAAGTGATCCTGTGGATAGCACTGTTGTACTCAATGATGGACTTAAAGTCCTGGAACCTTATAGTGTTCCACTCATGTGTTACTTGTGGGAGCAAAACTTCATTTTGATGAGCATAGCGCTCATTCAAGCTCTCCCACAATTCTATAGGATCCTCCACAAATAAGTACTCAGTTTTGAGACTCTCATGAATGTTGTGGCGGAGGAACACAATGGCTTTCGCCTTTTCCTGTGGGATGGCATTATTGTTTGCCACAATTGTTTCCTCAAGGCCATTTGCCTTGAGGTGAGCCATGGCATCTACCCTCCATTCGAGGTATTTCTGGCCCGATAGGTCAAGGATGTCAAACTCCCTCTTAGCGATGTTTGCCATTAGTTGCTACATATAAAGATATGCAAATTAAAGGTTAACATAATCAATAATATAATGCATGAGTCGTGTCTAAGACGATTGAAGGACATGTCATATCAAATAATAAATATATGCATGTAGATGATATATTCGGAATGCATAAAGAAAGATTGCGTGAGTCAGAGAAGTAATCAATATAGATATAGACATAGACAATAACGTAAGACAAAAGTAAGAGATCATATGAAATGAAAGAAAATTATATAGCGGGAATTTTAAAGTTTTAAAGTCCTTAGAGTTCGAGGTCCTTTAAGTCCAAAGTCCGAGGTCCTTTAAGTCCAAAGTCCGAAGTCCTTAAAGTCCGATTCCCTTCATCCCCCTTTTCACTTTTTCACTTCCGACCTTATCTCCTTCCTCCACTTCCATATTCGACCACCTTTACCAAATTTTTTTCGACATTCTCCATGGCCGACGACGAGATTATGCGTCGTCTTAGGGTCGGTAATAGGAGATTTATTATTGAGCTTTTCGTTTGCCTTATTCTTATTGTGATTACCAACATCATGCTCTTAATCATTTTGGTTAAAACCTACTTCCAATCCAAGTGGTGAAGTTGAAGATTTTCGAAGGAGAAATCGGTTTAAACTTCAAAAGAGGTAAGCAAATCTAATGTTTTGTTTGTATCTTGTACATATCCAAAAGCATGATTTATTTTTTGGTAAGAACTCGTTTTAAATCTAGAAAGAAAAACGAGTTTCTGATGTAGAAGATCCCAAATCGGGCAACTACAGAGCATACTCCTCAAAACGGTTTTAAGAAATAAACTTCTTGGTTGATTAAGATTAAGAAGAGATAGAGTTTGTACCTTGGTGATTAGAGAAGCTCAATTGGTAATTAGAGACTCGTGCTGATAACGTGTTATGAAAAGATTTATGAAAGCAAGATCACTTTAACTTTTGGGAAAACACTTAAACAAACTTTATGAGGACTTTTAGATCATTAGAAGAGAGGGAGGGAGAGTAAGAACTTTAGAGAGTGTATTTCTTACTCTACTTTGGTGCAAGTTTTACAATGGAGGATGGTCATATTTATAGGCCAAAGGTGGGGTTAAACTTAGGTGAATCTCCATGATTTATGCATGAAATAAGGAGGTGAAGAAGGTGAATAATTCACCTTGTACAAGTTACCTCCAATCATACACTATACAATATTACATGTTAAATCATCTATGTATACAAACAATAGGTGAAAAACTAAGAGTAACTTGTAGCATTGCATGTGTATACATGTATTCATAACAAATATAACCACTACTACTTTAGCTCTCTTTCTCTTCGTATTTTACTTTTACACTTGCCCTTTGCAGTTTTTATAAGGCACGCCACACTGACAATCAACTTCATTGGGTCTTGTTCCCATGGAGTTTGTGAAAAACTCTATGGGTAAAGTTACTAAAACCCTATAGGAAATTGGTGAACCCGTCGGAAAAAAAGAAAAAAGAAAAAAATAATAACTTGATATGGAGAGAGAAAAATCAAATCTCAACCATTTAATTTGTATTTAATGGTCAGGATTTATTCAACTCCATCTATAGAGTTTTTTAACAACTCCACTGGAACTAATTCCCCATTGCCGCTCCTAAAAACAAGCTTCCTAATGACTAAAAAAATATGACTCATCTACATAAATTGATTAGTGAGGTTTGAAAAAAAATTGACTTAGATTAGTGAGGTTTGAAAAAAAAAATTGACTACATATTTGAAATAAAAAAGATATTTCGGTGTGAAGAGTGCAGAATGTCACCAGAAAACAACTAGATGAGATTTATTTACATTAAGGATGTTTTTTTAATTAAACCTTATTTAAAAGTTATCTTGGTGCATGATTAGAGGGCCCAAACACGAAGAGCCCACATATTTCCCGGGCCTCTGTCAATGATATAGTAGAAGTGGTTCAATGAGTGGAAAATGCAGAAAGTATAATAATTGATACTAAAAGAATGTATTAGGAGAATTGTAGAACAACAAATCTGGAGCAGCGGAAGCGTGGTGGGCTCATAACCCACAGGTCCCAGGATCGAAACCTGGCTCTGATATGAGTTGCTTCCTGCTATCTTTTTAAGTTTTTTTTCTATTCTAACAATCTGTGCAACTTTTGGAGTTACTTGCTAGCATGCCCGTCAAGCAAAGCTCGATTCTTAACGTGTTAGGCTAATCGTGCCCAACTCATTCCATGCATGTGCCAAAATGAGAAAAACTTTATTAATATGTAAAACTATGAGAAAAGCTAGGCAAATGGTGTCCACCTGCATAATTAAAACCATGATTTACAATTGTTATCATAGCTAAGGAGGCCTGCTTGTGTAAATAACAATTAATCGTAATATCAGAACCATCATTATTGCTGTAATTTTGTAATGACAACAACATGGCAACATGCAGAGTTTTGTCATAAAACTATCATTATCAACTATTGTAATGATCGATTGGATCAGTTCATGAGCTGCAAGAAGCTATGTACTCCGTATTGTTTTTGCAGGCTTTCTTCTAAAGACCCACTTCACCATCTTTGTATTGCAAAATTACGGTTATGACCTTTCCTTGATCTGTTTTCTTTTGTAAGGTTTTAGCCTTTTAGGTCATAGATTTCAAAAAACCAATTATATATTCACATCATAACTCACAACACAAGGGAAGTTTACCAATGGCTACAGATTCCTGGATAAAAAGATTAATAGTACTGTAGCACTTGCAAAAGAAAACTTGAGGGCTTTGAAGTTGAGAGAATCTTGGGAAAAGGAGAATTAGAAAATGACAGCATTACCTTTTACACCACCAAACGCTCCAATACATTAGCAAGAGAATGCTTGAGTTGTCTCAGACAAGCGACATTGATACAAAGCAAGTGAACACCAATAATCACTCACATCAATTGTCCATTTTGCAATCCAAACTTCTATCAACAAACACCAAAGCAGATTCTTCCTCCCTCGTGTCATTGAAAAATAAAGTAAATAAAAATATTACAAGGAAAGGAAAATTCTCCAAGCAAGCAAAGCAAAAAAGCTAAGATTGCAAATCCCTTATCCTGAACACATCATCACCCCCAATATCAAGATCTTCCACATTAGAAGAATATCGCAAGGCAAAGCAAAGCTACAAACATGGCCAATAGAAATACAAACAAGAAATCAAGAACTGAATAGCAAAATCATACCCAAAAAATTCACCATGAAATTTGAAACCATGCTCCTGCTGCTGATGCTATCAGTTCACGGCGGAAATGGGGCCCACAGGAGGATCCTCCACCAGCCACTCTTTCCGGCAAGCTCATACCCACCACCAACACCAACACCGCCGCTGCCGCCAAATGACTCCGATGGGGACAACTCAGACCAGCCCTTCTTTCCAGAAGACCCATATGGTGAGACCCGGAATCAAACTCTGCCTCCACCTCCACCTCCACCTATGATATACGGGTCAATGCCAATCTCATCATCATCAACAACAACAACAACGCATCCTTCAAAGCCAACAAAGAGAGCTGCAATTGCAATCTCAATTGGGATTGTCACGCTCGGATTTTTATCTGCATTATTATTTTTCATATACAGGAAAAAGGCAAAGAACCGAGTTGAGGAACAAAAGCCGGAGGGTGTTATGAATCCAAATTCCGGGAGCAATGGAGATGGAACCAGAGCTCCACCATCAAACTTTCTCTACATTGGAACCGTTGAACCACACAATCAAAGATCGGAAAAGTTTAGTTCTGTGAGGAAGCAAGGTCTGTACAGGCCAAGTCCTGATCTGATGCCTCTGCCCCCACTGATTAGGCCTCCTGGTAATGCCCCTCTAACCTCATCTGAAGATGAAGGCTTAGATGAGATTAAGCACGCCATCATTCCATCAATTAAGAAAACTCCACCGCCTCAAGAAGCTCCACGTATGCAGCCTTTGCATCCAGAGAAAAAGAATGGAAGCGTGTTTGAATTGAAGTCAAGTTTGCCTAGGAGGGCAAAATTTGGACCGCCTCCACCGCCACCGAATCTAGCACTGCTTCAATCAATAAGCAACCAAACTCACTACGCACCAAAAGTTTCTGCTACCACATCACAACCGCCTCCTCCTCTTCCTCCTCCACTGCCTTTGCCTGCACAACCAGTAAATGCGCCTCCAAGAGTGAGAAGCACATGGACAAATTTCATAAAAAAGCCTTCTGAATTTCAATCTCTGACTCCTCCAACATTGGAAGACAGTTTGACGGAGGATGTTGATAGTGGAGGGAGAACTTCAGATAGGCCCAAGCTCAAGCCTTTGCATTGGGACAAAGTAAGGGCAGCCTCGGATCAAGCCACTGTGTGGGACCAGATGGAACCAAGTTCCTTCCCGTAAGTAGTAACATGTATTTGTTGTTGTGTTATAAGCATTTTTTTAGAAAGATTTGCTTAAATTTTATTAATTTAGGTTTTTTTATTTTTTTTTTCGTAGAGTTCATTATTTCAAATTTAGGATAATAGTTCCCTAAAAGAGAATTCTTATCCTATGCCCTAGAAAGACTGTTTTCATAGGGTTTATAATTTTTTAGCACATTTTTACTTCATTGCAGATTGAATGAGGATATGATGGAGAGTCTGTTTGGCTGCAATTCAAACAAATGGGTTAAAAATGAAACCACTAAGAAGTCAGTTCTTCCTCCTGTTGAAAAAAAGGAGAACATGGTACTGGATCCAAAGAGATCGCAAAACATAGCCATACTACTAAGAGCACTTAATGTGACAAGAGATGAGGTGTCTGAAGCACTTCTGGATGGTAAGTGAAGTTAATAATAATTCCTTTATACAACTCACCAACATAAGACAGACAAAAGTGTAAGCATCTTTAATACATATACCTATAAGTCTATAACTAATGGAAATTGAAATTTTTATATCAATTTTGGAACATAGTTTTTCATCTGAGCAAAAAATAAATGTGTTACTTAAGCATAACTCCTTATATTAGTTGTGAAATTGGTGATCTCCGAAGGTAAATCTTGATTTGAACAATAAATTGAATCATAACACTTTTTAATACAACAATAGGTTATTTATCACATTAATTATCAGGAACAAAATTTATGAAACAGGCAATTCAGAAGCATTAGGAGCTGATCTCTTACAGACATTAGCCAAGATGGCTCCAACCAAGGAAGAAGAAATAAAGCTTACAAGCTACAAGGGAGACACATCAAAATTAGGCTCTGCTGAGAAATTTCTGAAGGCAGTTCTAGACATACCGTTCGCTTTTAAAAGAGTTGAAGCAATGCTATATCGAGCAAACTTTGAAACAGAAGTGAAGTACTTAAGAAAGTCATTTCAAATCCTTGAGGTACAACAACTAACTACACAGCTGAACATTTCATATCAGAAATTTCATATCAGAATTTTCCTTTTCCATGAAAGAGATAGAGATTATTTTTTATTTAATTTGAAAACAAATTAGTCAATCATACCGTAGTGGAATATATTATCTAACAGGAAGCTTCTAGTGAACTAAAGAACAGCAGGCTATTTCTCAAGCTCCTTGAAGCCGTTCTTACAACAGGAAACAGGATGAATGTCGGGACAAACCGTGGTGGTGCTAAGTCATTTAAACTCGATACATTACTGAAATTAGTTGACATAAAAGCAACTGATGGAAAGACAACCTTGCTTCATTTTGTGGTCCAAGAGCTAATTAGATCTGAAGGTATAGCCTCTGATAGTGGGGGACTAAGCAGAGAGATCAGCAAAGTAAAACTGGCAGCTGGAATGGATTCAGATGTGTTACACAGCAATGTTACAAAGCTTGAAACCGAGCTTCAGAAGGTGAGGACGGTATTGCAATGTGAGACGTCAGATATGAAAGGCAAGTTCTTCGAGTCAATGAAGGCGTTTTTCAGCAAAGCAGAGGAGGAAATTTGCGGGATTAAGGAAAATGAAAGGAAAGCTTTAACTCTTGTGAGAGAAGTAACGGAATACTTCCACGGTGATGTGGGAAAGGAAGAAGCCCATCCTTTAAGAATATTTATGATTGTGAGGGACTTCCTCGTCACACTGGATTATGTGTGCAAGGATGTGGGAACAATGCAGGATAAATCAGTGATGGGTAAAACTAGATCTTTTCACATTTCATCTAACGTTCTGTTACCTGTCCTTAAAAGGTATAATGCTAGAAGAGATGACAGTTCTAGTGAAGAAAGCTCATCTCCATGAACTAACAAGGTAAAAGAAATACCTTTTTATGACTCAATAAAGAAAAAAACAAAACAAGTCCTCAATGAAGCACACAAACTGTGTTGGTCGATTGGAATATAGGTAAGGATTTTCCTCCATAACAAGTAGTTTTGCCTGTTTTATGGCACGGGATAACAACAATTACATAGTAAAAGACTCAAAGGTAGCTTCTTTCCTTTATATTTTTCAGCATATTCTTTTTTTTCCAATTCTATTTCACAGTATTCTGTACAATGCTTTGTTCTGCATATTCTCAGCTGTAATCACCAAATAATAAATAATAACAATTGCAACAAATTCTCCCATAGCGACGATGCATTCAATAAGCAAACAACCAAGAATAACAGAAATCACAAAGACTAGTAAAAATTGTTTTGGGGCATGCCATGAGAATCATCAAGCATTCGTGAAAAAAAGCCCTAAATCAAATAAGAAGTATGGAAAGAAGAAAGCAATTACACAATCTAGAAGCGAAACGTGTACTAATAAACCAAACGGAAGTGCGTCTAAGTCTGAGAAACGTACACCGGTGGAATAACATGTGAAGTAAATATCATCGCTCAAATAATGCATCCAAGGGACCATAGTTGAACGCCCTTTCTATACAGTAAGTCCCGAACCGGGGTTTTTTCCACTTTAGTTGACGAATTTCTTCTTTGACATTGAACGGAAGTTTGAAGCCGACAGATTGACAGGGTACTCTAGTGGTATTAGGGGTGGGCACCATTGGTTAACCGGTACCATCACTTAATCGGAGTTCCGATTAGTAAATTTAAATAATTATAACCTTATCGTTAGTTATCAGTTAATCGTGAAATTCGATATGGTCGGATGTTTTAATTTTTTTAAATATAAAATCAGTCAAAACAAAAGTCAATTAATGGCTAATTATTAATTAACATTAATCTACAAGGATGATTTAAATAAATAGCAAAAAAAAAAGAGGCTAATTAGGTAGGTATTAAGGAGTGTGTGAAAATTAGCTAAATAGAAAACCCCTCCATAACCCACCCCCACCCCACTCCCACTGAGTTGACTCGCCCGTTGACCGACCGTTGACCGGCGTTGACCATCATCAAATCATCATTATCATCATTTTTTCAACCGTCATCACAATTTTTTCACCGTCATCATAATTTATTTCATTGTCATCACAAATTTTTGATGACAAAAAGTGTAATGAAAGGTAAAAAAGTGTCATCAAAATGTCTTGATGACATTTTTTGATGACAAAAAGTATCATTAAAGTCATTCAACCACATACAAAAACTGTCATCCCCCGTCATCACAATTTTTTTCACCATCATCACAATTTTTTGATGACAAAAAGTGTAATAAAAGGTAAAAAGTGTCATCAAAATGTTTTGATGATAACTTTTTGATAACAAAAAGTATCATCAAAGGCATTCAACCATATAAAAACAATTGTCATCACAATTTTTTCACCGTCGTCACAATTTTTTATCACCATCATCACAATTTTTTGATGACAAAAAGTGTAATAAAATGTAAAAAGTGTAATCAAAATGTTTTGATGTTACTTTTTTTATAACAAAAAGTATCATCAAAGGCATTCAAAAACATAAAATCAACCGTCATCACTGTCATCACAATTTTTTCCACCGTCTTCGCAATTTTTTTCACCGTCATCACAATTTTTTGATGACAAAAAGTGTAATAAAAGGTAAAAAGTGTCATGAAAGGCATTCAACCACATAAAAACAACCGTCATCACCGTCATCACATTTGTTCTCCACCGTGATCATTGTCATCACTGACATTCAACCACATAAAAAAATTGTCATCACAATTTATTTCACCGTCATTACAAATTTTTGATGACAAAAAGTGTAATAAAAGGAAAAAAGTGTCATCAAAATGTCTTGACGACAACCGTCAACACACGGTTCGAATCGTCATCAACTGTCATCACTTGTCATCGTTACTTGATGACGGTTTGATTGTCATCAACTATCATCTCTACTTGATGACGGTTCGATTAATTTGTCATCAAAAGGGCCTTGATGACAAACAAGTGTCATCAAACTATCATCACTTAAGCGTCATCAAATATGTGTCATCACTATCATCACTACTTGATGACGGTTTGATTGTCATCAACTATCATCATAAATATCATCTCTACTTGATGACGGTTCGATTCTCATCAATCGTCATCGCTATTTGATGACGGTTCGATTGTTATCAATTATCATCATTATTTGATGACGGTTCGATTAACTTGTCATCAAAAGGGTCTTGATGATAATGGTCTTGAAGACAAACAACCGTCATAAAGTGTCATCACTCAAAGTTTGTTCGTTTTTATCGTCATCAAAAAAAATAGTTGTCATCAAATCTCATCACCACTTAAAAATAGTTGTCATCACCGCATAAAAAACAATTGTCATCACAAATAAAAAACAAAGTTGTCATCAAATATTTATCATCGCGTTTAATTTTTTAGTGTCATCAAATATCATCACGTTTTATTTTTTAGTGTCATCACATATAATTTTGTAGTTATATTATTCAAAGTGTCATCAAATATGTGTCATCAAGTACTATTTTTTTCATAAACTGTCATCACTACCTAATGACAGTTTGATTGTCATCAACTATCATCACATGTGTCATCTCTACTTGATGACAGTTCGATTGTCATCAAAAAATTGTTGTCATCAAATCTCATCACCACATAAAAAATAGGTGTCATCACTATATAAAAAACAATTGTCATCACAAATAAAAAAACAAAATTGTCATCAAATATTTACCATAAACCGAACAAACCAAACCTACTCCATTAGTAAATATATATAATCTTGCTCCAATATAAAATGCCACAGACCCACAGTGCTCAGCAATAAAACCTGATTTATGCAATTAATTAATTAAAGTCGAACATTAAAATGGTGAAACCAAACAACATAACCTAAATGTCCACTCCAATACATAATTATATATTAAAAAGTGCTCACAGCAATACAACATAGCATAGCCTAAGTGCTCAACAATAAAATGAGTCTTAAGTGACAAAATCAAAATTCAAAAATGTGATCTACTGCTCGTTTCCTCCCAAAAAGGCTACAATAGGCCAATAGCCTTCCCACTCCCACTTCCCAGCAGCGCATTGAATGCCAAAAGAACAACAAAACTCAACAGTGGATAACCTGCCATTATTCCAAAGATTACACAAAATCCGATTCAGTGTTGAACAAGTGTACAGAAATTCAGAAAATGAAGCATGATCAGAATTGTGGAAATAAGAAGGGAGTTCCTTGTAAAAGATGTATACAACTTCTAAGATAAATGGATGATTTTCAGTAAATTAGGTAACAAAATGCCCCCCTAAAATGCAGTAAGGAAGGGGAGCAGCTCCAAATTGATTTCCAAACAAAAACTTAATGTTCAGTAAATTAGGCTGGAATTGACAGCAACTCCAAATTGACAGCATGACCTATTCTTAAAATCGGTTATGCAGACACAGACACTTTACAAAGTTCAAAGAAGTTGAGAAAGAGAGAGAACAAAACTTACCGATAACAAGATCAAGACGAGTGACAGAGTGAGTACTTAGACCGGCATAGAGGGCAATTTTGGTGAGGTTGTTATCTCTGAAAATATCTTAATCAGACCACAATAATAAATTAAACATAAGCTTTAACAACATGGAAGAGAATGCTGAGCCAAGGAAAACAAGGACCAAAATATGAAAACAACTAAACAAGAACAAGAAGAAATGAAGAGCAAGCCATATCTAATGCCCTAAGATGTCACCTCTAATGCCCTAAGATGACAACTAAACAAAATATGTCTCCCTAATTCTACTACAAGTAGTCTTGACACCTCTAATGCCCTAAGATGACAAACTATGCCCTCTTATTTTTTGACAAGAAGAAATGAAGAGCAAGCAATATCTTGCCTCTACACTTCATTAAGCAGTGGTAAGGCAACATGATTCTACTTTCATAATCTAATAAAGATGGATTGAAAAGTAGCATAAAAAAAGCTCAAAGCTACAATCATAAAAATTCAGCTCAAATTCAATGTTTCTACAGAGATACAACCAAACAAGCTGAATTCCGAAAATCAACTTGAGATTACTAATCCATAACATTCCATTACAGGAAATTGAAATTGAAACCGAAAATAGGTAATCAATCGGGCATGTTCCTCCTTTGAGGCATTTCAGCAAAACTAGCACCCTAAAAGATTCAGACTTTCTAGAAATAAACCCTAATTCAAGACAAATTTTCATTCAACAAACAAAATTTCGAAATTCTCATGCTTGAACCCTAACAATTCAAATCTCAACTATTCTAGAACATGAATAGATCGGAAAACAAAATCGTTCAAAGACATAGGAATTGACCTCGATACTCGGAGAGAGCCTGAGCCTGATAAACCAAGCGTGGAGACGGACGTCGTCGGAAGATCGAATCCATACGTCTTTGTAGAGGAGGCGAAGGCAAGCAGGAGTGATAGGGTAAGACTTGGAGAGACCAGGCAACACCGGTACGTAGACAAGTTTCTCTTGGAACGCCACCAGCATCGCCACCTCAACCACTACGATGTCGCCAACGCCGTAGAAAAACGCACTTATGTACGACACCATCTCCTCCCCGTCGGTGAATCTCTCCGGTGAAGAAAATTGTACGGTCTTGAGAGAAATCGGAAGAGGAGGCAAAGATTCATCCTAGAGGCGAGAGAAAAAGAAAGTTGGGGTCGGAAGAGGAGGAGAGAGAAAAGAATGTACAAATTATATACTTAACAAATTCCCAATTAACAAAATAATTTGCCAAACGCCTAAATAGGTGACAAAAAACCGCGTTTCAACTAAATTTCTTCTAATCTATAATCTATAATATATAAAAGTAATAAGGATTGGAGCCTTTAAGTTGCACCACATCATCATTTGCCACATGTCGTTCCGAAAATGTGCCACGTAGGATTTGCCACATGTCCTCACCATATTAATCCATATATTTTATTTTAAATTACAATTTTTGAAAAATCTAAAAGATAATTTTCCTTTTTATCTGATGATACACTTGAAAAATAAAAGAAAATATAATACCAAAATGGAGAAAATATTATCAAACAAAAATATAGAATATTCAATATAATATCTAAGGAAAAAAATAACAAAAAAATATTTAAACATATCTTTTCAATTGATCCTAACAACCGTATTAGATAATCTACCTATAATTTTGAATATTATATTTTTAATTAATTATTTTATGATCTATTGAAAATAAAAATTTATATTCGAATTAACCAAAAAGTTTATACACAAAATAATTATGATTACCCTAATATTTCACAGAATATTTTAAATAATTATTTTATGGGACAACATTCCACATAATATTCGAATCCATATATGCAAGACATCTTTACCCTAATAAGCACAAAAAAAGTTTATACACAGAATAATTATGATTATCCTAATATTTCACAGAATATTTTGAATAATTATTTTATGGGACAATATTTCACATAATATTCAAATCCATATATGCAAGACATCTTTACCCTAATAAGCACAAAAAAATTTATGATTACCATATATATCAAAATTCGTAACAACTTTATCTTTCTATGAAATATGAGAATCAACCAAAAAATATAAAAATTTGTATTTAAACGTAGAATCTACTATATATAAAAGCTATAAGGTTTGGAGTCACCACATTGCACCACGTCAGCTTTGTCCACATGTCGCTTCTAGAATACGCCACATTGGATTTTGCCACGTGCCGTCTTTTCCTTAAGCCATGTCATGTAATTTTTGACACGTCATATGTCACAACGTATTATTGTTACCCCGTCACTAACACATATGTCATATTTAACTATAATAATAAAAAAATGCTTTCTTTATAAAAAAATATTTTATATAAATAGATAATTATAGGCCTATATATTTTGATAAATCTATGCTTTTTTAATCAAAATACTTCCTTATGCGAAGTTTGGTCAAAATACTTTCCTTTTATTGTAACTCACAATTTGAAAATTTACCATAACATTTTATGAGCATTGTATATATTATTCTCATAATTTAAACTTAATAATCTAAATTTAATTTATTTTATTGATTTTAAAAAACAAAATAATTTTTGTACCTATTACGATCAACAAATTATTACATTAAATTTTATATTATTTTTTGTTTATTGATATCTTTTTTATAGTATATCTATAAAAATATCAAGTCATACTCGCGCATGGCACGACGGGGGCAACTAGTTAAGAAGAAATCTCACTAGTCCCTTCCAAAAAAATCAACGTGCCTAATTAAACATTCATTAAAAAGGATAAAATACGACACAAACGAATTTTTCCGTATTTTTCAATAAAATACGGCACGATCGAATTTTCCCCGTATTATTCACGAATTTTTTTCGAAAAATACGTTTTTATGAGACGCGCCCAGTTTGTTCATCAAAAC
This sequence comes from Fallopia convolvulus, assembly GCA_964016875.1. Classification (NCBI taxonomy): domain Eukaryota; kingdom Viridiplantae; phylum Streptophyta; class Magnoliopsida; order Caryophyllales; family Polygonaceae; genus Fallopia; species Fallopia convolvulus. Next base: position 17,377,200 of record OZ024719.1, read on the forward strand.
TAGCGATTTGTACCCATATTTACCATTTGTTCATCAATACTAACTAATTGTGCATCGAGTTTTTGATAATATTGTTCATCGATTTCGAACTTTTTTAATTTATTTTTTAACCTTATCTATGTGTATGAATACAATATTATCTAGTTTTTGATGCACATATAATTATTTTCAATTATGATTGTTAAGGATAAGGTCATTACGATACTTCCAATTTGGCTACAACATATAAGCAAAAGTTGAACCCCAAAAGTCTTCTATTTACATGTTTAATAATTGATGTCAAACATCTGTCTATGACTCCTAACGACGTCAAGGAAAAGCTAAAGGTGTCATTTGACGGACCAATCGCAAGAACTCGAACTAAGAAGATACAAGATGCAACTCATGCTCTTCTAGATCATTTAAGAGCCATGACGAATCAAGCTTCACAACCTCCATGGATTACCATGCTTTGACATGAAGTTTAGACAAACCCGAGCTTAGATCAAGAGGTCTCAATGTCCATATTTGTTCATTGATATAACTTGTTTGTTCATTGATGTACCCATATTTGTTCATTCATACACTTCTATTTGTTCATTGATATAACCTTGTTTGTTCATTGATATACCCCTATTTGTTTATTGATATAACCTTTTTTTTGTTCATTGATATAACTTTTGTTTGTCCATTGTTTGTTCATTTATATACCTATTTGTTCATAGATATACCTACATTTGTTTATTGATATAACTCTGTTTGTCCATTGTTTGTTCATTGATATACAATATTTGTTCATTAATATACCACTATTTGTTCATTGATATAACTTTGTTTGTTCATTATATACCCTTATTTGTGTATTGAAATAAACTTATGTTTGTGTGTCACTACCATCAATTTGTACATTTAAGATTATCTATTTGTGCATTTTTGCATTTATTTTGTGCTTTAAGACTATCTTTTTTTCCTTACTCATATAATTAGTTATCACTCAAATACTCATATAATTAGTTTCAATGCACACATATATTTATCCAGTTTATGTAGTTGTTATACGAATCTTTTTTTGAGAGGAAAGTGTTAATATGTTAAATATTCAATTCACCTAAGTCAATTATACATTGTGGAATATCATTTACAACGACTTGTTCATGTCTGGATTAAGATACAAACGTGTGATAAAGTGAGTTACACAATTTTCATGTCTACCTATATGATCACAACAAAAGAAAGGAATGAAGTGCTCCATATAATACATAAATTAGATAAGTTTGATGTAGAAGCTTGAATGCAAAGGATAATAGATAAAGAATCTGACTTTGCAATAATATGATGTATGATAAGAAAACGAGCCAGCTGCAAACTGAAGAGGAGTGTTTGTGCGTTATTTAGCTATGTTCGAAGCCCAAGAACTAGCCACACATTTCACAGTAGCAACAATGACAAATCCAAAGGAGTCAAACAAGACAATACCGAGACCGACATCCCTCAAAACAATTAATTTTGTCTCATATATGGCTAATTATGATGCACACACATATATTAATGCATACAATTTCGATACACATTTGTCCATTTTTTATATACAAACAATAGATTTTTGATGCACAGACAATAGTTTATTTATTCACAAAATCACAATGTTGATGAAAAAAATAACAATGTTGATGAACAATCTGAACGTCCGTCCTATTTTCGTTTTTTATGAACTTCATGATGTTATGAATATATTGCATACAATTTCGATACACGTTTTTTCATTTTTTATGTACAAATAATAGATTTTGATGCACAAGCAATAGTTTACTTATGCACAAAATCACAGTTTTGATAAACAAAATCACAGTGTTGATGAATCCACAGTGTTGATGAACAATCTGTGTGCGCGTCCTATTTTCGTTTTTTTTCAAAAATACGCAAATAATTCGCTAAAAATTAGCATGTGTCGTTTTCCCCCTTTTTAAGTGAAATGATCAACACCTTTGATTTTTCTTCTTCCAACAGCTCTTGTTCTTTCTTATTTCGCAGATGGACTCTCACTCGCACCTGAACCGGACCCTAATCGCGTATGGCAAATTTAATGAGAATGTACATGTTATTGCTCCTTTATTTGTTATTTGTCTTTTATGTATGCAGGTAGCCTTACCATAGTTGATAGTTAGAAGTTTGGTTAGTCTTTTAACTAGCTTTGGTTAATGTAGTTTGGTTAAACCTTTCATATAAAAAGCATACTTTCAGATATTTGTAATTGCTTTTATCTCAATGAAATAGTGAGCTACTTGGAGAGTAAGAGAACGATTTTTCTGAGAATCCAATTTATTAATGTCATCTTGGAATTTCTTATTCAATCGATTTTGTTCATGGTATCAGAGCTTGGTTAATCAGATTGATCAAGCCAGAGATTCGTTCTCGCTTAACCTGAGTGAACATGAGAGAGAGAGAGAGAGAAGAGTTTAAAACAAATCAAAATTGCCTTCATTATCCTCATCCAATCATGTCGGAAGCGAACGCGAATGCATAGATGATGATGCAAATTGCTCGTATAGCGCAAGGTCAAGGGAATTCCCAGGGGGATCCGTTGAATCTGGTGAATTCCGATTATCCTAGGATGTCACTCACGACCACCCCTTTTGATGGGTCGAACTTCATTGCTTGGAGTCGACAAGTAGATTTGGTGGTAGGAGCTATGTTGAAAACAGGATTCATTGACGGCAAGCTTGAGAGACCACCGGAAGATTCAATAGATTTAAGTCGATGTAGTCGAGCAGACCGGATGGTGACGTGTTGGATACTTGATTCGATGACCAAGGAGATATCGAACTCCTTCACCTTCACTTCTTCAGCAAGAGAGTTTTGGAAAGAGATCTTGGAGCGCTATAGTCAAAGTAACACATCATTGGTTTACCAGATCAAGCAAGAGTTGGTGAAGACAACGCAAGGTAACCAGTTTGTCACTACTTATTATTCCAAAAGGAAAAAATGATGGGATGATTTGGACTATTGATGTTCGTGTTTTTACTATAGTTTTTAGTTGTTTTTTTTAGGTTGTTTAGTATAGTTTTAGTAGTTTTAGAGTTAGTTTTGTATGTTTTTGGATAAGTTTACATATTTTGTGAAAAGTATGGAAACTACTCCGTTTTGTGTCGTTTTGTAGGTTTTTTTAGCAGAATGAAGCGTTTTCGAGCAAGTTAAAGACAAGTGGTTCGTGGTGGAATACATGAAAGAAGAGCGGAAAGAATATGTCTTGAAAATCCTGGAGAAGTCCAAGTAAAGCCATGAAAAGAGTTCATGAACCCAAAACAGAGAGATCGTTACCGACCTATGAGGGTCGGTACTGAGCTGAGCAACAAAGTTTTTATCCAAGGAATTCAACAAGTGTCTACCGACCCTGTGTAGGTCGTTATTGAGGTGACCTGTGTCGGTAGAGAGGCCCCGACTTTCGAAAATTCTATCTTTTATCTTGTGATCTTTTTAGTTTAGAAAGTTTTTATCTTTTAGATCTTTGTTAGATAGTTTCCTCTAGTATAAGTACCCTTGTTCTAGTTCTAGTTTGGGGAGGTTAGCTAGTCGTTGGAGAAAAAGACGATAGTTTTGTATTCCGATCCTGGTTCGATCGAGAGGGAGAGCAGGGTCGTGATCAAGTATTTGTTTTCGTTCTTCATTGTTTCGAGTTTGAACGTGGTTAGATTGTAAGACAAGATTCCTTTAATTTCAAATAAGTTTTTTTTAATGTTTTTTTTTCAATCAAGTTGTTTGTTTTGCTTTAGTCACGAGTGAGTAGTTTACCTTTTCTAGGGTCGGGGTTGAAACCCGACATAGTTGTGCATGATTGAATAATGTGTTGAATGTTTGATTGCCTTTTATCCTTTAAATTACTTGTTTATGCTTATACTTGGACGAAAGTCGAAGTAATTTGAGTTTGTCGCTTGATCGAAAGAGAAAGTTTTGAACTTGAATGTTGATATTGTTCGATAACGAAAGTTTCGAGCTTTGGATTCAAAACAAGTAGAAAAGTGAATTGATTTATGAAAATTGATTGATTTTCTTGTTTAGTCAACGAAAGTTGATAGATTTGCTTGTTTAGTCGTGGTAACCCTTGTCCTAGATCTTTTTTATCACTTGAATTTCCTTTGTTTTTACTCACGAATAGACTCGTTACCGAGGTACACAGATCGGTACCGAGCATGTACTTGAATTGTCGTGTTTGCTCTGTTTTAGTAGAAATCCAACGTCGATACCGACCCTGACAAGGTCGGTACCGAGGTCTGTCGTAGCTATTTTGCTTTTGTTTTGTTGTTTTTCGTAGTTCGGTAAACAAATAACCTTGCTTCCCATAGACGATCCTGACCTCCCTATTCTCAGGGGGGGTCTTGACTACAAATTTATTTGTTGTCGAGTTAATATACCATTCAACAAATTGGCGCCGTTGCCGGGGAAGCAACAGTGTTTGTTTGTTTACCTGTGGCATGTGGGTCTGGGAATAGCCTGACCCCGTTTTTGTTTTTAATTTTGTTTTCTTTTGTTTGTTTTCTCATCGTATTCCAGCAGGATGTCGAAGGCTCAAGTTTGATAACACCGATTATTATTCTGAACCTGAACGCACCCTACACCATAGAAGAAGAGAAAACCCCATGGTGATTACTCTTGAAGAGATGACTCGACATATGGTTGAGCTTCAAAGGCAGCTCAATGCCACAAAGATTAAAAACACCACTCTACAGGAAAGACTCGATGCCTATCTGAGGAATGCCAAACAATATATGCATCCAAAACAGAGGGTGCCAGAGTCTGCAATCGTGCTTTCGGAGATAGAGAAGACTTTTGAGATTAAGTCTCAATTTATATCCTTAATAAAACGGGCTCAGTTTGAAGGGAAACCTATTGAGTGCCCTATGGAACATATTAAAAACTTTCTTAATTTATGTGACACTATTGCTACTGAAGGTGTCTCACTAGAATATGTTCTATTAAAAGCTTTCAGGTGGTCTCTTACAGGAAAGGCCCTGAGCTGGTTGGAGAGCTTACATCCTAAGTCTATTAGGACTTGGAAGGCCTTGTATGATCAATTTCTTACAAAGTTTCTCTCTCCTGCTAAGACAACGGAGTTGAGAAAGCGCATCACCTCCTATCACCAGCTGCCTAACGAGACCTTTAGACGTGGGAGAGATTTAAGGAGATGCTCAAACAGTGTCCTACTCATGGGCAACCACCATATGTGCTCCAAGAAATCTTCTTCCAAGGGATTAAAGCAGAAACGAAGAACCACATCAGCATGCACATTGCTTGCGGTTTTATTGAGATGGATCCCACCGCTGCATGGGAGTTGCTGGACAAGCTGACCAACTACGATGTCATGTATGGAGCCCAACAGCCACTGCAGCCACAAAAGCGTCTCTATATGCCTAATAAAGACGAAGTTGATCCCGATGTCAAAAATGAATTTTTACAGGATGAGATCAACTGTCTGAAGAAACAGGTAAGTTTTCTGAAAACCTTTCAACCTTGTCAAGAGTGTGGCTCTTCTGCCCATAATACTTCTACTTGCACTAACATCGAGCAGGTTAGAGCCGCTGAGACATATGCTGAGATGAACTACATGAGAGGTCAATACAAGAACCCAGCTAGTAATTTTGACAAGCTAAACAACTACCCGGCTAGGGGAAACCAAAATCCAAATCCGTATGCAGCCCCCCCTCCGGATAGACGGCCCGCACCATATCAACCTCCAAGCTATCAAGAGCCACCATCTTGGGTGCAAAGACTCTATGAAGGGATCAATGGAGTAAAAAATAAAATCAGAGGAGTCCAAGCCAACCTTAACAATCAGATAAAAAGATGGGGAGAGTTCAATATTTGGAAGAAGAGTGTTGACTCACAACTATGGAACCTAGGCGCACAGATACCAAAGTCGCAAGGGCAACTCCCAGGCAGCCCCGACGAGAAACCTAGAGGACAGATAGCGACCGTACACCTCAGGAGCGGGAAGACGCTACCATATCATGCACACGCTAAGGAAAAGGACCCCGTTACGGAAGACGACGCCTTGGCCCAGGTTGACAATGTGCCGAAGAGGGTCGTTACCGAGCCTAAACCACTCAGTACCGATGCTCCCAAGCTCATCACCGACCCCAACTCAGGTAAGTTCTCTACACTGAGCTACTCTCTTAGTCCCAGGCTCGATACTGACCCCACTAGGGTCGGTACTAATCCTTCTTCGGCACCGATCGACCCTATTGTCGACTCGGTAGCATCACCCCTCGAGCCCCCTTTGGCTCCAAGAATGGTGAAGTCTCTTCCATTTCCTACTAAGAAGTCTAAGGACTCAACAGAAGGAAAATTTAAGTGTTTCGTTAAGATTATCCAGGGCTTAAATATTTCTATACCATTCGCTGAGGCCCTAAGTGAAATGTCAGCTTACTCAAAAATTTTGAAGGACATTCTTAACAAGAAAAGGTCAATCACAGAGCTTACAGATGAGGTCCGATCCATTACCCTTCCAGAAAAGCTAGGTGACCTAGGGAGATTTGCTATTAGTACTATTGGGATTGGCACCCACATGTTCAAAGCTCTATGTGATCTGGGTGCCAGTGCAAGTCTCCTACCATTGTCGATTTGGTCAAAAGCCAACATAGGACCATTGGAGCCAATCAACATGCGGCTATACATGGCAGATGGCTCATGCATCAGGACAACAGGAGTTGTAGATGACTTTCTAGTACAAGTGGGAAAATTCTTTGTTCCCAATGATTTCATAATCATGGAGATGCCCGAAGATCCGGTGGTGCCTATCATCTTAGGGAGACCATTTCTCGCCACAGCCGGTGCCATAATTGACATTAGGAGGGGACTCCTAACTTTCGAAATTGGGGATGAGGTGGTGGAATTTCGGTTCAACCCGACAATGAAAGAGACAGATAGAGCCGATGTTAAGATGCTCTACACCCACAATGAATTCATCGAATGTGGGGACCCTGTTGGAAGACTGTTGGCAAGTGATGCATTCTCAGGTCGAAGATGGGCCGAGATAGTTATTGCAGTCTCAATACCGAGCCGATCTACCTTGGTACTAAGTCTCCTAGCAGACAAAGACAACTCGATACTGACCCCTACTGCACCAGTACCGAGCTTGGCCAAGGATGAAGAAATTTCGGCATTTGAATATCTTGAAGAGATCTTGAAGACGGAGCCCGAAGAGCCTATTCTCATTCCAGCAGAGCCTTCTCCGACGCTCAAGCCCCTTCCAGACTCTCTCTGTTATGAATTTCTTGGTCCTAATTCTACTTTCCATGTCATCATCAATGCTAAATTAAAAGATGAGGAAGTAGAGAAGCTTCTTTCTGTGCTTAGGACACATAGAAAAGCTATAGGCTACTCCCTAGATGATATAACTAGCATTGTCCCCTCACTTTGCATGCATAGGATATACATGAAGGATAATCATAAACCCACCATAGAGCATCAACGTAGGTTAAATCCTAATATGAAAGAGGTGGTTAAAAAAGAAATCATTAAACTACTTGATGACGGGATCATATTTCCTATATCGGACAGCCAATGGGTTAGTCCGGTCCATGTAGTCCCTAAAAAAGGGGGGATGACCGTTATTGAAGATGAAAAGGGAGAGCTAATCCCCACTAGGACCACAACTAGTTGGAGGATGTGTATTGATTATAAAAAGCTCAATAGTTCCACTAGAAAAGATCATTTTCTGCTTCCTATTATTGAGCAAGTGTTAGAACGCTTAGCCCAGCATGATTATTTCAGTTATTTAGACGGCTATAGTGGATTTTGGCAGATTTTCATCATCCTGATGATCAGGAGAAGACTACCTTTACATGTCACTATGGGACTTTTGCATATAAGAAAATTCCATTCGGGCTTCGTAATGCCCCTGCCACCTTCCAAAGGTGTATGATGGCCATTTTTTCTGACATGATAGAGGACATAGTAGAGGTCTTTATGGATGATTTTTCTGTGTATGGTTTTTCTTTTGATACTTGTCTTGCTAATCTTGCTGGTGTACTAAAAAAATGTGAAGAAACCAACCATGTGCTTAATTGGGAAAAATTTCATTTCATGGTTCAAGAGGGAATTGTATTAGGACACCTCGTCTCTAAGAGAGGGATTGAAGTAGATAAAGCTAAAATTGAGCTTATTGAAAAACTACCTCCTCCCTCTTCTGTAAAAGACGTTAGGAGCTTTCTAGGGCATGCTGGCTTTTACAGACACTTTATCAAAGATTCTTCTAAGATAGCTAAACCACTGACTAGCATACTGATGAAGGATGTAGTGTTTGAGCTGTCTACAGATTATCTTGAAGCATTTTACAAGTTAAGAGAAGCCATCGTTTCCGCTCCTGTTATGCAGTCCCCAGATTGGACCTTGCCCTTTGAAATTATGTGTGACACTAGTGATTATGCTGTTGGTGCAGTTTTAGGACAACGGAAGGACAAAAAGCTCCACGTCATCTACTATGTGAGTAAGACGCTTGATGAGGTGCAAAATAAGTATACTACGACGAAGAAGGAATTCCTCGCTGTAGTATTTGCTTTCAAAAAAATTCGTTCCTATCTTGTTGGTTCAAAAGTTATTGTTTATATTGACCATGAGGTTGTTAGATATCTATTGGCCAAAAAGAATGCCAAGCCTAGGCTACTTCCTTGGATGCTCTTATTGTAGGAGTTTGATCATGAAATTAGAGATAAAAAAGGGAGCAGAAAACTTGGTGGTGGATCACTTATCCAGGTTGCCAGTTAAACACATCATCGAATCCAACAACGAAGTGCCAATTAAAGACTCCAGACCAGACGAACACTTCATGCTGAACGAGGTTGGAAACGTCAAGACCCTCGTTACCGACCCTGAAGGGGTTGGTACCGAGCCATCATCGAGGCTGGAGGGCGTCAATCACATCAGTGTTAAATCAGGGCTCATCGATACTATAATTGGGAAGCTCGATACCGAGCCACATGAGGTCGTTACCGACGGGAATATAGAAGCTCCAGGGTCGACACCGACCCAATCAGACTCGGTAACGACCCAGTCAAGTAAGTTTTCTCAACCTGAACTCATTTCTTTCAATTCAATTCCTTCTTCATCTCTTGCTTCTACTTCTTTTAAATCAATCAATGCTATTAAAGGATGAAAAGCCCCTTGATTTGCGGAATTTGCTAACTACATCGTAGGTGGCGTAATTCCCGAGGGACTAACCCCACAAAAGAAAAAGAAGTTTCTCCATGATATCAAACATTACTATTGGGATGACCCTTACTTGTTCAAGCAAGGAAGTGATCACCTCTTTAGGCGATGTATTCCAGAAGAGGAGATAGAGAGCGTGATCCGTCAATGTCACACACTTCCTACCGGTGGCCATGCGAAAGGATTCAAAACTATGGCGAAGATTCTTCAAAGTGGTCTCTATTGGCCAACCATTTTCAAGGATGTACAAGTCTTTGTGACAACATGTGATGAATGCCAACGCTCTGGCAACATCACTTGGAGACATGAAAACCTGCTGACCGGGATACTAGAGGTTGAATTATTCGACGTATGGGACATAGACTTCATGGGACCTTTTCCTTCATTGGGCCCCTACAAATATATCCTGGTTGCAGTCGATTATGTCTCTAAGTGGGTGGAGGTTGTTGCTACAAGGACCAATGATGCTAAAACCATGGCTAAATTTATTAAGACTAATATTTTTCCCAGGTTTGGCGTCCCAAGGGTCCTCATTAGTGAGGGTGGATCTCATTTCATAAAGCAGAGTTTTGAAGTACTTTTGGCTAAGTATGGGTTATCACACCGGGTGGCAACACCATATCATCCTCAAACTAGTGGCCAAGTAGAAGTTTCAAATAGGCAAATTAAGAGAATATTGGAAAAGACGGTGTCTCGCTCAAGCGAGGATTGGTCATCTAAACTGGATGACGCTCTATGGGCTTATAGGATGGCATACAAGATGCCCCTACGCACCACTCCTTACAATTTAGTGTATGACAAGGCATGCCATTTGCCGGTCAAGATGGAGCACAAAGCATTATGGGCTCTCAAAGAGCTCAATATGAACCTCGACGCAGCAGGAGAAAAAAGATTCATGGATTTGCAAGCACTAGAGGAGTTAAGGCTAAAGGCATACGAGAACGCCGAGATCTATAAGGAGCGTACCAATTGGTGGCATGATCAGAAATTGGTGCCCCAAACCTATGAAGTTGGTGACAAGGTAATTCTCTTCAACTCTAGACTTCGTTTATTTCCAGGGAAGCTAAGGACAAGATGGTGTGGGCCATTTTTGATCGATAACCATGGCGACATCTTTAAAGTAAATGGCCACTGATTGAAGAAGTTCTATGAGAAACCCAACCCAGAAGAAGAGTTTAGAGTCACTTTGGCTCTCACAGGGCCGGATTAGCCAGATAAGTACTTCGGGCTAACGACGTTAAAAATAGCGCTTACGGGAGGCAACCTAGTTTTATTTTTAATTTAGTTTCCTTTTCTTTTTATAGTTCTTTTTCTTAGCTTTCTTTTGAGTTTTTAGTAGTGTAGAAGGTTACAAGATAGAATATTTTTGAGCTAACATGTCACAGAAGTTGGGCTCGAAAGGCGCTGAAAATTGAGTCACCCGGGCTCGGTATCGAGCTGAGAGGGTCGATACCGATCTGAGACGCAACACGGATTCAGCGACACGCGGGAAGGTAAGTCTTTTCAACCTAAATTTATCTTCTATCCTTACATCTCCTTCCTTCGCCGCCTCTTGCCCTCTTCATTTTAAACACTCTCAAGCCTCGAACTTCATCCAAATCTCAAACAAACTCTCAAAATTTCAACCGATCTCCACTGGATTCCTCACCTCTGTCAATCGCACTAACCACACCCCACACCCTCAAAAATTGTAACCCACTCGAGAACGAAGCACACCTCTTATGATTCGTTACCGGAGAACTCAAGCCCTCGTTACCCATTCAATTTCGATTTTTGTTCTTCAAATCTCAAATCTACGATATGATTTCTAAACCCTAACTCTTTTTCTTGAAGATTCATGGTAAATTGGGGTAGTTTTCATATCTATCTCTATGTGAAATCGGATTGCATGTCTATGTTGCCATCGTTCTTCCTTGTTCTATGTTTGGTGATTTATCTTGATTGATTTTCGGTTCTCCATGCTAGAATTTGCATTGAATTTTGATAAGCAAAGCATGAAGTAACTTTTTCTTGAATTGCATGATTTTTCACCATGAGTTTTGGCAATTGTTGGCATGATTAGATTGGGTTTCGAGCAAGTATGATGTTGCATGTTCTTAATTATGTGTTTTTATGAGGAATCATACTTAAAAATGTGCAAAATAGTCGAAAGAGTTGAGATTTTGTACTCATAACTGATTGCGTTATGTTCTCGCCCAGGCTCATGACCGACCTGTGAGGGTCGGTAACGACCAGAGACTGTCCAAAACCAGAGACCTCGTTACCGACCCAATTGGCTCGGTACCGAGGCGGGTCAAGACCATTTCTGAGTGCGAGTATGGTGTTTTATTTAGTGGTTTGTGTGGCTCTTATCTTGGATTTTTACAGTGATTTCAGGTACAAATGGCAAGCACAAGCCGAGCTAACGTCAGGGCCGGAAAGAAGAGGAGGACTCAAAGATCCCCGTCTCCTCCAAGAATGGACGATGTTATTTTGCTTACTCGGGAGCAACAGACGGTTTTCGATTCCATCCTTCAAAAAGACCATTTTACTAGATGGTTCTCGAGATCAAGTGTCAAGTCCATCGGTATCTATGATGATGTCAAGCACGCCTTTGCTATTCTCAGTGTGCCGTATCTATTGAAGAAGGAGGAAACCCTGCACTACCCGACCCTCATCGCTGAGTTTATTTCCACACTCCAATTCAGTTTCAAGTCCAAGACATCGGTCGGGAAGATTAAATTCCCACTCGGCAATGCCAACCATGAGTACACAATTGTCGAGTTCAACCGACTTCTTGACTTGCCCCACCACTCTTGGGATTACAGAGCTCCCGATGATTTTAAAGTAACCGACACTTGGAGTTATATTTTTGGGGAGGTCAATGCTTCCGCACCGGCACTTCCAGGGGCGCGCATCATCAACCCCATTTTCAAGATCATTCTTTGAGTCTTGGGTGCCACTTTTTGGCCCAAGAAGGAGCTTTCAAGGCCGACAAGGATGGAGGTTGGATGCCTCCACACTATTCTTTTCGAGGACCCCGCCCCCATGAATTTGGGGTATGAATGGTTGAAGTATGTAGAGAGGCACGGGGCCTCTTCGAAGGAAGTCTGGTGTGGAAGCATGGTGAGTCTCTTGGCAGAGAAGCTCGGTGTCGACCTCGCGCACTACACTCCATACAGCGTTCGGAAGCTGGACTCAAAGTACTAGTTCTCTTCCGGAATCTTTGTGAGGATTCAAGGTGGATTCTCCGCCAAGGTACTTGGACAGGAGGTGCTGATTACTCGAGCCAAGATGGAATTGTTATATGTACTGAATTGGTACGAAGCTTGGACGTCTCATCCGTTCCCGTTGGAGAAGAAGCCTCAAGATGAGCCGTCATTGAGGGAATGTGAGACGAGCTACGATAGAGATAACGTTGTTATGGATGAATATGAGGCATCCTCGTTATCGAGCTCCTCCGTGGCTGCCTCATATCCATCCATAACAGCGTTATCTCTATCGTATCTCGTCTCACATTCCCTCAATGATGGCTCATCTTGAGGCTTCTTCTCCAACGGGAACGGATGAGACGTCCAAGCTTCGTACCAATTCGGGACATATAACAGTTCCAGCTTGGCTCGAGTAATCAGCACCTCCTGTCCAAGTACCTTGGCGGCGACTTGATGCGTCCCTCGTATGGGATGCCTCGGATCGATCGGTGGCTCGAGTATTAGGTCTCCAATTAGCGTAGCGGAAGGCTTGGTTGATTGAAATTAGCACGAACAATTGCAAGACAACGAGAGCTTGAATGATTTGTAGTGGCGGCGCAATAGCACTAAGGAGAAACTAGGAGAAACCCTCGACTAAATTAATCCTTAAGTGTGCGCTGAATATTAAATGAGCTCGAGAGATCCTTATAAAGAGGAGGCTCTCGAAACCCTAACAAGCAACAAGCTTAATGGACTAGGGTTTGCATGCAAGCAAGGCCCAACGTCCAAAAGCCCATAAAACATAAATAGTAATAACAGAAATAGAAATAACTAAATTTGGAAAGACATAAATGAAAATATGCTAAAATAGGGAAATACATAATATATGATTAAGTCCTACGCCAAGTGGGTCGCCAAGGCCTAGGGAGTCTCGGGCTGGCCGGAATCGGGTCTGAGCCTAGGCAAGGTCGCATCATTCTCCCCCGCTTAGATTCGAAGCGTCCCCGCTTCGAGTTGGTGTAGGAAAAGGAGACCAAAACAGCAATGAAGTGGAGCTTGTCATCGACCTTTGTCCTCTCGATATGAATGTTTCGGGACGAAACTTCCTTAAGGGAGGTGTAATGTAATACCCGGAATTCCGAAAATCGAATAGCTATTCTTTTCCGTCTCAAATCCTCATGTTTTGTTTCTAGCTACCTACCTTGATATTATTTATCTTGGGCCAAAAAGCCCAATCTATGGTTGAATATTGGAGACCCGATTTGGAACCCAAACCCTCTTTTCTCCTCTTCTTTCCTCGCCTGCCCTACAATTCCTTCTCCTTCTCTTGCGCCGTTCAACCATTCACAAAGGCTGAGAAGTAATCCGCTCGTTCCCCACCATCGTTGTCACTCGTCCCCATTGCGAAAGAAGTCGCCGTCGTCACATTCGCTCCTCTGTGCTCCGGTGGTGCTGAAACCTCGGGAGGGTTAACCGCTCGAAGCCGCCCGTCGCCACCAACACCTCTTGTACCATCAACAAGAGTTGGGTCCTCCTAGTTGAAGACTCCCAAGTCGGTTTCGGATCTCATCTGCCCTCTAACTCGTCTGACTCGCGTCGGTTCGTCGTCATCACCCTAATTTTCGCACCACCACTGTTCTGCCCGCCTTTGTCCGCCGACGGTGAGTCCTGCTATGTCAATCCCACCTTCTTTTCTGCCTCTTTGAATCTTCTTCTGGTAATGATTATCGGGGCGGGTACAGGTCTGACCTCGAACCAACAAAGGGGTCTCAGATCACGCTGGTGTGATTCGCCTCGCACACCCTTCCGAGCCATCATAAGGAGTTCGAGAGTCGTTCGAGGAAGGCGTTTTCAATCACGGCTTGTACCAATCGAAAGTCGAAGCAGCGTACCAAGTCGTGAGGTCGTCTTCGTTTGAGGAGCATCCGATTCAGAAGCTCGAAAGGTCGGAAAATTTTCCTCTTTGAACGAACCTTAGAACCAATCCATGGGTTACTTGTTTTAATTAAATGCATCTTGTAATAGTAGAATGAGGGGTTTGGTTCGAGTCCCGATCCGATTGATCAAGATGGACTCCGATAGCACTTTGCTTGCATATATATATATGTTAGTGTGATCTGCAATTGTTTTAATTTAATTACTCATTAAATTATTAGATTAGAATGGTGTGGATGTATAGTGTAAATTTTGGTTTGAGCCTTGTATGTCCATATTAGATTAAGCTTGCTTGGATGCGTTTGAATGGTTGTATTGGGATTTTGTTCGAATGGTGAGACATGGATTAAAGTTGGAATTCGACATGAGAATGAGTTGAGTAACTCTCAATTGAGTTTTCGATATTTGTGTGGTTACGATCGTCACTTGACCTTGTGTGGTTCGATCCTTCCTAGACTACGAGAAGTACTAGGATTTTCAAGTAAGATGTAGGTTAGCCTTGACCTTTGTTTACGTGATTGATTTTGTTAGAATGCAAGCTTTGAGACTTAATGTTTTAATTTGTGAACTTGGACTTCGATCTTAGTTCGCCTTGGCTTTCTATTCCTTTAAACGCTATAGACCTAGATAAGAGATACTACTTTGATGCGGAAAGTTGATGTAGTTCATGAGTCGTCGCAAATAAATTTTATTCAAACTTAAATAATCAAGTTAAGCCGTTGTGGTTAGATACCATGAATTATAGTGGCTCGTGCTTCAAAACCACTATAGTCGTGTTGCTTTGAATCGAAAGATGCTCATCGTGGTTAGTCGATTAACCGTGAACGTTATAATTCGTAGGTCTTTAGTATCGACGCGTTTCATACTTCATTCAAGGATCGCCCTCCAGGTAAGTCGTTCTCGACTTGCTCGGCTTTATTCTAGCCTTGTTAGATTTCATGCCGTGATTGTGAGATTGGTTTTGGAGTTAGTCCCGAATGTATGTTTTTCTATGTGAAATATTCTCATGCATGATGTGATGCGCTTTCCATTTCAAATGTTTTCTCGTAAGAAATACTGTCGCTTTCTCTGTGCTGGCAGTGTAACCGGCACGATCATGTGCGACGATTGTCGGTGGCGAAGAGGCGTCTAGCCATGGTCGTGTGTCGGTCGGGCCCTTTTTAAAATAAAAATTGATTGTTTGTTTTTGGCAAGTTCTCCAGTGGAGGCTTGACCAGGGGTTGGAAGGATGACGTACAGGGAAAGTGGGAGGGCCCGCCTCTGCACTCGGGCGCAGGTGAGTTAGCGTCGTAGATGGGAATGCGGTGGTGGAAGGAAGAATGGCATCTCCCAATAGGATTGTGGTTTTGCTGTGTGCGTGTGTGTGATTACTTAGTTGGTTTTTCGACCTTGTGAATTCTCGCTACGCTTAATGAATTGCTTATCCATTGTATCCTCCTCTAATTGTTGAATGTTGAAGTGTTGGTTACTTTCATAAATGCTTTACTCTTGTGCTTGCTAGTTTGATTATGGTATGTCTCATTGTATTTCCTTTCTCATATTCTCTAGGTTGTGGAAATGTGTGTTGACCTATTCTATTCTGTTCTGTTCAATTCACTTGTTAAAAGTTATGTTGTTGAATAATTGTTGTTTTTCAAACGTCTTACTATTGCCGTGTGTTATCTAGCTTGCCTAGGGTAGTAGCTGACCCCTCGGGGACTTTATTTATCAGTTCCAGGTACTCATACAGGTCCCGTGTTGGAGCCTAGGTCAGATGCTGCAGCGGATCGTTGATGTGTGTCACTAGGTCACTGAAAGGGGTTGGGAGTTCAGTTTAGTCTTGCCAGTGTTTTGGATATTTTGATATGTTGTTGACTGTAGTAGATTTCTGGAGTTGAATGTGATTTGGCTAGACATTTGGGATTCATGCATGACATTGTTAAAAACGTGGTTTGTTTGAATGACAGTTGGATGTTTTAAAATAGTTTTCTTGTTGTGCTCGAGTTGCAAGGTCCAGGTATTCTAGTTGTCAACCGTTCAGGTAGGACCCGTTAGGGTCAACTACCTAGTAATGTCCCGACGGTAAGTCGGGGTGTTACAGACTCGGCGTCAGGCAACAAAGGTAAGGGCATGGAAAGTTGTTGATCCAACGTCGAAGACAAGTCCAAGAAAGGTGTTGGCGCTGGTAGCGATTGCAGCGTGTCTTCGGCCCCAAGAGCGGGACTCGAAACAGAAGGCGTGGTGGCCTCGATGTAATCTAGAATTGGAATCAACTGTGGTGTCGGAGCGAACTCGAGTATCGACTCGAAGATCGGCACATTCACGGGCGTGCCAACATAGTCGGTTGGCTCCTCGACCAAGACCATGTGTGGCGCGGCCATGGGCGTGCCAACAGGCTCGGCTGGCACCTCGAAGGCCTTGACCATGGTCGTGGGTGGCACGACAGGAACGTCGGTGGATGCATTAGGCATGGACAGCCGTGGCGCGACCACGAGCAATGGTGTCGATGTTGCGCGACCGATGTCCAACGATGCTCGCTTTGGTTCCTTCACTGTGTTGAACCTGTACATCTCTCGTTGTTTGGCCATGCGCCTCAGAAGATACTCTTGAAAGGCTACGGCGTCCACATTAGGCGCAAAGTTGCGAGCCATATGGTACACAAGTTGACTCCATGTCTCAATTGGGGGCCGCTTCCTATACCATCGATCATCCTCCAAACGCTCAAACCAATCCTGAGCGTAGCGAGTGAAGCAACCAATGGCGATGTCACAACGCTCAAATTTTTCGTAGTCTCGTTGGCCGAAGTAGTTGGCCATGTGCTTTGCCCAATCCAAAAACGCCTCGGGGTCATCATACCCAGCAAAGCGTCTTCGGTGAAGTCCTGTATGAGACATGACAAGACGAGAGTAAAAGTGAACCAATGGTATAGAGACTCACAATCAATATAAGCACCCAAACAATTGAACACGCAAGGTCAAGGCTAATATGGCTATGCCGAGACGGTGGCTTAAGGCTAAACACGAAATATGGCGTTAGACTAAGCAACCCGCAAGAACAAGCAATTCAACCAAAAAAATGCATGTAATCGATCAAGGCGAGGACAAACAAGGGTACAAGATCAATCCCTTTTTTTTTTATCACCAAGGCTGTTTTTTTAAATAAACAACCGTTTTTTTTTTCTTAAATGTACCAAGGCTGATTTTTTTTTGATATATACTCGGCCGTGTAACAAGATAGGATCTGGAGAAAAAAAAAAATTGCGATTGCTAGAAGATTGAATAACAATGAATGGCTTACATGGACTTTAGCATTAGAATTGGGCAAGATAAGAATGCAAATCAGATCTTTGAATAATAATATGTGACCAAATGAATCTAGGAGATTGGAATAATTAAAGTGCGTACATGGAAAGCAGTTAATGGCAAGATATATTTATAATAAAAATATCTATCCAAAGATGATAACATGAGATATGGTATGAAAGATATGGATTTGAAGAACGTCCAAACAAAGATGTGTGTATGAACAAAGTTGATCAATTAATTACATGCAATCAATGGAAAGAAATCACCAGTAGCAAGCAAGATTGCACGTTCAGACACACCACATATACGCAGGTCAAAGAGGAAAAAAAAATTATATGGCCAGATCCGGACAAGGCTTGCTCGTCCGAACACGGTTTCGGCGATGGTTGTTTTTTTTAGAATTTTAATGTAAGCATACACATGGAGATGGATTGAAAGATAAGAAATTGCATGAACAAGAGATTGAATAACTTATACGATGCGAGACTTACTCAAACCTTGGCTCTGATGCCAGTTGATGCGTCCCTCGTATGGGATGCCTCAGATCGATCGGTGGCTTGAGTATTAGGTCTCCAATTAGCGCAGCGGAAGGCTTGGTTGATTGAAATTAGCACGAACAATTGCAAGACAACGAGAGCTTGAATGATTTGTAGTGGCGGCGCAATAGCACTAAGGAGAAACTAGGAGAAACCCTCGACTAAATTAATCCTTAAGTGTGCGTTGAATATTAAATGAGCTCGAGAGATCCTTATAAAGAGGAGGCTCTCGAAACCCTAACAAGCAACAAGCTTAATGGACTAGGGTTTGCATGCAAGCAAGGTCCAACGTCCAAAAGCCCATAAAACATAAATAGTAATATCAGAAATAGAAATAACTAAATTTGGAAAGACATAAATGGAAATATGCTAAAATAGGGAAATACATAATATATGATTAAGTCCTACGCCAAGGGGGTCGCCAAGGCCTAGGGAGTCTCGGGCTGGCCGGAATCGGGTCTGAGCCTAGGCAAGATCGCATCACGACTCCACCTTGAATCCTCACAAAGATGCCGGAAGCGAAACAGTACTTTGAGTCCAGCTTCTGAACGCTGTATGGAGTGATGATGACCTCAGTATCGAGGTACTTGACGATACCGATGAGCAAGACGAGCACATCAACCTCGGTACCGAGCAACCTGGGCTCGATAACGAGTATTTTCAGGTAAATACAGAGGCATTCAACTTTGGTAACGAGCTTGCTCCTCCGCCTATCGAGCCTCTCTCGTATGGATTAGTGCCTACAACCCGGTGATTTATCAAGACCACTTCCAGCCCCAATATCACTACCAACCGCTGCCACAACCCAACTATTCTGGATCAAGTGTTCCTCCTCCTTAGGCCGATGATTTATCCTTTCAGATGCAGCAACTGAACCTGCAACAGACACACCTCCAACGGATGGAACAGTGGGAGGGTGTATATGCAACTCGCATGGCTCTAGAGGATGCAAGACATCAACAAGTAGACGCTCGTTGGAGGACGATGGAGCAACGGGTGATGGTTGATGAGGAGCGCTGGAGGAACATGTATGAGTTCATGGGCAACTTTGAGCGCTAGTTTCCACCACCACCTCGGCGATGATTCAGTTTCAAAGGATGTTTATTCTGCTTCTTTTGTTTATCTTGTGAGTTTATTTCTTTTCCCTATTCTTTTCTTTTGATTTGCTTTATTATAGTGGGGACACTGTAATTTTAAGTATGGGGTAGGGAGGGAAAAGAAAACTTGCTTGCTTGTTTGTTTGTTTAGTTTGTTTTATTTCTTGTTTTTAGTTGTCTTTGTTTAAGAGAAAAAAATCAGCAAAAAAAATTGAAATTTTGAAAAATTCACAAAAAGATTTTTAGAACAGATGAATACCTTGTCTTTTGGTTCTATGATAGTTAATTACTTGCATGATCATGTAATTTCCTTTCAGCATGTTTTTGATGGTATAGCTTGAGTCTTATGTTGAAATTGTTTTTATAGAGGAATAGCATATGATGAAATTGAGCATGTATAACTTTTAGCATGAGTAGTTGCAATCCAACAATAAAATGACCTTGTGAGTTATTTTGGCCTTATAGGGAGAACATCAAGAATCCATCTTCTTTTCTTGTGTGATTTACTCTCTTTATGCATATTATCTCTTGGAATTGTGATGGTTATCTATTTCTCAAGAATTGTATAAGATTTTCAGTTCATTGCTTGTGAAAGTCAGATGATAGAGAACTTATTTTTCATGAGCCTTATTAATCCTTATCCACCCTTTACATGATCCTTGTTTTTGACAACCAATTTGAGCTTTAGCCTTTTTATTTGATGCTCCACAAAATTATTCCCTAGCCGAGATAAGCTTGACCTTATTCAGGGATTAGGACTTAGTTGGAGAGGTATGTTTTTGTATAGTGCAAAATGTTATGTTTTGGTTCAAAATAAGGGTTTTGGTGGGGTAGATTGGAAGTCTCTTGTTTTATTTTGTAAAAAGATCTCTTGGTAGAAAAGATGCACAAAAGGAAGAAAAGGAATGTTTGGATCGATACCAGCCTATGTGGGCTCGGTACCGATGGTAAAAGGAAGAAAAATCGAGAAAAGAGGAAAATAGTAGCTCATTACTTACCCTCTCAGGTCGGTGTCGAGGCAAGTCGAGAGAGAGAAAAAACGAAGAAAATAAAAAGAAATGCAGAAAATAAAAAAGAAGAGGAAAAAAATTAAGGAAGATGTGTAGTGTGTTTAATGTTTAAACCGGATATTCTTTATGTTTTTAAGAGGCTTTTTAGGATTTAATTGATGAGTGAAGAGATGTGCTTTAATGAGAGTGAGTTCCATATATGTTTATGAGAGTTTTTGGTGAGATGTGAGTTATTAGGAGTCTGTGATTCCCGGATATTATTAGCACCACACATAGCCAAAATATTTTCCACGCTTTATTGTCTTTACCAAGCCCTGCTACAACCCGGCCGAATGGAAGCTTCTTTGAAGTTTTTCATTGAGCCTAAGTTCTCTTGATGATTTTTACTTGTTTTGACAAATCTTTGGTGGATAGTTTGGTGATATAAGTTCCAATTTCTATGAGTTTTTGCATATAAGATTGAGTTAAGAGTTGTAATTATAGCCCAAACACATGAGAGCTGAGTGAAACACTTTATCCTTGGTGAGGTTGGATTGTAGTTTCTTATGTCTATTAGTGCTCATATATGTGTGATGACGTTAATAGTCTTTTGCTATTTTTGCTATGTTTTGATGTTGCTTTTTAGAGGAAGGCTATTGCTTGATAAGCATGATGATTGGTTTTTGTTAATATTTAGTGATTGCTTGCCTCAAGCAAGTCTAAGTATGGGGTATTTTGATGTTCGTGTTTTAGTATAGTTTTTAGTTGTTTTTCTTAGGTTGTTTAGTATAGTTTTAGTAGTTTTAGAGTTAGTTCTGTGTGTTTTTGGATAAGTTTACATATTTTGTGAAAAGTATGGAAGCTACTCCGCTTTGTGTCGTTTTGTAGTTTTTTTGAACAGAATGAAACATTTTCGAGCAAGTTGAAGACAAGTGGTTCGTGGTGGAATACATGAAAGAAGAGCGAAAAGAATATGTCTTGAAAATCCCGGAGAAGTCCAAGTAAAGCCATGAAAAGATTTCAAAAACCCGAAACAGAGAGCTCGTTACAGACATGTGAGGGTCGGTACTTAGTTCAGCAACAAAGTTTTTATCCAAGGAATTCAGCAAGTGCCTACCGACCCTATGCAGGTCGTTACTGATGTGACCTGTGTCGGTAGAGAGGCGCCAACTTTCGGATATTCTATCTTTTATCTTGTGATCTTTTTAGTTTAGAAAGTTTTTATCTTTTAGATCTTTGTTAGATAGTTTCCTCTAGTATAAATACCCTTGTTCTAGTTCTAGTTTGGGAAGGTTAGCTAGTCGTTGGAGAAAAAGACGATAGTTTTGTATTCCGATCCTGGTTCGATCGAGAGGGAGAGCAGGGTCGTGATCAAGTCTTTGTTTTCGTTCTTCATTGTTTCGAATTTGAACGTGGTTAGATTGTAAGACAAGATTTGTTTAATTTCAAGTAAGTTTTATTTCAATGTTAGCTAACGTGGCTAGCTAGTCGTTATCGAGGTACACAGATCGGTACCGTGTTTGCTCTATTTTAGTAGAAATACAGCGTTGTTACCGACCCTGACAAGGTCGGTACCGAGGTCTGTTGTAGCTGTTTTGCTTTTGTTTTGTTGTTTTTCGTAGTTCGGTAAACAAATTACCTTGCTTCCCGTGGACGATCCTGACCTCCCTATACTCAGCGGGGTCTTGACTACAAAATTATTTGTTGTCGAGTTAAATCTACCCTTCAACAACTATCTGAATGGCGTGCCTAATTGCTCTTGTGGAAATCTGGCGAAATGTACTTGTAATGTGATGACGAGGCTTTTAGAGGTTGAAAATTAGGATAGAGTGATGCATATTCTGGTGAATCTGAATGTTGATTTTGATCTAGTGTGGAGCCATATATTAGCTTCAAACCCTTTTCCTAAGATAAGTAAAGCTTATAACCAGGCTTTGCAGCATGAGAAACAAAGACAAATCACATATAATCTGCCAGATCCTTCAGTTTTTGCAGCTAGCACTAGTGACCAAAAGAAAGGGCAAACAGAAAGATCAGAAACCAGGAAACCAAGATATGATAGTAAGAAGTGCTCTCATTCCAAAATGACAGGCCATGCTAGGGAAAGATGCTTTGAGATTATAGGCTATCCAGATTGGTTTCGAGGAAAGCAAAACAAAACAGCTCCTAAGATGGTGGCACAGGCAGATACTGGAGAACAATCCACTCTTGTAAATGATGGCATGAGCACTTCTTGAGGAAAATATGGGAACATTTACCCAGATTTTGTCGATGCAATGTGTCAAGAGATGATGAAAGCTTTTCAAGGGAAAATGGTGATGCCTTCAGCTAATTTTGCAGGTAGTTCTTGTGTTAATTATGCTAGTCATAAATTTCAAAAATATGAATGAATACTTGACACAGGTGCTACGGATCACATGACACCTTTCTTAGATTTCGTATTGAATGTGAAGCAATTGAAACAACCAGTATATGTGAACTTGTGTGATGGCATAGTAAAGTAGGTGGTGTAGTCAGAATCTGTGATTTTGACATACAATTTTTTAATCCATGATGTGCTTCATGTCCCGAATTTCAAGTTTAATTTGCTCTCATTAAGTAAGATAACCTATGTCAAAGTTATAACGTTTATATATTGCAAATTCCTAAATTATAAAAATATAAGTATAAAGATGCATATAATGGTGAGTGGATATAAAAACTTATATATTAATTTTAGAGGATTAATCTCGTTGCTAAAAAAAAAGGACTAATCCCGACGATGTCCATGCATGACGCAACTAATGACCAAAAGTTGAAACAAACAAATAACAAAAATCTGTGCCCTGAGACGCTCTCTAGGACGATTGTCTGGCGTATGCCAGTTTTCGTCGGTTGCTAGCGGTTTCCTGCCTTTTTCGCCCTTTTCTGGTGTTTTCCGGCCACCTAGCGCTCTCTAGGTTTCTGGTATGTTTTCCATGGATCTTCCGCCACACATATCATCCATAGAAGATACTACTGTTGCCATCAACTTGAGTGATGCAACTTTTCCCCTTTCTCAATTTGATTTAAGTCTAATCGGGAAATCGAATTCACACTATCACTCTATTGTCAATGCCCTCAAAACTATCGTTCGATCTATATGGAAACCTAAGCATGGTCTTGCCTCATCTGCTCACACAATTGGTAATCACATTGATCGATTTCTTGACATTGATGATGTTGCTTTTCTCAATTTAGATTCAAATTTCTGCATCCGAGTCGAGATTGATATCTTTAATGCTCTGTTGCGTGGTACCCGCATATTTTTTGGAGCTTCTGTCTTTTGGCTCCCTATTCAGTATGAGCGATTATCAAGTTCTTGCTTTGCTTGTGGTAAGATTGGACATACTTCTCTTGCTTGTTCTATGAAAGGCATTGCAAATTTTAAGCGAGACTCTGCCCCGTATGGATCTTGGTTGAGAGCCTTATTTCTCACATGACAATTGAGTTTTTTCTGTTGAGGAAAGTGATCGTGTACAGAAGCAACTTTCTGGGGATGATTATCCAAAAGCTTCTTTTGGTACTGCGCATCAGAATTCAGTTTTTCAGCAAAATTCAAAGCAATTTGTGTCAATTTCACTTGGTGTGCCCTTGCCAAGTAATTGCAATGATTATTCCTTTTGAAACAGTCTTGCACCTTAATGATTCCTCAAGATAGTGCACACCTACAGTCTCCAAAAGATATGGATGCCATTTGTTTGTTGAAGTCTTTGTTTTCAAACCTAAATCAAGAAGGTGTAGCTCCAGTTCTATCTCATTCCGTTGATGATAGGTTATTTTTACCTAAGACAAACTTGCATGAGTGCTCTATACAAACTGAATTTTTCAGTATTATTAAAAGAGCATTTGGTCGGGAACGTCATATGACAACTTCAGAAGTTTGTTTAAGGAGTAATGTATCAGTCCTGCGATTTCGTGTTACTTTCATAATAGGAGCAACTCCTTCATCTACAAATCTTTCGAATGTTGGTTAGTTTGTAGTCGGATTTCGATATGTAATTCGGTTCATCTGCAAATCTGTAACTTGTGTTAGTTCTGTAGTGCCTGTACATGTCACTAGACATGGATATATTGTATTTACTAATGATTAATAATAATATACTACCATCTCTCTTTCAAAAAAAAAAAAAGTTGAAACAAATCACATATGTCACCAGGGCACGTAGCCGGGCCGGCCATGGGCCCAAATTCATTCAACTGATCTGCAAAGACTAAACCCTAGAAACAAGAGCGATAGAGAATCAGGACTCGTCGGGAGTTGGCCAAGGAGAAAAGAATTTCTCACCGGCATTTCTTCTCTGCCTCGTCAAACTCTACAACGGTTGATCCGGTTTGAACTTCTGGTTCTCAATTGATTATTTTTTTCTAATGTTTTTATGTCAATCGAGGAATTCGTTGTTCTTATTTCTGAAGAAATATCCAAATTTTGACATGTTCTGTGCCGATGGCGCCTGGCCCTCGCCCATGAGAACTCCCGGTAGCCGGTGTCCTTGGAATGGGATTAGTCTTGGACTAGTTCTAAACGCCTACCAAGTGTTTGTTAAAAGTCCTGAATGACCTCTCGTGTCTTTTCTTTTTGTACTTATCAGATTTGAGTAGTTTCCTCTTGTGTGCAATTCAGAAACAGAGAGATATAGAAAGAGAAAATGAAGCAGCTTATAGGTGTGGTGGTTTCAAATAAGGTGCAAAAATCGGTTGTTGTTGCAGTTGACCGTCTCTTCCACAACAAGGTCTATAATCGGTACGTGAAAAGAACTAGCAAGTTCATGGCTCATGATGAGAATAACGATTGCAACATTGGTGATCGGGTAATCTCTACCTCTCATTGCTTTTCTAATACAATTTCTCTGTTGGTGAATTTCTTCCTTGAGTAACAATCTGGTTTACAATTATTTCCATGCTGTTTGAGTTACTAGTAGCATTGTTTTTGCAAAAAAGAAAAAGTAGAAAAGACATAAGATCTGGTAGCCTAAGCTAGTATTTATCAGTTACAAATGAGTCTCTGAACTTTGTCTAGGTAAAGTCCTCTTACTATCAAAATTGTTGCAAATTCACCCTACTGTTACTCTGTCTAATTAAAATATCCTCTCGTAAGAGTGAGTGACCAAGGGTAGCAAGTTTGCCAAGCACTTGATTTACTTCTCTAAAGACATGTTGATGTATAAATGAACTAACAAGTTTGAATGCGTTTCTCTAGGTTCGGTTGGATCCCTCTAGACCATTGAGCAAGCACAAGCGTTGGGTAGTTGCTGATATTCTAAAGAAAGCACGGATTTATCAGCCGCCGTCAGCTGATAGCATTGCTCAAGCAAGCATTAATGCCAATGCTTCTGCCCCTCCATCATCTTGAGATCTTGTTCTGCTGTTTTTTTTTTGTTATGATTAGGAATGCAGATTACTTTTCCATGGAGAGAGATTCTTCGCCCTGTGTCTTTTCATCTGTGTACTTCTGTAGTTCCTCTGGAGCCCATTTGATTTATGGAGAAGTAGTAATTCAAGTGTTTTTGGACATCATGATTGTTGTTATATCAAATAATATGATGCTTCACTGTGTTTGTGACAATTTTTTGCTTTTTATTTGTAAAAGAGAAAGTCCAAGCTCTTATGTGTAAAGTGGGAATGCGTCGAAGTCTGAGAAACTTACACCCGGGGAATTCCATATCGTGGTCCTCAAGTGCATTTTGGTCACACGGATCAAACTTTGTCAAAAGTAGAGGGTTACCAAGCAAACTTTGTATGAAGTTTACACAAAGGGGAGACCGTTCCAGGCTTCCAACTTTGTGAAGAAGTCTATCTCATTCCAACTTTGTGAAGAAGTCTATCTCACATCGAATCTCATCCTACATTGGGAAATTAAGTAATTAATTTCCTAAATATATATCTTGTTTACTCCTCCTATCACCATATGCCTGTGTGTTGGCCTAACGCTTGCATTGGCCTACCGAAATTTAATAGTTATTATAATTTAAAGTCATGGTTTAAATCCATTGTTTAAAATGCAGTCCACTCTTTCCATACAATCTTGATTTCGTTTGAAACCAATCTTCCTACCTTTGTAATCACAATTTTTTCTATTGCTAACACACGTACACACATCGAGATGAAGCTATCACACAATTTGAGCCTCAAATCCTATAATAAAATCATAAAAGTTGTCTTGTAAAAATGTGGTGTCACGTAGAGCAGCTGGGAGCCAAAGAAAAGTAAGGCCCTCCAGTTACGCTCTTTGTCCGTACAATCTTCTTTGCAAGAGTGCTCCACTTCATCTCTACCTTCTTGTTTTGCATCCTTCTCCTTCCTTTAAAATTCCTACGCGCATTAATTCAATCCAAAATCAGATCACATGTTTAATCTAAAAATGAGTTTTCATCATGAAACAGAACACAAAACATTGTCATGTTTAAGTTTACCTGCACAAGGGAACCTTACATGTGTCGGAATCGACACACAAACGAGAGTGGAGCTCGAAGAGCTTCCACATCCTTTTGCAATGCACACAACCGCCCGGAACCCTTAGCTTGCACGCAGCAAAGTGCCGTACAAGGTGCTCGAGCCCCTTGCAGGCCTCGAACTTGCACGGGCCTTGGTCGGGCCTGAACACCATGTCGTGTGGCCCGATTGTCCTACACCCGTCCTTACATATGTGTACCAACGCCTCCATTGCCTCGTACAACTCCGCGTACATCTTCCTTTCGTTCCTCTTCTTCTCCACCATCTTCTGCATCTGAGAAAGATAAAGAAAAACCACTCATTATGACATTGGAATAGGTAGTTAAGTATAGTGCATCATTTGTGATGAGGATAAGAAACAAATGTTTGAATTAAATGAACATTAAGGGTGCATTTTTTTAATACTACAAGAAAACAACATTATTTGGTGGATCCAAACACATCCTAAGTAATTACAAAGCAGCTATTTAATTGGGGTTTGACAATTTAATTTTTATACCATCTCGGCTTCGGCCACAGAGTTGAGAATGAGCTTCTCGAGGACCGGATGAGACTCCTTCATGGCTATCCAGCCGTCGGATTCCAAGATCGCCTTGAGGTTGCCGAGGATCATGCGGTGGCAGATGAAGCCGAGTCGAGAGGCGTCGCACAACAGCGCCAGCTGAAAGACGTCCACCACATTTTCAGTGTTGAGCATCCCACCTTTCTCTATTCTCCGTTCGCATTCTCGTTTCAGGTGAGGAACGATGAAAGCATGGGAGAGTACAAGCAGAGGCAGTACGAATTCCTCCATTTCTGCCGGATCGTAGCTGCAGGTCCAAACAAAGAATTTTTTAGGAATCGCTGTTTGAATTAATGAATTCCAGTATGAAATTGCTAAACCTAATCTCCGAATCGCATCGAAATTTTGAAATACCATGAGGAGTAGAGGAATCTGATGAAAGCGCGAACGGCGTCATGTGGAACCCCGCGAATCGTGATAGATCGCCGGCGATCTTTGTGCTTTTTCGATTGTTTCAGCATCTGCTTCATCACCGGAGAAGCCATTCCCTGTCAAATTTGTCCAAACATTGATGATTTACTTGTACTGCAAATTTAAGTTTGGGGGAAAGCAAAAGGTCTTTCGGATGATTCTGGATTCTTACCAGGATGCTGGCGTGGGCGTAGATCTGGCCACCGCACTCCGAGTGGACGACGACATCGGCCCTGTAGGCCTCGTCGAAGAGATTCTCCCACATCTCACGCGCCGCCGTGCTCAGCGCGCTCTGGCGCGTCTCGTTGCTGAATCGGTGGGATCTGTTGATGACGAAGCGTTTCTGATTGTAGCTCGTTGTCGGAGGCAATGGTGGCGGTGCTGGTATCGCATTTCCGTCGGTGCCCATTCTTTGTTTTTGTTTTCCTTCTTGACCTTCTGTAAGAACTCAAGAGTATAAACTCTGCATTACAGAAGAAACATCCATAGCATTACACAGTGAAAGCTCCAAAGCAATACGACTTCTAATTGGCATTATGAATTCATTAGATTAGATCCTTTGCCAATTGTGATGATTTTCAACAGCTAAATGAAAAATGACCAGAAAATCCTTGCTTTCAGAAATCGAAAAGGCAATAATTGATTGCAGTTGGAATCACGAGAGTTGCCAGTATTCAGTCCAAATGGCAAAGAGTAGTAGTGCCAGAAACCCAAACTCAGAAAGATATTCATATGATTCTAGAAAGTGACAATTGTTGAACTGTTACCTTTTGCTTAATTAAGATGCCTAGTACGAAGGAAACCGTAAATCCCCTCCAAAAGAGGATGAAGAAACTCCTGTTTTTTCTCTTACAGTCTTGACAAATCAAACAAGAATAAAACCTTTTTGTTTACTCTGTAGACTCTTGTGTTTTGAGATGAAATTTGAGAAGGTTTTAATGGGATAGTAGATGCATAATTTATAGAATAGGTAGGAGGCTTGTGGCTCTTGTCAACGAAGATTTTTTGATGATTAACAAAATAAGCGCGGTGGCTTATCACGAACGTGCAGACGAAAATCTTATACGCTGTCAAATTGTAGTGTTTCGAATCGAATTTGTGTGCGTTTTTTTTTTAATGAACGGATTTTGTTTGTATTTGAAGGGTAGAGAGACTCTTCCGGACTACGGCTAGTAGTCGGCTACTACAAAGTAAGTAGGCCGTGTTTGGTTGGTGTCGCTTTCCCTTCTTAGCTGTCTCTCCACGTTTTCTAAGGCTGCTTCCAGGAAAGCCCCTGCGTTTCATCTCTTCCAAACGTTGTCTTTATAATCGTTCATTATCATTTTATGGATTTGTAAGCCGTTTTAATTAGATTATTCTAATTTCAGAAAATATCAAAATTGTACTTGGCGAAATTATTGGTTTCATTGTCTTGTATAGGGGATGGTTCGTATTTTAGCCAATGGATCGAGTCATCTGCACATGCAAGTCACCGACGGTGTCTTGCAAGTTCAAGAAATGCAAATTAAGGCAACAATACACTTTAATATTTAGGAATCTTGTTTAATTGATTTCATAATTTGATACAAAAGTTGAATTATCCTTGGGAGCAAATTAAAGCCTTTCTTATCCAAATTGTAAATAGGCTTCTAAATACAGCAGTACAGCAAAATCCATTATCCAGGAATATTTCTAAGCTGACCAAAATGTGTGGATAAGCTGATAGCTATGGAAATTGTCAATTCATTTTTTTGTAGATTATGATTGATTATAAATGGAAATCATGGAATATTTCTATATCAGCAATTGATTGAAAAATTCTCACACATCCAGGTGTTTATGATAAGGAATCCACGTCAATGATACGTGGATCAAACTCATCCCGGTGTACATTTATCCTTTTTTTCTTGGTTCAAGTTTATCATGCTCCACTAATTTGCGAGAAATCTTTAAATTCAAATCTAGAATTGTCAAAATATATAAAATATTCCTTTAAATATGAAACTATGGAAGACCAACTCGTCTTATTGGGCAACACAGCAGCATCAGCACGTATTTATTTTTTTTAGAAAAATTAGTAATATCAATTTAAAATCATTATTTTATGGAATTGTGCAATATTATATAGTAAAACAATTTATATAAAAAGATTGTTGAAAAAGCATTTCTCACTCCGTTGGTTTGCCTGCCTTGATAAAATTTAAATATAATATTTTAAAAATATATAAAAATCTCTCCAATTCAAAATATAAAAAGGGGGATTCAAGTAAGATAACCAAAAGTATAAAAGAGTAATTGAAATTTAAAAGCCAAAAATCTTCTTATATAATAAATAAACTAATTGAATTTCCTTGTCATGGACTAGTTTACCATTAAAATAGCTCGTAAGTTAATATACTAGTCTATGATAATCTTTTTTTGGTAGAAACTAGTCTATGATAATCTAAGTATAATGTGTTATTTAACCAGAAACAATGAATTAATATAAAATTATCAAATAAATCAATATTATTGATTTATCGAGGTTATGAACCCTCATTTTGAAAAAATTATTAGGTTTCATTTATTTAGTAAAATTTTAATTTTTTTTATGGATTTTATGTATTTTCTTTTGGATAATAGTTTTAAAATACTACAATGCGCAAAGGTTAGAAAGAGAAATTGTTATTTTCACCGGAAAACAAATTACAGAATGTGCTCTCCCTGTGATTAGGGGACTAGTTCTTGGGCCAAAACGTAATTTAGAGGACTAGTAATTGGGCCATTGGAACGGAATTTTGGTCCTAGCCCAGTAAGTAGTGCTCTATACAGCCGAACATTAGTGGGGGAAGGAATTGAAAGTGTATGATCTACATCACAAACAAACAAACAAACCTACAGAAAGTTCCCCTTCTAGTCATCACAGGAGGCAGGAGTCCAGGACTCAAGGAGCGAGGCTTGGCGCCACGTGGAAGCGTCCGTGACACGTAATACGCCACCTATTTTCTGATGTCATCAGATCAGTTCATCGTCGTTAAACCGATCGTGCGGTCCAATTTTCTCTCTCTAATCCACTAAGGCAGATAACAGAACCCCTCGGCCAAGTGAAAAAGTCACAGCTTTCTTCCTTGCCACGACACGCACGCAGCACGCTCTTTTAGAAAACGTCCGTCTCTTTCATTTTCCCCAAACTCCATTCTCTCGCCACTCCCTTCGATCCTTCCCACTCAGTCTCCGCCTCCGATATCGTTCTCCTCCTCCGCTGCGAAGATGGCCACCGGACCGGGACTCTTCTCCGACATCGGCAAGAAATCCAAAGGTATCATCATTATCAACATTTCAAACTTCGCTTCTGGATTGATTTTCGCCGTTTTTCTCCTATGTGAAAACGGCGTCCTTTTTGAAGCTTCTTCCCTCTTTCCTTCGATTGAATTTGAATTTGGTAGTACTAATGACGTTTTTGTTGTGTTGCGCACAGTTCTTCTTACGAGCGATTACATTGCCGATCAGAAATTTTCGGTCTCGACCTTGAGTAACACGGGAGTGGTATGATTATTCAGGCCAGGCCACCAATTCGTTCGAATCTGATTTATGATTATTATTATTATTATTATAATTTCCGTTGTTTCGGCTTTTAGGTGTTCAGATCTTTGGATATGATTTGTGGTTCTTTGATTATGCGTTCTCCACTTTTAATGCTTATATCCAGACTAACCGCTTGATGTCTAGGTCTTTGGTGCCCAGAATAATGCAAACAAAATTTCAGGGAAAGTTGCCTTTTGTTATGTTTGTAGAAGTGTTTAGGAGAAAGCTTCATCACACATGTAAGAATGGAAGGAATTATAAATTCAATAGAAAAGACTTTCCCCATTAGATTGATTTCATTGCATAGCTCTTGTATTTACAAGATGATGAGAAGCTGTAACTGGATTGTGACATATTTTCCTTCAACCCTCTCATCATACAAATGCCACATGTAAGCCTACTTAATTGCTCAAATCAGAAATAATCAATATTGTTAATCCAAGAAATTTGAAAACAATGCTACTTCTTACTAGTTAGCTTTATGCCTTTATCTTCTCCACGCAGCTGATACAAATTCCGACACTTCTGTCTGCTCATGAGATCAAAGAGTGTGTGTATTGCATGTAAAGATTTGCAGCAATTAGCATTTCTGAATTCTATGAAGAGGAGACTTCAATTTTGCTATTGTTTGATTTGGAAACTCTGCCTATACTGAAGATACTAGATCCTTTTGCATGGAGATCAATGTAAAATCTTCAAAGTTTATATATACTAAGTCCTTGATGCAGTGCATTACTTATACTTACAGAATTGGAGTGCATATTTGCAAATTTGAGCTTTACATATATCAACTTTGTTATATGGAATAATGAAGTTCTACATTCTTGTTTGGGTTATCTATTTCGTATCTTACAGGCCATCACCTCTAGTGCTGTGAAGAATGGTGGACTCTCCACTGGTCAAGTTGCAGCAATTTACCCATATAAGAACACCATGATCAATGTCCAAGCTGATACATCATCAAATGTGGGTTCTTTCATGATCCTTTTAACACTTTACTTAAATCTGTTGCATAAAAAACCCATCTATCATATTCTGTTTTGGCAGATCTTGACAAGCTTCATAATCAAAGATATTCTCCCATCAACAAAAACTATGGCTTCCTTTATGCTGCCTGATTACACTTCTGGCAAGGTACGTACATATTCCATCATTCGTCACCTTTTTCCCTGTTTATATTAATCTTGAAACTTTGGTCTAAATCTCTAGCTGGAATAATTTGGTGTTCCTTCCACAGCTTGAAGTTCAGTATTTCCATCACCATGCAACTTTCACTACTTCAGCCGCTTTAAGCAAAAACCCTGTCGTCAATGTTTCAGCAACTCTTGGTACCCCTGCTATTTCATTTGGGGCTGAAGCAGGATACGACACTGCTTCCCGCAGCATAACAAAGTACACAGCTGGTATTAGTGTCACAAAACCAGAGTGTTGTGCTTCAGTTATTCTGTAAGTCCTCTCTTATATACTATCTATTGTTTAGACCGATGCCCAGCCCTTGGTGTTATGGAAAAATTGCATATGTTAATTTTGAAACTCGTTTTGTTTCAGGGGTGAAAAGGGAGACACAATCACAGCATCCTATATGCACAATCTAGACCAATCGAACAAAAGCGCAGTTGTGGGAGAGTTCAACAGAAAGTTCTCTACAAATGAGAACACATTCACAGTTGGAGGATCATATGCAATTGATCCTGTGACAGTGGTGAAGGCCAAACTGAACAACCATGGCAAAGTAGGGGCCATTATACAGCACGAGGTGATACCGAAATCAATCCTCACTCTGGCTGGGGACTTCGACACTAAGGCTTTGGACAAGACTCCAAAGTTTGGTGTTGCATTGGCTCTTAACCCCTAGTTAAAATGTTGGTCATTTTTTATTTATTTCCGGTAGCTCTTGTGAAATAGAGCAAAGCAATAAGTAGTTTTCAAGATTCAATTTTTTTGTTAATCACACTTCTTTTTTTTCTGATGGAGTTCTTTTCACCTGTTAGTCTTGTTGTGTGTTAAGAAATTTTGATACTCAAACTGCATTTCATTATTTAACTTAATCAGCTGCCTCTCTAAGTTGTTCTATTCCCTTGTTAATCTTAGTTTGGTTAGCCCCATTCACAAAATGGCTTGTAAAAATGAAGCTCAGTCTTTACAACTGAATAAAAGCTTCATACACCTGATGCAAAAAAGGGGCAATTGTTTTGTGGGACAAATTGGGGTCATTTGAGAATTTGAGAGCTAGAAATATAATGCAACACAACCATCGAAGCTATTATCACCACACGTCCACACCGGCAAATATAAAACATAAACTTGGAAAATTTAAATCCAAAATATCCCATAATCTGTAATTTGATAATCAGAAACATAAAAGTAACAAGCAGGTCCAGCACTACTACTCTTCGCAAACTAAAACAAAACCACAAAATCAAAAACTTAACATAACCGAATTCGAAAAGCATCAAAAATCACCGATCTCAATCGACGTTCTGCATGATATCCTCGGTGGTGAACTTGGTGCCCTTGTCCTTGTCAGCGGCGGCGCGACCCTTGGCCTTGCGATCGAGGAGCGACTTGCGATCCTTGTCAAGCTTCAGCTTGGTGACGACGACCTTGGACGGATTGATGCCGACATTGACGGTGGATCCGTTAACCTTCTCCCTAGTGATCCGCTCGATGTGGATGACCCACTTCTTACGGTAGACCTGCACAACCTTGCCTTCTCTTCCCTTGAAGGTTCCGCGGACGACCTGGACCTCGTCGTCCTTGCGAACCGGGATGGAGCGGACGTTGTACTTGGTGCGGAGGTCGGAGGAGAGCGGCGCGCTCATCAGGACGCGGCGGACGCTCGACGGCGCCGTGAAGTGAGCCTTCCTGTTCTTGCGGCGAGAGCTCGTCACTCTTGGATTGTACTTCATCTTCGCTGTTCTCTCAAACTCACGCTCTCTCTCTGTGAAATGTATGGGGGAAACGACGGCTAAAAAGGAGGGAGTCTAGGGTTTAGAATGAGGCTCGTATAAATTAGGTTATGAGGATGAGTTTCTGAGTGTTTAATGGGCTTATGGGACAAATATGATTGGGCCTTGAGTTTGAGCCCATTTGCTCAGAAAATTGAGCCCATTTGCTCAGAAAATTGAGCTCACTTTTGCCTCTGCGTGAACTTTAAACCAACATAATGAATACGTAGGGTCGAGGATCGACCGAGCATTTTCCGGCACGGGCTTTAATGTCTTGATGGACTTAAATAACGAGCTTGATAGATCCAATTGGGCATAATTTGGCCCAATTTGTCGAGCATTTTCCGATCCGGTAAAAGGCGGTGGCGCCGTTGTTCGTCGTTGTCTCGTCGAGTTTCATTCTATCGTTCATATCTGGCAGGAAAGCGGGCACCAATTTAGAAAGAGAGCTCTGCTATACTGCTTGCTTGGTGAAACTCGCAGGTCAATTTGAAGGAGAAGAAGAAAGAGAGAAGAGATGGGGAAGAAGCAACATAGTAAAGATCGAATGTTCATAACGAAGACGGAGTGGGCAACGGAGTGGGGAGGAGCCAAGTCTAAGGAAACCGGAGCCCCTTTCAAGCGCCTGCCTTTCTATTGCTGCGCGTACGCTCCACTCTCCCTCTATGAATGCCTAGTTCATGATTAAGCAACGACCAATTTTTGATTTTGGCACTTAATTTTGGGGATAATTATGCTTGTCGGATGTACTGATTTCTTTTGACCTAATGGTGGTATCCTCATTTCGTTTTTGGTTGCAGGCTCACATTCACACCCTTTGAAGATCCAGTTTGCACTGCAGATGGGAGTGTGTTCGATGTCATGTGAGTTTTCTCTTACCAGAAAATTGTTTTGCCCTATTCCCGTTGTATTTTCAATTTTAAGTACTAAAAAAGTGTAGAAAAAAACTCTTTCAATTGTGTAATGGGATTCTCTATGCAGGCATATTACTCCGTACATCAGAAAGTATGGACGGAACCCGGTCACCGGAGCTCCTATTAAACTAGAGGATTTGATTCAACTAAACTTCCACAAGAACTCTGATGGTAAGTACTATGAATTCTCAATTTCCCTATGCATATCAGTTTGCTTGTAATTTGGGCTACACCAATGGGAAGCTGTGTTTATTAGTATTGTTATTATATGCTGCAGACTTTATATTGTTTGGAAGGAAGATTTGGAGTATATAGGCCTTTTCCTAAATTATGTAATCTTGTGTGATGTCAAAAACAAAACCAGAAAACGAAGAGAGAAACCAATATTGGTGTAAACCAAAAAACGAATCCGAAACTTATCATAATAAAGAGTGAAACCGCCTTCACCGAACTAAAACATGGTTAATTACAGTACAATCACCGCTCAAGAAACATGCTGCTCAATTGACTTTGGATGCCATTGCACTTTGAAACTTGGATGTGATATGTCTTTATATTTATATTCAAATCTCATTCTGCTGTGTAGGGGAGTTTCACTGTCCAGTCTTGAACAAGGTTTTCACAGAATTCACGCACATTGTGGCTGTGAAGACAACCGGCAATGTGTTCTGTTATGAGGTTTGTTCCCTGTCATTTTCACACATATTTTCATTTTTAGTTTTTGTGAAAAGGTCCCTGCATTTGTTAAAACTTCTTTGCACCTATTCTGTTTAGGCAATCAAAGAATTAAACATTAAAACTAAGAACTGGAAGGAGCTGCTCACTGATGAACCATTCACTAGGGCGGATCTGATAACCATTCAAGTAAGTGTCTATCATAATTTCCTTCAACAATCTTTGCTCAGACTTTATGTTTGATTAATAGCTTCAGTAATTTTATTAACAAAAAGTTGTTCCTGTAATTCTGCAGAATCCTAATGTAATTGACACCAAAGTTCTCAGTGATTTTGACCATGTCAAGAAGGGATTGAAAATAGATGATGAAGGTATTCATATATAGCTCATCAGTTGTATACTTGTACTCTTGTCTACTTTTGTTTTTTTTAAAAAAATCGTTGATGGGTCTGATATTCTTTTGCTTGTTTTCAGAATTGAAGAAAATGGAATCAGATCCAACTTACAATATAAATGTAACTGGGGATATAAAGCAGATGTTGGCAGAGCTTGGTACTGAAAAAGGAAGACAAACTGCATTGCTTGGAGGCGGTGGAAGCAAGGCTCAAGAGGAGCGGGCAGCTGCACTAACTGCTCTTATTGCTGCAAGATCACGAATTAAAGAGGAATCCAAATCAAAAGGGGAAACTGAAAACAAACAGACTTTTAGTATTGTTGATGCTGCTTCTGCCTCAGTACATGGTAGAAGTGCAGCTGCTGCAAAAGCTGGAACTTCTGAAAAGACTGCTGCTCGGATCGCAATGCATATGTCTGGGGACAGAGATCCTGTGAATGCAAAGATGGTATGCCGTCTGGATTTGTTAACTTTTTTGGTATTCACTTCTAATTATTTTGTATGGGTATCGTCACATTTTTGGTGTCTAGGATCAAGATATGGACTACAATGGTGAAAAGTACATTTTAAAATGCGTGTTCACTTCTTCCTTACTTCATTGTCCATTATGTCGTTGAATTATCTGTCAGCAATTAATGGTTAACAGCGTGTTCTAAAATGCTTATGTATATCATTTTCCAAAGCATTATATTTATCAAATTATGAACATGTCTCAGGTGAAGAGCCGGTATACATCTGGTGCTGCTTCAAGATCCTTCACTTCTACTTCGTTTGATCCTGTCACGAAAAATGAGTTTGAATATGTTAAGGTCGAGAAAAATCCGAAGAAAAAAGGCTATGTACAGCTACTGACTACACATGGTGACTTGAACATCGAGCTACACTGTGACATAACTCCTAGGGCATGTGAAAACTTTATTACTCTTTGCGAGCGTGGATACTATAATGGAGTAGTTTTCCACAGAAGTATCAGGTAAGTTGGCAAATTGATTTATATTTAAGTCCACTATCAAGCTGGGAATGTTCTTTTACTCACGAGTTTTAAATACTTTTTTCGCAGGAACTTTATGATTCAAGGTGGAGATCCTACTGGTACAGGAAAAGGAGGTGAATCAATATGGGGGAAACCATTTAAAGATGAAGTGAACTCCAAGCTACTTCATTCAGGAAGGGGTGTTGTGAGTATGGCAAACAGTGGTCCTCAGACGAATGGTTCACAGTTTTTTATTCTGTACAAATCTGCAACTCATTTAAACTACAAGCATACAGTCTTCGGTATGATAGTTGGTGGCTTGACTACACTTGCTGCAATGGAGAAGGTTCCTGTCGATGATGATGACAGACCTCTGGTTAGTTTTGAAATTTTCATCTCATCCTCTTTATTTATCTGCTTCTAACTATAAGGAAATATAAATTGTTGTGTCTTGTACTAAGGAAGCCTTGGAAATTGATAATATGCAATGGTGCTATCAAGAATTTGGTCATAGTAAAAGTAAATTTAGGTAGGATCTCTGCTGTATCAACAGTATGAGTGTTTATACGAGATCTTATTGTTGTGTGAATGACAGGGGGCTGATTTTTCTGCTAGTTACACCTATTTGTTGTTTTGTTGCTTTAAAATCATCAGTGGATGTCTGTGTATATTATCATCAAATACGTTTGAGTCCAAACACAAAAGCATCACCATTTTTAATATCAATCATGAGCTTTGATTCTGAGCATTTTAAAATGCAAGTTTAACTTTCTTAGAGCCTTGACCTTTAGAAGTATTTTCTTTTCTGTGATAAGATGGCTCTTTCGCAGTGTGACTTGTTTGTTTCATTTTTGGGGTACAACTATACAAGATGATCTTGAAGGTTAAATTAGGGATTTTTTAAACCATTCTTGATTGGTTGACTACTTGTGCCATAGACTTATTACCCTTTTGTCTTTAATCTGCTTCTTTTTTCAGGAAGAAATCAAGATCAACAGTGTTAATGTCTTTGTGAATCCTTATAATGAACCTGATGAAGAAGAAGAGAATGAAAAGGAAAAGGATGACAAGAATGTTGATAATCAAGAGAATGTTAGTTTATAAACAACTCTGATGTTTTCCATTTTTCTAATACTTAGAGATCCTGATCCTCATTTTCTTTTTCTTTTCTGAATACTACTTTCAGGAAAAGGTTGGATCATGGTATAGTAATCCAGGAACTGGAACAACAGATATTGGAGGCGCTGGTGGAGGTGTTGCCAAATACCTGAGGGCTAAGTCTGCTCAGACCGAATCAGCTCCTGATGCAAATGAAACTGGTACGTCTTCTGTTGCCACAGGAAAGAAGAGAAAGTTAGGTGCTCCGAGTGTGGAATTTAAAAACTTTTCTAACTGGTAGATAATAGATGTTTAATTTTCATGTATGTGGATGATTTGTTATAATTTATGTGGAGTTTTGACCCACAAGTGCAACATACAAGTTGAGAAAGGAAAATTTATTTCCAAGAAAACTAGGAAAACATAGAATTGAGAATTTAACTTAAATCTAAAATTAGATGCATGTTTTGAGTTGAGGGAATTTTGTACCCCATCTACACACATATCATTGTGTTTGTAACTTGTCTAGTATTGCTGCTCTATTGTGTATTAAATTTCCTTAATCAAGAGCCATCATCTGTTTTGATCATTCTCCTGTGAAAGAATCATTAGAATTTAGAGAACAGTAGGATTGAAATCGAATATAGAGCTGCAAGAAAATCGATTTTCTTCACCTGTAGAGCTTTCTGGTTCTGAACTTTTGAATTAATTTATAATAAGCAGAAAATGGCAACCCATACTTTCACTGGATTTCCCTATGCTCCATGACTTCTATAGATCTTACGAGTTACGACAACTGCGGTACATCGATATTTATCTAGTTACAAGAAACCCTAGTTTTCTACAATCTATAGATCAATGAATAAAGGACACGGTTACATTTCTTGCAATTTTTTGTGTATGAATTTGTTTATCTGTCAAGCTAAACTAGTTTAAGACCTGTACCATATACGGGTAACAATTGTATAATTTGGAGTATTTTATATTTTTATGTGATACACTGGGAGAAATTTGAGAGAGAGAGAAGGGAGAACAGGAAAAGAGAAATTTTATCCTCAAAGTAGAGGAGACACGCTGATAGAAGCCTTATAGAACATATCATCCAATTTGGAGAAATATTCCAAAGGTATCATAGATCCTTGTTTTAACATAGCAATGTCCAACTTTATTTGATTACAATAATCACTAGGCATATACTTTTGGTTCATAACATAAACAAGTTGATCCAAAGTCTTAACGGGATCGATATAATGTCTTTCACGATCATCCACAAAGCGGTGCCACCACACCCGCACCGCGCCCTTAAAGTGGAGTGTTGCGGTGGAGGACCACTTATCCATGTCTAACTTGCAATACCTCAAAATGTATTTTGTGGCCTGAATCCATTCAAGAAAAGTAGCGGGATCATATTCACCTAAGAAAGGTTCGATTTTGACTTTGACATCATGACGGTTCGGCCGTGGTGCCTCTCGGGCGCCTCGATCGTCGTCACAGTGTCGTTGGCCATGGTCTCGAGGTGATGGCGACTTAGCCAAGTCATCATCTCGATACTGTTCGTCTCGACATTGTGCTCGACGCCTAGCAAGACGCGGCGTCGACGAGCCACGACGCTCGACATCGCGGGATGCGGCACGCCTTTGGTGTGGGGCACGATCTGGACTGCCCCTTCCGGATCTTGCCCGAGGAATCCAATCCTTAGGGTGATCTTGCAATTCAATAGGATCTCCTAAAGGTGGAAAAGAATGTGGATTGACCTGACACGAGTCATGGTATCCGTCATCATCATACTCTTCAAACTCGTCGGGGTCATAACGTCGTGCATCAGATTGGTACCCTTCGTCTCCATAGTAGTGAGTCTAACTTGAGTGTCTATGATGACTTTTAGAAGATCTAAGACCAAAGAAGGGGTCATCATAGTGTCAGTCTCTATGGCTCGAGGCGCGACGTGCGCTAGAGTCATCCATCATCATCATACTCTTCAAACCTCGTAGTCTTCGTGTTCAGAATCGGAAACACACGTCAGATTGTCACAGATGGCATATGGGTCTTGTGTTCAACCGTTGCCATGTTTGGACTCAATATTCGAGTGAATCCGTTGGAGTCTTGGCTGGTCCTCGGGGTACATAAGGACCCTTGTTCTTGTTTGAGTATGGCTAGGTGACTGGCTGAAAGTCGTCGTGCCAAATCAAAGATAAATCCATAGTTACTCAACTAGTATAGTCGGTAAGTCGGGGTCGAACCCAAGAGACACTTGTATCCTAAGTTTTATTATTATCAACTCAAAGAAGTAACAAAAAAAGGGGGGATTTTTGGTATTTTAATCTAAAACTAGGGAAATTTAAGCAGACAAGACAAACAAATAGAGCAAAGGTTGGATTTTTATCAATTAGGGAAAACAATTCTATTCAAGTATCCACTTTTCTTCATCAAGTTATTGATCCTAGATTCAAACAAGTTATTTCTTTCAGTTATTTCTATCTTAATCAGAATTATAACATGGCAACGAGACATGCAACTTAACATCCAAACAATTCATGAAACGATCATAAATAATAAGGATATTAGCATTAAGAACAAGGATAAACAGGATACATGCAATTGAATTCCAACGAGTCAAACAATCAACATGCATTCAAATCTCTTCTCAATTGTTTTAGTCCAACGAGTCCTAAATCAATTGAGTTGCTACAAAGATTAGGCTTTGCTACGAGAAAACCTAGATCTAGCAATAGATAATATCAATTCCAACAAGTTGGCCACACAAGCAGAAATCAACACAATCAATAATAATTAAGCACAAGAGAATTGAAATAACCTGTAGAAATAAACCTGAATAGACGAATCTCACAACAACTTGAGTTTGAAAAGCTTCAACTCGAATAGAATATAAGGAGTTTAGTTCTCCATAAGAGAGAAAAACACAAAAGGTATGAAATTAGGTCTAGCAGAATACAAAATAAAGTCTGAAAACTAAACTTAAATAGTCTCGAACATACTCGGAATAAAAATATAAAAGGCAACTAAAATAAAAGATAAATAGATAGATAAAACGCCGCCTCGGATCTTGCTGACGTGGACTTCCGCGACCGCGGACTGCAGAATCTTCCTCCGAGTCAACGTTGATCCGCGACCGCGGCCTTAGGCCTCTGCGATCGCGGCACTGAATCTTGTCTCCACCGCGGACTGCTCAGCTCCGCGGCCTTCACTTCTCGATCTTCTAATCCCGACTTCAATTCCTCCAATTTCTTCAAGTCTTCGGTCTTCTACTCATATATCGTTACAAGCACTAAATGGACCCAAATCTATACATAAAATGTATTAACTAGTCCTAATTATGCTATATGAAATACAACATATCAAATTCCCTCATACTTAGACCTTGCTCGTCCTCGAGTAAGCTCAAAAATAAAATCAAGCATGACAAATCAACAAAGGTCTACAGACAGCAATGGGAGAAAATGATCTAAAACTAGAAAACACTCAAAATAATCTCACAACCCGAACCCATGTAGAGAAATAATGAGCTAAAAACATGAAAGCTCAAATCACACACCTCACAGATACAAGATATAACACTCAAGCTCCAAAAAATGTAGAGCAACCTAGGATCTACCCGATATCTAAAATGTAATCCCCAAACCCCAAAGTAGAATATTATCCTAAACACTCTGATTTTACCACTCATTCTACTTAGGCGCCCTTTCGGGTTTTCACCTAATCACTCTTTTCATTTTTCTTTTAGGTGTGCTCACAATTGCTCACATTTCTCATTAACCTCTTATTACCCCAGCCTAATGCTGGTCCGGGTTACCTGCTTATTACCTGAGCCGCCCTTTCGGGTTTTCAGCTCATCCCAGGATTTTTATGCCTCTTTTTTTAATTTTTTAGCTTTTTTTTTATTTTTTATTTTTATTTTTTTATCTGAAATGCAAAAACTGAAATGCATCTGTACATATATACAACAGTGAGTACGCCCTCTTCCATACTTAAACCTTTCATTGCCCTCAATGAAATAAAGACAAATCAGATAAAAAATATAGGAAAGGAAAACAGAAGACTCACTGTGAGGG
This sequence comes from Fallopia convolvulus, assembly GCA_964016875.1. Lineage (NCBI taxonomy): Eukaryota > Viridiplantae > Streptophyta > Magnoliopsida > Caryophyllales > Polygonaceae > Fallopia > Fallopia convolvulus. The sequence goes on from OZ024719.1 coordinate 17,419,450, forward strand.
ACCTGGCGGTGGAAAATACTGAGGGTACTGAGGCCAATAATGCTGATAAAATGCCTCCTGCCGCTCCCTCATCTGATCCATGGTGAGGGACATGTCTCTGACATTCCTCCCCACATCTGCTAATGTACTCCTCATACTAGCCTGCTCTCTGATAAAATAATCATGTCGATCAGCCATAGAATCAAGCCTCATACTCAAGTGCACCATAGCAGAAGTCATCCCCTCATACCATTCTGGACCGTCTCCCTCACCAGAAGGACTAGCCTCGTGCTGTCCCTGCGGAGGCTCATCGTACTGCTCATACTCTGCCTCCTCCTCCTCCTGTACATCCTCCACTACCATCACATCAGACTCCAAATAAAAATCAGCAGTTGTCGCCTCAGCTCCAAACTCCCTAGGCAGACGTAAATATGCATCATGATCCCCACCACAATGCCAGATCCAACCTCCATTCTCACCTTCAGATAAACACTTGGCCTTCTTCAGTCGTGACAGATCAAAGCGAATCCCACCACCTACTGCCACTCTATATTTGCCCCGTACAACATCCAAGCTCACAAAACGCAAGGCTATCAGAGTAACCAAGCCTCCAAAAGCAATCTTCCCGGACTGAGACCGGGCCTTCCTCACAGCTCGTAAAAATAATGTCACCCAATCAGGGACCACAGGTTGATCCCCCATCAAACACCACATCATAGAAACATCCCTAGCGGCCATCTTATTCACTTCTCCATTCCCTAAAAAGGTGTTAGAAATCACCTTATGACAAAGCCTCAACCCCGGATGAACAATACTGTAATTCTGTAACCCAGGGCCAAGACTTTACTGAGTGTGGGTCACTGCAGTCCAGAAATGCATCGCCCCCGGGTTATCCTCAATATCAGCCCAACCAGTTGTAGGCTGACTCGTCACCCCTAACTGATTCCTAGTCAGTGAGTAATTCCTCTCAAGCAATCTAAAGCTAATACTACCATCATCAAGCTCTTTGTAAGTAACCAGAAATTCCAATACTAGAGGCTTATATGTATGTGCATGCAAAGGAATCAAACCACCTAAACCACCCTGCTGTAATAACTGCTGAACCGACTGATATAAGCCCAACGTATGCAATGTCGGTTCATGGAAAAATTTAGTAGACATCATGATTTTCCTATCAAATTCATTCCACAATGCCTTCTCATCCCTACTCAGCCTAACTGGATACGCCATAGATATAAATAAACCGAAGAAGGGCGAAATCAAACTCACAAAGTGGAATTTCCGGCTTCTGTCAAGGTCCGCGGGCGCGGAATCTGGTCACCGCGATCGCGGAAATGCAGTTCTCCGCTGTATCCGGTTTTTCGCTCGCGGTGGCTTCCTAATGGGAAATCCGAGAGGAACGAATGGATTTGGAGAGGTTTTGAGGGAGATTTGGAAAAAAAATTGTTTGGATTTTAGATGAGGATTTGAGGGGTTTTTAGTGGAAATTTGGGAATTTGGAAGACGGATTTGGGTTTAGATTCGCGAAAGGGTTAAGGAAACGGGTTTGATTTTGATTTTTGGTGGAGTTAGAAGATTTTGGTTTGAGAGCTTGAGAGGTTGCAACAATGGTGAATTGGTAATGGAGGGGAAATGAAGGTAGAAGAAGAAGGTGAGAAGAGGGTAGGGCCGGCCGGTAGGTGAGGGGTAAAACCGTCAAGTCCTTTTTATAATTCTTTTTTAATTTATAATCCGCGGACGAACAGTACCGCGTTCGCGGTGAAGGACCGCCGCGATCGCGGACTTGTGTACTGGTACCTGTTCGCCTTGTTCTGTGTACTTCGAGGAATAAATTCCCCAAAATATTTTTGTTCTTTCGAACCTAGTACCTGCATGTTAGTCCGACAAGATTGAAAGGAAATAAAACTAAAACTAAAAACTAAAAAACTATTCAAAATGATAAAATAAAATAATAAACAGAAAACTTACCTCGGGTTGCCTCCCTAAACAGAAAACTTACCTCGGGTTACCTTATTTTGGATATTCCTTGCTAAAAGATAGAATTTTTTCTAACAACTTTGTGAGGCTTGCCTTATTTTGGCTTTTCCACACAAAAGATATAATTTTTTTTATCAAATACACACGTGAAAGGTATCCCTTTTGGGCTTTATCCTTTCAAAGCAAACAACTTTAAGCAAGATAGATTCTTCTAGATAGATCTAGGCAAATAACTTGTCAATCAAGCAAAAGAGAAACTTAGCAAGCAAGTTAATTTTAAATTGATTCAAAAGTAGAATATAAAGACTAGAATCAAGCAAAAGATGCAACTTTCAATCACGCCACACACACAAGAGATGGTGAAAGTAGATTACTTGTCGTCCAAGCTCTCCTTGGTGCAACTATGGTCAAGGCAAAAAGAAAAAAAAATCGGGGATTTAAATGGAGGAATAGAAGATGATTATTGATAGTGAAGAAAGAGACTTAAAAGTGAATTACAAGACCCTTAGCTCTAATACCAGTTGATGCGTTTCAACTCCATAGAAGGGGTTGGATCACCGAGAGTGGGCCGAATCTTGTCTTGGATGGCAAGTCACACTTCAAGTCTAGGCCAATGTGGAATCTTAGGGACGGAATCCCTAGTTGTCTTGCACAAAAGCCTTTGGTTTTGAGGTTCAACACAAGAGGGTGTCAAACAAGTCAAGTCTCAGGGCTAGACTCAACTTAGATTGATGGCGACTCAAGACTAGGCGCCAAAAGGTTCGAATCCTCAGGACTAGGACTCCGACAAGAGATTGACTCAAAGGACGAGTCGTTCTAGCCAAAGAGATGGCTTTAGTGTTCGAACAATAGAAGAATAAAAGAGATAGAATTTTAATTGGTGACACCCAAACCCAAATAAGGAGGAGATTCTCAATTCAAACTTGAACTTGGATTAATTTGAACGTAAGGCAAAATGATTATAATAGTTCAGTTTATATAGTGTTAAACTTGTCCTAATCTATCTAGAAAACTTAAGATAGAAGATAGAATGTATCTAGAAATCCTAAAAACCTTAGGCCAAGTCAAGTGGCATACATAATTGACTTTCACCTAAACCAAGATAGAATTTTGGTTAGTTAATCTAGAATAGATAGACCTTCCAAAATTAAGTAACAACCTTCACAACTTCCTAACAAACTCCCTAAAAATAAGGAAAGCAGTTAGGCGTGGCAAGGATGCTAAAGGAGGTGCGCCAGATGCCTTGGGCGACAAGCCAAGATGCTTGTCTTGCGCGCCAAGGACGCCGAGGAGGTCGGCGTGTCAAACCGAGCGTGCGCATCATGTTGCATAGGTCCCGCATCTGGCTAGTGATGGAACGTAGCTTGCATGCCAAGGATCCAAGGTGGTGTCGAAGATGTGGCTTGTGGCGTAAGGGTCTTCCGATGGAATGGGCGCGCCTAGGCTTGGGGTGCAAGGAACCGCATGTGACAAGGGTGCGTTGGGCACGACCGTGGCGGGGACTTGGAATTTGGCTAGGGCGTCTGTTTGGTCTTGGCTAGCGATGCTCTAGACCACTATTGATTGTGTAGCCTTGGCTATGGATTTGGCTCAGACTCGTGTCACCGGTCCATTGTATCAGACACTCATGACTTATTCCTCGTCATGATTTGACATGGTTGGAGGCGTGGTCACGTCAATGTGGCAGATTGAAATGATGATTGTTGATACTCTTGTCCATTTGCAATCGTTTAAGGCTGTTACCATTAGCCACGTACCTCACCAATGTACTGTAGTTCTTTTGCTTATTCAGTTGTGCATTTACAACATTCTCTTTACTATAATCAGATCAGACACAAGCAAAAATTCTAATTTTTCATATGGAAAGATGCACTAGATTGAAGTTCTTTTCTTATTAGGTAAGATTTTGGTTACCAGACATACCTTGGTAAAACCGAGAGGATGTCAAGACGTCAGCAGCCGGTAGACCGACAAAAACAGGCAAACAAAACAAACAAACACAAGCAAAGAAAAGTAACAATCGAACAAGGGACCAAAAAGCTTTTGGCAACAAGTTGAGTACAACACAAAGAGAAATAGCATTGCGGTAAGATGGCCAAAAAAGGACGAATCTGATAAAGAAAAAAGACCCCTGGCATTGCCACCACCGAAATAGAGGATCTTACGAGGCCACAAGACGTCACAACCACGCCCATCGACTTGGTCTACTCCCAACCGAAAGTCTCAAAGTCGGAGACGTACACATCGAGCTTGTGTCACCCTGCAAAACAACCCACATACCCAAATTCTGAATTAGGGCGAGGCCCAATAAGGAGCACAGGTCAAATAACATCCGAAAAAGTCGAGAGAAAATAGCACGGAGTCTGGATTATAATAGGGGTACATATGCAGCAAAAACTCCTTATAACAGGGGTAAAGAAGCAAGTGCAAAGAGTTTGGATTATCATCCTCTAATCTTGCCCATGTGCAGCAAGAACAACTCGGAGGTCAAGCAACAAAGCTCCAAAAGAAGTTGCTGCAATCTGGGCATGAACACCAAATACCTAAAAAAAACATTAAACAAAAGGGGAAAAGTGGGTCTTGTCCCAATCAGTTTCTAACACATAAGTAGATATCTTCTAACCATTATTTTTTTTGGATTCCAAAGCCTGCAAGATAACCCAACCAAAGATGGGACTGATATTGAAGGTCGAGAGTCTGAATCGTTCGATGATGGTTCCCTTTGAGAACAATACAACTAGATTTGAAAACCACTTGCAAAGTTTCTCATAATTTTACCTTAAACTTGGGCATGCTTTTCATTAGTAGAGAGGAAAGGAGGGGAGAAATCAATTTTGAAAGATCTTCCAAAATTTTCTGAATTGGAATTCTAGGTTTTATTTTATGTGATCGAAGGTAAAGAGTTTGAAGATCCATTTCATTAATTATGTGCCTAGAATACACCTTCTCAATAAGATCGAACCATCTCGGCAATGACCTTCTCGGCAATTGCGGCCTTCTCGGCCTAAACCCCCTCATCTCTCTAGAAGGTAGAGAGAGGAAGGCAATGTATACTAGATTGAAGCTCTTATTTCCACCTAATTTTTACCTTTTGGAAAAAAAAACAATAGAAAACCGAAGGGTAAAAAAACAGGTTAAATAATACAAAACAACCTTTAAAATATGTCTTTTTCATAAAACCACCCCTAACTTATAATATATTGAAAAAACACCCTTAAATATCATTTTGGTATGAGAGTCACACACCCTTCATCCATTTTTGAATTTTTTTTTCTTTAATCTATCTATCTATCTATACAACATATAAACTTGTCCCTCAAATGATAAATAAATGCTCAATTTTTTAATTAATTAATTATATTTTTATTTTTACAACTATAAAAACTCTCTCTCTCTCAAGACCAATAAATATTCTATTTTTTAAATGCAAACTAATTATCCTACTAATATATCATATCATATTCTCCATAATCCACGATCAATCTTTTAGCCTTTCAAATTCCTCCCTCAATGTTGTCATCATACTCCCTTCAGATCCCTTCCTTAATGTTGTGATAACGTAATAAACACTAACCCTTCTTTCCCCTTTTCAAAAGCTAGCAGTCCCTGTATTGTATAAATGGTCACAACCTCAAAGACTTTACCTTTCATCCAGCCAGTCGTCGATTGCCTTTCGGATTCTGCCTGTAGACCCATTTCAAGATACGATATATGTTGCCTTTTCTTTCCATTTTGGTTTCATACTACAATCTTGCAAATGTTAGGAACAAACATTGCCTTTTTGTTTTATATTTTGCAGGAAAAATGGTTATAGGTCCATCCATGGAGACGCAAAAGTTATCACCCTTGGCTAACAAAACACACGAACAACCCAGAATTTGCACACTTGATGAACTGACTGATGGTGTTAATAATGTAAAGCCCGAGGCTTTAGAAGCGCAATCCCATGCCAACCCGAGAACTTCCCAGGAGGTCACCTGATAGGCGTGAAATGGTCGTGCAAATCACGGCTATGCAAAAGAGTCCTAACAAGCCTAAAGATTGTAGTCTTAGGGAAGTAAGGGTCGAATCCGCAGGGAAGTTGGAATTATATTTCTATTGATATGCTATAAAAAAAAAGAGCCATAAAAATTTGATAAGCGCCAATTTGATAGGCGTGAAATGGTCATAACTGTCGCGGTGGGTGCCGCTGTCCTGGCGACGGGTGCCGGTGTCCTGGCGGCTGGTGCCGCCATTTAATTTTTGGTCGCCACCATTTGATTTCACTTGATTTTGAGACACTTGAGTCATACTATTTTGAAGAGTGAGGTTATTTTGTATCAACATCTTCATCATGTCTTCCATAGAAGGAGCTGCATTGGGATTCTGTCCTTGAGGCCTTGACACATATGGTTTAGCTTGTTGAAACTAATCCTGTTGCTGCTTTGACTCAAGCTCTTTCCACCTGAAGTTCTGATGATCTCTCCAACCTGGGTTGTAGGTGTTTGAATAAGGATCATGTCTTGGTTTCATTTGGTACCCTCCAACTGCATTCACCTCCTCTTGTAGTGTAGGACATGAATCAGTAGGATGAAAGGCGTCAGTACAGATTCCACATGCCTTAGCCTGTTGAGCAGTACCCTTCAATTTCAACCACCTCACTTCTTCCTTCAGCACATCAAAGTTAGCTTGATCAATTTTAGAGTGAGAGTTGGCGGCTGATAAGTTTTTAGAACCTCTTCTAGTATATTGCCTAGAATCATCAACCAACGTAGAAAAGATGTCTAGAGCCTCTTCATAGGTTCTTTTCATGATGTATCTACTACAAGAGGAATTGACCAATCGCCAGTCATCCTCACGGAGTCCTCCATGGAGATAGAGAATAAGATCATGATTAGCATAACCATGGTAGGGACAGCTCTTTACCAGCTTCTTGAAGCGCTCAAAATATTCATAAAGCGACTCGTTGGGGAGTTGCTCTATGTTACATATCTGCTTCTTGAGTTGATTGGACTTGATTGTAGGGAAGTATTTGTCCAGAAACAACTTCTTCAAGTTCACCCAAGTAGTAACGCCTCCAGGAGGTAGAGTATGATATCAGTATTTAGCGGATTCCTTCATAGAAAAAGAAAACTCTCTAAAGACTGTAGTCTTAGGGAAGGAGCCTCATTGGTTCTTCAGTAATATCAGAGAGACACATGCTGGTGCAGACATCAAGGAACTCATCAAGATGCTGAATGAGATCCTCAAATGGAGTTCCGTTGAATTTTAGGAGTAGATGGACTACTCTTGTCTTAAGCTCAAACTTCACCCCATCACCAAGGGCTGGGAATTACACTGCACGTGTAGGCTGATTCAGATTAGGAGCTGTCAAGCTCTCAAGAGTAACTCGTTGATCACCCATTGTTCGGATTCCTTACAATAGTGCACGCACAACTCAACGCGTTTTGAAAAGAGTCCGTTCAATTTCTGGATCAAAAACAAGTGGAGAATTATTAGTAGCACGGGTGTGAACCATATATAAAGACTGTAGTCTTAACAAGTCTAAAGACTGTAGTCTTAGGGAAGTAAGGGTCGAATCCGCAGGGAGGTTGGTTTATCTTTCTATGTAAATTTTATATCAATTAAAGTAAAGGGGTTTTATGAATTAAACTACTATCTAGCATGCAAAAACTAATAAAGTAATTAAAGTTTGGGTTTTTATCAAATTAGGGAAAACACTTAGTCAATCAGAGATCCACATTCGTAAGACAGGTTGATCATAGAATTCACTCAATATCGCATGCATATGGAATTCCAATTCCTTTTCAAAGATAATTAATAGCACAATCAGATACTATTAATCCTAACTAATTGAATAACCCTGAAACTATCAAGATTCAATTCAAAAGCAGCATTAAGAATAGGAATATAATCAGAATACAATTCCAGCATAAAACAACCAGCTTTTATACTAGAATGCAATTAAACTCTTTCCTGCAATAGACTAGCACAACCAGATACTAGTACAATGCAGTTTGCTACTATGTAACAGAGAAACTCAACCAGTAATTTCTCTAGATTTAACAATTGAGATTCAATAACAACAACCCTAGAAATTGTTGAAACCAATCACATAAACAAATCAATCAAAAGAGTAAAATAATTTCATGTAATAGATAAAGAGTAGAAATCTCACAACTGAAAGTCAAATGAAACTTCAAACTGTCTGACTAAGCAAAAATGGTTTAGTTCTCCATAAAAGGCTAAAAACTCAAAGTCTGAAAGAAAAATATGATAACGATGAATGAGAGGTGCAACTCTCAAAACCTAATATATATAGCTAGGTTTAAAAGTATCCAAAAATACATAAATCTCGGAATAAAACTGATAGAAAAAGAACCAATCAGGATAAAACACGTGGCGCAATAAGGAGTCTCGCGGCGTCATCGACGGAGGGTGCCGCCAGCAACAGAAAGTGCTTCTTCAGCTTCTCTTCAATCCAGCTCTAAAATCCCAAATTAATGCATCTTTGGGTCTTCTTCTCCTAGTTGTAGAAAGTCTTCTAAACCACATAATAAAAGTATGCTAAAACTACTCCTAAATACACAACATAATTGTGTATATCATCACCCATCCTGGTACTAATGAGAGCTCTTGTTGACATGGGTAACACCTCAATTCCTTATAAATTATCGCGGTGTTACAATCTCCCCCACTTCAACACTTGACATCCTCGTCAAGGCCTAAGCACCGCCCTCTAGGTTGAGTCACCGCCCTCCGGGCCAAGTGCACTCATAACCCAGAGTCGGCTCTGATACCAGTTGTAAAGCCCGAGGCTTTAGAAGCGCAATCCCATGCCAACCCGAGAACTTCCCAGGAGGTCACCCATCCTGGTACTACTCTCGCCCTTGCACGCTTAACTTCTAAGTTCTTTGTCCTCACTCGAACTTAGAAAAGGAAGAACTCTTGTTGACATGAGCAACACTTCAATTCCTTATAAATTATCGGGTGTTACATATCCTAAGTAGCATTGATAAATAACAATAATGCCTTTGTAAAAACAACTTTGTGAAACATATACTTGATTTTTTATAAGAGAGGTTACAAAGGGGTAATGAAATAAGTCAATAGTTTAATTAATGGATTAAGGAATAAAATGATGTCTTTTAAGTGATGTTTAGGCGAGATTTTATGAATATGGGTATGGGGGTGTGGTTCTACTAACAAAATTAATATTTGGCAAAATACATAAATAGGTTTCTGAACTTTAATGATTTTGCCAAAATTAATATTTGGCAAAATACAAAATTAATACTTTGGAAGTTTCAAATAGGTCCTTAGACTATACATTTTTTTGTCATTTAAATACAAAAATCTGAAGTGGCAAAACGCGGTTACATTACTCTCGTAGGTGCGCGTGCAATCTCATTGTGACTTTTTATATTTTTTAATAATGCCAAAAATAAAAAAATCCAAATCTTTGTTTTCCATGGGAGACTATCTCATCCAGATACAAGCCCAAAGTTTGAAGCAATTCAGATCTTACTCCTCCGATTCAGGATGAAATTCGGAGCAATTTAGCATGAAATTCCGCATTTTCCTCCACTCTCCATCTCGATCTCCCTCCTCTTCGCTCAGATCTTGCTTCAATTTTATTGCAAAGTTAGTTCTTCGTGTTTAGTTCCCAGATCTGCAGATCTGAGGTCATTCTCTCGTCGAATCTAAAGAATTCGGAGCTCCCGAGTCCAGACTTTGATGAGGCAGACGAGTCCAGACTTCTGAAGAATTCGATCTCCGATTTCCAATTAAAACTCCGCCATTCCGTCCAGACTTTGACGAGGCAGACAAGTTTGTCGTCGGTGAAGAATTCGGAGCTCCCGAATCCAGACTTTGGCGAGGCAGGCTTGCCCCAACTCTGAATCATACATTTCTACAAAAACTCAAATCAAATCTCAAATCTCAAATCTTTAGATTTTCAAATACTCATCTTGAATTTCCCCTCTTTTGTTTGTGCAGATATTTGTTTCAATTAAACAGTGTTTTTGATTTTCAGAGAGAATTTTGGAGGGTTTACTTAAAAAAAAAGCAGCGTCCATTTTCAATTTTCCCTCATCTTCAATTTGACGAGGCAGTCTTGCTCCTGATTCTCTCTTCCGTCTTCATTTTTAATGAGTAGAGAAGATATGCTGGTGGTGAAGAAAGTGACAGAGAAGATAAAGAAGAAAAAGAGGAAAAAAAATTGAAATTTAAAAAAAAACTTGTGTAATTTTTTAATTAAAATTTAATAAAATCATCTATGTGGCGCTTACATGGCATATGCATGGTAATATAGTGAATTGCACGCAGGTGGAGCTTAAGTGATTTGTGTTTAAAAGACAAAAATATATATGACAGAATACATAAACAGACACTTGAACTTATACTTTTTTTTCAACCAGCCCCCTCTACTATAAAATGTTCAAAATAACACCTAAACTTAACTATTTTTACACTCATAAACACTGAAAATCTCCGGTGCACATCACGCGCACTGACGTGGCAATTTTTTTAGCTAAATAAGCCAAAAGTGGGTTTTTTTTTGCCACATAAGCAAAATAACATACATGAGACTCTTCCTCCTTCCTCAGATTTAAGAGAACCAGAGTGAGAATCAGGAATGGAGGCATATCTTCTCTAACTGGAGGAGAAGGTCGGATCTGGAAAATCCAGATCCAAAGCCATGGTTCTGGTTTGCTCTCTGGTTCCGGTTCCTTCCTATCCGCCGGTGAAGACTTCGAATTCTTCCCATGGTTCTGGTTATCAGTTGAATGAAATCCTGAATCGTCGTTCCGTCCTGATTCGAATCGTCGTTCCTTCCTGATTCGAATCGTCGCCGGTGATGAATTTGAATCCTTTCTCCTAATCCGTCGTTCCGTCCGGATTCGCCCGTCGTTCCGTCCTGATTCGCCGGCGGTTCCGTCCTGATCTGTTGTTGTATAGATCGGAGTCCGTCGTTCGTCGTTCTGTGGTTCCGAGTCCGTCGTTTCGTCCCGACTCTCTCTAGTTCTTCCTCCTTCAAACCAGATCTGTAGATCTGAGAAGAAAAAAAATGAGATTAATGTTAGGGGTAAAACCAGATCCAGATTTGTAGATCTGATAAAAAAGAAATGAGTGAGAAAATGGAAGAAGACAAGAAAAAAATAAAAAATTTATTATGTTTATATATTATAAAAAAATAAAAGAAAAAGTGGAAAAGGGAATTTCCATTTCAGAAATCTGAGAAAAAAGATAGAAGAGAACAAAATAAAGAAAAAAATAAAATATTTATTACATTTATACATTATTAAAAATAAAAAATAGAATATTTTAATAAAAAAATCCACGTCAACAAATTGAAAATACATAACTCGCTCAAATGTCGATTGTTATTAACGCACAATGCCATGTCATCGGGAAGTGTTTAATTGAACAAATTGAATTAAGTTTAGGTGTTTTTTTGAATATTTCATATTATAGGGGGTTGGTTGAAAAAAAGTTACAAGTTCGAGCGTCTGTTGATGTATTTTGCCAAATATATATACTACAAATACCTATTTGACACAAAGTATAAGGATGTGGTTGTAAAAATCGTTAAAGGTTAGGAACCTATTTATGTATTTCGCCATTATTCCATTAATATTTAGGAGTGGTTTTGTGTTATACTCCGTATTATATTTTAGAGGTGATTTTTTGAAATATGATACATTTTAAGGGTGGTTTTGTGTTATTTTTACCCTAAAAAATAACCCTTATCGGCCAACTGGCCTAGCTGGCACTACCAGATAAGCTAACTTGTCAGACCACTAAAAATGAACCCCCCAACGTCACCTACCACGCGCATGAACTGCGAGTGTGTTACATTCTCCATTATACCAACAATTTTTGTTTTTATATACCTACGTGTCTTCTTATGATTGGATGGGGGTGTACTGCACGTCGCTTGTGCCTTGTGGAACCATGGGGTGTACAATGGGCGTGTGTCCTGTTTTCGTAAATATCTGAGGAACCAGGGTCATTCGTCCCTCTGATTACCGTCTAATTATATCCTTCCAGGCAATCCCAGCTAACACTTGCACCATAATTTCTCAGTATATTCTTTTTCTTTTTTGTTTTAAAAAAAAACTTTTTTTTGTGTGTAATAATTGTGATGTGATTCTGTGAATATGAAGGGATTTTTGTGTTAGCACTGTTTTTAGTGTTTCCTCTTTCTCTGTCAATTCCGAAGACCGGAAGATATCCATTTTGAGGCGGGGGAGTCTTCTGTGAGCTTCATAGATCTCTCTCCTCCTTTTCCCTTTCTATCCCTTTTCGTTCTACGAGATCGTGTCAGAACTATGAGTTTGTGGGATTCATTTCTGAATTGGCTTCGAAGGTAATTTCCTCGCTCGTTTTCATATTTTTAGGGGTTTGATTATCAATTCTGTCCATGATACGAATGGAAGGGATTTTCGCTTTGGATGTTTGTTTTGGTCTTCACATTATGCGTGGAGATGAAGCTTTTTCCAAATTTTCTGCCAAGTTCGATTGAAATTTGAAAATTTGTGCTTCAAGGGTCAAATCCCGGACCAATTTGCTTGTTTTGTTCTCCTGGATTTCATTGTAGCAATAAAATTTCGATTTGAGAGTCGGAAAACAGAAAACGCATAGAATGTAGCATAATTAGGGTGTTATTGCGTGAGTGTACACATGACAGATCAGAAATTGGATATGGAAACTACTTGATCAACCTATTGCTGGGAGGGATTTGGAGGGAGTGAAAGGGAAGGCGAAAATTTAATATTGAAGTGTGGAACATCGTCCTCAATTGTGTTCTAAATGCTTGTTTTCATGGATTTTTTGATGCCATGTTTGATTGCTTACTCTGTGTAAGGATTGCTGTATGATATAGTGTGTCTGTAAGTCACGAGTTGTCACTACTGGGGCGATACCTCAAAAAAGTTTAAATTTTGACAGTATCTGTTAGCTGCAGTTATAGCTGTATGATTGTCATTTGTGGTTGACTGGTTGTTGCTGTGGTTTTTGTCTGATCCTGCTACACATGGAGGAAGATATAATTGCTTGAAAGTTAGATTTTGGTTAGATTGTTTGTTGGTATCTGACAATGATTTTAAACGACTTTAGTTGGTGGAAGCTGTAAGTGTTTTACTTATGTACCGAACCATAGTTAACAAGGAGGAAGTTGAGGTGCTTACTTGAGTTATATCTCTTTGTCGCGCTCCTAAACCCGAAACTGTGAAATGAATTTATCATTAATATGAGTTGGAAGGTGCACCCTCATCATCTCTATTGCAAAGACTCTTCTCTTTGTTGGATGTTATTTCACCAGCAAATTAGATCTTGCGAAAATCTTTTATTCTCCTCCTGAAACAATTCTCTCTTCTAACTATTCTGGAGAAAATACATTAATGACCTGCATATTTTTTATTTGCATTTATAACATTGAAAAGGGCTTAGTGGTCTCTGCCTAAAGATAGAATGTCCCACTAGTACTCCTGCTCTGCAATTGTTAATTTGGAAAGTATTTCTCAGTCTTGGATTCAACATTAATCGGTACATATGATGTATACATCCGTATGTGCTGATTATTTTGATACTTTGATTGTCATCTTTCACTGTTGATCTCCTTCATTGTGATTTTGCAGCCTCTTTTTCAAGCAAGAAATGGAACTCTCTTTAATAGGGCTTCAGAATGTAGGCAAGACATCCCTAGTAAATGTTGTTGCCACTGGTGGATACAGTGAAGACATGATTCCCACAGTAAGATGTTCTCGCGAGAGTGGACTTGCATTTTACTAATGCAATGGATATGCTTTCCATTTCGTGATTCTGCCTCCTATAAAGTTTGAAAGTTCTTAGAGCATCTCCAACCATGATACTTCTGTATGAGATTCATAATGTCATCAAAATAATTAAAATTTTAAAAAGCTGATTTTTGGCAAGATCTTGGCAGAGGGAGTATCACCACTGTGATAATCCTCTCTAATTAACACTATGGGTCCCTCTCCAAATCTGACAAATATGTTTTTGCCCTTTTTTAAAAAAAGTTACTTAAAATACTCGAGTATCACCAAAATATCAGGTCTGGAGATTGCCTCAGTGATGATGTATAAGCTTCTGACTTGAATTCGCGCTTCAGGTTGGATTCAATATGAAGAAGGTAACTAAAGGGAATGTTACAATAAAGCTATGGGATCTTGGGGGCCAACCAAGGTTCCGTAGTATGTGGGAGAGATACTGCCGTGCTGTTTCAGCCATTGTGTATGCAACCTTTCTTCAACTAACTCAATATACTTATTTTATTTTATTTCCCTGGAAATCTACTTTCCTGTTAGATGATAATTCCATTGACTGTTATTATATGAGTTAGTGTACTTTTGTAAGATGAGCCGATGGATTAGACATGAATTACTGCAGTCTGCATCTATGTAGAAAAACCACCAAATTATACAACTTATCATGGACTCATTTTTCAATTTATCAGTATTTGGCATGCTGTCTTAAAATACATGCTTAATATTTCAGCATATTTTCTTATATATAGCCTTGGAAGGTTTTTTTTTGCCCTTTACTGCATTTATATAAACCATTATTGAATTTATTGCATATAGTCACGGTCAATACTGTAATTGTTTACCGGAATGAGAACTGAAAGTTGTGATTTAATTTTAACGTACATAATCTAACGTATTAGATTTTTTTATCCCGTAATAGTATCTCTATAGGTAGAGTAACTGCACCAGATCCAAACCCATAAATGCATTTTTGGTCATTTTTCAAAAGCTTCAATTGATGATGGTAGCTTCTTGTTGATTTTGCTATTTGATTTCAGAACATAATCTTCTTGCCTAATTCATGATGCACAGTTATGTTGTGGATGCTGCTGATCATGATAACATAAGCATCTCAAGAAGTGAGCTCCATGATCTAGTTAGCAAACCCTCATTGTCTGGCATCCCTCTGCTGGTTCTTGGCAACAAGATTGATAAACCTGAAGCACTATCAAAGGAGGCTCTAACAGATCAAATGTGAGCAAAATTATTCCCCTATAATTGTAATTATAAATCATATAATAGTCATGTGATGATAAGTTATGATAAATCTTTCTTAATAATGCAGGGATCTCAAGTCGATTACGGGTAGAGAAGTATGCTGCTTTATGATCTCATGCAAGAACTCAACCAACATTGATTCGGTCATTGAGTGGCTTGTGAAGCACTCTAAATCTTCGAGCTGAATAGAGAGAAACCCTCACATTGAGATGGAAGACTGTTTTTTTTTTTTTAGTATTGTTTGTGATTGTTTTTAATGTCTTGAAATATTATTAAGAGTCATTGTATATTAAATTGCTTGTTTCTGAAATTCTGATTGAGGACCAGCTGCCGGATTGTATTTGTCTTGTTTGTATGGCTGTTTATCCTATGTTCGTGTCTTTATGTATATCCATGAAAAAACTCAAAACCTTGCAAAATTACAATCACACCCCGCCCAAACAAAACATCCTGTGTAGAGTAACTAGTAAGCTTGATGAGACAGCATATCCCAAACAATACATCTTGTTTATCCTATGTTGGCATCTTTATACTACGTATCTTAGGTGGGTGGTTTAAAGTTATTTTCTTTTAGGCCCAAGGATATTGTTTTTGAGAAAAAAAAAATACAAGTATACTTCTATTGTAATTTGAAGGGTATGATTAGTTGATTACCCAAGGTTATAGATTTACATGATTAGTTGATATGAATAAGGTTCTTGGAACGAGACCCCCCTTAGAGCATTGTGTTAGGAAATTGCAAGTAGTTAAGGGAGAAAAGAGAAAGAAAAGACACAAGTGTTGATCCAGTTTGTCACGAATTGTGGCTACGATTGGGGCACTACAAAAGGATCTTCACTCAATTTTTGTGGATAAAAATTGCAATAACCAATATGGGTATTTATGGAGAACAAGAGATTAAAGAGAGAAACAATACTAAATTTCCTAGATATCTTTTTTACACGACAGGAAATTGCCTTTTCTCGGACATATGCTAAGACGCGGGCAGAACGCCCCAAGACATGGTCTTCCCTTCTCCATCCCGCGTCTCTCACCGAGCTTCTTGTATCCAAGATGTGGTCGCGTCACTTCGTTCCAAGCCGCGTCTTCGACTTTTCTCGTCCGAACATAATCAGGCTCCATACCCACCAAATCTCCCACATGGAGACTAATTCCAATTGCAATCATCTTCCCCTTGATCCTCCTATCTGGTAGTGGTAGTGTGAGGCCTTCAACTTAAGTATTAAGGCCAGTTGCTTTAGCTTCTAAGGTTACAACCTTAGTCAACATGTCAACAAGGTTTTTACTTCCTGAAATCTTCACCAGCTACAAGATCTTACTATCCAAGAGATGTCGTATGAAGTGAAACTTCGCCTCTATATGCTTTGTCCTTAAATGAAAGATTGGATTCTAAGCTAAGTGAATGACACTCTGACTATCACTATAAAGAACGATATGCCATAGCTTCTTCCCCTATTCACACAAGAAATTCTACAACCATACCATCTCAGTCATTACAATATACTTGCTAGCCTCAACCATCTCCTTGGTTTGTGTCCTTGCCCCTTGAAATGGTTATCCTTTGTTCATGCTATGTAATGTGTATGTTTTAGGTTGTTATGCTATAGTGTATACGTTTTATCTTTCTATGGACTATTAACAAACTTTTCATTCGTGTGTTTGCTTATCTTTAGAAGGATGAATTTGGACACTTGTGTTTTGTACTTGTTTTTATTATGTATACTTTCTATTATTGAAGATCTGCCTCTTTATTTTGTTTTACATAAATTCATTTATTCTATACATAAAGTCATAAAATCATTTATTAGGGATGTGTTTTAAAGTCATTTTTATGCATTTTTGTATGGATAAAAAAACCTTAGTTAGGTGTTATTTCCCTTTAAATAGCCTACTCTCCAAGGCATTAACACGTTTGTTTCCTCAACATTGAAAAGGCCTCTTTTGCTTTGAAAAACAAATCTCCTACTCACGAAGGTATCTTATGCTGTCTAATATGATAATATTATTCATTTTGCTTTAGTTTAGTAACATTACTTAATGGTTTTACTTGTATTGCAGATGCCTCAAATTACTAAATGGACTATTGACTTGGACAATATCTTCCTCACCATTGTTCGACTTGCAATGAGGACGGCGCGTTAGAATAGGCACACTCCTATTCAGTGGTGGGAAATTTCCAACGCGTTTGAGCTCCAACCTTGTAATAGGTTGCACCCATAGAAATGAAATTCAAGCTAGACAACCAAAAGTCACAGTGGTGTACGTGGTGTCGTTTCAAAGCATTAGGAGATAATGATGCATGGCACTTGTCCACGGGCCAATTCATCGATGATGACACGTGGTGGCAACGGATGATTGAGATTAGTTCCCATTTGTTGGTGAATTTTTCACATTCACTTTGTAGCAATGTTTTGTGCCATTTTGGTATAATATTTCTGAGTGTTTGTATTTTCTTGTATGATGTACTTCATATTGATTAATTATCTTGCAAGCATGCATCGATGTAGGACTTCCCACAAATCCGGGCTAGACTAGTAAATATGTTTGTTGTGGGAGCAAATTTTCACGGTAGACGAGCAACCCGCCATCATTGATGTGAGAAGTGGGGAGTCAGTTCCTAGGGAGAATGATGATGATGAGGTCGTGGACGACATGCATTCAACAGTTGGAAAATCTTCCTGGGATGATGATGACGACAACGATGAGTAGTAGGTTCAAGCCAGGTTTGTTCTCTTGTTACAAATTGATCTCTTTTTTTTTTGTCTTGTGATCCCATTTGTCTTATGACAAAAGATGAGAATTTTCATTGCATGGATCTCTCCTTGTTTTTATTATATGCATATATACAATTTCATGTTGAAATCTCACTAGTTAGATTACACATGACTCTTTCATAACCTCTTAATAGTCATTTACATGTCAAGTGATATGCGTTGTTGAGAATGGTTATGGCTATCTTGTGTACATTAGGGTGATATGCATTGTTCTTATTCCTTCTTTATTCTTCAATTCAGTTTTTTGTCACATTTCTTAATTGAGGCATGGATTCCCTTTTTAATTGAAAATTAGGTTTCTCTACATGGTACGAATAAGGTAATATTGATTAAAGAAGATCAATTTATTCCTTCTTTATTATTCCATTCAGTTTTATCACAATTCTCAATTGAGGCACATATCTCCTTTTCAATTGAAATATATGTTTCTTTACATAGTATGAAGAAGGTAGCATTGATTCATGTGGCAAAGTTAGCATTGTTTTGTGCTTCCATATGTACTATTTTTTAGAGTACCTATGCATGTGTCTTATTATGTACTTTTTTACAACCTCATTTACTCATAAAAATGACAACATTGATTTTTCACATAAGCATTGATGTGTAGGTTGAGAAGCACTTCCAAGGAGATGTGTGAGTTGTGTCTTTGTGAAAACCCGCAACAGGTCTGCCTTGTCCAAGCCGTCATCCATACGTAGGATTTCCTCAAATCTTTTGTGAGCTAAATGATGTCCGCCTTTTTAGTCGTGTTTTTAGGGTGTGTTTTTAGTGTGTTTGAGTATTTTTCTTTAGTTTTGTGTCGTTTGTCCATGTTTTCATATTTTTCGTAAGATATGGAGTCTACATAAGCTTTGGTGGTGTTTTTTAGGTTTTTAGAAGCTATTTAGAGCACTTTTGAAGAAAGGAACAAAGCCGGTGAAAGATAGCACTCAAGAATGAAGAGAAGATGAAGATTAAGCGCTCAAGTAAAGTTATTGAAGATCAATTTTGATCTTGGAAAGAAGTAGAGTAATTCGTTACAAGAACATAGGAAAAAGAATCGAGTGAAACGGAGTTGTAACGAATCCGCTACACAAGTTTTACTCAAAGCTGTTTTTAGTGCTGAACAAGGTCGTTAACGGGGCTCTCAGCTCGTTAACGAGGCACCCCGTGTCGCAACGAAGACCGAGTCAGCGCAAATTAAAAGCTTTTATCCTATTTCCTTTTATGTTATTAGATAGATTTAAGGGATATATCTTATTAGAAGATTTATTTCCTTATAGATAGATTTAAGATAGATTAGTTTCTCTATAAATACTCTTGTCTACCCTTTGTTTTTCTCATCCAACACACAATCAATTGCTTTGGAGGGCAAGTAAGGGGGGAAGAGACGAGTCTTTGTGGGGAAGAACTATCGTTGTGGATTCGGTTGTAAGCTTTCTCTTTCATATATTTAATATAGTTGTTTGTTTTTAATCATGCTCTGTGAGTAGTCTCTCTTTCTAGGGTTGGGGTTAAACCCAACAATGATTGTGCATGCTTGTTTGTGATCATGTCTTGATTGTTTTTATTTGCATGAATCTATTCTCTTGCTCTTAATCCTTGAAACAAAAGTTGAAGGGAATTTATCATTCATTGTTGAAGCGAAAACGGAAATCTTGAATCAGAATAGTCAATTTAGGGTTTTGAAGTGAAAGCGGATCTATCCTAGTTGAAGTAGAAGAGATTAGATATTAAGTTTATTAATTTAGCGAAAGTTGATTGATTTACTTGCTTAAGGTTAAAAGAAAGTTATCGCTTTTATGTGATAAATTTATTAGCGTTTGCATTCATGATTATTATAGTGGTGACACCTTAACCTTAAAAATCTCTTTCCTTTGATAAAAACCCTTACTTTTTGTTGATTGCTTGCGTGATAATTAACAAAACTTAGCACTGACTTTCTCCCTGTGGACGAACCTTTGCTTAAGGTTAAACGAAAGTTAGCGCCTTTATGTGATAAAAGCGTGATCATTATGTTTCATTAGCGTTTGCATGCATGATTATTGTAGTGGTAACACCTTAACCTTAGAAATATCTTTCCTTTGATAAAAACCCTTACTTTTTGTTGATTGCTTGTGTGATAAGTAACAAAACTTAGCACTGACTTTTTGTTGATTGTTGATTTGTTGATAGGGTTTCTTGACAACAAATAAATTTATATCAAGACCCCTCTGTGTATAGCGAAGTCAGGTTCGTCCACAGGGAGAAAGTCAGTGCTAAGTTTTGTTACTTATCACGCAAGCAATCAACAAAAATTAAGGGTTTTTTATCAAAGGAAAGAGATTTCCAAGGTTAAGGTGTCACTATTACAATAATCATGTATGCAAACGCTAATGAAACATAAAGATCAAGCTTTTATCACATAAACGCGCTAATTTTCATTTAACCTTAAGCAAGTAAATCAATCAACTTTCTCTAAATCAATAAACTTACTATCTAATCTCTTCTACTTCAAATAGGATAGATCCGCTTTCGCTTCAAAATCCTAAATTGATTATTCTGATTCAAGGTTTCCGCTTTCGCTTCAACAATGAATGAGAAATTCCCTTCAACTTTCGTTTCAAGGATTAAGAGCAAGAGAATAGATTCATGCAAATAAAAACAATCAAGACATGATCACAAACAAGCATGCAGAATCATTGTTGGGTTTAACCCCAACCCTAGAAACAGAGATTACTCAGAAAGCATGATTAAAAACAAACAACTATATTAAATAAAAGAGAAAGCTTACAACCGAATCCACAACGATAGTTCTTCCCCACAAAAACTCGTCTCTTCCCCCCTTACTTTCCCTCCAAGGCAATTGATTGTGTGTTGGATGAGAAAAACAAAGGGTAGACAAGAGTATTTATAGAAAAACTAATCTATCTTAAATCTATCTATAAGGAAATAAATATTCTAATAAGATATATCCCTTAAATCTATCTAATAACATAAAAGGAAATAGGATAAAAGATTTTAATTTGTGCCGACTCAGTCTTCGCCGTGACATGGGGTGCCTCGTTAACGAGCTGAGAGCCTCGTTAAAGACCCTGTTCAACACTAAAAACAGCCTTGAGTACAACTTGCGTAGCGGATTCGTTCCAACTCCTTTGACTCGATTCTTTTTCCTATGTTCTTGTAACGAATTTATCTAATTCTTTCCAAGCTCAAACTTGATCTTCAATAACTTTACTTGAGCGCTTAATCTTCATCTTCTCTTCATTCTTGAGTGTTATCTTTCACCGGCTTTGCTCCTTTCTTCAAAAGTGCTCCAAATAGCTTCTAAACACCTACAAAACACCACCAAAGCTTATGTAGACTCCATATCTTAAGGAAAATATGAAGACTTACACAAACGACTCAAAACAAAACACAAAACCAAAGAAAAAGACTCAAACACACTAAAAACACACCCTAAAAACAGGACTACAAAGGCGGACATCAAAATACCCCATACTTAGACTTGCTTGTCCTCAAGCAATAAACAAGACATCAACCAAAACCATCAACACATATATCAAGTCAATGCCCTTATAAAAAAGCAACATCATAGCACAAGTAGAAAATAGACAAGTGAATCTAACGTCATCACACATATATGCAACCTCAAACAAAAGCAACTATGAATCCAACCTCACAAGGGATAATGTGTTTCACTCAAATCTCAAGTGTTTAGGCTTATAATAACAACTCTCAACTCAATCCAATATTCAAAAATAAACATAGTCATTGTTACTTATATCACCAAACTCTCCACCTGAGATGTCAAAACACATGAAAATCATCAAGAGAACTTAGGCTCAATGAAAAACTTTATAGAAGTTTCCATTCGGCCGGGTTGTAATGGGGCTTGGTAAAGACAAACAGGCGTGGAAAATATATGGCTATGTGGTGCTAATAATATCCGGGAATCAAAGACTCCTAAAAACTCACATAACCCAAAAATTCTCATAAAAGAACATACCAAACTCACTAAAACATTATGCTCATCTCACTCACCTCTTATCCTAGAAAGCCTCATATAAATATAAAAGAATTTCTGGTTTAACTTCAAACACAATGCACATCTGATTTCTTTCTTTCTTTCTCACTCTTTCCTTTTTCTTTCTTTCTTTTTTTTAACTAGCCTCGATCAGCCTCATTAACGACCTAATAGGGTTGTTACCAATAGACCTGTACAAAGTCGGGTTCGGGCCGGATCCGGGCCGGGTTTTGAACAAAAATTATGCCCATTTGTCCGAGCGGGTTCGGGTCAAGCGGGTGATTCGGGTCGGCAAGGATGTCCAAGCCCGCCCGAACATCCGGACACGGGTAGCCCGTCGGGACCCGTATATAAATTTATAAATAATTATTTTTTTATGTCCATTAAAAAACTAGAAAATCCTAGTATTATAATTACACTATCTAACATTACTTAAAATTAAGATCCTATTTATGCTAGCTTTTTAGGTGACAAGGTGAAAGAACTATAACAATTAACTCTGTTTTGTACTAATTCTACAATCAATAGCCTCAAGATATTTTTCGCAGACATATCTTTATTTATAAATATAAATATTTATTTTAAATATTTAATATATTCGGGTATTCAGGCGGGTTATCCGGGATATTCGGTCAAAAATATTGTCCGTGTCCCGCCCATGAATTCGGGCGGGCGGGCTTATTTACCCTTTCGGGTTAGAATTCTTGTCCAAGTCCGCCCATTTTTCCGGGCGGGCGGTACGGGTTGGGCGGGTTAGTCCGACTTTGTTCAGGTCTAGTTACCAAGCTACAATTTCTCCTCATTTTTTCTTTATCATCATCGTTACCGAACCTACACATGTCGATATTGATCCAAAAATTCTCTTCTTTTTCTCTTCTTTTGTGCATCTTTTTTACCAAGAGATCTTTTTACAAAATAAAACAAGAGACTTCCAAACCACCCTTCCCAGAACATTTATTTTGAACCAAACATAACGTTTTTTTCAATCTACAAAACTTACCTCTCCAACCTAAGTCTTAATCCCCGGATAGGGTCAAGATTATCTCGGCTAGGGAAATAATTTTGTGGATCTAAAAAATAAAAGGCTAAAGCTCAAATTGGCTGTCAAAAGAAGGATCGCATAAAGGGTGGATAGGGATAAATAAGGCTCATAAAAACAAGTTTTCTATCATATGATTTCCACAAGTAATGAACTAAAAATCTTATATAGGTCTCAAGAAATAGATAACCATCACAATTCCAAGAGATAATATACATATGGAGAATAAATCACACAAGAAAAGAAGAGGGATTTTTGATATTCTCCCTATAAGGCCAAAAATAACTCACAAGGTAGTAATTCTTGTTGGATTTCAGTCACTTCTACCTAAGATCATATGTGCTCAATTATATCACAAGCTAAATATCCACATAAAAACAAATTTCAACATGATTCTGGCAAAGCTATCCAAATATGTTAAAGGAATTACATGATCAAGCAAGTTAAAGCATATCATAGGACATCTAAGTGGAATATTATCAATCCTAAAAACACAAACAAAGACACAAAACTGAGTTTCCTTTTCCCATACCCCATACTTAAACCAAGCAGTGTCCTCACTGTTTAAAACAAAGAAATAAAGATAAAGAGGGAAAAGAAAAGGGAACTCACAAAATAAAACTAAAGCTATTTGAAACCATTGACCACTGAGGAATTGATTTTCTTTCGGTTCGGTAGAGGTCGGTACCGAACCTGGGAGGTCGTTACCGAGCTTGCTTGTATTTCTACCGAATTCCTTTAATCCACTTCTTCTTCTTCTTAGCACCTCTTAACTTCTTGTACCTGAGTCACTTTAGAAAAACTTCTATCCCTATTACACTAATCTAACATAAAAACAAGTCAAAAGAAAGCTAGCAAAAAGATCTAGGAAAGCAAAAACTAAAAGCATAAACAAAAAGCGGGTTGCCTCCCGTAAGCGCTATTTTTAATGTCGTTAGCCCGACGAACTTACCTTAGCTTATCAGGGCGGCTTCCATCCAGCTATGTTGGGATTAAGAGAAACCCCATACTTAGATGGAAAAACATCATAGCTTCTCTCCAAAATATTGGGCCCTCGATCATCCACAAGTATGCTCGGTAATCCTACAACAGGGTTAGTAATTTCCGAAAACCAAGGAGGTTTTGACTCCTTCACAGAACTAACAGTAGGATATGAAATAGAATAGGGATATAAGAAAGGCTCATGACTAGAATTGATTGGATAAGAACAAGAAAACTCACCAGGGCCACTCGGAGAATGACCCGTTACCGATGCTATGTGGGTCGTTACCGAACTTGCTGGATCTGGTAGTGGCTCGATGTCATGCCTGGATCCACCTCCCACCTTGTTTTCCTTTAGATAAGGGTTGTTAACGACCCATGGGGGGTCGATAGGCTCCTCGGTAGATGTTTCTCCATTGAATTTGCACGTTTCTGTACTTAGGGAGGGGTCGTTACCAAGCCATGGTGGGTCGGTAGGCTCCTCAGCACTACAACTAGCCACTTCGCTTATGGGCGAATTGAAATGAAATTCGACCTTCTCTTCTCCAATATCAAACATGAGAAGTCCTTTCCTGACATTTACACGTGCTCCTGCGGTGGCTAAGAATGGTCTTCCAAGAATGATTGACACCACAGGGTCTTCGGGCATATCTAGAACGATAAAGTCGTTTGGGACAAAGAATTTTCCAACTTGGATAGGGACATCGTCAACGACTCTAGTTGCTTTTACAAACGATTCATCCGCCATGAAAAGATTCATATCAACAGGATCCAGTGGTCCCATGTTAGCCTTGTTCCAGATAGATAATGGTAATAAACTGGCATTGGCACCTAGATCACATAGAGCTTTAAAACGGTGAGTCCCAATACCAATGGAAATTGCAAACTTACCTAGATCACCGAGTTTTTCAAGGAGCTTTATGGAATGGACCTCATTATGCAGCTTTGAGATAGATCTGTTCCTGCTCAAAATCTCTTTAAAAAATTTAGCGTAGGCAAGCATTTCATTAAGGGCATCAATAAATGGAATTGAAATATTTAGCCCTTGAAGAATTTTAACAAACCGTCTAAACTTTCCTTCCGTGACATCATTAGACTTCTTAATCGGGAAAGGAAGAGTTTTAGATGGACTCGGGATAAAGAGAGACCCGAATTGAGGACCCACCGAATCGACAAGAGGGTCGATCAGTGTAGGAGAAGGGTTAGTACCGACCCTGGTGGGGTCGGTAACAAACTCAGAGTTTAGTTCAGAGTACGTACCTGGCCTGGATGACTCGGTATCGAGCTGGGGAGCCTCGATATCGACCCTATTGGGGTCGGTAACGAGCTTGATCGGGGCATCATCTTCTTTGCTATGCTCCGTATCTTTAGGCTTGGCTTGATCTGCCAACTCCTTGCCACTTCTGAGGTGTATGGCTGCAATTTGTCCTCTAGGGTTCTCTTCGGGTCGTCCCGGAAGTTGCCCTTGAGGTCTTGGAATCCGTGCAGCCAAGTTACCAAGTTGGGAGTCAATGCTCTTCTTCCAAATCTCGAACTCTCCCCATCTTTTCATCTGGTTGTTAAGGTTTGCTTGGACCCCATTAATCCCTTCATAGAGTCCTTGCACCCAAGATGGTGGCTCTTGATAACTTGGAGGTCTGTAAGGTGGAACCCTTTGATCTTGCTGAGGAGGTTGGCTCCCTTGGTCATAGTTGCCCCAAGGGGGCTGATTGTAATTCCTCCCTACATAAGAATTATATACTTGGTTCCTATAGGGACCCCTCATTTAGTAAGATTCTTCATACGCCTCAACAACATGGACCTGTTGCAAGTTAGCACAGGCAGAAGTAGCATGGGATGAAGACCCGCATTCAAGACAAGACTGAGATGATTTAAGAAATTTACCTGCTTTTTCAAGCGGTTGACCTCGCATTGTAAGAATTGGTGCTTCACTTCAAGGTCAACCTCATCCTTGTTTGGTGTATAGAGACGCCTTTGAGGCTGTTGGGCTTGCTGTACTCCCCATCGTACTTGGTCAATTTGTCAAGCAATGCCCACGCCGCATCGAGATCCATCTTTATAAAACCGCAAGCAGTGTGCAGGTTGATGCGGTTCTTCGTTTCAGCAATGATCCCCTGGAAGAAGATTTCTTGGAGTACATATTGTGGTTGCCCATGAGTAGGGCACTGTCTAAGCTTCTCCTTGAATCTCTCCCATGTCTCTACAAAGGTCTCATTAGGCAGTTGGTGATAGGAGGTGATGCACTTCCTTAACTCCGTAGTCTTGGCAGGTGGGAAGAACTTTGTCATGAACAAGTCGTGCAGAGTTTCCCACTTCTCTATTGACTTGGGAGGTAGGCTCTCTAACCAGCTCAGGGCCTTTCCTGTAAGCGACCACTTAAAAGCTTTCAACAGAACATATTCCAAAGAGACACCGTTAGCAGCAATAGTGTCACATAAATCAAGAAAATTTCTAATATGTTCTAATGGGCTTTTCGTGGGTTTTTCCTCAAACTGAGCCCTTTTGATCAAGGATATGAATTGAGGTTTGATCACAAAGGTCTTCTCTATCTCAGAAAGCTCAATGGCGGACTCTAGCAACCTTAGTTCTGGATGCATATATTGCTTGGCATTCCTTGGATAGGCATTCAGCTGCTCCTGCAGACGGGCAATGTACTCTCGTTCACGTTCAACGTTTACTCGTTCATGTTCAGCGGCAACAACATCGACGTCTCGATTAGCTTGTAACGCCTCCATCTGCCTCTGGAGAGCGGCCATCTGTTGAGCCATCTCTTCAGTGGTTGCCATGGCTTTGTTTTCTCGTAATCTGCGGTGGAAGGATCGCTCGGGTTCAGAGTCTACTACTGGATTAGAGACAACTTGACGTCCTTTAGTTGGCATACACTGTAAGCAAAAACAAAAACAAAAACAAAAACAAAAACAAAAACAAAATCAAAAAGCAAAACGGGTTCTCGGAGGAGGGTTGGTACCGAGGCCTAGAGGGTCGGTACCGAGCCTGGAGTGATCCCATAAAATAAAAACTGAAAAGAAAGAAGCAACTACCTGTTGACAGGGTTGGTAATGACTCGACAGTGACCTAGAAAGTAAACAGAAAAAGCACAAAAACGGGGATGCCCAGCAGGGTCGGTACCGACCTTAGGGGGGTTGTTACCGACTCGGCAGAGTCCCAAAAAACGCAAAAAGAAAAAAAATTGGCACTGTTGAAATCTCCCCGGCAACAACGCCAATTTGTTGTAGGGCAGATTTAACTCGACAACAAATAAAATTTGTAGTCAAGACCCCGCTGAGTACAGGGGAGTCGAGATCGTCTACGGGAAGCAAGGCTGTTTGTTTACCAAATATAAAAACAAAGAATCAAAGCAAAACAAAGCAAAAACAGCTACAACAAAGCTCGTTAACGACCTTGTTAGGGTCGTTAATGAACCTGAAATTCTACTGAAAATAGAGCGACTAACGATGCAAGTGCAGGCTCGGCAGCGATCCAAAGTGTCTCGGTAACGAGTGAAAACGATTGCTAAACTTAGGAAAATCAAAGTTAAAAAGCTCTAGGACAAGGGTTACCACAACATAGCTATGCATATAAACTCATGTGAAGATAAAGATCATGCCTTCGAAGATAAATCTATCAACTTTCGCTGACTAAATGTTGAGAGGGTATTCTTGACAACAAATAAATTTATAAGTCAAGACCCCGCCGAGTATAGCGAAGTCAGTATCGTTCCACGGGAAGCACGGTTGTTTGTCTATCAACTACTAAAAACAGGAAAAACAAGCAAAACAGTACAAAAACACACACGACCAACCTCGTTAATGACTTTGTCAGGGTCATTAACGAACCTGGGTAACACTGCGAATCATAGAAATAATGACCTAAACGCAGGTTCGATACCGAGGAAACTAACTCGATAACGAATGTAACGAATGCAAACTCAATTAAGAATAAAAATCTAGGACAAGGGTCACCACATCATAGCCATGCATATAAACTTACAAGAAGATAAAGATCATGCCTTTAAATAGATAAATTCATCAACTTTCGCTGACTAGCAAGTAAATCAATCAACTCTTTAAATCAATTCACTCAATCACTTGTTTTAGATCCAAAGCTCGAAACGTTCGTAATCGAACAATATCAACCTTCAAGTTAACAACTTTCTCTTTCGATCAAATTGCAAACTCAAACTACTTTGACTATCGTCTAAGCATAAGCACAACAAGCAATTTAAAAACAGATAAAAGGCATTCAAAACATCAACTCACTCGTCAATCATGCATAACTATGTCAGGTTTCAACCCCGACCCTAGATAAGAAAACTACTCACTACTCATTATAACAAAGAAAACAACTTCAATAAAAGAAAACATTGAAAATAAAACAATCTTACTTAAAATTAATAAGAGAAATATCATCTTACAATATCATGAAGAAACTGAAAACGCAGAACAAAAACTCGAGCAAATCCGACTAACGACTCTAGCTCTTCTCTCGAACGAACCAGCTCGTTATTCTTCTCCTCGTCTCTCCTCTCGATGCGGCTCTCCAAAGAGAAATAAAAATCGTCCTCCCCTTCTAAGCTAGAAAGAAGGGTATTTATACTAAGAAAGCTATCTATTAAAAAACCTAAAAGATAAAAACATACTCTAAAAGATAACAAGATAAAAGATATAAGATATAACAACCCTAAAATCAGTTAAAACTCTACCGATGCGGAGCCTTCGTTAACGACCTCCGCATAGGGTTGGTAGGAATCACAAAATCCACCAAAAAATTCTATCTTTAAGCCTCGTTAATGACCCTTCACAGGTTCGTTAACGAGCCTGGGTTTTGACTTTCTTCAACTCTTCTTCACTTAAAACTTGGAATTTGACTTCCTTATCTTCATGTTCTTCCGACCTCCACCACAACACTTCAATTCAGCTTTTAAAAGCGCTCCTTCTTGCTCAAAACCTACAAAAAGACACAAAACGGAGTAGCTTCCATATTTTTCAAAAAATATGCAAACTTATCCAGAAACACACAAAACTAACTCTAAAAACTACTAAAACTAAACCTAAACAAATTAAGAAACACACTAAAAACTAGACCAAAAACATGAATATCACTAAACAAGCAAATCAATCAACTTTCATAAATCAATTCACTTTATTACTTGTTTTGAATCCAAATCTCGAAACTTTCGTTATCGAACAATATCAACATTCAAGTTCACAACTTTCTCTTTCTATCAAGCCAAAAACTCAAATTAATTCGACTCTCGTCTAAGCATAAGCACAACAAGAAATTCAAAAGAGAGAAGGCAATAAAAAACTCAACACATTCATCCAATCATGCACAACTATGTCGGGTTTCAACCCCAACCCTAGAAAAGTAAACTATTAACTATTCATTGACTCAAAGCAAACAAATTTAATCAAAGAGAACATTGAAAAACAAAACTTACTTGAAATTGAAAGAAGATCGTCTTACAAACTAGTAGAATTCGAAAACAACTAAGAACACGGAACAAGAGTTTGATCACCGAACTACTCCTCTCTCTCGATCGGAATCAACCAGATTCTCTCTCTCTCTCTCTCGACTTCTCTCTTCCAAATAATCGAAATTCCCCCCTTGTCTAGGCTTAGAACAAGGGTATTTATACTAAGAAAGCTATCTAATAAAAGATCTAAAAGATAAAAACTTCCTAAACTAAAAGATAACAAGATAAAAGATATAAATCCCGAAAGTCGGATGCGCTCTACCGACACATGTCACCTCGTTAACGACCTGCACAAGATCGGTAGACACTTGCTGAATCCTTTAACAAAATCTCCAATGCACAACTCGGTAATGACCCTCACAGGTCATTAACGAGCCTATGTATTGGCTTATTACGATCTCTTTCTTGGATTTAACTTGCACTCTATCTTGATCTTTCCATGCAATCATCTTCCTCTTCTACTATGCATTCCAACTTCCACCACTTCACTTCAACTTCACTTGAAAAGTGCTCCTTTCCTGCTCAAAAACCTACAAAAAGACACAAAACGGAGTAGCTTCCATATACTTTTCACAGAATATGCAAACTTATCCAAAAACACACAAAACTAACCCTAAAACTTACTAAAAACTAAACTAAATAACCTAAGAAAGACACCTAAAACTAGACCAAAAACACGAACATCACTAAATCACCAGCTTTAGTTTGCAACACTGGTACATCCATAGTGGCTGAGACACAGTGCTGCCCGGTCGCACATATGGTGCCATACATGGAACTCCGGGTCAGGACGCTTATGTCAGAATCTTTTGCACCGGCTCTTTTCTTCATAAGTATAAAACAATAATATTAAAAAATCAAACCAATTTACGAAATCAAGATCACTTCATTCTCAAGTAAGCATACCTTTCTTTTTCGATCCTACCATTCGTCATCCACCATAATTCTTCCTTTCTCCTTGATGATGTCCAAAACAGCAAAAGCAAAAAGTGGGCCCAGGAGGACCCCCATAGGCAAGTTGGGTACCCACATCCACGTGGTTATCTAAAAACAAAAACTCCCAACGCGCGCGAGGTCGACCTCGTCATCGACTCTGCTAAGTACGCCCGCCCGCTCGAACCAATCACCAGCGACCTCACTCCCAAACCAATCACAGGTGACCTCACTCATGGACCAATCAAAAACCCCTATTTCAAGTATCCCACATCGGACATTAGCCTAAACTCAGCCCCCCAATTCTCTATAAATAGAGAAGGACCTCGTAGGAAGAAGGGGTCGAAAAACAACTTGAACTCAAGAACTCTCTTGTTTGTTAAAGATCGACGTGATAAGAATACCGTCAACAGACCTCGTTACAGATAAGAGAAATCCACAAAAAGACTCCAAGTCATACAAAGACCTCGCCTACACTAAAGACCTCGCTACAAAATCTCACAAAGCTCTCTACACCACGTATCCAAATCTACCTCGCCTTAGCGTCGACCTCGCAACATTTAGGTTTGATCTCGGAACCTCGTAGGAGGTCTATTGTAATTCTTAAAGTTGTTCATCAATCTCATAGGTGTGTAACCTCGTTATTTGGGAGAAAAGTCATAAATAAAGGAGCAAGTGTTTGCACTCAGATATAATAATCTTATTTCTTGTCTCGTAGCGAACCTCGTTATTTCGGATTTCATCACTGGCGCCGTCTGTGGGAAACTCTTCATCCTAAGCAGCTCCCCATTTTTTAGTGCAAACCTTGATTCCTAAAACCCCCTCAAAATGGCTTGTCCAAACAATTTCTTCCCTCAACATCCCGACAATATGGCCGAGACCCCTCCATGGGCGACGGCAGGTCCGTCAGGGTACCCTTTTGTGGTCCCGCCAGGTTGGACATACAACATCCCACAAAACCCATACCCGTTCCAGGGGTACGAACAGGGTGGCGCCCCTTTCAACCAGTATCCCTATCCGGGGTACGGGCAGTACCAACCGGGCCAAGCTCCCCCATACGTCTCGATTCCTCCCCAGGGGCAGCCTCACTCCGAGTACGTGCCCGCATATGTCCCGGGCTACACCCCGGGGCAGGAGGCACCCACGAACGGATCTACCACGGAGAGGCCCTCCCGAGATCCAATGCAGATCTCGCGAGCCCGTTCGCGACGTACAGAAAGGCGCGACATGGAGCTGTCCGAGACGGCGGCAAGCGTGCCACGCCCTCTGGCGAGGTCAAAGTCGAAGTCTGCTCGCCCATCCGTCGAAAGTGGGTACAAGAATCCCTTCACACTCGAAATCCAAGTGGCACACATGCCCAAAGGCTTCCATTGGCCACAAATGGGACTTTACGACGGCACGGCCGACTCCGAGGACCACATAAAACACTACGCCGTCCAGATGAACGTCAACTCTTACAATGACGCCATTTTCTGTCGGATCTTTCCGACCACTCTAGACAAGGCGGCAATGACGTGGTTCACCAGCCTTAAGGTCGAGTCGATAGCCTCATTTTCCCAGCTATGCGAGTCCTTCGTCGGGCACTTCAACGGCTCGAGGAAGCGCAAGAAGAACATGCGCGATCTCCGTGGCATCGAGCAGGGGGAAAACGAGAAGCTGGGTACCTTTTTTACGAGGTTCACCACCGCGGTCGCTGAGATCGCGCAAATCGAAGAGGCCTCGGTCCGCGACATCCTCATGGGCAACCTTCGCCAGGGGGATTTCAAATGTCGCATTTTCCTCAAAAATCCGACCACGTATGAGAGCCTGTATGCTCGGATCACGGCACAGGTCTACGCCGAGGACGCTGCCAGCCAGAGCTCGCGACCGAGGACCGACAAGGAAATCGTAACCGAGGCTAAGGGAAAGGCTAAAGTGGCTGCGCCGGCCGCGAGGGACGCGTACATGACGCAAACTCACGACCGGCGTGCCGATTACAAAAGCAACAACAACAAAATCAACAACAATAACAGAGGCAACAACGACAATAGAAACAACAACCGCTACGACAACCGTGGCGGTGGGGGTTGGAGCTGCTTCGGCGGGAAGCCACGAGGTTACAAAGGCAAAGGTGGCCCCGCCTACAACCCAAACGAGAAAAAGCGCGCCAACCCCACGTCGGGGACCAACCTCGTGCAGCAGGAACCAACCAGGCCCCGACCAAGCAGCGTAGAACAACAAGCTCCGGCAAGGCAGTCGCGCTCCGGACAAGCCGCGACGCCCGATGGGTACATCAATACCATCTCGGGCGGACCCTCGCTGGCGGGCTCGAGCCAGGTGGAGAGGAAAAGATACGCAAGGGCGAGTCACCATGAGCCCTCGGTATACAGCGTGACACAAACCTCGCGGTCCCACGTGGGTATGGCCTTCACGACAGAAGACGCCGAAGGGCTTCATATGCCCCACTCCGACCCCCTGGTGATACACGCTCAGTTGGGCTCGAAGATAGTGAAGCGAATACTGGTGGACACGGGTTCCTCCGTGGACATCATGTACTTCGACGCTTTCGAGCAGCTCGGGATCTCCGCGACATCCTTGAGGCCCTACGCTGGGAAGCTCACCTCCTTCTCAGGGAACGAGGTCGATGTCGCTGGTCTCATAGACCTTTGGATGACCCTCGGTACTGGCCCGACAACGAGAACCGAGGTAATAGAGTTTACGGTGGTGCACCTGCCCTCGGCCTACAACGCAATCATCGGGAGAGTCTCCTTGATGAAATTCCAGGCGGTGGTCTCCATCTACCACCTGAAAATGAAGTTCCTCACCAACGTGGGTGTCGGAGAGGTGAAAGGCAACCAAGAAGAGGGCTGCGTCTGCAACATGACCTCGGCTAAGCAAAAATGCCCTGTGTTCATGGTGGAGACTTCGGGTGAAGCGGACCTCGAGGTCCGGGACTTCAAAATACCCACTCCCGAGGCAGAAAGAAGGGTGATTACCCCCTTTGAGAACAAATCAGAGAAGATCTACCTCGGGGGTTGCCTTACTGGGAATGCGACAGCGTCACTAGAAGCCCTGCTTGTTGTGTCCTGCGACGTATTCGCCTGGACTGCAAAAGATCTCCGAGGTGTGCCTCGGACCCTGGACCAGCACTCCCTGAACATCGACGTCGCCGTTCGTCCTGTGGTGCAGCGTCGAAGGAAAATGAACGAAAAAAGGGCAACCGCCGCAAATGAAGAGGTGGCCAAGCTGCTGGCCGCAGATTTCATACGCGAAGTCCAGTATCCGAAATGGTTGTCCAATGTCGTTTTGGTCAAAAAGGCCAGCGGCAAGTGGCGAATGTGTGTAGACTTCAAAGACCTCAACAAGGCATGCCCTAAAGACAGCTACCCCCTGCCCTCGATCGACGCACTTGTAGATTCGACCGCTGGGCATGAGGTTTTGAGTTTCCTCGACGCCTACTCGGGGTACAACCAGATCTCGATGAATCCCCGTGACGAGGAAGAAACATCCTTTATCACCCAGCAGGGGACATACTGTTATAAGGTCATGCCGTTTGGCCTCAAGAACGCGAGAGCCACATTCCAACGCCTCGTCGATCGGATTTTTAAAGATCACCTGGACAGGAACGTATCCGCCTACGTCGACGACATCGTGGTACGAAGCAAGGGCCCCGAGGAGCACCTGGCTGACCTCGCCGAGGTTTTCACCACCCTCGGACACCACCAGCTCAGCCTGAATCCCGAGAAGTGCATTTTTGGCGTGTCCTCGGGAAAGTTTTTGGGATTCATGATCAGCGAGCGCGGGATCGACGTCAACCCCGCCAAAATAGAATCAATCCTCGCAATGAGGTCTCCCCGATCTCGTACCGAGGTACAAAGGCTCAACGGCACTGTAAACTACTTGGGGAGGTTTTGCTCCCGCCTAGCAGACAAGTCCCTCCCATTCTTCGCCGCCCTAAAAAAGAACGACAAGTTCGTCTGGGACGAAAGACTCGAGACAGCCTTCTCTGAGTTAAAAACCTTCCTCACCAAGCTCCCCACCTTGTCACCTCCACGTGCGGGTGAAGATTTGCAACTGTATGTGGCGGTAAGTCCCGAGACCGTCAGCGCGGTGCTCACAAGAGAGGCCATGCACCCGGTATACTTTGTGAGCCGCGTGCTCCAGCCCGCGGAGCAGAGATACTCCCCGGCAGAGAAGATGGCGCTGGCTGTGGTGACCGCCGCGAGGCGACTACGCCCATACTTCCACGCACATCCCATCCAGGTTCTCTCAGACCTCCCACTCCGCCAAATTCTGCATCAGCCCGCTCTCTCCGGACGTATAACCAAGTGGGCCGTCGAGCTCTCCGAGTTCGATATCAATTATCTTCCGAGAACCGCGATGAAGGGACAATCCCTCGCCGACTTTATGGTGGAGGTCACCTTCCCCGAGACAGACACAAGCTCGGACGAATGGAAAGTATTCGTTAACGGCTCACGATGTGATGTCGGTGGCGGGGCCGGGGTGTTCCTCGCTGGACCCTCAACCGAGACGGAGTATGCTCTCAACTTCGCCTTTGATGCCACCAACAACGACGCCGAGTATGAGGCCATGATCGCCGGGATCGAAATGGCGCTACTCAACGTGGCCCGCAAAATCAAGGTCTACACAGATTCCGAATTGGTGGCGCGACAACTCAACGGCCAATACGACACCAGAACAGGTTTTCTGCCCGCTTACCGAGCAAAAGTCAAAGCCTTGGTTTCGTGCCTCGAAACTTTCGCGGTGGAATCAATCCCGCGGACCTCAAACACCAAGGCGGATGCCCTCGCCAGGTTAGGCTCCGCACTTCCCTTCGATGTTGGAAACCGCGTCATGGTGGAGAGAAAGCTCTCACGAAGCGTAGATAGCGAGGTCATGTCCATAATGACCGAGGACTGGAGGTTCCCGGTGACGAGGTACATACAAAGCGGCATCCTCCCAGAGGACCCCGCGCTGGCCAGAAAATTAAAAATGCAAGCCGCTCGCTACTGCGTCGTCGGCGACCAACTTTATCGCCAGGGCTACGCTGAGCCCAACCTGCTGTGCATACCGCCCAAGGCCACGGACCACGTCCTCTACGAGGCCCATGAGGGAGTTTGTGGGGGACACCCGGGATGGAGGTCTTTGGCACACAAAATTGTCCATTTGGGGTACTTCTGGCCCACTCTCCGACAAGACGCAAGAGCTTACATCCAAAAGTGCGTCGGATGCCAGAAACACGGGAACATCCAACACACCCCGACGGCTCCCCTCCGCAGCATTCACGCGCCATGCCCATTCGCAATGTGGGGAATGGACATTCTAGGCCCATTTCCTAAGGCCGCGGGCCAAGTGCAATACATTTTGGTCATCGTGGACTACTTCACGAAGTGGATCGAAGCAAAGGCAATGGCAAAAATCACCGGGGCAAAGGTCTGCGAGTTCCTGTGGAAAAACCTCGTCTGCCGTTTCGGTGTTCCCATGACAATCATGACCGACCATGGCCCCCAATTCGACTGCGAAGAAACTCGGACTTTCTGCTCTGAGCTGGGCATCAACCTCAAATTTTCCTCCGTGGCTCACCCCCAATCCAATGGCCAGGTAGAGAACGTTAATGCCCGCATCTTGACAGACCTCAAGAAGCGCCTGGGCATGGCACAAGGCCGTTGGGCCGAATTACTTCCCTCGTCCTCTGGACATACCGCACGACCTCGCGCCGCGCAACGGGCGAGACCCCCTTTGCTCTTACCTACGGGGCGGAAGCCCTCGTTCCCGTAGAAACCCTAATTCCATCAGCAAGGGTGTATAACTTCGACGAGAAAGAAAACGAGGCCAACCTCAGAATCGAACTGCAGTTCCGGGATGAAATCCGCGAGGTGGCGGACCTGCGCTCTAGAGAATACAAGCGACGTGTCGCCATATACCACGACAAGAAGGTCAGACCTCGCCTCCTGGCCACCAGAAACCTCGTGCTAAGACGCACCGAAGGAGGAAAGTTGGACCCTAACTGGGAAGGACCCTACATCCTCGGCGAAGAAGTCGCGCCCGGGGCATTCAAACTCAGGGACGACGAGGGGAGCACCTTGAGCAAAACGTTGAACGTTGCACGACTCAAAAAATATTACATGTAGACGCTCGAAACCCCGTTGTTCACCACAGTTGGTAAATAAAGGATTGCAGGCTTTTCTAAAAACACTCCCTCATTAAAAAATTCCACCCCTCGCTTCACACTTGGGGTTGGAGAATCTCGTTGAAAAAATTCCACCCCTCGCTTCACGCTTGGGGTTGGAGAATCTCGTTGAAAAATTCCACCCCTCGCTTCCCGCTTGGGGTTGGAGAATCTCGTTGAGAAATTCCACCCCTCGCTTCACGTTTAGGGTTGGAAAATCTCGTTGAAAAAATTCCACCCCTCGCTTCCCGCTTGGGGTTGGAGAATCTCGTTGAGAAATTCCACCCCTCGCTTCACGCTTGGGGTTGGAAAATCTCGTTGAAAAAATTCCACCCCTCGCTTCCCGCTTGGGGTTGGAGAATCTCGTTGAAAAATTCCACCCCTCGCTTCCCGCTTGGGGTTGGAGAATCTCGTTGAAAAATGCCACCCCTCGCTTCACGCTTGGAGTTGGAGAATCTCGTTGAAAAATTCCACCCCTCGCTTCCCGCTTGGGGTTGGAGAATCTCGTTGAAAAAATTCCACCCCTCGCTTCCCGCTTGGGGTTGGAGAATCTCGTTGAAAAATTCCACCCTTCGCTTCCCGCTTGGGGTTGGAGAATCTCGTTGAGAAATTCCACCCCTCGCTTCACGCTTGGGGTTGGAAAATCTCGTTGAAAAAATTCCACCCCTCGCTTCCCGCCTGGGGTTGGAGAATCTCGTTGAAAAAAAAAAATTCCACCCCTCGCTTCCCGCTTGGGGTTGGAGAGTCTCGTTGAAAAATTCCACCCCTCGCTTCCCGCTTGGGGTTGGAGAATCTCGTTGAAAAATTCCACCCCTCGCTTCCCGCTTGGGGTTGGAGAATCTCGTTGAAAAATTCCACCCCTCACTTCCCGCTTGGGGTTGGAGAATCTCGTTGAGAAATTCCACCCCTCGCTTCACGCTTGGGGTTGGAAAATCTCGTTGAAAAAATTCCACCCCTCGCTTCACGCTTGGGGTTGGAAAATCTCGTTGAAAAAATTCCACCCCTCGCTTCCCGCTTGGGGTTGGAGAATCTCGTTGAAAAATTCCACCCCTCGCTTCCCGCTTGGGGTTGGAGAATCTCGTTGAGAAATTCCACCCCTCGCTTCACGCTTGGGGTTGGAAAATCTCGTTGAAAAAATTCCACCCCTCGCTTCCCCCTTGGGGTTGGAGAATCTCGTTGAAAAATTCCATCCCTCGCTTCCCGCTTGGGGTTGGAGAATCTCGTTGAGAAATTCCACCCCTCGCTTCACGCTTGGGGTTGGAAAATCTCGTTGAAAAAATTCCACCCCTCGCTGCCCGCTTGGGGTTGGAGAATCTCGTTGAAAAAATTCCACCCCTCGCTTCCCGCTTGGGGTTGAAGAGTCTCGTTGAAGAGTCCCACCCCTCACTCCCCGCTCGGGGTTGGAATGTCTCGTGACACGAACGAGGTTCGCAAACGACTATTTTTTAGGTTGGGACGAACTTCCACAAAAACGAGGTCCGAACGGAGGCTCACGACCTCGCCACAGGACTACAACGCCCGGTGTGGTCCGAGCCCCACAGAAGATGTGACACTCGAACCATGGGGTTGGACGGATAAGGAATATGCAAGAAAGTCTAAAGCAAACAAGCATAGGAAAAGAAAATGACGAAGGGCACAGACCAAAAACAGATGTTTTAATTACAGATCCCGTAGGGTCACCCAAACAAAAAAAGAGGAGAAAGAAGGATGTTTCAATTACAAACCCCGTAGGGCCACCAGAATGAAAAAAAAGGAGAGTTATCATTTCTTCGAGGTCTCAACCTCGGAACCTGTAAGATCAATGGTCTTAGGGGTTTCGGCGGAGCCAGCCAAGGCCTCAGTTGGAGCAGTTTCAGCAGGAGCAAGCTCAGGAGGGGCAGCGGAAGCAAGAGGCGCGGGCGCGCTGGTCGCAGGCTGAGGTCCCGTGGAGGTTAACTCCGGGTTCCCCCCAACAAGCTCTACCTCGGGTGGCGCAACACTGGACACAGTCCCGTCCTCGTTGAGGAAGAACTAGCATTCCCCCTCGGGATCCGTCGACCCCAGCTCCCCCATGGTTTCATAGTAGTTGGGGTTGAAGAAGATGATCTGGGGGTTGAGGTGCCCATACTTGGCCACCGCCTGCTTTACGCCCATACGGATGGCCTGGTGGAACATCGTCCTCACACTCTCCACCAGCTCCGCCTTGTACTCCTCCGAGTCCACATACCTAGGACCCGCGACCTCGACTTCCTTGTTGAGTTCAACAATACGCCCCTCGAGGCGCCTGATCTCCTCCTCGGCCCTCAGGAACTCCGCCTCCTTTGCCTTGTAGAACTCATGCTCAGCGAAGAGCTTACCTCGAAGCCAGTCAACCTCGCTCCGCAGAACCTCAGCCTCGCCCCTCGCCCTCTTCTCCCCTTCCCTCGCCACCTTCACCTCCTCCCTTGCCGCGGCCTCCGCGGCCTCAACCCGCTTCTTGGCCGCAGCCTCCGCGGCCTTAGACGACTCCGCGACCTCGGCCAACTCCTTGGCCTGTCGCTCGCACACCTCGTTGCGGGCCCGAAGCGCGGCCTCCATCTTGTCCATCCTCGAATGAAGAAGGACGATGCGACTTCGGTTGTAATTGTCAAAAAGGTGTGCTGCAGGTTCACAAAAGGATAAGAAAAGAAACAAGAAAGAGACAAGAATCAAACACACGAAAACAAAAAAGAAAGAAGAGGCTTACCATGGCCGAATACCGAGCGGCTTCGTCGTCAAGCGCTGCCTCGGTGAGGTTGTTGGCCCACGCGACCTCCTCCTTGTAATCTCCCCGGGCCCAGTCCAGCGGGGCCCCCCTGATGGGTCCGGGACAATGAAACCTGGCAGGGTGGGGGCCTGTATCCCCGCGGCTTCGCCCTTGGAAGTTGAAGGCGGGAATGAGTTCCAGCTCCCGCGAGCTTCTTTGGTGGTCGCCCGACCGGGACTTCTTCTTCTTCTCAGGGGAAGACCCCGCTTCCTTCCTTTTCCGCAGGGTCTTATCGTCGAACGCCCGGGGTGGATGAGTGGTCCCCTTCGTGGTGGCCCCCTTTGGCGGAACCACATCAGGCCTTTTCTCCCCCTGGGGCGGCCCCGTGACGTCCCACTGCGACGCCCTCGGAACGCTCCCCTTGGGCAGGGCTCCCCGTGGTGCCTGCTCTCGGCTGCGAGCTCGGCTCGTTGATTGATATCCCCTTGAGGACCCGGGGAGCAGGGGTCTTGGAAGTAGACGTCATAGGTTGTTTCCCCTTTGACGTCGTGGTAAGAGCGTGCAGAAAGTTCACTGTCAAGAAAGAAGTAAAAAGAAAACAGCAGGTTAGGACGAGGTCAGAAACGAGGTGTATGACCCCGCAAACATACAGCAAAAAAAACAATCAGGGAAATGGCGATAATAAAATACCCTCTCCGCCCTCGCGAGGAGGGAAACTGAGGCTCAGCCCGGCCCGCTCCAGCCGGTCCTGAGAAAGGTAGCGCTCGTATGGCGCCTGGTACGCTGGGGCGTACTTGGCCTTGAGCGCCTGGAACTCGGCGACCTTGTACGGGCACACGCATCTCTCGTAGTTGCCCGGTACCACAGGAAAATTAAGATATCTCCCGCTGAGGTCTCGGACCAAAAACCATTTAGGTTTCCACGTCCCGCAGTTCGACTGGGTCGAGATGATTTTGACGTTCGGTGTGCTGAGGTTGACCAGGGAACAACGAGGTTCTCTCCTCGCCAAGACTAACGCCGACAAGTCGTTGAGATTCGGCTCGTCCAGAAGCTCGCGACTTCGAATCGTGTAAGCACACAACAACCGCCAGGCGTTCAGGAACAACTGAGCGGGGCAGACACCCATGGCCCACAAGAAATCAACGATGTGCTGGGCCAGGGGTA
The DNA here is from genome assembly GCA_964016875.1 of Fallopia convolvulus. Classification (NCBI taxonomy): domain Eukaryota; kingdom Viridiplantae; phylum Streptophyta; class Magnoliopsida; order Caryophyllales; family Polygonaceae; genus Fallopia; species Fallopia convolvulus. The sequence goes on from OZ024719.1 coordinate 17,459,638, forward strand.
GCCTAAAGCCCGCTTGAAGGCTGACGAGGTTCACGACCGCACACCCCTCGTAGGACGCCAGGGGCCGCCCCTCCTCCTCTGGCAGTGCCAGCTCGACTCCCTCGGGCCAAGGGAAATCTCTAGCTATGTCCGCGAGGTCACCCAGCTTTAAATCGGAGGCCACCCCCTCGGACAGGTAGGCCTCGGGGGTACTCGGACTCATGGGAATCCGTTCTCTGAGGACGACGGGAACGCCGGATACAGCATCAGTAATGTAGGCCTCGGGAAAGCTCGAGGGCACGTATGCGGCCGAAGCTGAGGCAATGGCCGCGTCCAACCTCGCCTCGACCTCAGCGGCAATCGCATCAGGAGAAGAAGAGGAAGCCATTTCAACACCAGAGTATACGCGCAGATAAGGGAAATGCGAACTAATCGAAACGGCGGAGTCGCTGGATGAGGGCTCGCTGAAGACCAACGAAGGGGAACTCGGGTTCTGGGAATCACTAGGCTCTACGCTTCCTACGGACTCGGAGACCTCCTGATAGAAACTCTCTTGGAAATTAAAAACATAGCCAGGCGGTGGGCTCGCAGAGGCTCTCCTAGGCATGAAAAGACAACGTCCAGGCCGCGAAAAGCTAGCACCTGGAAAAGAAGAGGTCAGTAAGGCACTAAAGGCAAGGCAAACAAAGAGAAAAACACGAGATCATGACCCCGGGGAAGAAGGAAAGACGAAGTCAAGCCCGAGAACAAAGCACGAGATCATAACCTCGAAAAGAAAAGAGCACGAGGTCATAACCTCGAAAAAGGGAAAGGCACGAGATTATAACCTCGAAAAGAAAAGAGCACGAGATCGCAACCTCGAGGGACAAAGCAACGCGAGGTCATAGAGGGAAAGGCCACGTGGCACCCTACGGGCTATTCTGACAAGATAGGACGGCAAAGAAGAATTTGAAGCGCCAAAAGGAAGGAAAGAGAAAAAAGAAGGCCAACCAGCGGTGGAGGCCAGCGGCGGAAGCCCAAACGTTCCGTCAATCAGACATCATGACGTTTGGGCTCCCGAGGGTTTTCGAAATTCGAAAAATGGTGGGCGGAGAAACGGGAGTTCAACCGTCTCCCCAAGCAAAAAAAGAAAGAAAGAAAAACGATAAACCCGGAAAACCCAGCGATACCTTCGCGGCGGCAAACCCCCCACCACCATCTCACCACCGTCTCACAACACCGCCCCCCGGAGCATAACGCAAAGAAAAAAGAGGGGAGAAAAGCAGGGCAAAAAGAAAGGAGAGGAGACGAAAAACCAAGGGAAGACGAGGGCTCTACAGAACTAAAACTACCAACAACGCCGCCGCGCAACCAGCGGAGAAACACCCAGAAATCGTAAGCACTCACCCAGGTGCGAAACGGAAGCAAGCGAAGAACGAAGAAACACCCTGAAACCACAAACAACCACCCAGATGCGAAACGAAACGAAGAAAGAACGAAGAAAAATAACAAAAAGCAAACGCAAAAAACGCAACAACCCTGCCACCGCCGCTTCGCCACCGTGACGCCGGCGCGAAACGTCGGGCGACTCACCGTCGCCCTTACGAAACGCGGGGCGAAAGGTGAACAAGGGAAGAATCAAAAGCAAAAAATACAGAAAGACAGGAGGAAGAAGATCAAGAACTTACTTGTTTAAAAGATGACGAACGGAAGGCGTTGGCGTAACTAGCGAACGGCGGAAAGCTCGACGGAAACCGTCTGGAGAAACCGCTCAAAAGAAGACGAAGAGACAAAGAGAGAGAAAGAGCGAGAATATTGGAGAGAGAAGATGGGAGGGAAGCGTGTGGGATACGCCCTTATATAGAGCATATCTGAGCCTCCCCCCACTCCCGAAAGGCTTCTTGGGCCTCTTACCTAGACGGCCCACTAAGCAGAAAACGGCGAAAAGGCCTAGGGATCTTTATCCACGCAGAATAGAGCCTCACACCTCGCAAAAACGCCCTCCCAACCTCGAGACCTTCATAACCACTAAAAAACACCCCACATCTCGCAAAATCCAGGGAACTTATGCCCTGCGACCCTCGGGGCGAGGCCCCCAGGCCATGGGGTTGTGATGATGTCCAAAACAGCAAAAGCAAAAAGTGGGCCCAGGAGGACCCCCATAGGCAAGTTGGGTACCCACATCCACGTGGTTATCTAAAAACAAAAACTCCCAACGCGCGCGAGGTCGACCTCGTCACCGACTCTGCTAAGTACGCCCGCCCGCTCGAACCAATCACCAGCGACCTCACTCCCAAACCAATCACAGGTGACCTCACTCATGGACCAATCAAAAACCCCTATTTCAAGTATTCCACATTAGACATTAGCCTAAACTCAGCCCCCCAATTCTCTATAAATAGAGAAGGACCTCGTAGGAAGAAGGGGTCGAAAAACAACTTGAACTCAAGAACTCTCTTGTTTGTTAAAGATCGACGTGATAGGAATACCGTCAACAGACCTCGTTACAGATAAGAGAAATCCACAAAAAGACTCCAAGTCATACAAAGACCTCGCCTACACTAAAGACCTCGCTACAAAATCTCACAAAGCTCTCTACACCACGTATCCAAATCTACCTCGCCTTAGCGTCGACCTCGCAACATTTAGGTTTGATCTCGGAACCTCGTAGGAGGTCTAGGTGTAATTCTTAAAGTTGTTCATCAATCTCATAGGTGTGTAACCTCGTTATTTGGGAGAAAAGTCATAAATAAAGGAGCAAGTGTTTGCACTCAGATATAATAATCTTATTTCTTGTCTCGTAGCGAACCTCGTTATTTCGGATTTCATCACTCCTAGTTCCATCCTACTCCCGTCTCTTTGAACCGTAAATCACTCCAAATTCTCCCAACTTTTTTCATGTAATCAAACTTGTTCTTGGTAATTTCCTTATAAATCTTTTTTCCATGCTCCTAGGAAAACCTCTCAGCGATTTTAACCCATTTGAAGTGTGTGTCAACCCCATTTTGCTTGTGGTACTCTTGGCATAGGAATAGTAATTCCTTTGCCTCCTCATCGCTCCATACAAAGGTCCCAACCTTTGCCTCTGTGTCCTTACACCTTTGTCCTTTGCCTATGACTTTACACATGGTGTTGTCTTCCTTCCAAGGTAACATCAAATGTAGGGATGTGAAAACTTAGACCGAACCGGCGGACCAGACTGAATTTTACGATCTGGTCCAAGACCGGGATCGAGACGGTCCGGTCCTCGGTCCAATTTTTAAAATTTTCGGTCCCAGTCCAAAACTGCGATCAGATCGGGATCTTATGGTCCAGAGCGTAAAATCGTTGACAATAAAAGACACATATAATTTCGGGTAATTGGGCTTGAACTTTGAGGGGTTGAGCACATGTTCAGTCTAGCCCATAATACAATATGGCCCGAAAACACAAGTGCTTACTACCGTGTCTCCATTTCACAAATCACAAGTCACAACATCACACAATTCACCCTAACCCTAACTTCTAAGTTCTCACTTCCACCGCCCAAGTTCCCGACGAGCGACGACCTCGACCTGCTATTCCGATGGCCTCGGCCTCGCCCGACTATCCGAGTAACCGAGTTGTTCTGCCTTCTGGCTGACTCGTTGCATGCTTCTCCCCCGCTGAGGCACTCACTTCTCCCCCGCCAACCTAATGTCATTGCTAATCAGTGAGCCACCAGTCCACCGCCGCTGCTAGTCTGATTCTTCATTTCTTCCCCAACACCACGAGCTCGCTGGCTCGCTGCTTTACTGTGTTATGTTTGTTTCTGTCAATTTCTTTTTGGTGACTTTAGTGAGCATAAGGCCTAGTTAAATTAACTGCAAGTAATTTAATGTTGGTGGAATGCAGTCGCACTTGTTATGCACATTATAGATTACACAATAAATTATTAAATTGGTTTAAATTCTTTACGTAACTTGGTTTCAAAAATCACAACTATTTCAATTTTTCAATTTAGGTACAACTAATCCGGTCAAATCGATCCAAATTCGGGACCGGACCGTAATAGGACCGGACCTTAATGGTTGGGTCCGATCCGGTCCCCGATCCATATTTTTGTAGGGTTACGGTCCACCGGTCTGGACCGGACCGTATTTATTCGGTCTGGTCCGGACCTGTCCGGACCGGATGCACAACCCTAATCAAATGTACAAAATTCCACAATACTTAACTACATACCCTAATGACAGCAAGTCATATAACTATGAGGAGGTTTGCAGCAGTTAGCAATGTATAATTTAACCAATTTAACAAATGGGAATGGTGTATGTTTATTCAATACACAATCATCAATGTATAATTCACAACATATACACAAAGCATCACAAGCATATCAATACACAGTTAGGAATGTTACATAATGTTGTATGGGAATCTTTGACTATATAACACATCAAGAGCCAATGTCCTTACAACATATTCCAACCTAAGGCCTACAACTCATAACAACTAACCATCAAAGCAATGCTATGAAAAAATCTGTTGTAGGTCTATTGTTCATGTTAGAACCAACCTGGAAATAACTTGAACAAATTGAAGAGGTCCTGCAATGACATCTTCAAAGATACATGATAGATATAGAGCACATGCCATCAACAGATTACAAAGCAAAGCAATGCTTCACGAATTTTTTGTAGAAGCTGATTAGTTAGACATGTCTTTTTTATAGGATAATTAACAAAAGAACTTGCTTATATGAAAATGCGCCTAGCCTTAATCAACAAAAGAATTCATTCATATCTGCAAATTCAATTACATGGATTTTTAGCATAACATCTAACTAAAATAGAATTTTAACTATGAACTTTAATTGTGGTAGAGGTATCAATAAAGAGAAACCCTGTGAAAAACTCGGTCTATATTGTAACTGCAATAACAATTCTAATATTCACCAATCTCACATCACAACACCGCAATATGTTATAGTCTATCAAAACCATGTATTGGTTTTGGCTTCACCACAACTCCAAAGCATTACCTAGCTCGAGATACCTTATTGCAACTGAAAATTTGCAAACCCTAGACCCCAACCATCAAATCATTCTTATGAACCTTAAACCCTAGAAATTTCTACCCAGAATTAATACTAAACCATTACAAAGACAACCACAATAACTTAACGAGCTCCTATGTCGTCCTAAAGCCTTATACACACCTCTATTCCATGCCTCAACAACTAGTCTGCATCAAAGATAAAAATATGCGAATTAGATAGTCCAGCGGTCAAGGGTCAGCGTTAACGTGAGGTGTTATGGGTTGAGTGAAGCTAATGGATGCCTACTTGAGATGAAGGAAAAGGCATCGACATCAAGCTGCATCCAATGAACTATGGGCGAGATTACGAATTTCAAGTGGCGAAATGGTGGACAAAGGAAAAATGAAAGGGTTAGGGTTATACAATGGGTCAAGTGGATTACATATGCCATACAAATTTTAATGGTTTTTTTTAAATCTGTAATGTCTTTTTTGGTCAATTTGTACTACATATTTTATGATTCAGCTACATGTCTACCAAACATTCAAATACAGTTGTAGTGAAAACGCTCTCTAAACAAAAACACTCTCTAAACAAGTTCCGCTACCGACACAATCGTTCTGTCTCCCTATGGAGGACACCACCCCGATGGTGGTGGCCGCTAGTTTTCCACCACCATCAACTTCGCCGCCTGCCAGCCCCTCCGAAAACATGGAAAGATTTGGTTGTCAACGAGGTTGGGCATCAAAGGCCACAACTTGCTACTGAAATCCCGGATGGCAAAGTTGATATCAGCTTCCCTGGGGTGATTTGGGAGATCGAGTTGTTTCCATTGCCCAAAATTTATTAATATTTTTGTCGACGTTTGGAGATCCACACTGATTGTCAAAGTCCTTGGCGGTTTTGTACCCTACCATGCTATGGAGAAGATGTTGCTCGTCGATCTCCCCAGTGGTTACTATGTTTTTAGGTTTGACACCAAAATGGATTATATGATGGCCCTCACTGGAGGTCCGTGGACCATTTTGGGTCACTATCTGATTATTAAAGCTTGGTTGCCTATGTTCAACCTAGAGACGTATGCCATCACGACATCGCCTGCTTGGGTGCGCATTGCGAAGCTTCCTCTTGTCTACTATGAAGAAGAACTGCTCATGCGTATTGCGGCCGGTATTGGACGGCCGATTAAAGTCGATACACACACTTTGTTCTCTAATCGATGCCGGTTCGCGAGAGTTTTTGTGGAAGTTGATCTCAAGAAACCTCTAAAAGAGATTACAATCAATGAACAAAAACTGTTCCTTGAGTATGAACGCCTAAGTCTCAACTGCTTCAAGTGCGGCCGGTATGGGCATCTTGCCTCGCAATGCCTCTCTTTGGTCAAAGTCGCCGATGTTGTCGTGGGTGATACAATGCATGTAGCTACCCCAGAATCAACAGAGAATAACATGAATATCGCTGATATGAATAATGAAAAATATTCTAGGCATGCTGAGTACGGTCCTTGAATGGAAGTCCAAAGGAAATGACACCATGGGAAAAGGAAAGGCAAAACCGGTGGGGATGTGCCACCGACCGACAACTCCAGTAACAAGGGCCAATCCCTAGGGGCAAGTACCAGTAAAGATATGGAGAAAGTTAATGCAGTTAACATTGTTACGGGAATAGAGAAAGAAGTTATGGTTGGGGCGAATTTCCAAAATGAGGCGCCGACTTCGGGATTTGTGGGATTAGTTAAAAAGATCTCTGTGACGGCTGCACCCTTGTGTATGCGTGTTGGGTCTTTTGAGGCGGGTCCTTCGAACAATAATTAGAAATCCGTTAAGAAGAATACTAAGAGATGAACTAAACCCAAGAAAGATGGGGACAAGGGAAAAACTGCCCAAGTTGAAACCGGCCCTTCAAAGACCAAAAGGCCTAGGCAGGTTGAAGGCCCATTCTCTTTTAATCCTTACAAAGTTGTGAGTGAACATGTTGAGGGCCCGCAGGCCTAGTCCGCACAAGTTCAATAGACCACTGAGAAGATCTCTGAACGCCATAACAAGTGCGGAAATTCCCAACTACATGAGGCCAATATGACTATTGTTGATCTTAGAAATCAAATCCTTTCGATCGGCAATTTTGAACCACCTCAAGTGGCTTTTGATGAATCGATGCAAGAGGATGACGTGCCTAGTGGCCCAATGTCCGGGTGTTAACGTGTCATGTCCGCTTCTCTCCCGGGTTTCCTCATGAAGTGCATGATTTGGAATTGTCGCGGAGCCGATAATGACGGGTTCTGTAGATCAATTCGATACCTTCTCAAATAGCATAATGTCGACATCCTTGTGATCCTTGAGCCTAAAATCTCGGGTGAACGCGCGGACAAAATTTATGGGCGTTTGGGTTTTACTAACAACATTAGGGTTGAGGCAATTAGTTTTTCCGGGGGCATATGACTCTTTTGGAATGAGCCTAAGGTCAACGTTCAAATTATCTACATGTAACCTCATTTTATTCACTATCGGGTTCACCTTGACGGTAAAGTTTTCAATCTAATCTATGTTTACGCTCCTCCTAACGATATTGATCGGGTCGTGTTTTGGAATACTTTACAGCATCTTGCTCGTAGCAATGTTGGACATTCTTTCTTTGGAGGGGATTTCAATTGCATCCTTAACAGTTGGGAGAGCATTGGCATGGCTAATCCTCTCTTGTTAAATACTATGGCATTTCAAGATTGGGTGGATGATGTTGGTCTGATAGATATGGGATTCATTGGCTCCAACTTTACTTGGTCTACGGGGAAGTCTTCGAGCACGTTCAAAGCGAGGTGTTTAGACTGTGTGCTTGTTATCTGTGCTGCGTGGTTGGACTAGCCGGAAGCGTTAGTTCTTCACCTTCCAATGTTTGGTTCCGACCATCCTCCGTTGTTGGTTAATTTCGATCAGAATAGAAAGATTGATAAGAAAAGGCGACCTTTTTGGTTCCAGGCCGCATGGACGACTCATGTTGATTTCAAGGAGGAGATTTCGAATAATTGGGAAAGTGTGGTGGCCACTCCTATAGCTCTTAGTGCTCTCAAAGTTGTTCTTGGAAACTGGAATGTGGATGTCTTCTGGAATATTGACTCCAGGAAGCGCACTCTCTTGAAGAGGCTTGCTGGCATTCAAAAAGCTTATGTTAATGGTGCCAACTCTTTTTTGTTGGATCTTAAGAATAAGTTGCATATAGATTTGAGTAAAACACAGGAACAAGAGGAGTTACTTTGGATCCAAAAGTCGAGGAAGTCTTGGTTAAGCGATGGAGATCGCAATACGGCATTTTTCCACATTTCCACTGTTGTTAGGCGTTGTCGTATCCGGATTGAGGTGTTGCATCATGATGATGGCAACCTCATTGAGGATGATAGGATGATGGAAAGAATGACCCTCGATTTCTTTAAGAACATCTATGCGCCAGCTTTGAACGAGGACGAGGGTTGCAACATGAGTACAGGTTTGTTTCCGCCAATTTGCTCAAGGGTTTGTGATTCTTTGGTTGCTCTGTTCATCGATTATGAGGTCTATGAGGCGCTGAAATAGATGGGGAGCCTCAAGGCCTCAAGCGTCGATGGTTTTGAGCCTTTGTTCTTCCAAAAGTTCCTGGATTCGGTCGGGTCCTCAGTAAAAAACTTTATCATGGATTTCTTTCAAATGAGGCGCCTTCTTCATGGGGTGAACGAGACACTTATTGTCTTGCTCACTTAAAGTGTCAAAGCCAGAAAAATTAATCAATTTCGCTCTATTAGCTTATGCAACATGATCTACAAGTTAATTACGAAAATCCCGACTAATCGTATGAGGCCTTTTCTTGCCGATTTGATTAGCCCGATGCAAGAGAGCTTCTTGCCTGACCGTTTAATCTCGGATAATATTGTGCTTGTTCAAGAGCTTGTGCATTCGATGAGAAAGAATCAAGGGAGAAAAGGTTGGATGATCTTGAAAATCGACTTGGAGAAGGCTTACGATCAGCTTCGATGGGCTTTTGTGGTTGATTCTCTTCTCGACGTTGGCTTCCCTATGAAGTGGGTTGATTGGATTAAAGAGTGCATCAGCTCGACTTCCATGAGATTGCTTTGGAATAGGGAGATGACGGATAGTTTCACGCCCACTCGGGGTATCCGCTAAGGAGACCCTATTTTTCCCTACCTCTTTGTTCTGTGTATGGAGCGATTGAGCCATATGATTCAATCGGCCATCTCGAATGGAAGCTAGAGGCCTGCGCGTATTACTAGAAATGGGCCCGAAATTTCCCATGTCTTTTTTGTTGATGATGTGATACTCATGGAGGAGGCTTGGATTTCTCAAATCTGAATCATCAAGGATGTTTTAGGCAGATTTTGTAACCCCTCATGCCAAAAATTAAGTATTGCGAAGTCCAAATTGTTTGTCTCCAAGAATGTGGGACAAGACATGATTGAATGTCTCCGGGTGAAGAGCGGCATGGAGGTTACATATGACCTTGGAAGCTATTTGGGCATGCTCGTTCTCCATAAGAAGATGTCGACCGAGACGTTTTCTCCACTCATGGATAAAATCAAGGCTCGACTTGCTACTTGGAAGGGCAAATTCTTAAGCTTTGTAGGAAGGTTCACGTTAGCCAAATCGGTCTTGAATTCCATTCCGGTCTATTCGATGTCGACCGTCATCTTGCCGAAGGAGGTTTGCGATCGTATTGACCACCTCACGTGAAATTTGATCTGAAATCATGAGAATGATTGAATAAAGCTTCACTTGGTTGCTTGGCACGATTTATGTAGGATGAAGAGTGCTAGTGGAATCGAGTTACGGTCCATGAGAGAGCTTAATTGAGCCGTTATTGGTAAGGTCGGGTGGCATTTCCTTAACGATACAAATGGGATTTGGATTAGGATCCTCAATGCTAAGTATATTAGAGAAGTTGGGAACGTGGTGCAATCCACATCTTGTATTTAGAAGGGAATCTAAAGGAAGGACAAAAGGGTTGTTACCAAGGGCAGACGGTGGAACATTGGTGACGGGCGGCCTGTCTATTTCTAGTTGGATTACTGGTCTTGCGATGGTCCTCTCAAGGGCAGTGCTACTTTTGTGATTGATGATTCAATGTTGTACAAGAAGGTGCGGGATTTTTGGAACTAGGACAATGGTTGGGACTAGGTGCAGGTTTTCGGGCTTCTCCCCTCTAATATTCTGCTGCAGATAGCCGCCTTGGCTATCGGGGTTGGCCCTAGGATTGTGGATTCGTTGAGTTGGAAGTTCGCCCGGGATGGTAATTACTCGGTCGTGTCGGCTTATTGTCTTCTATTTATGGTCACATTGTCGATTGGAATGATGGGGTTATTGTCTCAACAATCTGGAAGCTTAAAGTTCGAGAGCGGGTCCGTGCGTTTATTTGGATCGCGCTTCAGGGGAGTGTGCTCATGAACAATGAGCGGTGTCGGTGTCGTCTCACGGACTCGGATCAGTGCCCAGTATACAATGACGACCCGAAAACCCTTGATCATTTATTTAGGGGCTTCCCTAAAGTTGTTAGTTTGTGGAATTCTTTGCAGTTACCCACTGATCTTACTGATTTTTTTGTTCTTCCTTTCGCGGGTTGGATTTGTGCTAACTTGATGTGCAGTTGGAGGAACGAGAATGGTGTCGAGTGGGCAACGAACTTTGCCACTTCTTGATAGCATGCATTTCAGTCTAGGTTAAAGCATGTTTATTTCCTTTAGTTTAGTTGTTTTTATTTTCTTTTTCTTTGTTTTTTTTTGTCTTTTTCGTAGAGTTTATAGTTTCGGTTTCTACTCTTGCTTTGTTCGGTTTCAGGACCATTTGGAGGTGGATTTAAGGAGTTTGAGCAACAACAAGGGCGGTTGAAGCAACCTGAAAGAAAATGGGTAGGAGTCAAGCAGATGCAAGGAGTTGAAGAGAAGATGGACAAAAACTCAATGGAAGGCACGAGAGAAGCCTCGTCCAAGATTTTGACTTATGCGTTGCACCAGTGAGAAACTCGGTCCAAGTCGCGACCGAGACTTGGACCGTGTTTTGTAAAACTTGGACTGAAACTCGACCGAGTTTCGGATCGAGTCTCGTCTTTTTCACGAGTTCTCTTCCGCGAGTTTCCTTATTTTTATTTTGGGCCTTTTTCTATCTTATTTTTAGGGTTTAATATAAATACTTAGAGATTAAGTTTGGAGGGGGATTAAATTTTATTCTATTGAAAACTCTCTCAAGAACCCTAGAGTGGAGAATTGTGAATCTACGCTAAACTTGTTGGATTGGATTTGGATCTTTTGAGAAGACAATCAGTACATTTATCTTTGATTTAGATTTCCCTTCTCTCCATACTTATGTCTAGCTAAATTCTCTATTCCAAGGAAGGGTGAACCCAATGGTTTAGTAGGTAGATCTAATGGTGATGTTTGGTTGAATTGAGATTTGAATTGTTGTTTGATTAAACATAGGATGCTTAATGACCTAATTTACTTGAATTGGGAATCTTGTTATGATTTGAGACCGAGAAGAGATAAGAATAACAAGAGGTTGATTGAATTGAATTCACAATTTGTTAATTCGTGTTAGATCCCTAGGTTTGAACTTGTTGAATTATTTGTGCGAGAGTGACTTAATTCACATGTGGAACTTAGCCTATCCTAGAAATTATTGATTGAATAGTCTTAACGGAGCGCGAGAGCAGATGTTATTTCTTTTGATTCATTGATCTCTAAAGAACTTAAAGGACCTAAATAAGACTTGCATTGTGCGAGAGTGACTGCTAATCGAGTCTAGTTACATGCATTAATCGTCTGAAAAGAGTTAATGTTGACTTTTGAGATAGTTAGTGTGACACCCCTATACCCTATGACGTATACTTCGTAAAACTTATCTCTTATATAAATAGATAAGAGACATATATTAACTATCCATGTAAGCACAAAGCGGAATTAACAACCATAAGAGGTTGCACACACACAGTTCTATGCCGTTACTACTCATACTAAAACATCTATTACTCTAGCTTCTATTACAAGCCATATGTCTATGATGCAAAATGAGGAGGAGAAGGTTGCTTAGAGCTTCAGTCGGCCGACCTGTATGAATGTGACCTCTAAACGGACACACGTCGGTAAGAACTAGCTGAACCTGAAAAATTGTTTTGCGATTTACGTGAGTCGCATACTCAGTGAATATAAACCATCATCAATTATTTCATACAAAGTCAAACATTCAGTCAATGTACATATACATACATATTATACCAAAGTCATATATGAATTTACTATGCAAATGCAAATGTCAAATGCTGATGTTTCCGATTCTTTATTTTGTGAACTGTTCAAGCCTGAATCTGCCCCGGGTTTACTATATTTGGACTCTTATGGTCCATTTAACAAAGAAATCCGAAGATTTCCTGAATATTGACTCTTATGGTCCCTTTAGCAAAGAAATCCGAAGATCTCCTAAATATTGACCCTTAGGTCCTGTATGATCCGTAGATCCTGTATGACCCGTAGGTCGCTTTAACAAAGAAATCCGAAGATTTCCTGAATTATAGTTCAGGGCAAGACAGTCATAGATCCTTTTAATCTCATTTCAATATGCTATGCAATCAAATGCATCATGTGACCATATATCATATGACATCTGTTAACATACCTTTTGTGCAAACAACTTTGGAAATTTCAAAGCTATCACATCTATCCATATAATCCATATAACACATATATCCATATAGCTCATATAGCACATATATTCATATACCTCATATACCACATATAGCGCATATATCCATATATTCATGTTTCACATATAGCACATAGGGTTGAATCTCCGGTCTATACTCACCTGTTTAAGGCAGCTACTATATTTCTCCCCCTTGACTCTTACCAAGGTCTATTACTTGGGCTCCTATATGTAACCCAATACAAATTAGGCTTTTTACTCTTACAAATCCTTACCCCAAATGCAATAAAATGCCAGAATGCATTACAACTTCTTGTGTATCTTTCCAAATCCTTTAAAACTTGTCAACAATAAATAATATTTATAGAAGAACTTTTTTCTAGTTCAAACCTTTCTGAAAAACTTGATCAAGGGTCTCCCTAATATCATTACAAGGAAAACCCTAAAATTACTCTGAAATCTTTTACCGAATATAAATCTGATATCAAAAACACCCTATGAAAACTATAGATCGATCGATTTTCAAATCAAAACCAACTGTAGATCTAGATCTGGAATAATTAGGAAAATCCAAATAAACCATTAACTAATTAAAAACTTACCAAATCACGTTTGTACTTCGAGATTAAAACCCGATAGAAGAGATCATGATCCAGATCCAACAAAAAACAACCGAAAATCAAACAATCAAACCTCTTTTTTTTCCTTCTATTTCTCTTAACTCTTGTTTTTTTTTAAATTGATAACTTCACTTTTAAGCTTGTGAGAACATACGTATATATATCAACGTAAGTCGACAAATTTTTTTATAAAATTACACTTTTCACCCTCAAATCTTCTTTACTACAAATTTTACCCTGAAATAATTAATAATTATTTTTTCATTAAAACTTTTTAAAATATAATAAGCTTAATTAGAAAATAAATATTACTTTTAAAAACTCACTATATATCATGTCAATATGCTATGCATATGCTATTACTCTTATATGAATGCAAAATGACGTATGCATTTTGGTCGGGGATGTTACAATCCTCCCCCTCTATAAGAATTTTGTCCTCAAAATTAACTATCTCTTTATATGACTTTCTCATCTTATCCTCAGTTTCACAACTTGTCTCCTCTATACCATGATTCTTCCAAATTATATTCAGAATCTCTCTGTAACTGTGTGATTCTGTAATCTGCTATCATGATCGGTTCCTCTATGTAGATCAGATTTTTTGCAAGTTGTACTTCTGAATCTATTAACACACGTGATAGATTAGATCGATATCGTCGTAATGTACTGACATGGAAAAACATTATGAATCTGGGTCAAACATTAATGTCGTCCTGAATGTCAAATGGCGTATCTTTACCATGTTAATCCTGCTCAAATAATTTCTATCAACATCTCATCTTTTACTTGTGCATCTTTAATTTCCTGTCTCAACACTGGCCGAATCTCTAAGTAGCAATCAGTACTCCATCTATGTCAAATTGCAGTCTATCATTTAGACCTCGCAAAGCAATCAAATCTAGCACTGAAGTCATGTGCATATCTTCCATCATACCATTAGACTTTTGACTCAAAGAATCTGCTAGAACATTGACCTTTCTTTGATGATATTCGATTGCACAATCATAATCTTTTAGTAGTTCCATCTAGTGTCGTTATCGCATGTTCAACTACTTTTGGCTCATCAAATACTTCAAACTCTTATGATCTGTAAAGATATAGAATGTTTCTCCAAATAGATAATGTTGCTAAATCTTTAGGGCAAATACTACTGCTGTCAATTCTAAATCATGTACAAGATAAGAAATTTCATGTGATCGATATTGTCATGATGCATAAGCGGTTACTTTTCCATCCAGCATTAAGACACAATCAAGACTCTAATATGAAGCATCAATGTAAATACCAAATTCTCTTGTAACCTATAAGAATTCTCAGTATTGTTGTTGTACTAAGACGATGCTTTAACTTATCAAAACTCTGTTGGCACGCAGAATTTCAATGGAATTGAACATTCTTTCATAGCAATTTAGTAAGTGGTGTAGCTATAATAGAGAATCCTTCCACTAATAGTCTGTAGTATCCAGTCATACTAAGAAAGATACGAACTTCTGTAACTGTAGTTGATGCTTTCCAGTTTACCACTACTTCAAACTTTTTAGAATCAATCCTCTATACCTCTTCCAGATACTATATGTCCTAAAAATATCATATGATCCAACCAGAATTCATACTTTCTTAGTTTAGCAAACAACTGTTTTTCCCTCAATACTTGTAGCACAGTACGCAAATGATCAACATGCTCAGCTGTACTCCACGAATATACCAATATATCATGAATAATGATGATCACAAATCTGTATAGAAAATATTGAAATACGTTGTTCATCAAAGCTATAAATTCTACTGGTGCATTAGTCAAACGAAATAGAATTACCAGAAACTCATAATGCCCATGTCGAGTTCTGAATGCTGTCTTGATAATGTCATCTTTAGCTATCTTTAACTGATAATATCCTGATCGAATGTCTATCTTCGAAAATAACTTTGCACCCTGAAGTTGATCAAATAAATCATCTATTCTTGGCAATGGATATTTGTTCTTCACTGTCACCTGATTCAACTTATAATCTATGCAAATTCATAAGATACACTAGCCCTAATGAATACTTTGGCCAACAAATCCTGTAACTGTTTCTTCAATTCCTGTAACTCTAGAAGAGCCATCCAAAATGGAGGAATAGAAATCGGTGCAGTACTTGTCATTAATTTCATAGTAAACTCTATCTCTCTATTAGGTGGCAATCCTGGAAGATCTTTTGGAAACACATCTAGAAAATCTCTAACAGCTGAATATCTGCAACCTCATCACATTAAACTGTATTGTCTATAACATGGGCCAGATAAGCCTCATATACCTCTTTGATCATGCGAAAAGCCGCTATTGCAAATATTAGGCAAGTGGGTACCATTTGTCTATTACCATAGAAAATCACTCTAGATTTCCCAAGCGAGTCTATCACTACCTCTTTGTAAAACAATCCACTTTAGCATGACGTCTTGACAACCAATCCATTCCCAATATAACATCAAACTCATACAAGAATAGCAAAATCAGATCAGCTGATAACTTCACTGTATCCACTCGTATTATACATTCTCGATATATTGTACATACCTTTACCATTTCCTCTGTACTTCCTCTTCTTATGGTTCATGTGTATGAAATGTATGTTCATGTAGTGCTGTATGAAATGCTTCTATAGACTGACTGGTACGGCTGAACCTTCTCTCCTTTATGCATCATGCTCATGAATGCAATTCTATTGTCAATTACATATGATTATGAATGCATGCCCTTAAAGAATCATATCCCTGCTCTGATACCAAAAACTAGCTGTGACAACCCTATACCCTATGACGTATACTTCGTAAAACTTATCTCTTATATAAATAGATAAGAGACATATATTAACTATCCATGTAAGCACAAAGCGGAATTAACAACCATAAGAGGTTGCACACACACAGTTCTATGTCGTTACTACTCATACTAAAACATCTATTACTCTAGCTTCTATTACAAGCCATATGTCTATGATGCAAAATGAGGAGGAGAAGGTTGCTTAGAGCTTCAGTCGGCCGACCTGTATGAATGTGACCTCTAAACGGACACATGTCAGTAAGAACTAGCTGAACCTGAAAAATTGTTTTGCGATTTACGTGAGTCGCATACTCAGTGAATATAAACCATCATCAATTATTTCATACAAAGTCAAACATTCAGTCAATGTACATATACATATATATTATACATAAGTCATATATGAATTTACTATGCAAATGCAAATGCCAAATGTTGATGTTTCCGATTCTTTATTTTGTGAACTGTTCAAGCCTGAATCTGCCTCGGGTTTACTATATTTGGACTCTTATGGTCCCTTTAACAAAGAAATCCGAAGATCTCCTAAATATTGACCCTTAGGTCCTGTATGATCCGTAGATCCTGTATGACCCGTAGGTCGCTTTAACAAAGAAATCCGAAGATTTCCTGAATTACAGTTCAGGGCAAGACAGTCATAGATCCTTTTAATCTCATTTCAATATGCTATGCAATCAAATGCATCATGTGACCATATATCATATGACATCTGTTAACATACCTTTTGTGCAAACAACTTTGGAAATTTCAAAGCTATCACATCTATCCATATAATCCATATAACACATATATCCATATAGCTCATATAGCACATATATTCATATACCTCATATACCACATATAGCGCATATATCCATATATTCTTGTTTCACATATAGCACATAGGGTTGAATCTCCGGTCTATACTCACCTGTTTAAGGCAGCAAATATATTTCTCCCCCTTGACTCTTACCAAGGTCTATTACTTGGGCTCCTATATGTAACCCAATGCAAATTAGGCTTTTTACTCTTACAAATCCTAACCCCAAATGCAATAAAATGCCAGAATGCATTACAACTTCTTGTGTATCTTTCCAAATCCTTTAAAACTTGTCAACAATAAACAATATATATAGAAGAACATTTTTCTAGTTCAAACCTTTCTGAAAAACTTGATCAAGGGTCTCCCTAATATCATTACAAGGAAAACCCTAAAATTACTCTGAAATCTTTTACCGAATATAAATCTGATATCGAAAACACCCTATGAAAACTATAGATCGATCGATTTCAAATCAAAACCAACTGTAGATCTAGATCTGGAATAATTAGGAAAATCCAAATAAACCATTAACTAATTAAAAATTTACCAAATCACGCTTGTACTTCGAGATTAAAACCCGATAGAAGAGATCATGATCCAGATCCAACCAAAAACAACCGAAAATCAAACAATCAAACCTCTTTTTTTTCCTTCTATTTCTCTTAACTCTCGTTTTTTTTTAAATTGATAACTTCACTTTTAAGCTTGTGAGAACAAACGTATATATATCAACGTAAGTCGACAAAGACTTTTATGAAATTATACTTTTTACCCTCAAATCTTCTTTACTACAAATTTTACCCTGAAATAATTAATAATTAATTTTTTTATTAAAATTTTTTAAAATATAATAAATTTAATTAGAAAATAAATATTACTTTTAAAAACTCACTATATATCATGTCAATATGCTATGCATATGCTATTACTCTTATATGAATGCAAAATGACGTATGCATTTTGGTCGGGAATGTTACAGTTAGTCCTTCAAACAACATTCGAATTGAAATTCAAATAAATATCACTGGTAATCTACTGAAAAGTTATTGTGAGAATCTTGACCTTGGAATGCTTTTCTCCATCGTTAATTACTTCTTATTTTCGATAATTAGTTGTCCTTGAATACAATTGCAACTCCTCTTTTCTTAATTTTGTCTTAGTCTACTGAATTGAGCTATAATCGATACTACAAAGTTCCCTGAGTTTGACACCTTGATAGTACAACCGAACCGTATACTTGCGGTGTAGGAAAATAGCCTATCACTGCTCTTTGGTGGTTATGAAAGTGGCGGAACGAGGTGGTGTTCAAGAACCCATGCGATGTCCGCTGAGTTCGTGCTTTCTAGGGCTACCGATTACGATAAGGCTTGGTCGACTAAAGTGAGTATGTTGGTGGGGCCTTTGAGGGTTGAGCGTATGATTGGGTGGAAGAGGCTGGTGTCGGGTTGGGTCAAAATCAACATTGACGGCTCGGCACATGACAATGGCCATGCCTCCGATGCGGGCGTAATCAGATATTCCGATGGAAGATGGATTTGGGGTGTCCTTAACGGTCTTCGGCTTGCTTGGGAGAAAGGTTTCCGGTTTGTGAGTCTTGAGGCGGACTCGTCCCTTGCGATTGATCTTCTAAAGAAGCCTCCTGGTCCGACCCATCATCTTCTTTAGCTTGGATATGCAATGCCAAGACTTCCTCAAAAGGGATCGGAATGCTCGTTTTGCTCATGTCTTTATGGAAGCGAATAGCGTCGCCGACTCCCTTGCTTGTTCTGCCTTTTCTTTTTGCTTGGTTTTCATGTCCTTGTTGAGCCTCCTGTGTGCTCCGCCTCTTTGTTGTTAGACGATGCTTGTGGTAGGGCGGCTCCCTACCTTGTTTGTTCGCAAATGTTATTTCTTTTGTTGATTCCCCTAAAGGTGTTGCCTTTCTTCACAAAAAAAACATTCAAACACAGTTTTACCCAATTTAGCTCGTAAATTCTGTTCCAGTTACTATCCAAATTCTAGCTTAAGATCCATCTCCAACTCCGAACCAGCTCCAACTTCAACCTTCTGCTACTTATTGTCAAACAAAGCCTGAGATAAAGTTTAACTGAAATTGGATACATCTTTTCAAACTTGTCAGTTTTTTCTTGTTTCTTTGAAAAAAACTTGTCAGTTCATTCTGATCGTTAAAGTATTTGACAATGAAATCTACTAAAATAAGAATAGTATATGATGCGAATATGCGCTAGCGAGATGATTGATCCAATACCAACAACATAATCAAAGAGGAACAAGGGAACAACACAATCATTAGTTATAGTTTTGGTTTATTTTGCAGTAGAATTTTTTTATTTCTGTTAAACTTAACATTCATATTTAGCAAACGTAAAATTTAAAAAATATAAGTTTTCATACAACTTTAATTTTCTAGATGAAACTATAATTTTTTTTTGTCTAAGCCACTCGTAAATCCATTTCGGTACATCGTGAATACCTAGGCTAACTAGTGTTAAATGCTCCAATCACATGTTGTATTTGCTTACCAACATGTGCATATGATTGAGTATCGGTTTAAAACCCGATCTAATTAACAAAAACTGGATCAAATCGAAAACTGAAATTGGTTTAAGGTGAACCGAATTAGTTCGGTTCAGTTTCAGATTATTAGCTTGAGATAAATAAAAGATTATATTTTGAAAAATTCGAACCATACTTTAATTTAACGGAAGCCGAATTGAAATTTGAAATTTTTTAAAACCGAAAAACAAACTAAATAATTTCACTTTGAGAGAGGCGAAACGGACAGACGAAAATGAAACGTCAATTCAATTTAAATTTTCGACTTTTTTTTTTGATAAGGAAAGAAATTAGGGTGGCCACTAATAATTTAGTGGTCGCCCTAGAGCATCCTTACGGATGAGGATGAGTAGACCCGGATCATCTGCAAGTGGGACGGAGGAGACACATCTGAACGACCGAGCGATGAAATCCGCCACAGAATGGCACAAAGTGGGTCAATGCATTAACTACATCCACATTTTTGGCGCAATAATGAATTTTGGCTTTATGCTCAAAATGGCACCAAAGTGGGTCACTGCATTAAATTTTGGCAAATTTAGGTGGTTTTATAACTAAAATATTATGAATTGATGGTTATAAATAACGTACACGGAATAAATAGGGAATATTTTCAAAAATATCTCCTATCTATGATTGATCTCTTTTTCATTTTTTTTTCTCTTTTTACTCTCTAATTTTATTAAAAAAATATTTATTATTTTAAAATTTTAGTCAATGAATAGAATACACATTAATTTTCGATTTTATTTAATAATTTAATGTGATAAAAAAGTATACTACAGTATTTTTAATCAATTTTTAAATCCCGTGTTCCAAAAACTAGACACATCTCCTTCAACCACGTAACAAAGCGGAACACACTAATTCATTCCACCGCCAGAACTCGGACAACTCCGTCATCTCTCTCCCGATCGCCACCTGCGTCCCTTTCTGCCTAAATTGTCCGTTCGCTACCGACTTTTGTTTTGTCATCTTTTGCTTCATTATCGATGTCCGGTTTCTCATTATTTTCTCGCTCTCCGCATCCTCTTTCACCAATTTGTTGCTAGTAATTCGTCTAATTTTGAGGCAATTAGGTCTTTCACATTGATTTGGCCATTTGATCGCATAGGTCAACAATTTTTCGATTTTATTGAGAGATTTTGGTTGAATTTTTCTTCGCAGGAGCCAACAATCGGCAATGTGCGAGAGCGAGCACGATCGGCGGGAAATGGCGGAGGCGGGTGCGAAGAAATTCGAGGAAGAAGAAATTGACGAGCGTTCGAAGCGAGGGAAAGGGAAGAGGCTATGGAGGAAGGTGAGGTACCATCTGGTTGATTATCACTCGTTGCCTGGTTTTTTGAAGGACAATGAGTACATTTGGGGCCATTACCGATCCGAATGGCCATTGAAGCAGACTCTTCTTAGCATGTTTTCGATTCATAACGAGACCCTTAATGTTTGGACGTAAGTTCCCCTCCGTCACCCCCAAACCCTCTTTCTTGCCTAATTCCTAATAGATTTGTGGTTTTTGAATTTCGGTTTGTTGGGGTTTTGTGGAATTGATCATGGTTCTTGCGAGGATGAACAAGAGTTTTGCATGTTTCGGTATTCAGGGTTTGTCAATCAAGAAGAATTTTGCATGTTTTATAATCCAGCTGATAGTCCAATTGAGAACATAAGATATTCTGACATGATTAAATTAGTAATTGAACAATAATAATTGGAATATCAGGTATATTATATCATCACTGATCGAGTTGTAAGCATAGAATCCATATTCTTTCCAATTTCCATGTCTATTCTCTGTTCATGTAAAAAACTGATGCCATTTTAACTATACCGAGAGAAGAATCGACTTGACAAAAAAAGAGATGGCAGCTGAAGGATGTACAAAGCTGGATCTTTCCTTTCTGTCCTGTGCAGTTTACTTTGAATCTTTCCCATAAATTGTATGCACCTGTAGAGCTCCTATAAGTTCTACATCTTGTCACAAGTTAATGTTTAAGGTGATATTGCCTGAATTGTTGTCCTTGATTATTTTTTAGCTATGGTTTAGTTTTGAGCGCGGTTTTTAATTTCTGTGTACTTGTCTATTTAGTATTGATGCTTTGTTCTTGATTTTCTCTTTTCTATCTACAGGCATTTGATTGGATTCTTTCTCTTCCTATCTCTGACCATATATACTGCAATGAAACTTCCCAAAGTGGTCGACCTTCATTCTTTGCATCATTTACCCGATGTCCTAAAAAGGGTTGACCTGCACAATATGCCATCAGACCTTATGACATGTCTTCCCTCTTTACCCCACATCCCTGATTTCCACAAATTCCGAGAGGAGATGAAAACAATGGATGTTCTTCCATCTCTTACTAGCTGGCATCATGTCATGGAGCTTCTATCCAACTGCATGCCTGAGCGTTTCTCCAGTGGCAACCACACCGATGTTTGCATTCTGGTAAAGCGTCTGTTTTTTTTCTGAAGTAGCTAATGCTTATATATTTGTTATGTGCACAACCCGTTTGAATGCTTTTAATCAGTCCTGTACAGTGTACAGTGTTCGATCAGATCCTAAATATTGTCATTGACCATGGTTTTAAGTGCTAATTAGAATTACATCATCTAATGATCTGTCCAATTGAAGGATGAAGTGCATTTTAGGTTGCAAACCAACTAATAATGTTTATAAATAACTGTCAAGTTAGTTATGGAACTTCTTAAATCGTAGCCTACTTGTTTATACTGACTGACAATCTATCATTCATTCTACTATGTACCATTCTCTCTAATTTGACATCTTTGTGTTTTCCATAATGATATTTTAGACATTGTTGTTTCTTTTTGTCTGCTTGTTAGAGTATTGGATAATTTCTTTTTTTCACATGCTTTTAGCTAAGTCACGTAGGGGTTTGTCCTCCCTCCAGACTTTTATTGTGCTAATTAATTTTGAACAATAATGTATTGTTGGATTGTATACACTAATCCATGTAGTACTCTGTCGAGATTTGTATACACTAATCCATCAGTGGCCATGCCTCTTTTGAGTGGAGACTTTAAGGGGACACCTTTCTTCCATATGGATTTCTGCTGATATGTTGTATTAACTATTAACCCCTGAGGAACAACTGTAATTACAAATAAGCAATACAAACATGTATTTCAAGAAAAGCAAAATGCTCAATTACTTGCATAATGTTAACTGGAATTGAAAATAAACTAGAAAAGTAACCTTCTGGATTCTTCCACAAAGTGAAACATTAATGGTCAAGATTGTAGCCTTGTAAGCGTCCCTTCAAATTTGATAATCCTTGTTATTTGCTTTAACAAGAATTACTTCTGATGATTGAATTTGATTGGAGTGCAGCGTAGCATGAAGGATGACGTGGCAGTCATACTAGCACCTCTTCTAAGGCGACCAATCACGCGATGGCCATTCTTTGCGTTCCTAGGTGGGGCCATGTTCTGCTTACTCTCAAGCAGCACATGCCATCTTCTTTCATGCCACTCAGAACGCATGACCTACATAATGCTAAGGCTCGACTATGCTGGAATTGCAGCTCTCATTTCAACTTCCTTCTACCCTCCAGTCTACTATTCCTTCATGTGCTACCCGTTCTTCTGCAACCTCTACCTGGGCTTCATAACAATCTTCGGAATCATAACAATCTCGGTTTCTCTTCTCCCATTCTTCCAAAAACCCAAGTACAGAGCAATGCGTGCTTCCCTCTTCTTTGGCATGGGCATTTCTGGTGTTTTGCCCATCTTTCACAAACTCTATCTGTTCCGGAACCATCCAGAAGCGCTTCACACAACCGCGTATGAAGTTTTGATGGGAATCTTTTACGGCCTCGGAGCGCTTGTTTATGCTACAAGAGTTCCAGAGCGATGGATGCCCGGGAAATTTGATATCGCTGGGCATAGTCATCAGCTTTTCCATGTGTTGGTTGTGGCGGGGGCGTATACTCATTATCATGCTGGGCTGGTTTATCTCAGGTGGAGGGATTTGAAAGGCTGCTGAAGAAAGGTAATAATCATGAAACCTTGTTGTTTTCTTATTGAGTTGGTTTATGTATAAGAGGATGAATTGCCGTGCTGGTGGTGTTGTATTGACAAAATGGGGTGTGTCTGGGCTGATGATGGCTCATGTTCATTTTGGCACGGTATTTTAGCCCAGCTCTTGGGTTAAATGCAAATTAAGTGTCATCAATTGTATTAATCATTTTATCATCGTATTCCTAGGTTGTTCAGGCGTTTAGCTGTTGTTTGTGGTATTCTTGATCAAATATGGGCTTGGTTTTGGGCTTTTTTTTGGATCTTTATGTATGGGATTTTAATTTGTCACGGCGTCAAGGATAATTGCAATTGTATATAAAAAAAATATTGTAATAAATTTTTTTACTACACTGTAAGCTAGGGTGTGCATTATTAAAAAAAATCCCGCGTCCAGTTTTTATTTTTCAAATACTGGTGTAGCTTGCAGATTGATTACAAGCAAATTAAAAAGTGTAGTTTGACAAGGATTTAAAAAAAAAAAAAAAACTTTGTAGCAGCAAGTCATGATGCCGAACTTCCGGATCAGCACAGTGCTGTATGTTATCTTTCCTTAATTTTAGGTTTCTAAGATTGGAGACACGGCCACATGTTAAGCTTTACCATTAGAAAAAACAACAAACGTGTCGAGTTGAAATACAAAAAGTGATAAACGTATTATGATGTCCAAACAAACACAAATTAATCAACACATCAATGATATACACGTAACTTGTAAGATGATAGACATCTATGAACACAAATATCAAGTTCATGGCTTGGATGCTAACATGACATGCTCGAGACTTGGCAAGATTTGCGGGTCATTGCATCTTTTCTTCATACTCAGTATGAAATAATTAATTAGCCTAAAACACGTGAATCTTTGCTGCTTACACTTTACACAAAAGACTCAAAAGTTTATTCAACATATTCAGCTACCAAAGTCATGGTAGTAGAAAATTCATCCACAAAAAAACAAAAACAAAATAAAACCCTTTTTACGTGATTTGTGCCCCTTGTTTGTTGCCGTATCACGCCTTTGATTTATTTGGTATCTTGTACAATTTTGCAATCAAGCGTCCTAAATTATTTTAGTTAATCTTGGCAAAAACGACAAAATGCGAATGTATTCATGTTGGAGAAAACTTTCACTTCCCACATCGGGAATATGGAGGATAAACCTCTAGCATATATTGAAGGAGGAAACCCAACCCATTGGCTTAAGCTTTTGGGTAAAATGGGTGGATCCCGACTTTATATGTTAAGTGGTAAAAATTTCCGACACGTCACCCGATTCTTCGGTCCCCGGAATTCTTACATGGTATCAGAGCAGGTTCGATCCGGGTCCGGTTTTCCTGGTAAAAACGGATATATAGCTAAAAAGAGAATGAGATGCTAAATCCGTCAAAAAAACGGGCTAGCATTTAAAACGCAAACCCGTCGAAAAAAAAAAATGTTCAAGCGCTAACTAGACCAGGCTAAATGGGTGGATCCCGACTTTATATGTTAAGTGGTAAAAATTTCCGATACGTCACCCGATTCTTCGGTCTCCGGAATTCTTATAATTCAAAGCTAATTCCAAACCATTTACCATTTGCATTTTCAATTTACATGGAGCCAATTTGGAAGGTGTTATCCTGATTTCATCTTCTTCCTTTGATCATCAATATTCTCCTTCAATCTCACCTTCCAAACAGGTCAACCCGCAACTCCCAATAAGAAACAGTTTTTCCTATTTAATTTCTCGAGATTGCGATCTCTGCCATACATTAAATTCTTCCTGATTATTAAAATCCCTCCTTAATAGCACCATTACTCATCCACGATTCACGATTTATTGGTTTTCATCCAATCATCCATCCTGGATATAAAAACCGAACGCAAAAAATCCGTAAAATTCCGTGAATCTCAATCATCTCCCCTGTAAGAAGAAACTCGGCGGATTCCTTCTCCGACGCCGCCATGCGCACCAAACCCGCCGTGGCCGACGGCGTCCGCGTTCTCGGAAGCGGGCTCCTGGCGCTCTTCGTCTGCTGGGGGATTTGGGCCGTATTCAACTCCGGCCCAAGTTTCCATTCCAGGCCCAACATCAAGAAAACGGGCGACCCGGACACCGACGCCGCTAACGCCGTGAACGCGCGCAACTGCGGCGACGGGGAGCCCGGGTCGAGCCGACGGTGCGACCCGCTGGAGCCCACGTTCTACGACGACCCCACCCTGGGGTTCACAATGGACAAGCCGATGAAGGATTGGGACCGAAAGCGGAGGCAGTGGCTGAGATACCACCCCTCGTACGCCTTCGGATTGGAGGACCGGATCCTGGTGGTGACCGGATCCCAGCCGTCGGAGTGCTCCCACCCGAGCGGGGACCACCTGATGCTCCGCTTCTTCAAGAACAAGGTCGATTACTGCCGACGCCACGGCTACGACATCTTCCACAACATGGCCGTGCTAAACCCTAGCATGGGCGGCTGCTGGGCCAAGATCCAGATGATCAAGTCGGCCATGATGGCCCACCCGGAGTCCGAGTGGATCTTCTGGGTCGACTCGGACGCCGCCTTCACGGATATGGATTTCAAGGTGCCCCTGGACCGGTACCGGGCCCACAACCTGGTGCTCCACGGCTGGTCGGACCTCATCTACGAGAAGAAGAGCTGGGTGAGCGTCAACGCCGGGGTCTTCCTCATCCGGAATTGCCAGTGGGGGATGGATTTCTTGGACGAGTGGGCCGAAATGGGCCCGCAGACGGCCCGCTACGAGGAGTGGGGGAGGATCCAAACGGCCACGTTTAAGGACAAGCCGTTCCCCGCCGCGGACGACCAGTCCGGGATGGTTTACATGCTGTTAAAGCAGAAGCAGAAATGGGGCGACAAGACGTACATCGAGAACGAGTACTCCTTGCACGGGTATTGGATCGGGATAACTCCGAGGCTTGTGAACATGACCAGGAAGTACGAGGCGGCGGAGGCGAGGTGGAGGAGCCTGAGGCGGCGCCACGCGGAGGTGGTGGGGGAACACTACGGGGAGCTGTGGGGCCCGCATTTGGAGGAGGCCGGATACGACAGCAACGGGTGGAGGCGGCCGTTTATAACGCATTTTACCGGGTGCCAGCCTTGTAGCGGGAATCACAATCCTGCTTATAAGGGGAATAGGTGTTGGGATGAGATGAAGATGGCGCTTAATTTTGCGGATAATCAAGTGCTCAGGAGCTACGGGTTTGTTCATAAGAGCTTGATGGATAATGCCGTGGTGCCCGTCGCCACCAGGTTTTACAATAAGGACGAGTTTTGAGGTCCAAAGAGGTTAGGTTGGTTACAAATATTGTACGTGGTTGTTTTTATACTGATAGGAACATGCAATTTGTAAGGGTATAAGTATAGTACAATGACGTTGGTTGATGGAGCTGTTTTCTAGTCTTGTTACACATTGAAATGTTTTTTTTTCTCTTGCTTCGTGGAAACAACCCAATGTCTCTAGTCCTTTTTTGCTCATCACTCGTCTCAGTCTTTATACACATGTTGAAAGCTCGCTGACATGTCAAATTTTTGTTGAATTGTTTATGCACATGGTAAATGTCAGCACTAGTAATGGACACAATTCAGGATGAACCGCTGAACCGGGTCAAAACCAAAATCGGTCTGGCACCAGTGGTTCGGGTTCGGGTTTAGGGTATTTCCGGTTTTAATCGGAACCTTGAACCTAAACCGCAGATTCATGAGCCAGTACATGACTACATAACACTAAGTTTTAGTCTACAATACATACAAGTCTACTCACTGTGAATTGGTTGTGATTACATTATAATATTAATAATATATACCCCAAAAGTAAGTTGCCATGCATCATGCATGGTCTGTCTCTGATATTAATCTCTCATTGTAGATTTGTAGTGGCAGAGCACATCCAGCAATACATAAATATTTTCTTTGATTGATTTTTTTCATGTTTGCACATTAGTATTCGTTTTATAGTTGTGTGTTTTAGTGTTTATACCACTACTACGGCGGTCCAAATTTGACCCGACCCGAGAAATTCGCCCGACCCGCCCGACTCCGAACCCGACCCGATCCGAGAAAAAGATAAAAGGTCCGTTCGGCGGGCCTTATTTTGACCTTATACAGCTTTATTCAAGCTTATGAAAAAAAAATAAAGTCGTTATTATCTGTTCGGTAGTGGGAGTTGATGATGATTATGGTAGCTTATGGGAGTTGATGGTAGTTTATATTTCACCCAAAATTTAATCTACCCCTCCCAGCCTTATGCAACCTTATGAAATTTATTTCCTTCGATTGCCCTTCACTAATTTAATTTTGGAAAATTTAAAAATTAATCTTCTCTTTATAAATTTATAAATATATATTCTTTTTGGTAATTTTACATCCATCTTTTATAAAATCAGTCTCCATCAATTTAGTCTACCGAACACATACATAATTTTTCACAAAAATAAGTTAATAATTTCAACTCCTAAAATTAACTTGTAAAATCAGCTCCAACCATTAAATCAGTATCAACATCAACATCAACTCGTATCAGGTTTGAAGTGCCGAACAGACCCAAAAAGTTTTATATCCGAGACATGTTTGACCCGAATTGATTTGACCCGAATCCAAAAAAACCCCAACTCGAGATTAACCCAAAATCTATTATACCCGAATAGACTAGGCTGATGCAACCTGATATCCGATGCTACTCGACCCGAAGTCATCCGAAAACCCGAAGTTACCCGACCCGAATTGACTTGACCCTTTTGATCCATTTGCTTGATTATGGTCAATTTGTCCTATTTAAACAAAAAAAATGACTACTTATAGCTAGTTCAAAGATTTTACGATATTAATATATTATTATACTTGTAGGATCGTTAGTATGTCTAGGTTGCCGACCTCAACTAAGTAGTCGACCTCAAGGTAAATGCAGCGCGTGAAAATATAATGACAAGAAAGACTTAAGGCTCCGTTAGACAACAAGTAGCGGGAGCTTTTTTTTCCCATTCAGCGAGCGGAAATTGAAGAAGCTTGTGAGGAGGAGCTTTTTCAATCCGCTCATTTTTCCGCTCCATCTAGCTGAAGACGCTCCCAATTCCGCTAGTGCCGAACGGACCCTTACTTGTAAAAGTGATTTTTTTATAGTGGAAACACTTGATCAACGAACTCTATTAATCAAATGTGAAAACGGAAAACCACTCCATTCCAAGTTGTTGCTTGAAAGGATTAAAAGTCGTAACTTACTTTATTGATACTTTTGAATATGCTTACAAGAACACCCTGGAACTAGCCCTACATTCAAATTAAAGTATGCTAGAACTCTTATGAACCGAGTAAATAGTACTCTCAAACAACTAGCAAGCATATGTCTCTCTTCCTTTCTTTCGAACTCTCGAACAAATAGTTTTCTTTTGTTTCACAAGTAGAGTATGAGTTCGTGCTTGTTCTAACCTAGTTCCTAGGTTTAAATACACGAAAAATAGGTCAAATAGAAAGATATTATCTTACAATTCGGTTATGGAAAGATAATATATTTCTATCTTTACAAGTATCATCCTCAGCATAAAATAAAGAACAATTAATCAGATATGGCTTAGGGCAAGGCAATCGGCGGCACTCTGTCCATACATAGAATATCTTTCCTAAAACTAGAATATATTGATCAAATCTTCAATATCACACGCGTCTTCAAGATCTTCTTTGTTTGCCTTCAACTCACGTCGGTGACCTGACTAACATTGGCGACTCTTACAAACCTCACTGAAGTTGATCCCTCAAAATCAAGATCTTCTACTCAAGGTTCGAGCTTACTGAGGGAACTACAACAAAGCCAGTGGTGTATTGCACCTTTGGTGAAGATGAGTCCACCTTCATCTTCGCACCCATTCGTAAGATTATTCAAGTTCTTGTTGAAGCTTTTCATACTCTCCCTCTGAAACTGTGGAAAGACACAAATAAAAGGGAATTAATTCTAAAGAGGCTTCTAGGACATGTCCCAGCTCAAGGCAAAGAAGTCACAACTCATGTACTAAGGCAACTAGGAAAGATGGCACACTAGTACATCATTAGGGTGGTGATTCCAAGGCAGGATAAATGAACCTTTCTAAACACCAACGATGCCATTCTCCTTGATCTGTTCTTTGGGAAGGAAAAGATCAAGTTGCCCATGATCATCATAGGCCACATGTACAAGTGTGTTGCAAAACCCACACATGGTCGACTCCCTACGTTGCTCTGGTTAAGGAGATCATACTCAAGAATGACGTCTATCATCCTCAACAAGAAGAAGAACTTGGACAAGAGATGGATATTTCCAACCTTATGAGGATGAAGCACTCTCAAGAAGTGCAAGAAGAGGAACCTGAACAACATGTGTTCCTAGAAGAAATGGAAAGCACTGATGACCTTCAAGCTCCCAACCGACTATGTGCCCTCACCTCCAAAGGCTACACCATTAACGAGAGGATCTTGGATGTCCTCCTTGACATTCAAGAGAAGCCTCCCTCTTCTTCTAATCCTTGAACAAGCCCCCACAAAACTCCCTCGCCTATTTGTTCCTCCTTGTTTATCATGCTTTAACGTTTTATGTTTCCCTTGCATGTATGATGAATTTCTATGAACACAAAATGCTATTATTCTCTAGATAAGATTGTGCTATGATCTTTTCATGTGCCTTGTGTTCATTTCTTTTCGATAATATCAAAAGGGGGAAAATGAAAAAAATACAATGATACGTTATTTAAGAGAATACATAATAATTCCTTTGCTAAAGTGGAACTGTCCACTTAAAAATCATGAAAAATGAAATTGCGTTTCCATCTCAGGGGGGACTAAGTATCTACAAGTATCATGTTGTCATGTCTTATGCCTAAAATGTCCTTTCGGAACCTCATTACTTGTTTTTTCACTTAAAGTTTTTATATGGGTTTGTCATCGTAAAAAATGGGTAAATAGTTGGATCGGTGTTATGAACTAACACTGGAATAATGATTTTTTCCATTAATTTTGACGATAACAAACGCCATTATGAATTAAACTTTTATCCAAGCATTTCAAGAAATATAAAGTCATACAACAACTATGAGGGAAATAATTCACAACACTATGGAATCGTTTCCTACATGTGTGGCATATCAGAAGGAGAAAAGGGTCTTTACGGAACAAACTTGGGCAGCAAGTGAAAATGGGCAAAAGTGTCTTAAAAAGTGAATAGCGCTTAAGGGCACGCTAATTATAGTTTGTTCCGTAAAGACCCTTTTGTCCTTGTACTAAGAAGGGGGAGGCTACTCCCTCTCTCATTTGCACTTTTAGTATATAGTATAATAAAGTCCACAAAATTAACTCAAAATGACATAGGGAAGTTGGTAGCATGCTGCATACTCCTGCCTACCCAGATTCGTCACTCCGAGTTCGAGACCCCATCTTAGCATCTTTTACCTTATTTTTTTCACCCTATTTCTATTCCTATTCCTTCTTTTGCCCACCCTTTGCCTCTATTTCATATTTTGCCCCAAGGCCCAAACCCTCAACTATCTTCTATTTTTTTTTTTGAGACATTCAATTACATAATATGAATTATGATATATTTTAAATTTAAATATAATTTTATTAATTTTGATTAGTGTGATTAATATAAGAGGCATAAGCAAGAAAGAAGTGTTAAAATTAGAAATTTAAAAATAATAATTTGACATACAAATTATTAAACATGGAGAGTTTCACATTAAATGTCTTAATTATTTTACATTTTTGTGAACGACTTCGTCAATTATTATTATTTTTTATTTATATATAATATGTATATGTATTTTATTAACTAGTCTCATATAATTTTATACCTAGACCCATATTTTTTTTACTAGTTAATACTAAAATATTTTTTCCCTATTTGTAGTCATAACCCATCGCCCCTCTAAAAAAGTTCTCTGGCTCTGCCACTGCCACTGCTTGTGCCCCAAATAGAAAAGGACGAAAGGTAATTTGCAAGGATCCATGAATATAAAGATAAAGCAATCAAGCTAGGTCAAATTTGATCACTCGCCGAATGGACAATACTCACCTGAGAGAAACAAGAGATTGAGAGTGACCCAAGAACAACAAGGAAGAATCCAAGAAGAAGAAGAAGATCCCGAGCTAGTCGATGACAAGTGTGCGTGAATTAACTTGACATCGTAGTACAAGGCAATTCTGGTGCTAATGGAACTGCATTAGGAAATTGTGAGGTTTGATTACTATATCTTGTAACTAAGGAACTGTCGTTTATATAAAGTTCTCAATTCAAAATCCTCTAAGGAAGGTAGAGGTTTACCCATTCAAATTCAACTTGTTGGTTGAAGGGGATTTCTCTGTAAGAAATTGTGTCTGTAGTTACCTTGTCTTTTATATTATGCTTTTATATTTTCACTGCGTAAGTAAATTGTCACTAAGTTACCTTGTCTTTTATATTATGCTTTTATATTTTCACTGCATAAGGAAATTTACTGAAACAATTCCCGCTAATATGAAGTAACTAAAATCTAAGATCCAAAGAATAACTAGGACGATGAGAGAATCGATCTAAGGAATACAAAAACCAAGTCAAAAGAATACATTACATACAGGCACGGATTTAGGGGTGGGCTAGGGTATGCTGCAGCCCACCCCAAAAAATATTAGAGTAATATATAGTAATAGAGTAATTTTATGTCTATTGGAATTTATAGCCCAAATGGTAGGAGTTTGTGTCAAATTAGCAAAGGTCTCGTGTTCGAATACCACCAGGCACGAGCTCGCATTTGTTTCTTTTTGGTTCTAATTCCCATAAACAAACTTTCCACAGAAGACCCCACCATCGTACTTCTCTTTTAATTTTTATAGTAAATTTATCTTTGTGCCTTATTTTAAATTTTCATTACTATGTATTAATTAAGTATATATATTAGAATATCCATAGCTAAAGTATGGTTAGTACTAAAAATGCCCTAAAAAAAGTTGTACTAGTTTAAATAATAAAATTTTTCTCTAATTAATTTCATATATCTAATATTTTTTTCTATAAAGTATTTAAAGAAATTTATTATACGTATAGAATTAAACCTCAAAAAAAAAAATCAATACGATCATGTGTGTTGATTTATTTTATAAGGTAAATTCAGCCTACCCAGAAATAAAATCCTGGTTCCGTCCCTGATTACATGGGTTAATTTATACGCTAACAAGTGCTAACAGCTGCCAAAAGTTGTGGGTGAATACATTATAATACGGAGTATGAAACAATTAAACAAAATAGTCTAAAACACGTGATTTTTCATGCGGTTAAAGGCTAACATGCTTAATTTACAGGCAGAATCGCGCTGGCTAATGGACAATGCGAAAGATTATCTCCTTATTAGCAATTCTCATTTAATTAAACCTTCCAAACAAGTCAATTCCAGCTCCATAAGAAACGTAATTCTATTAATTTGCCAAGATTGCGATCCATGCAATTAAATTAAATTATTTCTTTTTTTAAAAACATGAATTCTTCCCAATTTTTTCCCATAAAATGTACTTAGGTCATTGCAATACGCGACTTATAGTGTCATACTCATACTTAACAACTATTAAATGGTCTCTCTAATAATAAGTGTCTATTTTTTGGTCGGAAATAATAATAATAATAATAATAAAAATAAATACACATTAAGAAGTTAGTAATTTACTATTCCTTCAATAAATTTGGGTAAATTTTAAAAAATTAAAATTAGAAAATAAATAAGTATTATGTTTGCTTGAATTTAATTATATTAATGTGTGTATATGACATACATTTACCTTATTTAAATCCTCCCTTAATTACACATATTACATGCACTTCCCATATTCTGATATACATATATGCTGTATGAATTAGAAATCCGTCCTCCTCATACTAATTACTAAACTACAGAATTCACTAAGCAAGAAACAATTCGAGTTTTCTTCGACCAAAAAAAAAAAAGAAATAATTTGAGTTTCGCATTGTGTACGTACAATAAAGTAAACTCTTCGGCTTTCTTCTCCGTCGAGCGTCGTGAATCATGCGCTTCAAAGCTGCTGCCGTCGGGATTCGCCTCCGCCTTGTAGGTGCTGTCTTCGCGCTCTTCGTCTGCTGGGGTCTCTGGGCCGTATGCAACCTCCGCCCAACGGGCCCAAATTTCCTCTCATGGCCCAATCCAAAGGGCACCGGAACCGGCGACCCCAACACAGACGCAGTTAACGCCGTCAACTCGCTCAATTGTGGCGGCGGCAGCAGCAGCAGCAGCAGCTCAGCCCGGAGGTGTGACCCGGTGGACCCCACTTTCTACGACGACCCCACCGTCGAGTTCTCCATAGAGAAGCCGATCAAGGATTGGGATGAGAAGCGGAAGCAGTGGCTCAACCACCACCCGTCGTACGCCGTCGGATTGGAGGACCGGATCCTGGTTGTGACCGGATCCCAGCCGTCGGAGTGCTCCCACCCGAGTGGGGACCACCTGATGCTCCGGTTCTTTAAAAACAAAGTGGACTACTGCCGACGTCACGGCTACGACATCTTCTACAACACGGCGGTGCTGAGCCCTAACATGGGCGGGTGCTGGGCTCCAGGCGATCCGGTCGGCGATGATGGCCCACCCGGAGTCCGAGTGGATCTTCTGGGTGGACTCGGACGCGGCCTTCACCGACATGGACTTCAGGGTCCCTCTGGATAGGTACCGGGCCCACAACCTGGTGGTCCACAGCTGGTCGACCGAGGTGTACGAGAGCTGGGTGAGCGTCAACGCGGGGGTTTTCCTCATCCGGAACTCCCAATGGGCCATGGACTTTCTGGAAGAGTGGGCCCAGATGGGCCCGCAGACGGCCCAGTATGAGGAATGGGGGAGGATTCAAACGGCGACGTTTAAGGACAAGCCGTTCCCGGTGTCCGACGACCAATCCGGGATGATCTACATGCTGTTGAAGCGGAAAGAGAGATGGGGGGCCAAGACGTACGTTGAGACCCAGTATTCCTTGCACGGGTACTGGGTCGTGATTACAGGAAAGCTTGATAACATGACTAGGAGGTACGAGGAGACGGAGGCCAGGTGGCGGGGCTTGAGGAGGCGCCACGCGGAGGTGGTGGGGGACCACTACGGGGAGCTGTGGGGCCCGCACCTGGAGGGCCGGTGGAGGAGGCCCTTTATAACGCATTTTACGGGGTGCCAGCCGTGCATCGGGAACCATAATCCTGAGTACGAGGGAAACAAGTGTTGGGATGGGATAAAGATGGCGCTTAATTTTGCTGATAATCAAGTGCTTAGGAATTATGGGTTTGTTCATAAGAGCTTGATGGATAATGATGTGGAGCCCGTCGCGACGAGGTTTTACAATCAAGTTGTATAATCTTTGATCTAGTAGTACTCTAGAGTCCAGACATTAGCTTAATTGATCATATATACAAGTGTTTTAAACTCTAGACATAGGTCGACGTTGGGATTTTAAACTCTAGACGTAAAGTTGATTTTGGTTTCATATTGCTGGTGTTTGCGATGTGATAAAACAAATCATTTCATGTCTCAGTTGTGATCGGTGAGACTGTACATCTTAAAATTAAGATTTGTTTTTTGTCCTTACCTTCTGGTTCACTTGGTTGGACCAGTTTATGCGACTTTACGTTCAGATTGGGTAGCTCGTGGCTCCATTTTAAGAGATCCTTCCAATATCAATCTTTTAATCCGTACATGCCCATTTCAAAATCTTGATTGGTCCACGTGACCTAAAATTTCCCATGCCAAAACAATTTTTTATGCTAATCCGAATTAACCGTAGCCGAATTGCTCGCTTGGAAAGTCGAACCGCTCCTAGTAGGGTGTCCAGACCCGGTTAACCGAGATTTCGGTTAACCGAAGTTCGGTTAACCATGATTTCAGTTAGTTAAAATCATGAACCGAAACCGAACCGCGCATCCCGGTTAACCGTAGTTCGGTTAACCAATTTTCCGGTTCGGTTTCTCGGTTAACCGATAACCGTTTATGTAATTTTACCTTAAATAATTAAGACTAAAATAATAAAGTTTGAATAAAAAAAAAGTGACCAGGCAAGACTTTTATTTTAAATATGTACCTATATCATATTGTTTTGGTTGTTGTAAACAAATATCGAGAGTATATACTATATTGTGTGGAAGCAAATATTGTGTGTATTAATTTTTATTCAATCAAATTTACTAAATGACTCTTATATCAATGTGATGTGGAAAAATAGTGTGTAAATTATTAAAATTGAAGAAGAAAATACTCAAACTACATTAACACCTTAAAGATCATAGAGTTTAACCACTAAATAAATCAAAGATAAATAATATTTGAATAAAATATTAATATATTTTTTGGTTTTTCGGTTAACCGTTATATGTAAAGTCGTGAACCGAAACCGAACCGATAAACCGAAATTTCAAAAAAAGTCGGTTTGGTTAACCTAAAAAGTAATCGGTTTTTCGGTTTTTTGGTTCAGTTTTTCCGTTTCGGTTTTTCATGGACACCCCTAGCTCCTAGTAGGGTTAGCAAAAACGTTTATATTATCATAATGATATTTCATTAGGGATTTAATTTTTAGGGTCTGTAGAATTTTAATATTTAAAAAAAAAACCAAGTCTCAAACTTTCTTTTAGCAAAAAACTAAACCTAATTTTAATTTAGCATAAATTTTTACGGGTGGTAAACGGATGAAACGGGTGGTGGGTGACGGGTTGGGTGATGGGTCGGGTTAAACGGGTGTAAAATTTCACTCATATCCGACCCGTCACCCATTTCACCAGTCACCCGACCCACCCGTCACCCGCTTTATTACGGTTTTTCACCCGTATAATTGGGTCGGGTGAAGCAGGTGGGTCGGTCATCCACGGATAATGTCCAATTATTCCTTTCCCATTTTGATCATTGGCCAAATCAAGTGGTCTTGTACTCATTTATTGATTTTTTGATAGAATTTAAATGTAATTATAGTATAAGGCTTTTAAAAAATTATTTCCTTTCATTTTAAATAATATTGTGAGAATTAAGATAATTTATATAAATTCTTATTATATTTTTCAAAATTCCTTTTTTGATATTGTCATAAATATTTTTTTTTGTACAAATAAACTAAAAATTATACTAAAAAGGGGTCCTTTATTACTTTGTGCCCAAGGACCCTAATATTTTAGGACCGACATTCTATGCATTTCATTCAACGGTTGAAATTCGAATCTCTTAGACAACATCTAAAAGAGTCTAACATCACTTCGCGACTAGACTAATTAAGTATTGATAAAATGAAGATTCATACATAGTGTGCTTTCTAGAATGTCTCTTAAGTGAAAATTAGGGTTATTATAAATAATAAAGTTTTCATAATAGGGGTTCAATTAATATATATATATATATATATTGGTTAAATTAGATTTTTTATATATTGGTTAAATTAGATTTTTTAATCAATATACTATAGCTAAAGTTGAATCCATCTATCCTATGTATCGCTAGGGGTGTTCAAAAATATCCGATCCGGTCAATCCGATCCAGTGATCCGACGATCCGATCCGCGAAAATCCGAATCCGGTGGAAAATTATCCGATCCGATCCGAGAAAATTAGCCGGATCACCGGATCGGATACGGATCGGGTCGTCAAATGATACGTGATCGCCTCGGATTACTCCTCAGAAACCTCGTATTTGACCACACAGGAACCCGATCTTGCCTAGTAATTCTCGATTCAACCTGAAATTGCTCCAAAGTTAATGACTTGCGGATCAAGTAACACAAAGAACGAAAATCTGAAGTGAATGGACGAATTGGATAATTGAAAGAATCAACTTTCGATAGTTCAATTGGATTGGCTCTAACGCTAAATCCAATTGATTAACTAGAATGATCTTTAACAATCAATTCTAGAACAATCTAACTCGACTAGATCAATCAAACAATTGAGAGAGAGAGAGAGTCGAATTCTGGTGAGAAACGAATGAAGATGATGAATTTCGAAATTGCAAGCACACACACAATTATTTTGAGCCCAAGGACTAGATAAACCTTTCTTAGGGTTTATCTAATCTCAAGCTGATTTTTATTAATGAAACTGAAAAGTATTTATAGAGAATACAAAAGCTAATACTTGGGGAGCAAGGCAACTAGGAGGCTGGCCCTATAGATAGAAGATAGCCTCTTATCTTGCTTCCAAATATATAATAAAATATCTATAAGTATATCTATCTAGATTCCCTTAACTAAATAAATCATGGCTGATTTATTTATTTAAGGAAACAACCTAACAAACTCAAAATATCTCTAACAAACCAAAAATATCTCTAACAACCTGGAGAGAGAATATTCAACCAACTAACATCAACCTATTGATTGAATTTCTCTACATTATTTAAAATAGAAAATCGTTCATAAATAAAATAAATAAACATAGAAATTTAAGATTCCCATAAGACTTGAACAACTCTCAGTAAAACCCAGTTAGTTTTCGACCCTTTTCTGTTGGATTCTGAATTTGACGTAAACTACAAAGTTGTAAAACTTTTAATTATCTTTCCAACGAGTACTTAACGGACTTGAGATGAATTTTCTAGCCCAAGTTATGACCAGTTTACTGAGCACTGATTTCTATTTGACGAGTTTCTTAACTTTCCGAACTTTGAAGACTTCATCCTTTTCCTTGGTGGCCTTGGACGCCATTGATGAATATCTTCAAAAATTAAGATCAATTCCTTGAATTTATTCTTGAACTTGAATGCTCAGGACCTTGGGAAAGGTCTTGGTTTTGGCCTCTTACACACCTTCTTTGCAAGCATCTTCTTCATGGTCCTTTGATCGCTATCATTCTCCCCCACTTGACCTCGAATCGTCCTCAATTCGATGTTGCATGTAAGATTAAGAGGAGAAATATCTTGAAAGGCTGGAGATACTAAAGGCACCATGGTTAGTAAAGAAGGTTTTGGAGCAAACATAGTTGATGGAAGACATTGAATCATCTCTTGGACATTAAGGCTCTCTTTGAATGAAACTCCATTTGAGACATCAACTTCTTCCTCCATGCTCTCATCTTGCAAGTTGTCCTCAGCTGGAACCTCCTTCTTCAAACTTTCATCCACAATATGGCAATGAGGAACACATGGGAGGTCACTTGATTCTTTAGAGGTCTCTTGGTTATGTGGGGCGGTAACTCTCTCTTCTTGAATTGATATTCCTGGTTTTGGTGAGTTAGAAACTTCCAATTCCTGCAAAAAGGAGTTAGTATCTAAACCAATAGAAGAAGAGTTAGAATTATACCTTATTTGACTAGAATTAGCCAAAGCCTCCTTAGTCAAGTCCAAAGACTCATACTTGTGATTCAAGGATCGGATTGGAGCTCTCTTTTGGCAAGCAGGAGCACAAGCTTCCTTATAACGTCTATGCAACTCTTCATCAATTGTAACATAGATCTTTCGCATTACAAACTTCATTTGATCCCATGTTGTAATTGGAATCAAACCTTGACGTCTTCTAGATTGACATATCCATAAGCAAAAGGAACGGGCAGAACCAACAAGGTAGTTAGTCACCCATGGAAGGATATCCCATTCATCATAACCATAGTAGTCAAGGTAGTAATCAACAGCTCGCTCCCATGCCAAATAATCATTCGGTCCATACTCTCCAGAAAAAGGCTCAATCTTTGGCGGTCTTTGTACCCTTGGAGTTGGTGGAATATCCTGAACGGGATCACACCAATACATCTTAATCCTGAAAACAAAGCAATAAAACGAGAGAGTAGTGTGTTCCAAAAGCAAATCACACAAGCAATACCACACCTTAATCAAGCCAAAACTTGCCTCAAAGCAATCCAATCAACTTAATTCAGTTTTTGGGTTGGATTGAGGGAGTAAATGGGTAGATATAGTATAGGTATGGTACACTAATGATTAATAAGGAAATATGCAGCTTAAGCAAATGGCAAGTATGCAATAAGACAAGCAATGCAAATAGTCCCTCTATGAGCTCTAAAACACATGCAATCTCTCAATTGACTCTATGCAAGTTAATAAAGCCAAAATTCAGCATGCAAGGACAGAAAATATGGTAGGCTTAGTGACTTTTATTTGGTCACTCTTTTTCTTCAAAGTGATTTCTACTTAGCTATCTTTTTAAGCAAGCAGTCGCTAGGGTTGAAAGTGGCTTAAAACTAGCTGGGGTAGATCACTTTTTTTTCTGTTTTTTTTTTTGATTTTATGCACAAACTACTCTTGTGCTATAATGAAGAAACAAGCAAAGCAATGCAACAATGCAAAGGACGAAATTAAAAGGGTATACTCGACTGGTTTTTTTTTTTAACTAAGTGATTTTTGCTACCAATGAAACCAACTAGAAGCCAAATTAATAAAAAGAAGAAGGGGTAGGTCGAATTGATGGGATGCAATGACAGAAATCAGCAAGTATTAATCAAGCAATATGAATCGCAATCAATCATGCAACATGAATGAAAACTCATAAAATTGTAGGAAAACAATTGCTAATCTAAATTACAATACAACTCAACCAATTCAGCCAATAAACATGCACAAATCCCATAAAAATCTCCTAATTGGTTAATTGCTTGGAGGGCAAGGAACAACTAAGGGATTTAGGGTTTGGGAGATCAAAGCTGAATTCTAGGGTTAGGGTTAGGGTTAGGGTTTCGGCTCTAGGGTTTGGGAGAATTAGGTTTAGGGTTCGGTCTAGGGTTGGGATTAGGGTTTCAAACACTAGGGTTAGGGTTAGGGTTTCTCGAAATCTAGGGTTAGGGTTTCTGTCGCCAGATTAGGGTTAGGGTTAGGGTTCACGAGAAAAGGGCGATTAGGGTTTAGGGTAGGCCGAATGTGCTGGGGTTGGTGGTGTTGGTTTCGTCTGGTGGTGGGAAGTGGTGCGGCTCCAAAGAGCGACACCAGTTGGTGGTGTAGAGTGGTGGTGCGAGGTGGTGGTTGGCGGAATTAGGTGGTGGTTGTGGGAAAAATTCAGATTAGGTCTTAAAAATTTTAGCTTTGTGTAAAGGTTCGAATTTTAGGATCAAAAACTGAATTAAATCAATTAGAAAGTAAATTAAGGAAAGAAACAATTACTTGGCGAGACGCTGGATTATGATACCACTTGATACGTGATTGCCTCGGATTACTCCTCAGAAACCTCGTATTTGACCACACAGGAACCCGATCTTGCCTAGTAATTCTCTCAACCTGAAATTGCTCCAAAGTTAATGACTTGCGGATCAAGTAACACAAAGAACGAAAATCTGAAGTGAATGGACGAATTGGATAATTGAAAGAATCAACTTTCGATAGTTCAATTGGATTGGCTCTAACGCTAAATCCAATTGATTAACTAGAATGATCTTTAACAATCAATTCTAGAACAATCTAACTCGACTAGATCAATCAAACAATTGAGAGAGAGAGTCGAATTCTGGTGAGAAACGAATGAAGATGATGAATTTCGAAATTGCAAGCACACACACAATTATTTTGAGCCCAAGGACTAGATAAACCTTTCTTAGGGTTTATCTAATCTCAAGCTGATTTTTATTAATGAAACTGAAAAGTATTTATAGAGAATACAAAAGCTAATACTTGGGGAGCAAGGCAACTAGGTGGCTGGCCCTATAGATAGAAGATAGCCTCTTATCTTGCTTCCAAATATATAATAAAATATCTATAAGTATATCTATCTAGATTCCCTTAATTAAATAAATCATGGCTGATTTATTTATTTAAGGAAACAACCTAACAAACTCAAAATATCTCTAACAAACTAAAAATATCTCTAACAACCAGGAGAGAGAATATTCAACCAACTAACATCAGCCTATTGATTGAATTTCTCTACATTATTTAAAATAGAAAATCGTTCATAAATAAAATAAATAAACATAGAAATTTAAGATTCCCGTAAGACTTGAACAGCTCTCAGTAAAACCCAGTTTTCGACCCTTTGCTGTTGGATTCTGAATTTGACGTAAACTACAAAGTTGTAGAACTTTTAATTATCTTTCCAACGAGTACTTAACGGACTTGAGATGAATTTTCTAGCCCAAGTTATGACCGGTTTACTGAGCATTGTTTTCTATTTGACGAGTTTCTTAACTTTCCGAACTTTGAAGACTTCATCCTTTTGCTTGGTGGCCTTGGACGCCATTGATGAATATCTTCAACAATTAAGATCAATTCCTTGAATTTATTCTAGAACTTGAATGCTCGAGACCTTGGGAAAGGTCTTGGTTTTAGCCTCTTACACACCTTCTTTGCAAGCATCTTCTTCATGGTCCTTTGATCGCTATCATCAAACCCTCCGGATATCCGAGGGTATAATACTATACGTATATATTTTGTGCAATATCAAAAATTTTAATAACCCAAGTAGTTTTATGTGCTTCGACTTCCACGTACTACCCCTCTTTTGTTTGTTTTCTAATTATTTTTAATATATTTCACCCTACAAATAAAATTAACGATAAATAAACCCTAAATCTATATTTAACACCCCATTTTTATTTTTATTTAAATTATTTTTTCTCTTTCTTTTATGCAGATGATTATTTGGATCATGATTTTTGGGTGAAATTTACCGATTGAATAAATTATTTGGAACTTAAATACAAAAAAATATAAAAAATATGAATAATCGGATATCCGCCACAAATATCCGATCCGATCCGAGCTATACGAATCGGATATCCGGGTATACCCGGATCGGATACGGATATGGTTTTAGAGAAAATTTTATTGCGGATATCCGATTCGATTAGCCGGATCGGATCGGATATCCGGTTATGAACACCCCTATGTATCGTCGTCTTAACTATGTCACGTAGACATATTCTTTATTTTATTTACCTTTTGGCCCTTAATTTTTTTAGTATCTTAAATTTATATATTATAGTAATATTTTTATAATGCTTGTAATAATATTATTAATACATATCTTTATATTAGTTATATTTGGAAAACATAGATAATTTATTTACTCTAATAAAAGATTACATATATATTTAAAAGATTACATATATATTTAAGAAACATAGATAATAGAGTTTGGTTCAAATGAAACGAACTCTTATCCTGAAACAAACTCTTGTCCTTAAACGAATGCACTTTTCCTAGTTTATACTGCACTTTTCCTACTTTAGAGTGCATGCATTTGCACTTTTCGTACTTTGTAATGTACTTTTCGTACTTTTTGTAGTGCATTTCTTCGGATTGCACTTTTTTGTATTTTGCAATGCACTTTTGTATGAAAAGTGCACTACTAACTAAGAAAAGTGCATTCGTTTCACGTTATAGGATAAGAGTTAATTTCATTTGAACCAAACTCAATTATAATATCATCCCAAAATATGTAATATTGGTTACTCTTTTATTTTTTATTCACTTTTATTTTTAAAAAATCATCCGCTTGCATGATTAGAAGTGAATTTAAAATTTTAATTTGTTAAATGAGATCCTTATAATATATATTCTTGCATTGTGAAAAGTGGATTTAAAATTTTAATTAGTTAAACGAGATTATTATAATATCAATTTAGAAGGTTCTCTAAGATATATCATGAATGTTTTGAAAATTTAGCATTTTCTAAACTTATCGTTAATATCTTTTTTATTGAGATGTCAACTTCACATTTAAATATGTCAACCATATTAATGCGACCCTGCCTAGTCACGGATCCAGCTCCTACAATCCCGAGACGGCCTAGACCTTGGAGACCCCATTGGCTTAGGACATAGTCTCATTTATGTATTATTATATTATTATTTATATTTCCGTCTTTTATATTCTATGTTTTGGGTGTGTGTTCTCTTATGCTTAAGAGACCGGCCCATTAAGCTAGCATAAGGCCAATTAGGCTATTACGGTTTTAGGCACCTATCCCAGTTTAGTAGTAACTAGTATTAGTATTATGGGTTTGGATGATGGGCCTAGTATGCTTATTAGCCCTAGTCCACTCCCATCTAGCTACTAGGGTTCGTGGATCTCCTCTATATAAAGGAGTCACGTTCCATTGTAATTCTCATGTTAGAATGAATTAGCCAAAGTTATAGCAAAGTCAAGATTCCTCCTAGCCTTGGCCCGACGTCACCCCTTCTTCCAATCCCTTTCCGTCTTGTTCGGTCCTCCCTTTGATCGGACACCTCTCATCTCTTAGCCTCGCCCCTCCCTCGTTCCGACGAGAATTAGAGGCCTGCGAGTCCATAACGTTGGACTCATACCTATCCGATCACTATTGTCGGAAAGATCCGGGCATTTCGAGCTTGGATCTGCCCCAAGCGACCCGAACCCGAGTAGGGTCGCATCCTATATGGTCCATATTTATTAAAATATTATGATTGGTTAGAATATAATTAACAATATTTTAATTTGTTGAACTTTACATATATAGTTAATTTATAAATATTTTATTTTTATTTATATTTTATATAATTGTTTAAAATATCAAATTTTTCCTATTAATTTAATTCATAATGTTAATAAAGTAATTGTTGGAAATTTCACTTAGTGCCCTCCAAGTCTCCAACTTAAGTCAATTTCACATGGTACCTACAAAGATTTTAAATTTCGACATATAACCCCATCGTTTTAGCAAATATCGCGAAATGAAATGTCATTAGTCTA
Organism: Fallopia convolvulus; assembly: GCA_964016875.1. Classification (NCBI taxonomy): domain Eukaryota; kingdom Viridiplantae; phylum Streptophyta; class Magnoliopsida; order Caryophyllales; family Polygonaceae; genus Fallopia; species Fallopia convolvulus. The sequence goes on from OZ024719.1 coordinate 17,503,684, forward strand.
CAACTCCGTTCTTTCTCTAACTTTTGTATACAAGATCCGTGATATGCATTAGATGTATTCTTCGAGTTAAGATTTGTGCAGAACTCTTGATTTTGTCCTCCAATTGCTTGAGCATCTACTACGATTTCAATACTCTTTTCCTTTAGGGTTTTGTTCGATATTCAATTCACTCAAATGAGCTTTGAATTGTCCTTTCATGCTGAATCTTCTTTGTGTGAAAGAGATTGAAAATCCTAGTCGTTTTGGAGGTACTCAATACCTGGATTTGAAAAGCTTACATATGCTCCTAATCAGGTAAGGATGTTGAACATAAATTTAATTCATGAATCTTGATTTACCGAAAATGTTATGAATTTTGTGTTTTTAATGAAGAGGAAAATGGTGGACCTATCTTTATTGTCAAATGTTGAACATTGTTGTTTTAGGTTTATCACGTTTTCTCTCTATTGGTCTAATTATAATCATTGAAGTTCTACCTACCAGGCGTTTGATTTTTTGCCTGAGATAAGGAAATTCACTTTCTATTTCAGAAGTAGCTTGTTGGGTGAGATTTATTGGGTTTTTTTATTCATTCAAAAGCTACAAAATGGGATCAATTGGGAATATAGGCAATCACATTGTGAATTGGAGGCCTTCTCATTGACATTGCCAAGTAGTTTATGTTTTTGATCGCATTGTGAATTGGATGTCCTTTATGTGGTAGGGTTTTCGGGTTGGATTTTAGATGGCTTGAATGAGTTCCAGGGGCAGTTTATCAACTGTAACAGTTGGGAGAATATGAAGGTGTGATAGCTTGCATATAGGTAGTGTTTAGGATGCATGTTTCCGTTTCTTTTGCATTGTTTTAGGTAGTTTTAGTAGTTTCTTTAGTGTCTAGGAGTTTTGGGTTTTTGCACTTGTTCTATGTTGTTTTACATGTCTTCAAGTGAACAAGTGTGAAAGGAATGGAAACGGGAGAAGAATACTTGAATTCGGGCCATCCATTGGAGTTGCTGGTTCGACACCTCTGTCTTGTAAGGGTTCGTTCGGAAGCTATAATGATCTGATAAAGTTGAGTTTTGCATCATTGGAAAGATAATTCAAAGAGCTACAATTCATATTTTTACCCCGAGTCCAAATTCCAACTCGAAATGAGTCAAAACAGCCCCCGAAGTGTGATATGAGTTCTGAACTAAGATGTTGGCGGCGCCCGCCGCCAACCAAGCGGCGCCCGCCGCCTTTGACAACCGCGTAATTCAAGAGCGCCACGTGTGTTATTTCTATTGGTCATATTTCTATCGGTATTATTCCGAGATATTATATTTTTGGGATATAGTTTTAGACCTAGTTTGATATATTAGGTTTTGAGAGTTGCACCTCTCATTCATACACTATTATCATATTTTCCTTTCAGGGTTTTTAGCTTTTCATGGAGAACTAAACCCTTTTGCTTAGTCAGACAGTTTGAAGCTTCGTTTTGACTTTTAGTTGTGAGATAATTACTCTTTATCTATTGCATGGAATTATTTTACTCTCTTGATTGAATTGTTTATGTGATTGATTTCATCAATTTCTAGGGTTGTTGTTATTAAATCTCAATTACTAGATCTAGAGAAATTACTGGTTGAGTTCTCTATTTCATAGTAGCAAACTACATTGTACTAGTATCTAATTGTGCCAGTCTATTGTAGAAGAGAGTTAAATTGCATTCTAGTATAAAAGCTGGTTGTTTTATGCTAGAATTGTATCTGATTATATTCCTATTCTTAATGCTGTTTTTGAATTGAATCTTGATGGTTTTAGGGTTATTCAATTAGTTAGGATTGATAGTATCTGGTTGTGCTATTAATTATCTTTGAAAAGGAATTGGAATTCCATATGCATGCGATATTGAGTGAATCTATGATCAACTTGTCATATGAATGTGGATCTCTGGTTGACTAAGTGTTTTCCCTAATTTGATAAAAACTCCAACTTTATTTGCTTTGCTAGTTTTTGCATGCTCAATAGTTAGTTTAATTCTAAAAAACCCTTTTACTTTAATTGACATAAAATTCACATAAAAAGATAAATCTCCTCCCTGTGGATTCGACCCTTACTTCCCTAAGACTACAGTCTTTAGGTTTGTTAGGATTATTTTGCATAGCCCTTCCTACTCTCTCTTTGATTGCATATGGATGTTTACATTTTTAAATTTAAGTTGCATTGCCATGGAAGCATTTATACTAGATTGTGATGAAAAAGGGGAAGGGGGCAAATTTTGTGAAGTTATTGTAGTATGATACCCTTATATTTTCATCTTAATTTCCATCTTTTTTTTTTACTGTTGAGTAATTATGCTCTTAGATTATTAAATATTCATATTGTGAGGTCTATAAACTGTATATGTGTGAGGAATGTCACTTACATGGGACTTATCTTTGTATTTTGACATTAATTATACTCTTAGATTACTTTTAAAGAATGTGTTTCTTCCTTCTCTCTCTTTGTTTCATTATTTGTTGTGGTTGCCATATAGAATTGACTGAAACAACACCACATGAAAACTTCGAAAATTCTACACATGAAAATCCAATTTATTTGTATTGTATACAAAAATCTAATTTTCCATCCAACTAGGCAAACAGGTTGGCACAACACTAATCTATTTCTATTGTATAAAGTTGAAAACTTACACTCATCCATTGCTATTGTAAACATATATAAACATCACTCATCCATTCGATTGCTAGAAATTTTTTCCTCCAATTTCCAAATTCAGTTTCATCAACTTGCATTTATATTTTTTGGCCATCCTGTATCAGATTTGTGAGCATATCAAGAGAAATATTCAGAATGATTGATTAGTGCTATTTTAGAGCCCTATAACTTTACCCTAAAACCTTATAATATCATCATCATCATCATCATGATTGACCCAAAACGGAATTTGGGGGTCAAGATGGGGGTACCCTTACCCAAGGAAAAGAGGGTATGCTCGAATAGACCCAAGAAAAACTGAAATTCAGCTATGTGACAATAATAACTGAATTTAGTTAGAATGCACCAAAATTGATATCGGGACTAAATCCATCTCAAAGGCATTGTAAAAAGCGAATGAGCATGAGGGTGCACCCCGAATTTTTAAGATGTCATAAAATTTGTACCTTAACTGAAATCGTTGACGTCCCTAAACACCAAGGAAAATATTGTCGTCCACCACTGGGAAACTTTCGATCAACACTGTCGTTCTCTGAAAAACCGCCAAAGAGAGTAAAATATGGCGTTGGTGAAGAGTACGTAGAAGATGAGAAGTTTCTGTGTATATTTTTTTTTTAACCCAAATTTAACATTAATGGGTTCAACTTCACATCATGAGTATGGGTGAATTACTTATAATTGTTAGGGTTACCATGCGAAATTTAAAATCTTTATGGGTAACATGTGAAATTGACTTAAGTTGGAGGGCACCAATCGAAATTTTTGAATAATTATTACTTTAAATGGTAAGGATATGAAAAAATTTATAGTTTTGTATTTTAAATATTTATTCAAAATTTTCTATATTAAGTATTTATATGATTGATACATTTCAAAAAAAAATATTATTAATATTTTATTTAAATAAAACTCGTAAAAGATACGAGAATACACACTAGTATTTTACTGTTAATGAATGGATTTTTTTTCTTTGATTTAAAAATGAATCAGTCTAATACATCATTGTAGTCATGGAGTATGGAAGGTGTAGTATATTTGAGAGTAGAGAATTGGACAATTGACTATACGTTTGTGCTGAAAATCGAGGGGGTAGAGTTTGGCCCATAGAAATGGGCTGGGTTGGGCTAGTCCAGTCCTTTTTCCCTTAGAACCATACCTTTACGGCTATACAGACCTGATGGGCAAGTTTGAGTAATAAGATTTTTTTAATAAAAAATGTATTAATATCTATAACTACATATTAAAGCTATACCTTTTCGAGCCACCAGAACGATTCTGGTCTCACCTCATATTTACAAAATTAATTTTTATTTCTAATATTTTAACTTTTTCCTATTAAATTCTTCTTCAACTATTTAAATCTATCTTTAAAATCAAACAAATATCTATTTAGTATAACAATATCTTTTGGAAGCTTCCTTATACAAGTATTTAAAATTAACGATAAAATATTTTAAAATAAATGTAAATCTTTTAGCATATATATTTTGATGAAATTATTTATAGATATATAGTGATTTTTTATAGATAAAAATTTATAATTTTTAAAATTAATAATAATAGATAATAAAATATTTAATAGATATATTGAAATGTTTGATAATCTCTAAATTTACGTACATAAAAAGTAATAAAATATGAAGAATATAATATTTGATTAAAAAATTATACATTCTATGAGCAACAAATTACTTATATTAAAGTTTATATTATATTTTTATTTATTTATTACTATCTTATTCATAATATCTATAAAATATCGAATCGTAGTCGTACATGGTACGACGGGTATAACTATATTAACCAATAAAAGTGTAACATTGTATGCATTTGTATGATTATAAACCTTTGTTTTATAATTAGATTTTACCCTAAAAATATTACAATATACTGCACATAACATATGCATAAAAATAAAAATAGGGATTTTTTAGTATCCGAGTTATTGTCTTTTCATGTTGATGCCCCGAAAAAAAAATTATTCCACTTAATACCCTTCTAATTTGTACAAAGTTTGTCTCATAGCCTAATAATATTAATAATAACCAATTTTTGTCCATTTTAATGAAAAAAATCAAAATTTTAGCTTAATTGAAACAAAAATAATAGAAAATCATCTCTTATTTTCGAGTGTTTACAAAAAACATCCTTTATTTCACTTTTTACAGAGAACCCCTCTTTATCTTGGAGTATATGCAAAAAACTACCTCTTATTTCTATTTTGTTTTCAATGAATTAAGAGAGGGTAGAGAAAGGAACGGTTGGCTCGAGGTGTTTATCAATTTTCATTCATCTCTCTCGAGTAGCAACAACAGCAGTCGAGTTTGACAATGATAACATTAATTTAAAGGTCTCAACTTTTATAACTCTTGATCGGTCTTGGAATTTGGACTATTTGCGCTTGTTGCTTCCTGAATCAATTGTGAATTTAATTAAATCACTCAAAATTTCGATCTCTGACACTGAGGATCGTTTGGTATGGCTTCTTGATAATGATGGAGCTTTCTCAGTTTCTTCTATTGCGTGTATGATTTCTTTGCCTAGGCCTGAACTTCATTATGAGTTTGCTTGGATTTGGAAGACTACTCTCCCTCCTAAAATTAAAATTTTCATGTGGAAGGCATGTGCCGATTGTCTTCCAACTACAGATAGATTAAATCGCTTATATAATTGTGTTTTTAGTACATGCTCGTTATGCTCTAAAGAAGATGAAAACCTTAATCATTTGTTCTTCAATTGTCCTTTTTCGCAAAATATGATTTCAAAACTAGAGTCTAAAATGAATTTTAAATTTCAAATCTTTTCTTCGAGTTCTTTTATTGATAACCTTGTCTCTACTATAAATTCAAATAAAAACAGTAATGTTCTTTGTTTCCTATGATGGTTTTTATGGGGACATAGAAATGGAATGATCTTCAATCCTTCTAGGCTTATTACATCTCCGTGCTCTTGTGATTTGGCTTTTTCTCAGCATTTACAGTGGGTTTCGGCTCAGCCAATTTTAATTCCTAAGCATGTGTCTCATCCTAAAAGAAAAAATTCTCGCTCCTGGATCAGGCCTCCTCCGCAATGGTCAAAGCTGAATTTTGATGCTTCAAAGCGAACCAATTCTTCTACTTTTTCGAGTCTTCTTATTGGAGACCACAAAAGTAAGATTCTAAGTTTTGATCGTAAGGAAAAACTTCCCATTTTGGTTCTCCAGACTGATGTGCTTGCCTTGCTAGATGGTGTTCATAGTGCAGTTTCGTTAAAAATAGTGTGCCTTATTATTGAAGGAGATAATTTAATTCTTATTAATTCTTTAAAGCGAAGTTGGAAAGTTCCTTGGAAAATTCAAGCAATTGTAAATGATATCCGTCATTTTATTGCTTTGGTTCCTTGTGTGGTGGTTTATCATTGTTTCGAGAGTGCAATTCGGCGACAGATTTTCTCGCCAGAAGGCTTTTTAGTTTTCCTCAATTTAGTTTTGCTATTTCTAATTTTTTTCCCAGGATCGTTGTTAGATCCTGTTGATATCTCGTTTCGTAATTCTTGGTTTAGTGATCATCCTTTGTTATTTGATTTTCTTAAGATCATCCGCCGTGATGATTTAGGTTAGCCTTGTACTTTACAGGTAACCTAGTGCTGGCCTTGTAATGAGCTTGTAGCTCATTTTATCAAAAAAAAAAAAAAACAGCAATCGAGCAAGGATAATTATTGGAGTCTATTAATTTGGTAATTTAACCTAGGGATAAGCATGTATTTTAACTCTAATTTGACGGTATAATGAATGAAAAATGAGACGGGGGTGGTTCAGTGAAAACAGAATAGACAAAAGGGGTGGTTTTTGTAAAAACTAAAATAAAGGATTGTTTCTTACAAACACTCCAAGATAAAGAATGATTTTATGTAAAAAAATGACATAAGGGGTGGTTTTTTACAAACGTCCCAAGATAAGAGCAGTTTTCTTGATTTTATCCTAAAGAAAGGGGTGATCCAATTCGGTGGTAGGGCATGAAGATGGTGCTAAGCTCATCCTGCTTCAAACAAGTGGGTCAAAACATGGGATTGAGCCCGACCCTAGCCCGTGTTTAAACTGGTCTAATTTATAGTTTGTACAACTTGTTCCATGTTAGAAAACTGACTGATCCTCTAGGTTTTGATGATGAAAAACCTTATGGATTTTATAATTTGTACTTGAAGATATTTCAAGTATATATGAAAGACTATGAAGAAGGATGGTAGGATCAATCGCTAGACCTTAAGGAACTAAGAAAACAAAGGAAGCAAGAATATGTGTTTGTTGGTCCTAGGAGAACAATGCAAAGACATTGGTTTCTACTTATGGAAGGCGGCAAATCAAGGGAGATGCGCGAGTATTCTTCTAGGTTTCGATAGATTTTATTTTAGGAAACATTGTTTGATAGAATAAAATCTATGTAAATATATCTTATCTTATATTTATGGATATAAATCTTATTCTAAGACATGAGTATAAATATAAGGTGTATATATAGGTTAAAAATAATGTTGATCACATTAATTGAGGGTATTTTTGAGAGCTTTGTGCGATCAAGGAAGAGAAGAATAGGAGGAAGTTTGATGAATTGCGTACAAGTTAAGTTTGTGGGATGAGTTTGCTAGGCTAAGTTCATAAAGTTCGTCTGACGCTTAGGAACAAGAAAGTACTAGGAATTGTATACATCTAAGAAGGATTGTTCGCGTAAATGCGTTTATAAGTTCGAATCTATAAATAAAGTTAGTAAATTTGACTAAAAAGCACTTATACTAAAAAAGTGACTAGAAAACATTTTTCTTACGTTTTTTCTATCTTATGTCGTAAGAGCATAGATTAAGCATTCTAATGTTAGAAACTAAAACCCTAAAAGGAAATTAATAAACCCTATTGAAAAAATTATTTAAATAAAATTTAATAAAATTTAACAAAATACTTCTACTTAGAACGTAAATTAGAAAAATCCTTTTTTTCTTATTGTTACTTTATTGTGTATATATAACACACCCGATTCGATCGACATTCCAGGTGCGGAAAACCAAGGTGATTCACAGCTATCATCATTCATCATTCATCAGCTTCTGCGATCACTGACCAGGAATAGTAATTGGAAAACCAACTTGGAATTTTCTTCTGGAATTTGTTCCAATAATAAATGTGAGTGTGACGTAATAGTGTGCGTCATATCATCCCCAAACTAAAGCAGTGTCAACGACGGGGCCAGCCAAGAAAGATTAGTCATCGTTGACGCACGTGGACAAAGACAAGCGCGTGGACAAGATAACCCCAATTTCCCGAAATGGAAATCACACTAATTAACTAAAAACGTAAAAATGACATTTGCAATCCAAAATTTGTACGCGTAAATTAGTCAAACTTTACGGTATTTCCTGTTTGGCACATTCGCAAGTTGTAACTCTAAAACAGTTAAGTGCGTATGCATACATATACACAACTCTACGAATTGGTGGACTAAGTCGGCCTTCAAGGTCATTGAATAAATTTTACCAAAAAAAAAGTTCATTGAATAAATAAGATATTTTTCAATTTTTGTAAAGTAATTTTTTAAGTTATATGCTTAACTACAAAACAAAAAATTTCTATGGTCAAACGTGTTTCACAAGGCTTTAAACTAAGAAGTTTACGTTACTTCAAGTTTGATATTTCTAAGTTGGAATTTTCCATAACCCGTTACAAGATTGTTAGTGCACAACGCATGCGCGCATGGCTCAACGGTTGGGTCTCTTGTCTATGTGTAAGAGGTCTCAAGTTCTCACCCATTTACGGGTGCTCTAAGCTAGTCTAAGTAGTACATGAGCTACCATAAATCTTAATTATTAGATCAAAAAAATCTTAGTACACAAAAATTCGTCTTTAATACACTGATTGAATACACTTCTTTATTCCCGTCTTCACCTTCCGTTCCAAGCACCTCTTCAACCTAGAACCTGCAAATCTTAGAATTGGTTAGTAAACCAATTCTCACCCGTTTACGGGTGCTCTAGGCTAGTCCAAGTAGTACATGAGCTACCATAAAGCTTACCATATCAAAAACAAAATCTTAGTGCACAAAAATTCGTCTTTAATGCACTGATTGAATACTCTTCTTTACCCCCTTCTTCACATTCCGTTCCAAGCTCCTCTTGAACCTAGAACATGCAAAACAATGGACACAAGTCAAAAGAGCAGTTTGTCAATCTAATGTCGAGGTAAATGATAAGACTTGCTAGCGAGCTCAGCGAATATAAGGTACTCATCACACATGGTGAATACATGTACTTATAATGTAGGTGAGGGAGAGAGGAGATCGAAAATGTATCCTCTTGGGTCGGTTGATCATGCACTGAGCCCAACAAGCGATTTCTTGTTTCCCAATCCATGCAGAAATTCTATCTTTCGACTAAGATAGAATCCTACATCATAACGAACAACCACCATATTTAATTTTATAATAAAATATATAATTAAAACAAGCATAATAAATAAAAATACCTTTATGGTGGATAATAAAAATACCCGCTCACAAAAACCCAACTTAGGTGTTAGTTACATTAGAACACAACTAAGACGTAAGTACTCTAGGACATTTCGAAGAGGCCATGCGGATTAGTCGTCGGATTCACCTTGCGTGCCTGTTCGTATATTCGTACATCCGTGAGTGAATATCATCGGATCCTTTGGTCCTCTACATACACACATATGTAAAACAGTAAAATTTCATTAATGCGATGAATTAACATTGTGTTTTTTTATGCAAGACTCAAATTAATGCAAAAACAGATTTTTTTTAAAAAAATAAACATGAATGACATGATCTTAAGGAAAAAACTAATGAATGGAAAACAAAATTCTAAGGGCCTCATCAAAACAAGTGGAAAAAAGAGTGCCCATTACATGCATTTCCTAATCCCGAGATCCATGCGCAAGGGAATGAGGGTAACCGTGATTGCGACCGCAGCCCACGCGGGCACAGTTCTACTTTTGAGAAGGAGGGTCACCTTCAGCATCGAGGTCGCGGTCTATAGATCCGAGGTCGCGGTTTTGCCTCAGAGAAGGAGCAAAGCTCTTTGGACCAGACCCGCGAATACCGCTATCGAACTCGTGATCGCGGTTACGCTTCCGACCTTCACTTCTCGGCTAATCTTCAATTCTCCGTAGAAACTCTGTCTTAGGGTGATTTCCCTTAGAGCACATGCGAGCTTCCAGCTGATTATCTCAAACCCGGACTGTGGCGTCTTCATCTCTAAACTAGATCATTTGATAGAGGGTCGATGGTACCGCTCCCATCCTATGAATCCATGGCCAACCCAAGATCAAGTTGTATGGGGCAAACACGTCGACGATTATGAACTCGACTGCCATTTCCTTCTTTGCCAAAGAGACTTGAGTCTTGTACATTCCAAGCGGGAACGTCGGGTATCCTCCAAGTCAGGTGAGTTGCATCTTGACCGAAATCAAGTCTTCATTTTTCTTACCTAGGAGCCTGAAGACATCATAATACATGATATCAATCGAACTCTTCAGATCCACTAGAGCTCGACGCACCTTAAATCCATGAAGCTCAAATGTGAGGATTAAGGGGTCCTTGTGCGGGATTTGGACTGACACAAGGTCCTTGTCCCGAAAGACCAAACTGTCAACTATGGATGGCAACTGCGGTCGTGGTTCAATTTGCTAATCCCGCATCACATCTAGCTCGTGAAACGATTTCCGGAAATTGTTCCTAGCTTCAGCATCCCGATTCTTGTATGTTGCCGAAATTGTTTAAATGACCTCAATTTGCTTCTTTCTCGGCTCCCCTTGTCCTTTGGTTCATTTTTCTCATTATACTCACACGACAGTAGCGAAGCCAGAGAAAGTTTGTCGGGGGGGGGGGGGGGGGGGGGGGGACCTTAAACACATCGACATGTATTTAAGATATATTGAAAATACAAAATACAAAAAAAATTCTAAGGTAGTTTAACATAAGAAATAGAAATCAAGCTACGTCAACAATCGGCCAATGCTCAATTGAAACTCGGAAATTCGATTGAAGGTTTAAGACATTAGGCTAGTATTTGACCTAGTTGATTAGTTTGTTTTAAAAAAATTAAAAATCTCCACTCACTATATTATAAAAGGCCCAATTCATAAAAATCTCAGCTCACTATATTATAAAAAGCCCAAAACAACTTACAAGCCTAATTAACAATGACTCACATACAATTAAAAATAGAAAACTTCTTCTTTAAATGGCCAAATTGATATCTGCCGTCAATTCGACCGAACTCCCGACTTCGATCTCTACAACCGCCGGCGCCACTAAACATCCAGACTCCGTCCAGTCGCCCACGCTCCAACGTTCGGCTCCCACGTTACTTCTTCTATGTGGCCATGCCCCGCACTCGCCTCAACCCCAGGGCTGCTCTCTACATATCCCCACTCCTTCGGCCACCGATGGGGCTACAACCCCCACTCGGCCTCTCTCCCTCTGCCCTAATACTAGACAAGCCATTGCTAGAGCTACGGCTATGGCACTTAAGGCTAAAAAGGCTAAGGGATTGGCAACCCCAGATTCTGCTTTTAAGGGTGGTGACTCTTCTCTTTTTGAGAAAGTCACAAGGAAGAAAAGAGGGAGGTCTCCACCTCAGTCTGGTGCAAGCACGGGTAAAAAGAAAAAGACTGTTGTTGTGGGTGGATATGTCCTCTAGGGATTTGACCATGGATCTGTTGTGGGAAGAGAATTTCTTGGTTGAATACAAGCTAACTAAGGTCAATAACTGGCTTAAAGAACAAGGGTGGGACAATCTGCTGCAAGGAGAGTGTGATTATAACCTTAGGATGATTAAGATGTTTTATGAGTCCTTAGAGGTTGAGGATACTGGGAACATGACCCTGGGTAGATATACAGTTGGAAAGAAGAAGTACTCATTTACCAGGAAAGATGTCAGTGACCTTTTAAAACTTCCTCATGTAGGTTTTGCTGAATATTACAAAGGTTCGTGGCCTGAGGAAGTCAATGATCGTGAGATCATCAAGACTGTTACTGACAATGATGATAACTTCACCTGTCCCTACCTAGTCAAGAAAATGGGAATTGAGTAGAAGGTTCTGTTTAACTATCTGATCAGTAACTTACTATCACAAGAGCTTAAAAGGAATGTTGTATACATTGAAGACTTGCTGGTCATGGACAAGGTACTCAAGGGCAAAAAAGTGAATATGCTTAGGTTGATGATGTTTCACATGAAGCATGTGATTGAGACTTCGAAACATGCCCTTCCCTATGGAAATCTCGATTACATGCTGATGTCTGAGCACAAGGTTTATGAGAATGGTGGTGAAGTCATCAACTCTAGATTTCTAAACAAGGAGCTGCTAAGGAAATTTGGATGGATTCCGGTCGATGGCAAGCGGGTGTCAGAAACTTCTAAGGTCAATGACAAGGATCAACCGGAAGAGGGAATCCAATCTGCTCAAGTGGCCGGTGAATTGAAAGAAATTAAGGAGCAAAATATGATTCTTAGGGGGCTGACTGAGAAGCTTCAGAACACATGCGACACTGTGCTTACAAAGATCAGTTCAATCCAGGACAAGTTCAATGACTTTGGAGCCTGATGTTAGTGACTACTGCACTTTCACGACTCTCTCTACCCCTCTCTTCTATCCTTGCCGCATTATCCTCCTCGTTTAAAAGACTTCTTTGCTTAGTTTGATTTGGTTGTATTGCATATTCTGAATTGTTGTGTTTGCACCGTACTTTTCTATACTTTGGTGGATAAATATCTATGCTTGTTTTGATATTATGTTTTAAGTTTCCATATATTGCCTCTGATTTCTTATATTTTTTTAGCAATCTTTTTTATGATGCCAAAAGGGGGAATTAACCGGGGGAATAGATTTAAAGCGAGGGATCTAAAAAATGAAACTTTGTGGATATTAAGCTTGGGGGGACTTTTTATGATTTTTGGGTTTGCTCTTTGTGGTATGATGTATCTTGTGTGCTTTAAGGATCTTATCAAGACAGGTTGTTTGTCACCATCAAAAAGGGTTAGAAGATTTGAGTTTTGATGGTTCCAAAAAGTCAGTGATTTCAAAGTTGCACGTCGAGTCAGCGACTCGACAAAGCCACTGACATGACCAGCTGACAGGAAAACTATTCAAGGAAGGAACACTCATATTGTGCGCGTTTATTTGTAGACAGTTGGGACATTTATTTATGGAGAATTTCATCACAAAAGAATGCTAAAATCAGAAGAAGATGATTTGATTCTCCTAGAATATTTTGCGTGTGCGTGCATGTTATATTAGGAAAGATTTGTAAAGATTGAGTGTGTGTCACTTCCCTAATCGAATGGAAATTGATACACACGAGATATCTCTTACCCTAGCTTAAATTACTCTATGTTTTTGATAGAAAGTTAGACTTTTGCGCATAACTTGTATTCTTGTGAAAAAGGAAGAGTGAACATATGCATGAGATTCGTGCAAGTGGTGTAGTTGAGCGTTCTTAGGCATAACGTGAGATTGAGAGTGTGAGTGCAAAGGTAGAGTATGGTTCAAGGGTGTGAGATTCATTTTTGTACATGGGAGATCTTTGTAACACTCAAGAAATCAATAGAGCGAGTCTAAGGTCTCTTGAAATCCGACCAAGTGAGAAGCTTGGAAGGGAGTGGTTTTTCTCTATGTAAACTAGTTGGTTTACGAAGAGTTTCCACTATACATCAGTGGCGGAGTCAGAACAAATTGAAAGGAGGGGCGGAATCGGTAACGATAATTGACAAATAGGATAACATATTATTATTTTAAAAAATAAAGATTAAGATAAATACATATAATAGTTATAGTAATTAAGAATATACTTATATAAAGTAAATAAACAATAAATTGAGTATGTAAAAAAATTTCATCTATATTCTAATAGAAAAAATATAAAAATAACCTAAAATTTATTATTAATTATTAAACTAATAATTAGTTACACCTTTTTACTTTATAATGCAGTAATTATATTTTGAAAATAAGCCAAATTTATTAATATTTTAAAATTACTCCTCAAAATATAGATCTAGTTAGTTTAATTTGATTTTTTTGTGTTTGAAATAAAATTAAAAAAAACGGAAATGTAGTGTAATTACTATATGGGCTGTGGCATGTGGGGAAAAAAGAAGTAAAGTAGAAGAGAAAATTGCAGCTAGCAGGATTTGAACACCGACCGGGTTAAAACAAGCGCGTCTGCCTCCCAATCTCCCACTTGGCCATAAAGTCTTACTGATCAATTTTTGAGTTTTTTTAGATATATTATATAAATTCACATCACGAGAGAGGGGGCGACATCCCCCCTCGCTCCGCCTCTGCTATACATCACTTGTCATTTATAGTTTGGTAACATCTTTCATGTTTGTTTATTCCGCTGTTGTATTACTAAAAGTCGACGACTTCGCAAAAGTCACCAACTCGTTTAAGTACTAACGATCCTATAGTTTCACAATCCTCGGTTATGTTCCATCGTATTCTATGGTACATGCAATATTTCCGTCTTCGGGGAACTCACCCCGCACGGGATAGCGGAAGTAGCTCTCATGCTTGATGCGCAATAGAATCTTGTAGATCAGGATGTTGAAGGTTGTGTAGACCGCTCTGGTTTGCTCTCCTGACGAGGGAGTCTTCCGCCTAAAGTTCCCGTTTGAAGGACGGTGTGACTTTCGAGGTGGAGAGGGCGATTTCCCTTTTGTTTTGGTAGTTATCCTCTTACAAAATGATAAATTTGTCTCCTTGTGGATTCGACCCGGACATCCTAAAGACTACGATTCTTAGTTAGTTTGGATTTTTTTGCATAGCCGTGATTTGCACGACCATTTGAAATGTGTGCCTAGATTAGTAGGCATGTGTTTGCGTACTTTATCTTATACACATTGATTCATTCGAGATTAATCTTAAGCCAATGATCTACCTGTAAGACCATGGTCAATACCCGCTCGATCGATGAGGGGTGATGGTACGTAGCTCGTGTTAGTATGGGCTTGCAACCCAAACCATTATGAAATTCCGTGGGGTCGTAACCCACAGTCTTCTTACTTCAAAAGTATGATTAATTCCAAGTGGAACGTTGTTGTGATCCTTAAAAATCGTAGAGATTAAATAGGCGCCCGTTGGCAACAATTAAAATGATAGGAAGGCTAGTAGAAGATGGAATGTCATTCTTACTCTCGGATTCTGTAAATCTCTGGCTCAAATCTAAATTTGCACAACACATATGCGGTGAGGTTGGTAGAGGGAAACGTGATCAACGAGGGGTTTAATCATCCACTTGACTAAATGTGTGAAGCCCAAGTTCCCAACATAAGTAAACTTTCTTTCGAAACTATGACTCACCCTTGGGTGACGTTCTCATTCCGTTTCTTCAAATCATAGTTTTCCTAGGAGGTCGGATGTCCATGGATGGGATTGACTTTCATTCGGTACCCGACATCCCAACTCGTCCCTTCCTAAAACCGAACCAACTTCCAAAGCCCCATTTGCTTAGTCTATCACAAAACTAACTGACCGTTTGTTTTTCTTGCATGGTCGGCTTGTGTCCATCGCATTATCCGCCGCGACACATGAGGAGTGGAATTCTACATCGAGGATCACAAGGAACAAGCTTGAGGGGAAACTGGATCAAAGATGGTTGACTTGGAAGAAGTTTAGAATAATTTTATGGGGTCGAGGTTCCGACTTGTAGGACCCTTCCCATTGCAAGTTTGCAACTGTTTGAGTTACTCAACTTTTGTATTAGACTTCTGCACCTTATATATATATATATATATATATATATATTTCGCATTATTAAGTTATGGTTTGTTTGTATCTATACACCTTGGTTGGTGTTGGGATTCACATTCCGACACCGTTAGCAGTAGCATCCCTTCGATAAAAAAGGGGGTGTTATAGGGAACGCCTAGCAGGAATGGCATCTCATCGCTAGAGAAAGATAAATCTTTTGAAACATGTGTTGTTCCCACCAACACACACATAGCCCTAGCAAGAGAAAAGGTTACATAGAAAGAAAGATCTAACTCTAGATCAACTTTTACCTTAGTAGTCCTCAGATTTTGCCACCCTTGTGCCACTAAAAGATTCTAGAATTCTTCAAGACCATTATTCTTGATTTCTTGCTCCTCCACCAACACTGAAGCAACCAAATTCCTACCCTCTGTTCCCTTTATTGAAACAGGAACAATTTCTTCCTTTGGTTCTTCTAGAACATAGATGATAGTAGCAACAAGATGCAAGGAGTTTTCATTGACCTTGTAGGATCAACGTCCACGACTTCATCATCCTCTCTGATCACCTTCTTTCCCGGCATTCTCTTCGAGCTTTGAGAAGGACCAGTCGGTGCTTCTTTAGGAGCTTTGATGAGCTCGTTTTCCAACTCCACCATGCCTAGATCTTTGCTCAATAGATCAATTAAAAGGTGGACCAAGAGCGGGGGGGGGGGGGAGTTGAAATTATGGGAGGGGTAATGGATGTAAGTTAAGGACCTAAAGAGTAAAGATACTGCCATGGATGTGATAGGGTCAGAAGCGGGGGCATCCATCGATGGAGGAGGATAGGAATAAGTGGGAGGTGGGAAATGGGTCATGGAGGGTGGTAGTATAGAGGAAGTGGGCTCAGATATCTACGTGAATCCCACCAACAAATCTTCTATAGTACCACTAAGTGCATCGAAGGGTATATCCTCGACCATCTGCAACGGATCGTCCTTCGTCTTGTCATCAAGTAAGTCGTTCTAAAGTAGCTCGTCCGTAAATTCCACCTCTGTCTCAACGGAGGGGTCTATATCCTAAATTGGGGCCAATGTCAGCTCATGATCCTTGGTGATGTAACCCCGCCCATGCATGCAATCCAAGAGGAGGAGTCCTTGTCTGTGCGCTACGAGGGACCCATTACTAGAGCCCGGACTTGTTCCATCGCCCAAGCCACAACCTCCATAGTGGCACGGACCCTTGCCATCCATGACGCGCCCACGGTCGAGCCCTCGACCTGTGCCTTTCCATCATCGGCGTTGCAGGCTATACTTGCCACGACACGACCGAGACCACGCCACTGGCCCATGCCAGGGACGCCTCAGCCTCAGACCGTGCTAGCGCTAGGCCACCCTGGCGTGGGCACTTGAGGTTCTCGTGCACACCAAGGCATGCTGCACTGCACACGGTGTGCCACGACATGCCTTGCGCACACCCGCTGTGCACCGTCGCCCTTGTCGCACCACACCAACCTTGTCACGACCATGTCGTGACACTCGCGTCACAATTACCGTGACCATCTATCTTTCTATGTTATTTTTAGTACATTTCTACCCTAAAACTTTCTAGCTATGTGTGTTTCTACTTTTAGTAGTTGTTTTATGGGCCTAGGCGTCGTTGGGCCGCTTGCTAGCTTCTCCCTAGATGCCTCTCCTATTAGCTTGCTAGGGTTTGGTGGCCTCCTCTATATAAGGAGCCACACCCCTCTATGTTTCTTACGCTTGTTTTAATTGATAACGTTACTCTGTCAAGATTGCTCCAGAAACTATCATCTAGGCGTCATTCTTCTCAAAACTCTCTTCCTCTCTTCGTGTTCACCCTTGAAATCGATAAATCTTATATTTACACTCTAAATTCCCTCTTAATTCTAGGCCTCAAGCCTCAAAACTATTGCCTCCGCATTCATGAGACACAATACAAGTCCAAGTTGAAGATCCTTTCGTGAATTCGGAAACGGGTGCACATCAACTGGCATTAGAGCCTACAAATTACGTAAGTCTCACTTTACCCTCGTTACTCGTTATTTGCATGAATTTTTTTTCTTTTCCCACCAACTTTTGCATACAAATTGCGTAAGTCTCACTTTACCCTCGTTACAGATTGTGTAAGTCCCACTTTACCCTCGTTACACTTTACCATCGTTCATCTAGGATTTTTCTCTTTTTTGTTTCATAAAAAATCATAAAAAATACAAAAAATAGCCTTTACCCACTAGACTTTGCATATTGTGGTGTTTTTGCGCAAGTTATTCGAGTCTTTGCATGCTATAGAGTCGAACTTGTTCAATTTTGCCTTGTGTGTGTCGTCGTGCATTTTGTTGTTCTTCTTGTTCTTGTTGGTTGAAAGAGGATAGATCTATTCCGTCTTAATCGATCCCCAAATCAAGAGGATAAAATCCATTGATTTGTTTGTGATTGACCGAGATTTACCAATATCTTTTAGTTGCTTTGTTTCTTACCTTTATTGGAGGATAAAATCCACAAGATTTGGTAGTTTTCGAATATAAAAAAAACAGAACCTGTTTAAAAAAGAGAGAGATCTTGTGGGGACACATAAGCTAAAATAAGGCAAGTGTTCCTATCTTATCCATTCACACAATCGACCACAATATCTTCTTTCTCTCTCATATATCTTACCATATCTTCTATTCTTGTTTAACATGTCTTTGTTGATTGATTGCTATCTTCTTGATTGATATTGTTTGTTAAAGATCTCAACCTACCTCTTTGGGCGAGATTCTTTCTCCCTTTCTTGATTCTATCTCTCGTGAGCCAAGGCTAGTCTAGTCGACGCTCTCTTCTCTTCTCGTCTCTTGCATTGCACACTTGTTTGCTTGTTGCTTTATACTTACTTGTGTATTGTCGAGATCCTAAGCCTCCCTAACCCTTCAAGCCTCTTGTGTTCGTGTACTTAGAGTACTTCGGTCGGTGAGTCATACAAGATCTCAACTTTTGATTGTTGTTGGTTTTCTTTTGAACTTCTTACTCGTGAATGTCTATGGTTGTGATAGGTGATATCTCAAACATGGATTCAATAGAGATGGGAAACCAAATCCAATATCAAATCTGAACAGCGCCCCTCGCGAACCCTCCGTCTCTCTTGCCGACGCCCAGGGCCACTCTGACCGGGGCCGCGCCAACCGAGGCACGTCTTGCTGCCTTGGAGAAGATGTTCCAAGAGATGATTCAACAAAAGGCCATGCTTTCGGTCTATAGCCAACCCTCGAATCCGAGCTTACAATCACAAGGCACTTCGATTATGAGGGCCATGACTCAAGAGAAAAAAAAGCAACAAGGTGTTCAACCTTCATCACAACATGGGATCCAACGATTTGAATACATGAAGAAAAGTCGGCCAATAGACAATGAAGACAGCGTACAGGAGGTCCATGACGTCCATTTCGACGAGGACTATGACTCTGCGGAATTGCGGTGTCATCAAGCTGAGAAGAAAAAGAAGTCAAAGACCCTAACCCCGAAGAAGAAGAAAAAGGGTCATGGTGACTACGAGGTCGATGAATATCGTTGTCATTAAAGCCCGACTAGCTCGTACTCAGATTTTGAGGACTCCTATACGGAATATGATGAGGAGTCCAAGAATGATGGTTTTGAGCATCCCCCGGTCCGTGAGTCATAGGAGTGGTTAGATAGGGACCATGATTGGATCCCACCGCCCAAGTTAGCCGAAACCCACACGGACTATGATCGACGGCAACGTCGTGAGAGTCGTGAACGGGATCGACTCAATGGGGACCGGCGCGATCGACACCGGGACTGCGATGATTGAAGGCGCCCTAGGTGTGACGGCGGAGACGATCCGAGTGATGACGATGAGGGCTATGGCCGCGGGCCATCCTAAGATCGACGTCGTCGCACACCACCTGCCCATGCCAATCGGCACACCAACAACGAATGTCCGGAGCATGTGTCATGCCGCCCACGACGTAAAGGTAAAATTTGAACCGTTCTTTGGTAATTGCGATCATGATATCCTTATTACTTGGTTGCGGGGAACTGGTCACATCCTCAAGCATTGCCACTTTGAGGAACGTGAAAAGGTCGGTGTCGTAACCCCTCATTTCTAAGGGGTCGCGCGTACGTGGTGGAACTGGCTTGAATCTGAGCGTACTCGGAAAGGCAAGGCCGCCAGTACGGAGTGGCACCCATTGGTCTTTATAATGAAGCGGAAATACATGGTTAAGGACTACAAGGAGAAGGTCCTGATGCAAATCAATGATGCGAGTCAAGGGTCCATGACTCCCGAGGAGATGTTTGCACACTTGGAGGATTTATTCTTCAAGGCTGATATTAGTACTTCGTCGGAGGCATTGCGGTCATGCTTTGTAGCGGGAATCCACCAATGGATCTGGAACGAGCTCGTTGTCTTGCCCATCAAGGACCTTGGCACTTAGATTCACACGACCATGGAATTATACGAACAATATAAGAGGCTGAAATCATTCTACACCCTGAGGTACAAGTCGCAATCTAGTCAATCTGATTTGGGTACTAAAGTTTTTGTGTCTTCTTCTATGTCAAAAAACAAGGTAGATAGGTACCGTGATAGGACAGCCGCCACCCCACAAGCTAGGACTCTAGACATCAAGTGCTACCAATGTCGTGGGCGCGGCCATCTAAAGTGGGATTGCCCAAACACCAAAAGGGTCTTGCTATCGGCTCAATCAGCGGCTTATGAGAGCATGAACGAGCCTAAAAATGATGTGGAGGAAGACGTGGTGGAAGAGTGTGAGTATTGCACGTTCGTCGACACCACTGGTGCCTCCAAGCTCACTTTTGTGACACGGCATGCATTGAGCATCCACATCCATGAGGCCGTTAAGACTAATCAACAAGAGCAAATCTTTCGCACCCGATGTTTGGTCCAAAACATGTCCTTAAGTGTCATTATGGATTCGGGAAGTTGCGGAAATTTTTTGTCAAGGAAGTTGGAGGACCACTTCAAGTTGCCTACAATCGAGCATCTGGCGCCCTACAAGCTCGATTGATCTCCAACTAAGGTTACTACTGACTTAAAAGGCAAGTCCTCCTTTTCTTTATTATTGGATTTTATTCCGATTCCCTCTTATTTGATGTCACTGACATGGACTCCACCCATCTTCTTCTTGGCCGTTCATGGCAGTTTGACCGTCGCATGCTCCACAACGGCTATTTGGACACTTACATGTTCAATTACCATGGTAAGCGCGGGACACTCTTACCAATGTCCCCTAGTGAGGCCAAAAGACAATAGGAAAAAGCTAGGGAGACGTCTACGGCGCCACATGTGCCAAAACAAAAGCCAAAGGGCATTTAGGAAGAGGGCGAGAATTCCAGGAGCATTTTTGGGTCATTTGGACCAGATTCTGTCCCACAAACAGATTGCAAAAAAGGCGCTCAGAAAAAATTGAAGAAAAATGCCAGAACGCCGGCAGACAACTTGGTTGCGGGCTGCATCGCCGCAAACTCAGGGAAAACGATCCAAGGCTCGTTCCAAGCACTTCCAACAGCATTCCTAGCGCCAACGATCACCAAATCCAAGGATCTATAGGTCTGTAAGTTGGCGCCTCTAGGAAGTCCAGATCGAAGGAGGATGTCCGGCCTCCTTCATTGGGCACGTGTGCCGAACGTTTGTTGTTGTGTCGGCGTCGCAACATTGTTAAGTCACTTGAGGGAAGTTCTTCTTGTTTCTTATTGTGTCCTTTGCTTAATATTTCAATTGATAAGAGTCAGATGCTACCCTCTTGTATTTCCTCTCTCTTGCAGGAATACAACGATATCATGCCCGATGAGCTTCCCGATGGGCTACCGCCTATTGCGAGATTGAGCATCGATTTGACCTTATTCCCGACGTGTCTACCAAATCGGGCTGCATATAGGGAATCTCCTAATTAAGGAGACTCAAGAGCTACAACTCAAAGTCCAATCTCTTTTGGACAAGGGGTTTGTTTGAGAGTCCCTTAGCCTTTGTGCGGTCCCGGTCATTTTGGTGCCGAAGAAGGATGGTTCTTGGAGGATGTGTGTGGATTGCCGCACCATCAACCAAATTACCGTTAAGTACCACGATCCCATACCCTGTTTGGACGACATGCTAAATGAATTGCATGGTGTCATGTTGTTCTCCAAGATCGACTTAAGGAGCGGCTACAATCAAATCAGGATGCAGGAAGGGATGAATGGACGACGGCGTTTAAGACCAAACACGGTCTTTATGAGTGGCTTGTGATGCCCTTCCGGCTCACAAATGCTCCTTCTACTTTTATGCGCCTTATAAACTATGTACTTAGGAAGTTTTTAGGCAAGTTCATCGTCTTGTATTTTGATGACATTTTAGTTTTTTCAAGGACTTTGGACTCTCATGCGGGGCACCTTAGGCAGGTTTTAGATTGCTTCCGCGAATAATGTTAATATTAAAATCTAGAAAAATGTATGTTTTGCACGGATACGACGAATTTTCTTGATTTTGTCGTATCCAAGGATGCCTTACGAGTGGATTTTGAAAAATTCGAGCCATTCGAGAGTGGCAAAATCACATGACCCCTACTATGGTTCGATCCTTTATGGGGTTCAGCAGGTTTTATAGGCTATTTGTCAAGAACTTTAGTTCATCGCCGGGCCACTCCATAATTTAACTAAGAAGGCAACCACAATAAAGTGGATTCCGCATCACGAGGCCGCCTTTGTGGCCTTAAAAGATGCTTTGTGTCAAGCCCCGATCTTGCAATTACCAGACTTTTCTAAGCGCTTCGAGATTGAGTGCGATGCCTCCTACTACGGTGTAGGCGGCTGATGTCCGTGTTTTTAGCTTTGTTTTAGTATGTTTTTCTAGGTTGTTTAGTCTTGTTTAGTTGTGTTTTTGTGTTAGTTTTTTGTCTTTTAGTCTAGTTTGCATATTTTGTGAAAAAGTATGGAAACTACTCTAGTTTGGTGTTTTTGTGTAGGTTTTGGAGCAAAGTTGGAGGAATTCTGGAGACATCAAGATAGAGGAGAGTGAGTGGAGCATGACTAGGGAGGAAGAAGTAAAGATGCTTAAACAAATCCCGGGAAATCCAAAAGGAGGAGTGAATAATTCAAAGGAAACAAGACCAGTCGAGGCTCGTTACCGACCCGGGAGGGGTCGGTACCGAGGTGTGCATGAAGACAAAAGTTCAGAAAAAAAATCTGAGAGTCTACCGACCATATCGGGGTCGTTACCGAGGGTTCCCGTGTCGGTAGACATAGCCGATTTTGAGCTTTTTTATATTTTTTATTCCGATATCTTTTTATTTTTAGATGTTTTATCTTTAAGGAAACTTTTAGATAATTCCTCTAGTATAAATACTCTTGTTTTAAGATGTTTTAGAGATTGGACATGACTGTCTCTCTTGGTTTTCAGTTCATGCGTACTGTTTAGAGAAGTTTATTACTTAGAGCTCAAGGAAGAAGTTTGTTGGAGTTTTTCTCTTGTGTTCTAAGGTGTGTTCTGAGACAAAGTTTGTTCTCAATTCAAGTAAGATTCAATTTTTAATACAAGTTATGTTTTCATTCAATTGCATTGTTTGTTTCTTCTCAATTATGAGTGAGTAGTCTTTTATTCTAGGATTGGGGTTAGAAACCCAACATGATCTTGCATGAATGATGATGTGATTGAATGAATTGAATGCCTTCTATCTATCTTTCTACTTGTTTGTGCTTATGCTTTGACGAAAGTTAAAGTAATTCGCGTTTGTGACTCAATCGAAAGAGAAAGTTATAAACTTGAATTGTGATAAAGTTTGATAATGAAAGTTACAAACTTTGGATCAAAATAAGTAGATGAAGTGAATTGATTTATGAAAATTGATTGATTTAATTGTTTATTCAATTAAAGTTGATAACTTTATGTTAAAGGCATGATTTTTATGATTCCTATTATCTCGATTGCATGATCATGTTGTTGTGGACCCTTATCCTAGACTTTTCTTTCACTTGTTCGTCAAAAACTTCAACTCACTTTCACCTCGTTACCGAGTTATCAAGGGTCGATACCGAGCCTACTATTTTCTGTTTGATTTATGCTTTGTTAGTTCTAGCTTTACCTTATTACCGGCCCTGAACAGGTCGGTACTGAGTGTTCTCTGAGACGTGACTGATTGTTTGATTTGCTTTATTTCTTGATTTTGTTTTGTTTTCTTTTTCTTTCTAGTTTAATAATTAAACACAACCTCACTTCTCGTGGACGATCCTGACTCTGCTATACTCAGCGGGATCTTGACTATGAATTTATTTGTTTTCAAGTAAATCCCTTTCAACAGTGGCATACTCCTTCAAGAGCAATAGCATATCGCATACTTTAGTGAGAAGCTAACAAGGGCTACCCTCAATTATCCAACCTATGATAAAGAGTTGTACGCTCTTATTCGGGTCCTCAAGATGTGGCAACACTATCTATGTCCAAACGAGTTTGTAATTCACACGGATCACGCGGTCTTGGCTTACTTGAAGAATCAAACGACTCTCAATAGACGCCACACACGCCGGGTGGAGTTTATGGAGACGTTTCCCTACGTCATTGCTCACAAAAAAAGGAAAGAGAATGTCGTCGCTAACGCTCTCTCTCGAAGGTACGTTCTCCTTACTCGGTTACATTCTAATCTCCTCGGGTTCTCATTGATCAAGGAATTGTATGCATTGAATCTGTACTTTTCCCCAATCATCAAGGCACTCGAGCAAGCTCGTTTCCATGAGTCCTACTTCTTGGACAATGGGTACTTATAGCAAGCTGGGAAGCTTTACATCCCAAACTCCTCGGTTAGGCACTTGTTGCTCAAGGAGGCTCATGACGGCCAAGGCCACTTTGGCATAGCCAAAACATTGGTGGCACTTCAGGAGCATTTCTTTTTGCCATACATGGCTAGATTTGTGAACAGGTACTTTCAGGGTTCTGTGTCATGGACTGGTTCTCCAAAATGGCCCACTTCATCACTTGCAAAGGGACCAACAACGCGGTGGAAATCGCGAACTTGTCCTTCGAGCATGTGGTGAAGTTACATGGTATCCCTCGCACTATAGTTAGTGATAGGAACACCAAGTTTTACAGCCACTTTTGGAGGATACTTTCGGGGAAGTTAGGTACACGACTCGTGTTTTCTACTGTTTATCACCCTTAAACCAATAGTCAGACTTAGGAGACCAATCGAACATTGGGCACCCTTTTTCAGACGGTGCCAAGGCAAACCCACGCCGGTGGGAGGACTACTTTGCCATTTTGATTTTGCGTATAACGGGTCCTATCACACGGCGACAAAGATGACCCGGTACGAGGTTGTCTACGGGCGTAACCCATGTACACCCATGGACTTGGTGCCACTTCCATTAAAGACAGGTGAGCATGTCGACGTGGCCAACCATGCCAATCATGTTTGCTGCCTACTCGAGTGCACCAAGGCCCAACTGGAGAAGCGCTCGGAACAGTACGTCGCCCAATGCAACAAGGGACATCGGTCACTGATTTTCGAGCATGGAGACATGGTGTGGCTGCATCTTCGCAAGGATCGGATTCTCGAGGTTCGTAAGACCAAGCTACACCCTAGGGGAGACAACCACTTTGGTGTATCATGGACAACTCGTGCATCTTGGACCTCTCGGGTAAGTACAATGTCCACACTTCCTTCAATGTCTCGAATCTCTCTCCCTATGTGGGCCCGTCGAAGCGCCCATGGATGCTCGTGCCATCGCTTGAGCCACGACTTCCATAGTGGCACGGACCCTTGCCAGCCACGGCGTGCTCATGGCCAAGCCCTCGACTGTGGACCTTTACGTCATCAGCGTCGCGGACCAACCTTGCGAGGCACGCCCGAGACCACGCCACCGACCCATGCTAGCGATGCCTCAGCCTCGGATCGTGCCATGATCATGTCGGCGCCGAGCCACCCCGACGAGGGCACTTGAGGTTCTCGTGCGCACCAAGTCGTGTCGCGCCGCACACGGCATGCCTCGACATACCTTGTGCACACCAGCTAGCACGTCGACGCCATTGTCGTGCCGCACCAGGCTTGTCATGACCATGTCGTGACACTCGCTTCACGGTCACCGTAACAATCTATCTTTCTATGTTATTTTTAGTACGTTTTCATTCTAAAACTTTTTAGTTATGTGTGTTTCTATTTTTAGTAGTTGTTTTATGGGCCTAGGTGTCATTGGACCGCTTGCTAGCTTCTCCCTAGACGCCTCTCCCAATAACTTGCTAGGAGTTGGTGTCCTCCTCTATATAAGCAGTCACACCCCTCTAGGTTTCTTACGCTTGGTTTAATTGATAACGTTACTCTGTTGAGATTGCTCCGGAAACTATCATCTAGTCGTCATTCTTCTCAAAACTCTCTTCCTCTCTTTGTGTTCTCCCTTGAACTCGATAACTCTTATCTCTACACTCTGAATTCCCACTTAATTCTAGGCCTCAAGCCTTAAAACTATCGCTTCCGCAATCGTGAGACACGATACGAGCCCTAGTCAAAGATCCTTTCGTGAATTCGAAAACGGGTTCACATCACTTAGCATCCCTATGCTGCTCGGTAGGTTGCACCCCAACAAGCACCACACATGCGATCTCAACGGTTGTAAGCTTGGGCACCGTCTTTCTCCTCCTCTTCTCAAGGATAACGACGCTCAAGCTAGGTTGAAATTCTTAAGGTAACAAGTATAAATTGAATTAGTAAGTTTTATTATAGATTTTTTATTTTCATTTTGTAGTTAATTGTGTAATATTTCTAAATATTGTTACTTTAATTGTCTTTTATGATTGTGTTTTAGGTTTATATATAGTACTAGGTTCTATTGATACAAGGCTTTATAGAGTTAAATAGTGACGGGATCTGAGCTGTTAGATCTAATTATATTAGACAGTTAAGATTAATTATTAAATATAGTGTGCAGGTGCAAAACACTAGATTAAAATTACTAGCATAATTTTAGGTCGTGGAAGATTTTAGATAGATTTTTTTTCCTAAAAAATACCAAATACAATTGTATCTCCTATTTGTAGATTTCACAACCCGCATGAGAAATGTACTTCTCTCACAACTTCAAAAACCCTCTTTTTTAGTTCGCTGGCAATACAAAATTTTCTTCGATTCAAGCTTCTTCTCCGAGCTTCTTCTTCGTTTAAATTCTCGTTCGTTTTCTCAATCGAAGCAAGTTTCAAGCAAGTGAATGTATTTTTTTTTCGAAAATCTCCTTTTGATAGAAATGAGTTTGATTATAAATTTCAGGTTAAGGTTTTTAGTTTATACTAGATTCAACAACGATTTTTTGGAATTTTAAAATATGATTTCAATTTAAGCAAAATTTTAGCATCAATCAGATACTAAATGGATTTAGGATTTTTCGTGTACGAACATGTTTTCAACTATTGATTATTTTTTTAGTTAATTGAAGGTGGATTAGAGATTCTCTAGATCAAAGGCACCCAAAAGAAGTAGAAAACTTATCAAAGGTAAGAACTTACCTCTACATTGAGTCTGACTCACTGCTTCCCATACGAATTTAAACATAGTTTGTGATTTACAATTCAATCTATGGATTGGCAATTTAGATTACGCTTTGATTGCATGATTTTGGTTTATTATGTACACGGTATTATTTGTCCAAATACATGGTACGTATTCTTTGTTTGTAAGTATATTTTTATGCATTTGCATGGTAATATTTGTTTGTATACATGACTTTAATTTATATATACAAGTTTTATTTACATGTACTATATACATGATAATCATCTTCCATTTGCATGATATTATGTATTTGTATATAATCTTTGTTTGTATAAATAATAGTAATTTGCACATGTATGATTCTAATTAGGCTATCTACATGATTTATTACATGCATATACATGAATTTATTGATTGTTCATGTGCAGGTTCTTGGGGTTATATCTTGTGTAGAATTATGATGTCATGGGAGGCAAATCTTACTGACCGACTAGATGTAACTAAGGAAGATGTGGAGATTTGTCTTGGGCTACCACGGGTGGAAAAGAAATTGTTAAAAACACAAACGATGAAAACAAGAAGCTTGTTAGGGAAATTAGAAAATACATTAGAAAGGAGAGTTGTGTTCTTTGTATCAGACCTTCTTCATTTTTTAATTTAATATAAAATGGTGCGACTTTGTCATTACTTCTCTAAATGAAGTCAATGAGAAGTGGGACGGAATATAAATCCATGAATATAGAAAATCACAATCATATATATATATATATACTCAAAACCATGTATATATGTGCTCGACACATTATTACATAAATCACAATCCATAATTACACAAATATAAAACATTGAATAAAAAAATAAACCATGCATGTATATACACAAAACCATGTATATATGTATTCAAACAATTAATTACATGAATTGGATTTCATCATTGCTAAAATATAAAACCATGAATAAATATATTCAATATCATGTATACGCTCAATACAAATCAGGATCATTTATATAAAAAATAACAATCATGTATATAAGTAACTGCTTTCATGAATACACATATGTGAGAATTCTCAAACGCGAGAATGGAAACTGATTTTATGTGACCTAAAATTACGGGATATTGTAGATTTGAAGTAAATATGGAAATTGTAATATTAGATGGAGAAATCACGTTGATTAAGACATTTAATTGAATTTATTAATTTTTTTGTAGATTAAAAAAAAAGATATTAGATATGGTAGTTTTCTCTCTCTCTCTCTCTCTCTCTCTCTCTCTCTCTCTCTCTCTCTCGGTAATTATTACATAGAAAATCCCCATAATATGATGACTATTACCCACAAATCTTACCGTAGATTATTTTTAATCCAATACTCTACAATGTGTCACTCTATAGTAATATAACAGTGGTCTTATTTGAACCTAACCATAGTATCACGATCAGATGGGATTTTAGAATACGGTGTAAAATACGAGCGATTATAAGCCGTTCGATCCTATTGTAGAGCGTATACATGATATTTGTATAACGGAGGTGTATTTTCGTCAGTTTACTATTCAATCATCTTCTACTTTCTCATTTTCGTCACTTTGTGAGCAAATCTAGCGCTTCTTACTCCGAAATGCTCTCCCACCTTCTCCAATCTACTCTTCCTTAGATCTGCTTTCTCACACTTTTGATTCATACTTTATACATGGATTTAGGTATTTGGGTTTTTTTAGAGGTTTTTGGTTATTCACAGTTTTGAACTCAAGACACTATTTTGGGTTTTTTTTTATTTGGGGTTTTTTGATTTCTGGATTATGGTACTTCAAAATCCATAATTCAACAATGATTTAGTGTTATTCATTGAATTTGGATGGCCTTCTACTGATTTTGTTGGTGATTTCAATTTGTATAGATTGTCACCCACCCATAAGAAAATAATCTTCTCTATGTGAATCATGTTTTATCATCTCCATTGCTAAGATTTATAAATTACGAAGTAGATCTTCTTATTTATCTCTTTTGGCAATTTGTTTCTTTGTTCTGAGCTTGATACATCATATGCTAGATTGGATGTTGTTGTAAGGCTTAGTAATGGGGATATGAGAAAGACGTTGAACATCTTGCAAGTTGTTAATTGCTATTGCTCATAAATTATAAACCGTAATGACAAAAATAATGAACCTATCATTCCAAATTATGAACCCATACTATTTATGAATTAGAATACATGACAAAAGTACTAAGTATTGTGAATTAAATCTCATGAACCTTATTGATAATTGTTATGAACCCAATTATATAAAGGCATGAACCTATAAAATATGATTTATGTACAAATTACGTGACAAAAATAACAAGTATTATGATTTAAATTTCATGAACCTTATTAACAATTGTTATGAACTTAATAGTATAAAGACATGAACCAACATAATATCATTTATGAATACATGACACAAAATAATAAGTATGGTGAATTGAATTTAATGAACCTTATTGACAATTATTATGAACCTAACCATATAAGGACATGAACCAATGAACCAACTTTTTATGAACTAAAAGTCATGAACTGTGAGATGAAATATTATGAACATGTGCTTATAAAATATGAATCAAATGAACAAATATCATGAACCTAAAGACGTGAACCAAAATAACAACTAGTATGACTTAAAAAATATGAGTTGTAAGATAAATTATCATGAACCTATGCATATAAAAACATGAACCAATAAAGAACTAACATGAACCAAAAGACATAAAGTATAAGATGAGATAGCATGTGTGGGATTTGAACTCACATCCATGTGCACATGCACATTTCTCTATCCTTTGAGCTAATAGGCTACCAAATGACATGAAGTATAAGATAAACTATAAAGAATTAAAAGTCATGAACCATAAGAATTATTATGAACCCGTCTTATAAAAATATGAACTGAAAGAACAAGTACTACGAACCAAAAATCACAAAAGAAAACAATAAATAGCATGAACTAAAAGACATGAACCATAAGATAAACTTTGATGAACCTAAGGTTATTCAAGCATGAACCAAAAGAATAATTGTTATAAACCAAAAAACATGGAACAAAATTTATGAACCATAAGAAGAAATATTATGAACCTTACCTTAAAAAACGCATGAACCAAAAGAACAACTGATATGAACAAAAAGACATGACCGTATCAAGAATTAGCCTATGTGGGATTTGAACCCACATCTATGTGAACACGCACATTGCTCTACCATTTGAGCTAATGGGCTACCAAATATATAATTTATCAAGTGTCAAATACACATTTCTCATTTGTTACTAATATAACAAAGTCTACATACACTTACATTGAGATTTCTCCTAAGAGGACTTAGTAGACAACTTCAACAATGAACTAACAATCTTCTTTTCACTGACCAATAAATGTGAAAATCAATGAATGCTTCTTCTACTTACCAACAACAAAGGGCTAAAAATTGAGAATTTGGGGGTAATTGGTTTTAGTAAAACAAAATTATAAGGTTGAGTTGTTCTTTGCAATTTAGAATTTTAACATAGAAAATTAAACTAACTTGCTATCATAAACAAGAAGAATTTGTAGATTACAAGCAAATTTTTACTAAACCCCAAAAAAACCCTAGAAAAATCCAATTCATGCATACCTTTCTTTGTATCTTTTTTCACAGATTTGATGAACTAAAATCGACACTTTTGATTGAGTTAGAGGGTAAGAGATTTATAAAATTCTTGTTAGATTCACCCACAAGTTTGAAGACGGTGAGGAGATCTTCGATCGCAACGTTTCACCCAAAGAAGTTTGAAGATGTTGAAGATGGTGAGGAGTACGGTGCGGGGCTGTATTTTATTTTGGGTGAGGGTAATTTTGTCTTGTCCAATAAATTTTACAGTAATTACACTCTGTACCATCAAAACTGTCCCGCGCCTACTTTTTATATTTTTTACTAAATTGTTTTGTTTTAATATCGTCCGTCCATACATGTAATCTAACGGTCGAAAAATGCTCATATTTTTCACCCTATCAAATACACCCACCTGAGCGTGACTCCCTAACCATATATATATATATATATATATATATATATATATATATATATATATATATAAATTTCAATTCTCAATTTCAAATTACAAATTCAAATTAACTCATCAAAATATAATTCTTTAACTCAAAATCCAAATACAAATTCATTAGGAGCTCAAAATCTAACTACGTAATCAAAATCTAAATAGGAATTAGAATTACAAATTCAAAATCTAACTATAAATTTAAATTACAAGTTCAAATTCTAACTACAAAATCAAATTACAAATATAATTCAATATTAGGAATTCAAATTCTAACTAGAAATTCTAACTACAAATTATAATTCTAACTGAAAAATTAAATTATGTATTCAGAGTCTAACTATAAAATCAAATTATGAATATATTTCAATATTACGAATTCTAATTTCAAATTCTAACTACAAATTAAAATTCTAACTATTACGAATATAATTCAATATTATGAATTCCGATTTCTAAATACTAATTCAAATTCTAACTGAGAATTCTAACTACAAAATCTAATTACAAATTAAATATTAAAAAACTCTAAATGCGAAATTAAACAAATTTAAATTAGTATGAATTGAATCGTACCGTAGCCACAAACATCGATCGCGTGCGAATCGAGCTACGGAGAGGAGGAGAAGGAGCCACAGAAGTCATCGGAGATCTCGGAGTCGCATCCGGCGCTGCCTCCATCAAGCGGTTGTCTACCATCCTATATTGTTGCCTCACTGGAGCGCCGCCTCACATGAGCTCCTCTTTCGCCACAGTCTCTTCGGAGCAAAATCAGTTGGCGTCGCAACCACAAGTGCTGGTGGTGGAGATGTAGGTGGTTGCGGTGGTGATGGTCGCAATGGATGAGATGTAAATGGAGGAGAGGTGGGAGTATTTGGTGGTGGGGGTGGACATTGTTGGCGGGGGAGAGGGTTTGGAGGATCAAAGGAGAGGCGGTCGAAAATAGAGGTTAAGGCAATTGTCGCAAATTTGGAAAGCGCGGGCGCAAAGTAGGAGAAAGGAAGAAGGAAGTGTGCAACACTCTTTTAACCTAATGAGATGCACATGCTGACTTTGCATGAAGGTTGGATTCGCACTAGCATTTGTGCCATTTGGCCCGTTTGCGCTGGGCTTCCGCGCTTCCAAGATTCACTTTAGCCTCCTTTTCGCAATTTCACATTTTCTAATTTACCCTTCACGAAGGTTGTCTTCGCGCCAATTCTTATGAAAAGTTAGGACTCACATCGATCATGTGCGCTTAAAAAAAATTTGTGTGCGTTTGTACCCCACGTATCAATATTTGTCTTCTTCATCAAGCCATTTTCGATTTCCAAGATGCTCATCTTATTCGTTTAACTTCTTTGCTTGCTTTACGCTTACATGTTAATCAACAATTTATTGTTTTTGATTTTGTATAGATCATCGGATGTGACGATTTAAATTGGCCTTGTAATGTATAGATAATCTAATATTTGCCTTATTATAAAAAAACACTCAAACAAACAAGAAGAACAATTAAAAATAAAAAAAGCCTAGGGTGAGGAGCCCAGTCCAACGGTTGGTCCTTGTAGGGTGAACCTCGAGGTCGCCGTTTCGATACCCACCGGCGACGAAGCCACAATATTTGTCCTAAATCATACCGAATTAAAAAAATTAAAGAATTGCCTTTTTCATAATATTTAAAATGAAGAAAATGACTATTATTTTTCACTCATAAGTTTATATTTTCTTTATATTTTTATTGATAATTTTTTAAATTATCTTTCATTTATAGTCGTCAATTATTCCGCACATTTTAATAATTTCTCCCTAAGAATATTTGAGAATAAATTGAAAACGATAGGAACAAAGCCATGGGCCATGGCGGCGGCTGGCCTCTGCCCAATCACCTGCCCAAGCTGCCCGCCAACGAACGTTTCTCATCGCCCATCCTTATCCTGCATTTTGATAGGCTATTTTTTATTATTCGATTCAATGGGTGATTTAAAAAAACATGCAAGCAGCCCAGCAAAACAAACCCCCACGTTTCACTCATTTGAAAATGGGTATTTTGATTGGTGTCCTAACGTATGCCCACTGATTTTTTAAACTAAAATCCTAAAAAAATTAAACTTTTAGTAAGAAATAATTAATTTATTAAAAATAATAACTCTTTTCAAAACAAGATACTTATCCTAAAAAATCCGTTAAGATAATTTAAGTTGGTGCCTCATATCTACTCTAATACATTATAAAGCAGAACCCAAGTTTGTTGTAAAATTTGCGCCACATGACATTTTTTAATAAATTAATATAAAATATATTTTAATAAATTTTATAACAACTTATAGTATTCTTGCTATATATACTAAATAGATAACATGTTTATATAATTTTTTATGTATATAATTTTCTATCTATGGACTATGTATTGTTTACTACAATAGATAACATATTTATATAATTTTTATATACATAAATTCCTATGAGATGATATTTTCCATATTAATTAAATATTTTTATCTCTTAACAAGATTTAGGGTCTTAATATATTTTCGTTTATCTTTTAACAATGCTTGAGATCCAAGCATAAAATTTATATCTATATAATGATATAGTTTTAAATAATATATTTTGTTATGTTCATATATTTTTATTTTGAGAAAAAAATTTAGTTCTATGTTGATGAATGATGAGTGATGACTAAGATTATAGGTAAATGTCAAAAACAAAAATTCGAATTTTAATTTTAATTAATAAAATTAGATTTTCTTTATCTTTTTATGCATTTATATTCTTAAATGAAAATTTGATAAAAAAATAGAAAAATTTGTAAATCTAGATGAATACTTTCTTAAATTGAATTTTGATTAAAAAAAATTACATTACATTTTTCATAATTTCCTTTTTATTTTATTTATGTAAATATATAAAAAAAATTTATCTAATCCCACCTTACATTTAAATTTTTTTATCTCTATGTTTTTTTTTGTAATTTAGTATGGATGATAGGTTTATTAATACATTGAATTTTGTAAATTTTCATATACATTAATTTTCTTTATATTTTATTACTTCTTTATGTAAATTTAGTATGGAAAACAACTTTATAGATGGATTGAATTTTGAAAAATAATTTTGTCTATGTTGTCTTCTATACTAATATTTATATTGTATTTTTCATATTTAAAAACATTGTTATTATTATAGAGTAAAAGATAAGAATCATAATATATAATTTTAATAAATTAACTTTAAAAAAATATTTTAATAAATTATATTATGTTTTCTAGATAACCTATCCTAATTATTATTATCTTTATAAAAAAACCAAGTATTTTATACATATTAGTGTCCAAAAAAAATATTATTTATAAATATTCAATAAAAAGAAAAGCCAATATTTTAATAATTTCAATCTAAGTTTGGACAAGATCTCCATAAATAATGGAAAAATATTTAAAAATATATTCAATTAAACGATGGAGCACAATCTAAAAAACAAATTATCTATTGCATAATTTATATGATATTATATAAATATATTTAGTATTTTAAATTAAATCGTAGAATTGTATAGTATTTTAGTAAAATTATCCCGTGAATATCACGGGACTTCAACTAGTTTTATTTTTTTGGTTTGATATCCTTGTAATTTTGATGAATTTCAATAAATTTAAAAGTATTTTTCTACGATTTGCTATTATATTTACCCAAGAATTTTACAATCAAATTCTTGTATGAGTTTTCCACAAAAAAAACTACACTCTTTGGTGAGTTTATACCAAAAATTACAAAATGCTATAAGAAATATTATTGCTTTATATATATTAAACTTTGTGGATCCGCAACTCCTTTTTCAATTCAAAAACGGAAAAAAAAATGATTGAAAGTTAATGACCAACTCCTCCTTTTTTTGCATTTGAGAGTAAATTATATGATCTTATATTGAATCCGTTCTCAATTTCTCATCCATTGTAAATTTGTAATGGTGTCTTTCAAGTAGGAAAAAAAATGTGATATGAATCAAAATTACCTTACCTATAGGTTCATCAACCAAAATTTCCCATTTAAATAATAGTTAACTAGTGTTATTTCTACTTTGTATGATTTTAATTTAAAATAATTTTCGATTTAATTTTATTTTTTTCCTGAACAAATTTTCATTACCTAATCATATTTTCTTTTACAATAAAAGTATTAATTTTTTCAGGAGAGAAGAGTGAGTAGTAGTTTTTTGAGATAGTTGGAAAAGTGAATAAGACGAAAAAAAATGAGAAATAAAAAAATTTTAAAAAAATTATAGTTATGATATGATTTAAATTTTAAAAAAAGATTTGATTTTTACTTTAATATTGTACAATGGTAAATCAGTCCAAAAGAAAATGTTTTCGATCAAGTTTTTTCTTTAAAAAAAATGTTGGCGTCAAAGCCTCATCGTTTTGACTACGTTTCAACTCCAAACTCGCCACTTTGCAAGTAATCCGCCTACGACGGCTTCCCTTGGACTAATAATCAATCCTTTCACACTCTATTTCCTCCCACTTTCATACCCCCATCCGCCAACTATAAAACCTCTCTCATCTTCCAAAGCATTTACGTAAATCTTGCAAATTTTCATTTCGCCACTAATTAAAGAACCCAACAACCAGATAGAATAACAAAAAGAAGCTAAACATGGTGTCATACAACTCATCTCATTCCCATGGCAACAATCCTCAAGAACCCAACACCCAGAAGCCACAGCATCATCTGCTCTCGGTCAACAAGCCGCCGTCCAAGCCGTCCAAGAAGCCGCCCTCATCGGCTACTCCGGGATCCGGGTCAGCTCAGCCGAGGGTCTACAACGTCAAGCCCATCCACTTCCGGGAGCTCGTTCAACGGCTCACCGGCGCAGCTTCTCAAGCCCAAGCCCAGCCCCAGCCGCCGTCTCAGCGGCTCCAAAGCGCGGCTCCACCGCCTATTCAGCTCGGAAGCCACCTCAACGCCTGGGCAACGCCTGTACATGAATCATATACCCATAATATTCATAAGACTGAGCCTTCGTCGGTGGCCTTGCCCCAAGATCCGACGCCTGGCAGGTATCAGAAGAAATCGACGGCGGCCGGATTAGGCTTCTCCGATGGGTTCTTGATGGGAGATGGAATGGAGCTTAGTCTTTCTCCGACCACCTGTGCCTGGTTTTCTTTCCCTCTGCTTAGCCCTGGGCCTCTCTCAAACTTTGGAGCATAGGAATATTTTAGTGTTGTTTGATATAACTTGTTCTGTGGTTTCTTTCTTTCATATCTTTGTTGCTTCTTCATACAGACTCATTCACCAAGAATTTTGAGTCACCTAGCTTGTTCCTTGGTTGACTCAAAGATTTCAATTCTAGTGCCATCATGTAGATTGGTTTTCAATACATCACAAAATTCAAACTTGAAACCCAGCTAGTGTGTAAAGTTGAATTTGCATACAGGTAAATTATTATGCAGTCTGATGATCTGATCAAAGCCTTTCGCCTTGATTCAAGCTTTAACTTTGAACATGTCACAAGCTTCTGGGTTTACTTGACAGCTCAATTGTTCAGAAACTACAAATTTGCATTTCCCAATATATGTTTCATACATTTCACTTGCAAGGAAGCTGAAAAGGGTCTCAATAAATCATCATGAACACTAACAGAGCTAATCCATACATATCTAGTACTGTACACTCAACAAAAATGCTGCAACAGAAGAGTAATACAATGCAAATTCTATCTTACACCCAAGCGGAAAACAGAAAATGAGTTGCCATAATTTTACAATAGAAACAGGAAACCCTGTCCTGTTAAGAGTTTTCGGGCAACGTAGTGCGAAAAATTGTAACAAAATAGCTGTATCATTACCAGGTAATAATAAGCTGCACCTGTTCTTAATCTTCCCAGTAGTTCCTTAGCTGTAACAAAATAGCTGTATCATTACCAGGTAATAATAATCTGCACCTGTTCTTAATCTTCCCAGTAGTTCCTTAGCTGTGACATATGACGAAGAAGATCATCTCTTCCAAGACCAGTCACACTGCTAGTCATGATCCATGGAGGATGCTGTCGGTAGCTTTGTGAAATCAAATCCTGAAAATTTCTGATGTTTTCATCTGGCCTTGTTCCTTTTCCTCCCTTTACCTTGTCACATTTTGTGAAAACGAATGTGATTGGTATCTGCAAAGTTTGCAAAAGGCCACAACCACCCCAAATTGTACTCATTAGAACTAACTTAGCAGAATACTGAAATAAATGACCAGCAGATAAACAGTAAGGGTCTGTTTGGATTGCAGTCCATAGGCCATAACTACTATAGTATTATGCATTATCTTGTACTTTTACAATTAAGTTTTACATGTCCTTTTACTAACTAACGAAAAATATTAAGGAAATACAAACTACCCTTAATTAATTCCTTTTCTCCTTGACTAGTATAGAAAAAAGACACAAAAAAATTGTAGTATAAATTAATTATTCCATATTAAAAGATAAAAAGATCCTATACTGAATTAGTGAAAGTCTTGTAAGTTTTGTCCAACACACCTAAAAGCCAAAATTTTGAGGCTAAAAGATCATGTAAAACTTAACCGAGGGAGTACGAAAGCTGAAGATTCAATGCAAGATAATGCATTATGAGCTGCGATCCAAACAGAAGCTAGAACATTAAAAAGATTCATACATCATTGCGTCCAAGCCAATTAGCACAATCAAGATCTATCTTCTGAGGCGGAACGCTGGCATCAACTAAGAGTAGGACAGCAACTAGACTTTCTCTATTCAAGAAGTACCCTTTAGTGAATGAAGACCAGTCCATTTTGGCAGATTCTGAGGCTTTAGCAAACCTAGAGGAAATCAAGCTCAAATTAGACAGCATTCTTCATCCTGTAATGCAAAATAATGCATTATTCACCTGGGTATCCTTTGTTTTAATGCAAAGAGACTGTGCATAAATCCAAATGCATTTTACTTCAGATTCTGTTAAGAGTCCAAGACTATCCAATTTTTTAATACCACCAAGTCTGTTCTTTTAGAAATAAGATATAGCTAACAAGAAAAAAGTTTAAAAAGCAAGAGACTACAAGGTGATCAAGCACACATTCTTTGACAGTGAAAGCTTTGACAATTGGACCATTTGGAGAATTCCATGTTTATGGTCATCTTCCATTAGCACATTTTCCAGCATTTAGGCCAATATGACTTGTTCCTCAGCATTTTCAAGCAAATCAGACAAATCAATTACCACAACTAGTAAACGTGTTTAACACTTTCCACTTTCCACATAGCAGAAAGGTAGAAAGATGCAGAGCTTAATGTAGCTTATAAGTCTGATAAGAAAAGCTTTTATATTTGACCAGAGAAAAATGGAAACTAACCCGTAACCAGGCAAATCAACAAGATACCACCTTTTGTTCACCAGGAAATGGTTAATTAACTGCGTCTTCCCTACAAAGACACAAGACAGTATGAAATTTCAACCCTAATTTCTAGCTTCTAGAGAAACAACAGGAAAGTGCAGAAGAGGGAAAACAAACCTGGTTTCTTAGAAGTCAAAGCAACCTCTTTCTTGCGAACGAGAGAATTGATAAGCGAAGACTTGCCGACATTTGAACGGCCGAGAACAGCAAACTCAGGGCGGCCGTCGCGAGGACAATCCTTCGGTTTATTGCTACTCTTGACGAACTCCACCTCTTTAATCTTAGCGTCGCCGGTGAACGGTCCCAGCACTATATTGGATCCCGGTAACACCATCTCCTCTGTGACATCTTCCGGTTCTATTCCCGGCGGAATATAGAGCACCTTCCTGGTAGATACGGATTCGGTAGAGGCAGAACCGGCGCCGGCGCCAGCCGACGCCTTGCGAGAGGTAGAAAGGGTAGGAAATGGAGGAGATTGGGGGTAGAGAGGAATGAAACTCTGAAAGCCTAGGTGATTGGGAAATCTGTGATTTCGAGTCGGACGAGGAATGTTTCCGATTCCTATTTGAAGGTGGAGTAATCGACTTCTTACCGCTTGTAGCATCTTCTTCAGCGGCTCACTCTCCCTTCTTCCCAGTGTTTTGCTCTCTCTTCCGATCGCTCTGGTTTGGGGGTCTGGTAAGATGCGTCACGGGATAACAGACGACGTCGTTTGAGCAAAGAGCAAAAACGTCGTCGTCTTGGGTACTCTTTTTTCTTTTTGAAATGGGCCTCATTACGGAGGACGTCCTAGAATATTCTTTCGAATGAGAACAAAAAGTTTTGAATGATTCACTAGAGTGTTCACCGAAGTTCGGTTAACCATGATTTAGGTTAGTTAAAATCATAAACAGTAACCGAACAGCGAATCCCGGTTAACCGTAGTTCGGTAAACGGGTCCAAAGCCGGAGTCAACAACAGGCTTGAAAGTTGGAGGGAGAAGTTGGAGTCTAAGGGTTTCAGACTGAGCAAGACCAAGACGGAATATGTGGAGTTCAGGTTCGGGCAAGGTGCAGCCCCCAGTGAGGATGTACTTTTAATTAGGAGGGGAAGTCGTAACGAGGAAGGAGAGTTTCAGGTATTTGGGTTCAGTTTTACAAAGTAATGGAGGTATAGATGAGGACATCACGCATCGGATCCAGAGGGATTGGCAGAAGTGGAGGGCGGCGTCAGGGGTTTTGTGTGACAAGAAGGTGCCGCTCAAGTTAAAGGGAAAGTTTTACAGAACAGCAATCAGACCGGCCATCGTTTATGGGGCAGAGTGTTGGTCCGCCACGAAAGCACAAGAACAGAGACTGATGATAGCTGGGATGAATATGTTAAGGTGGATGAGCGGACACAAGCTACTAGACAAAATCAAAAATGAAGTGACTAGAAGCAGGGCGGAAGTGACCGGTATAGGGGATAAGCTGCGAGAATCAAGATTGCGCTGGTTTGGACATGTTCAGAGGCGAGGTCCTAAGGCACCAATCTGTAGGTTTGAGAGCTTGA
This sequence comes from Fallopia convolvulus, assembly GCA_964016875.1. NCBI lineage: Eukaryota > Viridiplantae > Streptophyta > Magnoliopsida > Caryophyllales > Polygonaceae > Fallopia > Fallopia convolvulus. Next base: position 17,543,550 of record OZ024719.1, read on the forward strand.
TCCTTGGAGACGTACGTAGAGGGAGGGGACGACCGAAGAAGTCTTGGAAGGATAATATAGAGTAGGATGTCATCTAATTGGGGATTTCGACATATCTGGCATTATACAAGGATAGTTAGAGGGAGAAGATTCGAGTGGTGGACAGCTAGTCCCCTGGATAATTGGTTTTGCGTTTTATTTTACGTTTCGTTTTGTTTTGTTTCGGCTTTGCTTCTATTTGCCTTGTTCTCTATCTTGTTTTGTGGTCTTGTAGGGTCTTTTGGTCGCTCCCCTTCGTGTTAAGCCCAGGGCGCCCCCATCTTGACCCCCAAATTTCCCGTAAGAAAAGCTCCACTTGGTAATTGTTGTTCTTATTGTTGTTGTTGTTGGTTTTCTTCGTTAACCAATAACAATTTATGTAATTTTACCTTAAATAATTAAGATCAAAATTATAAAACTTGAATAAAAAAAGTGATCAAGCTTGACTTTTATTTTTAAATATGTACGTATACCATATTGTTTCGGATGTTGTAAACAAATATCGAGAGTATATATTATAGTGTGTGAAATCAAACATTGTGTGTATTAGTTTTTATCTCATCAAATTTAATAAGCGAGTCTTATATTAATGAGAAGTGGAAAAAATAGTGTGTAAATTGTTAAAATTGGAAAATGAAAGACTCAAACTAGATCAACACCTTGAAGATTATAGAGTTTAACCACTAAGTAAGGAAAAGATAACTAATATTTGAAAAAAAATATTTATATATTTTCGATTAACCATTATATGTAAAGTCGTGAACCGAAACCAAATCGATAATCCGAAAAAAAAATTCAGTACAGTTAACCAAACCGAAATTTTAAAAAAAATCGGTTTGGTTAACCTAAAAAATAACCGGTTTTCGGTTCGGTTTCTTATGGACACTCCTATTATTCACGATGGAATCCATTGACGAGTTGCGGCCCAACTTAACAATTTTATCGGCCACAACGTTAAAATTCCTGCTCACATGATTAATTCGGATAGTCTCGAACCACAAAAAACAAGAGAAATATCAAAAATAACAATATCGGCATCCCATGGGTAGTAGCTCGTTTTTCGAATAACATTTAGGATTGTCAAATTGTCTCCTTCTATTTCTAGGTTTCTGACTCCCATGTTTTTAGCTCGGATTATTCCTTCTCTTAGTGTCAGTACTTCAAGTTTAGCAACCAAAATTAGGTCGTACTTCGATGTTGCCATATCAATTATCTAAGTATTTGGCCCTTTGATTACAATTCCAGATGACGTTGATCCATTTGGAAGTTTAGAGCCATCAAAATTTAATTTACAGAATTCGATCGGAAGTTTCTTCCACCCTGATTGTTTCTACTTTTTGCCTGCCTTGTTTTTATTTTTACTCACTGTTTGGATCTTCCTCCATTGTTTTGTTATTTCCCAAGCCGGTATTTGTATCTTGATGTACTGAGCCAAATCTAGTATAAAATCATTTGGTGCTTATTGAAATATAAGCTACTTTTGTTTATGCCAAATCCTCCACAAATTAAAGCTAATTCGGTGAAACTTTTGGTACCTATTTGTTGCTTTAGTTCACTAATAATTAGCATTGGTGTCTTGTTTCTTATATCGAATTGCTGCAGAATTTGTTCTATATTGGGATTTATCTTGTGTACAGATTCTATGTGTGTGAGTACATTTGATAAAGAGGTGGTTGATGTCTTCATAAGTGCGTTGGTTCATGATACCCCCAGGATCGGAACATGATTATCCCGAAGTCTTGATTTTGTTGGTAGGCCATTATTAGCTATTTTCCAAATTAAGTTTTTTACTTTTGGAAACGAATCAAGTTTCCATATCCAATTATTTATGCTCGGGTGGTGGTTATTTAGTTTTCTTACGTAGTATATAATTGTCGAAGCAGTTGAGAGCCAGTCGTTTTTGCCCGGTGCCCAATAAAGTCGGTTTTTGATTTCATTGTTTGGAATGGTTGTGCTGACAATCTCATCTACAATTTTCGATGGTAGTTGTTGCCTTAGTACGAGTATGTTCCAAGTTTTATCTACTTAAATGAAGTCAATAATTTTATTTTCTAGGTTTATCGTGTTTAAGTTAGTAGCATAGTTCATGGTCATTTTTTATAGGATAGTTTTTTTTTATCACTTAAAACTTGGTAAGGGACTTAGGCCTATCCTTAACCAATAGCGTACTTTTAGATGAGAGGAAGAAGATCAAGATGATTGTCCATCTGTGAAAAGGGGTAGGAACTCGGAATGTGCGATCTTGGCAATTTTATCCGCCACACAAACAGACTGTTTGTGGACATGGCTGACAGATATATTAGGAAAAGAGGTCAATTGTAGGCTAATGTCGGCTATCAAAATTTCAATTTTCCACGAGCATCGAATTTTTTTTAAGTGCATTTATGAGTGTACGATTGTCACCTTCAATCTCTAGATTTTGAATGCATAATGATTTAGTTGTTGATAATCCCTTATGTAGTGCTAAGGTTTCAACCTGTAGTACTGATATGCGTGAAATGGTCGTGCAAATCACGGCTATGCAAGATAGTCCAAACTAACTAAGAACCGTAGTCTTTAGGAAGTAAGGGTCGAATCCACAGGGAGACAGATTTATCGTTTTGTATGGGTTTTGTGTCAAACAAGTAACTAAGGGTTTTTTTGTGAATTAAACTAAAACTAAGAATGTAAAACTAACAAAGCAATAAAATATTATGAAAAACAATAATTAAGAAGATAGCTTAGGCAAACAAATATCCACAATCGTATGACAAGTTGATCATTGATTTCACCTCAATATCACATGCAATGGATTTTCCAATTCCTTTTCAATTCTAACTAACAGCACAACCAGATACTATTAGTTCTAACTAATTAAACAACCATGAAACCATCAATGATTCAGTTTAATAGCAGCAGTAAGGATAGGAATATAATAGGACACAATTCTAGCATAAAAACAACCAGCTTTTACCCTAGAATGCAAATCAAATCTCTTCTGCATAAGACTAGCACAACCAGATACTAGTAGGATGCAGTTGCTACTTCAATCTAGAGATGCTCAACCAGTAACACTCTAAATCTAGCAATAGATTTAATAACAACAAACCCTAGTTGATCAGGCTAGAAACTGTTGAAACAAATCATAAACATTCAAGAAAGAGAGAAGATTAAATCCAAACAATAGATAAGGAATTAGAAATCTCACAACTTTAATCAAAACGATGCTTCAATTGTCTAACTAAGCAAAAGGGCTTAGTTCTCCATGAAAAAGCTAAAAACTCTGAAAGAAAAATATGATAATAGTGTATGAATGAGAGGTGCAACTCTCAAAACCTAATATCAAACTAGGTCTAAAACTATATCCCAAAAATATAATATCTCGGAATAATACTGATAGAAATATGACCAAGAGAAACAAAACACGTGGCGTTCTTGAATTACGCGGCTGTCAGAGGCGGCGGGCGCCGCTGGGTTGGCGGCGGTCGCCACCAGCACCTCAGTTCAGAACTCAGGTCACACTTCGGGGGCTTTTTTGACTCACTTCGAGTTGGAATTTGGACTCGGGATAAAAACATGAATTGTAGATCTTTGAATTAGCTTTCCAATGATGCCAAACTCAACTTTATCATATCACTATAGCTTTCGAACGAACCCTTACAAGACAGAGGTGTTGAACCAGCAACTCCAATGAATGGCCCGAATTCAAGCGTTCTTCTCCCGATTTCCATTCCTTTCACACTTGTTCACTTTAGGACATGTAAAACAACATAGAACAAGTGCAAAACCCAAAACTCCTAGACACTCTAATAACTTAAAGAAACTAACTAAAACTAACTAAAAACAACGCAAAAGAAACGTAAACATGCATCCTAAACACTACCTATATGCAAGCTATCAAGTACCGAACGATTACAAATTCGGTCCGCACCAATTGTAATAGTTTTCACTTTTGAATTCCTAATTATGAAATAATGGTTCCTTAACTTTGACACATCAAAATTAAGTTTGAAATATTCCCTATTGAGTTTGTTACATCTAGAGGTCCTTTTCCTCCTTTCCTTTACATTTGTTTGCACTGTTATTGGCTCTTCATCAACTATTTTCTTACTTGCTTTCTCCAAGTTCGTCCATTGTATTAAAAATTATTGGTACAAGTCTCCTACAATATTTTGTAGAAGTCTGTTTTGTCGAATTTCTCATACAATTCACATAGAATTTCCCTCATTCACTTACCTATAATATCTAAATCATTTAATTTGATTACATAATTACCATTAAGTTGCCTCATTAGATTAAGCGTATAAAGAAATTCTAGAAAAAGGGGAAAGGAATCCTCACAATTATGTCCACATAGTGGGCATTCTAAGGTTATAGAAACTTTTTTGCAAATAACCAAGCTTTTGTATGCAACCCATCGTGACAAAGCTTCCAAATAATTTTTTTTTTTAATCTTTGATGTAGTAACCAACTTCCCAATCCAATTCTAGTTATTTCTATCAAATTGTTCAATGTTTTTAATAAGATTAATTCCGACTTCGTTGAGAACCATCTACTCCTAGTAAATCGCCAATATAAACGATCTAGTATGTCATTAATCAGAATAGTAATGTTTTTTATTCTTGTAATCCGATCTCTTTGTAGGATGTTATCCAACTAATCTAAGTTCTAGTCCTTATTGTTTATATAGTTTGCAACTATAGCATTTGGGTTGGCCATGGACGGAATTAGAAATTTTATCATCAATGGGTAAGGAGCAACCCAATGGTCTTTCTGGCCAAAAATATATAATTTTATCATTGCCTATTTGCCAGATCAATATTTTATAGAAAGGTCTCTCGGGTCCATGAGATTTCTCCACTGCCAATAACACTTCTTTCCTTTTTCATAGTTTATAACATGATGTCCCCACAAGTATTTTTCATTGATTACTCGGACCCAAATGTTATTTGGCTATGACATTATTTTCCATATGAGTTTCATTTGGAGTGCTAGATTCATTTCCTTCGACTCTCTTATTCCTAAATCTCATTGTGTATGTGCTTTGTATATTTTATCCCATCCAATAAGTGGTTTGTAAGTGTAATCTTTGTTCCATAGAAATTCTCGGTTTATTTGGTCTAATTCGCTTGTAATATAGTCCTTTAACATAAAACTTTGCATCATGCCATCATATATAGCGGTTTTGTAGCCAGATTAACTTTGATTAAAGTGGCTCGTCCCTCTTTTGAGCTAGAATTTGTGACACCCTTATACCCTATGACGTATACTCTGAAAAACTTTTTAGAATCAATCCTCTATACCTCTTCCAAATACTATATGTCCTAAAAATACCATATGATTCAACCAGAATTCACACTTTCTCAGTTTAGCAAACAACAGTTTTCCCCTCAAGACTTGTAGCACAGTAGACAAATGATCAACATGCTCCTCTGTACTTCGTGAATACACCAATATATTCCAGATACTATATGTCCTAAAAATACCATATGATTCAACCAGAATTCACACTTTCTCAGTTTAGCAAACAACTATTTTCCCCTCAAGATTTGTAGCACAGTAGACAAATGATCAACATGCTCCTCTGTACTTCGTGAATACACCAATATATCATTAATAAAGATGATCACAAATTTGTCTAGAAAAGATTAAAATACCTTGTTCATCGAAGCCATAAATTCTGTTGGTGCATTAGTCAAATCAAATAGAATTACCAGAAACTCATAATGCCCATATTGAGTTCTGAATGTTGTCTTGATAATGTCATCTTTAACTATCTTTAACTGATGATATCCTGATCGGATATCTATCTTCGAAATAACTTTGCACACTGAAATTGATCAAATAAATCATCTATTCTTGGCAATAGATATTTGTTCTTCATTGTCACCTGATTCAACTTTCTGTAATCTATGCACTGTCATGAGATACACTAGCACTAATGAATACTTTGTCCAACAAATCCTGTAACAGTTTCTTCAGTTCCTGTAACTCTAGAAAAGCCATCTGATATGGAAGAATAGACATCAGTGCAGTACCTGACATTAATTCCATAATAAACTCTATCTCAATATCAGGTGGCAATCTTGGAAGATCCTTTGGAAACACATCAGGATAATCTTTAACAACTAGAATATATGCAACCTCATCACATTCAACTGTATCGTCAATAACATGGGCCAAATATGCCTCACATACCTCTCTGATCATGCGAAAAGTCACTATTGCAGATATTAGGCAAGTGGGTCCCATTCGTCTATTACCATAGAAAATCACTCTAGATTTCCCAAGCGAGTCTATCACTATCTCCTTGTAAAACAATCCACTTTAGCATGGTATCTTGAATACCGATCATATCCAATATAACATCAAACTAATACAAGAATAACAAGATCAGATCAGCTCGCAACTCTACTGCATCCACTCGTATTATACTATCTCGATATATTGTATGTGTCTTTACCATTTTCTATGTACTTCCTCTTCTTATGGTTCATGTGTATGAAATGTATGTTCATGTAGTGCTGTATGAGATGCTCTTAATCTTATATGAATGCAAAATAACGTATGCACTTTGGTCGGGGATGTTACAGAATTAGCCTTCCATTTGATATTTCGAGGATGCCAAAACATTACTAAACGTAGAATGATTACCTTAATTCACGATAATGGGGCATTCTAGGTACTTTTCTATAAATAAATTACCGTTAATTCCTAAAGCTCCTTGTAAAAGAGTTTTTTGATTTGATGCCACTTTAGGAGTCACATGGATGTAAACTTTTCTATAATTTACTTTTTGTCCCGAGAAACTGCAATATTCATTAATAATTTCTCTGATCTTCAAACATGGAAAATTATTAGCTTTTCCAAAATTTATGATGTCATCTACGAAAGAGATGAACAATATTATTGTTCCAACCCTCACCATTTTAAACTTCTATTTCTACACTCATGTTGTAATCGTCTTGCCAATATTTTTGTACTAAGAATAAATAGAAAAAGGGAGATTTAGGTTGGAATGTTCTTTTGGGACAATCTAATGTTTGCCTTGTAATGAACTAGTAGCTCGTTGTATAAAAAAAAAAACTAGTTGAAGTCCCATGAAATTTACAAGATGAGTTTACTAAAAATATATATAATTTTATGATATTAATATAAAATATAAAATACATGTATATAATATCGTAACTAAAATTACGTAAGTTATAAAAATTATTTTTTAGATAGTGCCCCATATTTCAATTGAATATATTTATAGATAACATTTGTAAATAAAAAATATTAATATAAAGTTTGGTATAGAAGATAAGATAGAGAAAACAATATATATAATATAATATTATAAATTAAAGATAATAAGGGTAGGGTCTCTAGTAAGTATAATATAATTTATTGTAAGTATTTTTTGAAGTTAATTTATTAAAGTTATGTTATACTCGAGACTTGTTTGACCCAGATTGATTTAGCGTGAATCCGAAAAAAGCTCGAACTCGAGATTAATCTGAAACCGATTATACATGAATAGTCTAGCCCGATGCAATCCAATATTTGATGCTTCCCGACCCGAAAGCATCCAAAAACCCGAAGTTACCCGACCCAAAAGAATTCGAAAATCCGAAGTTATCCGACTCGAAATCATCCGAAAGTTACATTATGTTTAAAAATATTAATAATATAGTGAAAAGTTATTATATTTATATTTTTTAATTTAGATGTTACATTCAATATTTAGGCCCTAAAGTAACTCGAAATCCAGCTCACCTGAAATCCGAGAAATCTGAAACCCGACTCACCTGAATTCTAACTAAACCAGAAGCCCAACTGATCCGAAAACTAGTTGGATCGAAAACCCAATAACCAACCGAAATTGGCCCGAAAATCCGACTTTGCCCGATTAATTGAGCACTCGACCCAAAATGGATCAACCCAATTTGACCCGATTATCAAAATATTCGAAATTGACCCGGATCCTAAGTTACCCAAAACTGAACTGACCCGATCCAAATCGACCCAACCTACCCGATTGACACCCTAATTAGGATAGATTATTGCAAACAAAAATAGAAAAATTCCCGAAGTGGCAAATACTAAACATCCTTAAAAACCGGTCTTACAGTTCGGATCGAAATTTACGGTCCAATCTCAGTCTTAGAGTCTTAGACTATAACTCGGAAATAAAATAAACATGGACCGTGGACCGGACCGTCGGTCCAAGTCTTGGAACCGAATATCCCGGCCCGGTAGCTGGGATAAATGACGACGTCGTTTTGTTTACTTTCTTAACTATTTCTCGTCATCGTCGGTGATCCACATACGCACACTTCTTCACTCAAGGAAGATGTCGTGGCTAGTGAACTCCATTGCCAAATCTCTGAAGCTAGACGAAGATGGAGATGATGAAGATGCCGCCGAGGTTACTGCATCCGCCGGCGATGTCAAACAGCAATATCGTCATATTGATGAAAGCCGCGGCTTGCCGCCGTCCGACGAAGATCCACGGAGAGGAGTCAAGGAAGATCTATCCGAGTTCTCTAAGACGTTCACTCGTCAGTTGTGGGGCGTAGCGTCGTTTCTCGCTCCTCCGCCTTCGGATTCACCGATCTCCGATCCCAATCCCCAATCGCTGGACCGATCTGAGAGCTCTGATCTCGACGATTCCAACTCCGCCGGGATTGATGGAATTCGTAGCGATTTGTCGGAGATCGGAGGGAGATTTCGCACTGGAATTTCGAAGCTATCGAGCAACAAGACTGTGTCCGAATTCAGTAAGATTGCTTCCAGTTTTCTCCAATTTGTGTCCGAGGAAGGTGAAACACTTGAGGCTTATGCTCAAGGAGGTGTAATTGGTATCACAGAAGAGGTTGTGGCCTTTGCTAGGGATGTTGCGATGCATCCTGAGACCTGGCTCGACTTTCCTTTGCCAGATAGCCACGACGAGGAAGAAGGTAATTTATTACGTTCTTGATGCAGCCCTTAATTGCTTATAGAATCATTTGTTGCTAGGTTGATACAAGGTGATCACTGGATCACACGATTTCCTGTTATTAATCTAGAATGTGAATTCCATTGGTAGACTGGATTTTTCTGTTTGATTGCTAGGTCGTTTAGACTCACTCAATTGGCCACTTCAGTGGTGATAACCATAATAAGCAGTAAGAACAGCAAAATATCTGATCGAATGTGAACAATCCGTACAATTTGTTTTCAATGTTAGAGAATTTTAAGCATCTCACCGAATCTTTTAATTTCCTTCTTGATTAGATTTCGACATGTCTGAGATTCAGCAAGAACATACATTGGCTGTTGAACGCCTTGCACCAGCATTAGCAGCTCTTAGGATGGAATTATGCCCAGCATATATGCGTGAGGGTTGCTTTTGGAAGATATATTTCGTGCTAGTTCATCCTAGACTCACAAAGCAGGATGCTGAACTTTTGTCCACATCCCAGGTGAATTGTTTGACAGTATTGTTACTTCTTGTTACTTTTGATAACAATGTCAGCTTCATAATTAGTAATTGATACTGATTTGAGTGAACTTGATAAGGGGATCGACCATGCCTCCTAACGGTCTAAAACACATGTAATTGAACAGTGGTTATAACTCGAAAAGATGGACTTTGATGGTGGAATGAAGCTTGTGCAGAGTGGTGTCACTTGAGCTTTTCGAGCACTGTGATATTTCTTGGTCTTTGTAATTTGTGGGTTATTACTTATAAGGATGGGATTTTCTTGACATTTGAGATGGTTATGAGACGGGGTAGATTTTAGGGTTTTTGTGTTGGGGGTGTGATGTGTTTTGAATGTGTTTTGCTGGTTCGAGCATGTGTCCGTGTGTTGTTTGTGGTTATGGTTTTCCTTGTTGTTCTTCCTTTGCTGTTTTTCCTTTTGAATCCGTTGTGGTATGTTCGGTTTTGTTTTGTTTGTGTTTTTTGTTGTTTGGCCATGGTTCTATCGGAAAACCCTCTTGATATACTAGGTAGTGGTCGTATTTGAGATTTTTCAAACAATTGAAGCTAGAACCATATGAGTTGGGTTTCATATTTTTCATGTATAGTGTTTTGGAGTACTGAACCATAACATACAAACACGTTTAAGTTTGGATCTTCATGGACTTCGGGTTTGTAATTACTAGAAGTCTTGCTCATAGCCTTCTTGAATGTAGCATTAGCATATTTGCTGTGAACCAATTTCAATACTCTTAATGTCATGCCATTATATATTTACAAGTCAGATGTTTGTTGCACTAATACTCTATTAAAATCTTATAGATTGTCAAGGCCAGAGCAATGCTAACACAAGACTTACGGACCAATAAGTCCATTCCAGATGGATCCGGAAGAGGCATAGACACTCTCCCTTCTGAAGTTGCAAGCTTAGCAAGCAAAGAACACCCAACCGTCAAATCGAATATTAATCCTGAATTGGTGCCAGCTAACATTTCAGTGATCTCCCTGGACAATTCAATGGACACTGTTAACATAATGGTTGACAAACAAGCATGCCCAGAAAATCCAGTCACCAAGGAAGTTTCATCAGATGTTTCTAAAGGTGTTGACACAGAGTGTGATGAAGACAGGGATGGGTGGCTGAAAGAGGATCATATGGAAATGGACAATTCCAGGGATATTGAAATTCCAATAGAAGATGATGATGATGATGTCTCATTCAGTGACCTAGAAGAGGAGGATGGAGAGAAACCCATAAAGTATAAAAATGGTGTATCCGAGACCAAGGATTCCAACGATTGGCTTGATGTCGAAGACATTAATGTTGCTTGATTTCTGCTAGCTGGAATCCTCTATCCATGGATCAAGAGTTTTAACCGGTAAGTCCAATTTTATGAATAGTTGGTTCTGTGTTCTTTTTTCAAATGCATGGTTCCTATGTTTTTGTATATAAAGCAAAATGAGATGACATATAGTTGGAAATAATGTCTCATAACGTCAGACAGATTGGAAATCCCTTCATGTTATTTCCTTCCTCTGAAAACATGATATCGATTCAGGAAATCCCTTCATATAAACGTGAGAATGAAATGATGCAAACGTTGTATAAAATAGATGAACATATATTTTCACTTTCACTCTCATGGAAAAGAAGGGATTTCCGTGATATCGATTCAGCTAACATCTCATTCTCACGTTTTCAATGATGCAAATGCACACATACTATACTACAAAATATATACATACATAATGTTTTTTTTTCCCAATATAACATTGATGTGTCGTTTTGTCTATATGTATTCATGCTCTCATGTTCGCATTTAAACGTTCAATCTTGTATGATCCGTCCTCTAATCTAAATCATATGATTGTTTGTAGTATATTGATACAACAAAATTTTCCTTTGGATCATTGATGAATAGAATCTGAACTGATCATTCTCCTCTTTAAAGCTTAAAGCGTAAGTATTTCTATGCAAGAATATTGTCATGTGAAACAAGAACTACAGGAAAATAATGCAAAACTTATATACACAATTTGCATGTGAAGCCTAGGAAAAACCTCTACAATTTTATAGGGCCAAAACTGGTTGAGAAGCTTTCTAGCCGAGACCACACCAAGCTTCCAATTGAGGACAAGGTCGGCCTTTCAGCTACTTTGTTGCTCGTGCTTTTGCTTGTTATTGACTCAGATGCCTGAGATGATAGTGTCGAGGACTTGACAACTCCCTTTATCTGTTTCACCACTTCCTTCACTGCTTCAGGGCAAATAACATTCTGCTCTGAAGCATTTGAAACAAGGAATGTCCCAACAGCCATTTTTTCTTTGACGCCAATCTCTGCTCTTGACACGGATAACCCATGTTCGTGTAACACCCTTGTGATATCATAGAGTAGCTCTGTTCTGTTTGTAGCGGTGAAATCTAGTTGCAATCCCTGTTCAAATCAGGCACCATTACTTAAGTCAGTTCACTTATGTTTGCCTTTATAGACTTTTGATTTTGTTCACCAACATTTGTCCTTTTAGATTTTCAAGGGAAATTGTATTTAAGTTTGATTGTGTTTGACCTTTTTCATACCATCTATTGGCTCTAAAGGCTCGTGATTAATTTATTGATGATAAAAGACAACACATTTACCCAGTGCTATCTCGCAAGAGCAAGGTCTAGGAGGGTTTAGTTGTACACTCTAGTGGAGGAAACATAGTCAGAGGGCGAAAAGGGATGAGAATGAAAAAATGATATACCAAAGAGGAGAATAAGAGATTGAAAATGGAGAATGAAAGAAAAAAAAAGAAAGACTACAAAAAAAGACACTGAAAATGTAGGCCCTAAACCCTTGACCCTTTGGGTTATGAAAAAAACCTTGTGATTTTCAAATGCAATTTTAACATGCATAATGAATTTCTTAGTCTGTGCAAAACTCTATAAAGACATTATAAGTCGGGGAACCTACCTGTGATGCTCTTCGGTCTATTGCAGCGATCAAGCACTGATCAACTCTGTGCCTCTCTGCTTCTGTATCCAAAGTCCAACCATCCTTGTTCCTAATATAGTACTCCTGATATGATATCAACGTGAGATAGGAAGCAAACAAAAATTAGACGGAAGAAACAGAACAAAAGATGTAATTTCATCACCTGGAAAGCCATGGAATGACTAGAGCTAATGGCTGCATGGAACACGACATAGTTCATGTCAGTGAGCACGCAAACCGTGTCAAACAACAGCCTAGGGCGATCCATACATCTTATGTTTACCACAGAATACCCTTTCTCTTTGCAGCTCTCTATTGTCACAGTAGTACGAGAACAGTTCTTACAACTATCATAGTCTTTGTCATCTAACATTAACTGGTGAAGCCGGCGCTCTGGGTGTATCTTCTGCCCAGTTATTGGGTTGACCAACCTCACACTCCACTTTTCTCCACTCTGGTGATGTGCCTCAACCACATTTTCCAGCCGTTCTTGTATTCGGGCCTGGTGGGCCATGCTTACGTAGTAGATGATGCATGCAGCGCGTGAATTGTGGGTCCAGGCAACTGCATTTGTGACGGGGCACCCTAGATCAGCCAGGACGGCTGATACTTCTGATAATAAACCAGGCCTATCAATTCCAGTTATTTCTAGCGCTGTGTCCTTTTGTGATGCCTCTTTGGGTTCCCTCCTAGTTGTAACTAATGCCTGAAAATTATACGCAACCCTATGGCTCAGTGAAATTTAGGAATTTACACCACATTCTCAGTAAAAAAGACTATCAGGTATCTGGCAATGGTTCTATTTCCAGATCATAAAGTGGGTCGTGCAGAGATGGGTTTTACAGCACGTCTCAATTGATATGATGCTGAAATAACAGAGGGGGAAATACCTCTTGTGTGTAGTGGATGATGCTATCATCGGTGACTTTGTTGCCATTTTGGTCAGTCACATGGAACACTGCATTTATTCAAGCAAATCACATAACCCACGTGTTAAGCAACAGAAAAAGATGTGCAAGTGACAAACGGAGTGGAGATATTTTTTTAAAAGTGTATTAAAGAGTAAAAGAAACTAGAAAACCCCAATCAAAAAGAAAAAAAGAAACTAGAAAACAAAGTAAAAGAAAGTGACACAAGGTAAAGGGAGTGTTATGGACCGTCCATAAACCACCCGCCATCAGAGCAGATGTATGACTTGGATATGACAAGTTTGAGATCAGTGAAGACTTGGACCATCTCCAGAAGAATTCCATCCCTGTTTACACTATCAACCTGTGTGCCAAGAGAGTGCAACAGAGTCACATGGTATACTCATGTAAAATCCAAAGAGAAAAATGAACTTAGTGTTAGTAATTTGCTTTGAACTTCTCAAGGCATCAATTAAGGGTTCAACTTTCCAGATATGTGTTAACATGTAGCTAGCTGATAACATTGTTTGGTACAAACAATAATATTCTTGTTGAGTTCGGTCCAACTTGAAACCTTCAATTTACATATAGCATAGAACAATAGCTAAAGCATGTCAATTATTTACGGAACAAGGAAATAAATTGATGCTTTCACCTCTCAAGAAACTAAAATGTTCCTTATTGACATGCATGATCAAATTCCCTTTCTTGAGAACATTCAAGATGGACCACCATCTCTAAGAACCACATGCTAGCAAGTACTGTAGTAGTTTTGGTAATTAATAATAGACCAGAAATACACCCACTACTTTATATTCTCCACTTTTGCTTAAGACTATTAAATTCAAATAGAAGATGAGAACAATGGAATCATCATATTAAAGAAACCACTTAACCCCGTAGTGCACCGTACAAAGCACTGATCCTCGTAGTTTTTGAGCATCTATGGATGGAATCTTCACCACCAAATGGCACACCCACATGTTTGAATATTATCTTGGGAAAAAGAAGCCATTAATTTTTAGTTTTAGCTCTAGAAAATGTCACTAACCTTCACGACAGTGCAGTCCTCGTGGGCATCATTATCAACAGAAACCCTGCAGCCATAATTAACCAAAAGACAATTCAATTTATATACAAAATTCAGATTCATTAGTTAATTTCAATCATGTATCAGAGGGAAAGTTGAAGGGATACTGTTTATACGAACTTTGGAGGGTATGTACGTTCAAAGAGGGATACCAACTGAGGATCAATATAGGATTTCTCAAAATTGAAACTTTCCATCTCAGCCAAACAAGAAGAGTTCAAGCTTTGTCGCTGATTATGACTGCTCGTCTCTTCATAAGTAAAAGAGCCCTTTATATCGTTCCCTGCATTAATTCATCATTACAAGAAAGTTGTTTCGAACAAGAAAGAATCTGCAGAAAGAAAATCGCAATAATGCGTAGATAAGGACAATCAACATGATGGCAGCATCAGAAGTCTGTTTCAACAAGAAGATAAATATCTTATTCAAGTGGCCAACGATGAGATCTCACTAGATTAAAAAACTAATAAACTATTAAACCTAATCATTTTCGAATTCAAACTACGATTAACTAATTCAATCAAAACGACAATGTGAATGCGAACAAAGAATGTAGGATTTTGTCGGTGCGATCGCGCGCGATTTCTTAGCCGAACAATTAAGCCTCAAAATCCAAAATTAAACAAAACAATCTGCGGGATCTTAAAATTGGACAGTGCTCGGTTTCTAATTTACACATCTGATCCCCGGAATTTGTACGATTGTGAAACAGTCAGAGCACAATTCATGGAATCGCGATGTCTGGATCCGAAGATAAAGTGAGCGAACACTTATATAGAAATTTACCTAGAGATGGAGGTCGATAATGCGAGCTGATTTCCGGACAGTGGAGATTTTGAATGTTGCCGGGGGCGAAGGACGCGTCAGAGCTACGCCATAGACGAGAGCGAGAGAAGCACAAAATTCTGTTATTGAGCCGCAAAGAGGAAGATCAGATTCAGAGGGAGCGAGAGAGAGCTAGTGTGACGCAATATAATGAATATATAGTTAGTTATAAAATATATTTTAATCTATTAGATCTTTTAACAAGATTTACACAAAATTGAATGGAAGGCTAGCAACTACAAGATTTACACAAAATTGAATGGAAGGCTAGCAACTAATTGGCATCCGACATCCTTATTCAAGACAAAACGTAAACGCTGAAAAATAAAAAGAATGAATACTAGCGTTAGTCGTGTTACTATGAGCCGCCTGCTTGACCCTAGACAAAAACTCAAGGGCATCACTCCCATAAAAACTCAAGGGCATCGACAAAATAAAAAGAACGAATACTAGCGTTAGTCGTGTTACTCAAGGTCGACCCGAAAAAAACTGGGTTGGGTCATCAACCCAGTTTTTTCCGGGTCGACCACGTTGGGATTAATCTTGACCCATTGATTTTTATTATTAATTTTTAAAACCCGTACAAGGTACGAGAATACATGCTAGTATTTTTCCTATTCTTAAAATCTATATATTAAAATATATAATAAATCAAATTATCACATTATGATAGGATGCCTCTTTTGTGTAAATCTACTATTATATATAAAAACAATAAGGTTTGGATCCACCACATTGCGCCACCTCAGCTTTTGACACATGACATCTTATTATTAATCTACATAGGATTTTGTCACATGTGATTTAATCCTTTCTCCATAAAAATTATATATTTAATTATTTTTTCCACTTTATATTCCACATGTCAAATTTTTTTCACTTAATTAAAATTTATTTGTTTCTCAAATTTAGATAATATCTTAGTTTATGACATGAGCTAATATCTTAACTAAGAACATTTAACTAATGGTTGAATTTTTTTCTTATAAGCCAATAAGTATATATGTTTAATATTTTTAACATTTTAGCTGTTTCTTTATCTCTCTTATATTAAAAGTTAAATATACTCAATTACATATATTATTATTAAATTAATTATTATTTTTCAAAATTATTTCTTCCATATTTTCAAAATATATCATTTTTGCTTTATTTTCTTCATATTTTATCTCCTTCTTTTAAATTAAAACTATTTATGAAATATTGTCAAGGAAAATGAGCAATGCAAGTTATCTAGTCTTAATAATCTACTAGTATGTATTCTCGTACCTTGTATGGGTTTTTCTTAAATAAAATATTAATAATAAAATATTTTTAAATATATTTATTATCTGAGAAAATAATTATGTAAATGCTTAAATATAAATGTTTGTTATGATTTGCGTAAAAAGATAAGACAATTATCATATAAGTAATCAAGATCTTTCATATAAGGTAACAAATGTTATAATAATAACCAAATTGGCAAGGAGATTGCTAGTAATATAACTATTCAATTAAGATATTTTAGTTAAAAATAATTCTATCTAAAAATAAAATAAATATTCTAGAATTTGTATGATAGCATAAAAAATATTCTAATGATCTTTCTATCTATCATACCCAAAAATAAAAGATTGTTTAATAATGAGATTTTCTGTCCTATATTCTAAAAATATGGATAAAAATTTATCCTCTCCAAAATAAAAGATTATTTTAAAAAAAAAGGTGGTGCGGTCCAATCTACAAGTAATATGCGTCATTTAATAATTTTTTTAACCCCAGTTTTAGGTTATAGTTATGATGGTTATTCTCAATTTTAAACTTAATAATCTAAATTTAATTTGTTTTATTTGATTTAAAAAAATATACCTATTCTTATACTATACTTTTATTTATTAATATCTTTTTTATAGTATATTTAAAAATATATCGAGTTATATAGTCATCGTGCATGGCACAACGGGGACAACTACTTGACACAATATTCCTTGTTTTCTTTAGAACGTGGTTAAAAATTTCCTTTACCAAAGAGCCTCTGCCATATCTGACCTGAATTATTTTGACTCCGATCGATCGAATAAGATGGAAAATAAAAAAAATTGTTGTCCCGTTTAGAAATACATTACTAATTATACCCCTTTTGTGCAATTTCTTTTTAAGCTCATTTTTACATAATGTACACTAATATATTTTGTGATTATTCATGCATTGAACAATGATTAATTGGATTCTTATATTTTGCATGTGTACAATATTATTCATGAATACTTTTATACTTGTGAGTTGTGATTAGAACCTGTCAATTAGGTCACGTCGGTCAGGGTCACGTTCGGGTTGAGTGTTGGTTACATGTCAAATTAGATCGGGTTATAACGGGTTATCGAACGAATTTGGGTTAAACAACAAGTCAATAACGTTATTTTTGAAATATTATTTTAAAACGAAAATTACATTTAACCACCCTTTATTTTACACTTGTTGTAACTAACTACCCTTTATATTTTTTTCTACAGTTAACCACCCCTTATATGTAATAATTTTGTTATAAAAATATATTTTTTCATTAGAAAACATAACACTTTAGTTATAAACTAACACACATTTACATGTAAGAGTATCAGCTGGACTTTTACAAAGTTCAAGGATACCACTCGGAATAATTTTTTTTTCTTCAGAACACCACTTAAAAATGCCAAAAATTCAAGTGTATCAACCGGAATTTCCCATTATAATTTTAGACGACAGAAGGCATTCACAAATATGGCTGCCAAGTTTTGTCTAGTAGAATCAACAGTTGAACCTGCACTAGCTCGAACATCAAGGAAATGTCCCGAGGTAAAGCACATGTCATTAGAAACAAATACTTATAACAAAACATCTACTTAAAGTAAACATCAACAAATTCAGTCAATGGCTATAAACATTCCATAGATTTGCTACAAATAATGGAACCATTTATTAAGCACATGTCATTAGGGAAATCAGAAATGTCTGTTTAATTTGAAGTTCCCTTGAAATACTTGATCATAAAACGTTAGTTCCCATATGGTATTTGTCATTATCAAAACATGAGAGGATGGTTGCTCCGATGTTGTGAAACACGAGTTCCAAACACCGTCCCAACAACCCTTTTTTAAATAAATGCATATAGCATAAGATCAAAAAGTTATTGGCATGTCTTGTTTAAGTTTTGGATATAAGGATTAATATATAAAGCAAATTAATATATTCTATGAACTTGAGAAGGCATGGCTAAATTAGAAACGACAAAATACATATACAACGACTTCACCTTTGATCAATTGGTCACTTTAATACCTCACTTTTGGAAATGTTCGATTGAACACAAACTATATATATTGGGACCTATTAAACACTCATACGATCAGATTGGGACCGATTGAACCCTCATGCAATCAGATTTGTTGGTAGTGTTTTACACTCCACTTACGTGGAAAAAATGGAGTGACACATCACTACCTCTTAAATGCCACTTAGACATAAATTTTTTAATAAATCCTTGCCTTTTTCTTCTTTTTCTGATTTATGTTTTAATAAGCTTTTGTATCTGTATTCCATCTTCCTCTCTCAAATATGTATTCATGGATCCATCTTTTGGATATGCATTCATGGATCCATCTTCAAACATCCAAAAAAAAAAAGAAATTGGGGATTTTTTTAGATTTAGATCACAGATCCATAATCATGGTGAAGAATTTGGGAAAGAGATCTTCACCATCTTCCTCCTCTCTCGCCGGCAAAACCAAGCAGCTCCGAGTACAACTCCGACAACGACTCCCACAACCACCTTTACGCACTCTACTCCCTCACCTCCGTGCTCCGATTCCAGTACTCGCTCGAGGAGGAGGTCATAAGCCCGAGGTCCGAGCCCAACCCGGGGCAGCCCGAAACCAAGCCCGGGGCCTTGTCAAGGACGAAGAGGACCCGACTGGGATTTCGACTCGTGTACCTCCTCGAAGAGCATGTCCGTGTCCGACGAGCTCCATTTCGGAGCGACGCTCGATTTGCTGGCGTCTCTGACGCCGTGAGTCACTGGCGTCTAACCGGTGGTCGATCGTCGTCCACACCGTCCCCTCGAAATCCGTCGCATTTAACATCCGTCATCACGTCTCTCTGGACAAGAACAACTTTGAGAAAAAGAGAAAAAGGAAAAAGAAACAAAAAAGGAAATTAGAAAATAGAAAAAAAAATAGAAAATAGAAAAGAAAAAAAAGAAAACAAGATAGTAGAAAGAAAAAAAGAAAAAGAAAAAAGGAAAAAAATGTGCCAAATAGGATCCACATCCTCTCCATTAACTCTCATACTCTCTCAAAAGAGGGTGAGATACACGTGCATTGCCACATCAGCAACGAGGTGTTCAATAGGTCGCAATGTGATAGTTCGAGTACTCAATCGAACATTCTGAAAGATGAGGTGTTAAAGTGACCAATTGATGTTGAAAGGGTTTCTTAACCAACAAATAAATTTATAAGATCAAGATCCCGATGGGTACAACAAAGTTAGGTTTGTCCACGAGGAGAGAAGTCTATGTTTAATTACTATGCTAAAACACGAAAAACAAACAAACAGAAGCAACAACCGAAACAAGAACAAACAAAAGCAACAAGAAACTGTAACGTACTGAGAGGCTCGGTACCGATCCTAAAGGGGTCTATAACGAGGTAAAACTGAGAACGAGATTATTCAACAAGCGAGAAAAGATCTAGAGTTTAGGGTTTACCACAACATAGCCATGCATATTAAATCATATGAATCATAAAGATCATGCCTTTGCAAACAAGTAATCAACTTTCGTTGAACAAATAAGCAAATCAATCAACTTTCATAAATCAATTCACTTATATCTACTTATCACACTCTAAAGTTCTCAACTATCGTTTCAAACTTTATTCCTATTCAAATTCACGACCTTTTCTTTCGATTAGATCATAAACATGAATTAACTTTTACTTTCATTAAAGTATAACCACAAACAAGTAGAAACAAGATCAAAGCCAATCAAATCATACCTTCATACCTTCATCATGCACAACTAAGTTGGGTTTTCACCCCAACCCTAGAATAAGAGAACTACTCACTCATGGTTGAAAAACAAACAAGATATTTGAAAGAAAACCTGTCTTTGAATTAAAAGAAAACTTACTTGAATTCACAATCACAATTGTCTTCAAACTCAAACAAGAACACAAAGAAAAACTCCCACAAATCTCTTCCTTGTGCCCTAAGTAAACTCCAAAACCATCTCTCAAATCTCTAACGTGTGTGAAAAATCAAGAGATCGATCTCCCTAAAACTTGTCCAAACAAAGGCTTAAATACTAGATAATCTATCTAGAAAAATTTCCTTAAAAATATAAAACTATCTATCTAAAAAGATATCTAAATATTCTCATTAAAACACAATTCGACGACGCCTACCGACACGAGGTACCCTCGGTAACAACCCTCGTCAAGGTCGGTAGGACTTTCTTTGCTGAATAGCACGATTCTGTCTCCTGAAGACCTCGGTACCGACCCCTCCTAGGTCGGTAACAAGCCTGTTTCTTGTTTATTCTTCTCTTTTTCTTCACTTTTCCTATTTGGATTTTCTTGGGTCTAATTTCTTAGCTTTATTCTACTCCCATGATGCTCTTGAATGCTCCATATCCGCTTCAAAAACTACAAGAAAACACAAAACTTGCGTAGTTTCCACACTTTTCACAAAATATGCAAACTCAAGCAAAAGACACACAACACACACAAAAACACAACTAAACACAACTTAAAAACCTAAAAAGACACTCTAAAACCATGTAAAAACACGGACATCAATTGGTCAAAGATAAAGTGTCTGTATATGTATTCTACCAATTAGAAACAATACAAAATACACAACCTACACAAGCCATGGGGTACCAAACTAGTAGAATAGAGCAATAGCTAAGTATCCGTACAAAATTAAATACATTGACAACGCCTTCTATGGAAGCTCCAAGTAGATACAAAATTAAATAATTCCTCCGTTTCTTGCCTTTTTAGCTCATATGTCCTTTCATAAAACATGTCTTTTTAATATGTTTTTTTCCACTTCTTTTCAAATTTATCCTCACTTTACAAGTGTAATAATTACTCTTAACAATTATCTAGAAGGGGGTTAGAGTACACATTTCTCTAAATATAGGGATAACTTGAATAAAATATTCATTTCTTAATATGTGTAAATTGAATTAAAATGACATGTTTTAAGAAACGAAGGGAGTACAATTTTATTTATAATTGACATCATTTTGACTTCTTCTAAAAATACATTATATTCAAGCCACTTCTTCTCTAGCGTCAATTCCCTTGAAGAATCCATACAAACCAAGTTCGATTACTCCTATAAGGACTCCCAAGCCATGGGGAGCCTTTTACACAATCAATAGATATAAAAATATATATATATTAATATAAATTAATTAACAGTTTTTCACATTATTAAGTATATTTACCGCTAAATAAAAGTCCAGCATGAAAAATCCAAACAAAAACCACATTATGGCTCACGTGGGTGAGCGTCAATGGAAGCCAAAATGGCACAAATACTCTCTTTGTTTTGATCAGTTCATTATCAACTAAAAAATTTAAATTATTTCAAAAAAAATGAAAAGGAAGGAAAAATTGTAAATAAAAACTTGCAACTGCGAGGAGGAGAGTAGCTGAAGAACTTGTGCAAACGTAAGTATTGTATTACTGTATATTGAATTACAGAGAAGAGAACAAGTTCTTATACAAGAAAAAGGAAGTGTAGGAAAAAAGATTTTAGGAGATAAATAGGCATTTAGGCTAATCTTATCCTAATATGGGGAGATAAATAAGGATATTGTCTTAAGAAAGGAAAAGCTAAATAAAAGAGATTTTATATGCTAATACCCCCTCAAGTGGAGTGTATATTGAGGACACTCAACTTGGATAACAGAGAAGAGAAGATCGTCGGGCCGAGTGGTTTGGTAAATAAATCCGCAGGTTGATCCTTTGTGCGAATGTGCATGGTATGGAGCTTGCCTTGTTGTATCTTCTCTCGAATGACATGACAATCAATCTCGATGTGTTTTGTGTGTTCGTGAAATACTGGGTTGGAAGCAATGTGTATGGCCGCCATGTTGTCACAATATAGATCAGCAGGGTGTGCGTGGTTGACATTGAGGTCGGAAAGTAATTGATGCAACCAACTTAATTCACAACATTTGCTAGCCATTGAACTCTATTCAGCCTCGGCGCTCGATTGAGATATTATGCCTTGTTTCCGAGTCTTCCAAGAAACGGGTGCACCACCTAGGAAGATGACATAACCAGTGGTCTAACGGTGGGTGTCACGGCAACGAGCCCAATCAGCATCACAAAATGCAGTCAAGTGGAGGCGGTCGTTGCTTGGAAGGAGGATTCCTTGGCCGGGCATGCCCTTGAGGTAGCGGAGAACTTGATGAGCTGCGTTGAGGTGTGGTTGCCTTGGTTTAGACATGAATCGGCTTAGGATGTGGACTGCATAAGCGAGGTCGGGGTGCGTTATGGTGAGATAGATAATGCGCCCGACAAGTCGCCTATAAATAGAAGGGTCTGGTAAAAGTTTGCCATCATTCTCGGTAAGAGCAAGGTTTTGATCAAGCGGGATGGTGGCTGGTTTGGTGCCAAGAAAGCCAGTGTGGTCTAAGATCTCTAGAGCATACTTCCGTTGGCAAAGGATGATTCCGGTGGTGGGACGAGTGACTTCGATGCTGAGAAATTATTTGAGTGGTCCCATGTCTTTGAGCTTGAATTGGTTGGAAAGAAAGCTTTTGGTGGCTTCTATGTCCTGCAAGTTAGTCCCAGTAATAATAACGTCATCAACGTAAATCAAAAGGATAGTAAACATACCTTTGTGGTGTCGAATGAATAGCGAGTAGTCACCCCTAGATTGCCGAAATCTAGCTTGTTTTAGGGAGGATGAGAGCTTTAAAAACCATTGGCGAGAGACTTGTTTAAGCCCATAAAGTGATTTGTGGAGCTTGCAAACTCTTGTCTCCCCCTTTCTATGGAATCCGGGTGGTAATTTCATGTAAACATCTTCCAAAAGATCGCCATTGAGGAAGGCGTTTTTGATGTTGAGTTGGTGCAAGTGCCATCCATTGATGCAGCCATGGCTATGAGTACTCGAACGGTTGTGAGTTTAGCAACAGGAGCGAATGTTTCACAGTAATCAATGCCCTCTATTTGGCTGTAGCCCTTTGGAAACGATTCGCGCCTTGTATCCTTCTACGATCCCATCGGGTTTATGTTTGATCTTGTATACCCATTTACATCCGATGGTTCGTTTATCGGGAGGTAAGGGAACAAGACTCCATGTGTTGTTGTCTTCGAGGGCCTTGATTTCAGTTGTCATAGCATCACACCATTGCTAGTGACAACTATCCTGCGTAAAAGTCTTGGGTTCTTCTCAAGCATAAGGTTAGCTACAAGATGTTTATAATTAGAAGAAAGACGATCATATGAAATAACATGACTTAAAGGAAATGGTGTACTCGAAGTAGTAGCATTTGAAGAAGATGATTGCACATATGAACGAGTGGGTATAGTTGCCTCAATATAAAAATTATGAAGGATATGCGACGGTCGAGTTGGTCGGGAAGATCGACGCGGAAGTGCGGGAGGTGGAGGTGGTGGGGTTGCTGGGAGTTCTGGGATTGGTGATGGGGGTTCAATTTGGTTTGTGGGAGAGGAAATAGGTGGGTCATCATATATAAGTGTAGATGTTGTAAAGTTGGGGAGGGGTAAGTCTTGATTGGTTGGAGGTGTTATAGATAAACGAGGGAACTCGGTTTCGAAGAAAATAATGTCGCGAGAAATAAGTGTTTTCTTATGTTTGAAATCATAAAGTTTGTATCCTTTGGTATCGGGTGGGTAACCAATAAAGACACACTCAATGGAACGCAGATCAAATTTGTTTGGACGAAGGGCATGAGTAGAGGCAAAACATCGACATCCAAAAACACGCAAATGTGAATAAAGAGGTGGTTTGCAAAAAAGTTTTTCGAAAGGAGTTTAATTTTGCAAGTGAGAGATGGCATGCGGTTAATAAGATAAGTTGCGGTAAGTATGGCATCACCCCAAAAAAACTTTTGGCAAACGAGATTGAATAAGAAGAGCTCAAGCCACATTTAATAAATGTCGATGTTTACGTTCGGCAACACCGTTTTGTTGAGGAGTGTTAATACAACTAGTTTGGTGTAAAATGCCTTTTGAAGAGTAGAAATTGTTGGAACGATGTTGGGAACTCTCGTTCCAAATAACCGAATAACGATACTTGTCTCTAGTTTTGATAATGACAAATGCCATATGGGAACTAATGTGTTTCATTCAAGTATTTCAAGGGAACACCAAGTCTAACGAAGAATCTCCAAGAACACAAAAGGAACAAAGGAACACATGATAGAGAGTTCCTATCAACGGAACTCCAGAGAGAACAGTTCCCAACGCATGGGTAGGGATGGCAATTACCCATGGGTGACCAACCCACCCGCGTAACCCACCCAAATTAAACGGGCGAAAACCCAAACAAAGCGGGTGGTGGGTGGATTGGATGATGGGTGAAACGGGTGACGGGTCGGGTATGGGTGAGACTTTGTCACCCAAATAACCCGACCCATCACCCACCCATCACCCAACCCATCACCCATTTCACCCAAACCACTCACTTAACCCGTTTAAATCATACTTATCCTAGTATATTATGAAAGTGTTCTCATATTTTGAAGGAAAATTTCAAATATTTAACCTTTAATAATGTATTTTTTTGTGTTTTTTATTATTAATTTTAGAACTATGGATTTACATTTTCATTTACTTAGTGTATTAATAATTTACTTATTGAATCATTATCTTTGTATATTTTTTTCGTATTGAATTATCAGTATTAAATAAGATAATGGAAAAAATACAACGGTTATACGGGTGAACGGGTCACCCATATAACCAACGGGTGACGGGTGGTTTGGGTGATGGGTGGAACATTCAACGGGTGACGGGTGGGTCGGGTGGAACATTTTTACTTGCGGGTCGGGTGGTGGAAGTGCTCCACCCACCCATAACCCGACCCATTGATAGCCCTACGCATGGGAACTCACATGTGCAAACAAGACCACTCAGCGCAAATCATGGGATCCTGTCTCAGACAAAACAAAGGCTCAGTCTGAGGAACAGACTGAAGCGAGTGATCCAATGGCCCGATTGATTATCAAAGTTGACTCAATTCAAATCAAGTCACATGTGAAGGACAAAGACTTGGCGTGCAAGGCAAAGAACATTTCGGACACAATGAAAGTCAAGGTTGCAGCCCAAGTAAGAATGTGTATAAAGCCAAATGAATAGTGCTTGGAATAAGCACTTCTCGCAAAACACACATCCTCTCACAAAGAAAGAAAGATAACAGAAGAGAAGTCCCCGACGGCGAGTGTTCGATCTCGACGATGGCGAAACCAAGTTCCCAAGAGATAGGGAACTGCGGCATTGAGTTCAAGGTGTAAGGTTCGATTTGTCTTATGCTTAGTTGAGGTGTTCTCTTAGGAACAAGGTCGAGAAGACTTACTAGTGTTACTATAGTTAGGGAGAACTGCTAGAAACAGAGAAGTGTAAGTCTTGCATGTGTAACTAGGGAACAATCAATAAGATAAGAAGTTCGTTCAAAATCTTCCAAGCGGAGGTAGAGGTTTACCCACACAACTAGTTAGTTGTTGTGGGGTTCCTTTATAAAGGAATTGTGTTGTTTACATTCTATCTTACTTGATTTTACGTTACTTCTGCTGCCTTAGAAACAACTTAACAGCCAGTTCCCAAGCTCTTACTAATGCATAACGATCCAACAATTGGTATCAGAGTGGGAACACTCTAGATTTTCTGTGTTAGTATCGCAGGTTACAGGATGTCTGAAGAACTTACTCAAGTTGGACATGGGAACAACAAGCCTCCAAGGCTTATCATCAGAAGGTTCGAAAATTGGCAACACAACATGAAGGATTGGATGCGAAGCCACGACTTTCAAGCTTGGTGCGTCATCGAAGTAGGGAACTTCGAGGTAGACCCAATCATTCGCAGCGACTTCACCAAATGGGGATCAAACGAATGGAAGTGCATGGAAGGAAACTTCAATGCCAAATAGTATCTCAAGAATGCCATGTTAGGGCAAGATTGCGACAGGGTAGCATATATTGAAACGACAAAAGTGATGTGGAAAGCCATCCAGCAAATGCACATTGGGAACTCTAACCTCAGAGAGGAACATCAGATGAACACTAGAAGGGAGTTCTTCAACTTCCGAATGGAGGTGGGAGAATCAGTCAATAGTTACCAATCTCGCTTCGAAGGCCTGTGTACCAAGCTCGTTGGTCTTGGGATCACAAAGGAGGAGATCACTGACAAGATGAAAGTTCAGCAGCTCTTCAATGGCCTAACTGGTGAATAGGCCAATGAAAGGACCATGTTCAAAGAAAACCCTGAAAACAAGACTCTCATGCTCCACCAAGTCTTTGGAAAGCTGGTGGGACATGAGAAAAGGAAACAAGACGATAAGGAGCAAGAAAGGGCACACAAGGGAATTGCCCTAAAACTAGAAATGATGCTCAAGTCGGTTCAAGAACAACACGAAAACTCCGAGGAAGAAGAAGACGAGGAACTCGTCCTTGTCACAAAGGCCCTTTGATCCTTCTACAACAAGGGAAAGTTCAAAAAGGGCTATGGGAACTCACAAAAGGGTCAAAGTTCCCAAAGAAAGCCAGTTGAGAAGGACCTCTCGGACGTCACATGCTACAAATGCTATAAGAAAGGGCATTTCGCAAAAGAATGCCCACAAGGAGCAGACGACCGAAGGCAAGGAAAGAAGGCCTACATCGTCACTTGGAGCGATGATGAGGACGAAGATCCCGAATGATGGGCACACCTAAACATGTATGCTATGGTCTTAGGAGAGACCACTGAGGAATAACCCAGTGAGGTAACCACTGAAACTGTTCTTGCTTCCTTAGCTAACTATGAAAAACCTGAGTTGTTAAAATTGCTCTCTAGTCTTGTTAAGGATAACATAAAATTGCAAAAGAATCTAGATGAGTCGGAACACACAAATGCTGAGTTGGTTGGTTTGGACTCGTGTTCCAATTGTGTGAAAATGATTGATAAGCTTCAGTCTTACCTGTCCTACATAGTAGCCATTGAGGATGAGATTAAGACCATAGAGAGCGATAAGAATGAGTTCCTACAAAAGCCGAGCAAGGGAAATGAAAACTCTGAAGCCTCGAGTTCCCAAACAAAGTTTGTCCCAGCCAAACATGGGATTGAGTATAAGTCTGAGTGCCCAAAGAATGGGAAGTCTCCTTTAAGTGAACAGAAGATAAATGAGTGTAGAGCCTTAGAAATCCAATGTGAAAAACAAAATAATGCCCATCTAGAAGAAAAGATACGTGTCCTGGAAAGTGCGGTAAGTGGAGAGAGGGACTATTACACCGGAAACACTGGGCATACACTGTATGTCCAAATAGCCAAGGGAAATGGGTCAAGGGTCTACAATAAGGAAACCATGGATAGGAATAGGATACAAAGACCTCACCCTAAGTACTACCTAGGAGAATACTAAAAGACCTGCTGGAATTGTGGTGCTCATGGGCACTACAAGGAAAGCTGTCCCAAAGCAAAAGCTCAAACTCAGAAAAATCACGAATATTGGGACTAACCAAAGGACCAACAAACCTGCTAGAGGTCCCGGTCCCACTCATGGAACCAACATAGGAACTTTGCCTATGACTGTAGGAACTCTTGTGATATTAATATTGCAGATTATGTCATGTTTAAGGGACCAGGCAAGAGTCATCTTGCCTAGGTCATCAAAAACTAACTTTCCTTGTAGGTGACAGTGAGAGGGGGGGGGGGGGGACAACACATCGGTCATTGATAGTGCCTGTTCAAATCATATGACTAGGAACAAAGACAATCTCACCTCACTCTACACAAAAGCCAAAGGAGGTCATGTGTCCTTTGGCAACAAAAATAAAGGAGAAATCATAGGAACAGGGGAAGTACTCAACAAGTCAATCAAGACAAGCAATGTCAATTTGGTGAAGGATCTAGGATACAATCTCTTGAGTGTATCTCAGATATGTGATCAAGGGAACAATGTTGTCACCTTCGACTTAGAAGAATGCTTGTTCATCAACAAGAAAACCAACAAAGTTATTCTAAGAGGAAGGAGGTCCAACAATGTTTATGTGGTAGACACGGATTTTGAACCACCAAGGAAGTTGTGCCTCGCAAGCTCCCATGATGATATGGAACTCTAGCACAAAAGGCTAGGTCACGCATGCATCAATCAAATTTTGAAGCTCTACTTACATGACCTAGTCATTGGCCTCCCACGAATCAACATTGAGGGAGCCAAAATATGTGAAGCATGTGTTCATGGCAAGCAAACCAGAAGTTCCTTTAAGCCAAAGAAGGTGGTAAGCACAACAAGGCCCTTGGAACTAATTCACATGGATCTTTGTGGTCCCATGTAAACGACTAGCTACGGTGGTAAAAGGTACATGTATGTGTTAATTGAAGATTTTTCAAGATTTGCATGAGTTATTTTCTTGAGATCCAAATCAGATGCATTCAAGGAGTTTGAGCCCTTCATCAAGAGGATGGAAGTTAGCATGGGATTAAAGCTCAAGTCTCTCAAATCTGATCACGGAACTGAGTTCAAGAACTCAGAGTTCCTAAAGTTCTGTGACAACAATGGTGTATCTCACAACTTCTCAGCTCCACGCACTCCTCAGCAAAATGGAGTTGTGGAAAGAAAGAACGGAACTTTGGAAGACATGGCTCGGACCATGATGCTTGAGAGTGGAGTTCCCGAAAGCTTCTAGGCCGAAGCAATCTCCATGGGTACGTACATTCTAAATCGAGCCATGATTCGTCCCATGATTAAGAAGACATCATATGAGTTGATCAAAGGAAGAAAGCCCAACATCTCCCATCTCAAGACCTTTGGGTGCAAGTGCTTTGTCCACAACAATGGCAAAGACAACCTTGGGAAGTTCGATCCAAGGAGTGACGAAGGGATCTTCCTAGGCTATTCCTCTCAAAGCAAGGCATATAGAGTCTACAACAAGAGAACCAAGAGGATAGAGGAAAGCATTCACGTCATCTTCGATGAACAATTTGTAAAGATGGGAATAGAATCCAAAGGAAAGGGAACTCTGTTCAAACTGGTAAGACAAGAAGAAGACGATGACGATGATGAGCCAAGAAAGCAAGATGAAGACTATCCAAGTGGGAATAATGTCCCACCACTAGACAACAACCAAGAAGGTCAACATCTCACTAATCAAGACTCCTTTGAGGTTCCCTCCACAACAGAGGAACCTCAAGATGCATCCAACTCTCTTGTTCCCCAAGATGAAACCATACCAGAGTCTAGTGTTCAGGGGGTACAATGAGGGAACACTGAGGAAAACCCCGAAGAAACACTTAGTGAAGAAGTTGAGAACAACTGTTCCCATGAAGAAGAAGAAATTGAAGTTGCAGATGAAGAAGATACAAGGGAACAAATTGATGTATCACACATTCGTACAAGGAACTATCATCAAAAGAGGGACCATTGATCGCTCGGGTTTGCGAGGGTCTAGAGATACAATTTATAACCCGACCCCGTTGTAGCACGTGGTGGGTGTCGAACGCTCGGAAATCTACTCGATTGAGGTGCCTAGACACTAGAAAGCTGGAAAGGAGAGCTTAAAACAAAGGAAAACAAAGTGAACAGTCGGGACCGACACAAGTGTCACGTCGGACCCGAGGTTGGCGACAAGAGGGAAGTCGGGACTAACGTAGATCAAGTCGGGCCCGAGGTAGCTGGGTTTGTCGAACTCAAAGATTAAAAGTAGATCTTGGGCTTTTGGGTTCCTTCTCTAGTAGATTAAGGCTTTTTCCACCCCAATTCAAGCAATAAGTGATGATCGGAATAGGATCGAGTGCTTTCGCCCTCGTTCCAACCACTTCTACACATCGATCATTGGGGAAATCCCCTTCGAAGCAAGGTCTTGAGATTGACACATGTTCACTTTCGCTACTTTGCCAATCACAAGCCTTGATTCCTTACTTTCGCAAGGAATTGTAGCTCTATGTAGAGTGGGTTCCTAGATCAAGCACTCAAGGCTATGGAATTGGGGTTTCTAGCCCAACCTAGCTAGAGTTTTCCCCCATAACCCAAGATCAAGGAGATCTACTCCATATGGCAAACAAAGAAAGCAAACAAATCAAAAAGCAAAGCAATCAACATCATCAATCTCAAACCAAAACCAAGTTTCATTCACAAATCAAAAGCAATCCACAAACACCAATCAAAGGTTTCCAAATCCACAAAATCAAAACAAGACAAAGCTAATCTATCAACCAAACCTATCAAATCTTCCTCTCCTTGGCCGATTCTCTCTCTTCTCCTTCTCCTCCCTTCCTCCTTGCTCTCCAAGTATCCTCTTGAGAGATTTTGAGGGTTGGTTCCTTGCTAAGTGTGGGAACCTCCTTTCCAATTAGAAGACAAGAGAGCCTTTATAGATGAGGGGAAAAAGTGGAAGTTCACCATTTCGTGTCTTGGAGCCCAAGCACCAATCGACCGACTCGGACAGACACGGAGGACCTCGGGCCCGACTTACTGTGCAAGTCGGTCTGAGGTTGAAAACTCAAGTCGGGCCCGACGTTGGTTGCAACTCGGTCCGGACCTCGTTCCACCCTCTTCTTGTTGGCTTTTCTCTTGTTCTTCTTCATGGCTTGCTCCTCTTTTTCCCTCTTAAGCTCGGGCCTTGCTCCATGTTCCGATCCTCCTTCAAAACGATCCTTGATCCATGCCAAAACACCTACAAAACACATAACACGCGCATAGTCTCCGAATCTCATAGAAATACGGGAACTAAGCTAAAAAGGAACAAAACACACAAGAAAAGGGGAAAAAGAAACGTATTTACAAAGGAAATCATATATAAAAACACCACCAAATAAAGAGACATCTAAATACCCCATACTTAAACTTGCTTGTCCTCAAGCAATAACAATGTAAGCAAGACCGAAACATAATCTTCAAGTAAAGCCTCGTATGAAAACACATTTTAGCACAAGTGATTGATATTCAAGCAAGATTACATCATCACACATGATTAAGTGTTCCAAGGAATAGAGTCAATGCAACTAAGCCTCACTTTAGGGATATGTGAATGTGTATCACTCATCATGTGTTTGGGTTTAGCAATGAACACTCAAGCTCAAAAATCATGCAAGTAAGGACTTTACTATTGAAGCTAATATCACCAAATCTTCCACCTAGAGATGCCTAATACAATGTACACAAAGAATTTCGAACTTGGCTCAATGGAGGTCCTCAAAGAGGTTCCATTCGGCCGGGTTGTAATGGGGCTTTTGGTATTTATCAAGGTGGGAATTATTTGGTCTTGTGGTGCTTACAATGGGATTGAACAACCTAAACTCTCACCAACTTCACCAAAATTCCACAATTACTTTCACACTCATCCAAAAGACTTAACATTTTTCCTTTCAACCCAAAATTTCACTTAACATT
This sequence comes from Fallopia convolvulus, assembly GCA_964016875.1. Taxonomy (NCBI): domain Eukaryota; kingdom Viridiplantae; phylum Streptophyta; class Magnoliopsida; order Caryophyllales; family Polygonaceae; genus Fallopia; species Fallopia convolvulus. The sequence goes on from OZ024719.1 coordinate 17,575,380, forward strand.
CCACTTCATCTTTGCTCTTAGGCTTTTTGTTGGATTTTCAACACTTTCTACATTGGACCGACTTTCTTATGACATCGGGCCCGATGTGGCGTGTAACTCGGTCGGACCCTTTTTCTTCACTTAAGCCCTTTACCTTCATTCCACTTTACATTTCCAACATTTTCTTTCTTTCTTTCTTTCTTTCTTTGTTTTCATTTTCTTTTTGCACAACAAAGATGCACTACCCACATGATTCATAACACCATTCTTTGCCCTTAAACCAAAGAGAATCTCAACTCTTCAAATACAATCCAAACCTCTCTTCTAAAGTCCAATCCCATAAGGGTCAAGTCATATAAGGCTAGGAATAATATTTTTGAGGAGTTTCAAACAAAGGCTTAGGCTAAAACGGGGCTACAAACAAAGGATTAACTTCATGGTAGGATATGGAACATTTATGTGACTAAAAGAATAAAGTTCAAAATCAATGTGACAATGCTAGGACAAATCTCATGACGGTCTTGGAAAATAGATAAACACCGCAATAGCAAGTTTTACTAAGCATGCATGAGCTAATCACACAAGAAACATGAGGGATATGCAAATATGAACAAGCATCCCTAAAATGGCCAAAAATCAATCTCACAAGGGTCACTCATACTTAGTTGCATAAGAACTCATCCTAGAACTCACATGTTCAATAAAACAAGCAAGATATCATGATCACATCAAAAGCAACATCATTTTAGAGGCTAAACCATCCGAGAATACGCAAAGGAATTTACATGCTCACATCATCATTAGCTTTCATTTGGCAATCTAAGATGGGAATTTCTAGTCCAAAAACTACAAAACACAAAATCTTTTTGTTGTTTTTAACACAATTTTTCAATTTTTTATGGATTTTTTTGCAAAAATTTCTCTAAAACCAAAAACAAAGACTCATCCATTCAAAACCAAATCAATCATCCATGTCTTTCATCAAACCACAAACCAAGAAACAAACATCCCAAACACAAACTAGAAACCGAAAACCAAATATCCTCAAAATAACAAACACACAAGCAAGTGAAATCATGAGCACACTTACCCCCACCCCATACTTAAAATTTTGATGTCCCCATCAAACAAGGAAACCAAAACTTAAAAGCAAGAGAGAAGAGTAAAAAGAGCTCACAATTTCTTTATTCTTCAATGGCATGTCTAGGATCACTCGAAGGGGTTGTCACGCCTACGTCCTCTTTGGAGCCTCTCTTGCCGCTCCCTCTCGTACACTTGCTCTTGGTAGAAGTCTCGTGGTGGTGGTTGGAGTTGAGGATTCGGGGGCGTCCATTGGTTCTCACGGGAAGGGAAGTTCCCGCTCATCCATGTGTTGAAGCTATCTTCGACCTGCCACCTTTGGTCTTCCACCTCTCGCCTAGTGCAGCCGAGGGCTCGGTTCATCTCTTCTTGGCTAGCTTGGAAAGCACTTTGTTGTTGAAGCAATTGTTGTTGTTGTTGGTACATGTGTTGTTGTTGAAGATTCACTTGATGGACCTCTTGAAGAACATTCTCTTGTTGAAGTTGAAGATGGGCCATTTGGTTGGCCAAGAAGGACATGTCCACCGTTTGTTGTTGCTCGGGAAACACCTTGAGCTTGTTTTAGATGGTTTGATCATCAAACCATGTGGCATATGGCCAAATCCAAACATCAACTTGCACCAAATATCCAAACATCAACCACAACCAAGAACCAAATATCCAAACATCAACCAACCTGCAAAACCTGCACCTACCAACAACCATCTAAAACCTTACATAAATCCAAATATCCACAATGGCATCACCAACAGCCATAAGTTTCCCAAAATGCACCAACACAACTAAAGACCTTAAATTACCATGGAGAGAGTGAGAGAGCTAATTGCTAGCAATGTGTTCCATCAACTTTTCAAGCATGCCTTTCAAATCCTTGTTTTGGCTTTGAATTTCTTGATTCTGAGCTTGAAGAGCCTTCATCTGGTCCCGCATTTCCTTCATCTCGTCCTTGAGATGCTCGGTAGATGGTTGTGGGTGGAAAAGGCTGGAGGAAGGAGAAGAAAAGCATCCATCAACCTTGCCGCTACGAAGGAGGGCTATACCATGCTCAACAAATGCTAAAATCTTCCGATCTTTATGGCCCTTAGCAGCTTTGATCCACAACTCTATCATCTTTGTGTTTGATAATGGTTGACCCGATGCATTGTTCAATTGTTCCTCAGCAACCAGCCGTTCAAACTCAGCCTTGAATAGAATAAAAATGCATTAATAAGAAGATATGAAAGTAATATATGACTATAAGAACAAGCTAAAAACAAATGTAAAATAAACAAGCATGCAAGATAAAGCACATTCAATTCAGAAACAGATATCATTCACAAATTTGCTAGTGGTTAAAAGATTCACAAATTGGATTCACATATACACAAATTGGATTCACATATAGCTTGATAGATTCACAAATTGAATCAGATAACAACAGATTGGATTCACAAACATCTCTATCTTTGGCACAAGATAGATCACATATAGGATGAGCACCGAGCACATACCTTATAGAAAATTGCATTCATAAACATGACTTGCTAACTAAGGGAGCATTACACATGCCAAATAATACTAAACATGACTTGTAGTATTTCCATCATTCTTGTAGTATTTCCATTTTCAAAATATAGTAATCATGATTTGCTAACTAGAAAAGGAAGTCAACAGTACATCCCATCATAAAATGCAACCATAAAGCAACCATAAAAGCCATATTTTGACAATAAATGTCAACCCAGTGAGATGTGTAAATGAGCCAACCATAAAGCAACCATAAAAGCCATACTATGAGAATAGATTTCAACCCAATCAGATTCGTAAATGATAAGGAATATACAACCTAATACTTACAATGATAGCAGATGGGCGTTCACCAACGGTTCCATCTTTGGTTAACCACAACTTCTTTACAACCTCAGAAATCATAGGCATGGTACCCGACTCACCACCCTTGAAAAAACAAGAGTAAAATTGAGTTCAAAATCAAAAGAAAAGAGAAATAATATGTGAAACTGGATTGCAATTACCATCGTTTCCATCCACTTTGTGAACTTGCGAGAACCCCCTCGGTATGGTCCAGACTCGAGTGATTTCTTTGAACTCCTGTTCTCCTTATTCACCTTAGCTTGGCGCACCAAGTTGGGATCAGTTCTCCACAAGGTCGTCATCCTTGTCCAGTGCCTTCTCGCTAACCAGATTGGGGGTGCATTTTTAGCACGCGCATTCTTGAAGACATTGCTAAGGTGCTTCCCAATTTGGTGTAGAAAGGCATCCTTCATCAGCTCATCCGTCTCCCTCCAACAGAAATACCTCTACATTGAGAAACAAGAAATAAGTAGCCTTTGTTTCATTAAATCAAAGAAATAGAAAGCATGTTACATCATATTTTCCTTACTAGAATTAAATCACAATAGAATCTCAGCAATAGATATCAAACAAAAAGTTTGTTTCATTAATTTAAACAAGAAATAGGTAGATTTAAGCTAAAATGTATTGTTCTTTCATTTTTAAAGAGAAAGAAAGGCAGAATTAATTTGAAGCAAAAGATATCAATCAAAAGATTAATTTCTAACTTCAAACAAAAGATTACCAAGATCTCAATCATATTTTCCTTACTAGAATTAGATCACAATAGAATCATGCTATCATGTACCAAAGATATCAATTTCAGCCAAGACTATAATACATATCACACAACTAATCAGCTCAAATAAGATAAACAGATCACCCAACGATATCACACAACGATTTTGTATTTTAAGAAGTAAAAAATAACCTGAAACTCTTGAAACCACATGGTCTGCACATGTTTTGGCACTCTAGATATACTGGTCCAAGGACCTCGATAATGGCCATGGACGATTTCCTTAGCCTTTGCAAACGCTAAGTTTTTTGGTTCAAAGTCGCTACAAAGAATTAGATAAAGTTATTAGTAATATTCAAAATGAAACTTAGGATTAATAGAGAGTTGTTTAAGAACTGACCGACTGCCTTCCCCAGCAATCCATATAAGCTTTTGTTGTGTGCCTTATTCCTCTCCTTCTTGCTCTCTCTCTTCTTGGTCTCCTTCTTGTCCTCCTTCTTGCTCTCTTTCTTCTTGGTCTTCTTCTTCTTGTCCTTCTTCTTCTTGCTCTCCTACATGTTGTTCTTCATCACTAACCTCCTCTTCTTCCTCAGCTTCTTCCTCAACTTCTTCCTCAAGTTCTTCCTCAAATTCTTCCTCAAGTTCATCCTCAACTTCCATACGAACCCCAGGCTCATTATCCACATTGATATCATCCTCATTTTGGTCATAAGTTTCTTCCTCAACTCGTAGTAGGGCTGGTGGAACAACTTTCTTTGTACGAGGTCTGGGAACCGGGCTAGGAGTTCTTGAAGGGTTGAGTGCTCGTCGGACAGGAGGGGTAGTCTTTGGAGGAGTTGGTGGGATAGTTTTTGAAGGAGCTGGTTGAGAAGTTTTTGAAGGAGCTGGTGGGGAAGTTTTTGAAGGAGTTGGTTGAGAAGTTTTTGAAGGAGCTGGTGGGAAAGTTTTAGAAGGAGCTGGTGGGGAAGTTTTTGAATGAGCCTTTAAACGTGCAACAGGTTGTGAAACAGCTTGTTGTGGAAGGGCTGCAGTTGTTGCTGATTTTTTAAGCCTGGGCTACTACGAACAGGGAGCTGGAGGGGTCGTTTAAGAGGTCTTCTAGGGCTTAAAGCACCCTGCTCTGGAGAAGAAAGAGGTGGACCACGCGCAAAGTTGCAGCTAGTAACCCCAGCACGTCCACGAGCTGTGCTTCGAAGGTGACGCATGATGACCTAAATCAGAGAAATACAAGGAAACATAATTAGAACTAAAAGAGCATGCTATTGATGAATGCCTCAAGTATATTTAGGGCATTTGTCTAAGAAAAAAAGAGCATGCTATTGATGAATGCCTAAAGTGAGTCTAGAATTAAAATGTCACAAATTATTAGAACTCAAGTATATTTAGGGCATTCAATTGATCATGTTTGTCTAGGAAAAAAGAGAATGCAATTAATGAATACCTAAAGTGAGTCTAGAATTAAAATGTCACAAATTAATAGAACTCAAGTATACTTAGGGCATTCAATTGATCATGCAATTGAATGCGTGTTTGTCTAGGAAGAAAGGAGCATGCAATTCATCCAAGAAATTAAAAAATAGAAGAAATAGGGAGAGAGTAGGCACTTGTAACTTTACTGAATGAATTAAAGTAGATACGGTGGGTTTGTCCAGGAAGAATCCAACAGAATTAAGGACCCATGAAATCGCCAGCATTAAGGACCCATGAAGAGAGAAAACAGAGATGAATTAAAAAGAGTCAAAGTTAAGCAAGAGCAAGGGAGAGAGGGAGAGAGACTTACCAATCGGCTGCCTTGAAAAAAAGCGAGCTTGCTTTGAAAAAACACCAAAGATGGTAGTGAGAGCCCAAAATCAAACATGATTGAGCAAATGATTGAGAAAAGGAAAGGAAAGAACACCAAAAAACACCAAAAAAGCTTGCTTGAAAGAACATCAAACTCAAAGGAAAGGAGAGATGACTTATAATCGTCAGATGCCTTGTCCAAAGGGCTGCAATAAGCTTGCTTGAAAGAACACCAAAAAAAATTAGAACAAAACCCTAGATTGAACCAAATCGCCAGGGAAAGGAAGGTCGAGAGGGAGAGAGGCTTACCGACGCCGGCGAGATTGAACCAAATCGCCAGAGAGAGAGGTCAAAATCGATGGAATGGATCAAAGCTGCACTCTGAAAACCAAATCGCCAACCCTAGCTTGAGAGAGCGGCGAGAAGAAGAAAATTGATGGAATGACCGAATGAGCAAGCTCGCTAACCAACCCTAGCTAGATTGAACAATTCACTAACGGGCCTACCAAAAATGGATCAAGCTCGCTAGCCCAAAATTTCCCCCTCAGCCCAAAATTGAAATTCCCTCCCAACTAAACCCGAAATTAAAACTTCCCTCTCAAACCAAAATTTGCCTCCTAAATTTCCCTCCTAAATGCATTATTCCATCCTATATCAATTTCTCCTTCCTACCTCAACCTCTCGCCTAGTGTAGCCGAGGGCTCGGTTCATCTCTTCTTGGCTAGCTTGGAAAAAACTTTGTTGTTGAAGCAATTGTTGTTGTTGTTGGTACATATGTTGTTGTTGAAGATTCACTTGATGGACCTCTTGAAGAACATTCTCTTGTTGAAGTTCAAGATGGGCCATTTGGTTGGCCAAGAAGGACATGTCCACCGTTTGTTGTTGCTCGGGAAACACCATTCCCGGACCATACCATTGGGCGTAGCCTTCATAATCGCCACCTTGAGCTTGTTCTCGCCTTGCACCGCTCCCCTCTCCACGCTCATAGTGCCTCGGGACCTCATCACCATAGAAAGCAACAGACCGACTTTGAGGGAAGTCGGGCCCGACGTGGTGTGTACCTTGGTCCGCCAGTGTTGGAGCTTGGTGCGTGGCTCGGAGGTTGGCCATCAAGCCTTGGAAGTGCTCATCTTCTTCATTTTGCTCTTGATCGACGTCCATGTCCTCCCCACGAGGTGCAAACACAAAGTTATCTTGGTCGAAATCCGGTGAAGATGGAGGGGAGGTAAACCGAATGTGTTGAGGTTGTTGTCGCCGCCCCTTTCTTGCACCTTCGGGGTCACCAAATGAGTGTGGCTTGCCGGCCCACACTTGGTTCCAATTGTGATACCGAGAAAGATCATAGAGGTTGGCCGCCAACCGGATCGACACACCATCATAGTTCGAGTGGGGGGCCAAAGAAATCATGTAAAGCTTCTCCTTGATGATGTTGGCCTTCTTGAAATACTTCATGTTCATATACTCAACACCATTCGGAGCCGGAGAACACTTGTTAAGATCAACTCCTAGACGCATGGCTAGCCTTGATATCATCCCGCTGAAGTATATCCAAGAGGAGCTTTGGAAGTCTCGCACCATCTTGACCCACTCCCATGGAAGGTTCATGGGCTTCTCGGTGTGGAAGAGCATCTCATGTAGCAACATAATCTCTTCCTTCATCGGCTTGCTCAACTCATGACGAGCATAGATTGCACATCCCAAAACTCGCACCATGACCCGAAAAAGAGGGCTAGCAATCTCGGTTGTGGAGGCGCCCTTTCTCATCTCGCTCTTCCCGGCCACATGCCGCCACACTTGGTTCACCTTCTCGTTGTCGACGCCGGTCTCTTCTCTTGGACATGGAAACCCGAAGTAGTTAGCCAAGTCCCTAAGAGAGAGATTGTGGTCCTCATTGCCCAATTGGAAAGTGATCGCCCCTTCCTCATCCTCCACATTATCATAAGTGCATTCAAACGTGGCCATGAATTCCGAGGTGAGGGCGGGATAGTGGGTGTTGTCCCACCTTAGCATCCCATTGAGACCGATGTGAGAGTAGCACCTTGGAAGAGCTTGATCCATGTCCATCTTCCTCACGGCGTCCCAATCAAGCCACCTTGTGTGATGCTCAAGCGCCATATACCTTGCATAACTCTCAACTTGCTCATCATCCTCCAAGTAAACATCATCCAACTTTGGCTCTTTTCTTGACTTCTTGGACTTCTTCCTCGGCCTTTCCGCATGAGATGATGAAGCTCTAGTCTCCATGGTACCTACACACATCCAACCAAACAAAAGGGTCCAAGATAAACTCCATACAACTTCAACAAAAGCACTCATCAACACACAACAACACTTCAACACAAGGGGAACCCCATACTTAGTTTCTAAACACACATGCATCACAATCCAACATGAATCATCATGGATATCTTCTAACAATGGCTAAGCAAATGATCATACTACATCATGATTAGGCTATAGCCAACAGTGAAACATATGAATCCACATGATATCACAAGAAGAGAGCAAAAACAACATGGATCGACTTCCAACCTATGTCGGGCCCGACTTACTCAACCTTGGTCCGACTTGATGGACCGACTTCCACAACTCGGGCTCGACTTTCCTGGGCATATCGATCTCGTCCTAGTTCATGCTTCGACTCTAAACTCAAATCAACCCAAATCACTCTATCATGCACTTAAATTTCAAATTCAACCATCAAACATCCCAAATCGAAGTTCTAAATGGATCTAAGCATGCATAAACAACTTTGAAGCTCAATTTCACAAATCATGCAAATCCACCATTGATTCTCAAGCTCAAACTTTCAATCAAACATGGCATTACTCAATCTATGCAATGAAAGCACAAAATCTCCAAGGAAATAGGTAAAGATCGAGTAACACATATCGGATTTGAAGAGTATTGAACTTTTAAACAATCAAACAACTTAGAACTCAAACTTTCTCAACCTAGATCGAGATGGGGGATGAAGAACGAGATTGAACTCGAAATTTCTCTTTGGAATCGGGTTAGGGAGGCCTTTTCGTGATTGGATCGAGATGAAGAAGGGAGGACGTGTGGATCGAGTATGGTGAGAGAGGGAGAGCCGATTTTGAGAGTGTGAGGGAGATGAGTTGTATTTTGGGAATGGTGGTTAGTATGAAGATGATAGGTAGGTAAGGAATGGTATTTAATGGGGGAAAGGGACAAATTAGGTCAAGGGCAAAATTGGCATTCCACCTAGTCAAATCGGGTCGGACCGACGTTGTGGACCGATGTCCCTGTGTCGGGCCCGACTTACCTGGGCTCGATGTGGGAGTATTCGGGTCACCAATTTTACTCCATCCTCTTGCAACTTCTTTCCCCATATTTCCATTTATATTTTTTTCCACCTCAAATCCTACACAACCTTGAAGAATACACAACACCAAAAATCCACAAAACACTAGATAGAGATTGGTTAGAGAAAAGCTAGGCTAAACTAAGAAAAATCAAACTAAAATTACGAAAAGAAAGCTACTAGCTCGGGTTGCCTCCCGAGAAGCTCTCGTTTAGAGTCACTAGCTTGACTTCCTAACCTCAATCTCATGGCGGGTGAAACACGGTGAATTGCTCGCCATTGTTGTGCCCATTCCCATTGCCCTCATACCCATAAAACCACCAACGATGGTCTATATAGGCACGACTCTCCGATCTCGGGCCTCTCTCATCATACTCCTCCAACGAATGGGATTTCTCCTCCTTACTTGCTCCATCATGTTCCTCTTTTCCTACACCAAAGTTATCCAAAGAATTCCTAGGAGATTCTACCAATTCATCTTTCAAGTCACTAAGGCAAATGTAGGAGTCTCCTAAGTCATCTTTCAAATCACTTAAACAAATGTAGGAATCAAAAGTTTGGAAAGAATTGTGGTCATCACCAACATCAAAAGGATATAAGTAAGGATACTCTTCATTTCTCCTTGGGTTAGCATTGATCCTTGACTCATCTTGCTCCCCAACTTGCTCCAACAACTCCCTTGCTTGTATTTGTTTATTGAACCCTTCATCACTTCTCAACACAATGACCTCACTAGCAACTTCCACTTCTTCACTTTTTCTCTTGGTACTCTCTTCAAGTTTGAGGATAGCCAAGGCGTCCGGCTCATTCAAAGCCTTGTTGAAGTGAAAATCAACCTTTTCTTCACTAATCTCAAAGGAAACTTTGCCGTTTTTGACATCAAACCTTGCCCCCGCCGTAGCTAAGAATGGTCTTCCTAAGATTATTGGGACCAAGGGGTCCTCGTGCATGTCCAAGATCACGAAATCATCGGGAACAAAGTACTTTCCAACTCGCACCGGCACGTCATCCAATATTCCCTTAGCCTTTATGATGGAACCGTCGGCCATAGTTAAGGACATATCGCCCGGCTCAATTTCACCTAAATTTGCCCTTCTCCAAATGCTAGCGGGCATCACCGAAACACTTGCCCCAAGGTCACATAAGGCTTGGAAGTTTTGAGACCCCACACCAATAGTTATAGCAAAGCGACCGGGATCTCCTAGCTTTTGCGGTAACTCCAAGGTCTTGACCTCATCTTGCATTTCTACAATCGACCTCTTCTTGCTCAAAATCTCCTTTAAAAACTTGGCATAGGATGGCATCTCGCTCAATGCATCGGTGAACGGGATAGAGATGTTCAAACCTTGCAAGAGTTTGAGAAACCTCTTGAACTTGTTCTCAACAACATATTTCGGCTTCTTCGAGGGATATGGAAGAGTTGTTGCACCTTGAATCTTGCTTGGATCAACCTCCTTGGACTTCCCTACTTCTCTTGCAACATTTCCTGGTTGGACCGACTTAGGCACCACGTCGGGCCCGATGTCGTGTACCTCGGTCCGGGGTAGAGGAGTCGATCTTCTTGCTGGATCGACTTCAGGGAACGTCGGACCCGACTTGCTGGGTAAGTCGGTCCGGCTCTCTTCATCCTTCTTAGGCATGTGTGGCTCGGGTAGGTTTCGGCCACTTCTCAATCCAATTGCCCGAACTTCATTTTGATTGTTTTGAGCTCAGGGGGTTCTCCTCGGGTCGGCCCGGAAGTCTCCCATTCTCTCTCGGGGCTTGAGTTGCAATTTGGGCAAATTGATTGTTGACTTGCCTCCTCCATGCACCAAACTCATTGAATTGGGTCCTCATCTCCTTGAACCCATCCCTCATCTCTTGAGCAAATGATTGTATCTCATTGAATCCCGGTGGCCTATATGGTGGTGGTTGCGACGCCCTTGGCTCGTTTTGGTTGAAGTTATTGTTGTAGCCTTGAGCTTGACCGTTGTTCCACCGGCCATTACCACCATTGTTGAAGTTGCCTCTTCCACCGAAATTTCCTCGAACATAGTTTGCCTCCTCAATTCGCTCGGCCAAGCGCACTTGGCTCTCATTCGGACAAACTTGTGTAGCATGTGCAAAGGATCCACACTCCTCACAAGCTCTAGCATTTTGTTTGTAGTAGTGGACTTGCCTCTTAAGCTTGCTCACTTCACCTTCAAGGAATTGGAGCTTCACATCCTTGTCAATGTCTTCTCCCTTTGGATCATATAACTTCCTTGCACCTTCACCTTGAACCTTCACCTCTTTGCTAGCTTGACTCACCCCATACATGGCCTCATAATCGGATAGCTTGTCAAGTAGCTCCCAAGCTTGATCCGGTGTCAAGTCTATGAACCCACAATCGATGTGGAGATTGAGCTTGTCCTTCGTTGCCGGATTGATGCCTTGGAAAAAGATGTCTTGGAGCACATAAGGTTGTTGGCCATGAGTAGGACATTGGCGCAACATCTCCTTGAAGCGGTCCCATGCTTCGAAGAGAGGCTCATTCGGACCTTGTTGAAAGCTTGCAATTTTCCTTCTTAGCTCGGTTGTCTTTGAGGGCGAGAAGAACTTCATCAAGAAAGCATCATAGAGTGCCTTCCAAGTTGTGATTGACCTAGGGGCTTGGCTCTCGAGCCAATGTGTGGCCTTTCCCCCAAGTGACCACTTGAACGCCTTTAGAAGCACATACTCCAACGTCTCCTCGTCGGTAGAGATCGTCTCACACATGTCCACAAAGCGTTTGATGTGCTCTATGGGACACTCATGTGGACGGCCCTTGAATTGATCACGCTTGATGAGGGAAATGAATTGCATTCATAAACAAAGGAAAACAAAGAGAACAGTCGGGACCAACACAAGTGTCACGTCGGGCCCGATGTTGGCGACAAGAGGAAGTCGGGACCGACGTAGGGCAAGTCGGCCCAAGGTAGCTGGGTTTGTCGAACTTCAAAGATTGAAAGTAGATCTTGGGCTTTTGGGTTCCTTCTCTAGTAGATTAAGGCTTTTCCACCCCAATTCAAGCAATAAGTGATGATCAGAATAGGATCGAGTGCTTTCGCCCTCGTTCCAACCACTTCTACACATCGATCATTGGGGAAATCCCCTTCGAAGCAAGGTCTTGAGATGGACAAATGTTCACTTTCGCTACTTTGCCAATCACAAGCCTTGATTCCTTACTTTCGCAAGGAATTGTAGCTCTATGTAGAGTGGGTTCCTAGATCAAGCACTCAAGGCTATGGAATTGGGGTTTCTAGCCCAACCTAGCTAGAGTTTTCCCCCATAACCCAAGATCAAGGAGATCTACTCCATATGGCAAACAAAGAAAGCAAACAAATCAAAAAGCAAAGCAATCAACATCATCAATCTCAAACCAAAACCAAGTTTCATTCACAAATCAAAAGCAATCCACAAACTCCAATCAAAGGTTTCCAAATCCACAAAATCAAAACAAGACAAAGCTAATCTATCAACCAAACCTATCAAATCTTCCTCTCCTTGGCCGATTCTCTCTCTTCTCCTTCTCCTCCCTTCCTCCTTGCTCTCCAAGTATCCTCTTGAGAGATTTTGAGGGTTGGTTCCTTGCTAAGTATGGGAACCTCCTTTCCAATTAGAAGACAAGAGAGCCTTTATAGATGAGGGGCAAAATTGGAAGTTCACCATTTCGTGCCTTGGAGCCCAAGCACCAATCGACCGACTCGGACCGACACGGAGGACCTCGGGCCCGACTTACTGTGCAAGTCGGTCCGAGGTTGAAAACTCAAGTCGGGCCCGGTGTTGGTTGCAACTCGGTCCGGACCTCGTTCCACCCTCTTCTTGTTGGCTTTTCTCTTGTTCTTCTTCATGGCTTGCTCCTCTCTTTCCCTCTTAAGCTCGGGCCTTGCTCCATGTTCCGATCCTCCTTCAAAACGATCCTTGATCCATGCCAAAACACCTACAAAACACATAAAACGCGCATAGTCTCCGAATCTCATAGAAATACGGGAACTAAGCTAAAAAGGAACAAAACACACAAGAAAAGGGGAAAAAGAAACGTATTTACAAAGGAAATCATATATAAAAACACCACCAAATAAAGAGACATCAACCATCCCATCGACAACATCATCACTCCCTATGACAAGTACATACTCGTTCATCTCTCAATAACTTCTGTACTTTCAACGCCTTTTTCTCACTGGTGGAACCCAAGAGCATCAAGGAAGCTCTAAAGGACCCAAACTGAATTCAAGCCATGCAAGAGGAACATCACCAATTCGAGAGGAACAAGGTGTGGAAACTGGTTCCTAGGCCCAAGAATAAAAACATCATAGGAACTCGATGGGTCTTCAAAAACAAGATTGATGACACTGGAGCGGTGGCTAGAAACAAGGCCCGTCTGATTGCCCAAGGGTATAGGCAAGAAGAGGGAATCGAATACGATGAGACCATTGCACCAATTGCAAGAATTGAAGCAATTCGGCTCCTCATAACATATGTTGCTCACAAAGGCTTCAAGTTGTATCAAATGGACGTCAAGACAGCGTTCCTAAATGGGCACCTCAAGGAAGAAGTCTATGTGGCACAACCACCTGGTTTTGAAGATGAGCACTTCCCAGACCATGTATACTTCTTGGAGAGGGCCCTATATGGTATCAAGCAAGCTCCCAGGGCATGGTACGACATGTTTTCCCAATTTCTCTTGTCTCATGGATACCTTCGTGGTTCCATAGACAAAACCCTCTTTATTAAGAAAGAATCAAAAGACATTTTAATTGTCCAAGTATATGTTGATGACATTGTGTTGGTGCTACTAATGAACTTCTTGTTGAAAAGTTTAAGAATTTGATGAGTAGCGAGTTTGAGATGAGTCTCACACGGGAACTCACGTTCTTCTCGGGACTTCAAATATCTCAAACCAAGGAAGGAACAAGGATTTATCAACAAAAGTACATCAAAGAGATGCTAGTAAAGTATGGGATGGAACACTCCAGGCCCATCGATACTCCCATCTCACCAAACTCAAGGCTCAACGTAGATAAGATAGGTATAAGTGTGGATCAAAGGAAATTTCGAGGTATGATTAGATCTCTTCTCTACTTAACTGCTAGTAGACCCGACATCATGTTTTTAATGTGCCTATGTGCGCGCTTTCAGGCTAACTCTAAGGAATCACACCTGAAAGAGGTGAAGAGAATTTTCAAGTATCTCAAAGGGAATGACAACTTGTGCCTTTGGTATCCAAGGAACAGTTCTCTTGAGCTAGTTGCATACTCAGATGCAGATTTTGCTGGGCACTTGGTTGATCGAAAGAGCACTTTTGGAATGGCCCAGTTCCTAGGAACATGCCTTGTCTCATGGGGATCAAAGAAGCAAAACTCAATGGCACTCTCCACAGCAGAAGCTGAACACGTGGTTGCCGCCTCATGCTGTTCCCAGGTTCTATGGCTTAAGTATCAATTCAGGATTACGATATGTCTTTTGGCCCAGTTCCCATAAGATGTGACAATACAAGTGCCATTAACATATCTAAAAATCATGTGCATCACTCTTGTACTAAGCATATAGACATTAGACATCACTTCCTACGTGATAATGTGGAACATGGGAACATCTCTATGGATGATATCCGCTTTTTAGGTAGGTTTTTAGTATCTAGATAGATTAGATTTAGTTGGTTTTCGTGCTTAAGTTTTATGTTTTTGAGTCTTTTTGCTTTAGTTTTCGTAGTTCCTTGAGATTCGGAAACTACGCACCTTTTGTGTCATTTTGTAGGAGTTTTGGAGCTTAGAAGAAGAGTTTGGAGCATTACAAGAGAAGATGGAGATGAAGCGCTCAAGTAAAGTCATTGAAGATCAAGTTTGAGCTTGGAAAGAGATAGAGAAATTCGTTACAAGAACATAGGAAAAAGAATCGAGTCAAACAGAGTTGTAACGAATCTTCTACACAAGTTTTACTCAAGGTTGTTCGAACAAGCCCTCAGGAACGACCCCATGAGGGTCGTGCACGACCCTATCAGGGTCGTGCTAGACCCACCCAAAGTTGTAAGCCTCAGGACCGACCCCAGGGAGGTCGAGAACGACCCTATGTGGGTCGATCGGGGCGCCGACTCTCCCTTATTCCGAGATCTTTATGGATATATTCTATCTTTTATTTTAGGAAGTAGTTTTATCTTGTTTCCTAGTGTAATTAGGGCTCCTTTTTCTCTATAAAAGGGGGCTAGACCATCTAGTTGGGGGAGATCTTTTTTTAGCTTTGTTTGGAGGTTATTTGGAGATTAAGAGGAAGACTTGGAAGACAAGTTGGAGAAATTTTGTAAGACCTCTTTATTTTTATGATCATGTCTTCTTCTTTCTTTTCAATGTGTGAGTAGTCTTCTTAGATTCTAGTGTTGGGTGAAAACCCAACACAATCATGCATGTCTAAACTTGAATTCATGACTTGAATGCTTGAAGATCATATCTATCTATCTTGTGCTTAAATCCTTTGCGAAAGTTGAGGCATGTCTTGCAATTAACCTAAAAGCAAAAGTGTAAAGTTGATTGCTTTGACTAGTTCTAATAGGATTATTTGCGAAAGTTGATATTCCTAGGTTGAAGGATAGATAGAAAGTTGTTTAATTTGCGACAGTTGATTGAATAACTTGAATTGTTTGCGACAGTTGACTTTTCTATGATCATAATTGCATGATAGTTGTGAATTCTTGTTGAAAGCATGAATGGTTGTTGTTGTGGTAGCCCTATCCCTAGGATTGCCTTTTATATTTGATCGAGCCTAGCCCCTTAGTTTGTGTTCTTGTGTGTTTGTGCCCCTTCGTGTTTATTTTGCTTTTCATAGTTTATCAACTAATCTTTGGTCCTATACTCATTCCCGTGGATAAACCTGACTTCGCTGTACTCAGCGGGGTCTTGAATATAAATTTATTTGTTCAAGAATCCCTTCAACAATGGAACACTGTAGGATTGAAGAGCAAATTGCGGACATTCTCACTAAAGATTTAGACAGACATCCCTACCAGCATCTCCGGATACTTCTAGGGATGATAACTCTAAACTGAACAAGTCCTTGTTTGTTATTCCCTCAATGCTTGACTAGTTTATATCGAAATGCATGATAGGGAACACTAGGAATAATCGCTTTCATTTTGCCATATTACTAGTCTAGAGCTTTAAATGTACATTTTGGAACTTTACTTCTTTCGGCTCAAAATGATCA
Organism: Fallopia convolvulus; assembly: GCA_964016875.1. Taxonomy (NCBI): domain Eukaryota; kingdom Viridiplantae; phylum Streptophyta; class Magnoliopsida; order Caryophyllales; family Polygonaceae; genus Fallopia; species Fallopia convolvulus. The sequence goes on from OZ024719.1 coordinate 17,591,315, forward strand.
ACCAGAGTTCCCTTTCACACTCATTACAAGCCACTATGACGGTTGATCATAAAACCAACCCTTAGACGAGAACCAGACAAACGCTTCTCATGAGCCCAACTTTTCGTCTTATTATCGAGTTATAATTGTCTGGTTCCCTTTTGAGTTCCCTAGCCTCACAAAAGAACTTGAGTGTGAGTTCACCTGACAACTCCACTCAAGAATGGACTTTTTAAAAGAAAATAGGAACTGGTGTGCAAAACGATCACGAGCAACGAAACACTGGTACCTTTGGAAAGTTGAAGCGTCACTTGGGAAACGGGAAAATGTGGCAATTTTCGAAGCTTCTCGTGAGCCAAGTATTTGAAACGCTCGAAGTGACTTTCCATGGGATTAACGACGCGTGTCACAAGCATGATAAGGAAGTTGAAACAGTTCTCCAAGTTTATTGGCTGCCGGTTATCGAGGACTTTTTCCCTTCCATTTCTACCCCTCTCCTCGTTTCACATAAAAACCCTTATTTGCCATTTTTGGGACCTTCCTCAACCATCTCACTCTGCAATTTCTCTTCTGTGCAAGTTCCTTTCTTCCCAAAACAAGCAAACCTCTAAAAATCTTCTCTTCCCAAAATCACCCATGGCTCCGACTCACCCCAATGATCAAATCCGTCAATGGATCGAGACCAGCTCCAAAACTCTTTTCATTACCATGCTTTGTGAAGCCGATAGTGAACCCGCTCATATTGTTCGCCAAAAGTGTTACAAAGCCCTTCACGACTACGTCCTTCCCTTCATCCATAACGAATGGACTAGCTCCTCGCTTCTCGAGTTCGAGATTCTAGGACCACCCGCCTCTCTTCCGGCTGTGCAAACCCTAGCGCTGCCTTCCACCACCACCACCACCACTTCTCAATCTCTTCCTCTTCCTCCTCCTCCTCCTCTTCAACCTCTATCCGTGTCATCCTTTGGGACTGTCATCTACGACAGTTTCGGTTCCAAACCCCCAAAATCCAAAAACACATCTAAAAAGAGAAAAAAATAAACAACCCTCTTCTTCTTCTTCCGACCTTCCCAAATCGAAGAAGAAGAAGTCTATTCTTGCCATGAAAGAAGTTCTACACCTCTCCCGCCCCGATTCCTACAGAATCCCATCTCCTCCACCACCCCCTGATGAGGTATTTTTCAGTCGTTTACCTATCAAAGAATCCTAACTTAACCAATCTGAGTAGAGTGGTAAGCAAGGGTCGAACCCACAGAGACTCGTGTAAATGCGTTATTGCTTAAGTGCCAAGTAACTAAGATGGGGGGTTTATTGATTGAAAATCTAAACTACTATGCAAATTGAAACTAACTATGAATGCAAATATGATTGAGTTTAAATAATATGAGAAAAGCGTGTTCAACTAATTAGATCCATCATGATATTGCTTTATTGATCATCGATTCTCTTGATTCTCTCCTCACTTGAATAATCTATTGTGGATAATGATCCTACTAAGGACTAAAACCCAAACTTCAGTTATAGTTGATAGACCAACCAGTTCTAACAACCCTAATTATCTAATAACCTAGAAAACCTTCTAGATTCAATTAAATAACAACTTGACGATTCATGTTATCAATGGAAACAAACACTTAGAGCAACCAGACATCTAAGTGACTTGTGAATTTATTCCCTACTTTAATCAACTTGTCCAACCAGTACTAAATTAATTAAAGTCTACTCTTGATCCAATTAACTCCAACCAGTAATTAATCAGATTCAGTTGTGAATTAACCTAGAAATTCTATTAGGTAGCTAATCTAATAAAACCCTAGAATAATTCTTATTCAATTAAGCACAGGGAATAATTTATATTCTAGTTCATTGAGAATCAATTAAACCTCACAATCATACACAAATCATAACTTCACTAATTAGCCAAACACAAAGAAAAATTAACAATGCATAGTTGAAATTGAAATCAAACTTACAAGAGGTTCAAAGATTGCTCCTTTGAGAAAACTCTCTCCAAAGAAAACCCTAGCCTCCCAAAGTTGATCAAAAGTTATCTAAAAATAAACTAACATAAAGTATTTATATGTCTCTAAAAATAACCCTCATAAGATATAATAAACCATACAACTCGGAAATCATAAGCCCATAAATCCAAATGTCAAAGCCCAACATCAAGACTCGGCCCAAATCCAACGTCCGTGAAAAAGCCCAGATTGCGCGGCTTGGCTCGGTATTGCGCAGCCGCGCATTGTCTTCCCCGCGCAATTGGCTCTCAGATGAGATTGCGCGGGCTGCTACGCGGCTTCGATCCCGCGCCCTTGCTTGACTTCTTGGATCGATCTTTCTTGCCTTGGCTCTTCATCCTAGTGCATCCTAGCTTCCTTAGCCTCATCCATCTCGTCCACCACCACCATGATCCATCTGCACTCACCCCGTTGTTGCTCCTGAACCTAAAAACCTGTAAAACGAGCAAACCAGCGCATAATACCCGACAACACAAAAACCTAAAAACTACATAAAAACTAACCAAAACCTAACCAAAACATATATAAAACATGCATCTAAACTACTCCTATATGCGAGCTATCAACCCCACTCAATCCTTCTCCCTTCCACCTCCCTCCGATTCTGGGAACTCTCAATCCCAAAATCCTCCACCACCAACTATCTCCAACCCTACTTCCATCTCTAGGAACTCTAGCCCTAGAGATTCCATTCCCACTTCCTCCTCTCTTCCCAACGTTGAGGGAACTTCCAATCCACCCCCATCATCTCCAAACCCCAAAGTTCCCACACCACCCACCTCTCCCATTGTCACATCCCCCTCTCCCTCAACTCAGAAATCACCTCCTCCCACCACCACTGATATGAGCTCCTCTCCCTCTCCGGCCAAGCAACACATCACCCTCGACTCCGACGAGGACTCGCTACCCATTGCCGAAGTTTCTCATTGGAAGGCCAAACAGACGGCTCCCATCGTCATGGGAACCGTGGAGGAAAACGCTCGCCTCGATGCTCTCGAGGTTGAGCTCAAAGACTTCATCAACCTCCCCCCCTCCGAGCTCCCAACGAATGAGGTCACTCGCTCTAATGTGGGGCAACACAAGAAAAAGGGAACCCAACACCTGCTGATGGTGCTGGGACAAGTCAAGGTCATCCAGAGGAAGATTGCGACGAGAACATGTGGTTGTCCTCCGAAGATGAAGGGAACTCGGATGGTGGAGCACCCACCGAGGTTCTTGACAACGAGGGATTGGAAAGGGAACACGCCCAAGCCCTCGACGAAGATGACCAAGGACGCCAAATGGTGGTGTCGGGGGATGCTCCCATGGAAAGGGACCCTTCTCCCTTGCTCAAATCGGCTGTCTCCCCCCAGTAGAAAAGAAAGGTTGTTGCCTCCAGGGGGAACAAGAAGAAGAAGGGGAAGGGGATAAAATCAAAGAAGGTTCCCTTCACAGAGGACCGCAAGCTCATCCCTCCCCTCATTCTCACTGAATCACACCTCCAGAAGCAAGGGATTGGGAAACTATAGGACCTCATCAAGGCCCAAGAGTGGGAACATGTGTACGATGCTGCTGTGACCGTCGACCCTACCCAGTTGCGCCTCTTCTACAACAACTTCGTCATTCATGACGAGGCCACCAAGGGAACACTCTCCCTCAAGGGCGAAGACTATGTCTTCACCGCCTCTCGATTCGCCACCAACTTAATGTTCCTATCAAGGGCCTAGCTACTATTCCCATTCGGAATTGGGGCGAGTTCGACAGAGACGTGATCTTCAACACCATATATGAAGGCTGTGTTTCGGGGACTAGAACCCCCACTCACAACCTCTCCCTAGCTTATTGGCAAACTGGCTCACCAATTCATCATAACGGTTGTGATCCCACGGCAGGAGAAGCGTCACCAACTCAACATTCAAGACGCTATTCTTCTCTACCACTTCCTCCAGAAAATGCCCATCAATCTCCCCTGCATCATCTTTGGGCACATGGAGAAGTGCATGGCCTCGACCTCCCACTCCCTGCTCTACGCCAGTTTGATCAAGAAGTTGATGCTCAAGGAAGGCCTCTATGACGCTACCAAGGAAGAAGTGACCATCGGAAGGGAACTGGACCTTTCCGTGGTCCAAAAGATGTGTCATTCATAGCAAGTTGAGGATGAAGGGACCCTTCCATCTGGTGACGGCCCAAGTGTTGGGAACACCCAAGTGCTGATGCACATCGCATCAACTCTCGAGAACATGGTGGGAACTCTTCAGAATATCATGTCCGTCATGACCCAGATGCGTGACAATTCGCTCCCCAGGGCCCCATGATCTTTCCTTTTTTTTCCTTATCCCCATTTTCTCTACAACATGTAATGAGTTCCTCTTGTACACTATTTGCGTAAGTAATATATGAATGGCTTTTAGTATGATTGCGTGTTCCCTTCTTCCTTATTTATGTTTCCTGTTTTTGATGATGCCAAAAGGGGGAAGGACAAAATGTGTGAGATGAGTCATGTTATGAGTTGTCATAGAATATGCTTTTGCTAAGGGGGAACTAACACATAAAATGCTAAGTAAGAACCTATTGTTTCATAGAAGTGGCTATCTAGGATCTTACATAGGAACTCTGTTCCATGTCATGCTTTCACACATTGAAATACTTGGTTATTTTGTGATGGGTTTGTCATCATCAAAAAGGGGGGAATTGTTGGAACGGTGTTGGGAACTCTCGTTCCAAACACCCGAACAACAATACTTGTCTCCAGTTTTGATAATGACAAACGCCATATGGGAACTAACGTGTTTCATTCAAGTATTTCAAGGGAACACCAGGTCAAACGAAGAATCTCCAAGAACACAAAAGGAACAAAGGAACACATGATAGCGAGTTCCTATCAAAGGAACTCTAGAGAGAACAGTTCCCATCGCATGGGAACTCACATGTGCAAACAAGACCACTCAGCGCAAATCACGGGATCCTGTCTCAGACAAAACAAAGGCTCAATCTGAGGAACAGACTGAAGCAAGTGATCCAACGGCCCGATTGATTCTCAAAGTTGACTCAATTCAAATCAAGTCACATGTGAAGGCCAAAGACTTGGCGTGCAAGACAAAGGGCATTTCGGAGAATGAAAGTCAAGATTGCAGCCCAAGTAAGAATGAGTATAAAGCCAAATGAAAAGTGCTTGGAATAATCACTTCTCGCAATGCACACATCCTCTCACAAAGAAAGAAAGATAATAGAAGAGATCGAAGTCCCCAGAGGCGAGTGTTCGATCTCGACGATGGCGAAACCAAGTTCCCAGGAGATAGGGAACTGCGACATTGAGCTCAAGGTGTAAGGTTCGATTTGTCCCATATTTAGTTGAGGTGTTCACTTAGGAACAAGGTTGAGAAGACTTACTAGTGTTACTAGAGTTAGGGAGAAATGCTAGGAACAGAGAAGTGTAAGTCTTGCATGTGTAACTAGGGAACAATCAATAAGATAAGAAGATCGTTCAAAATCCTCCACGCGGAGGTAGAGGTTTAACCACACAACTAGTTAGTTGTTGTGGGGTTCCTCTATAAAGAAACTGTGTCGTTTACATTCTATCTTACTTGCTTTTACATTACTTCCGCTGCCTTGGGAACAACTTAACAGCTAGTTCCCAAGCTCTTACTAACGCATAACAATCCAACTGAAATCTTTGCAATTAAACTCAGGATTGTTATCACTTCGAACGATTTTAGCACGCTTACCAAATTGATTTTCAATAAGCGTAAGAAAATGTATAACAAGAGGACGAGCCTTGGCTTTGCTTTTCATAAGATAAATCCAAGTGAATTTTGAATGATAATCAACTATAGTTAAAAAATAACGAGCCCCCGTTAGAGATGTCACATGGTAACCACCCCAAATGTCCATTTGAATAAGATGAAAACAGGATAAACTAGTAGAGGTGCGTAAAGGAAAAGGATTCCGAGTTTGTTTTGCTATAGGACAAATTAAACAAGAATGTTCGGTTGAACTTTTATTAAAAACCAGAATAAAAGAAGATACGTGTTACGACGGGTGACCAATACGTTGGTTCCATATGGAAGGCGAGACAGTGGCATTGCAATGGCTGGATTGTGGTTGAGAATCGAGTCAATATAACCAATCTCGTTCATATGCAGTCCCAATCATCTTTCATGAATACAAACTTGTTTTAAGAAAAGAGTGGAATAAAAAGAATCTAAAGCAAGTTTGCTTATTGAAATGAGGTAGACAAAAAATTGAGGTACACATAAAACATGCAAGAGTTGAAATGTAGGTGAAAAAGTAACCGTCCCTAGATGAGATACATTATAAATTTTTCCATCCGATAAGTGTACAAACCGATTTTGAATAGGTGTGTATGTATCTAATCAACGTGTATGAAAGGTGATGTGATCACTTGCCCCCACTGTCCATGATCCATGAAGTGCAAGAATTGAAAAGAGAGTGAGATTTAGAGTTACCTGAAAAATCTTCATAAAGAGAGGGGTTACCAATGCAACTTGATTTACGGAAGAGTGGTTCCCGCCGATTGTCCCATTCAAAGGTTGTTGTAGCTCGGCTGCAATGAGTTTAAACCGATTTAACATCTCCATGACTTTGTCATATTCAGCAGAGGAAAGTGCCGAACTGTTGGAGGGAGCCAAGGTATGATTGGCGCTTGATCCGACTTGGCCTCCTTCCATGGCTTTCTTCCGCTTTCGACAATAATCAATCGAATGGCCTTTGTTGTTACAAAAAGTGCATGTGAGATGATCACGGCAGTGCTTGGTACTATGGTTGGTTAGGTGGCACTTTTCACAATATTTAGTATCGCCACTGGTGTTGTTCTCACGAGATCGCTTGACAGCAAACGCGGAAGACTCGACTTGCATTGTTGGCTTGGTATGGGAAATCTTGGCATGTTTTTCTTGGCAAAGCACCATGGAATATACCTTGTTTGGCTAGGGAAAGGGATCTAAACCAATGATGGTACTCCGGATTTGTTCGAGCTCGGAGTTGAGACCCATCAAGAATTGCATCGTTTTCTGATTTGTGATGAATGAGTGGATCTCGGTGCCAGCCGGGCAAGAACAATGAGGAAGTCTCGTGAATGCATCCTTCTCGTCCCAAAAGGATTTGAGTTTGGTGAAGAAAGCACTAACGGAATTCGTCCCTTGTTGGCAATCGTGAATTTGTTTTTCTATATAAAAAAGAGAGACAATATTAGAATGTGAAAAATGTTCATGAAGTTTAAGCCAAATACCTCGAGCGTCTTTGCAATGAATGACACTTTTCGAAATCTCTTTGGACATGGACCTAAGAAGCCAAGTTTTGACGAGCACATTGCATCGTTCCCATTGCAACTCCTCAAACGGTTTGTTGCTTGGTTTAGGCAATGTGCCATCAACGAACCTAGCTTTATTTTTGATGGTAAGGGCCATCATCATTGATTGATGCCAAGTCGTGTAGTCGTCTTCCATCAATGGTTGCGATACTAGGACGACACCCGGTTGATCGGAAGGATGGAGAAATAAAGAGTGATTGGATTTCTCCCATGGCTCGGTTTTTGAATGTCCGACTGTAAGTGTGTCGTCCGACATGGGGAAGGATCAATGTGTTGGATCAGATTATGTGAACCTAGAAAACTGATACCATGAAGAACTTGTGCAAACGCAAGTGATTTTATTACTGTATATTGAATTACAAAGAACAGACAAGTTCTTATACAAAAAAAAGCAACGGTAGGAAAAAAGATTCTAGGAGATAATTAGGCTAATCTTATCCTAATATGGGGAGATAAATAAGGATATTATCTCAAGAAAGGAAAAGCTAAATAAAAGAGATTTTATATGCTAATAGTAGCATAGAGCAATATACATGTTATCGCCTATCCATGCAATTATCTGCCTCATTTCGACCTCATGAGTGAGATTATGGGCCATCAAGATGATACACACAAAACAGCTCATTGTCGTTAGAACCATTAGAATAATTAATATGACCCTAAACCAAAAGAAAAAAACACTCATGACCCAAAAGACATAAAACCAAAAAAGAATAACTAATATGAATCAAAGACAAGAACCATTTCAGTATTTAGCATGTGTGTTGGAACGGTGTTGATAGGCGTGAAATGGTCGTGCAAATCACGGCTATGCAAAAGAATCCAAACTAACTCAGAACCGTAGTCTTTAGGAAGTCCCGGTCGAATCCACATGGAGGTTGATTTATCTTTTTATGTGAATTTTATGACAATTAAAGTAAAAAGGGTTTTTAGATTTAAACTAACTATTGAGCATGCAAAAACTAGCAAAGCAATTAAAGCTTGGGTTTTTATCAATTTGGGGAAAACACTTAGTCAACCAGAGATCTACATTCGTATGACAAGTTTATCATAGATTCACTCAATATCGCATGCATATGGAATTCCAATTCCTTTTCAAAGATAATTAATAGCACGACCAGATACTATCAATCCTAACTAATTGAATAACCTTGAAACTACCAATATTCAATTCAAAAGCAGCATGAAGAATAAGAATATAATCAAGATACAAATCTAGCATAAAACAACCTGCTTTTATACTAGAATGCAATTTAACTCTCTTCTACAATAGACTAGCACAACCAGATACTAGTACAATGCAGTTTGCTACTATGAAATAGAGAAACTCAACCAGTAATTTCTCTAGATCTAGCAATTGATATTCAATTACAACAACCCTAGAAATTGTTGAAATCAATCACATAAACAATTCAAACAAGAGACTAAAATAATTCCATGCAATAGATAAAGAGTAGAAATCTCACAACTGAAAGTCAAACGATGCTTCAAACTATCTGACTGAGCAAAAGGTTTAGTTCTCCATAGAAAAGCTAAAAACTCAGAAAGAAAAATATGATAATCGTATATCAATGAGAGGTGCAACTCTCTAAAACCTAATATATCAAAACTAGGTCTAAAAAGTCTATCCAAAAATACATAAACTCGGACTAAAGCTGATAAAGATATGACCAATCAAATCATAACACATGTCGTCACTCGGATTTGCTAACCGCCAAAGGCGGTGGGCGCCGCCAGCACCAAGACGCCATCTTTAGTTTTCTTCAATCCAACCCTAAAACTCCAAATTAATGCATCTTCGGGTCTTCCTCTTCCTAGCTGTAAATAGCATATAAAACACCTAAAAATACCATAAACCAATGCTAAAACTCCTCCTAAATACACAATATGATTGTGCATATCAAACTCCCCCACACTTGAATCTCACTCGTCCCTGAGTGACTCAAAAAACTATCACTCATAAAAACTATAATCCCCAGATCATCAAAATGCAAGGAAACTTACAAAGAGGAATAAAAGCATTCTCATGCAAACACAACCCAACCCTAAAACCTACCCAAAACACACCTATACTCCACTTCTTATGTCTCCTGCGCCGATAAAAGATAGTCCTAAAACACTCTTTTTCTTCACTCATTTTTCTTAGGTGCCTTTTCAGGTTTTCACCTAACACTCTCATTTCATTTTTCAATAATGGACTCACCAACTCACACCACTCTAAATCTATTTTTGCCAAGGCATAGTGCCTACCAGATTACCTTCTTATTACTTAGACCGCCCTTTCGGGTTTTCAGTCTATCTCAGGATTTTATTTTGCCTTTTTTCAATTTTTATGGCTCTTTTTATTTATTTATTTATTGCATATCAATGGTAATATAACTCCAACTCCCCCACACTTAGAACACACATTGTCCTCAATGTAGTAAAGACAAGATAAAATAAAGGGGAAGTAGAGAAGAATACCACTACTGATCAGATGGTGGTGGTGGTGGATATTGTGGATAGTCAGGATATGAGGGGTAGGCGGGCCACACGCCCTGGAAAAACTGAGCCTGCTGCTGGAAATAGCTAGTCTGTTACTAAAAGAAATGAGACTAATCTTGATAGAACTGGTGGATCCGGTCTATAGAAGTAGACAAAGCAGACTGCTGAACAAACATCTCCTCCTGACGAACTAAAAGCTGACGCATCTGGCGCATCATATCATCCTGCTAGCTCAGACCAGTGTCAACTCCAGAAGTACTAGGAAAATCCAAACCAGGAGCATCCTCATGCATAACTGTGTCTTCTTGAGGAAAAGTCTTTGGAATAGGCTGTGGAGCAGATGGTGGGACGGCCTGTGGAGTAGAAGAAGAAGAACCAGGAGCTTCAACACGTATTGACAACCGTCTGAGATCAAAGTGATGATACTCAGGTCCAAATGGGAGACCATCAATGGGCAGACGAATCTTATAAGCACCCATAGGACCAAACAAATAATCAATATGATCCCCAACATCAGCAATCACTGAAGCGTTCTTCAAAAACTTCCTATCATAAGTGAATCGAGCAAAAAGCCGCTCAGTTGGAGGAGGAAAAGGAATGTCCAGCAACTCAGCAATGAGAGAAACCATACCGCCAATAGCAATCTTGCCCTTCTTCTCACTCCTACACTTCTTACAGCTAGATAAAAATAAAGCCTTCCAGTCTTTCACCAAAGCACACTTCGGTGTGAAACTCCAAACCGCCTCCAAGTCAGGATGATTGATCTTGTTTGGTTCAGAATGACCAAACCAAGACATCCTAAGCACTTTGTGAGCTAACCGAAGAGAAGGATGTGACCACATAATTTTTCTCCCCTCCTTTAGAATCAAATGGAGTAGAACCAGTAGAATGATCCCAAAATATAAACTGAGCACTCGCAGCAGACCAATCATCAGATTCAGAAGGTTGTTTGGTAATACCAAATGCCCGATCCAGATCGTCATAACGCAAAACATGAGGAGAACCACCTAACTGAAACGTAATTCTAGCTGCATCACGATCATCCTCAAGAGTAATGATGAACTCTCCAGTCCACTCAGGATATGTAGGAGCATTCTTGAAATAAAAATTAGCCAACCCTCCATGATCAAACATCCGCCTAGTACACTCCTCTAGGCCTAACTCTCTCATAAACGCAAGATCAAGAAATATAGTAGAAACAAACTCCTTATTATCCACAATCTTCTTCCGACCCTCATAAATTTCAGATTGAGCGGATCTAGTAGCACCACGCTTCCTAGTACTCATATTCGGCAATTGAAATGCTCAAAGGACCGAAAATAGAAGCAAAAAAAATCGAGAGAAAACCCGGAAAAAATGAAGCTGCGACACGAGAACTGGCGGCTGGCTTCGATGTTCTTGGCGGCGGGCGAGCGGCGGTCGCCGCTTTGAATGTTCTTCGAAAAACCCCAGAAAATTTCAGTGGCGAGGGTTGCTATTGGGAGACGGTCGGCGGTCCTGCGGCTGGGCGACTACGAGCGAAGAAGGCAACGACGGGCTCAAATTCATCCAAATCTCTAGTGGATCTGAGATTGAAACCTTTCTCCTCTCTCTCTTTTTTTCCTTTGTAAAAACTCCCTTTTTTTCAACACTCTATTTTTTATGACTCCCCTCTTTCCCTCTTTCTGTTTTTCAACTTTCAGCACTCTATTTTTTGATTTTTTTAATTTTCAATTTTTTTTTATTTTAAGGGGTAAAGAATTGGATTTACCGTACAACAGGGGCGGCGGGCGCCGTTATTCGGTGGTGGTCGCCGCTGAGAGGCGGCGGGCGCTATTATTAGGCAGCGGTCGCCGTTTACCACTTCGTATCCAAGCCACTTTTGAGACGAATTAATGGCGGGCGTCGCTACCAAGGCAGCGATCGCTGCCTTATCTGTGGCGTTCTTTTAAGTGCCCTGCAGGTTAGTTCACCCAAAAACAAAAGGGGAAAAATGAAACAAAAACAACTAAAAAAAAAGAAAATAAGAAAAACAAGAAAGTACCTAGGTCGGGTTGCCTCCCGACAAGCGCCGTATTTAACGTCGTGGCTCGACATAATGCTAATTCATTAGTCTGCAGCGTCAGGTTTTGTTAGGACAGCTTCCTCAATTGTGTCCTTGGTAAATCCCTCATCATACTGCTACACTCTTTGACCATTCACTTTGAATAGAGCATGAGTTTTGGAATCATAGAGCTCAATTGCACCATGGGGAAAGACTTGAGCAATCACATAAGGCCAATCCCAACGGGATCTTAGCTTGCTTGGAAAGAGTCTAAGGCGGGACTGAAATAGAAGGACTTTGTCACCAGCTTTGAAGTCCTTTTTCAAGATATTTTTGTCATGCCAAGCCTTAGTCCGCTCTTTGTAGTGAATAGCATTATCATAAGCTTCAATCTTGGCCTCCTCCAACTCCTATAATTGGAGCTTTCTAAGCTCCCCAACTTCTTGAAGATGTAAATTACTAAATTGCACTTCTTGATAGCCCAATAGGCCTTGTGTTCCAACTCAACTGAGAGGTGACATGCCTTACCAAAAACCAACCTAAAAGGTGACATACCAATAGTTGTTTTGTAAGCTGTCATGTAGGCCCCATAATGCATCATCAAGCCTCTGGCTCCAATCTTTTCTACTAGGGGTCACCGTATTCTTCAAAATGGATTTAATCTCCATGTTTGATACTTCAGCTTGGCCATTTGTTTGAGGATGATAGGTAGTAGAAACTCTTTGATTGACATGATACTTCTTTAACAGGGAAATAATTGTCCTATTACAAAAGTGAGTTCCCCCATCACTTATGAGGGCCTTGGGGATTCCAAACCCGTTGAAAATATGGGACTTCAAGAAATATTCAACAACTCTAGAGTCATCAGTTCTGGTGGCCTTCGCTTCCACCCATTTGGAAACGTAGTCCACCGCAAGCAAAATATAGATATTCCTATTAGAGTTTGGAAAAGGTCCCATAAAGTCAATACCCCAAACATCAAATATTTCACAAAAATTAAACTAGTTTGGGGCATTTCATCCCTACTGGACATATTTCCAACTCTTTGGCACATGTCACAAGATTTACAATAGTTGGGTGCATCTTTAAAGATGGTAGGTCGCCAAAATCCTGCATCAAGTACCTTCCTAGCAGTTCTTTGAACCCCAAAATGTCCCCCACATGCTCTAGAATGACAAAGTGTAAGGAGAGAATTTACCTCATTTTCTGGAATGCAACGGCGAATTACTTGGTCAGAGTAGTGCTTCCAAAGATAGGGGTCATCCCAGACGAAAAACCTAGCTATACTGCGTAGTCTGTCCCTCTGAGCTTTGTTGAAAGGTTGAGGGAATTCACATGTGCTGAGGAAGTTCACCAAGTCTGCATACCATGGCTCTATGGTGCTCATCTTGAATAAGGACTCATCCGGAAAGCTTGCTTGAATCTGCTTTTGAGGTATGCTTTCTTCTTGAACAACTCTGTTGAGGTGATCAGCTACCAGGTTTTCAACACCTTTCTTGTCCTTGATCTCAATATCAAATTCACTGAGCAATAGGACCCACCAAGTCAATCTTGGCTTTGCTTCTTTCTTTGTCAGTAAGTATCTCAGGGCAGCATGATCAGTATAAATGATGACCTTTGTTCCAAGGAGGTAAGGTATGAACTTCTCAAGTGCAAATACCACTGCAAGCATCTCTTTTTATGTAGTAGAGTAGTTCCTCTGTGCACCATTCAGAGTCATTGATGCATATTGAATCACATGAGAGGCTTTGGCTTCCTTTTGGCCTAGCACAACCCCCACCGCATAATCACTAGCATCACACATTATTTCAAAGGGCGTAGACCAATCATGAGCCTGAATTATAGGGGCACTTGTCAAGCGAGCCTTAAGATCATCAAAGGCTGCCTGACACTCAGTTGTGAACTCAAACAGTGTGTCTTTCTTCAAAAGTTCGCACAGGGTGCTGAAATCTTGGAGAAGTCTTTAATAAACCTACGGTAGAAACCTGCATGGCCTAAAAAAGAACGAACTTCGCGCACATTAGTAGGATAGGGCAAAGATCGAATTACTTCAACCTTTGCCTTATCGACCTCAATACCCCTAGTTGAAACTATATGACCAAGTGCAATACCTTGTTCTACCATGAAGTGACACTTTTCAGAATTAAGCACTAAATTAGTGTGAACACATCTAGCAATTACCAAAGTTAAGTGATTTAGGCATGCATCAAAATTATCCCCATGTACAGTAAAATCATCCATGAATACCTCAATGAAATTCTCAATGTACTCAGAAAAGATGCTTACCATACACCTTTGGAAAGTCCCAGGAGCATTGCACAACCTAAATGGCATCCGACGGTAGGCAAAAGTGTAATAACTGCGGTTTTTGAGGATATTTTTAATTTTTTTCAGATATTCTTTTAACCTCTTTGTTCGTTTTAACGCTTAATCCAATATTTTTGTTGGAGATTAAATCCTAGAAAATTATTGGTGATATCCTAAAATCACAAAAAAATGATTTTATGGATCGGTGTGAATTCTAGGATTTTTCAGTGGAAAAGAATATTTATTGGATAAGCCGTCTTTTTAATTATGTACTGTAAAGGATTTAAAATACGAAATGGAAGCCTTAAAAATTGAATGTAGCGTGATAAAATCATGGAAAATTAGTTTTATTGGTCTACATAATTTACGGGACGTTTTCCGTTTAATAAGTTTTTCCACCCGAGGTACATAATTTTACCGCTTTAACACGAGTCCCGTTATGAGACGGGTTTTTATTTTTAAACCGCCCTTTCTCATGCCTTAATATTGATGGAACTAAAGAGATAGCTTTGTCAAAGTCTACTTTCCTTTTTTAAAGCAAACAAAAAGAGAGAGAGAGAGAGGAAGGAACGAGCGAACGACGGACTCGTGAATCCTTCACCGCCGGTTGGCTTCTTTGCCCCTTCCACCTCATCCTCCACCTTCCACCTCACCTTCTTCCTCACTTCGAGGCTTGGGGTCGCTGTTGCTGCACAAGGGGGCAGAGCCAAGCGAAGCAGGACGGAATGCTGGCTCGGGAGAAGAATACGTCACCACCGATCATCTTCCTCGCCTCGTTATGGCTACCGCCGGCAACCACCTGGTTGTCCGACCACAACCCACCGCAAGGTCCACTGTCGGGCAACGCCCAACAACCCTTGGGCTCGGGAATCGAGCCACTATCGAGCCAAACGAGCCATGGGCTCGAGTGAAGGTATATATGATCGAAATTAATTAGCGGGTTAGTTGCGGAGCCAACTTTATTTGGTGCATTGGCTTGACGCGCCCTATTCTTCAAAAGAGTAGCTAATTTTGTTTCCACGGTATTCAAAGTTAAAGCAAGTATGTTGGTAACCTATGTCGAGTTCCTTTCAAGCTGTTATGATTTAAGGGATATTTGAAATTGTTTTGTGATTTCTCTTTTGAGAAAAATCTTAGGACTTTGTAGAATTCTGGTATGATTTTTTTTAAAGAAATGTTGATTTGATATACGGGATTCATGAATAAATTTTCTACGGTTTTCATGGTGGTGAGTAAGAATGTGATTTGTCTTCCATCTTGATCACATGGTAAGGCAAGATTACATGTCTTATTCCTATGAGAATGCAGTAAAGGATTATGTTTATTTTATCTCCCCATCCTGATCACATGGTGGAATAAGATCACATAATACCTTGGGTTTTAAAGAATAGTTCCTAGTATGAGTTGGTAATCATATAGGTTTCTCTCAAGTGAAGTTATTGAGATTCAAAGACGAGAGTTTTCTTGTATAGCAATTTCTATATCTAGTATCTTGTAAAACTCTTTTGAGTTATTATATCCTTGGTACCCTATACCATTTAAGGAGTATGGTTAAACTTCCCGAAACAGTTCGATTATAAGTAAAGAAATTTGGTAAGATTCTTTACAAATCTGTGTTTATCTCTGAAGAGCATGGAGTAACTCCGTACTTCTCTAAAAGTTTGGGATTGTTTTCAGTTAATGATTATTGGAATTTTCTAAGCAGTTTGCTAGTAGTTCATCTTGGTTGACGTCATGACCTAAGAAAGTCATTGCCTTTTTAGCGGATTTGTCCTTGGAATTAAGTTGATATGGACTCTTGGGATGGAACCCTTTCTAAGGAATGATATTGTAGTAATCCTTTCTTTGGAATAGAGGATGTACTAGTAATTACTCCATTAGTTGTTATTTGTTTTCATGTTGTCTTGAAAACTTAAATATCTTTGAGATAAGATAGTCAAGTGAGGACTTTAAGCAGAACTCCAATGGGTCTGGAGTTTGGATATGTAAATTAGTATTGATATTCAATCTCAGCCTGATAAGTTGTTGGATATAGAGAGTGGACACGTGAGGATATGTTTTTAATCCTAAGAGTTAAGTTACTCAACAAGTCAGAATGTTAAGTGAAGTCTAAACAATTCTTTAATGAAAAAGACTGAAAATTGTCAATGGAGACAATTTTGTTGGAAATTATTGGACTAAAGGTATTATTGTCCAATATGTTGGTATAGTAATGCGTAAGAGTGTAGTTTGAAGTAGTTGAGAGAGATAACTACTTTTGAATGTCAGTATGCCCAAGCTGATTTTTGGTTGAGAAAAGGATGTAAAGGATTTACAAGATAGGTTATTATCTTGTCATATGTTGGATAAATTTCATATTCTTGGTTAAAATAATACTGAGATTTTATCTCGAAAAGGAAATTGAGTAAGGATTTTAAGTAATCCTTGTAAAGGAATTGAGAAGGACTAAAGGTTTAGTTTGGATGACAACAAGGCTGTGTGAATACCCTAGGATTTTATTCAAAATTTGTTGACCAGATCAAGGAAAAGTAGTATGGGAAAGTAATATTGTTTAAGATCAATGGAGAAGATCAAGAAGGTAAGACACCGGGATTTGTTATTCAAGATTATAGGTTGCTAGTTTTGAAACTGTTCATGAGTATCTGTTGTTGATGAGCTTTGAAAGCTTAATTCAAAGGAAGCATATTTATTTGCTTAATTAGTTCATCCTGGAACAAGTATATGTATAAGGAGTTAAGATAAAACTTTTGATGGACTGACATGAAGCGAAATGTCACCGAGTTCGTTTCGACATGTTTGGTATATCTGGGAGTCTTGATTGAGAATAGAAGACCAGATGGAATGTTATAGTCTCTTCCTGCTTCAGAATGGAAGTGGAAAGATGTTACAAAGGATTCTTGTCATTAGTTGTTCAAGACTTAATGAAAGGAAAATGCAATATGGAGGTTGTTAAGAAACTCACAGAGAGTGTTCTTTTTAATGCATTTAAGATAACTTAAAGAGTACAGAAGTTAGATGAGGTGTTCATGCATGAAGGATTTCATCTTTATAAAACTCCAAAGACTATTATCTCTGATTGAGATGGATGGT
Source organism: Fallopia convolvulus (assembly GCA_964016875.1). Lineage (NCBI taxonomy): Eukaryota > Viridiplantae > Streptophyta > Magnoliopsida > Caryophyllales > Polygonaceae > Fallopia > Fallopia convolvulus. Next base: position 17,608,527 of record OZ024719.1, read on the forward strand.
TCCTCATTAAACTGATGAGTAATGCAAAGAAACAAATTCAAACTCTCGAGGACATGTGTTCTGGATTCCACACGAGTTGGAATGGTGGTTTGAGGTTGAGTGAATTCACATACAAGAATTTTGATTTCACGATAAAGAAAGGACTCTTTTTGAGGCTTGGTAAGGCTGGAAGTGTTGGTTGTCAATTTGTTGGAATGAAAATACTGACAAGGTTCTTCATGGGCCAGACTTGGCCAAGAGAACAACAACTGATATCGCACTAATGTTCAAGGGTGTTAACTACTCAAAAGCGACAACAGTTGTGTGTTGTGCTAAAGCGAGAGCATGTTAAGTTCATTGTAAAGAACAATGTTTTTGTTCTGGTATCCGCCTTGAAAGGCATATTCCGCTGGGGAATGTGAGACAACGTAAATGCTCGCTATGTTGGATCTTTCGAGATACTGGAAAGAACTGGTAAGCTTGTTTATTGGTTGGCATTGCCATCTTCAGTGCATTCTATCTATAATGTCATCCTTGTGTTTCTTCTAAGATAGTATGCGTTCGATATATCTGATGTACTCAAAAATAATGAGATGGATATTCAACCAAATGACACCTATGAAGAAAGGTCAGGTTGAATCGTGAATAAGAAAAATACCTTTGGTTAGGCTACCTTGGCCTAAAAATGGAGGTGAAGAAAAGACTTGAGAAATTACACAGGAAATGGTGAGCCATTTTCCAAAGTTAATGAACGTTGTAAAAGAAGAAGCTTGGCAACTAAGCAATGGTTGTTTTGTGCATTGTGCAAAAGTAACAACATGTTTTTTTAAGGGGGTACTACAAACTTTGTATAGGTTTGTAGTGGTTGTGTGTGTATGTTTGTGCTATCCTTCCTTGTGATCTGAGTTCTCCTTGGTTTCGAGGACGAAACCATTTTTAAGGTGGTACTAATGTAATAACTGCGATTTTTGAGGATATTTTTAAATTTTCTCGGATATCCTTTTAACCTCTTTGTTCGTTTTAACGCTTAATCCAATACTTTTGTTGGAGATTAAATCCTAGAAAATTATTGGTGATATCCTAAAATCACAAAGAAATGATTTTATGGATTGGTGTGAATTCTAGGATTTTTCAGTGGAAAAAGAATATTTATTGGATAAGCCGTCTTTTTAATTATGTATTATAAAAGATTTAAAATACGAAACGGAAGCCTTAAAAATTGATGGCAGCGTGATAAAATCATGAAAAATTGGTTTTATTGGTCTACATAATTTACGGGACGTTTTCCGTTTAGTAAGTTTTTCCACCCGAGGTACATAATTTTACCGCTTTAACGCGAGTCCCGTTACGAGACGGGTTTTGATTTTTAAACCACCCTTTCTCATGCCTTAATACTGAAGGAACTAAAGAGATAGCTTTGTCAAAGTCTACTTTCCTTTTTCAAAGCAAACAAAAAGCGAGAGAGAGAGAGGAAGGAACGAGCGAACGACGGACTCGTGAATCCTTCACCGCCGATTGGCTTCTTTGCCCCTTCCACCTCCATCCTCCACATTCCGCCTCACCTTCTTCCTCACTTCGAGGCTTGGGGTCGCTGATGCTGCACAAGGGGGCATAGCCAAGCGAAGCAGGACAGAACGCTGGCTCGGGAGAAGAATACGTCATCGCCGGTCATCTTCCTCGCCTCGTTATGGCTACCGCCGACGACCACCTGGCTGTCCGACCACCACCCACCGCAAGGCCGTTGTCGGGCAACGCCCATCCATCCTCGGGCTTGGGAATTGAGCCACTATTGAGCCAAACGAGTCATGGGCTCGAGTGAAGGTATATACGATCGAAATTAATTAGCGGGTTAGTTGCGGAGCCACCGTAAGGGCCTTTCGGTTCCGCTATGCTAATTAAATTTATGGTTTTTATAATCTTCACATTGATACAGTCCCACAGGTTCAAACCGCTCGTAAACGGACGTCCGGATCTTCAGTTATAACGAATACAAGTTTTGACAACGATTGGCAGGTAAAGGACTTCGGATAATTACTCGGGATTCGTTGTTAATCCGTTTGATCCGAGATTTGGTCACTTTTAAGAACTCTTGCTAATGAACAATTTTTATTTAGAAAATTATTTCAAAAGTGAAGCGGATAATTAGTTATAATTCCGCCAAGATGGCTCCTTAAAGCATAATAACGAAGGATTTATTATATATCGATATTCGAAAATTAAATCGTTTATCGATTAGGAAGTTGTAGAGTTTGAGTATACAACTAAGAAGTGTTTCTGTGAGGTCGTTGTTGAGAAAGATTATTGTTGAATAGCTAAGGACGTTGAGCACGCCTTCTAAGGCAAGTGGACGATTCTCTCTTGTGTTATTGTTATTAAATGAGGAATTGAATCTCATTTAATATTTGCGTTGGGAACAACTTGTATAATTAATAAAATATGATAGGTTGTTGTTTTATTAGAAATAATGACCATATTGTTATTCATTCAGTTTCGCGCTAGAACTGAATTTAGGTCCGTTGTATGTGACCTTGTATGTTTAGTTGTCTCATGCTGAGACGTTGATATGGATTAACTTAGTTCAGGGATGTGAGGTTAGTCTCGAAAACATCTCTTTAAAACTCGTATTAGGCAGTATCAATATCTATCCCCTAATACTTAGGACATGACCATGGCCCGCTCTACGCTTCAGGGGTGACTATGTACTCTAGCTAAGTGCATTTATTCAATATGTGTTGGAAGTGTATTATGGATGAAACAGGCCCTCTAATCTCTGCATAATTGGGACCCGTACTATTCGTTGTTCAAAGATGAAATATGCCCTCTGACCTCGATAGTATTGTGTTCCATGCAATATGTGTTGGTAGTGGATTATGGATGAAACAGGCCCTCTAATCTCTCCATCATTGGGACCCGTGCTATTCATTGTTCAAGGATGAAACAAGCCCTCTGACCTCGATAGTATTATGTTCCGCCGGCAGTAGTTCGAGCCGATTAAAAGTTGCCAACTTGAAATGTGAAAAGTTTTGAAAGTAATACAAGATAAGTGTGTTAGGCACATTAATGTACTCGAATGGTTAGTCTATTCGATAACCATTCTTGCTCCCGGTTACGAATAATTCTTAATCAAACTTTGATTAAGTCAAACTGATTAGTCGACGAAGGCTTTTCAAAATGTGATGTGATTAATATGAGTTCCCAACAATTGTTTATGCTTCTTAAAGTAACCACAAGTTGTGGTGTCCTCTCTCTTGTTTATGCAAGTCTCCTTTTTATCCTTTATAAGACTGCTAACTATTGGATCATAATCCAAGTCTATTCGGATTTGGATGCCAATATGTTTAGTTACAACCATAAGAACCAAGTTAGATTCTCCGCTTGCTAGTCTTTCATTAGACTAACCCGTCCATATTCTTTTCTTTTATATGGTCGGCTGGTGTCCACCGTTGTCTTACGACACATCAGGTTCTTCTTGGAAGTTGATTCAAGAGGCGGATTTAGATGTTTGAAGCTCCAGAAGTTGAAGAAAGGTTTCCAATCGCTATACTTGAGTGAAGATCATGGTTGAACTACTTCAAAGTGAAGCCGAGTTTCAGAAATAAGAACTAAAGGAAGACTTGATGAAGATTTTGTTTAAATAGAAGGTTGTTCTATTTATTTATTCTTTTAAGTTAAGGTTTGTATAAAACCTTTTATTCTCTTTTCCGCTGTAAAGTTTTACTTAATTTTGTTAGGTTTTAAATGGTTTCTTTTACCTTGTTCTAGTATGTTCTGTCAGGTTAAAGCCTTGGGTAATTCTGGTTTGGTCCTAATCAGGGTTATTGGCGGTAATACCTCCAGGGTAGGAAGGGGGTGTTACAAAAAGTGCCAAATGGACAAGTGAAAGTTGTCTTGGCTTGATCTTCAAGGGCAATGGCTATCTGAAAGTAGCCTAAATACCCATCTAGAAAGCAATAAAATGCTCTGCCTGTCAATCTCTCAAGAATCTGATCAATGAAAGGAAGGGGGAAGTGATCCTTCCTAGTGGCTGCATTCAGCTTGTGGTAATCAATGCAAACTCTGCAACCTGTTTGCAGTCTTGTAGGGACCATTCTCCTTGCTGATTCTCTTGTAATTTTCCCTTTCTTTGGTACAACCTGTGGGGGGCTAACCCATTTGATGTCAGAGATAGGAAAAATCATACCTGCTTGCAAGAGTTTCAAGACTTCTTTCTTCACCACCTCCATCATAGGTGGATTTAAACGCCTCTGTGGTTTTCTAGATGGCTTCTCTTCTCCTTCCAGCAGTATACGATGCATGCAAGTGGTGGGGATGATTCCCTTCAGCAATGGTCCAACCAATTGTTGTCTTGTACTCTTTTAAAACTGCCACTAGCCTGTTTTCTTGATCATTTGTATACTTGTTGGAGATGATCACTGGTAATGTCTCCTTGTCTCCAAGGAATACATACTTGAGGTGGTTTGGGAGTTGCTTCAACTCGATCATCAGTGCCTGCACAACGGAGGGCAAAAGCTTTTCCCTTGGCAGGGTTAATGGTAAAGGAGTTTTGCCAGGTGGCTCAAGAGGAAACTTATAATAAGCATCCATCTCGTTTACAATCTCCTATATCTCAATTGAAAGAGTAAAATCCAAACTAGAATCAACAATAATAGATTGCACATCATCTAGTTGATTTTCATCAAAAACATCTTGCACCACAGGCTCAAGCATATCAATAGCATAAATAGAGTAATCATCAGAAGGATATTTCATGGCTTCATAAATATTATAATTAATGATTTGACCATCAAATTCCATGGTTAAAGAGCCAGTGCTCACATTGATTTTAGTATTGGATGTTTTCAAAAAAGGTCTCCCTAATAGAATAGGGATTGCATGATCATCATGTTCCATTTTGAGCACATAGAAATCGGCTTAAAACATATACAACCTCCTGTACTTGTGCAAATTTGTCAGATAGACACCCCACCTTTGGTTTAGACCTATTGAACACTTAAACTTAACAATCGGGACCTATTAAACACCTGGTTGTTGACAATCTCGTTGAGTGTAACACACGCATGCTGACATATTCCAATTTTTTGTCCAGATGTGTGCCACATAAGCTTATTTTGCCACATAAGATGTCATATAAGCCCAATCTTTAACACCATTATTTTAATAAAATCAGAAAATATAAAAAAAAAAGAAAAAAAGAAAAAAAATTGCAGAAGTACAGGGGGGTGTATATGTGCGTTTGACTTACACGTACTTCGCCACGTCAGCTATCAAGTGTTTAATAGCTCCAAATTGTTAAATTTAAGTGTTTAATAGGTCCAAACCAAAGGTGGGGTGTCTATCTGACAAATTTGCACAAGTACAAGGGGTTGTATATGTTTTAAGCCCATAGAAATCAGCAGGAAAAGTGAGATCACTAACCATAACCAAAACGTCCTCTACTAAACCTATATGACGAACATTAGACCTATCAGCTAATTGAATAGAGATATTAGTGGCATGCATAGGTCCAAGTTTCAGAGATTCACAGAGAGTAGAAGGCATTACATTAATGGAAGCACCCAAATCTAGCATGGCTTTGTCAACTTTAGTACCTCAAATTGTAATAGAGATAGTAAACATACTTGGATCTCCGCACTTTGTAGGTAAGCGTTTTTGAAACACAGCTAAAACGTGATCGCTTACTTTCACCTTCTTTTTACTGTTCTTGTCCTGAATCCGCTTTGTAGTGCACATCTGCTTTAAGAACTTTGGATAGCGTGGAATTGACTTCATTAAGTTAAGGAGAGGAATGTTAACCTCAACGTTTCTTAACATCTTGAACATGTCTTTGTACTGCTTCAGGGGCTTTGTACGCTTTAATGCAGATGGAAAAGGAGCAACTGGCTTCCAGTCAGGGAGAACTGGAGATTTTTCATCATCAGAGGCTTCAGCAGGTAGGCGGCAGTCGCCGTCAGTGGAGCGGAGATCGCCGATTTTTTGGGAAAATTCAGCCTCGGTTGGATCATCGTCACGATGGTCGTCGCTTTTTGGGTGGCGGTTGCCGCTACTTGGGCGGCGGTCGCCGCCTTTTATTTCATGGTCAACGCTTGAATTTTCTATTTTGCCGTAGCCAAGCTCGATTTGATGGCGAGCGCCGCTACCCTGGCGGCGGTCGCCACTCTCGCCTTCGTCATCTTCTACCACTGTTTTGTCCTCAAGTTGTCTCCCACTCCTCAACATGACAGCACTGACATTAGGAATACCTGAATCTCTTGCTTCTAGTTTGCTTACAATGTCAGAAATTTGACTTATTTGTCGATCCAAGTTGTGAATGCTTGCTAATGTAGTATCTTGGAATTTGACTTGATTTTGAGCCAGTTGAGTCGTACTATTTTGATGTTGAGTCATACTATTTTGAAGAGTGAGGTTACTTTGCATCAACATCGTCATCATGTCTTCCATAAAAGGGGCTGCATTGTGATTCTGTCCTTGAGGCCTTGGCACATATGGCTTAGCTTGTTGAAACTGATCTTGTTGCTGCTTTGACTTAGGCTCTTTCCACCTGAAGTTCTGATGATCTTTCCAGCTAGGGTTGTAGTTGTTTGAATAGGGATCATGTCTTGGCTTCATTTGGTACCCTCCAACTGCATTCATTTCCTCTTGTAGTGTAGGACATGAATCAGTAGGATGAAAGGCGTCATTACAGATTCCACAAGCCTTAGCCTGTTGAGCAGTACCCTTCAAATTCAGCCGCCTCTCTTCTTCTTTCAGCACATCAAAGTCAGCTTGATCAATTTTAGAGTGAGAGTTGGCAACTGACAAGTTTTTAGAACCTCTTCCAGTATATTGCCTAGAATCATCAGCTAGCGTAGAAAAGATGTATAGAGCCTCTTCATAGGTTCTTTTCATGATGTTTCCAGCACAAGAGGAATTGACCAATTGCTTGTCCTCCTCACAGAGTCCTCCATGGAGATAGAGAATAAGATCATGATTAGCATAACCATGGTAGGGACAACTCTTTACCAGCTTCTTGAAGCGCTCAAAATATTCATAAACCGACTCGTTGGGGAATTGCTTTATGTTACAGATCTGCTTCTTGAGTTGATTCGACTTGATTGCAGGGAAGTATTTGTCCAGAAACAACTTCTTCAAGTTCACCCAAGTAATAACGATTCCAGGAGGTAGAGCATGATACCAATCTTTAGCGGATTCCTTCAGAGAAAAAGAAAACGCTCTCAGCCTCATCTATTCTTCAATAATATTAGAGGGACACATGCTGGTGCAGACATCAAGGAACTCATCAAGATGTTGAATGGGATCCTCAAGTGGAGTTCCGTTGAATTTTGGGAGTAGATAAACTACTCCTGTTTTGAGCTCAAACTTAACCCCCTCACCAAGGGCTGGGAATTGCACTGCACGTGTAGGCTGATTCAGATTAGGAGTTATCAAACTCTCTAGAGTAACTCGATCACCCATTGTTCGAATTCCTTGCAGTAGTGCACGTACAGCTCGATGAGTTCTGAAAAGAGTCCGTTCAATTTCTGGATCAAAAACAAGTGGTGAATTATTAGTAGCACGAGTGTGAACCATAAGATAGGTTCACACCAAAATTGGCACAAAAATTACGCAAAAAGACAATTATTGCCTCCCCGGCAACGACACCAATTTGATAGGTGTGAAATGGTCGTGCAGATCACGGTTGTGCAAAAGAATCCAAACTAACTCAGAACCGTAGTCTTTAGGAAGTCTGGGTCGAATCCAAAGGGAGGTTGATTTATCTTTTTATGTGAATTTTATGACATTTAAAGTAAAAAGAGTTTTTAGAATTAAACTAACTATTGAGCATGCAAAAACTAGCAAAGAAATTAAAGTTTGGGTTTTTATCAATTTGGGGAAAACACTTAGTCAACCAGAGATCCACATTCGTATGACAAGTTGATCATAGGTTCACTCAATATCGTATGCATATGGAATTCCAATTCCTTTTCAAAGATAATTAATAGCACAACCAGATACTATCAATCCTAATTAATTAAATAACCTTGAAACTATCAAGATTCAATTCAAAAGCAGCATGAAGAATAAGAATATAATCAGGATACAAATCTAGCATTAAACAACCAGCTTTTATACTAGAATGCAATTAAACTCTCTTCTACAATAGACTAGCACAACCAGATACTATTACAATGCAGTTTGCTACTATGAAATAGAGAAACTCAACCAGTAATTTCTCTAGATCTAGCAATTGAGATTCAATAACAACAACCCTATAAATTGTTGAAATCAATCACATAAACAATTCAAACAAGCGACTAAAATAATTCCATGCAATAGATAAAGAGTAGAAATCTCACAACTGAAAGTCAAACGATGCTTCAAACTGTTTGACTAAGCAAAAGGCTTAGTTCTCCATAGAAAAGCTAAAAACTCTGAAAGAAAAATATGATAATCGTATATCAATGAGAGATGCAACTCTCTAAAACCTAATATATCAAAACTAGGTCTAAAAAGTCTATCCAAAAATACATAAACTCGGACTAAAGCTGATAGAGATGTGACCAATCAAATCATAACACGTGTTGTCACTCGGATTTGCTGACCGCCAAAGGCGGCGGGCGCCGCTTGGTAGGCGGTGGTCACCGCCAACACCAGGACGCCATCTTCAGTTTTCTTCAATCCAACCCTAAAACTCCAAATTAATGCATCTTCGGGTCTTCCTCTTTCTAGCTGTAAATAGCATATAAAACACCTAAAAATACCATAAACCAATGCTAAAACTCCTCCTAAATACACAATATAATTGTGCATATCAGGTGTTGAAAACCTATGTTCCATAACATTGGAAAACCGAAGTATTCTTGAGTTTTCATAATAACAAATACCATATGTGAACTAATGTTTTATGATCAAAAATTTCAAGTTAACTTCAAATTGAACAAGACATTCCTTAAAGGATCCGCATATAACCACATAATGATCCTTGAATGAAAGAAAGATGTTCCTATTAAAAATAGTTCCTATTAAAGGAACTCAGGAGAGAGAGAGAGAGAGAGAGAGAGAGAGAGAGAGAGAGAGAGAGAGATTCTCATTACATGGGAGCTCAAATGTGAAGACAAACAGTGAAGCACAAATCACGGGATCTTGTTTCAGACAAAGTAGAGGCACAATCTGAGTAATAGATTGAGCCAAATGATCCAACGGTCTGTTTAACATTCAAAGTTGACCAATTTCAAATGAAGTCACATGTGAAGAAAGAACATCCTTGACTAGCAAGATAAGGGCATTTTGAACATCGATTAAAAATGAAGAATTCAGCCCAAGTCTAAAGTTTATATAAGCAAATGAATAGTGCACTAAAAAGGTTCTTCTCCTAGAACTTACAAAAACCTCAAGCAAAACTAGGAAAGAAGAACGGAGCAATCGAGAGAAGTCCCCGACGACGAGTGTTCGATCCCGGCGACGAGTGTTTGATCTTGACGACGGTGGATCCAAGGTTCCCAGGAGCAAGGGAGCTATGATAGTCAAGTCCCGGTGTGAGGTTTGGTTTGTTTGTCTTTAGTTGAGTTGCTCGCTTAGGAACTAGGTTGAGAAGACTCCTTAGTGTTGCTAGAGTTTGGTGAATTCTATGAACAGAGATGTTTGAGTCTTGCCTGTTGTAACTTGATGTTCGTGTTTTTAGTTTAGTTTTAGGTGTCTTTCTTAGGTTGTTTAGTTTATTTTTAGTAAGTTTTAGAGTTAGTTTTGTAAGTTTTTGGATAAGTTTGCATAGTTTGTGAAAAGTATGGAAGCTACTCCGTTTTGTGTCTTTTTGTAGGTTTTTGAAGCGGAATTGAGCATTTTTAAGTGAAGCTGAAGTGAAGTGGTGAGTGTGGAATGCATAGAAGAGGAGAAGGAAGTGTTCATCTTGAAGATCAAGTTGAAGTGCAAATGAAGCCTTGGAAAGAGTTCAAAAGAGTCGAAATAGAGAGCTTGTTACCTACTTGTGAGGGTCGGTATCGAGCTATGCATCAGAGATTTTGCTAAAGAATTCAGCAAGTGTCTACCAACCATGTGAAGGTCGTTAATGAGGTAACCTGTGTCGATAGAGCGTAGCCGACTTTCAGGAATTATATCTTTTATCTTGTAATCTTTTAGTTTGGTAAGTTTTTATCTTTTGGACTTTTATTAGATAGCCTTCTTTAGTATAAATACCCTTGTTCTAGCCTAGGCAAGGGGGGGATTCTCGTAGGTTTTTAAGAGAGACGATAGAGAGAGATTTCTGACTCTGTTCGATCGATCGAGAGAGAGAAAGAGAGAGAGAGAGAAGCATCAGTGATCGAGTTTGTTGTTCTTCGGTTGTTTTGGAGTTTGAACGAGAATTTGTAAGACGATTTTTCTTTTAATTTCAAGTAAGTTTTGTTTTTCAATGTTCTCTTTGAATAAATGTGTTTGTTTTGGTTCAATGAAGAGTGAGTAGTTTTCTTTTCTAGAGTCGGGGTTGAAATCGTACATGGTTGTGCATGATTGAATGAATATGTTGATGTTTTGATTGCCTTCTATCTTTTGAATTACTTGTTTGTGCTTATGCTTAGATGAGGGTCGAAGTAATTTGAGTTTATTGCTTGATCGAAAGAGAAAGTTGTGAACTTGAATGTTGATATTGTTCGATAACGAAAGTTTCGAGCTTTGGATTCAAAACAAGTAATAAAGTGAATTGATTTATGAAAGTTGATTGATTTGCTTGTTTAGTCAACGAAAGTTGATAGATTTATCTTCAAAGGCGTGATCTTTATCTTCGTATGAGTTTATATACATAGATATGTTGTGGTAACCCTTGTCCTAGAGCTTTTTATCCTTTGATTTTTCCTTAGTTTTGCGTTCGAATTCACCCGTTACCGAGGCACTAGGATCGGTACCGAACCTGCACTTGCATCGTTATATTTGTTTTGTTTCAGTAACATCATTACCGATCTTGACAAGTTCGTTAACGAGGTCTATCGTAGCTGTTTTTGCCTTGTTTTTGCTTTGCTTTCTTGCTTTTATAGTTCGGTAAACAGACAGTCTTGCTTACCGTGGACGATCCTGACTTTTCTACACTCAGCAGGGTCTTGACTACAAATTTTATTTGTTTTCAGTTAAATCCCTCTCAACATAAATAAAGAACAATCAATAAAACAAATAGATCATTCAAAATCCTTCAAGCGGAGGTAGATGTTTACCCATACAACTAGTTGGCTGTAGTGGGGTTCCTCTATAAAGGAATTGTGCTCTTATTTGTTTTTGTACTTGTAATTGCGCTACTTCCACTGCCTGGAAACAGTCCAAAGTCTATTTTCAAGCTCCTTGCTAACACATCACAGTCCAACACTATGGGATTTAAACAAACACTAGTAGAAAACATTGTAACATCGACCATGAACATCAATGAATTATTTTGGTCTCCATTTCCGTCTCCATTTCCGACTGATTTAGTGTCTAATTTATCATCCGTCGCTAATTTATCGGCCAAACAATCGGTCCCTAAAGTCGATGCTACGACCGTCTTGACTGACATCGGACACTATAGTTGGTATTCGCAAAGGGTATAGTGACGATCCTAAAATTTGTCACCGTATTTAGCGACAAGAATGTAATTCGTCACTAATACGATCACTAATTTAGCGTCGAAAGCAATATATCGCTATATTGGTCTCTATATATCGACAAATGCCCCGACCATAACATCAATAGTTGCCTTATTAATTTCTTACTAATCCAAGCCCATATACCTATAAATTTGCAACATATTTCTTTTAGCGACCATAGCAACAGTAGTTGTTGTTTCCGACGAAAACGTGGAAGCAAATGTGGTCGCTAAGGTCATCACTAAATTAGAAAAAAAAACCTACTTTTCCAAGAGACTCCACATTTGCTGCCCACATCATTTTCATGCGCCGTTCTATTTCTCATCTTCTCTCAAAGGTCCTACTTATGAGAAGAAAATATCATGTATTTCTTGTATTTTTTTGTCTAGGAAGATTCATTTTGATTGTTTGACATTTTGCTTAATTTAGAAAGTTGTGGTGAGTTTAAAGTTTCAAAGTATATTCTTTGACATAATTCTATATATTTGTCTTGAAATTAACAAAGTTAAATCGTCAAGTTCTCTTAGATTTATTTTAAAAGTAAAAATTGCTAGGTTAAGTACATATGTATGTATTCTCCTACCTATGTATTCATTTATAAGTATTTGTTAGATAATTACTTAATCTAAATTTCAAATGCGGAAATTTTCTATTAAATTGCACTGTTTGATGTTGAAACTTTTTTGGATTTAATCCTAGATGTTAATTGTCATAGTAATTTGTGTGAATTGGAACTTGTTAAAGCTGAGACTGAAAGATAATAACTTTGATAAGTAGTTTAGATAAGAAGTTGATATTGAAAGATATTTTTTCCTGTTGGAATCTTAGGATTTGAAACTGAGTTTTCTTTATTATGAAAGTGCCTTCATTTCTCTTGTAAAACAACAATTTTCATAGAAATCTTGAGATTAGGTTGGTTTTGCAAGTCGTGAAAGAAGATGTTGAGTCAAATTGATGTTAATTTCTAAGTGCTTAAAGGTCTAGATTTTAATTTGCAAGTCACGAAAGTGGGTGTTTAATTGAGCCTAGATATGTTTGCTAACATTCAAAATAATTTAGTGGATATATTAGACAGTTGACTTCAGAAAAAGTCAAAACTAAGATTGTGCAATCATCTTTTAAAGTCTACCAAAGCATTATTTTGGGGATCATTAATCTTAGAAGCTTCTCTCATTGAATTTCATCACTATTTACTTGTTTACTTGCTTATAATTTAGTTTGATAGCTAAAATCACATCTTCATATTTTTTTTTTACTTTTACGGCTTCTTCTACTGATAAGTTGCAATTAATACTAATTAGTTCCAGAGTTTGACACCTTTCTATTACAACCGATCTCGTACACTTACGTGGTAGGATTTTGCCTATCATCACCTTGACAAGAGATGGAGATTTTGGTCACTTCAAATGCATAAAGATGGGGCTTCAATATGGTACACCCTACACTCTTTACAATGTGAGGTATGTGCCTCCAAGCTAGGGATGCACATGGGGATGGGGCGGAGCGGGGCGGGGAATGCATTCTCCGGCCCCATCCCCGACATACTATTATGCGCCCCATCTGCGCCCTGTCCCGTCTAATCCCCGCGAGGAACGGGGCGGGGAATCCCCGTCGGGTACGGGTTGTTAATGGGACCCCGTTTATTATCAAAAATATTTTAAACTTTAAAAAAGTTTACAAATATCAAATTTAATAACATAAATTTTAATTTTCATTATATAATTTGTAAATACATATAAGTTTTAAAATTAAACTATAATTAAATTTAATATCTATTTTTATTCTATGTTTTATAAAAAAAAAAAAAAGCATATCAGGTATACATAGCGCGGATTCGAGGTGGATAATACATTCCCCATCCCCGCCCCGTTTTAAATCAGGGATACTGAATTGATCCCCGTCTCCGCCCTGTTCCCCACCATGTCAGGAAATCCCCGCCCCATTAGGGATGGATCCCCGCGAATCCCCGTCCACATATTGTGTGTGCATCCCTACTACAAGCAAACTTAACATCGTTTTTCTAGGTTCGATGATGTCGTAGGGGTACAAGTTTGTTGGTATAAATAAGTGATATTAGCTATGTAAGGAGAGATACTTGATCATGCGGGGTGGAAGAATGGGAGAAATATTTGCATCTTCTCACAAGTCATGTCTAGAAGATACATCAACGTTATGATTAGGAAGAAGAAGATGATAATAAGGTTTTTCGATACAACAAAGAGATTTGAAAATATGAATTAAGGAGAAATTGTTAGATAGTAATTTATAAAAGCAACAAGATAATGGGTTGAATTTTGGGCCAGGAAATGGGCTTGTAAGAGTTTGACCCAAATCAAATTGGATGCGAACTATTTGGGTTCATTTCCCATAGCTCCTTTTTTAATTTTTTTTTCCTTCCCATTTCATTTTTTTCACTTCATTTTTTATCTTTTAAGTTTTGCCCTCTTTTTGTGCTCCATTTGATCTTTTTACAATCTTCTTATCATTTATCTTTTTTCTTTATTTTTAAAATTTACTTATTTAAAATTTACTAATACATTTTGATATACAAAGCAATGGTTTTTTTGTACATTTGCCTATTTTTGTACAAAAGTAGACATTGTGTTATTTACAAATTTACCGTGTTAAATACTATCGTAAGGGGATTGAGCATCCCAACTCGTCAGTGATTTCCTATCCCCTTTAATTCATCTTATGTATGTCATTTAGGGGTTAGTGATTGTATAAGTCACGGGGACAACTGATTTCTGAACAATATGTTAGACTTTACTAGTTTATTACTCGTACCATGTTCGGGATTTATTTTATTTTTTAAAATTAAATAAAACTTTACATTATATGTGATATAAAATCTCAACTACATTGTTAAATGGATGGCATTCATATATATTAGAAACAATGATTTTTAAAATAAATATTAATTCACCATAAACCTTGATGCATTTATTTTTTAAATATTGAAAACACAACTATGGGCTATTAAATATTTATGAGTTTTAATAGTCTCTTTTTTATCTATCATAAAAATATCATATCTTAAAAATCGCATTATCTTTCATAAAATAGTAATATATGTATAAATGGGTTGCTAAAAAATAAATTGAGAATAAAGATAATATTTAGTTTTGAATTAACATGGATGATAAATATTATATATTTATTGAATAGATAAATTATTATAAATTTTTACGAAATTAAAATTAAAAAAAGATATTCAAAATTTACGATATTGAATACCCGTAAATACATTTGAATGTTAGAACGATAGCTGTAATTTTATCTTTATCTATCACTATATAATGAAAAATCTTATCACTAAAGATCACATTAACTATCACTATATATTAAAAAATTCTTATCTTTTATTTTTTCTTTCTCTTAATTTTTATTAAATATGTTAGAATGTTAAATTTTATAAAAAAAAAGTAGATAGATTTTTATAAAATTTAAAAGAAAAAAGTAAAAATAAAAGAATACAAAATTATTTTTTAAATATAAGGTGGGGCCGAAATCGTTCTGGTTAGGGATGCTCATGGGTTGGGTCACGTCGACCCGCGACCGGCAAAAAAATTTACTTTTGACCTGCTACCCGCAAATTACGGGTCAGATCATTGCGGATCGGGTCGGGTTGCAGGTCAACCCAATTTTTTTAAAAAAAATAGTTAATATATAATAAAATTATAAAAAAATATATATTTTTAAAAATGTTGCGGGTCGCGGGTTTAACCCGACCCGACCCGCGACCCGCAAAATAAAAAAATTCGACCCGCGACCTAACCCGCATGGGTCGCGGGTCGACCCGCAACTCGCAAATTGCGGGTCGGGTCAGTGCGGGTCGCAGACGACCCGACCCGTTGAACACCCCTAGTTATGGTGGCTTAAAAAGGTTCGGCTTTAACATATAGTTATATATTTCAATATATCTATCAAATATTTTATTACCTATTTTTATTATTTTTAAACACTATAAGTATTTATCATTAATTTTTTTATTATAAAAAATATATATCTATAAATAAATTCGTGAAAAGATATCATGCTAAAAGATAAAAAATATTTATACTTATTTAAAATACCTTTAAAATTGATATCTTTAGTATTAAATATTTGTCTACGGAAGTTTTCAAAAGATATGATTATACTAAATAGATATTTTTTTAATGCTAAAGATAGATTTAAATAGCTAAAGAAGAATTTAATAGGAAAAAGTTTAAATAGTAAGAATAAAAATTAATTTTGTAAATATGAAGTGGGGTCAGAATCGTTCTAGTGACTCGAAAAGACATAATTTTGTGTTTGTTTAATTAGACATGCTTATATTCTACCCAAAAAAAATAGACATGCTTATAATGTAAATGGAAGTGAAAAGTTTAAGAATAATTAATGTGTTCATACTAAAGCTTAATAAGGAAATGCATGTTATACTCTAAGTGCTCGGTCGGCCAAAGGGGGCATCTAGAAACAAATCTAAGTTGGCATGGGTCGTTCATATTAAACCTTGTATGACCCTATTCAAGTCGATGTCTTTTCCAAAAATTGTTGCTTCTTAATGTTTTCGTTGGACTAGGATTTTCTACACAATGATCGAGTCGGGCTCGAATGGCTAAGGGAAAATAAACATATTTTATCCCTAGCTCACCATTATGTTGTTTCAAAGGACGCACACATCTAGACCTGGACTCGGTGAACTGCCGGTTCCGGTTCCCGGTAAGGTTCTGTTTCCGGTTCCTCCCCCCCGGAACCGGTGAACCGGCGGTTCCAGAACCGGGGAACCGGCTATTTTTTTTTATCGTATTACAAAACCGCGACCGCGGCTTTAGGGCCGCGATCGCGGTTTACCAGACCGCGACCGCGGCCTGAAACCCACGCGGTCGCGGTTATTTCAACAGAATGCACCATTCTTTGCCAAAATCAAAAACGGTACCGCAGGTCTCGGGCCGCGGTCGCGGAATGGGGGCCGCGATCGCGGCCATATAATATTGCCTTAAAAGCCAACGGCTAGTTTTTAACGGCTAGTTTCCCACGGCTATTTCATAATTCCAACGGCTAGTTGATAAATTTCTTCTATAAATAACCACTACATGATCTCATTCCCACCCACACTACCATTCTACCAATCTTTCTCTATCTCTCAATCTCTCAAGTTTACACTTTACAAAGCTCTCTCAAATCTCAAATCTCAATTCTCAATCTCTCAATCTCTCAAATGGAAGGATTTCTTAACAATATTGATCAAATTTTTGGCTCACAAGAAAGTGCTTCAAATGTAGAATTTGTACCCCCTATTAACTTGGGGGAATTTTCGAATCCCAATCCCAATGTGGTACAACCGGGATCGTCCACTCCCAATGAAAATGAGGGAGTGGATCATGGATCCGAGGCGACCGAGGGTGAGGCTCCAATCCTTAAATCTGACATATTTACAAAATATTTTCGTAAGGGAGCTTATGAGGCATCTACCAAGAAATTTTAAGTTCATTGCAACTATTGTCCTAAGCATTACACATGGGTGTCGGGATCGGGCTATGGAACATTGTCAAAGCACGTGAAGAGAGCACACCCCGACAAGTTAGGCATGATGCGAGGACAATCCCAACTCTCCGGGTTTGCAACTTCTTCTTCCCTTAATCCTCATCATAACCCTCATTTATTTATTTATAACCATAATGATAGCATGTATGCCTTCTCCGAGTCTATTTGTGTTGATCACTTATCATTTAGTTTTGCCGAAAAGTTAGGATTTAACAATTGGATGACTAATCATGTACAACCCGCTTATAAACCGACTACTAGGAAGTCGGTAAAAAAGAATGTGATGAAAGCATATAAAACTCGGAAAATGGCATTGGTGAGTTTTTTTGCTCAAAATGATATTAAAGTTTTAATTTGGAGTGATATTTGGAGTGATCATTGGCAAAATCATTCATACATGGACTTAACATGTCATTTTCTTGATGATCATTTCAATGTGCAAAAACGTGTTTTGTCTTATATAGTATTTGATTTTTCTCATACCGCTTTAATGATTAGTAACATTATTCGTACTATTTTGGAAGAGTAAAGACTACTTCATCGAGTTTTTTCTATCTCCTTTGACAATGCATCTAACAACACCGCTTCAATCCGAGATTTGGTTCCGCATTGTCAACCAATTCTTGGAGCGAAGTATTTTCATGTAAGATGTGTTTGCCATATTTTAAACCTTTGTTTCAAAGATGGTTTAAATGTTATGTCTGGTTTAATTACTCCTATTAGATATGTTATTAGTCGTATGTGGGCTAGCCCCCGAACCGCCCAAGATTGGACGACGTTTTATAGTCAAAAAGGTGTTCCACCCCGAACATTTCCAAAAGATGTTTGCCACCGTTGGAACTCCACTTATAAACTACTTCATGCATGCATGCCTTACAAAGATCTTTTGACTTCTTTTGTGTCCATATATTTTCCCGACAATCCCATTATTTCTCAAGTATGGGATTATTATTATAGAATCTTAGAAGTTTTGAAAATATTTCATGATGCAACATTAACTTTTAGTCATGTTTATAAACCTTGTGCTCATTTGTTTTGTTTTGAAGCATTGAATGTGGCGGGCAGTTTTTGTGAGGGGCGTAAATTCACCGAACTTTATGGTGCTATTGATGCTATGAAAGTGAAATGGTTGCACTATTATAAAGTTATCCCCGATATCTATCTTGTTTCTTGTGTGTTTGATCCTAGGTTTAAGATGAGTGATTTAGAAGCATGTTTGAATGGTTATTATGATGCATTAGAGTTGGATGTTAATGATGATATTGCTAGTGTTGGGGATATACTTAGTAAAGTTAGAAGATCAATTGAGGAATTGATTACCGAATATTCATCTAGTGTTAGTTCTTCTCCATTACCTCCACATTCATCCTCCTCTTTGAGTTCGAGTGTCCTCGGTGCTACTAAAAGGTATGGGTTTAATCTTTTGAATACCCTTACCAAGAAACCGAGACATTCGAGCTCGAATGCGTAGTTTAAAACATATCTAACAACCCACTTTGAGTTTGGTGAAGGAGAATTTGATATTTTAGATTGGTGGAAGACCCACAAGAAGACTTTCCCAACCTTGGTCAAGATCGCAGCTCAAGTGCTTGTTGTTCCCGCCTCGACCGTATCGGTAGAGCAAACATTTAGCGAAGGAGGACACGTCCTTGATGCAAAACGATCTAGTTTAAAGCCCGATGTCTTGGAAGCCCAAGTGTGCGTATGTGATTGGAAGAGAGCGGAAATTCGTCAACAAAAGGCGGAGGTATCCGAAACTTCCGACTCGGACGGGCAAGACGATGAGTCCCAATCCCAAAGCGCTTCGGATGCATCGACGTAGATGGATGATGGTAAGCAAATCGGGGTTTCATATCGAAAGGTAAGAGAACTACGTGAGCTTTGATTCCTCTATAACCCCGAGAGGATACGTAGGCAACTTAATTTTAAGTCCAAGCCCTTTAATTATCCAACTTTTTTTTTTGTTTTGAAGAACAAGCATTAATCACGGATTCGCCTTAGTCCAATTTCCAAGCCCGGTTTGGGCTAAAGTGTAAACCGCGATCGCGTAATGAGCAACCGCGATCGCGGCATCAGGGTCGCGATCGCGGTTGCTCAATACGCGATCGTGGTTTGGACTTTGGCCCAAAAACAGAGTCTCTGTTTTTTGGGCCCGCGATCGCGGTTTGTATTTACCGCGATCGCGACTCGACTCTTTTTTTTTTAATTTTTAATTTTTTTATTGCCCGGTTCCGAACCGGAACCGGAACCGGGTGGAACCGGCGGAAACCGGAACCGGACCGGAACCGGGACCGGGGAACCGGAGCAAGGCCGGTTCCGGTCCCGGTTCCATGGTTCCGAGGAACCGGAACCGCCGGTTCCGGAACCGGACCCAGGTCTACACACATCCCTATGATCGATGAGCGTAGTATTTCGAAGGATATGAGAATTGTGATGGTTATTTAAGTTAACGTTTGTTTTCTTCACACATTTAATTACTTATTAATCATATGTTAAAGTCTAGTGGGTCAATATTATAACATGGGAGTCAACATATTTGTCAGAATTTATATATATACATTAGGTCCAGTACACAAGTCGAAAGAATTTCCATCCTAAAACCAATTGGCGGTATGAAAAATAGCTCAAAAACTTATACACTATGTAAGTTTCTTTAAAATCTCGATGTGGAATACGTTCTTTTACATAATACAAGCCAGTCGAGTATGCACTTAATGTTTCTTAACACATCCATGTTTGTACGTAGTTGTTGAAGTGAAGGATGTTTTAGTAAATAAGTGTTGGGCCCTCCGAAATTCGGCCCAAGAGGAATGCCACGCAGCCCAATATCGACAATCCGATTAAACCGCTGGAAAGAGAAGACGATGGAGCAATCAAAGCATGACGGGAATCTC
This sequence comes from Fallopia convolvulus, assembly GCA_964016875.1. Taxonomy (NCBI): domain Eukaryota; kingdom Viridiplantae; phylum Streptophyta; class Magnoliopsida; order Caryophyllales; family Polygonaceae; genus Fallopia; species Fallopia convolvulus. The sequence continues at coordinate 17,628,514 of OZ024719.1, forward strand.
AGGCTTCATGGTCAAACAATAACGGCTATGCCATTAACGACGGGGGCAAAATCTCCTGGATATGCTAGACGCTCTACCAACGGTCAGAAGGGGGGAGAAGAATATAAAACCAGGCTGAGGCGGAAGGAAGAGGATAATTCACACTGGCTCTTGAAACTCAATCTAGAAGCATAATCTCATCTTTGTTTTACCATTTCACTTCCATTCGAGCATTCTTGGATACTTTGGGGAGAGCTATTTACAATTACGATCGCAATATACGAATATCAACTTACTTATTATCTGTTTTCCATTCTTTATTTGATCCTACATCTTGCCCATAATTCATAACGCGTTACGATTGCTTTTTGGTTAGGATTTCCCTATTTTCAGCAGGTAACGTGTTAGTACGATTATCCTGCCAAAACAATTGGCGCCCACCGTGGGGCCTAGCCAAAAAAGGAGTCACACTAAAACAACAGCAAGATCTGTCACATGGAGGGAATCCAAACTACGTACAGTCACGTAAGGGACCTAGACCATCATGAGGTCAATGGAGAAACGAACAACCAAGGTGATGGAAACGTAGACGGAACCGGAAACATAGAAGAAACCGGAAACATAGGTGGAACGGGGAATGGTGATGGAGTCGAGCAAGGTTCTGGGGACACCAATGCAATCCTGCTACTTCCGAGGGACGGGGAGCGGAAGGAGGCAACGCCGACATCATCACGGAGCTCCGATCATCAATGATTGCTCTTCGAAAGGATCTGGAAAGACAAAAGGAGGCTAATACCAGATTCACCGAGGTATACGAAAAACAAATTGAGACTTTAACTAATGAACGCAACTTGCTTCGATCGCAGGTACAATCGGCTCCAACCCGTCCTCGCGGAACCGATGTGGTAGAAGGAGTCGCAAGGCGCTTGGACATGGACGATCCAAATCTCGTAACACCCGATGTTGTTAGACCAGTAACCGGGTGTCAGGTAAACGGTAATTCTTTAAGGGCAATACGGGAAGATACCGAGGTTTCCCAATTACGGGAACGCCTCCGATCCTTGGAGGACCGAATTACTCAGGTCCCTGGGGCGCCTCAACCAATTGCGATGGAGAGGAGAGACGGGTACACTGACTCCCCCTTCGTACCTGCTATTGCAAGGGTTGATATCTCCCGAAAATATCACGTCCCCGACGTGCCTAAGTATGAAGGGGTGACAGATCCCGATCAACATATAGCCGCATTCAAACAGGTTATGAATATTAGTACAATCCCTTTTGATATGAAAGAAATTGTCATGTGCCGTTGGTTCGGGAACATGTTGTCTGGACCCGCTCTTAATTGGCATTCGCACTTACCTCTTGGAAGTATCTCATCTTTTTCCGAGTTAATTGACAAATTCAGGGTTAGGTTCGCGAGCAGTCGACACGCCAGAAAGCGATCAAGCGATCTATACCGCTTGGTCCAAATATCGGGAGAATCTCTGAAAGCTTTCCTTAGTCGCTACAATGAAAAATTGGTGACCATCGAAGGATGTGACGCCGCTACGGCTGTGGAGGCATTCCGGAAGGGCATATCAATATGTAATCCTGAGTTATACCTTAAGCTAACTAAGTATCCTTGTTCCAACTTTGATGAGGTACAGGTAAAATCTTTAGCCCATGTCCGATTAGAGGAGGACGACCTCTTTGCCGAGAAAACAACGAGCCCACATCGACCCGATCGGAGACAAGGACGGCGGGACACAAGATACGCTCCGTATCCCACGGCACCTCATGCTAAGACCACCATAAATGCCACCATATTTAGACAAAGTGACAGATACGAGAATCTTCGGCTGCCTCCGAAACTCTCCCACTACAATTTTCGCGTAGATGCAACTGAAGTGGTCCGAACCCTCAACACCATGGGAGACACTGTTAAATGGCCTCGAAAGAGTAACATGCCCGCACATTAGAAAGAAAAGACCAGATGGTGTGATTTCCACTTCGATCATGGGCACCAGACCGACGAGTGTATCGCGTTACGAAAAGAAGTAAGCGAACTACTACGAAGGGGGCATCTCAGAGAATTAATATCGGAAAAAGCAAAAGAGCAGTTGGACCGTAGCAGGGAAAAAGCCACTCCACCACCCCCGCCGAAGCACACTGGAGTAATCAACGTCATTACAGGGGGATCGGAGATCTGTGGTATAACCTACTCCACAGCCAAACGGATCGCAAGGGATGCTAGAAGAGAGTGCCCAAAAGCACCATCGCGAACAAGTCTCGCCATGATGCCAATCACCTTCGATGATGTCGAAGAAGAGGAAGTTCACCACGACTGCTTGATAATCTCGACCATAGCTAACTTTCTTGTCAAAAGGATTTTAGTTGATAATGGAAGCTCTACTAACTTACTTATGTTGGACGCCTTATACAGCTTAGGTTTCGGGATGGACGATATCACCAAGAAGTCAACAACTCTGCTAGGCTTCAGTGGAGAATCACGCAACACGCTCGGGGAGATATCACTACCTACCGTTGCGGGAGGAGTCCACTGCTGGAAAACGCTTCTTTAGCCATGACAGTTGGCCACGCGACATGCCACAAAATTTGCCAGGAAACAGCCTTCGCCACAGAGGTAGTCACCAGTGTTCCCAAGACGAAAAGTTTGCGGTTAAAACGCTCGCGGGTATAGCATAGCGTGAACACTGCCCACAAATTTTTGAGTCGTGCCTATTTAACCACAATATTGGGTACGAAAATCATGTTCTGCTAAATACATGGTATAGCCAGAGACACTTTGTGGTTGAGTTTGTGTCTATTTTACCACAAAGTTAGCGTCGAATTGTTTGTCTGGCTAAATTTGGGAGGGATAAGTCGTGTTCATCAACCACCTGTCGTGGCCATTTAGTCTCAAAATTTGCCTCGAATATATTTGGTGGGTAAAGTAGTGGCTTTTAGCATTAAATTTGGCTACGAATTTGCAAAATACAATTCATTGACAATGTCGTGGCCTTTTGCATGAAAATTGGCTACGAAATGATTGAGTGGATTTAATAGCCAATGTTGTGGCCTTATTGTCTCAAACTTAGCCTCGAAACCATTTTGTATCAAATTCTGTGGTTATAAAAATCAGTACAATCCACCTATTTAATTGCAATATTAACCTGCACCATGCAATATTAAATACATGTACCAAAAGCATCACATAAAACAAAAATGGTTTGATCATCAAACCATGTTGCATATGGCCAAATCCAAACATCAACTTGCACCAAATATCCAAACATCAACCACAACCAAGAACCAAATATCCAAACATCAACCAACCTGCAAAACCTGCACCTACCAACAACCATCTAAAACCTTACATAAATCCAAATATCCACAATGGCATCACCAACAGCCATAAGTTTCCCAAAATGCACCAACACAACTAAAGACCTTAAATTACCATGGAGAGAGTGAGAGAGCTAATTGCTAGCAATGTGTTCCATCAACTTTTCAAGCATGCCTTTCAAATCCTTGTTTTGGCTTTGAATTTCTTGATTCTGAGCTTGAAGAGCCTTCATCTGGTCCCGCATTTCCTTCATCTCGTCCTTGAGATGCTCGGTAGATGGTTGTGGGTGGAAAAGGCTGGAGGAAGGAGAAGAAAAGCATCCATCAACCTTGCCGCTACGAAGGAGGGCTATACCATGCTCAGCAAATGCGAAAATCTTCCGATCTTTATGGCCCTTAGCAGCTTTGATCCACAGCTCTATCATCTTTGTGTTTGATAATGGTTGACCCGATGCATTGTTCAGTTGTTCCTCAGCAACCAGCCGTTCAAACTCAGCCTTGAATAGAATAAAAATGCATTAAAAAGAAGATATGAAAGCAATATATGACTATAAGAACAAGCTGAAAAACAAATGTAAAATAAACAAGCATGTGATGTCTCTCTATTTGGTGGTGTTTTCATATGTGATTTCCTTTGTAAATATGTTTCTTTTTCCCCTTTTCTTGTGCGTTTTGTTCCTTTTTAGCTTAGTTCCCGCATTTCTATGAGATTCGGAGACTACGCACCTTTTATGTGTTTTGTAGGTAATTTGGCATGAATCGAGGATCAATTTGAAGGAGGGTCGAGACATGGAGCAAAGGCCGAGCTAAAGCGGGAAAGAGAGAAGCAAGCCATGAAGAAGAACAAGAGAAGCCAACTAAGAAGAAGGTGGAACGAGGTCAGGACCGAGATGCAACAACGTCGGGCCCGACTTTGAAGTTTCCAACCTCGGACCGAGTTGCACAGTACCTCGGGCCCGAGGTTCCTCCGTGTCGGGCCGAGTCGGTCACCGGACTACTTGGGCTCCAAGGCACGAATTTGTGAACTTCCACTTTTGCCCCTCATTTAATCTATAAAAGGCCCTCTTGTCTTCTAAGAAGGGGTTCCCTCACACACACAAGAAAAGGGGGGTTCCAAGGGAGCCAAGAGGATACTTGGAGAGCAAGGAGGAAGGAGAAGAGGAGGAAGAGAGAGAGAATCGGCCAAGAGAGAGGAAGGCTTGATAGGTTTTGTTGATTGTTTAGCTTTGATTTGCTTTGATCTTGTGGATTTGAAAACCCTTGATTTGTATTTGTGGATTGGTTTGGATTTGAATGAACCCTTGCTTTGTTTTGAGATTGATTATGATGATTGCTTTCTCTTTTGATTTGATTGCTTTCTTTGCTTGTCACATGGAGTAGATCTCCTTGATCTTGGGTTATGGGGGAAAACCCTAGCTAGGTTTAGGCTAGAAACCCCAATTCCATAGCCTTGAGCGTTTGATCTAAGGAACCCACTCTACATCGAGCTACAATTCCTTGCGAAAGTCGGGAATCAAGGCTTGAAATTGGCAAAGTAGCGAAAGTGAACATGTGTCAATCTCAAGACCTTGCTTCGAAGGGGATTTCCCCATGGATCGAGGTGTAGATGTGGTTGGAACGAGGGCGAAAGCACTCGATCCTAGTCCGATCATCACTCATTGCCTGAATTGGGGTGGAAAAGCCTTAATCTACTAGGGAAGGAACCCAAAAGCCCAAGATCTATTTTTAAAATCTTTGAGTTCGACATCCCCAGCTACCTCGGGCCCGACTTACCCAGTGTCGGTCCCGACTTCCTCTTGTCGCCAACCTCGGGCCCGACGTGACCTCAGTGTCGGTCCCGACTGTTTTCTTTATTTTCCTTTGTTTTATGCTCTCCTTTCTAGCTTCCTAGTATCTAGGCACATCGATCGAGTAGACTTCCCGAGTGTTCGACACCCACCACGTACTACAACGGGGTCGGGTTATAAATTGTATCTCTTGACCCTCGCATCCGAGAGGGCGATCAGCATGCAAGATAAAGCACATTCAATTCAAAAACAGATATCATTCACAAATTTGCTAGTGGTTAAAAGATTCACAAATTGGATTCACATATACACAAATTGGATTCACATATAGCTTGATAGATTCACAAATTGAATCAGATAACAACAGATTGGATTCACAAACATCTCTATCTTTGGCACAAGATAGATCATATATAGCATGAGCACCGAGCACATACCTTATAGAAAATTGCATTCATAAACATGACTTGCTAACTAAGGGAGCATTACACATGCCAAATAATACTAAACATGACTTGTAGTATTTCCATCGTTCTTGTAGTATTTCCATTTTCAAAATATAGTAATCATGATTTGCTAACTAGAAAAGGAAGTCAACAGTACATCCCATCATAAAATGCAACCATAAAAGCCATATTTTGACAATAAATGTCAACCCAATGAGATGTGTAAATGAGCCAACCATAAAGCAACCATAAAAGCCATACTATGAGAATAGATTTCAACCCAATCAGATTCGTAAATGATAAGGAATATACAACCTAATACTTACAATGATAGCAGATGGGCGTTCACCAACGGTTCCATCTTTGGTTAACCACAACTTCCTTACAACCTCAGAAATCATAGGCATGGTACCCGACTCACCACCCTTGAAAAAACAAGAGTAAAATTGAGTTCAAAATCAAAAGAAAAGAGAAGTAATATGTGAAACTGGATTGCAATTACCATCGTTTCCATCCACTTTGTGAACTTGCGAGAACCCCCTCGGTATGGTCCAGACTCGAGTGATTTCTTTGAACTCCTGTTCTCCTTATTCACCTTAGCTTGGCGCACCAAGTTGGGATCAGTTCTCCACAAGGTCGTCATACTTGTCCAGGTCCTTCTCGCTAACCAGATTGGGGGTGCATTTTTAGCACGCGCATTCTTGAAGACATTGCTAAGGTGCTTCCCAATTTGGTGTAGAAAGGCATCCTTCATCAGCTCATCCGTCTCCCTCCAACAGAAATACCTCTACATTGAGAAACAAGAAATAAGTAGCCTTTGTTTCATTAAATCAAAGAAATAGAAAGCATGTTACATCATATTTTCCTTACTAGAATTAAATCACAATAGAATCTCAGCAATAGATATCAAACAAAAAGTTTGTTTCATTAATTTAAACAAGAAATAGGTAGATTTAAGCTAAAATGTATTGTTCTTTCATTTTTAAAGAGAAAGAAAGGCAGAATTAATTTGAAGCAAAAGATATCAGGCAAAAGATTAATTTCTAACTTCAAACAAAAGATTACCAAGATCTCAATCATATTTTCCTTACTAGAATTAGATCACAATAGAATCATGCTATCATGTACCAAAGATATCAATTTCAGCCAAGACTATAATACATATCACACAACTAATCAGCTCAAATAAGATAAACAGATCACCCAGCGATATCACACAACGATTTTGTATTTTAAGAAGTAAAAAATAACCTGAAACTCTTGAAACCACATGGTCTGCACATGTTTTGGCACTCTAGATATACTGGTCCAACGACCTCGATAATGGCCATGGACGATTTCCTTAGCCTTTGCAAACGCTAAGTTTTTTGGTTCAAAGTCGCTACAAAGAATTAGATAAAGTTATTAGTAATATTCAAAATGAAACTTAGGATTAATAGAGAGTTGTTTAAGAACTGACCGACTGCCTTCCCCAGCAATCCATATAAGCTTTTGTTGTGTGCCTTATTCCTCTCCTTCTTCTTGCTCTCTCTCTTCTTGGTCTCCTTCTTGTCCTCCTTCTTGCTCTCTTTCTTCTTGGTCTTCTTCTTCTTGTCCTTCTTCTTCTTGCTCTCCTACATGTTGTTCTTCATCACTAACCTCCTCTTCTTCCTCAGCTTCTTCCTCAACTTCTTCCTCAAGTTCTTCCTCAAATTCTTCCTCAAGTTCATCCTCAACTTCCATACGAACCCCAGGCTCATTATCCACATTGATATCATCCTCATTTTGGTCATAAGTTTCTTCCTCAACTCGTAGTAGGGCTGGTGGAACAACTTTCTTTGTACGAGGTCTGGGAACCGGGCTAGGAGTTCTTGAAGGGTTGAGTGCTCGTCGGACAGGAGAGGTAGTCTTTGGAGGAGTTGGTGGGATAGTTTTTGAAGGAGCTGGTTGAGAAGTTTTTGAAGGAGCTGGTGGGGAAGTTTTTGAAGGAGTTGGTTGAGAAGTTTTTGAAGGAGCTGGTGGGAAAGTTTTAGAAGGAGCTGGTGGGGAAGTTTTTGAATGAGCCTTTAAACGTGCAACAGGTTGTGAAACAGCTTGTTGTGGAAGGGCTGCAGTTGTTGCTGATTTTTTAAGCCTGGGCTACTACGAACAGGGAGCTGGAGGGGTCGTTTAAGAGGTCTTCTAGGGCTTAAAGCACCCTGCTCTGGAGAAGAAATAGGTGGACCACGCGCAAAGTTGCAGCTAGTAACCCCAGCACGTCCACGAGCTGTGCTTCGAAGGTGACGCATGATGACCTAAATCAGAGAAATACAAGGAAACATAATTAGAACTAAAAGAGCATGCTATTGATGAATGCCTCAAGTATATTTAGGGCATTTGTCTAAGAAAAAAAGAGCATGTTATTGATGAATGCCTAAAGTGAGTCTAGAATTAAAATGTCACAAATTATTAGAACTCAAGTATATTTAGGGCATTCAATTGATCATGTTTGTCTAGGAAAAAAAGAGAATGCAATTGATGAATACCTAAAGTGAGTCTAGAATTAAAATGTCACAAATTAATAGAACTCAAGTATACTTAGGGCATTCAATTGATCATGCAATTGAATGCATGTTTGTCTAGGAAGAAAGGAGCATGCAATTTATCCAAGAAATTAAAAAATAGAAGAAATAGGGAGAGAGTAGGCACTTGTAACTTTACTGAATGAATTAAAGTAGATACGGTGGGTTTGTCCAGGTAGAATCCGGCAAAATTAAGGACCCATGAAATCGCCAGCATTAAGGACCCATGAAGAGAGAAAACAGAGATGAATTAAAAAGAGTCAAAGTTAAGCAAGAGCAAGGGAGAGAGGGAGAGAGACTTACCAATCGGCTGCCTTGAACAAAAGCGAGCTTCCTTTGAAAAAACACCAAAGATGGTAGTGAGAGCCCAAAATCAAACATGATTGAGCAAATGATTGAGAAAAGGAAAGGAAAGAACACCAAAAAACACCAATTCCATAGCCTTGAGTGTTTGATCTAAGGAACCCACTCTACATCGAGCTACAATTCCTTGCGAAAGTCGGGAATCAAGGCTTGAAATTGGCAAAGTAGCGAAAGTGAACATGTGTCAATCTCAAGACCTTGCTTCGCAGGGGATTTCCCCATGGATCGAGGTGTAGATGTGGTTGGAATGAGGGCGAAAGCACTCGATCCTAGTCCGATCATCACTCATTGCCTGAATTGGGGTGGAAAAGCCTTAATCTACTAGGGAAGGAACCCAAAAGCCCAAGATCTATTTTTAAAATCTTTGAGTTCGACATCCCCAGCTACCTCGGGCCCGACTTACCCAGTGTCGGTCCCGACTTCCTCTTGTCGCCAACCTCTAGCTTCCTAGTATCTAGGCACATCGATCGAGTAGACTTCCCGAGTGTTCGACACCCACTACGTACTACAACGGGGTCGGGTTATAAATTGTATCTCTTGACCCTCGCATCCGAGAGGGCGATCAAAAGAATGGCGCCGTTGCCGGGGAAGTCTAAGTGCATTGAGTGCCAATTTGGTGTATGCTAGCTCGTTCCTCCCGAGGAACACTTGAGCTTGAGTTTGTGAGTGATCCGGAAAGTATTCTCAAGGAAGCTCGAAGAAGGAAAAGGATGGAGAATCAAGCTCTCCATGTTGATGAGGAGTTGGCTCAACTTAGGGCCGAAATGGCTAGATTGCAACTTGAGAGGGACAATCAAGAGGAGGTGGCAAGAAGAGAACGGGAGCAACGGATGAGAGCCGAGGCTCAACTCAACGCTCTACCCCGGAATGCACGCCAATACATGCATCCGGAGTTGAGGGTACCCGAGCCGGCTATTGTGCTTCCCGAGGTTGCCAAGAATTTTGAGATCAAGACGCAATTCATCTCCCTCATCAAGCGTGATCAATTCGAGGGCCGTCCACATGAATGTCCCATAGAGCACGTCAAACGCTTTGTGGACATGTGTGAGACGATCTCTACCGACGAGGAGACATTGGAGTATGTGCTTCTAAAGGCGTTCAAATGGTCACTTGGGGGCAAGGCCGCACATTGGCTCGAGAGCCAAGCTCCTAGGTCAATCACAACTTGGAAGACACTCTATGATGCCTTCTTGATGAAGTTCTTCCCACCCTCAAAGACAACCGAGCTAAGAAGGAAGATTGCAAGCTTTCAACAAGGTCCGAATGAGCCTCTCTTCGAAGCATGGGACCGTTTCAAGGAGATGTTGCGCCAATGTCCTACTCATGGCCAACAACCATATGTGCTTCAAGACATCTTTTTCCAAGGCATCAATCCGGTAACGAAGGACAAGCTCAATCTCCACACCGATTGTGGGTTCATAGACTTGACACCGGATCAAGCTTGGGAGCTACTTGACAAGCTATCCGATTATGAGGCCATGTATGGGGTGAGTCAAGCTAGCAAGGAGGTGAAAGTTCAAGGTGAAGGTGCAAGGAAGTTATATGATCCAAAGGGAGAAGACATTGATAGAGATGTGAAGCTCCAATTCCTTGAAGGTGAAGTGAGCAAGCTTAAGAGGCAAGTCCACTACTACAAGCAAAATGCTAGAGCTTGTGAGGAGTGTGGATCCTTTGCACATGCTACACAAGTTTGTCCGAATGAGAGCCAAGTGCGCTTGGCCGAGCGAATTGAGGAGGCAAACTATGTTCGAGGAAATTTCGGTGGAAGAGGCAACTTCAACAATGGTGGCAATGGCCGGTGGAACAACGGTCAAGCTCAAAGCTACAACAACAACTTCAACCAAAACGAGCCAAGGGCGCCACCACCACCATATAGACCACCGGGATACAATGAGTTACAAACATTTGCTCAAGAGATGAGAGATGGGTTCAAGGAGATGAGGACCCAATTCAATGAGTTTGGTGCATGGAGGAGGCAAGTCGACAATCAATTTGCTCAAACTGCGACTCAAGCCCTGAGAGAGAATGGGAGACTTCCGGGCCGACCCGAGGAGAATCCTCGAGCTCAAAACAATCAAAATGAAGTCCGGGAAATTGGATTGAGAAGTGGCCGAAACCTACCCGAGCCACACGTGCCTAAGAAGAGTGAAGAGAGTCGGACCAACTTACCCAGCAAGTCGGGTCCGACGTTCCCCGAAGTCGACCCAGCAAGAAGATCGACTCCTTCATCACGGACCGAGGTTGAGAGCGACTCGGGACCGACGTACACAGACCTCGATCCAACTCCTCTGCCCAGGACCGAGATTCACAACATCGGACCCGACATGGTGCCCAAGTCGGTCCATTCAGAAAATGTTGCAATTGAAGTAGGGAAGTCCAAAGAGGTTGATCCGAGCAAGATTCAAGGTGAAACAATTCTCCCATATCCCTCGAAGAAGCCGAAAGATGTTGTTGAGAACAAGTTCAAGAGGTTTCTCAAACTCTTGCAAGGCTTGAACATCTCCATCCCGTTCACCGACGCATTGAGTGAGATGCCATCTTATGCCAAGTTTTTAAGGGAGATTTTGAGAAAGAAGAGGTCCATAGTGGAAATGCAAGATGAAGTCAAGACCTTGGAGTTACCACAAAAGCTAGGAGATCCCGGTCGTTTTGCTATAACCATTGGTGTGGGGTCTCAAAATTTCCAAGCCTTATGTGACCTAGGGGCAAGTGTTTCGGTGATGCCCGCTAGCATTTGGAGAAGAGCAAATTTGGGTGAAATGGAGCCGACCGATATGTCCCTAACCATGGCCGACGGTTCCATCATCAAGGCCAAAGGGATATTGGATGACGTTCCGGTGCGGGTTGGAAGGTACTTTGTCCCCGATGATTTCGTGATCTTGGACATGCATGAGGATCCCTTGGTTCCAATAATCTTAGGGAGACCATTCTTAGCTACGGCGGGGGCAAGATTCGATGTCAAGAACGGGAAGGTCTCCTTTGAGATTGGGGAAGAGAAGGTAGATTTCCACTTCAACAAAGCTTTGAATGAGCCGGACGCCTTGGCCATTCTTAAGCTTGAAGAGAGTGCCAAGAGAGAACGTGAAGAAGTGGAAGTTGCTAGGGAGGTTGTTGCTTTAAGGAGTGATGAAAGCTTCAATGAACAAATACAAGTGAGGGAGTTGTTGGAGCAACTTAAGGATCAAGATGAGTCAAGGAACAATGCTAGCTCAAGAGGAGATGAAGAGTATCCTTACTCATATCCTTTTAATGTTGGTGAAGATCACAATTCTTCCCAAAATTTTGATTCCTACATTTGCTTGAGTGATTTGAATGATGACCTAGGAGACTCCTATATATGCCTTAGTGATTTAAAAGGTGAATTGATAGAATCTCCTAGGAATACTTTGGATGACTATGGTGTAGGACAAGAAAAACATGATGGAGCAAGCAAGGAGGAGAAATCTCATCCGTTGGAGGAGTATGATGAGATAGGCCCGAGATCGGAGAGCCATGCCTATGTAGACCATCGTTGGTGGTTTTATGGGTATGAAGGCAATGAGAATGGGCATAACAATGGCGAGCAATTCACCGTGTTTCACCCGCCATAAGGTTGAGGTTAGGAAGTCAAGCTAGTGACTCTAAACGAGCGCTTCTCGGGAGGCAACCCGAGCTAGTAGCTTTCTTTTCGTAATTTTAGTTTGATTCTCTTAGTTTAGCTTAGCTTTTCTCTAACCCATCCTTATCTAGTGTTTTGTGGATTTATGGTGTTGTGCATCCTTCAAAGTTGTGTAGGATTTGAGGTGAAATATTTAAATGGAAATATGGGAAAGAAGTTGCATGAGGATGGAGTAAAATTGGCAACCCGAATACTCCCACATCGAGCCCAGGTAAGTCGGGCCCGACATAGGGACGTCGGTCCATGAAGTCGGTCCAACTTGATCCGACTAGTTGGAATGCCAATTTTGCCCTTGACCTAATTTGTCCCTTTCCCCCATTAAATACTATCCCCCACCTACCTATCATCTTCATATCAACCACCATTCCTAAAAATACAACCCCTCTCCCTCAAAAACTCACAAAGTCGGCCGCCCTTCATCACCATACTCGATCCACATCCATCCCACTTCATCTCGTTCCAACCACAAAAAGGCCTCCCAAACCCGAATCCAAGTAGAAATCTCGAGTTCAATATAGTCCTTCGTCCCCCATCTAGATCTAGATCTAAGAAATTTGAGTTCTAAGTTGCTTATTTGTTCAAAAGTTCAAATACTCTTCGAATCCTGTATGTGTTACTCGATCTCTACTTATTTCTTTGAAAATTTTGTGCTTTCATTGCGTAGATTGAGTAATGCCATGTTTGATTGAGAGTTTGAGCTTGAGCATCAATGGTGGATTTGCATGATTTGTGAAATTGAGCTTTAAAGTTGTTTATGCATGCTTAGATCCATTTAGAACTTCGATTAGGGATGTTTCATGGTTGAATTTGAAATTTAAGTGCATGATAGAATGATTTGGGTTGATTTGAGGTTAGAGTCGAAGCATGAACTAGGTCGAGATCGACGTGCCCAGGAGAGTCGGGCCCGAGGTGTGGAAGTCGGTCCAACATGTCGGACCGAGGTTGAGTACGTCGGGCCCGACATAGGTTGGAAGTCGATCCTAGTTGTTTTTGCTCTCTTCTTGTGATATCATGTGGATTCATGTGTTTAATTGTTGGCTATAGCCTAATCATGATGTAGAATGATTATTTGCTTAGCTATTGTTAGAAGATGTCCATGATGATTTATGTTGGATTGAGATGCATGTGAGTCTAGAGACTAAGTATGGGGTTCCCTTTGTGTTGGAATGTTGTTGTGTGTTGATGAGTGCTTTTGTTGGGTTGTATGGAGTTTATCTTGGATCCTTTTGTTTGGATGTGTGTAGGTACAATGGAGACAAGAGCTTCATCCTCTCATGTGGAAAGGCCAAGGAAGAAGTCCAAGAAGACGAGGAAAGAGCCGAAGTTGGATGATGTCTATTTGGAGGAGGATGAGCAAGTGGAGAATTATGAAAGATATATGGCGCTTGAGCACCACACGAGGTGGCTTGATTGGGAAGCCGTGAGGAAGATGGACATGGATCAAGCCCTTCCAAGATGCTACTCCCACATCGGTCTTAATGGAATGCTAAGGTGGAACAACACTCACTACCCCGCCCTCACCTCGGAATTTATGGCCACATTCGAGTGCACTTATGATAATGTGGAGGATGAGGAAGGGGCGATTACTTTCCGATTGGGCAACGAGGACCACAATCTCACTCTTAGGGATTTGGCTACCTACTTCGGGTTTCCATGCCCAAGAGAAGAGGCCGGCGTCAACAATGAGAAGGTGAACCAAGTGTGGCGTCATGTGGCCGGGAAGAGTGAGATGGAAAAGGGCGCCTCCACAACCAAGATTGATAGCCCTCTTTTTCGGGTCATGGTGCGAGTCTTGGGGTGTGCAATCTATGCTTGTCATGAGTTGAGCAAGCCGATAAAGGAGGAGATCATGTTGCTCCATGAGATGCTCTTCAACACCGAGAAGCACATGAACCTTGCATGGGAGTGGGTCAAGATGGTGCGGGACTTCCAAAGTTCCTCTTGGATCTACTTCGGCGGGATGATATCAAGGCTCGCCATGCGTCTAGGAGTTGATCTTGACAAGTATTCCCCGGCTCCGAATGGTGTTGAGTTCATGAACATGAAGTATTTTAAGAAGGCCAACATCATCAAGGAGAAGCTCTACATGATTTCCTTGGCCCCTCATTCAAACTATGATGGTGTGTCGATCCGGTTAGTGCACAACCTCTATGATCTTTCTCGGTATCAAAATTGGTACCAAGTGTGGGCCGGCAAGCCACACTCATTTGGTGACCCCGAAGGTGCAAGAGAAGGGCGGCGGCAAGATTCCCAACACATTCGGTTTAATTCCCCTCCATCTACACCGGATTCCGACCAAGACAACTTCGTGTTTGCACCTCGTGGGGAGGACATGGATGTCGATCAAGGGCAAGGTGAAGAAGATGAACGCTTTCAAGGTTTGATGGCCAACCTCCGAGACACGCACCAAGCTCCAACACTAGAGGACCGAGGTACACACCAAGTCGGGCCCGACTTTCCCCAACGTCGGTCCACTTCATTCCATGGTGGTGAGGTCCCGAGGCATTATGAACGAGGAGAAGGGAGCGGTGCAAGGCGAGAGCAAATCCAAGGTGGCGGTTATGAAGGCTATGCCCAATGGTACGGTCCAGGAATGGTGTTTCCCGAGCAACAACAACCGGTGGACATGTCCTTCTTAGCCAACCAAATGGCCCATCTCCAACTTCAACAAGAGAATGTTCTCCAAGAGGTCCATCATGTGAATCTCCAACAACAACAAATGTACCAACAACAACAACAAATGCTTCAACAACAAAGTTCTTTCCAAGCTAGCCAACAAGAAATGAACCGGGCCCTCGGCTACACTAGACGAGAGGTAGAGGAGCTCAGGGAGGTGGAAGACCAAAGGTGGCGAGTCCAAGATAGCTACAACACGTGGATGAGCGGGAACTTCCTTTCCCGTGAGGACCAACGGACACGCCCGAAGCCTCAACTCCAACCACCACCACAAGACTTCTACCAAGAGCAAGTGTACGAGAGGGAGAAGCAAGCAAGGCTCCAAAGAGGACGTAGACGTGACAACCCCTTCGAGTGATCCTATACATGCCATTGAAGAATAAGAAATTGTGAGCTTTTCATACTCTTCTCTCTTGCTTTTAAGTTTTGATTTCCTTGTTTGATGGGGACATCAAAAATTTTAAGTATGGGGTGGGGGTAAGTGTGTTCATGATTTCACTTGTTTATGTTTGTTTATTATTTTGAGGATATTTAGTTTGTGTTTCTAGTTTGTGTTTGGAATGTTTGAGTCTTTGAGTTTTTGGTTTTAGAGAAATTTTTTGCAAAAAATCCATAAAAATTGAAAAATTGTGTTAAAAAACAACAAAAAGATTTTGTGTTTTGTAGGTTTTGGACTAGAAATTCCCATCTTAGATTGCCAAAATAAAAGCTAATGATGATATGAGCATGTAAATTCCTTTGCATATTTTTGGATAGTTTAGCCTCTTAAAATGATGTTGCTTTTGATATGATCATGATACCTTGCTTGTTTTATTGAGCATGTGAGTTCTAGGATGAGTTCTTATGCAACTAAGTATGAGTGACCCTTGTGAGATTGATTTTTGGCCATTTTAGGGATGCTTGATCATATTTGCATATCCCTCATGTTTCTTGTGTAATTAGCTCATTCATGCTTAGTAAAACTTGCTATTGCGGTGTTTATCTATTTTCCAAGACCGTCATGAGAATTGTCCTAGCATGGTCACATTGATTTTGAACCTTATTCTTCTAGTCACATAAATGTTCCATATCCTACCATGAAGTTAATCCTTTGATTGTAGCCCCGTTCTAGCCTAAGCCTTTGTTTGAAACTCCTCAAAAATATTATTCCTAGCCTTATATGACTTGACCCTTATGGGATTGGACTTTAGAAGAGAGGTTGGGATTGTATTTGAAGAGTTGAGATTCTCTTGGGTTTAAGGGCAAGGAATGGTGTTATGAATCATGTGGGTAGTGCATCTTTGTTGTACAAAATGAAAAAAAAAAAAAGAAAGAAAAGGAAGAAAGAAAATGTTGGAAATGTAAAGTGGAATAAAGCAAAGAGCTTTAGTGAAGAAAATGGTCCGACCGAGTTACAAGCAACATCGGGCCCGATGTCATAAGAAAGTCGGTCCAAATGTAGAAAGTGTTGAAAATCCAACAAAAAGCATAAGAGCAAAGATGAAGTGGAATGTTAAGTGAAATTTTGGGTTGAAAGGAAAATGTTAAGTCTTTTGGGTGAGTGTGAAAGTAATTGTGGGATTTGGTGAAATTGGTGAGAGCTTAGGTTGTTCAATCCCCATTATAAGCACCAAAAGACCAAATAATTCCCACCTTGAAAAATACCAAAAGCCCCATTACAACCCGGCCGAATGGAACCTCTTTGAGGACCTCCATTGAGCCAAGTTCGAAATTCTTTGTGTACTTTGTATTAGGCATCTCTAGGTGGAGGAATTGGTGATATTAGCTTCAATAGTAAAGTCCTTACTTGCATGATTTTTGAGCTTGAGTGTTCATTGCTAAACCCAAACACATGATGAGTGATACACATTCACATATTCCTAAAGTGAGGCTTAGTTGCATTGACTTTATTCCTTGGAACACTTAATCACGTGTGATGATGTAATCTTGCTTGAATGTCCTTACTTGCATGTAATCTTGCTTGAACGCTCGCGGGTATAGCATAGCGTGAACACTGCCCACAAATTTTTGAGTCGTGCCTATTTAACCACAATATTGGGTACGAAAATCATGTTCTGCTAAATACATGGTATAGCCAGAGACACTTTGTGGTTGAGTTTGTGTCTATTTTACCACAAAGTTAGCGTTGAATTGTTTGTCTGGCTAAATTTGGGAGGGATAAGTCGTGTTCATCAACCACCTGTCGTGGCCATTTAGTCTCAAAATTTGCCTCGAATATATTTGGTGGGTAAAGTAGTGGCTTTTAGCATTAAATTTGGCTACGAATTTGCAAAATACAATTCATTGACAATGTCGTGGCCTTTTGCATGAAAATTGGCTACGAAATGATTGAGTGGATTTAATAGCCAATGTTGTGGCCTTATTGTCTCAAACTTAGCCTCGAAACCATTTTGTATAGAAATTCTGTGGTTATAAAAATCAGTACAATCCACCTATTTAATTGCAATATTAACCTGCACCATGCAATATTAAATACATGTACCAAAAGCATCACATAAAACAAAAATGGTTTGATCATCAAACCATGTGGCATATGGCCAAATCCAAACATCAACTTGCACCAAATATCCAAACATCAACCACAACCAAGAACCAAATATCCAAACATCAACCAACCTGCAAAACCTGCACCTACCAACAACCATCTAAAACCTTACATAAATCCAAATATCCACAATGGCATCACCAACAGCCATAAGTTTCCCAAAATGCACCAACACAACTAAAGACCTTAAATTACCATGGAGAGAGTGAGAGAGCTAATTGCTAGCAATGTGTTCCATCAACTTTTCAAGCATGCCTTTCAAATCCTTGTTTTGGCTTTGAATTTCTTGATTCTGAGCTTGAAGAGCCTTCATCTGGTCCCGCATTTCCTTCATCTCGTCCTTGAGATGCTCGGTAGATGGTTGTGGGTGGAAAAGACTGGAGGAAGGAGAAGAAAAGCATCCATCAACCTTGCCGCTACGAAGGAGGGCTATACCATGCTCAGCAAATGCGAAAATCTTCCGATCTTTATGGCCCTTAGCAGCTTTGATCCACAGCTCTATCATCTTTGTGTTTGATAATGGTTGACCCGATGCATTGTTCAGTTGTTCCTCAGCAACCAGCCGTTCAAACTCAGCCTTGAATAGAATAAAAATGCATTAAAAAGAAGATATGAAAGCAATATATGACTATAAGAACAAGCTGAAAAACAAATGTAAAATAAACAAGCATGTGATGTCTCTCTATTTGGTGGTGTTTTCATATGTGATTTCCTTTGTAAATATGTTTCTTTTTCCCCTTTTCTTGTGCGTTTTGTTCCTTTTTAGCTTAGTTCCCGCATTTCTATGAGATTCGGAGACTACGCACCTTTTATGTGTTTTGTAGGTAATTTGGCATGAATCGAGGATCAATTTGAAGGAGGGTCGAGACATGGAGCAAAGGCCGAGCTAAAGCGGGAAAGAGAGAAGCAAGCCATGAAGAAGAACAAGAGAAGCCAACTAAGAAGAAGGTGGAACGAGGTCAGGACCGAGATGCAACAACGTCGGGCCCGACTTTGAAGTTTCCAACCTCGGACCGAGTTGCACAGTACCTCGGGCCCGAGGTTCCTCCGTGTCGGGCCGAGTCGGTCACCGAACTACTTGGGCTCCAAGGCACGAATTTGTGAACTTCCACTTTTGCCCCTCATTTAATCTATAAAAGGCCCTCTTGTCTTCTAAGAAGGGGTTCCCTCACACACACAAGAAAAGGGGGGTTCCAAGGGAGCCAAGAGGATACTTGGAGAGCAAGGAGGAAGGAGAAGAGGAGGAAGAGAGAGAGAATCGGCCAAGAGAGAGGAAGGCTTGATAGGTTTTGTTGATTGTTTAGCTTTGATTTGCTTTGATCTTGTGGATTTGAAAACCCTTGATTTGTATTTGTGGATTGGTTTGGATTTGAATGAACCCTTGCTTTGTTTTGAGATTGATTATGATGATTGCTTTCTCTTTTGATTTGATTGCTTTCTTTGCTTGTCACATGGAGTAGATCTCCTGATCTTCTTGTTTCTCAATGTAGAGGTATTTCTGTTGGAGGGAGACGGATGAGCTGATGAAGGATGCCTTTCTACACCAAATTGGGAAGCACCTTAGCAATGTCTTCAAGAATGCGCGTGCTAAAAATGCACCCCCAATCTGGTTAGCGAGAAGGCACTGGACAAGGATGACGACCTTGTGGAGAACTGATCCCAACTTGGTGCGCCAAGCTAAGGTGAATAAGGAGAACATGAGTTCAAAGAAATCACTCGAGTCTGGACCATACCGAGGGGGTTCTCGCAAGTTCACAAAGTGGATGGAAACGATGGTAATTGCAATCCAGTTTCACATATTACTTCTCTTTTCTTTTGATTTTGAACTCAATTTTACTCTTGTTTTTTCAAGGGTGGTGAGTCGGGTACCATGCCTATGATTTCTGAGGTTGTAAAGAAGTTGTATTAACCAAAGATGGAACCGTTAGTGAACGCCCATCTGCTATCATTGTAAGTATTAGGTTGTATATTCCTTATCATTTATGAATCTGATTGGGTTGAAATCTATTCTCATAGTATGGCTTTTATGGTTGCTTTATGGTTGGCTCATTTACACATCTCATTGGGTTGACATTTATTGTCAAAATATGGCTTTTATGGTTGCTTTATGGTTGCATTTTATGATGGGATGTACTGTTGACTTCCTTTTCTAGTTAGCAAATCATGATTACTATATTTTGAAAATGGAAATACTACAAGAACGATGGAAATACTACAAGTCATGTTTAGTATTATTTGGCATGTGTAATGCTCCCTTAGTTAGCAAGTCATGTTTATGAATGCAATTTTCTATAAGGTATGTGCTCGGTGCTCATGCTATATATGATCTATCTTGTGCCAAAGATAGAGATGTTTGTGAATCCAATCTGTTGTTATCTGATTCAATTTGTGAATCTATCAAGCTATATGTGAATCCAATTTGTGTATATGTGAATCCAATTTGTGAATCTTTTAACCACTAGCAAATTTGTGAATGATATCTGTTTTTGAATTGAATGTGCTTTATCTTGCATGCTGATCGCCCTCTCGGATGCGAGGGTCAAGAGATACAATTTATAACCCGACCCCGTTGTAGTACGTGGTGGGTGTCGAACACTAGGGAAGTCTACTCGATCGATGTGCCTAGATACTAGGAAGCTAGAAAGGAGAGCATAAAACAAAGGAAAATAAAGAAAACAGTTGGGACCGACACTGAGGTCACGTCGGGCCCGAGGTTGGCGACAAGAGGAAGTCGGGACCGACACTGGGTAAGTCGGGCCCGAGGTAGCTGGGGATGTCGAACTCAAAGATTTTAAAAATAGATCTTGGGCTTTTGGGTTCCTTCCCTAGTAGATTAAGGCTTTTCCACCCCAATTCAGGCAATGAGTGATGATCAGACTAGGATCGAGTGCTTTCGCCCTCGTTCCAACCACATCTACACCTCGATCCATGGGGAAATCCCCTTCGAAGCAAGGTCTTGAGATTGACACATGTTCACTTTCGCTACTTTGCCAATTTCAAGCCTTGATTCCCGACTTTCGCAAGGAATTGTAGCTCGATGTAGAGTGGGTTCCTTAGATCAAACGCTCAAGGCTATGGAATTGGGGTTTCTAGCCTAAACCTAGCTAGGGTTTTCCCCCATAACCCTTTGTTTCATTAAATCAAAGAAATAGAAAGCATGTTACATCATATTTTCCTTACTAGAATTAAATCACAATAGAATCTCAGCAATAGATATCAAACAAAAAGTTTGTTTCATTAATTTAAACAAGAAATAGGTAGATTTAAGCTAAAATGTATTGTTCTTTCATTTTTAAAGAGAAAGAAAGGCAGAATTAATTTGAAGCAAAAGATATCAAGCAAAAGATTAATTTCTAACTTCAAACAAAAGATTACCAAGATCTCAATCATATTTTCCTTACTAGAATTAGATCACAATAGAATCATGCTATCATGTACCAAAGATATCAATTTCAGCCAAGACTATAATACATATCACACAACTAATCAGCTCAAATAAGATAAACAGATCACCCAGCGATATCACACAACGATTTTGTATTTTAAGAAGTAAAAAATAACCTGAAACTCTTGAAACCACATGGTCTGCACATGTTTTGGCACTCTAGATATACTGGTCCAAGGACCTCGATAATGGCCATGGACGATTTCCTTAGCCTTTGCAAACGCTATGTTTTTTGGTTCAAAGTCGCTACAAAGAATTAGATAAAGTTATTAGTAATATTCAAAATGAAACTTAGGATTAATAGAGAGTTGTTTAAGAACTGACCGACTGCCTTCACCAGCAATCCATATAAGCTTTTGTTGTGTGCCTTATTCCTCTCCTTCTTCTTGCTCTCTCTCTTCTTGGTCTCCTTCTTGTCCTCCTTCTTGCTCTCTTTCTTCTTGGTCTTCTTCTTCTTGTCCTTCTTCTTCTTGCTCTCCTACATGTTGTTCTTCATCACTAACCTCCTCTTCTTCCTCAGCTTCTTCCTCAACTTCTTCCTCAAGTTCTTCCTCAAATTCTTCCTCAAGTTCATCCTCAACTTCCATACGAACCCCAGGCTCATTATCTACATTGATATCATCCTCATTTTGGTCATAAGTTTCTTCCTCAACTCGTAGTAGGGCTGGTGGAACAACTTTCTTTGTACGAGGTCTGGGAACCGGGCTAGGAGTTCTTGAAGGGTTGAGTGCTCGTCGGACAGGAGGGGTAGTCTTTGGAGGAGTTGGTGGGATAGTTTTTGAAGGAGCTGGTTGAGAAGTTTTTGAAGGAGCTGGTGGGGAAGTTTTTGAAGGAGTTGGTTGAGAAGTTTTTGAAGGAGCTGGTGGGAAAGTTTTAGAAGGAGCTGGTGGGGAAGTTTTTGAATGAGCCTTTAAACGTGCAACAGGTTGTGAAACAGCTTGTTGTGGAAGGGCTGCAGTTGTTGCTGATTTTTTAAGCCTGGGCTACTACGAACAGGGAGCTGGAGGGGTCGTTTAAGAGGTCTTCTAGGGCTTAAAGCACCCTGCTCTGGAGAAGAAAGAGGTGGACCACGCGCAAAGTTGCAGCTAGTAACCCCAGCACGTCCACGAGCTGTGCTTCGAAGGTGACGCATGATGACCTAAATCAGAGAAATACAAGGAAACATAATTAGAACTAAAAGAGCATGCTATTGATGAATGCCTCAAGTATATTTAGGGCATTTGTCTAAGAAAAAAAGAGCATGCTATTGATGAATGCCTAAAGTGAGTCTAGAATTAAAATGTCACAAATTATTAGAACTCAAGTATATTTAGGGCATTCAATTGATCATGTTTGTCTAGGAAAAAAAGAGAATGCAATTGATGAATACCTAAAGTGAGTCTAGAATTAAAATGTCACAAATTAATAGAACTCAAGTATACTTAGGGCATTCAATTGATCATGCAATTGAATGCATGTTTGTCTAGGAAGAAAGGAGCATGCAATTCATCCAAGAAATTAAAAAATAGAAGAAATAGGGAGAGAGTAGGCACTTGTAACTTTACTGAATGAATTAAAGTAGATACGGTGGGTTTGTCCAGGAAGAATCCGGCAGAATTAAGGACCCATGAAATCGCCAGCATTAAGGACCCATGAAGAGAGAAAACAGAGATGAATTAAAAAGAGTCAAAGTTAAGCAAGAGCAAGGGAGAGAGGGAGAGAGACTTACCAATCGGCTGCCTTGAACAAAAGCGAGCTTGCTTTGAAAAAATACCAAAGATGGTAGTGAGAGCCCAAAATCAAACATGATTGAGCAAATGATTGAGAAAAGGAAAGGAAAGAACACCAAAAAACACCAAAAAAGCTTGCTTGAAAGAACACCAAAAAACAACAACAAAGCTTGCTTGAAAGAACACCAAAAAAGCTTGCTTGAAAGAACATCAAACTCAAAGGAAAGGAGAGATGACTTACAATCGTCGGATGCCTTGTCCAAAGGGCTGCAATAAGCTTGCTTGAAAGAACACCAAAAAAAATTAGAACAAAACCCTAGATTGAACCAAATCGCCAGGGAGAGGAAGGTCGAGAGGGAGAGAGGCTTACCGACTCCGGCGAGATTGAACCAAATCGCCAGGGAGAGAGGTCCAAATCGATGGAATGGATCAAAGCTGCACTCTGAAAACCAAATCGCCAACCCTAGCTTGAGAGAGCGGCGAGAAGAAGAAAATTGATGGAATGACCGAATGAGCAAGCTCGCTAACCAACCCTAGCTAGATTGAACAATTCACTAACGGGCCTACCAAAAATGGATCAAGCTCGCTAGCCCAAAATTTCCCCCTCAACCCAAAATTGAAATTCCCTCCCAACTAAACCCGAAATTAAAACTTCCCTCTCAAACCAAAATTTGCCTCCTAAATTTCCCTCCTAAATGCATTATTCCATCCTACATCAATTTCTCCTTCCTACCTCAAAATTGTCCTCTTAAACCAAAAATGTAGTTGGTAAAATGAGCAAATAATTACATATATAGATGATAGAATGAGGGAAAAATAATTACCAATCATATTGTTCGGAACTTGAAGATGATGGAAAATCATCTTCTTCGTTGTCAGTTTCAATATTGAAGCTATCATCGCCACTTTCCACATCGTATGCTTCCTCATGCAATGACACTGGATCATTAAGATTTGTAGGTAAAGATTGAATTGTCGACCCTATGAAGCCATCAATCTCAAAGTCATCCGGTTGTAATGGTTCAAAAATGGTTGGTTGTTCAAGATTGTTCTCTGCCCATCGTTGCTCAACATTGACTCTTGGTTTTGTCTTACACACATATCTCCAATCTGCATGACTTCGGGGTGCGCCAAGGTAGTCAAGATAGTAAACTTGGATGCATTGTTGAGCAAAGACAAAAGGATCATGGTTGTTGTAACGTCTCTTCACATTAACCTCTTGGAAATGGTAATCTGGATGGACTTTTGTCCCATTAGGGCTAGGGTCAAACCACAAACACTTGAACATGACAATCTTCTTACACGGAATCCCAATGAACTCAAACTCCAAAATCTGTTCTATCAACCCAAAGAAATCTGATTGTGTATCACCATTACAAGCTTGCACACACACACACCACTATTCATGGTTAACTTTCCTTCTCTGTGTTTCAACGTTTCAAATTTATAACCATTGATGCAATATGATGGCCAGGACAACACCTTTCAGGATGGCCCCCAAGCTAAACTATGTATCAAATCATGATCCTCAAGTGGGGGGTGTAGGGCATTTGCAACTAAAACCTACAAAAAATAGACACATATATTGACCATATACATGAGTGATGTTAGAATTTTGTATCGTTGACACAATATGAACCAGTACTTACAGTTTCATGAAACCATGTACAAAAAAAGTTGGCAAGTCCGTGCGGATCTCCTTGGCCTACAATGTGTTGAAATTCCCTGCATATGGAAAGAACAACATAAGACTAGTACTTAAGTTTCCATAAAATAACACATATATATAAGTTTAGTTGACTTACTCGACATAGGAGTCAACCTCTCTACAATTAAGTAGGATGTAAGTATGTGCTGCATGAAAGTCCGTCTCATCGGACAACCAAATAACATTGCACTTTCCACTTGCACGTCCCGGATGGTTGAAAATTGAAATTTGAGGATGCACACTCACCTCATCCGTGGTGGTTTTCTTTCTCTTATAGGAGTCTTGATGATGAGGATAATGTTGAGCGAAACTTGTTATCTCCTCAAACAAATATGATTCCACTATGGACGTTGATCGCTCGGAATTGCGAGCGTCTAGAGATACAATTTATAACCCGACCCCGTTGTAGCACGTGGTGGGTGTCGAACACTCGGGAAATCTACTCGATTGAGGTTCCTAGACACTAGAAAGCTGGAAAGGTGAACTTAAAACAAAGGAAAACAAAGAGAACAGTCGGGACTGACACAAGTGTCACGTCGGGCCCGATGTTGGCGACAAGAGGAAGTCGGGACCGACGTAGGGCAAGTCGGGCCCGAGGTAGCTGGGTTTGTCGAACTTCAAAGATTGAAAGTAGATTTTGGGCTTTTGGGTTCCTTCTCTAGTAGATTAGGGCTTTTCCACCCCAATTCAAGCAATAAGTGATGATCGGAGTAGGATCGAGTGCTTTCGCCCTCGTTCCAACCACTTCTACACATCGATCCTTGGGGAAATCACCTTCGAAGCAAGGTCTTGAGATTGACACATGTTCACTTTCGCTACTTTGCCAATCACAAGCCTTGATTCCTTACTTTCGCAAGGAATTGTAGCTCTATGTAGAGTGGGTTCCTAGATCAAGCACTCAAGGCTATGGAATTGGGGTTTCTAGCCCAAACCTAGCTAGAGTTTTCCCCCATAACCCAAGATCAAGGAGATCTACTCCATATGGCAAACAAAGAAAGCAAGCAAATCAAAAAGCAAAGCAATCAACATCATCAATCTCAAACCAAAGCAAAGTTTCATTCACAAATCAAAAGCAATCCACAAACTCCAATCAAAGGTTTCCAAATCCACAAGATCAAAACAAAGCAAAGCTAATCTATCAACCAAACCTATCAAATATCCTTCTCCTTGGGCCGATTCTCTCTCTGCTCCTTCTCCTCTCCTTCCTCCTTGCTCTCCAAGTATCCTCTTGAGAGTCTTTGAGGGTTGGGTTCCTTGCTAAGTGTGGGAACCCCCCTTCAATTAGAAGATAAGAGAGCCTTTATAGAAGAGGGGCAAAAGTGGTAGTTCACAATTTCGTGCCTTGGAGCCCAAGCACCAATCGACCGACTCGGACCGACACGGAGAAACCTCGGGCCCGACTCACTGTGCAAGTCGGTCCGAGGTCAAAAACTTCAACTCGGGTCCGGCGTTGGTTGCAACTCGGTCCGGACCTCGTTCCACCTTCTTCTTGTTGGCTTTTCTCTTGTTCTTCTTCATGGCTTGCTCCTCTCTTTCCCTCTTTAGCTCGGGCCTTGCTCCATGTCTCGACTCTCTTTCAAAACGACCCTTGATCCATGCCAAAACACCTACAAAACACATAAAACGCGCATAGTCTCCGAATCTCATAGAAATACGGGAACTAAGCTAAAAAGGAACAAAACACACAAGAAAAGGGGAAAAAGAAACATATTTACAAAGGAAATCATATATAAAAACACCACCAAATAAAGAGACATCAAAATACCCCATACTTAAACTTGCTTGTCCTCAAGCAATAACAATGTAAGCAAGACCGAAACATAATCTTCAAGTAAAGCCTCGTATGAAAACACATTTTAAGCACAAGTGATTGATATTCAAGCAAGATTACATCATCACACATGATTAAGTGTTCCAAGGAATAGAGTCAATGCAACTAAGCCTCACTTTAGGGATATGTGAATGTGTATCACTCATCATGTGTTTGGGTTTAGCAATGAACACTCAAGCTCAAAAATCATACAAGTAAGGACTTTACTATTGAAGCTAATATCACCAATTCCTCCACCTAGAGATGCCAAATACAAAGTACACAAAGAATTCGAACTTGGCTCAATGGAGGTCCTCAAAGAGGTTCCATTCGGCCGGGTTGTAATGGGGCTTTTGGTATTTCTCAAGGTGGGAATTATTTGGTCTTGTGGTGCTTACAATGGGGATTGAACAACCTAAACTCTCACCAACTTCACCAAAATTCCACAATCAATTTCACACTCATCCAAAAGACTTAACATTTTTCCTCTCAACCCAAAATTTCACTTAACATTCCACTTCATCTTTGCTCTTAGGCTTTTTGTTGGATTTTACACACTTTCTACATTGGACCAACTTTCTTATGACATCGGGCCCGATGTGGTGTGTAACTCGGTCGGACCCTTTTTTTCTTCACTTAAGCTCTTTGCCTTCATTCCACTTTACATTTCCAACATTTTCTTCCTTTCTTTCTTTCTTTCTTTGTTTTCATTTTCTTTTTGCACAACAAAGATGCACTACCCACATGATTCATAACACCATTGTTTGCCCTTAAACCAAAGAGAATCTCAACTCTTCAAATACAATCCCAACCTCTCTTCTAAAGTCCAATCCCATAAGGGTCAAGTCATATAAGGCTAGGAATAATATTTTTGAGGAGTTTCAAACAAAGGCTTAGGCTAGAACGGGGCTACAAACAAAGGATTCACTTCATGGTAGGATATGGAACATTTATGTGACTAGAAGAATAAAGTTCGAAATCAATGTGACAATGCTAGGACAAATCTCATGACGGTCTTGGAAAATAGATAAACGCCGCAATAGCAAGTTTTACTAAGCATGCATGAGCTAATCACACAAGAAACATGAGGGATATGCAAATATGAACAAGCATCCCTAAAATGGCCAAAAATCAATCTCACAAGGGTCACTCATACTTAGTTGCATAAGAACTCATCCTAGAACTCACATCTTCAATAAAACAAGCAAGATATCATGATCACATCAAAAGCAACATCTTTTTAGAGGCTAAACCATCCGAAAATATGCAAAGGAATTTACATGCTCACATCATCATTAGCTTTCATTTGGCAATCTAAGATGGGAATTTCTAGTCCAAAAACTACAAAACACAAAATCTTTTTGTTGTTTTCAACACAATTTTTCAAATTTTTATGGATTTTTGCAAAAATTTCTCTAAAACTAAAAACAAAGACTCATCCATTCAAAACCAAATCAATCATCCATGTCTTTCATCAAACCTCAAACCAAGAAACAAACATCCCAAACACAAACTAGAAACCGAAAAACAAGTATCCTCAAAATAACAAACACACAAGCAAGTGAAATCATGAGCACACTTACCCCCACCCCATACTTAAAATTTTGATGTCCCCATCAAACAAGGAAACCAAAACATAAAAGCAAGAGAGAAGAGTATGAAGAGCTCACAGTTTTTTTATTCTTCAATGGCATGTCTAGGATCACTCGAAGGGGTTGTCACGCCTACGTCCTCTTTGGAGCCTCGCTTGCCGCTCCCTCTCGTACACTTGCTCTTGGTAGAAGTCTTGTGGTGGTGGTTGGAGTTGAGGATCCGGGCGCGTCCATTGGTCCTCACGGGAAGGGAAGTTACCACTCATCCATGTGTTGAAGCTATCTTGAACCCGCCACCTTTGGTCTTCCACCTCTCTAAGCTCCTCCACCTCTCGCCTAGTGTAGCCGAGGGCTCGGTTCATCTCTTCTTGGCTAGCTTGGAAAGCACTTTGTTGTTGAAGCAATTGTTGTTGTTGTTGGTACATATGTTGTTGTTGAAGATTCACTTGATGGACCTCTTGAAGAACATTCTCTTGTTGAAGTTCAAGATGGGCCATTTGGTTGGCCAAGAAGGACATGTCCACCGTTTGTTGTTGCTCGGGAAACACCATTCCCGGACCATACCATTGGGCGTAGCCTTCATAACCGCCACCTTGAGCTTGTTCTCGCCTTGCACCGCTCCCCTCTCCACGCTCATAGTGCCTTGGGACCTCATCACCATAGAAAGCAACAAACCGACTTTGAGGGAAGTCGGGCCCGACGTGGTGTGTACCTCGGTCTGCCAGTGTTGGAGCTTGGTGCGTGGCTCGGAGGTTGGCCATCAAGCCTTGGAAGTGCTCATCTTCTTCATTTTGCTCTTGATCGACGTCCATGTCCTCCCCACGAGGTGCAAACACAAAGTTATCTTGGTCGAAATCCGGTGAAGATGGAGGGGAGGTAAACCGAATGTGTTGAGGTTGTTGTCGCCGCCCCTTTCTTGCACCTTCGGGGTCACCAAATGAGTGTGGCTTGCCGGCCCACACTTGGTTCCAATTGTGATACCGAGAAAGATCATAGAGGTTGGCCGCCAACCAGATCGACACACCATCATAGTTCGAGTGGGGGGCCAAAGAAATCATGTAAAGCTTCTCCTTGATGATGTTGGCCTTCTTGAAATACTTCATGTTCATATACTCAACACCATTCGGAGCCGGAGAATACTTGTTAAGATCAACTCCTAGACGCATGGCTAGCCTTGCTATCATCCCGCTGAAGTATATCCAAGAGGAGCTTTGGAAGTCTCGCACCATCTTGACCCACTCCCATGGAAGGTTCATGGGCTTCTCGATGTGGAAGAGCATCTCATGTAGCAACATAATCTCTTCCTTCATCGGCTTGCTCAACTCATGACGAGCATAGATTGCACATCCCAAAACTCGCACCATGACCCGAAAAAGAGGGCTAGCAATCTCGGTTGTGGAGGCGCCCTTTCTCATCTCGCTCTTCCCGGCCACATGCCGCCACACTTGGTTCACCTTCTCGTTGTCGACGCCGGTCTCTTCTCTTGGACATGGAAACCCGAAGTAGGTAGCCAAGTCCCTAAGAGAGAGATTGTGGTCCTCATTGCCCAATTGGAAAGTGTTCGCCCCTTCCTCATCCTCCACATTATCATAAGTGCATTCAAACGTGGCCATGAATTCCGAGGTGAGGGCGGGATAGTGGGTGTTGTCCCACCTTAGCATCCCATTGAGACCGATGTGAGAGTAGCACCTTGGAAGAGCTTGATCCATGTCCATCTTCCTCACGGCGTCCCAATCAAGCCACCTTGTGTGATGCTCAAGCGCCATATACCTTGCATAACTCTCAACTTGTTCATCCTCCTCCAAGTAAACATCATCCAACTTTGGCTCTTTTCTTGATTTCTTGGACTTCTTCCACGACCTTTCCGCATGAGATGATGAAGCTCTAGTCTCCATGGTACCTACACACATCCAACCAAACAAAAGGGTCCAAGATAAACTCCATACAACTTCAACAAAAGCACTCATCAATACACAACAACACTTCAACACAAGGGGAACCCCATACTTAGTTTCTAAACACACATGCATCACAATCCAACATGAATCATCATGGATATCTTCTAACAATGGCTAAGCAAATGATCATACTACATCATGATTAGGCTATAGCCAACAGTGAAACATATGAATCCACATGATATCACAAGAAGAGAGCAAAAACAACATGGATCGACTTCCAACCTATGTCGGGCCCGACTTACTCAACCTCGGTCTGACTTGTTGGACCGACTTCCACAACTCGGGCCCGACTTTCCTGGGCACGTCGATCTCGACCTAGTTCATGCTTCGACTCTAACCTCAAATCAACCCAAATCACTCTATCATGCACTTAAATTTCAAATTCAACCATCAAACATCCCTAATCGAAGTTCTAAATGGATCCAAGCATGCATAAACAACTTTGAAGCTCAATTTCACAAATCATGCAAATCCACCATTGATTCTCAAGCTCAAACTCTCAATCAAACATGGAATTACTTAATCTATACAATGAAAGCACAAAATCTCCAAGGAAATAGGTAGAGATCGAGTAACACATACCGGATTTGAAGAGTATTGAACTTTTAAACAAATAAACAACTTAGAACTCAAACTTTCTCAACCTAGATCGAGATGGGGGATGAAGAACGAGATTGAACTCGAAATTTCTACTTGGATTCGGGTTAGGGAGGCCTTTTCGTGATTGGATCGGGATGAAGAAAGGTATGATGGGTGGATCGAGTATGGTGAGAGAGGGAGGGCCGATTTTGAGAGTGTGAGGGAGATGGGTTGTATTTTGGGAATGGTGGTTAATATGAAGATGGTAGGTAGGTGGGGGATGGTATTTAATGGGGGAAAGGGACAAATTAGGTCAAGGGCAAAATTGGCATTCCACCTAGTCAAATCGGGTCGGACCGACTTCATGGACCGACGTCCCTATGTCGGGCCCGACTTACCTGGGCTCGATGTGGGAGTATTCGGGTTACCAATTTTACTCCATCCTCTTGTAACTTCTTTCTCCATATTTCCATTTATATATTTTTCTCACCTCAAATCCTACACAACCTTGAAGAATACACAACACCAAAAATCCACAAAACACTAGATAGAGATTGGTTAGAGAAAAGCTAGGCTAAACTAAGAAAAATCAAACTAAAATTACGAAAAGAAAGCTACTAGCTCGGGTTGCCTCCCGAGAAGCGCTCGTTTAGAGTCACTAGCTTGACTTCCTAACCTCAATCTCATGGCGGGTGAAACACGGTGAATTGCTCGCCATTGTTGTGCCCATTCCCATTTCCCTCATACCCATAAAACCACCAACGATGGTCTATATAGGCATGGCTCTCCGATCTCGGGCCTCTCTCATCATACTCCTCCAACGAATGAGATTTCTCCTCTTTACTTGCTCCATCATGTTCCTCTTTTCCTACACCAAGGTTATCCAAAGAATTCCTAGGAGATTCTACCAATTCATCTTTCAAGTCACTAAGGCAAATGTAGGAGTCTCCTAAGTCATCTTTCCAATCACTTAAACAAATGTAGGAATCAAAAGTTTGGGAAGAATTGTGGTCATCACCAACATCAAAAGGATATAAGTTAGGATACTCTTCATTTCTCCTTGGGCTAGAATTGATCCTTGACTCATCTTGTTCCTCAACTTGCTCCAACAACTCCCTTGCTTGTATTTGTTTATTGAACCCTTCATCACTTCTCAACACAACGACCTCTCTAGCAACTTCCACTTCTTCTCCTTTCCTCTTGGCACTCTCTTCAAGTTTGATGATAGCCAAGGCGTCCGGCTCATTCAAAGCCTTGTTGAAGTGAAAATCGACCTTTTCTTCACCAATCTCAAAGGAAACTTTGCCGTTTTTGACATCAAACCTTGCCCCCGCCGTAGCTAAGAATGGTCTTCCTAAGATTATCGGGACCAAGGGGTCCTCGTGCATGTCCAAGATCACGAAATCATCGGGGACAAAGTACTTTCCAACTCGCACCGGCACGTCATCCAATATTCCCTTAGCCTTGATGATGGAACCGTCGGCCATAGTTAGGGACATATCGTCCGGCTCCATTTTACCTAAATTTGCCCTTCTCCAAATACTAACGGGCGTCACCGAAACACTTGCCCCAAGGTCACATAAGGCTTGGAAGTTTTGAGACCCCACACCAATGGTGATAGCAAACCGACCGGGATCTCCTAGCTTTTGCGGTAACTCCAAGGTCTTGACCTCATCTTGCATTTCAACTATGGAGCTCTTCTTGCTCAAAATCTCCTTTAAAAACTTGGCATAGGATGGCATCTCACTCAATGCATCGGTGAACGGGATAGAGATGTTCAAACCTTGCAAGAGTTTGAGGAACCTCTTGAACTTGTTCTCAACAACATCGTTCGGCTTCTTTGAGGGATATGGAAGAGTTGTTGCACCTTGAATCTTGCTCGGATCAACCTCCTTGGACTTCCCCACTTCACTTGCAACATTTCTTGGTTGGACCGACTTAGGCACCACGTCGGGCCCGATGTCGTGTATCTCGGTCCGAGGCAGAGGAGTCGATCTTCTTGCTGGATCGACTTCGGGGAACGTCCGACCCGACTTGTTGGGTAAGTCGGTCCGGCTCTCTTCATTCTTCTTAGGCATGTGTGGCTCGGGTAGGTTTCGGCCACTTCTCAATCCAATTGCCCGGACTTCATTTTGATTGTTTTGAGCTCGAGGGTACTCCTCGGGTCGGCCCGGAAGTCTCCCATTCTCTCTTGGAACTTGAGTTGCGATTTGGGCAAATTGATTGTCGACTTGCCTCCTCCATGCACCAAACTCATTGAATTGGGTCCTCATCTCCTTGAACCCATCCCTCATCTCTTGAGCAAATGATTGTATCTCATTGAATCCCGGTGGCCTATATGGTGGTGGTTGCGGCACCCTTGGCTCGTTTTGGTTGAAGTTGTTGTTGTAGCCTTGAGCTTGATCGTTGTTCCACCGGCCATTACCACCATTGTTGAAGTTGCCTCTTCCACCGAAATTTCCTCGAACATAGTTTGCCTCCTCAATTCGCTCGGCCAAGCGCACTTGGCTCTCATTCGGACAAACTTGTGTAGCATGTGCAAAGGATCCACACTCCTCACAAGCTCTAGCATTTTGCTTGTAGTAGTGGACTTGCCTCTTAAGCTTGCTCACTTCACCTTCAAGGAATTGGAGCTTCACATCCTTGTCAATGTCTTCTCCCTTTGGATCATATAACTTCTTTGAACCTTCACCTTGAACTTCCACCTCTTTGCTAGCTTGACTCACCCCATACATGGCCTCATAATCGGATAGCTTGTCAAGTAGCTCACAAGCTTGATCCGGTGTCAAGTCTATGAACCCACAATCGGTGTGGAGATTGAGCTTGTCCTTCGTTGCCGGATTGATGCCTTGGAAAAAGATGTCTTGGAGCACATAAGGTTGTTGGCCATGAGTAGGACATTGGCGCAACATCTCCTTGAAACGGTCCCATGCTTCGAAGAGAGGCTCATTCGGACCTTGTTGAAAGCTTGCGATTTTCCTTCTTAGCTCGGTTGTCTTTGAGGGCGGGAAGAACTTCATCAAGAAAGCATCATAGAGTGCCTTCCAAGTTGTGATTGACCTAGGGGCTTGGCTCTCGAGCCAATGTGTGGCCTTGCCTCCAAGTGACCACTTGAACGCCTTTAGAAGCACATACTCCAACGTCTCCTCGTCGATAGAGATCGTCTCACACATGTCCACAAAGCGTTTTACGTGCTCTATGGGACACTCATGTGGACGGCCCTCGAATTGATCACGCTTGATGAGGGAAATGAATTGCGTCTTGATCTCAAAATTCTTGGCAACCTCGGGAAGCACAATAACCGGTTTGGGCACCCTCAACTCCGGATGCATGTATTAGCGTGCATTCCGGGGTAGAGCGTTGAGTTGAGCCTCGACCCTCATCCGTTGCTCCCGTTCTCTTCTTGCCATCGCCTCTTGATTGTCCTTCTCAAGTTGCAATCTAGCCATTTCGGCTCTAAGTCGAGCCAACTCCTCATCAACATGGAGAGCTTGATTCTCCATCCTTTTCCTTCTTCGGGCTTCTTTGAGAATACTTTCCGGATCACTCACAAACTCAAGCTCAAGTGTTCCTCGGGAGGAACGAGCTAGCATACACCTACGAAACAAAGACACAAACCAAAACAAATCAAAAACAAACAATGGGTTTGGGCTATTCCCTCACCCAAATCACTACCAAAACACAAGAAACTCACCAAATTGGCACTCAATGCACTTAGACTTCCCCGACAACGGCGCCAATCTTTTGATCGCTCGGAATTGCGAGGGTCTAGAGATACAATTTATAATCCGACCCCGTTGTGGCACGTGGTGGGTGTCGAACACTCAGGAAATCTACTCGATTGAGGTGCCTAGACACTAGAAAGCTGGAAAGGAGAACTTAAAACAAAGGAAAACAAAGAGAACAGTCGGGACCGACACAAGTGTCACGTCGGGCGCGATGTTGGCGAAAAGAGGAAGTCGGGACCGACGTAGGGCAAGTCGGGCCCGAGGTAGCTGGGTTTGTCGAACTTCAAAGATTGAAAGTAGATCTTGGGCTTTTGGGTTCCTTCTCTAGTAGATTAGGGCTTTTCCACCCCAATTCAAGCAATAAGTGATGATCGGAGTAGGATCGAGTGCTTTCGCCCTCGTTCCAACCACTTCTACACATCGATCCTTGGGGAAATCACCTTCGAAGCAAGGTCTTGAGATTGACACATGTTCACTTTCGCTACTTTGCCAATCACAAGCCTTGATTCCTTACTTTCGCAAGGAATTGTAGCTCTATGTAGAGTGGGTTCCTAGATCAAGCACTCAAGGCTATGGAATTGGGGTTTCTAGCCCAAACCTAGCTAGAGTTTTCCCCCATAGCCCAAGATCAAGGAGATCTACTCCATATGGCAAACAAAGAAAGCAAACAAATCAAAAAGCAAAGCAATCAACATCATCAATCTCAAACCAAAGCAAAGTTTCATTCACAAATCAAAAGCAATCCACAAACTCCAATCAAAGGTTTCCAAATCCACAAGATCAAAACAAAGCAAAGCTAATCTATCAACCAATCCTATCAAATATCCCTCTCCTTGGGCCGATTCTCTCTCTGCTCCTTCTCCTCTCCTTCCTCCTTGCTCTCCAAGTATCCTCTTGAGAGTCTTTGAGGGTTGGGTTCCTTGCTAAGTGTGGGAACCCCCCTTCAATTAGAAGATAAGAGAGCCTTTATAGAAGAGGGGCAAAAGTGGTAGTTCACAATTTCGTGCCTTGGAGCCCAAGCACCAATCGACCGAATCGGACCGACACGGAGCAACCTCGGGCCCGACTCACTGTGCAAGTCGGTCCGAGGTCAAAAACTTCAACTCGGGTCCGGCGTTGGTTGCAACTCGGTCCGGACCTCGTTCCACCTTCTTCTTGTTGGCTTTTCTCTTGTTCTTCTTCATGGCTTGCTCCTCTCTTTCCCTCTTTAGCTCGGGTCTTGCTCCATGTCTCGACTCTCTTTCAAAACGACCCTTGATCCATGCCAAAACACCAACAAAACACATAAAACGCGCATAGTCTCCGAATCTCATAGAAATACGGGAACTAAGCTAAAAAGGAACAAAACACACAAGAAAAGGGGAAAAAGAAACATTTTTACAAAGGAAATCATATATAAAAACTCCACCAAATAAAGAGACATCAGACGCCTCCACCTTTTGCGGGTTCATCATGTTCCCTTTCAACGTGAATAATAATCTTTCAACTGGATACATCCATCTGTTCTGTACAGGACCCCCTAACCTTGCCTCGTATGGTAAATGAACAATGAGATGCTCCATGCAATCAAAGAACGATGGTGTAAATATCCTTTCCAATTGGCATAATAAAAGAGGTGCAGCCCGTTCTAGATCCTCAATCATTTGTATGTCAAGTGTAGATGAACATAATGATTGGAAAAACAAGCTTAGCTCCGTCAATGGCCCCCACACACCCACGGGAAGAAGTTCTTTGAAAGCAGTTGGTAGAAGTCGTTGCATGAACACATGGAAATCATGACTATTCATTCCTTGTAGTCTACCCTCTTCCAATTGCACACATCGACCAATATTAGAGGCATAACCGTCCGGAAATCTCAAGCTCTGTAACCAATTAAATAGCATTGTCTTTTTGGGCCTATCTAATGCATAAACTGCTTTTGGTTTTGGGCCCTTGTGATCATCCTCCACTTGGAGCTCTGGGCGATGACAATATAAGCGTAGGTCCTTCCTTGAGCTCAGGTTGTCCTTTGTCTTACCCTTAACATCCAATACAGTGTTAATCACATTCTCAAACACATTTTTCTCAATATGCATGGCATCAAGGTTGTGACGGAGCAAATTATGCTTCCAATAAGGAAGCAACCAAAATATACTTTTCTTCGTGAACTTATGAGTTTCACCATAACCATAAGGATATTGAAGTGGACTCTCCATGGCGGTCGGCAAATCGTGAACACGTTCCCACACCTCTTCACTAGACAAATACGGAATAGGAGGCTCGTCCTCCTTTCGCCCTTTGTAGAAGTTTCTCCTGTTGGTCCAGAATGGGTGATCTAGTTCCAATCTACACCTATGACAATCAAACCATGAAGGCTTTCATCCATGGTGTAATCGAAAGGCTTTTGTATTCTCCATGCAATGAGGACAAGAATAAATACCAGCAGTACTCCACCCAGATAACATCCCATATGGTGGGAAGTCATTCACTGTCCACATAAGTGCAACACGCATCCTAAAGTGCTTCCCCGTAGAGACATCAAATGTTGGCACACCCGTTTTCCACAATAATAACAACTCATCAATCAACGGCTGCATACAAATATCTATTAACTTCTTCGGATTTTTTAGATCTGGAACAATAGTGCTTAAGAACAAATAAGGAGCCTTCATGCACATATCTGGGGGTAGGTTGTAAGGGGTGACAATCACCGGCCATGTCGAGTATGTCTTACCAAACTTACCAAAGGGGGAGAATCCGTCTAAACACAAGCATAATCTCACGTTACGAATCTCCTTGGAAAAATTAGGATAGGTTCGATCAAAATGCTTCCAAGCCTCGGCATCAGACGGGTGACTCATATATCCTTCATTTGCTTGGTGCTCAGCATGCCAACGCATCTTTGAAGTTGTTTCTTCCATAGCGTACAATCGCTGCAACCGTGGGATCAATGGCAAATATCGTAACACTTTATTGGGTATTGGCTTTCCTTTTTGCAACAAACAAGATTGATACCTTGGACTGTGGCAAAATTTGCACTCCAATGCATCGACATCATCCTTCCAAAACAACATACAACCTTGGGGGAATAGGTGTATCTTTTGTTGGGGCAATCCTAACTCTCTAGTCATCTTCTTCTGCTCATAGAAACTTTTTGGGAAGTTGTTGTCCCTTGGCAAAACCTCATTGACTTTTTGAAGTAGTGCACCATATCCAGCTTGTGACATGTTGTATTTGGTTTTCAACTCCATAAAAGATCCGACAGCAGCTAACTGTGACATGTGAGAACCATTATATAATGGCCGATCTGCTGCTCTCAATACATCAGCAAAGCGCTCAGATAATAAAGACATTTCCTCGTTGCCAAGACCAAACACTGTTGCCGATTCTTCTAAGTAACTTCCTTCTTCAAGGTCATGGATTTCACCCACCTCTAAAGGACTACTACTTGGCTCATTATAAGAAGTGCCTATGTCAAACCATGGGGGTGGAACAAAACTTGGACCAGCTGCATCAAACACCATTCTTTGCGTGGGATTCAAATTATCAAACAAATGCATCCCAATCCCAAAGAGAGTCATATCACTAGGATTTGAGGTGGAAGACAACTCCTCCAAAGAGGGCGCATTGGCAAATGGTGACTCTCCATGTGCAGTCCACCAATAATAACTGTCAACAAAGCCTTTTCTAAACAGATGAACGCGGACATTATCTACATCCTCAAATCGTCCATTCTTACATTTCAAACAAGGACATTTTATCTTATCCCCATCCATGAAATGCTTTGAGATTTTGCAAATTCAAGAAATCTCTGAACACCATCAACAAATTCGCTATTGTAACTACCACCACCGGGAATCCATCTATCATACATCCAATCACGATTCTCCATCGATAATTCTGTAAATTTGTCCAAACAAACTTAAGTTAATATCAACAAAAAAGCAAAACCCACAAATATATACTAAATACCCTAAATCTAAAACTTGTAATACTAAAACCTCTTTGTAACTAACTTACCTGATCCAAATCAGATGTGCACCTCTTAAATTATCTTCAAAATGTGTAGAGTATATATAATCTTCAAGATTTGAGTCACATTATTTTTTGGTGAGAGAATATTGTTGAGAGGGAGAATTTTGAGAGAGAATGAGAAATGAGTGGTGAGAATGAGGGTTTTGACGAATCATATGCAATGGTAGTTGAGAATTGAATGAGGTTGGTACGAATAGCATTTAATGAAAATGCAAGTTCAAATTAGCCAGGAAATTGGCCACAAAAATGCCCACGAATGCATTTTGGGCTCACTAAAAAGGCCATATCCAATTCGGCCCATATGCTTGGATTATAAGTTAGGATTTCCCGGCCCAACCCGAGCGGCCTTTATCTCCCTCCCTCACCCAATTTTTAGGGTTTCATCTCAATTTCGGCACCTCCCTCTCCCTCTCTCTCACGAACCGCCCACCACGTATGATCGCCTCCCTCTCCCTCTCTCTCCTTCTCTCTCACGAGCACCTCCCACTCTCTCCCTCACCCAATTTCGGCCGTTACACCGCCTCCCTCTCACAAGTCGGAGCTGCCCACCACGAGCGCATCTCCCTTGCTCTCCATCTCTCTCGAGTGACAAATTCCGCATCTCGGCGCCATCCTCAACTTCCACACCGGCAACGCCTTCAAACGCCATCCTAGGAGATCAAAGGTTTTTAGCTTTATTAATTTCTTGTGTTGTGTTTATGGAAATGCTGTGTTAGTATGTGAAAAGATAGTAGATTGAAAACTTGGATAATGCTGAGTGATCTAGTCGTCAATTCCACATTGGATCTAGATCTAGTCAAAATCTTAGGTATAATTGAGGTTTTAATCTTGTCTTTCTTCTACAACTAAGTGTATTTTCCCACAGGACCTATCCAGTTATTATATGTGACATTCCTATCCAGTTATTATATGTGACAGACTTTTCTTAATAGTATAATGTTGGATGCTTCCTTCATTTGATAGAATACTACACTAGTTTTTATGTCGTTGTTTATCATGCTAAATCTTACAAGTGTGTAGAGGGAAAATTTGCACAACACCAAGTAAATGACCTATGGTATATGAGAGGATTCCCACAAAACCCAAAGGAGAATGATACCTGTGGTATCCTACTTACAATTGACTAGTAAATTTTCTGGATAAATATCTAAAGGGCACAATTATTTATAAGCAAGGCTATGTGATAGTTCCAGTCGGTCACCTTGCACATGGCTCTTCTTACCTAATCTTAACTCCTGTGATACACTGTGTAACAGAATCAGGCTCTTTGCTCCCATATCAGCCATCTTAACTTGCTTGAACCTCTTCATAACATAAACCTTCATGGGCTTCTTTGTGCTATCACTTGCTCTTAGAGAATGGTACATTAGTATCCTGTTCTGAATCCTCTTGTGGAAAAGTTTGACCTTCATAGTGCGGAGTGACAATTTCTTGAGGTTGGTCAAGTAATTGAAAATACAGAGAAGCTTGGTAGTTTTGAAGGTGCCCATGTGAAGGTGTGGCCTGGGAAAACAGAGTACATCTTGTTCTTTGATGATCTATATAGTACAGGGTTTATGTTACTCTCTCCACTTTCTTCTCTATTTTCAGGAGGATTATTGTGTGTTTCAATCTGAAAATGTTGCAAAATGAGATTAGTTTTTTTTTTCTCCTGATAGTGCTGAATTTTTGAATCTTCGTACCAATTACGCTATTTCCATTTTGGTTTGATCTTTCTAATAACTGGATAGGAATGTACCACTTTTATTGATTGCTATTATGATTGATTTTGTCAATTAAATTGTCAATGGCCTCCAAATGAAGTTAGTTTGATTGCTATAATATGTTGTGATACACAACTTGACCACTTTTCTTTCACCATTTTTTCCACTCATGATCTTGTCAATTACGATTGATATTTTTCCATTTCTTTTCTTCACAGATTGTTGCAATGCCAATGAACTGGAATCATGACCAAGAGATGATCTTCCTCAAAATTGTTTTAGAGCTTAGTCCTCCCCTTGATGATCCCCCCCCCCCTAACTGGGTTGATGTCCACCAGCGATTCATGGTTGAGACTGGGTGTTTGTCCACGAGAATCACTGCGCAATCAAGGTATAACCACTATTATGGGCTTTGGAAGATATGGAGTCTTTTCAAAGAAACGAAGGGGGGTCTCATGTGGAATGAATGTACCTGGGAAATTATTGGTCACGACGAGTGGTGGGTGGGAAAATACAAAGTAAGTGCAAATTCACCATGCTTTCATTTTTAAAGTGTAAGCGTCTATATCATCTAGTTTCTTGTATTCCTATTTCTTGATTGATTATGGTTGATATTTGTGTTTATTTAAGACTTAGACTTGTAGAGTTAAAGAAGTTGTGGGCTTGTGACATCTTACTGCCGAATAATGAATATTCTGCTAGAACGTATCCTAATAAAATTTAAAGGTTCGACCATTAATTGATGACTTCAAACCTATTGAATCTAATGAATGATGTTTGTTTTCAAGGTCATAATTTTATCTTACTTATCATCTAGGGTTTACCTTGTAAAATGTAATAGAAGAGTATTGGACATTTGCTTTCATTTGTTAAGGTTTACTTGGACTTGTGTTCCATGCTGTTTTTATTTATATTTTTTAGACTCTTAGTAGGTTTAATTTCTCTTGTGTTCCATGGTGTTCTATTATCTTTTTTAACTTGTAAGTATCTTGTATGGTAGGAATGCAAAGCTTACAAGTTTTTCAGGAAAAATGGCATGGATCCTTATATGAGTACTCTTTTGAACAAAATCTTTTATGCTCGAGAAATGGAAAATGAAGATGTCGAGCTTTACCTGTCTAGTGACGATGATGAGGATGTAGGCTGTAGCAAAGAAGAGGAAGAGGAAGAGGAAGACGTTTAGAGGATTGTGTTGATTTTATGGATTTTAGACTTGTAGTTTGTTTGTATGCCTTAACATGGTTGTAGTGACATTAGAGGATTGTGTTGCCCATTGTGTTTGAATCTTATTGTGTTTGAAGTCATTTGTTAGGATTGTGTTGAAGACATTGAAATTGTGTTGAGATTGTGTTGAAGAAATTTGCTAAGATTGTGTTGGATAATTTATGCATTTATATAGGAGTTTTGTATGTGCATTTTTAGGCTAAGTTTTGGCAAATTTTTTATGTGCATTGTTGGGTTTTTTAAAGTTCTTGTTGATTAATTATTGTCTTACGATTTCTCATAGAAATTGAGGATCCGAGCTACTAGGTCCTTATGCAGTTGTTATGTAATTTGGGAGTCTTGATGTTGTTTTTGAATATTAGGTTTCAAGATTTATTTTTCATTTTTTTTCTTAATTAATAGATATAGCCACAAAATTAGAATCCAACTTAGCTGCATGCTTATTTTCGTGACAATTTCCCCATAAACTTAGAACCAAATTTAGCTTC
Source organism: Fallopia convolvulus (assembly GCA_964016875.1). Classification (NCBI taxonomy): domain Eukaryota; kingdom Viridiplantae; phylum Streptophyta; class Magnoliopsida; order Caryophyllales; family Polygonaceae; genus Fallopia; species Fallopia convolvulus. The sequence goes on from OZ024719.1 coordinate 17,669,793, forward strand.
GTAATATATTCGCGGTAATATAGCTCCAATTATAGCCACAACTCATGTTTTCTTGGCTATGTGGCCACAAACATAGAATCGAACTTAGTTGTATGATTATTTTGCGACAAATTACCCAGAAATTTAGAACCGATTTTAGCTTCGTAATATATTCGCGCCAATATAGCTCCAAGTATAGCCACAATCAACACTTCCATGGCTATATTGCCACAAACATAGAATCCAACTTAGCTGCATGATTATTTCGGGACAAATTGCCCAGAAATTTAGAACCGAAGTTTGCTTCGTAATATATTCACGTCAATATAGCTCCAAGTATAGCCACAACCCCTATTTTCATGGCTATATTGCCGCAAACTTAGGATCGAATTTAGCTGTGTGATTCTTTCGTGACAAATTGCCCAAAAATTTATAACCGATTTTAGCTCCGTCAAAAATTCGCGTCAATATAGCTCCAACGTTAGCCACAACCAATGTTTTCATGGCTATATGGCCACAAACTTAGAATCGAACTTAGTTGCATGATTATTTTGCGACAAATTTGCCATAAATTTAGAACCGATTTTAGCTTCGTAATATATTCGCGTCAATATGGTCACAACTATGGCCACAACCTATTATTTCATGGCTATATGGCCACAAAATTAGAATCGGACTTAGCTGTGTGTTTATTTCGCGACAATATTCCCACAAATGTAGCACCAACCGTGAATTTCATGGGTAAACAGCCAAAAAATTTGAGATTTGTGGGAGATGTTGTGGCCGTTTCCCGCAAACTTACCCCCACAGGATATTCCTAGCTATAATTTCTTGGCTATATGCGCGTTTTCTAGTGGTGGTCAACTACCAGGTAAAATTCCAAGTACTCGATTGCCCGTCGCCTTTTAATGTCATGTTAGGCAGGCCATGGATACACGGGATGAGAGCAATCCCCATCCACCTATCACCAATGTGTGAAGTTCCCGACACCTTGGGGAATTGAAGAGATTAAGGGGGAACAAAAGCTGGCACGGGAGTGTTATTCCATAACAATGAAGGCAACAACCTCAAAGAGCCCGCAGCTTGGAACGGGGAAGAAGGCGTCGGATTAGCAATTAAAGGACTGTAGAATGACTACTTGCTATGCAAAGCTGGAGACACCCGAGCTCCAAGAAGTGGCCCTTGATCCATTGGAGCCATCCAAGAAGATTCAAATAGGAGCGGATCTGGAACCGACTTTACATGAGCAAATAGTGGAATTTCTACGGTCCTACAAAGATTGTTTCGCTTGGTCGAATGAGGATATGGTAGGCATTGATCCTAGTGTGATTACCCATGCCTTGAATGTCAATAAAAAGGTGCCACCAGTGAAGCAGAAAAGGCGTAAGTTCGTTCCCGAGCGAAATCAGGTAATCAATGATGAGATGTTTCAGGAAAAGCTGGGGGATACAATGGAAGTATACATAGACGATATGTTGTTCAAATCACTAAAGGCGGAGGACCATGTTAATCACCTAAGAGACGCGTTCGAGATTCCGCGGAGCTACAAAATGAAGTTGAACCCCACCAAGTGCTCTTTTGGAGTAACATCAGGAAAATTCCTCGGTGACATAGTGACGCAGAGGGGGATCGAGGTGAGTCCTGAACAGGTCAAAGCCATAATGGAGCTGCAATCACCAAAGTGTGTCAAAGACGTCCAGAGGCTAACAGGGCGAGTAGCTGCGCTAAACCGGTTCATATCAAGATCCTCAGACAGGAACAAACTGTTTTACGACATTCTGAAGAAAAACAAGTCATTCGAATGGACAGAAGAACATGAAAAAGCCTTTGGAGAATTGAAAAAGTATCTATCCAATCCGCAGGTGTTATCCAAACCTAAGCCAGGAAAAACTTGTATGTCTACCTAGCCGTGACCGAGGTAGCAGTAAGTGCAGTCCTGATCCAAGAAGAGAATGGAGACCAGTTGCCCATCTATTACATAAGTAAAACCTTGCTTGATGCAGAAACGAGGTATTCCCCCATGGAAAAATTAGTGTTATCTTTGGTAATGGCTTCTATAAAGTTACGTCCCTATTTTGAAAGTCATTCTATAATTGTGAGAACTAATTTTCCGATGAAGAGTATCATGTCAAAGCCAGAATTGTCAGGTCGACTAACGAGATGGTTAATTCACTTAAATGGTTACGACATCACATACGAGCCCCGAACAGCAATGAAGTCTCAAGTGCTGGCAGACTTTGTGGTCGACTTTACTCCTACCACTTCAGAAAACGAAGACCAAGGTGTGCTGCAAGTAACAGGAAACGGCAAGTGGTTGATGCATACAGATGGAGCGTCAAACCAGATGAGTGTAGGATTAGGGGTAGTCCTGAAGTCACCACAGGGGGATAGGATAGCCCAAGTTGTTCGATGCACATTCAAGGCTACTAACAACAAAGTAGAATATGAAGCGCTTATTGCGGGATTGCTTATCGCCAAAGATCTGAATGTACAAGAAATCGAGGTAATTTGTGACTCGTTGCTTATTGTAAATCAAGTTACAAACTCATATGTTGTCAGGGACTAAAAGATGAAGGCATACTTAGAAAAGGTTCAAGAAATCGTAAGGCGCTTCAAACTGTTCGAGATAAGGCAGGTCCCAAGAGATGCCAACACACAAGCAGACGCTTTAGCCAACCTCGGATCCGTAATCAACCCAAGGGAGTACGACAAGATACCTTTCGTATATCTTGACGCACCATCTATAACCAAAGAAGCAGACATGTTAGAAATTCGAAGCTCCGATGAAGACAAGTCATGGGTAACCCCTTATCTAAAGTGGTTACAAGACGGAGTATTACCAGAAGACAAGGAAGAAGCTCAACGACTTAAGGTAAAAGCTTCTACTTTCACGGTTAAGAATAACATCTTGTTTAAGTGGATGTCGTCAGGGTTACACGCACGATGCGTAAAGGAAGAAGAGGTACAGAAGGTGTTACAAGACATACATGATGGGGAATGCGGAAACCATACAGGGGTCGCAACTTGGCGAAGAAGGCAAGCAGGATGAGTTACTATTGGCCTACCATGAACAAAGACGCAGTGGAGTTTGCTCGCAAATGTAACGCGTGCCAACGTCATGGACCTATACCACACCAACCTTCTGAGTTGTTGCATCCCATAACATCTCCTTGGCCATTTATGAAATGGGGGATGGATATTGTGGGAAAACTACCTCCAGCTTCGGGGCAACGTGTTTACATCTTGGCGATGACCGACTACTTCTCCAAGTGGATTGAAGCCGAAGCTTTCAAAGAAGTTAAAGACACCCAAGTTATCTCCTTCATAAGGAGAAATATCCTGAGTAGATTCGGAATACCATCCATCATAGTCTGCGACAACGGGTCTCAATTCATCAGTGACAATACGAGATCATTTTTCCATCAGTACAACATACATTTAGTGATGTCAACGCCTTGTTACCCACAGGCCAATGGGCAAGCAGAAGTAAGTAACAAGGTGATTATTAACAACTTGAAGAAGCGGCTCAAAGAATCAAAAGGGAAATGGGCAGATGAATTACCCCTTATCTTGTGGTCAGATCGAACAACTCCCAAGACAACAATGGGTCATACACCTTTTTCCTTGGTCTATGGATGTGAAGCCGTACTACCAGTAGAAGTAACTTTGCCTACAGTCCGGTACGGACTTACCACCGAGGAGTCAAACCTGTCCAACCTATTACATCACTTGGATATGGTTGACGAGTTATGAGATGAGGCTTCAATTCGAATGGCGGCATACAGACAGGGGGTAGCTCGGAGTTACAACAAACGAGTTAACGCCAAGGTGTTCCAAGTGGGAGATTGGGTGCTAAGAAAAGTCTTTCAGAATACGCAAGAATTAAATGCTGGCAAATTGGAAGCAAATTGGGAAGGTCCATACCAGATTACGAAGATCGTAGGACAAGGAGCCTATGAATTAATGTCACAAGAAGGTGATGATAGGGTTTCTCGGCCAACAAATAAATTTGTAAGTCAAGACCCCGCTGAGTATAGCGAAGTCAGGATCGTTCCACAGGAAGCAAGGTTGTTTGTCTATCAATCTAACAAAAAGCAAACAAAAACAAATAAAACACTCACGAGCAGCCTCGTTAACGTAGTTGTCAGGGTCGTTAACGAACCACCGAACACAAAATACTAAAAATAACAACCTAATTAAAATCCAATTAAAATTCGGTACCGAGGCAAGTACTCAGCAACGAAAATTCACCAGAAATAATTCAAATAAAACAAAAATCTAGGACTAGGGACACCACAACATAGCCAAGCATAAGAATTCGTAAGAAGAAAAGATCATGCCTTTAAACAGATAGAGTCATCAACTTTCGTTGACTTAGCAAGTAAATTAATCTACTTTCGCATCCTAATTCACTTAATTGCTTGTTTTAGATCTAAAGCTTGAAACTTTCGTTTTCAAACAATATCAACCTTCAAGTTAGTAACTTCCTCTTTCAACTCAGTTAAAAACTCAAATTACCTCCACTTTTGTCTCGGTATAAGCACAACAAACAATTCTTAATTAAAGATAAAAGGCATTTACAACTCAATCTTACTCATCAAACATGCTCAACTATGTCGGGCTTAACCCCGATCCTAGAAAAAGAAACTACTCACTAATCATATCTAAGAAACTAAAAATTTCAAAGAGAAACATTGAAAACAAAACAAAACTTGAATTAATAAGAAAATATCGTCTTACAAAGATTCAGAAGAAACTGAAAAACATAAAAATACCGAACCACAATCACGACCAATGACCCCCGGTGACTGTCGTTTACCGAGCCTCGACGGTCCTCTTCCGATCCGACTTTTCTCTCTCTTTCGGTCCTTCAAAAATCCCCTCAAATTAAGCCCCCCCCTTTCTATGCTAGATAGAAGGGTATTTATACTAAAAAGCTAAAAACTAAAAAGGCTAAAAGATATAAACTTTCCTAAGAAGATAGAAACAATCCCTAAAAGATAGAAATAAAATCTAAAAAGATATTAAGACCTAAAATACATATTCTAACAACCCCAAAAGATTCTAAAAAGATATTCAACCGATACGGAAATAAATTCCCGCTCAGGATCGGTGAATTATAAAATAATACTCCATATCTTCTTTTTTCGTGGCCTCGTTAACGAGCCCTCACAGCCTCGTTAACGAGCCTGGGCTTTGTTTTCTTCAACACTTCCTCTTGTACTCTCGAGCTTCGACTTCTTAAATCTTGCACTCCTCCGTCTTTTGTTGTAATGCTCCAAATTCAACTCCATTTAGCTCCTTTCCTAGCTAAAACCTACAAAATTCACAAAATAGCGTAGATTTCACTCTTTTCACAAAAATATGCAAAACTATCTAAAAATACTCAAAACTAAACAAAACTAAACCTAAACTAAACCTTTTCTCACGAGCCGTCGTGGCCTTCTTGAGTGATTTTTCGATCCCTTTTCTCCTGAAATCTTGTTAGCTCAAAAATTCTAATTTCTATCCTAATTAAAACTAAAAAGAAAAAGAAAAGAAAGCTAAGAAATAATCTAAAAAGAAAAAGAAAAGAAAAGAAAATAAAATAAACTAAACCTATTCTAAAAAGCGGGTTGCCTCCCGGAAGCCCTATGTTTAACGTCGTTAGCCCGACGAGCTCCCTTGCTAGTCTCAGGGTACCTCAAGACCCCAACATGGCCATGTTGGGGTCTTGAGGTACCCTGCTTGTAGCCTTATTGCCTCTGTATGCTTGAATTGCTAAATTAGGACCCTTTTCTTCTATCAGCAAGCTCGATATCCCTGGATTGTTAGTGTAGTCCGAAAGCCAAGGTGGTTTGGACTTTTCTGTAACCTCTGTAGTAGAGCCTTGGTTGAACTCATGCACGTGGGACTCAGTGATCGGCAGATGTGGCTCGGTAGGGACTATTGTGTCGAGTTCGGGTTGAGTCAACTCTATTTGTGCCACTCCAACTAGGTCGTTGGCCTTTTGATCCAAGTTGAATTCCACCCGTTCTTCTCCTATATCAAAAGTGAGGAGTCCCTTCCGCACATCAACTCTTGCTCCTGTTGTGGCTATGAATGGTCGCCCGAGAATTATGGGGACATGAGGGTCTTCAGGCATATCAAGGATGATAAAATCATTCGGTATAAAGAATTTCCCGACTTGAATAGGGTAATCGTCCACCACTCCTGTGGCTTTGACACTTGACCCATCTGCCATGTACAGATTCATGTCTACTGGCTCTAGTGGTCTCATATTGGCTTTAGACCAGATTGAGAGAGGAACAAGACTAGCACTGGCACCAAGATCGCATAAAGCTTTGAACTTGTGGTTGCCTATGCCGATTGTGATTGCAAACCTCCCGGGATCTCCCAGTTTTTCTGGTAGAGCTATCGATCTGACTTCATCCTGCATTTCGCTTAGGGCCTCAGCGAATGGGATGGAAATATTAATGCCCTGAAGAATCTTAACAAAACGCTTGAACTTACTCTCAGTAGAGTCCATAGATTTCTTAGTTGGAAATGGAAGAGATTTCACCATTCTCGGAACCAAGTTAGGCTCGAGAGGTGAGAGTACCGGGTCGACACTAGGGTCGATTGATGTCCTCGGTGGGTCATTACCGACCCTGATGGGGTCGTTAACTACCCTGGGATTGAGAGGAAGGCTCGGATTAGTAGACTTACCTGGGTTAGGGTCGTTAGATACCCTCGAAGCCTCGTTGTTCTGGTTTGTTGGCTTGGTATGTGTTCTCGCTGGCTCATTAACGAGCTGGTTAGCGAGGTCCTGTTCCTCCTTCTTTTTAGCTTGAATTCTCTCCGGCAATGTCTTCCCACTTCTGAGGTGTACCGCTGCTATTTGGCCTCTAGGATTCTCCTCGGGGTGGCCCGGGAGTTGCCCTTGTGGTCTTGGAATCCGTGCGGCTAGGTCCCCTAGTTGGGAATCAACACTCCTCTTCCAAATATTGAACTCTCCCCATCTTTTATCTTGTCGGTTCAGTTTGGCTTGAACATCATCAACTTTGTTGTTCACTCCGTTGATGCTCTCTTTTATCTCTTGAACCCATGATGGCGTCTCCTAATGGCCTGGAGGTCGATATGGTGCAGGTCGTCTATCTGGTGGGGGCCCTGAGTAATTTTGACTTGTATTCTGATTGCCCCATGGTTGATAGTTGTTCGACCTGTCATTATAATTAGGCTGGTTCCTGTATGGTCCTCTCATGTAATTCATCTCAGCTATTGTCTCAACGGTTCTAACCTGCTCAATGTTAGTGCAAGCAGAAGTACTATGTGCAGAAGAACCACATTCTTGACATGATTGAGAGGATTTCAGAAAACTTACGTGTTTCCTCGACGGTTGACCTCATCTTGTAAGAATTAATTTTTAACATGGGGGTCAACTTCATCTCGGTTGGGTACATAGAGACGTTTTTGAGTTTGTGGAGCCTGCTGGGTTCCGTACATAGCATCGTAATTCACCAGCTTATCCAACAGTTCCCACGCCTATGTCGGGTTCATCTCTATAAAACCGCACGCAGTATGCGTGTTGATGCGGTTCTTGGTCTCTGCGTTGATACCCTGGAAAAATATTTCTTGCAAAACATATAAAGGTTGCCCATGAGTAGGGCACTGTCTAAGCATCTCTTTGAATCTTTCCCATGTTTCAACAAATGTTTCATTAGGCAACTGGTGATAAGAGGTGATGCGTTTCCTCAACTCCGTTGTCTTGGCAGGAGGGAAAAACTTTGTAAGAAATTGATCATACAAAGCTTTCCAAGTCCTGATAGACTTAGAAGGTAGGCTCTCCAACCAGTTCAGGGCCTTTCCAGTAAGAGACCATCTAAAAGCTTTTAATAGAACATATTCTAACGAGACACCTTCAGCAGCTATGGTATCACATAAATCAAGAAATTTTCTAATATGCTCCATAGGGCACTCAGCAGGTTTCCCTTCAAACTGAGCCCGTTTGATTAAGGATATAAATTGAGACTTGATCTCAAAAGGTTTTTCTATCGCTGGAAGCACAATAGGAGATTCTGGCACCCTGAGTTCCGGATGCATGTATTGCTTGGCATTCCTTGGATAGGCATCTAGATCTTCTTGTAGTCGAGCCTTGTCAGCTCGTTGACACTCAGCTTCTGCGTCTGCGTCGTCCTTCTCGGCTTTCAGTGCCTCCATCTGATTCCGGAGGATCTCTAACTCTCGAGCACTCTCTTCTGCTGTGGCCATGGCTCGGTTTTCTCCGAGTCGACGGTGCAGGGAACGTTCTGGTTCTGAGTAATAAACTGTGTTATCAAACTGAAGCCTTCTTCGTCCTACCGGCATACACTAAGAAAACAAACAAATAAAATAAAAATTAAAAACAAAAACGAGGTCGGGCTATTCCCGATCCCGAAGATAAACTAACAACTCGTTGCTTCCCCGGCAACGGCGCCAATTTGTTGATTGGGTTTCTCGGCCAACAAATAAATTTGTAAGTCAAGACCCCGCTGAGTATAGCGAAGTCAGGATCGTTCCACATGAAGCAAGGTTGTTTGTCTATCAATCTAACAAAAAGCAAACAAAAACAAATAAAACACTCACGAGCAGCCTCGTTAACGACGTTGTCAGGGTCGTTAACGAACCACCAAACACAAAATACTAAAAATAACGACCTAATTAAAATCCAATTAAAATTCGGTACCGAGGCAAGTACTCAGCAACGAAAATTCACCAGAAATAATTCAAATAAAACAAATATCTAGGACTAGGGACACCACAACATAGCCAAGCATAAGAATTCGTAAGAAGAAAAGATTATGCCTTTAAACAGATAGAGTCATCAACTTTCATTGACTTGGCAAATAAATTAATCTACTTTCGCATCCTAATTCACTTAATTGCTTGTTTTAGATCTAAAGTTTGAAACTTTCGTTTTCAAACAATATCAACCTTCAAGTTAATAACTTCCTCTTTCAACTCGGTTAAAAACTCAAATTACCTCCACTTTCATCTCGGTATAAGCACAACAAAAAATTCTTAATTAAAGATAAAAGGCATTTACAACTCAATCTTACTCATCAAACATGCTCAACTATGTCGGGCTTAACCCCGATCCTAGAAAAAGAAACTACTCACTAATCATATCTAAGAAACTAAAAATCTCAAAGAGAAACATTGAAAACAAAACAAAACTTGAATTAATAAGAAAATATCGTCTTACAGAGATTCAGAAGAAACCGAAAAACATAAAAATACCGAACCACAATCAAGACCAACGACCCCCGGTGACTGTCGTCTACCGAGCCTCGGCGGTCCTCTTCCGATCCGACTTCTCTCTCTCTTTCGGTCCTTCAAAAATCCCCTCAAATTAAGCCCCCCTTTCTATGCTAGATAGAAGCGTGTTTATACTAAAAAGCTAAAAACTAAAAAGGCTAAAAGATATAAACTTTCCTAAAAAGATAGAAACAATCCCTAAAAGATAGAAATAAAATCTAAAAAGATATTAAGACCTAAAATACATATTCTAACAACCCCAAAAGATTCTAAAAAGATATTCAACCGATACGGAAATAAATTCCCGCTCAGGATCGGTGAATTATAAAATAATACTCCATATCTTCTTTTTTCGTGGCCTCGTTAACGAGCCCTCACAGCCTCGTTAACGAGCCTGGGCTTCGTTTTCTTCAACACTTCCTCTTGTACTCTCGAGCTTCGACTTCTTAAATCTTGCACTCCTCCGTCTTTCGCTGTAATGCTCCAAATTCAACTCCATTTAGCTCCTTTCCTAGCTAAAACCTACAAAATTCACAAAATAGCTTAGATTCCACTCTTTTCACACAAATATGCAAAACTATCTAAAAATACTCAAAACTAAACCTAAACTAAACAAAACTAAACCTAATAAGCAAAGAAACCTATCAAAAACTATACTAAAAATGCGAATATCAGAAGGAAAAGCGGTCCCCAGAAGCTGGAATGCAATGAACTTGAAGTTGTACCACTTTTGAAACACAACGAGTTCTGATAAGGTAATTTGCATTATAATTCTCCTTTTACATTATGTTATTACATCTTCATACATACAGACTTACTCGACATCTCGGTTTCTTCGGGTTCTGCAGAACACGCCTTTACCAGATCAGGATATTATCGTTCCTCTAACGAGAAAGCTTCGATATGATTAATGACCTGGTACGACACCGTGCGAGGTTGAGGAGTAGTAAGATGTTCTGCAACAGAAAATGCTTAGTGGTTAGATCTGAAAAGAAGCCAGCGAGTTCAAAAGGGAAACACTACCTGTTGATTGCCAACGACTTCTCATGAAAGACGTGTCAATTCCTAGGGAAGACAGTCTCACAAAGAAAAACTTATCGGCCCAGCCCCGATCAGATTTGGATATATTGAAGACTAAATCAGACTTATTGGTAAAGGTTTTCAAAGTTAGACGACCCGGACCACCTTTGGAAAGACGATAATTCAGGAAAAAATCGGCAGCTTTGAAAGGGAGGCCATGAGAAGAGCATAGTTGGTCAACAGAAAGAAGAAGTCTCCAAACTTGCAGAAGTAACTGCCCCGGAGAAACATTGAGGGTGGACAGGAAGTCGATGACCAAAGGAGAAAATGGGAAACGATGACCAATACGAAAAGGGTACTCATACAAGCACACCCAATCGTTGGCACAGAAATCTGCGTGAATGCCAGGGGGAGGGAGAAACACCTCTGCATGTGACGGAAAACCCACAGAAAGAGCAAAAATTTGGGGGTCTTCAGAAGTGCTATTCCTCCAATGATAGGGGGTGAGAAAATCGAAAGATGTCAGGGAAGGAGGAAAGGTGGGTTCAAGGCAGTAGAGGGAAGGAGATTCCGAGGACTCCATAATTGGGAAGAAGAGGAGGTTGAAGACGAAGAAACAAAAGAAGGGAAGAACGTACCTGGACACCGAGAAACACAATTGAAGTCTTTGAGAGCCATCATAACCGCTTTAAATAAGGGTTGATTGGACGTGTTTTGAATTGCTACAACTTCCGAGACACTAAATCAAAAACCCTAGGAAAGTGGAGGCGGGAATTTTCCCGGGTTTTTGATGGGGGTATTGTTGGGCCCTCCGAAATTCGGCCCAAGAGGAATGCCACGCAGCCCAATATCGACAATCCGATTAAACCGCTGGAAAGAGAAGACGATGGAGCAATCAAAGCATGACGGGAATCTCGGACTTCATGGTCAAACAATAACGGCTATGCCATTAACGACGGGGGCAAAATCTTCGGGATATGCTAGACGCTCTACCAACGGTCAGAAGGGGGGAGAAGAATATAAAACCAGGCTGAGGCGGAAGGAAGAGGACAATTCACACTGGCTCTTGAAACTCAATCTAGAAGTATAATCTCATCTTTGTTTTACCATTTCACTTCCATTCGAGCATTGAGAGTTATTTACAATTACGATCGCAATATACGAATATCAACTTACTTATTATCTGTTTTCCATTCTTTATTTGATCCTACATCTTGCCCATAATTCATAACGCGTTACGATTGTTTTTTTGTTAGCATTTCCCTATTTTCAGCAGGTAACGTATTAGTACGATTATCCTGCCAAAACAATAAGCACAAATATAAACAAGCCAATTCCTTATATATAGGTGAAACCTTAGATAATGAAAGAGTCGGGTCGTCGTGAAAAATCATAAGCAAGAAACAACTAGAAGGAGTTTATGGTTTCTCATATCATTTTGTCCGACAATTAAATTTCTAAGTCTCTCAATCTACGTACTAATTATGTTTAGTATATTAAATTTTTTCTATATAAAAAACAGAAAAAAAAAGACAATTATAAGAAAATTAATGTCCCACATGGATCTAAATAGTAACCGAATTTGTGTTATTAAAATATTTAGCCTGAAACTGATGTATATACTGTATTACAATTACCAGATGCACTAATCAAACATGGTCGTAATCATAGGTTAAATCTAAGTTGGATCACTTGTTGGTTAGCATTCATAGTTTGTAGAAATGGTCATGATGACCGTGTCTCCTACAAGGTGTACGTGTTGACTATTGACCATGTCACAATTAATCCAAGAAAATTATATATGTGAATGACGCTCATGACATGCATGCCATACAAGGGAGCTAGGGTCATATATAAGCGAGGTGTACGTCCGCAAATATGGAACAACCCATAAAGGTGAGAGAGAGTTGTTGTTGCAAAAATACATTTGGTGACTCCAACACCGGCCAATGTTCTCAATGGTGCTTGTGATGATAACATTTTTCTTGGCCACGAGTGAGGAGGTTTCTTGGCCACGAGTGATGGGTAGTGTTGCTCGATACATATATGTATATGTGCATCGAGATCAAGCAATATTTGACACCTTGAAGAAGGGTGCAATTGAGAGAGCAGGGCTGGATTTAGGAAGGGTGGGCGGGGACGGCCGCCCCTACATGGAGCGGAGGCGGCATAAATTTTACATAAGGAGTTCGAGAGATAAAAAATTGAAATTTTGCTCCCGCAAACAACCCGAGGCGGGGGCGAAGGCAGAAGGTGGAGATGAGTATCAGTGGAGGTTGGAGGGGAAGAATATATATATTGCTGAATTGGGAAAGGGTTGTGCGGCTTCGCTTGGCAACGAACGATTAGTAAATCGAAAATCTTTTATTCAAGTAGCAATGTGCATGTGTGTGAATTTATAAATTTACAAGTTATAGGTTACTTATATTAATTTTTTAATTTGTGGAGAAATTGATAAGAAAATCGATAGGCACATGTTAATTAATTTGATAGGTGTAATATGAAATTTGAAAAATTAAATTGATAAGTGTGTCTCCAAATCCGAATTTCCCATAATTTAGTAGTAATTTGTGTGTGAATTTGTAAGTTTTAATTTGATTACTTTGTTAATGTTTGAGAAAATTAATAAGAAATTTGGTAGGTTTAAACATTGGAATTTTGAGATTGATATATTGAAATATTTTATTTGCATGTTCTATTTTTATGTCAAACTATCTTTAGTTTAATTGTTGTGTACAATTTAATATTTAAACTAGTTTAATTTTTTCGGAATTAATTTTTGTGTACTAGTTTCATGTATTAAAATATTAATTTGTAGAAGATCCCCCAGGTAATTCTAAGATCTGTCCATGGTTAAGAGTTTAGTAATCTCAACTTAGTTGATGGATAGTGTTGCTTAGTTGATGGATAGTGTTGCTTTGACACCTTGAAGAGGTGTGAGGATTGTCTTCAAGTAAAGTTCACATCATCTCTTATTAAGTGCAATGAACTTTGTCAAAGTTCGGTGGGCTAAATATGGACGAAGGGGGACCATCCCAACCCACATTGGCGACATGCCCAACACATAAGCCCATGAGGTTTCATTCTAAAATCAATTGACAATAGGAAGAGTAACCCAAGAGTATATACAAAGCAATTTTATTCTCAATTTTCCGATGTGAGATAACTATCTTCACATGCCCCTTCAAGTGGCAATTGGCCTGGCCTAGTTGACACTTGACAACATCATGGTCTTAGAGCCGACGAATCGTTGACGAGCCTATACAAACCCAAGGTCAAACTACTCTGATATTTTGTTAAAGTCCGGTGAGCCAAATATGGATAGAGGGGAGACCATCCCAGTGCACATGCTCGACAGACCCGGTACAAAAATTCTTGGGGTTTTATCCTAAAGTCAATTAATTGGCAACGTGAAGAGTAATCCAAGAATATATATATATATACTAGGTATTTCTATTCTCAATTTTTGGATGTGAGACAGCACACTCTTTGAAATGGGAACAAATCTTAATTGTGGTTCTTCTTATATTGTAGGAACTATATATAGAGAGAGAGTCCGGTTCAGGTGAGAATGGGCGCCCAGGTGCGAAACAAGAAAGAACAGGAGCCGTTGGATCAAGAAAAATCAAAGGCGCTGATCATTTCACTTAAAAGGGGAAAAAACGGCACGGGCGAATTATTCGCGTATTTTTGAAAAAAAACAGCCCAGATTTGTTCATCAATATTGTGGATTTGTTCATCAGTATTGTCGATTTGTTCATCAACAATGTGGATTTGTTCATCAACACTGTGGATTTGTTCATTGGTTTTGACATATTTGTTCATTGGTATACCAATGAACAAAAAGAAGTATATCAATGAACAAATAATGGTATACTAATGAACAAACATGTGTATATCAATGAACAAATAGGGGTATATCAATGAACAAATACGAGTATATCAATGAACAAATACGAGTATATCGAAACTAATTATATGTGCATAAAAAACTACATAAATATTGTATTCCTACACATAAATAAGGTTAAAAAATAAAAATAAAAAATAAAAAAGTTTGAAATCAATGAACAATGTTATCAAAAACTCAATGCACAATTAGTTAGTATTGATGAACAAATCGCTATTTCTGATGAACAAACTGGGCGCGTCTCATAAAAACGTATTTTTCGAAAAATTCGGGAATAATTCGGGAAAATTCGTCCGTGTCGTATTTTATTGAAAAATACGCGAATAATACGGGAAAAATTCGTCCGCCGTATTTTAATTTTTTAAATGAATGTTTAATCAGAGACGTTGATTTTTTGGAAGGAACGAACGAGATTTATTCTTATTTCTCACCTATGCGCCCATTCGCACGTGACTCTTTTTCATATATATATATATATATATATATATATATATATATATATGAATTTACTGACTTCACTATGACGTGCAAAGCTTACACCAAGGGCACATTGTGTTTGGTTAGACATACTTAAATTGTAAATGACAGTGAAAAGTTTTGAGAAGTTAATTTATAGAATATAACTGATATGAATAAAGATAATTAATATGTTCCTACGAATTGAAGCCTAAAAATAGGGTTGTAATCGAACCGAGTCGAGTCGAGTTTTGAGTTGCTCAAGCTCGGCTCGGTAAAAAATAGACGAACTCGAGCTCGAACACGAGCTTGGTTCGAGCTTAAAATCTTGTTTGAGTTTCGTTCATTTAAATATTCATCGAGCTCGAGCTTGTTCGCGAACCTCTTGTTTAGTTTCTTCGACAGACAAATCCGTGAACAACTTGTTTATTGATTAATTATACAAGCAAATGAAACTCAAATTTAAACTACTTGATTTAAGAAACACCACCAAAATTATGTAAGTTAACATAAATTATATATTATAATAATATATATAGTAAGTATAGCTTATTCATAAACGTATAATCTAGTTTTTTATGAGTGTATAATCGAGCTTTCTCATAAGCATATAAACAAGTTTGTTCATGAGCAAACGAGCCGAGTTATCTTGTGCTCAAGCTCAGTTCATTTATCTTTCGAGCCTTAAAATTACGCTCAAGCTTGGTTCATTTACAAACCGAGCCGAACAGGAACAAGATTTAACCGAGCCGAACACCGAATTTCTCACGAACGGCTCGGTTCAGTTACCGCCCTACCTAAAAATTGCATGTTACCAAGCACACTCGAAGTGCTTCAATTGGTCGGCCAAAAGAGACATCTAGAATGAAACCTGAGTTGGCATGGGTACGTCGTTCACACAAAACCTTGTATAACCTTATTCAATTCGCTTCGATGTATTGCCCAAGAATTGTTGCTTCTTAATTAATATTTCGACGGACTAGGATTTCTACACAAAAACATTATGGATGAGTCATGAGTGGGTTAGATCGAGCGGGGCTCGAATGGCTAAGGGACAAGAAACATATATTATCCCTAGCTTACCATTGTGCCGTTTCAAAGGATGCACATCCATATGAATGTTGAGCATTGAGTTTTGGAGCATATGGATGTTGTGATCAGGTTATGTTTTTAAATTAAGTATTGTTTGTTATCTTCATACATTTACTTGACCATATAGCTATATATATAGGCCAGTCAATTATGCACTTAATTATAGTTTTTAACATGTTCATCGGTCCATAGATGCTCATAGTGCGTGTTAGTAAATATTTCCTCCATTGCTTCAACAAAAAAAAAAAATATTTCCTCCATTGCATAATATTTGTTTTTTTGTTTAGGATTTTCTACGGTTATTAAGGAAGATAAAAATAGAAAAGAGGAAGGTTGTTTTATTTGGGATTTAATGACTTTTGTTCAGTTACAATGCAACATATAAATGAACTAATAATGTAGAAGATGGTTTATTTATTTTTTAATTAAGTTACAAACATACTCTAACAAAGTTCATTTTGCAGCAAAATTTGCAAACGGTTAGAGAATATTTTTCTCACATCTGAAAGTTGGGATTAAACATGTCTACTATATAAGCTATATTGGATTATTTCTCATATTGCCAATTTGGTTTATGATGGAATCTTACTAGGCTTGTGTACTTGGCACACATATGTGCACGACCTACCGTTATGGTTCATAGACTTTTACATGGTATCAAAGTTTACGGTCTGATCTTAATTAGACTCGTTTCTCGGCTTACGGTCTGATATTGGACCCGTTTCCTGGCTTATTTGGACTTGAGTTTAACGGTTGATGCTACCCGTCCATAACCTTGGTTAATTAATAAAAGAGTCAATCGTCATGAGAAACCATAATATAAGAAAGGGTATCTGGTTATGTTTATTTTATGGTTTCTCGTTTCAATTTATCTGGCTACAGGCTGAGGTTCTCAGTCTCTTAAACTACGTACTAATAAGTTCATTATATTAAATTCTTTTCTTATTGAAAAGTCAAAGGAAAAAAAAGTTGATTGTATTTCCAACACGAATCTCAATAGTAACTTTGTGTTATGAACCATATTTAGCTTGTCCACATCGATGACAAATATTGATGTACATCTATATAACAATATCCATTAGCAGATGCACGTACTAATTAAACACGGCCGTAATCACAGGTTAAATCCAAGTTAAAATGCTGGTTGACATTTATAGTTTGAAGACAAGGTCATATACATATATAAATTGCAACACTCATTATAATTAGCAGATGGGTGCACTAATTAAACAGTGGCGTAATCATAGGTTAAATCGAAGTTGAATTGTTGGGGTGACATTTATAGTTTGAAGACAAGGTGGTGATGACCATGTCTCCTACAACTACAAGGAGTGTTGACTATTGACCCTATGGGAAAATTAATGCAAGCAAATTATGCATATGAATGACGTGCATGACATGCATGTCATGTTTGGCCTCCAAGAAGTGGCGCCATCGATTAACATGCCTTATGCTACGGTCCCCTTAATTATACCCCTTAGGCCTTGTCTTATGTGATTTTCTCTATACAATTAATTCTCTAATCCCATCCCCACACACTACATATATTGTCCATCTTTAAATTAATATATAACTTAATCAATCAATTCGGTTCAACTCATCAATTTTATCTACAAGAAAAAAGACCAGTCACAAATAAGTTAATTGGTCTAATAATTGCACGTATGGTTAGATTTTATGTCCATTTTTTTTGAAGTATGGAGTCGCTTGTGAGTGAAAATACTTGTATCTGAATGTAGAGTGGTTCTAGCTGATCGATCGAATATACATGAAAGAAGAAACAAATCATTTAATTGCAGTTCTCTATTTTGTAATGTTTGTAAGTATGTATACGACATATATCGTGGTTACGTAATACATCTCCAAATAGAAACAAAATTCAAATGTTAATAAAGATCGAAAGTCAATATATATAGGAGGAGACAAAATATTTTCAGATGGGATGGGCCATGTTCTTTTTATTTCATCTAGCCATGTCGGCTCTCCAAATAATTGGTTTATCTAATTAATAATTAGTTATTATTTTCGAAATGGGCTCCTACATTGGAATTTAAATTATGGAAAATTGGGAAATAATTTTTTTTTTATCTATCATAAATTTGATGTATTTAATCTTGAACTACTAACAAATGTACAATGAATATATATGTGTATGTAACGTGGGAACTATACTAATCATTTTTGTTTGGTGTTAGCATTATTAATTTTTATAATAATGAGACCAAATATATATATATATATATATTCTATAATTAATTAATAATATATGGTTTGCATTTAATTTGAGGATCCCGCAATCCAGTTAGGTATTTGGTGGTGTATGGTGTTTGATTTAGTGTGTAGGTATAAAACTTTGCCTTTCGATGTTCATTTGTATAAAATGATAATTGGTTAAATGGTAACAACTTTTTCTTTATTTGGCTTACAAAATTAGAAAAGGGCAACATGTAATTGAATACAATGATACATGAATTGGTTTAATGAACCCTCCAAATGACTAAACTCAATTCTAAGAGCTCAAAACTGTTGGCGGTTAACAGAATAACAGAGTATGGTTGGTAAACGATCTTAATAATGGTTTTGCCCTCCCGTGATTCAAATCTTCAATGCAATGTAATCTCACCCTTCAAAAGGTTAAAAAAAAGAAGAAGAAAAACGATCATCTTGATCACAATATTCAAATGTAATCCCACATCTTGTAATAAATATAAATACTCTTAATTATATACAACAGACCCAAAATAATCTCTCCTTTCAACAGACCTATTCACTTGTAGATGCAAAGCAATGTAGTGAATTTTTGGTTGGATTTTTTACTTTTTAGGGAGATATATTAATGAAGATCATAAATCAATTACATATATAAAAGGGGGTCAATTTTAAGCTTATGTTAAAGTGTAGTCATAAACTAGAGAGCTTCTAATGTCTTGTCATGTCTCTTTGCTCCTTTTAGGATTTCAAAAGCCAAACAACTCTATTTAATTTAAAAATATCTTAAATCTTACTTTGTATCTAAAGATTGTTTATGTTATAATTATACTTCATATCTATTTATTTCATATGATTTTGCATCATATATGAATTAAAAGTAAAGGCAGATAATTCACACAACTCATCCAATTAACTTGACAAAATTTAGTTTGAAAGACTTGTACTCCTATTTACTACGAGTGAAAATGAAGGGAACTTAGCCCATTGTGATGATCTCTAATTCAAAATACTATTTCTTTCCATGATTAAACCAACGAGTAGTGGGCAAGGTGGGTCCCATCCATAAAAATTCCCAAAATTTTCTTTTAAAAAAAAAAGAAGAGGCGGGTCCCACACTCCCATCCCTTAACGTGAGAGACAGGAATAGTAAAATGGACCACCTTGTAAGGAATGAGGAGCCCACATAACTGGGCCTACTAGCCCAAATATACACCTGTATGGGCCTCTTAGCTCACACAATACTTTTTTTTTTCCTTCTCGGCTTCTGTGGTATTTTTATTTTATTCAAACCCATTTAACAATATTTTGTGAAATGATATTTTTTTTGTTGAATTTTTTAAAAGTGATTTAATATATCAAACATGTTTATGCTTAGTAGATTGAGAGACTTGGAGAGACACAAACGGGCTTGAGAATACAAAACAACAGTAAAAACAAATAACAAATTGACATGAAAAGCATTCAAGATTGGGGGATGATATGAGTATGATATAATGCGGCCGGAATAGTAAAAAATGAAAACAA
Source organism: Fallopia convolvulus (assembly GCA_964016875.1). Lineage (NCBI taxonomy): Eukaryota > Viridiplantae > Streptophyta > Magnoliopsida > Caryophyllales > Polygonaceae > Fallopia > Fallopia convolvulus. Next base: position 17,689,240 of record OZ024719.1, read on the forward strand.
TGTTTTGCTTCTGAGAAGTAAGACCGTAAGACCATTGTTATAAAAATCATTTCTACGTCCTGTTTAGGCTCTGTCAGGGCGCTGGAAGGTCCTTACTCATTTGTCCTTCTAGATTACCTATAAACCTGTCTAGGACCGTTTAAGTAATTGTACAGGCTGTCTAGGTATTAGGGGACCCTTCTTTGCTCATGGTCCGCCTAGTGTCTTTCAAAACATTGAGTAATTAAGACAACAAGGTTCTTTCTCAAAAGCACGAGGAAACTCTTGGAATTGCTTTGTCTTAAGAAGTCACGAGGAGTTACACAACTACATCCTCAACCTCATCCGTAATAACTTGATCCAAACATCTAAAATCAACTCCGCAACGAAAAAAATGCTTCCCTTCCATCAAACACATTCATTAATAACTAGTCATAACATTCTTAGTTGTGTATTTTCTTGCGCAAATTTTTAACTATCTCATTATTTGATTTATTTACATTTTTTCCTCGAAAGAAAGATTACTTGTCATTCTTAATTTGACTAGGGACTTTTTCCCTCTGTTCGTTAGTTTACGTGATACGGTGTCGTCTTCTATTCACCTACTTACTACTTATCTATCACCGGCCTCAATCACCTTCACTAAAAATAGTGAAGCATGCATTGATTTTTTGTGTTAGGGATGATTAATTGTAAATTGACTCTTATGACACTCGTTCAGCCGGTATCGATTGATATATTAATGTGAGCCAAACTGGAGATAACATCAATTTTTATGTGGATTCAAACATCGATCATATAATTTTATTGTTTCCATATTAAGGATTTGCTTGGTCCCAGTTCAAAAGACATACATCCAAAACTACTATTTTTTGTGTTGCTATATACTCCCTCCGTTCTATTCTACTTGTCACTTTAGCCTTAATTTCATGTTCCATAAAACATGTCATTTTTGATATTTTATTCATAATTTTTCAAATATACCCCTTCATTTATTATATAAATCTCTCTCCCAACTTAATTATATTTCAATTTTCTATGAACAACTATTATGTGGATCAATTTTATTGGTTAAAGAAAGAAAATGAATAAAAATGTAAGTTGTATTTAATAGGGACATTTTAGTAAGATATTATAGTGTCTTAATATGCGTAAATTTAGCTAAAATGACAAGTAGAATAGAACGAAGGGAGTATAATACATACAAATACAAGATCCAAGATTACGTTTTCATTCTCTACAACTTGTTTGTGAAGAGCTCCCACCCACAATGAAAATGATTTAACTTCAAATAATAAGCTGTTATATTTATGAAACATTCAACTAACATTAGCAAGAGCTTTAACTTGTGTGCGATACATTCGATCTAAAGGAGACATAGCAAATGGTTTGTATATGCATTACATATTTAATCATTTATTTTGTTGGCCCATGTCCTAAAATAAACATTCATACATATAATATCAATTAATTTTACTTTGATTTTATTTTATTTTCCCTTTCTTAATATCCCAGTTAGCGTTGACGTAGGGTCGCATTTCTTGCGGTTAGCTTTACTACTAATCATCAGAATTAAGCTAATTATTTCATTATACAAGCCAATGATATGCATGATAACTGCCATCCTAAAAACCGCTAGCTCAGTTGACTAGCTAGCTAGTAGAAACTCTCATAATATACGATCATTACTTAGATTCCTCTCCATCCTATCACAAAAATCATTAATTATCCTCAAGAATCAAGGATTTGTTTTGCTAATGATTATTCCTAATTTTTTTTAATAATACATTTATTCGAATACCCACCCAAGATTTTCTTTCTATAAACAAATGCAAGTTTAAATGTGGTAGATTGAGAAAGTAAAATAAATATTATCCAAGCTAGCTACCTTATATATTTGTCGATTTTCGTATAATCAACGAGAAGCTTATAGTCACATAGTCACTTTTGTGGTATCAGTGGAAAAGTTTGCACTTAATTAAATGATTTAGCATATGGAAATGGAGAGGGCAAGGGTGGCGGGTGGGTAGTGTATTATTTAATTTGCAAGGAAAAATCCTTGGAGATTTTGTAGACATGTGAGCATATGATAAATCTTGAATATAATTACTAAAAATATAAAGAAAATATAACAAAAAAATATAAATTCGTAATAATTACTAATATTTAGGCGGGTGAACATGGTGACAAGAAATAACAAAAACAAGGATGGTATTGTCCCCCTGGCCCTAGAGGTTTCGGGATTCGGATGACGTGGACACCCTTCTATTGGCTCCCAAAATTTCATCTCTATATATACCCCTTGCATCTGGAATTCCATCCCAACTTCCTCAGCTCATCTCAACTTCACTTCTTCTTTCTTCTTCTAATTAGCCTTTTATTCTTCCACTCAAATTAAACTCCTCGCTTTCTTCTATTACATTCAACCAAAACGCACCGTCTCTCATACTCACCACTCCCCAAACTCGTCGTTTAATCAATCAGAGTGAAAATGATGATGAGGACATTGTCTAGCAAGGCCTCTAGCAACACTCACGGCCAGGATTCCTCCTACTTCCTAGGATGGGAGGAGTACGAGAAGAACCCTTACCACGTTACCGATAACCCTGAGGGGATCATCCAAATGGGTCTCGCCGAGAATCAAGTAATTACTCATTATTCTATATGCGCTCATTGATCGATCACATAAATAATTAATAACACATCACATGTAATAAATGCTAACAATTCAAATTTAATGCAGTTGTCCTTTGATCTCCTCGAGTCATGGCTCCAGCAGAACCCGGATGCAGCCAGCTTCAAACAAAACGGCAACTGCATTTTCAGAGAGCTCGCCCTCTTCCAAGACTACCATGGCCTCCCCTCATTCAAGAAGGCCATGGCTGACTTGATGTCCACGCTAAGAGGAAACAAAGTCACCTTCAACCCGGATAATCTAGTCCTCACCGCCGGCGCCACCTCCGCCAACGAGACCATCGTTTTTTGCCTCGCCGATCCCGGCGAAGCTTTCCTCCTCCCAACCCCATACTATCCAGGGTAATTACCTAAATAAATTTCATTTGATTTAATATTTCATAAAATAACTATTTTTGGTATCGATGCTAATTATTTTATGTTACATTTTATATGTATAGGTTTGACCGAGATCTAAAGTGGAGAACCGGAGTCGAAATCGTGCCAATAAAATGCACGAGCTCAAACGGGTTCAAGATAACTAAACCGGCGTTGGAAGAAGCGTACCAAGCCGCGAAGAGGCGCGACCTCCGCGTCAAAGGAATCCTTGTAACCAACCCTTCAAACCCGCTGGGGACCACTCTCACGCGCGACGAGATCACGCTCCTCCTCGATTTCATCTCCACGCGCAGCCTCCACCTGGTGGCCGACGAGATCTATGCGGGCACCGTGAACAGCACCGCCGCCCCCTTCCTCAGCGTGATGGACCCACTCCTCAACGACAAGCAGTTCGCCTCCGACGAAGAGCTCCACACGCGCGTCCACGTCATCTCCAGCCTGTCCAAGGACCTCGGCCTCCCGGGGTTCCGCGTGGGCTCCATCTACTCCACGGACCCCGAGGTGGTCTCCGCCGCCACCAAGATGTCGAGCTTCGGGCTCATCTCGTCCCAGACGCAGCACCTCCTGTCCGCCATGCTGTCGGACGAGAAGTTCATGGCGTCCTACGTGGACGAGAACAGGCTGCGGCTGAGGCGGAGGCAGGAGGCGATGATCGCGGGGCTCAAGAGCGCCGGGATCACGTGCCTCAAGAGCGACGCCGGGCTCTTCTGCTGGGTCGATATGAGTCATTTGCTCAAGGAGAAGAGCTTCGAAGGCGAGATGGAGCTCTGGAAGAAGATCCTGTACGAGGTGAGGCTCAACGTCTCGCCAGGCGCGTCGTGCCATTGCGCCGAGCCTGGGTGGTTCAGGATGTGCTTTGCCAACATGACGGAGGAGACCTTGGAGCTCGCGATGCAGCGCGTGAGAGATTTCGTTGCGGACTTGACTTCCGAGAAGATGGTTGGGCGACGCGCCTCTGCTGCTGTCGCTCAGAGGAGGAGAACCCACGCGCGGTCGCTGTCCAAGTGGGTTTTGCGTCTCTCTTTCGATGACAGGGAGCTTGATGACCGTACCATGGTTCGATAATTATTAATTATTAATTAATTTACTTAAATCGCCGAATTAATATATGTAGTTTTCCCCTTTTTTCCTGATGGATTTATCAGGATCAGGGTGAAAATTATATTTACATACATATATACAGGTTTTTTTGTAATTTAATTTTTTTATATGAAGAAAAGAACTAGGATATTTTTTAAAAAGGGGTTGATTTCATTGATCAATTCCTTTTGATGGATTCTTGTGATGGGTAGAGGGTGAATTTATTTATGAAGCAGCACTCGATCCATATGTGGGATTCGAAGTGGCTTAAATTATGTAATCTATCATCTTAATTCTCTTAATATACTTATTATCTTTGTTCATTCTAATTTCAAGTGTAATTACTACAGCTCTAGCATTTCACATAATTGAACTAATAGTGCTTACTTTTCCTATATTATAACCGATCGGGTTCACTCTCTTCAATTTGCTTAGTGTTTATATAATTGTTTTTGATAGGATGAATATTAGGATCGATACAATACTAACCAATTCAAAGAATAAGAGACAAATCGTCGTCTAAAAGATTCGAAACGAAGGCTTTAGTATACTATCCAAAGACTAAACCGTTGTATCAAATATTCAAAGACTTATTTCATATATTGAAAACATGAAAATTTAGACGGGGTATTTATTTCTTGTAATTAGTGTTTAGTGAGTTAAAACTAGAACTGACGTACGGGCCTGCGTGATCCTCTACGGCATTTGAGCCGGTCAACCGGGATTTTCACTTCCAAAAGGTTGCATTAATTCCTTATCACATAAATTAAAACTAAATCAAATTAGTCAACTTTTTTATAAAACAAATAATTTAGGTCAACTTCAACTAGCCAGCCCTTTACATTTTTCTATATTGCACAATTTATTATGTTTATACCTAACTACCAATTATATATTCTTCCAGCAAAAAACTACCAATAAGTAAGTGATCGACAGTGTGCCCAATTACAGAGAAGTGTGATATGGCACATACTCTCATATTAATAAATTGATGGGTAAAATAAATCAATAGACATACTGGAACTTGTAATTTTTTGTGCAACTAGTCTCCTATACTATAAATGTTCAAAAAAACATCTAAATTCAACTATTCTCGCACAAATAATCACTTCATGCTAACATGGTATAGCGAGTAAACACCAAACGGCAATTTGACGAGTTAAGTGGTTTGGATGCTGACATGGAATTTTTTTACAATTTTTTTTCTTGTATCTTCTTTGCTTTTTTTTTTCCCTTCCTTTTTCTTTCTTTTTAGGATCTGATCTGACGGACTCGGGAGAAACAATTCGACTTCTTCACCACCGGCACATCACAACCAGAACTAGAGAGTCAGGACAGAACGACGAAGTCGGAGAAAGAATTTGACTTCTACATTGTCGGCCACTCCACTCTTGTCTCGGCTTCCACCAATCGAAAATTCACTGCCACCACATCAATCCGCTTCGTGGCTATGTTTCCTTGCCCCAGGTCAGATTTGGCCCCAAAAGGTAAATTTGTGCTTCTCTTCTGGAATCTAGTAACGATATCAAAGGGTTCTCGTAGTCAATTTTATAGTCATTGACATTCTAGGGTCTACATCATCGCTTCAGTGCTTCCTTCTTAGTATATAATAATAATAATAATATAAACAAAGACATATTAAATTAAATTAGGGGCCTAAGGGTAAACTTGACTTATTTCAAAAATTCAGGACTAAACGGACATCTATTTTTTTTTTTTTGACGAAATGAGTACATACAATTATACATACATGCCGTGATACAGGCCCTCTTAATCTTATTCATTTTATTGTACGTCCAACTTCGTATTCCAATTGTTATAATGGAATAACATGTAGAGTGCTTCATTTTTTTCCCTACTTTGAATATACGTCATTTATTAACCAATATGAGCAATTGAGCTAAAAAGTGGTTGAGACTTGAGATAACAAAAGTGGGCCGGAGGTTAATTAATTAATTAACGAATTAGTCGACATGACAAAGTAACCAGCAATATACGTGATATATTATAGCCTATAGGGGTATAGAATATCTTGCTATTTTTTTTAGTTCAGTTTTGATTGAAGAAGGGATGTTATCGATCATCACAATTAATCATGCAATATGATTAAGTTAGCGATCAGTTATCACATATATTAATAATATAAAAAGATCACATAATTAATCACTGCATAATCGATATTAAAATGATTCATATCAAGTAGGCAATTGGAGGTTAAGGATGATTTGTTAGGTTCATACGTAAATAATATTAAAAAAGAATACACTAGTGTAAATTAATCATAAGGGTCGCTGTATACAATGCAAATATTTTGTATAATTAAGTTGAATTCTTTCCTTAAATAATAGGTATTGTGGTTCAAAAAAAAATAGCTTTTATTATACAAATAAGAAATGAATATGGGCAAAAAAAACTAAGTTTTTTTTTTCGATCTTTTTTAACTCTTTTAATTCATGTAATGATATAAATCGAGTATAAACATATTACAATAAAACATGAATATACAATATTAATATGAACGTATGCTAAATTTTCTAAAGTTCAAAGGTGGTTATATGTGAGCAACATGTTGAAAGTCGAAATAAACAAACGCTAGCTAGGATCGAGGCACGAGATTATTAAGATGGACAAAAATAAGCCTTCACTTTTATTATGATTTTTCAAACGATTGCGATTTGGGGTTACAATTTTTAGATTATTCGCTCTCTTCTAATAAGTGCGCGTAGATTGCTTTTTTAGTGACTTGAGGTCTTTTTATTAATCTTTAATAGCTTGCTTGTCCACTGGGACGTGTGCAGTGGTATGACCTTGTTGAGGCTACCCATAACCCGATAAGGGGTTTGGGTGGGGTGGAGCACCGACCTGCGTATATCCTGGGAAAGCATACGAGTTCGGTGTGGCCTCACCTTGGTTCACGTATCCCTAGAAGGGGTACGAATTCTATGACACATTATACATCCAGCTTGGGGGAACACCGTACGACCAACCTGGTTGTGGCACGCCATTGACCCACTGGTGTCGGGAATGTTGTCTGGATGGAGAGGAAAGAAGTTATTTGGGCAAGCCATTCGAGATTGAAAGTGAAGGTGAATCTGTTTGTCAGATATCTGCTTAGGATGAAAAAGTTCTCACAAACGACGCCAATGTTGAAACTCGAAATAAACAAATGCTAGGATCAAGGAACGAGATTATTAAAATGGACAAAAACAGGTCTTCATTTTTATTATGATTTATCAAACGATTGCGATTCGGGTTACAACTTTTAGATTATTCGCGCTCTTTTAATAAGTGTGCGTAGATTGCTATTTTGATGACTTGAGGTCTTTTTTATTGACCTTTCAATTCCTAGATTATAGCGTGTTCACTGTGATTGTTTCAACACATTGATCTCTGCAAGCAAGATAAGTCTTGAGTTAATTAGAGGTGCTTTTTGACCATTGTAACCTTCGCTATCTTCCTCTATTTATAGACATTTGAGAAGAGCGATTTTCATGTGATTTAGATGTCGGATGAGCGATTCATCAACATTTGATTGGTTGATGGAGAGGAAGCCTTTGGTTGATGGAAGAGGAGGCAACCTTTGATTGGCTGAGGGGGCGGTCATGTCAACTTGACACCTCCGATGGGGGATGTGGTGTCGCGCTGATTCGTTGTTGAATGTGCACGGTGTTCGGCCTTGCAACCACTTTTATCTGGAATCGCGCTATCCTTTAGGTTTTTTTTAAAATGGGCGTAGGAAAATATCTGGAACAGCTTATTTTGTCCGTTTGTGCGTCGTTAAATCCGCACACCATCAGAACCCTTGAAATAATGTGAAATGTGTATACAATATTTGAACATAGTGTAAAATATCAAGTAAGGGTTCCCAAACCCGGTTAAACCGAGATTTCGGTTTGTTAAAATCATGAATCGCAACCGAACTGCGAATTTCGGTTAACCGTATATTTCATTTAACCGACTTTGATCGGTTCGATTTTCTCTGTTAACCAATAACCATTTATGTAATTTTACCTTAAATAATTAAAAAAAATTAATAAAATTTTAATAAAAAACGTGATCAAGCTTGACTTTAATTTTAAATATGTACTTATACCATATTGTTTTGGTTGTTGTAAAAAAATATCGAGAGTATGTACTACAGTGTATGAAATCAAACATTGTGTGTATTATTTTTTATCCCATCAAATTTAATAAGCGAGTTTTATATCAATGAGAAGTGAAAAAATAGTGTGTAAATTATTAAAATTGGAAACTAGAACAACATATTGAAGATCATAGAGTTTAACCACTAAATAAAGAAAAGATAACTAATATTTGAAAAAATATTATAATATTTCAGTTTTTTAGTTAACCATTATATGTAAAGCCGTGAACAGGAACAGAACCGATAAACCGAAAATATTTTCGATTCGATTAACCAAATCGAAATTTCAAAAAAAAAATCGGTTTGGTTATCTAAAAAATAACCGATAAACTGAAAATATTGTCAAGTGTCACATTTTTGGCAAAAACAAGCTGAACAAAAAATAAAAAATAAAAAAAAGACTATAAGCTCTTTACTTGACGTTATTGTAGTATTGTATTTGTCCAATTGCTGTAGTATTATAGACTTTATGAAAATATATATTAAAACTATAAGCTCTTTACTTGACAATTTGAGGTTAGTTAAGTTAGTTGGTTTAGTTTTAAAAAAGTGAATTTTCACTGCAGGAAACGCGGCAAATAGCACCGGATATGCGGATACTATACGCATCATGAGCGTAGTAGCATACTATCATGTGCGGGGTTTGGTATTTGCCTTGCTTTTATAATAGCATTAATAAAATAGAGTCCGGTTCATGTGAGAATGGGCGTCCAAGTGCGAAATAAGAAAGAACAGGAGCCGTTAGATCAAGAAAAATTAAAGGCGCTGATCATTTCACTTAAAAGGGGAAAAAAACGGCACAGGCGAATTATTCGCGTATTTTTGAAAAAAAGGGCCCAGATTTGTTCATCAACACTGTGGATTTGTTCATCAGTATTGTGATTTGTTCATCAACAATGTGGATTTGTTCATTGGTTTTGACATATTTGTTCATCAATATTGTGGATTTGTTTATCAGTATTGTGGATTTGTTCATCAACAATGTGGATTTGTTCATCAACATTGTGGATTTGTTCATCAACATTGTGGATTTGTTCATTGTTATATTCATATTTGTTCATTGGTTTCTTATGCACAAATGCTAGTTTCTGATGAACAAATGCTAGTTTGTGATGAACAAATCGCTATTTCTGATGAACAAACTGGGCGCGTCTCATAAAAACGTATTTTTCGAAAAATTCGTGAATAATTTGGGAAAAATTCGTCCGTGTCGTATTTTATTGAAAAATACGCGAATAATACGGGAAAAATTCGCCTGTGCCGTTTTTTATTTTTTTAAATGAATGTTTAATCAGGGACGTTGATTTTTTGGAATGGACGATCGAGATTTATTCTTATTTCGCACCTAGACGCCTATTCGCACGTGACTCTTTTTCAATAAAATAATCATTATATTATTCACATTTTTTGAAGGAAAGAAATTAGATATTACAACACCATTTCAAAGTCATTCGCCCTAGCTAGGATGTCCAAAATTATGAGGTTTTGAAGACCTAAATCAACGGCCAAAGTCTCGTTGAAATTAAGCCGGAGATCCATGAGAGCAGGGAAGTTCGCCAATCTTGTTATATTTACAAATTATACGAGAGATGCTCCAACTTGTGAAATGTGATCTCCATCAAAACATTAGTAGAGATGATATCGGTCTCCCACGAACAGTTTACGATTGATCCATTAAGTGTATCGGCAATGTAAAGATTATCGCCCTCAATTTTAAAGAGTAAGACACAATTTTTCATTGCCACCGAAAAAGCATTGCAATCACATTTATGTTCATGAACAACTATATATACATACTTGAATAACTAGGTATATTCACACGAACAATTACGGTTCAGCCATCTAACTACCCTACTTGTTCTTCTGATTATATCTAATTGTTCATTCATAAGTAAGTAGTTGTTCATTGTTTTTTTATTAATAGGTGTGAGATTATAGTTGTTCATTCGGGAACAAGTAGTTTTACATTCGAGAACAAGTAGTTGTTCATTTGTGGTACATTAGTTGTTCAATTTGTAGTATAGGAGAGAGTTTTTTCGTCAACGCTTATATATAGAACCGATGAAAACTATAGGAGAGAGAAATTACACAAAACTTCCTGCAATTACGCAGATTGATTTTTTTGCTTATATTAGAGTAATTATATTCCAAAATTAAATCAACCATTATTTTTAGAATTACGCTCCATTTTTTTGATTTATTAAAAGTTAAATTATTATTTTAAATTTACACCATTAATTATATAAGATCCGACGCTTTTAATAACTCCTCACTATTTAGCGTAAGAAGTCTTCTTATTTGAACCCAACCCTATATATATATATTTATATATATTGTGGAATAAGGTTAATTCGAGCTACAAAGTAGCTATATTGTGAAAAGGAGGTGGTATAGTTAATAACAATAGTCAAGACAGCACTAAATTTCCTCTTCAAAGGAGGTGGAGTATAGAAGATTTGTTTTTGCCAAAGAATTATAAAATAATTGGAGGGGAGTATAATGAATCAAGAAATCATGAAAAGTGGGAATTAATTATGGTTTTGAATATTCTCACGTTACCGCCGTTGACCAAAACAAAACATCGATATAATGCGTTCATACGGTTATGCATGTGGGTACGTATTTTCCCAGCTTCCATACACTTAATTCTCCTCCTCCCAATGCTTATATATATATTCTCATATGTTGCTGACCACGCATCACATATAGTATATAGATTTATATAGTTATTTACTTATTTAGCAAATTATATGTATACACTTAATTCATTGAAATTGGTTTCGAATTAAAAATTATAGATTGATTAATTACGAGTCCGGAGTTAACTACACCATATAGTATTGCTTACATTTTTTCTATCGTTTCAATCAACTGAGTACATCTGTACGTACATGTATGCATGAGTAAAATGTTTAGTACGTAAAGCTGATCAGTAGAAGATACGGAGTAAAATGAATTGAAAAATGATTGATGATTTCTCCAAATTTACAGGTACAATCATAAATTTTAAATTCTGTCTATACGCTATGCACGTTAGAAGTTTACTTCTATTACTATCAGTACGAAAAGAAATAAGCAAGCGCCCTCCCGAGGGCATGTGTAATCTTCTCTTGGATGATATTAGGGGGAGGGCTACCCCCGCTTAATTCCTGTGTAGTCCACTTCTACTTTCTAGGAATGGTTTTCCATTCTGTTTACCAAATTCTTCCGAGGTTATCATTTTGACTCCTACAATTAAGTACCCTTGACAAAAAAAAAGTATGAAAAGAAATATATATTATATATATATAACTTCCTTAATAGAGTTTATAGATGACATATATTTTTTAATAAGGAACGAAATTGGGGAGGTAACTAACAGACTGGTGGTGACCGTCCTAGGACATCCTGACGGATAAGGGTACAAAATTCTAAATCAACTGCAAGCGGAACGGAAGAGACACATCGGAAATAACCAGCGATGTAGTCAACCACAAAATTGCACTTACGGTAGATATGCGCAATACTTCAATCCTAGAACTGAGCCAACAAACAATGGATGTCCGCACGTAACAATTTGATCTCCCACAGGCAACGCCAGTCACCAAGAACGACCTCGATCAGCTGTAAAGGCGATGGTCTTGGAGATAAGAACAAACTACCGACCAATGATCAGTCCTCCGTCAAACACGGGACCCACCCTGTTGCGGGTTGTATCCGCACTGCATTCGATCCATGAACTCCTTCAGCCGAGCGACCCTACTCCGCAAATCTGTCACTCCACCCGAAGAGGTTGTCGACGCGGCGCCGTCAATCGCTCCCAGTAATACTCGGAAGCAGCGTTGCCAAGCCCGAAGATAGCGCCCATGGGTCACCCCTCCAACGGCCGTCAAATAGGCATCGCACTCGTCCTGAAAGGACGATGGGGTGCCCTAGTCCGAGGACCTCTAGGAGAGGATCTCCTGGGACCGCGCCTAAAAAAATACGCAAATACTATAAATAAAATAATAATATACGAATTTAAATAATATATAAAATAATTAAATACTTACAACGATCTGGACGGACCGATCGTCTATAAAATGCCGGTCCGAGCCCTGCGTATGCGTACCGATGAGAAGCTCGAGAGGCGTAACCCGGCGATCCCGTTGTGTTTCCTACGAAATTCATCACAATTGTTACTAACTAATAAGAGTAAATTAACTTAATTTAAATAAATTTAAATTAAAATAATGTATCATTCGATGCATGGTATCGAGGTGGGGCCTCGAACCGCTATTGTGGTTCGTCAGATTGGTATTCCAGATCCTCTTTTGGTGCACACACTTGGCCTTGTACGTGTCCGTGTTCCAATATGCCATCCAGAAGTCCCAAGGGGCAGAAGCTATAAAATTCGACTTCTTCCTAGACTGACGATGCTTCCAGATCAAGTCATCGTAACGCTTCTTGGCGATCTTCTCCCACAGGAACCGGACGGTCTGTATTATCTCATACCACTCCTCCTTGAATATCCACCTTCATATTTGGGGTTATGTATATGTTGCCTTGTTTAAAAAACCTGGCTATAAAAAACCCAAAATTGGCATAAAAATCATAGCACAAGGAAAAAGAGTGTGGCTTGAACATTAGTCTTTGATAAATATACCTTTGTTTTAAAGAAGACGGTAAACACCCGCCGACCATTTAAGGGAATAAGGTGGTCGGATTGATCTAATGAAAGACTAATTATATGGAAAAACATTTAGTTCTCATGATTGTAACTAAACATGTTATCACTCCTAATAGAATAAAACGTTAGTATGTAGAAAGATGAGATAAGGCACCATAAGATTGTGGTTTCATCGGGAAATATGATCTTTGTTAAGAAGCTTATTTATTCACATAGTAATTTTAAAAAGCCTCTTTTGATTAATCAAATTTATTGGCAACCTCACCGCTTACGTGTTGTGCAGATTCATATTAGAGATAGAATCTTTCTTAACCTAGAGCAAAAATAGTTTTCCACTGTTTTGCATTAGGCACTTTATCTTATTAAATTCTAAAACAATACATTCAGTTGATGACAATAATTTTGGTATCGAATAGTTGTTGGGATAGATAGGCATTCTTTCAACTTGTTAACAAACTTTTACACTTAGCTAAAGTGCGTAAGCACGCCTTCAAGCATAGAGCGGGCAATGTGCATGACCAATTATTAGGGTATAGGTATATTATAATACAATCTTTTAAAAAGAGATGTTATTAGAGGTTGTGCTCCCATCCTTTAATTTATATTAATTCACATCAAATTCTCAAACGAGACATTTTTAAACAGATAAAGTCACACATTTCATACCTAATAATCTATTTCTAATGATAATGCAAACATAATAATGATATAATACAATATCGTTATATGTACGTGCATAAATAAATCTAGCATCGTTTAATTAACAAATAAATTGTTCACAAATTTTTTTAATATTAAACGGAATGGAATTCACTTTTTATAAATGCAAGAGAGAACCATCTACTTGCCTCGGTAATCATGGTTAGTTCCAAAAGAAAAAATAATTCGATATCTGAGCGAGAAATTGCTCGAGAACTAGTCCAAGTTTGAGTTCGAGTTGTATCAGGAATTAATAAGATAAGTTATAAAATTTTCTTATAACTCAATAATAAAAATTGTTATTTCCTTATTAAAAAAAATCAAAGGTTAATACAAATTAAAATTCCTTTTAAAAATTTCATAAATTTTGTAAATACAAATTTATCAATGAGCATGATAACAGACCTTTTTTGTATAATTGTTGTATAACTTTGGGTTATACAGTTTATACGAATTTTCATTATAAATTGTTATACGTAAATTTAAATTAAGTAAAAGTACATACATAGAATGAGAGGTCGGATCTAGAGTGGAAATAAGGCACGCAAAACGGGACAAACCTACCTAAATTCGTCCCCGCATACTATTTAAATAATTAGTTTAAATTTCGGATCTAGGTATAAATTTAAATAATAAGGATTCAATCTATTAAGTTGTTTTTCCACTTTGACATTCCGAAATACGAGATTTCAAATTTCAATAAACTTATTTTCTTAAAAAACGAAAAAAAAAACAAATTTGAATCATAGGAGAGGACAAATCATAGTAATTTGTTCTATCACGAAACATAAAAAAACAACAAGGACAATAAGTTTACTAATAAAGGAGACTTTACAACCCCAACTGGAAGTTCTCGACTGACGTTGTAGGAGGCGACATCCATATGATTACTCGTGACATGAGACTTAAAATAATACGATGAAAGGTTGAAGTCTGCTAAATGAGATATGCACTACAAATTGAGGCCTCAACTTTGGCTTTATTGTCAATTGTGCCCTTCAGCCTTTTTAGGAACCAAGAATATATATTGAAGACCATGTGTTATACAAGTTAGATATAACCAAATTAAAATTATACAATATAAATGAATAGGCAAGTGCTCCATTGAATCAAATAACGCGGGGGAAAGATACGCTCCAGCTTGCACAAAATTATTGGTATTTCCTTGTGCAACTGCATAACCACCTCAGGCTTAAGCTCGTAACATGTCAGGTCCCTGAAGAGCGCACTTAGTTGATAAATAGGCTCTCAGACTTAATCATCAAGACATGCTCGAAAAGCAACATGCATTAACCTTTCCATGAACACATGACAATCACGGGTCTTCATTCCAAAGAGTCTAAGCTTGTGCAAGTCAATGCAACGGCTCAAGTTGGACACGTAGCCATCCGAGAATTTTATGGATCTCAAACACTCTAGAATCACTTTAGATCCTTTCTGGCTGACCACTTGTCTTTCGACTTCCCCGGAACATCGAGAATAGTGAAGAAAACATTATCGAAGACATTCTTTTCAATGTGCATGACATCTAAATTATGTCTTACCACCAGACTGGGCCAGTAAGGTAGGTCCTAGAAAATGCTTTTCTTCTTCCAACCCGAACCTCTACTAACCGTCTTGTTATGTTGCTCGGCTCCCACTTCAGTTTTCTTCATCAACCCCATATTGTTAATCTGGTCTAATATCTCGTATTCGTCACGGAGTACCAGGGGAGCACTACATTCCCAACTACCCTTCTTGAGATCGGTCTTATTGTTTTAGAAGCGATGATCATGTTTTGTAAACCTCCTGTGACAATCGAACCAACACATTTTGCGTCCATGTTAGATAAAATGCATTAGTGTCTTCCATGCAATAAGGAAATGCGTATTTCCCTAAAGTACTCCAGCCTACACAAACATATATTTGGTACAATGCATTAAATTTCACGATTCATATATGCATGATTATATATAATATATTCAAATTAATTAAGCATATGTATAACAACATCGAATATGCTAGGAAGTCATTGATAGTCCATATTACAGCTGCACGCAAGACAAAATTTTGCTTCCGCCAAGAATCGTATGTGCACACCCCATTAAGCCACAAATTCTTGAGCTCGGCTATCAACAGCTGCAAGTTGACATCCAACTTTTGCTTCGGACTCTTCGGTCCAGGAACAATAACCGTCAAAAACCTAACCTCTTCTCGCATACACATCGACGACGGAAGGTTGTAGATGTCAAAATCACAGGCCAACATGAGTATTGGCGCCCGGACGCCTCGAACGAATTGAAACCATCCGTGCACAAGCCTAGTCTCACATTTCATGTTTTTGTTGCAAAATCTGGCCACACAGCATTGAAGTGCCTCCATTCCTCAACATCTGATGGATGTCTCATCACCCCATCTTGTACGTGCTCTACATGCCATCTCATGTGCTCGACAGTCACTCCCGATGCGTACAACCTCTTCAACCGTGGAGTTATTAGCAAGTAAAACATGCGAGAATAGGAAATGAGCTTTGACTTGCCTAGTCTCCATCTAGGATACTCACATATCTTGCAAGCTGCGTATTTTGCATTTGCACCCCAATATATCATGCAAGATTTTGGGCAACAATCAATGGCCTCGTACGGATGACCGAGACCCTCAATTAGATTTTTCATATCGTAAAACGTGGTTGGTAATGTGGTCTCCCGGTGTGAAACGCATCCACAGAAATCCGAGATCATGTCGTATCCGCGCTCCGTCATCCTTAGCTTTGAAATTAGGCTAAGTAGCTCAGTCCCCGCCTACAACTGGGTTATATCACATCTAGGCCACAACGACCTATTTGCAGCCAACATCATGCCGTACATACGATGTGTATCAGGATTGGGCACTTCATGAGAATATTTCTCCCCCTGCTCGTGCCTTATATCCTTTTTTTGGACGAGATCGTCAGTAGTGTAATGACTTCGGGCATTGAAACCATCATAGACCATCTGCTCCATTCGATTATCAATCCCAGATAATGGTTGTGTTGGATCAGTACTGCTACAACTTTGTTGTAGACTCTACCAACATTGTAGCGAATGTTTCATCTGTCTCCCCGTGCGAAACCCAGTGGTAATAGTTAGGAACAACACCATCCTTAACAATGTGATAATGCAAATCATCTCCATGAATCAATTTCCTATTCTTGCACCTCCGACATGGACACCTTAATTCGTATGGGTCATAGGTTCGGCATAGATTTGCAGAAGTCGATAAACTACTTAACGCAAGCTAAAACTCGCTGTTCAAAAAACCATCTATATTACGCAAATACATCCATTCATGCATTTTCCTTCCTGCAATTCAATATAAGACTATAATTAATTTAATTTGGGTACATATAATCCTGGATGTGGTGACCATATGGCCGCTAATTAGCGACCATATGGACACTATATTGGAGGTAACGACCATATGGTCGCTAATTAGCGTCCATATGGTCGCCACCTAAAGTATATGTAAACAAAAACTCTCTTCAACCGATTGCTATACTATATGAATTTAACAATTACATAACACAATCTCTTATAAGTATATAAATGAAAACTTTCTACCAACAATATTTGTCGATCTAAAACAATATAATGATGGAATGAAATATGGCGAATAAGTTTTAAATACATACCTTTAATGAAGCTGTTGGTAAAATTTGATGGAATACCTTCCTAGAATCAATTTAGTTTTGTAAATGCTTGCTTCTTTCCTTTGTGAATTTTTTGGAGAGAGCTATGTAGGAGGTTGTGTGATGGTGGCAAGTGAAGTTTTTTCCAAAGCTAGGTATAAATGCTGAAATGGCGGCAATTTTACCAAATACTGTTTTTAGCGACCATATGGTGGCAAAAAACGCGGGATGTGATCCGCCAAAATTGATGTTGCCCGCCAAAACAACTGACCCATGTCGGCGAGTATCTGGTCGCCAAACTAGTGGCGACCACATGGTCGCTGGAGTGGGTCAGATGTAAAGTGACCATATGGTTGCTGGTCTTTGGCGGGAAAATTACCCGCACAATTATTGCGACCAAAGAGGTTCGGCTACCACGTGGACATGACTATTAGCGACCATATGGTCACTAATGTTTTTTATTCCCCCCCCCCCCCCCCGTTTTGATGTCCACATTTGCGACCATATTATGGGGTCGCTAAATCTGCAGAATGGTGTAGTACCACACCATATGAACACACTTCACCATCAAAATTCAACTTAATGTATTTCATCATGGATTTTGCCCACTTAGTATGCCTTTTCCCTTTCCTAGCTCTCGTAGTATAAGTGCGAAAACTGAGGGAATCAGAGGCTCCTACAAGTTTCCAGTCTTTAACCTATTTTTGAGTAAACTCGTTGATGTTATCGACATTATTCAAGGTTGTTCCATCGTTGTTGTCAAAGACTCTTTTATTTCTAGAGAACCATAGGCTCCACCATGTGTAGGTGAGGAGTTCCATTCCTCTCATATTGACATATTTATATATCATCTCAATAGTATATAAATATCTAAATTAAAAATAAAGAACTCCTATTCATAATAATAATATTTCCTATGTCCCTTTTTGTTTGTCAAAAAGGATGGATTTATTTCCTAAAATTTTTGTCAAAATATTACAAAGCCTAATACAAACTCTGAAAACCCCAACTCTCTCACTTGTTTCTAACTTCTATCTTGCCTCTCCCAATCGCTCTAGATCTTTCCTCTTGTCACTCTCAATCTCTCAAAAATCTCTCGTTCTTCTTCGATATTGCTTCTTCCTCTCTCGAAATCTAGAAATCCCTTTCAATCTCTCTGTATCTCCATTGCCTCGCTCAATCTCTAGAATCCTTGACTCTTTGGATCTTCTTTGATCTTGCCTCTTTCCTCCCTCAATCTCTAGAAACCCCATTCAATCTCTGAAAACTCTATCTATATAGATCTCCCTCGGCTCTCTCAATCTATGACCCTCTTGTCTCTCTCGATCTCTCAAAACCCTAACTCTCTTGCAAGTTGGACTCTCTGAATCTCTGAAAATCCTAAATTTATTGCAAATTTCTCTCGATCTCTTACTTGAAAAGCTAGATTTGGGAGTTAGGTTTTTAGTTCTTCGGCGATTCTCTTTGTCTCCATTTGTTGTGACCTGTCCTTGAGATTTGTGGTCTTTGTAGAGAGTTAGGGTTTGAGACGAGTCTTGACTTGTTTCAAGATGATTGTGAGTTAGGGTTTGAAAATGATTCCACTTTACTCCCTTGCTTCGAGTATCCCAAGTGCGAGTGGAGTGATGTTTGTGATGGAAATCACTCGTATAGCCCCAATGTTCAGAAGTTCCGGTGGAAAGCAACTTTCAAGCTAGAGATGATGAGCGTATTGAGCAGGAGCATCCTCTTGAGCCCCTTGACAATGTTGTGTTGGCTGATGATGATGAGATCGAGTCCTATGAGATCATTGTCTTTGATTCTGAGTTGGATGACTATCTAAGTCCTTTGTCCCCTTATCTTTCATTTATGGATTTTTTTCATGATGTGATTCTATGCATGCTCCTTGTGATGTATATGCGTGCTCCTTGTGATCTATGATATGATTCTATGCATGATCCTGATTGTAAACTGATATGTCTGTTAAATGCATGCAAATTATGTTCTTGAATGTGCCTATATGATTTTCCCTGAGTTGTGTTGATGATTTCTAGAAGTATCGAGAGAGATTCGATAAGTTGGGGTTTTCTTAGATTGTGTTGGACTTTGAGATTGTATTGGGCTTTGCAAATATGGGTGTTGAACTATTATGGCTTGAATTATGTGAATGTTGTCCCCTTGACTAAATGCAGTCTTATGAATGCTTCAATTTTGTGAATGTTGTCCCAAAATGTTTGTCCCATAATACATTAAGAAGCCCAATCAATTAAAAATTGTTTCAAGTCCACTGATTATTGAGATGCAAATTTTGTATGTTTGTCCCCTTTACTGAAAGTTTATGGAGTTTTTCCGTTTATTCAATGATGGAGTCTTTCTAAACTTGAGCTGCAATTCTTGTATATCCACTTAGCATGCAATAGGAAACCAATCATTATTGTGGTTGAACGAGGCCTTTGTATGCTATTTTTTATGGATGGAGTTATGTCTATGATGTTAGGGGGACATTTGAGAGTATGTTTTTGTTCTTTTATGGATTTGTGCATATTTGTACTTTTAAACCAAGTTATATTGAGTTGGTTTCATTGAGCATTAAATGCTCCCCTTTGATACAAAAAAATACATTTGACATCCATTTACACAAAAATTCCCAAAAGTTGATATATTTGATATCCATTTACACAAAAGTTTATAATTATACATTTCACTCCCATGTGCTTGCTTCTTGGTTGTCTTGCTCTATAAATGTTACTACAATCCCCTGATTTTTTTATATGCATCATCTTCTCCTTGTGGACCCCTATGAACTATTGCCCATGCTTCAACAACAACCCATAATGGTGCTTTTATTTCCCTTGATAAATTCCCCTCGGGTGCTAATTTCTTCTTGTTTACATGTGGCAAGTCATATTCATTGCCTCCCTTTGATTTTAATATCTCATTCATGGCATATTGTAATGTCATCCACACATTTCCTAAAGTTATGGAGTCTAGTTCATAGAAAGCCTCATGTACAATCTCTAGCATTTCATCAAAAATTTAAGGCGTTTTCTTGTGCATTAGAGATTGAAAACTTCTAAAAAAAACCCAAGTCTAATATATTCAAATTAGGACTATTGGGTGTTTGTTGTAATAAAATAAAAGTGAATTCATCTTGTTGATATACCTGCTGCCATTCTGCATCATTTTCAGTTATATGAGCCTTGCCATTATCTTGTTGTATGAATATGACTTAAGAAGTTCCATCTTGTGGCCATTTTGCCTTTATAGATGGAACAATTTGATTTATGAGCATGCTCCTTGTGAATTTCTAGTCGACTGATTCAATTTGGTCACAACAATCCCCCTTTCTCTGTTTTTTAACTTTCTCCTTGCTGCATCTTGGCAAGTGAATGAAAAAATTCATATTTTTCCATCCAATGTACAATATCCCTCTGTATTAAATCTAGGCCTAGCAACTATTTTTGTGAACATCACTTTTGGTAAAATTTTGCTTGAACTCGCAATCTTGTATTTGCCCCTCTCATTTTGTTCTACATAGACTCTTTGACTTTTCTTGATCAAGTAGAACCATTTTTCATCTAAATGCACAAAATCAAACATGAGATAGTGGATTGTTTTAATCCCTACTGTATTCCCTTGTAGTAGAATGAGGATCCACTCTAACCTTGTGGTTTTTTGTTTGAATCCTTCAATCCAAGGTGAAGTAGATTAGTGTGTGGCTTGATAGTACCTCTTTTGACCATTCTGTGGATTGTGCTCTTTGCAATATTCGGCTTGGCTGCTAGATCTTGAATGCATGATTTGTCACCCATGTTTAATGTTGTGATTGCATCAGTTTGAACTTCAAGCCTTTTTCTAACACAGTTGTGGTACTTTTTACTTACATTAGGCCTTTGCATTGATGCTTGTTGGTGCTTGGTTGTTCTCCATATTCTGTATATTGTTTTTTCTAACACATTAAACTGTTGTGCAACCTCCTTCATGGCAGCTGATAGAATTTGTCCCTTTGTTGATATGTGTAGAAGCTTCATTAATATGTGCATTTTCTAAACCTGGTCTATTTTGGATGATGATGTGCAGTAGTTGGTCCCAAAATTTATGCTTCTAGGTGGTGATGTGTTTCTTGGTTGAGTTTATGAAGAAGTGATTCTTCTTCCATGTCCCTTAGTGGTGCATTAAGATCAAACTCGTACTCTCCATTAACTTTTTCATCTTCTAGAAGTGACTCCTCATTTAAGATGTATGTTGAGGCCATTATATCCCATGCAATGATGCAAAAATTTTTTAAAGTAAATGATTCATTGAATGATTGTAATGAATGTGTGAATTAGCCCTTATAAGTACTCCTCAATGTTGTTGTTTAAGATCAGTGGCTTTGTAATGCTGAAATTGTATTAGTTGATTGGAACTTTAATCTCAATTTATATTGGTTGGAAACTTGAGCCTTTGGAGTTGTGTGGATTTGTACTTTTAAACCAACTTAAAATGAGCTTAAATGAGTTTGGTTCATGTTAAGAAGGATTTACTTGACCAACAAATAAATTTATAGCTCAAGACCCCGCTGAGTACAGATGAGTCAGGTTCATCCACGGGAAGAGAAGTCTATGTTTAATTACTAATCTAAAACGCAAAAGAAATAGAAAACAAAAGCAAATAACAAGACAAAAGCAAAACAAACTAGGCAATGACAAGGCTCGGAACCAACCTTGTTAAGGTTGGTTACGACGTGAAAATTGAGACGAAAACCAAAGCAATCAATAAAACAGACAAGCTCAATAGCGAGGTAATGCAGGTCGATAACGAGGTTACTAGGATTTTAGGATTTTTCACAAGCGAGGGAAAGATCTAGGATTTAGAGTTTACCACAACATATTCATTAAATCTAAACAATATGAATAATGAAGATCATGCCTTTAAACACAAGTAATCAACTTTTGTTGAACAAACAAGCAAATATTCGTTCACGCGAAGAGCTAGGAAGTGATGCCCTTGAGTTTTTGTCTACGGTCACGCGGGCTGCTCATAGTATTACGGTTAACGCTAATATTTGTTCCTTTATTTTTCAACGTTTGAGCTTTGCTTTGAATAAGGGTGTTGGAGCCCAGTTAGTTGCTAGACTCCCATTCAACTTTGTGTAATTAGTTAGTATGATTAAAAATAAAATAAAATTTTTTGAAAAAAAACAAGCAAATCAATCAACTTTCATAAATTAATTCACTTTATCTACTTATTTTGATCTAAAGCTCTCAACTTCGTTTCAAACTTTATCTCTTATTCAAGTTCACAAGTTCCACTTTCAATTAAGTCATAAACATATATTACTTCAACTTTCATCAAAGCATATGTACAAACAAGTAGAAGAATAGAAAAAAGGCAGTCAATTCATTCAATCATATCATCATTCATGCATCACTATGTTGGAATTTTTACCCCAACCCTAGAACAAGATAACTACTCACTCATGTTTGAGAAAGAACAAACAACAAAATTGAAAGAAAACATGACTTGAATTGAATTAAGAGCTTACTTGAATTCAAAACACAATTGTCTTCAACACCAACTTAGAGCACAAGAAAACTCCAACAATTCTCTTCCTTGCACCCTAAGCAAAAAACTTGTCTCTCCAATCCTCTAAAACTTACGTGAAAACTAAAACTAGAGAGAGAGAGAGAGCCCCCAAAACTTGTCTAAACAAGGGATTAAATACTAAAGGATCTATCTAAAAAGTTTACTTGGAGAAAAACCATTCCCTTCCAAGTTTCTCACTTGGTTAGATTTCAAGAGTCCTTAGACTCACTCTATTGATTTGTTGAGTGTTTAAAAAGCTCTCCCGTATACAAGAATGAATCCCACATCCTTGAACCACGCTCTACCTTTGTACTCACACTCTCAATCTCACGTTATGCGTAATTCTTGACCTGATAGACACAAGAGAAACTCCAAGCTTTTTCTCAAAAACTTTCACCCATGCTTCAGATTCTTCAAAGACCTGATCTTTAGAAGACAGAAAAATTGTCCAGGTATACCGTGAAAAGTCATCAATAATGATGAAAATATAGCTATTTCCTCCACGACTTTGGACTTGCATGGGACCACATAAATTAATATGAAGAAGCTCTAAGGGTCTAGTGGTACTTACCTCCTTCTTAGATTGAAAGGATGACTTCACTTGCTTACCTCTTACACATGTTTCACAAACTTCATGCTTGCTTGGATCTATTTTGGGTAACCCTCTAACTAGCTCTTGCCTATGAAGTTCGTCAAGGAGTTTAAAACTCGCATGGCCAAATCTTTTGTGCCAGAGGTCGGCGATATCTGCAACTGTTCTAAGACACAACTTTTCTTCAGGTTCGAAACAAGGGTCCACCTTGTAAAGATTTTTTCACACACCTCTTTCAGAAGAATCTTTCCTGAGTTAATTTCTTGTACTTGGCAACCCTTCCTATTAAAAACAACTTGATATTTACCATTAGCACAGATTTGAGAAACACTTAAATGGATGCCCTCTTGTAGCCTTTGTACCCATGAAGGTACCTCTTGATATCCTGGTGGTCTGTAAGGAGGAGCCTTCTTTTTTTGTGGTGGAGGTGCTTGATTGTGACTTTAATTGTATCCTCCCTAACTAGGATAATTGTTTGGCCTTTCATAATTGTTAGGCGGGTTTCTGTATTGCCCTCTCATATAATTCATTTCAGCATATGTCTAAGCGGCTATAACCTGCTCAATGTTAGTGCAAGCAGAAGTACTATGGCTTTGAGAGCCGCATTCTTGACATCGTTGAGAGGTTTTCAGAAAACTTATCTGTTTCTTCAGACGGTTGATCACATCTTGTAAGAATTGATGTTTGACTTCGGGATCAACTTCATCTTTATTTGGAATGTAGAGACGTTTTTGAGGTTGGGATGACTGCTGGGTCCCATACATGGCATCTTAATTGGTCAATTTGTCTAGCAACTCCCATGCAACAGTGGAATCCATCTCAATAAAACCGCAAGCAGTGTGCATGTTGATGCGGTTCTTTATGTCAGTGTTAATCCCTTGAAAGAAGATTTCTTGGAGCACATATGGTGGTTACCCATGAGTGGGGCATTGTCTAAGCATCTACTTGAATCTCTCTCACGTCTCCACAAAGGTCTCGTTAGGCAGCTGGTGGTAGGAGGTAATACGTTTTCTTAACTCCATTGTCTTAGTAAGAGGAAAGAACTTTGTTAAAAATTAATCATACAAAGCCTTCCAAGTCCTGATAGACTTAGGAGGTAAGCTCTCTAACCAGCTCAGGGCCTTTCTTGTAAGAGACCACCTGAAAGCTTTTAACAAAACATATTCTAAAGAGAGACCGTCAGCAGTAATAGTGTCACAAAAATCAAGAAAATTTTTAATATGTTCCATAGGGCACTCAATAGGTTTCCCTTCAAACTAAGCCCTTTTTATTAAGGATATGGATTGAGATTTAATCTCAAAATTCTTCTCTATCTCCGGAAGCACAATTGCGGACTCTGACACCCTCAGTTCTGGATGCATATACTGTTTATCATTTCTTGGATAGGCATTGAGTTGCTCTTGTGGAGCGGCTCTATCAAGTTGCATGGCATTGAGCTGCCTCTGGAGTGCAGCCATCTGTTGTGCCATCTCTTCAGGTGTCATAACCATGGCTTGGTTTTCTCGTCTTTTGCGATGAATGACGTGTTCGGGTTCAGAATAATAATCAGTGTGATCAAATTCAAGCCGACATCGTCCTAGATGCATAAGCTGAGAAAACAAACAAAAGAAAACAAAATTAGAGAAAAAACGGGGTTGGGCTATTCCCAAACCCACGAGTAATCAAACAAGCAACGCAACTAGCACGGTATCGACCTTGTCAGGGTCGGTATCGATGCTGGATTTCAACTACAAACAATGCACTAGCATGAACAAACTGCAGGCTCGGTACTGACCTGGAACCTTGGTAACGAGTCTGAACAGAGGAATACGAATGTGTTTTCTAATCAGAAAAAGATCTAGGATAAGGGTTTACCACGACATAATCATGCATTCAAAATAGTGTGAAGGATAAATAACATGCCTTGAGGATAAAGCTATCAACTTTCATTGATTTAAGCAAGCAAATCAATTAATTTTCATGAATCAATTCACTCTCTACTTATTTTTGATCCAAAGCTCAAAACATTCGTCATCGAACAATATCAACATTCAAGGATACAACTTTCTCTTTCGATCAAGTAATAAACTCGAATTACTTCAACTTTCGTCAAAGTATAAGCACAAAACAAGTAGATAAAAGATAGAAGGCAATCAAACATTCATCACACATTCAACCATGCACAACTATGTCTGGTTTCAACCCCGACCATCGAAAAGCGAAATAGTCACTCATGATTGAAACAAAACAAGCAATTGAATTGAATGAGAACATTGAATGGAAACAAACAAAGCTTACTTGAATTAAAATCGAAACTCATCTTAGAACACAAACTTGAACTCGAAACAGAGAAAATAGAGGATCGTCTCTTCTCTCTCGACCTTTCTCCAAAATCGTCCAACCCCCCCCCCCCCCCCCCCCCCCCCCCCCCCCCCCCCCCCCCCCCCCCCCCCCCCCCCCTCAAACTAGACTAAAACAAGGTATTTATACTAAGAGAAACTATCCATCAAGGTTCCTAAAAGATAGAACTTTCTTAACTTAAAAGATTGTGAAATAAAAGATAGAACTTTCTTAACTTTCTTAACTTAAAAGATAGAACTTTCTTAACTTTCTTAAATACTGAATGTTGGCGCCGCCTACCGACACAGGCTACCTCGGTGTCGATCTGCACAGGATCGGTAGGACTCTTGTCGAACTCTTCAATCAGAACTCTGTTGCATAGCTCGGTACCGACCCACACAGGTCGGTATCGAGGTCTTTGTTCTTGATTATTTTTACTTTTAGAACAACTCCTTTTGGATTTGTCGGGATATTCAAAGCATCTTCTTCTTCTCTTCTCTTCCACCATGCTCCGCCATGCTCCACCACCAACCTCTCGATCTTAGCTCCTTCGGAATGCTCCCTTTTTGCTTTGAAAACCTAAAAAAACACTAAAACAGTGTAGCTTCCATACTCTTCACAAAATATGTAAACTCATCCAAAAACATACAAAACAAACACCAAAACACAACTAAACTAAGCTAATACCCCGACTTTCGCCGGGGCGCTACTTGGTGGTAGACCCTGTTCGGGACTACTCAGATTAGTCAGACAACAAATTCACTCGGATCTTTTAACTCGGGCACGGCGAGAGAACAATTAAACATCCAACTTTTTATTATAAACAGAAGTGGAAAACATGCTAGTATTCTCGAATTCATGAACAGAAGATAACAAACAAATCATTTTGTAAGTTCAGACTATCCTAAACAAGTTCTATCCAACTAGTAACGAACAATTCAATAGACAACATTTAATACATAAATAACCAGATCCCGACAACCCAAACCTAATGACACGTCGCCAACATCCGCTTCACCACTTTGTAGAGAATCCATCATGATTCTTGAAAAGTACCTGAAACTGTAAAAATATTCCCTGGAGGGTCAGCTACAATTCTAATTCAAGCTAGAAAGCGTGAGATGCATATAGAACGTTTGAAAAACCACACAGAACGCTAGCAATCAAGTTTCACACATAAATCAATAATTATCAATTCATATCAACTCAACTTTAACGTTAAATAGTCACACAAACACCCATACACACAGACACACAATCAGAAAGACACACGGTTACACACACACACATACACACATACAAAACACATCACAATTATCATCACATTAAAAATACAACAATACCACAATAGTAAAATTAATACAAATAGCATCAATAATAGTAACAAGGATAACAGTAATATTCATAAAGATCTTTCCAACATATATAACCACAAAATACATTACGATAAACAAAACCCATTAACACGAGATCATTCAAACAAAATCCGCCAGATAATATAGCAATCAAAACAATCCTCCTAAAAATCAAATGGCACCCTCCGACCTCTCATCCATGGCGCACGGTCAGGGCATGTAACTAAACACGCGCCCAATTCCTTCGTTCACTCTTCTTTCCCCGGCTAAACCTCTACTAGAGCGTTTGCCAAAAATTTTTATTTTATTTTTAGAAGGGGGTCCCCTCCAGCCGCATGACCATGCACGGGGGCCACTTCGTCTTCAGCTTATCCCGTGCTCCATGACCATGCCGGTGGAACCCAGTGCAAACATAGCGAAAAGGTTTAAAAACGATTTTTCATATGGAATCATTCCAAAATAAGATTGGCACATTCAGTTCGATCATTTAACACATAACGATCGTAAGCAAGGACAGTCAACAAACGATTAACCTCGAAAGACAGAAGCAAATACGCAGCAGAAGAAAATAAGTCCGAACAAGTCACAATCACAATAACAAGCACAACCACAATTTCAATTCAAACCCAATCATATTTGCAGACACAATCACAATTACACTTACGATTACATGCAGACTCATAGTCACAATCAGATTCATAATCACAATCAGACTCACAACCACAATCAGATTCACAATCACAATCAAAATCACAAGAACAATCACAAGAACAATCACAAATACAATCACAATTGCAACTACACCCACAATTACCACTGCAATACAAATACAAGCACTACCACATTTACATTTACAAAGACAATAACATGTTTCAAACACACAATTACAATCGCAATTAAAATACAATTACAGTCACAATCAGATTAAGAATTCATATAGATATAGATTAAAAGATCTTAGTAAAATAATAAAGAAGGGACTAGTTCCCAAAACCAATTCTACACACATGACACTCAATCTAACAAGAATTGAATTAAGCCGAGCAAGTCGCAGAACGACTTACCTCGAACGAAGAAGGACTGACGGTCACGGCCAACTAGGAATCCGAACAAGAATGATTGCCTAGCAATAATAATAAATCGTATTTATAATAACCTGACATAAAAGTGACACTACAACACTTTTCAAAACCCGATTAACTATGACCAACCAATACACTTATACTAGTTATCAATTTAACATAATTTTACAATGAACGCCAACCACTACCTTGTTAATCTACAACAACTAACGTCTAACTCTAATAAATTAACATAGCTAATTACACCCATTAATATATATAATCAAATATTATTCTCAACTTCAAGTCTGCCCCTACTTTCGATCCACAACTCCAAATAGGTCAAATCACACGTAAGAGCTTCTCAACCAATATTAACCAAATTCCCTTCACCTACTCGGATACCAAATTCAGAACCAGTTTAATACCAATTCAACAACGACCCACAGTATAAAAATTCACTTTGCACCAATCGGAACTCCTAACAAAATTACAATTTAGAACTTATAATCCAAGTATATACCAATAATTAAATACACAACCCACTATCAATTCTGATTTACATAAAACAACCACATTTGAAAAAAAAACATACATATATCCAAAAAGGAAGCAAATTAAAACCCTAGACAACAAACAAGATCAGAATCCAACCTTAAGAACGATCGATTAACAGCGGAACGAACCGTGACCGGGATGGTCAGCCCGGTTCTTGCTTGATCTGAATTCGACACTCTCGATAACAGTAGAAGACAACACTCAGATTGGCGACAAGAAAGGCAAACGAACAGAGCCAAGGTTTGCGCAGCATGAGAACAACGCTCGCTCAACCATGACGACAACAAACAACGGTCTCCTAGACGCAACCTTCGGTCTTCTGTTTGAACCGGCGGTGACTAGGCGGGGCGAGATCCACCGCGGCTGGTGAGTCTCCAACTAGGAGAGGCTAAAACCCATTAATTTGAAAATATATACATTACATATATGTATGATACCGCTGTAACAGATCTCGATTTAGCTTGCTTGGAACAAATCTCGACCGAGTTGGCCAGATTGCTCCTCGATCGACGACGAAGGGTGATGACATCAGAATTGGTGGCACCAAAGAACCGGTGGCTGGTAGGATTGGAACGAGATATAGTTATCGGGTTTTTCTTGAACCCGGGTATTACATTACCACCCCCTTAAAGGAAGTTTCGTCCCGAAACTTAGGAAAGACAAGGCGATAATAGAATGCTAGAACTAGTTTAAGGCTTTATAGATAACCCTTTTCAAGGGTCGGTTCGTCCTCTCCGAACTGTTATTTCTTACCAAAAGCAACTAACAAAAACTAACTCAAAGACGACAAAATAAAGTTATTCACCAACAAACACAACTAATCTCCTTTCAGCGAGTAAAGTCAAACAAAGCAACAAGGAAATTAAAGAATCTCGTTTTAGTCAACCCAACAAACATCCAAACAACTAACAGGTAAACACGTATATATTCTGCTACCTTGCAAAAGTAAATAAGGTACTAATGAACTGAACAATAGCTCAGATTATGCAAAGCTTAACGTATGTATATAGGTGGTTTCGTTATCATGAGGTTCTACAAATAACTCCCCTAAGAAAACGATTTGTCCCCGAATCGTCATTTTTAGATAGCTATGAATCCAAAGCAAAAATAAACTTGAAAACCACCAGAAACCACACCAAATCATCAATAATTGCAAATAAGCTCATCAAATTTAATAAACATAACTAAACTCTTATCTATGGAATACGGTCAATCCACATACAATGCGAGTAAGGATTCCCGATTCAATCAAGATAACAAACAACCGACATCCAATCAAGTACGCAAGTAAATATTATGCTGTCTTGCAACCAAAATTAAAGTGCTAACTATTAAACAATGAAAGGTCCTTCAGTTGGTGTTGGAGGAGTCATGGCGTGTCATCTATCTACTAAATACAAAACACATACATCAGTTAAAACATTTCAAAACATAGGCCAATTTATTTTTAAGTTAAACCTTGATTACCTCCGTTGTTTAGTTCCAAGTGCCCTTGTCTTCAACCTGGCTCTGATACCAATTTGTAACACCCCGACTTTCGCCGGGGCGCTACTCGGTGGTAGACCCTGTTCGGGACTACTCAGATTAGTCAAACAACAAATTCACTCGAATCTTGCAACTCGGGCACGGCGAGAGAACAATTAAACATCCAACTTTTTATTATAAACAGAAGTGGAAAACATGCTAGTATTCGCGAATTCATGAACAGAAGATAACAATCAAATCATTCTGTAAGTTCAAACTATCCTAAACAAGTTCTATCCAACTAGTAACGAACAATTCAATAGAAAACATTCAATACATAAATAACCAGCTCGTGACAACCCGAACCTAATAACAGGTCGCCAACATCCGCTGCACCAGTTTGTAGAGAATCCATCACGATTCTTGAAAAGTACCTGAAACTGTAAAAATATTCCCCGGAGGGTCATCTATAATTCTAATTCAAGCTAGAAAGCGTGAGATGCATTTAGAACGTTTGAAAAACCACACAAAACCCTAGCAATCAAGTTTCACACATAAATCAATAATTATCAATTCATATCAATTCAACTTTAACGTTAAATAGTCACACAGACACCCATACACACAGACACACTTATACACACTTATACACACACACACACATATACACACATACAAACCACATTACAATTATCATCACATTAAAAATACAACAATACCACAACAGTAAAATTAATACAGATAGCATCAATAATAGTAACAAGGACAACAGTAATATTCATAAAGATCTTCCCAACATATATAACCACAAAATACATTACGATAAACAAAACCCATTAACACGAGACCATTCAAACAAAATCCGCCAGATAATATAGCAATCAAAACAATCCTCCTCAAATCCAAATGGCACCCTCCAGCCTCTCATCCATGGCGCACGGTCAGGGCGCGTAACTAAACACGGGCCCATTTCCTTCGTTCACCCTTCTTTCCCCGGCTAAACCTCTACTAGAGCGTTTGCCAAAATATTTTATTTTATTTTTAGAAGGGGGTCCCTTCCAGCCGCATGACCATGTCCGGGGGTCACTTCGTCTTCAACTTATCCCGTGCTCCATGACCATGCCGGTGGAACCCAGTGCAAACATAGCGAAAAGGTTTAAAAATGATTTTTCATATGGAATCATTCCAAAATAAGGTTGGCACATTCAATTCGATCATTTAACACATAACGGTCGTAAGCAAGGAAAGTCGACAGATGATTAACCTCGAAAGACAGAAGCAAATACGCAGCGGAAGAAAATAAGCCGGAACAAGTCACAATCACAATAACAAGCACAACCACAAGTTCAATTCAAACCCAATCATATTTGCAGACACAATCACAATTACAGTTACGATTACAAGCACACTCATAGTCTCAGTCAGATTCAGAATCACAATCAGACTCACAACCACAATCAGATTCACAATCACAATCACAAGAACAATCACAAATACGATCACAATTGCAACTACACCCACAATTACCACTGCAACACAAATAAAAGCACAACCACATTTACATTTACAAAGACAATTACATGTTTCAAATAAACAATTACAATCGCAATTAAAATACAATTACAGTCACAATCAGATTACGAATTCTCATAGATATAGATTAAAAGATCTTAGTAAAATAATAAAGAAGGGACTAGTTCCCAAAACCAATTCTACACACATGACACTCAATCTAACAAGAATTGAATTAAGTCGAGCAAGTCGCAGAACGACTTACCTCGAACGAAGAAGGACTGACGGTCACGGCCAACTAGGAATCCGAACAAGAGTGATTGCCTAGCAATAATAATAAATCGTATTTATAATAGCCTGACATAAAAGTGACACTACAACACTTTTCAAAACCCGATTAACTATGACCAACCTATACACTTATACTAGTTATCAATTTAACACAATTTTACAATGAACGCCAGCCACTACCTTGTTAATCTACAACAAGTAACGTCTAACTCTAATAAATTAACATACCTAATTACACCCATAAATATATATAATCAGATTATTCTAAACTTCAAGTCTGCCCCTAGTTTCGATCCACAACTCCAAATAGGTCAAATCACAAGTAAGAGCTTCTCAACCAATATTAACCAAATTCCCTTCACCTACTAGGATACCAAATTCAGAACCAGATTAATACCAATTCAACAACGACCCACACTATAAAAAATCACTTTGCACCAATCGGAACTCCTAACAAAGTTACAATTCAGAACATATAATCCAGGTATAGACCAATAATTAATTACACAACCCACTATCATTTCTGATTTATATAAAACAACCACATTAAAAAAACACATACGTATATCCAAAAAGGAAGCAAATTAAAACCCTAGACAACAAACAAGAATCAGAATCCAACCTTAAGAACGATCGATTGACAACGGAATGAACCGTGACCGGGATGGTCAGCTCGGTTCTTGCTTGATCTGAATTCGACACTCTCGATAACAGTAGAAGACAACACTCAGATTGGCAACAACAAAGGCAAACATACGGGGCCGAGGTCTGCGCAGCACGAGAACAACGCTCGCTCAACCGTGACGACGACAAATGACGGTCTCCTAGACGCAACCTTCGGTCTTCTGTTTGAACCGGCGGTGACTAGGCGGGGCGAGATCCACCGCGGCTGGTGGGTCTCCAACTAGGAGAGGCTAAAACCCATTAATTGGAAAACATATACATTACGTATATGAATGATACCGCTGTAACAGATCTCGATTGAGCTTGCTTGGAACGGATCTCAACTGAGTTGGCAGGATTGCTCCTCGATCGACGACGAAGGGAGACGACATCATAACTGGCGGCACCACATAACCGGCGGCTGGTGTGCGAGCTCTTCCTCCTCGATCTCTCTCCTGGTGTGCTAACAAAAGATGGAACCAGAACGGTGACGACTAGGCGAACGAGATCGACGACGGCTGACGCGGGATGAGTCGATCGGGACCAAACTGGGGCGGCGACAACCTCGGAGCTCCCTCTCTCCTCTCATCTGCTGGTGGTATGCAACGCTTCTCATTAGGGTTGCCAGAAGAATGGGAAAGGAAATAAAAGGGATAAGGTGGGGATCGGTCTTCCACTTGGGCTAGCTAACCAATTGGGCAACCAATTGGGCTTCTCAACCCATTGTCAATAAGAGGCCAACACTTTTATTTGTTTATTAGGCTAAAATATAAAATAATATGGTAGGTAGGATTGGAACGAGATATAGTTATCGGGTTTTTCGGGAACCCGGGTATTACAATTGTGATTTTTTATTTAATTTATAAGGGCCTAGAATCTTTTTCTTTTATACAAAAATCCTTTCGTTTATAAAGGATTTTGTTTTGATAACTACTAAGAAATAACTTTCATGCATAAAATCTTCATTCATGTCATTCTTGATCCTTGAAATGAATATTATGATGAATTTTAATGTACGTAAGCTTAACAAACATAAGTTAAAAAGCTATTAAGATGAAAGTGTTCTTGCATGTCTTGTTAAAGGAGTTTTTATGAAGAAAATCCTCATGCATGTTTCATATGAAGTAAGTGGTTGATTTTATAAATAACTAAGTCGAAAAATATTAAGACATGCTTAAATAAATATTAAGACATACTTTAAATGGATTTTTATTAAATAAAACCACCTTGCACGTAAACTTTAAAATGGCTTATTTAAATCTTTGATCAAAGAAAAGCTTCATAAGAGGAAGACATGTTTAAATGAATTTTTATGTTCTTGCATGTAATCTTAAAAGGGTTTTTATTGAATAAAATCTCCTTGCATGTCTTGTTAAACCTTAAAGAGATTTTTAAGATGAATTTTTATTTGTGAAAGTTCTTTTTAAGAATAAAATATGATCAAATAGATTACTTATGCCTTGCATGGATTTTTAAAAGGAATATTATAGATTAAATTCTTTTGCATGTACTTTTCAAATTTTTAACATTTGAATAAATGGTTTATGACTTATAAACCGAAAATAATTTATAAAAATTACTAGATACTTAAATAAATACTATAAGTTATGCATGTTGAATTTATGGTGTTTCTAGAATAAATCTTATCTTGCATGCGTTCTAGAATTACTAAGATAGTGTTTTACTATACCTTTTAATAAAAAGAAATATTTTAAGCATAAGTTATAGTAAATCATTCAAAGTATTGCACGTGGGAATAAAAAGTATTTCTATAAGGTATTTATTCCTATGCATGACAATCCTAGAATTTTCCTATAAGTAAATCATGATTTGTACGAAAATTGGTTATAAGCATATTTTTCAATAAAGTAGTCTTACATAAAAATAATGTATGCAAATCATATATATAAATTATTTTTTAAATATAGATATATATTTGCATGTGGGTTAAAAGGGTTTTGATTAGACTAATTAAAGCCTTGCATTAGTTTTCTTAAAGTAAGTATTTTTAAAGTTATAAAATCCTTACAAAGTGTCACCTAAAATAATAATGAAAGAATTATTATTTCAACCTTAATCTAGGTAAATTATTAAACATAATAATTTAGTTTGGCTTACCTTCTCTTAGAAGATGAAAATAAGGGAAAGGTAGAACTAAATTAAAATAAAGATTTTAATAAGTGTTGTTTATCGTTCTTTCGGTTAAATAGGTCAAAGTTTTGTACGTCACCAAAAACTTCCTATTCGGAGTCCATAGTATGCCGAAGTAAATTTCAAGGCAAGTAGATATGCTCCCTTGTAACCTTTATATATATATATAACCTTTATATATATATATATATATCGTTTCCGTTAAGGAAATTCTTCTATGTTGGGAACTACATGTTTGTCAAAAATAAATGAACTTAGGTTTATTCATTTACTTAGAAATAACGACATATTGTTATTATAATTCGTACTACGCTAGTATTGAACTTTAGGACCGATGATTTGTGGCCTTGTTTGTTTCAATCTCTTTTCGAGATTTATTATGGATTAGCATAGGCGATATTGCACACTAGCTAGATGCCTATATATTTGGGATGAAAGAGGCTCGGTAGCCTCAGAATGAAAGAGGCCTACACACTCAGGATGAAAGAGGCATGCACACTTAGCATGAAAGAGGCCTGAACACTTAGGATGAAACAGGTCGACCTGAAATTCCTTCATTTCCTTTAAGTGGACTCGGCTCTTTCACAGCCTACACACCCTTAAAATTTATAAATAATATGAAACGTTTTGACACGTAATAAAGAGAAGTGTTAGTGCACTTTAAAATGAATTAAAACCAGGCCGGTTTAGCACCACGTGTATCTCTCGGTCCGAAAAGGGTGCGAGAGGTTTTCTATAAAATTGATGTGGCCTAAAACGTTCCCAACATTAATTATACTCTCAAAGGAACTACATCTCGTGGTTTTCTTCTTTCCGAATCGAAGTTTATCTCTTTTCGAGATCAACTAAATTCCGTCCTTAAAAAGCTCCACAAACTGATTATAATTTTCAAGTACTTCTTCCCTTAATCTCCTTGATGAGATAATAAAATTACCATACTACCCTTGAGAATTTCAATTCTCACTTGCTTAGTCTCCTAGACTATTCCGTTTGTTTTGCGCATTTTTTCCTGGTATTTATCGCCCTTTGCGACAAATGCCAGACTCTAGGAAACTTCACTCGAAGGTTTAAAGACGAAGAATCAAGAGTTGAAGGAGGGAAGGTTGGGTCATTATTGAAGGTGTTTTCTCTCGTATTTTGGTTTCGCTACGCTTTACAAAAACAATGTTTCGTCAATTCCGCTACTTCACTCATTCGTATCTTTTTTTAAACAAGTTTAAGGATGTAATGACAACACTTTAAGTCTCATGTTTGAGCACCTTTTATAATATGTATTATCGTTAAATTTCCGCATTTTATTTAAATTTAATACCTTATAAAGCCTTGGGTGACTTTGGACGGTAAAATCCGAGGTCACTGGCGGTAATACCCATCGTTGCAAAATAGGGGTGTTACAAATAGGGAATAATAAGGCTAATGAAACTAAGTTCTCTATCATCTAATTCCATAAGTAATGAACTAATATCTCATATAGGCTTCAAGAAAAAAATAACCATTTCAATATCAAGAGATAATATGCGATAGGATAGTAAATTCACACAAGAATGAGTTAAGGCTAAAATAAGCTCAGAAGGTAAAATTTTTATTGGATTGCAACTAACTTATACCTAGAAGTCATATGTGCTCAATTACATCACAAGCTACAAATTCAAATAAAAACACGTTTTCATGAAAGACTCGAGCTAAACTATCAAAAACATGTCAAAGGATTTACATAATCATGCAAGTCATTGCTATCATAGAACTCCAAGACAAGGGTATTATCCATCCTAAAAATCTTTTTGTGATATTTTTAATTTTTTTCAATTTTTTTTCATTTTTTTAGAGAGCAAGAAAGCAACTAAAACAACTTAAACCAATGAAAGACATCAAAGCAAGATATGAAAAACACACAAATAAGAGTTATCTTTTCCTTTCCTACCCATACTTAAACCTAACAGTGTCCCCACTGTAAGAAACACATAAAAGTAAAGAAAGAATAGGGAAAAGAAAACAAACTCACAAAGTGTTCTTGAAGCGGTTGGAAAACATCCTTGGACAACCTTGAATAGAGGGAGGATCAATGATAATCGGGCGGAGGAAAGTGGTGCTCCATGTTCGTCATAAACTCTGTAGTAGACCGCCAACGCTCATCCGACTGATCCCAACGAGCCTCATTCGCGTGCCAACGTGATTCATCAATCCTTCTCTACTGCTCATAATGCTCGTGGGATTGGTTCACTTGATCATAAGTTCTCAGTCGGCCGACTTGGTGCGTATCCATCCGGTGAACAAGATCATCAACCCATGGAGGAGGAGCGTAGCTAGAGCTTGAGCCATCGCTGAGGTGGTGGACATGGTAGCCCGGGTATTGCTCAAAACAAGCTTCGTAACCGAAACCGTAGCCCTCGGTACCGTGCTAGGCGTGGTGAAAACGGGGGTCGGTACCGACCGTTTGAGGTTGGTAACGGGGTCGTACAGTACAATATCGAGCTTCGGTGGCTCGTTAACATGCATGTCAACATGCGCCACACCCTTGGTACCGAACCCATAGGGCTCATTATCGTGCTCTTCAGCGCCTTGATCATCTCGTCGAAATCGTGACGGCTTTTTCCTCAATGATATATCAGCAGCGGGTCCAGGTGTGAGAGGGAATCGCATGGAAGTCCATGTCTCGTACCATTTAGGGAGGTACAAGTGCTCCAACTTTTCTGCAGTCACCTCTACTTGTTGCTCGAGCCCTACACCATTTCTCTTGAAAATTCCCGATGACACCCAATAGGTGGTGTCCAACATATGATCTAGCAACCTAGTGTAGAGTGAGAAGTCAACTTCACAAGCCCGAGAAATACGGGTAACCATGCCTCCGATGAAGATCTCGTATGTCTTCGCCCTGCTAGTCACCACATGCTTGAGCCATTCATACCCTAAATTCATGGGGACGGGATCCTTGAACAGCATTGTGCGGAGACATGCCATCTCCTTTCTTGTAGGCCTGTAAAGCTCCATCTTGGCCCAAATTGTAATCCCTAAAATATGCAAGATGGTACGGAAGAGAGGGTTAGCGATATCCTTGCTTGGGAGTGTGCAGATAGGGAAGTGAGGTTGACCCATGATATACCCCCAAGCCTCGTCCACCTTGAAGTTATCAGGGGCTTTGTAACCATGATAAGGGCTGGGGAAATCAAGGAGGGTATTGAATCCCTCCAAGGTGAGCGTGTATGTGGGTCATCGACACTTAGAAGGTGAGAGGCGTCGATATGGGCAAATGGTTGTCTAATGTCCCAATAG
This sequence comes from Fallopia convolvulus, assembly GCA_964016875.1. Lineage (NCBI taxonomy): Eukaryota > Viridiplantae > Streptophyta > Magnoliopsida > Caryophyllales > Polygonaceae > Fallopia > Fallopia convolvulus. Next base: position 17,727,291 of record OZ024719.1, read on the forward strand.
ATGCCCAGTCGTTGCCCATGAGATTTAGAAAACCACCTCGTCTTGTGAGGTTTATTGATCACAATGTTGTATAGCCCGATCTCCCTTTCATTCTGTAGCATAACATCATCAATCTGCGGTGTTGGTCTCTTCTTGGAGTGCTTTTTACCTTGCTACAACTTGCCATTTAAACTTGCACGTTCAAAAATTCCAAAGATAATTCTCCACACAAAAAGGCACCTAATGACCCCATACTTAGCCAAAAACTGTTTCCAAAATCACTTAAAATTTCACATGTTGCATGCCACATAAGTAGAAGAGCAAAGCTATCATGCATAATCAATCAAAAATTAATCAAGCATAAATAAGCCAAGTTGCATCCTAAAAATACTATCCAAGTCACGCAAACAATTAAAGTGGAAGCATTCTGTACGGTCGTTACCGAGCCCATAGGGGTCGATAAAGAGGGCATGTGTGTTCAATTTTTTGGGTAAGGAACACAGGTCGTACCGACCCTATAGGGATCGATATCAAGACAACAACAGTCCAGAATTCAGTCTGAATCGAAGGTTTCGACTTCAAACCATCAAACACCCAATAATTGCATAATCTTGACAAGTTTTCCAACCGCAATCAAGGGAAATCAAGCACTCCAAACCCCATACTTCCTCAAAAACCATCCCCAAATATGTCAACATAGCTAAAACATGGTGTAGATCTAAAAAAACACAAGAACAAGCAAATTCATGCTCATAAATTGAAACTTAATTTAATTCGAAAATATGGAGAAGCATATTTTCGAATTAAATTAAGTTTCAATTTATGAGCATGAATTTGCTAAAGGGGTCGGTAGAGGTCTAGCTTTTTCAGTTTTTCCTAAAGGGGTCGGTACCGATCTTGGGGGTTCGTTACCGACCCACCTGCAGTTTCACCGAATCTTTTTTTTTGCTCAATTTTCGCCCTCTTTTCTTGTATCACATATTCAAGCATTCTATTCTGAAAATGACATGCCTTCCCATAAACTAGGTTGTAGGGATTGGTACGTAGGGGTGTCTTGTACGCCATTCTATATCCCCATAAAGCGTCATCAAGCTTGGATGACCAATCCTTCCTTGAGCCGGATACCGTCTTCTCCAAAATGCTCTTGATTTGCCAGTTTGAAACCTCTACTTGGTTGTTAGTTTGGGGATGGTAAGGTGTTGCCACCCTATGTGATACCCCATACTTGACCAAAAGAGCTTTGAAGCTCCTCTCTATGAAATGATATCCACCATCACTAATTAGAACTCATGGCACTCCAAACCTGGGAAAGATGTTAGTTTTCATAAATTTGGCAACAATTTTAGCATCATTGTTTCTTGTAGCGATGACTTCCACCCACTTAGAGACATAGTAAACCACCACTAGAATGTACATACTTATAGGGGCCCAATAAAGGAAAGGGTCTCATAAATTCTATGCCCCAAATATTAAAAAGCTAGACCTCTAGGATCCCAGTGAGCGGGTTCTCATGTCTCCAAGCAATATTTATGGAGCGTTGGCATCCATCACAAGACGTCACGAACTCTTATACGTCTTTGAAAATTGTTGGCCAGTAGAGACCACTTTGAAGAATCTTCGTTGTAGACTTGAACCGTTTTGCATGGCCACCTGTGGGAAGAGTGTGACAATGACGGATCACACTCTATATCTCCTCCTCTGGTACACAACGTCGGAAAATATGATCATTTTCTTTCTTGAACAAGTAAGGATCTTCCCAATAATATTGCTTGACATCATAAAGGAACTTCTTCTTCTTTTGTGGGGACAAGCTCTCGGGGATCACGCCTCCTACAATGTATTTAATAAAATCCGCAAACCAAGGGGCTTTTGACCCTCTAATAGCATTGATAAAATGAAGAGAAGTAGAAGAAGGGGATAAGGAAAGATCTGAATCGGAAGAAATTGAATTAGGTTGAGAAAACTTACCTGAAGGGGTCGTTACCGGACTAGGTGGGGTCGTTAATAACCCTATTGCTTCAGTGATCTCCTCGGTAATGATCTCTCCTGCCTCGATATCGAGCTCTTCCTCTTCGGTATCGGTGTTTCCAGTGTGCTCTGGTCTCAGAAAAGGGTCGGTATCGACCCATGTAGGGTCGGTAGACCCCTCGGTATTGCAATGTCCACCCTCGTTTAGCATGAGGTGCTCGTCTGGCCTGGATTCATTGATTGGCACGGCGTTGTTGGACTCTGTTATGTGCTCTACTGGCAATCTGTATAGGTGATCGTCAACTAAGTTTTCTGCTCCCTTCTTGTCTCTGATTTCATGGTCAAATTCCTCTAACAAAAGCATCTAATGAAGTAGCCTAGGTTCGACATCCTTCTTAGCCATTAAATATCTAATGGCCTCATGGTCAGTATAAACAATCACCCTATATCCTACTAAATAGGAACGAAATTTTTCAAAAGCAAATACCACATCAAGGAATTCTTTTTCTGTTTTGGTATACTTACTCCGCGTCTAATCAAGCGTCTTACTTGCATAGTAAATGGCATGGAGCTTTTTATCCTTCCATTGCCCTAGCATTGTGCCAACAGCATAGTCGTTGGCAGCACACATGATCTCGAAGGAAAGTGACCAGTTTGGGGACTACATGATAGGAGCGGAAACAAGGGCTTCTCTTAACTTGTGAAAAGCTTCAAGAGATTATGGAGACAACTCAAACATTACATCTTTCATTAGTAGGTTAGTCAATGGCTTAGCTATCTTAGAAAAATCCCGAATAAACCGTTTGTAGAAGCCATCATGTCCTACAAAACTCCTAACGTCTTTTACAAAAGAAGGGGGAGGTAGTTTTTCATAAGCTCAATCTTGGCTTTGTCTACCTCTATCCCTCTCTTAGAGACGAGATGTCCTAGCACAATCCTTTCTTGGACCATAAAATGGTATATTTAATTCCCAGTTTAAAACAAGGTTGGTTTCTTCACATCTTTTAAGAACACGAGTCAGATTAGTAATACATGCATCAAATGAAGAACCATAAATAGAGAAATCATCCATAAAAACCTCTATTATATCCTCTATCATGTCAGAGAAGATAACCATCATGCATCTTTGAAAAGTTGCAGGAGCATTGCAAAGCCCAAATGGAACCTCCTATATGCAAAAGTCCCATAGGGACAAATAATGGTTGTTTTCTTTTGATCATCAAGATGAATGAGAATCTTCCAAAAACCGCTATAGCCATCTAAATAACAAAACTAATCATGTTGGGTTAAGCGTTCTAGAACTTGATCAATAAAAGGAAGTGAAAAATGATCTTTTCATGTAGCATTATTCAGCTTCCTATAATCATTACACATCCTCCAACTAGTTGTGGTCCTAGTGGGGATTAGCTCTCCCTTTTCATTCTCAACTAGTTAAATTCCCGTGATACTCACGGGATAATTTTACTAAAGATTATACCAAATTATGATATTAATATAAGATTTTACACACTTGTATATGATATCGTAATAAAATTATGTAAGTTATAAAAAAAATCTTTAAGATTGTGCCCCATATTTTATCAACATATAGATAAAAAAAAATATATGTATGGATCTCAAACCTTGTTACAAGATAAAAAAAGATATACAAAATTTATGTATATAAAAATTATATAAATATGTTATCTATTGTAGTAAACTAATACATAATCCATAGATAGAAAATTATATACATAAAAAATTATATAAACATGTTATGTATTTAGTATATATAACAAGAATACTATAAATTGTTACAAAATTTATTAAAATATAATTTCACATTAATTTATTCAAAATTACCACGTGCGCAAATTTTACAACAGACTTGGGTTCTGCTTTATAATGTATTAGGGTAGATAACTGTCATACCACCCTTTTTAAGGACCACATGGACCGGACTCACCTATTGGTTGTTCGATATAGAAAAAATAATTCCTGCATCAAGTAGTTTTAAAATTTTCTTTTTGACTACATCTTTCATGTTAGGATTCAGTCTATGTTGATTCTCTAAGGTGGGTTTATGATTATCCTCCATGTAGATTCTATGCATGCACAAGGAGGGGGATATGCTAGTTATGTCATCAAGGGAATAGTCAATGGATTTTCTATGGGTCCTAAGAACATCAATCAATTTCTCTACTTCTTCATCATTTAATTATGCATTAATGATAACAAGGAAGGTAGAGTCAGGACCAAGAAATTCATACCTGAGGGAGTTTAGGAGTGGCTTGAGCGTTGGAGTAGGCTCAGCCGGGATAAGAATGGGTTCTTCATGTTCTGTCTTCAAGACCTCATCAAGGTAATTGCATGCCATAAGCTCTTCGTCCTCCGCCAAAAGGGTCGATATCGAGCTAGTGGGGATCGGTAACGACGCTGCAGAGTCTAGTAACGATACAACAAAGACCGTCTACTCCTCGATTCCTACTAGAATCCTCGATAACGACTCATGAAAGGTCGGTAATGATGCTACATGATCAAATTATGCCCGTCTTATGCTCAAAAATGCCTTAAAAGCCAGCAGCCTCTCGATCGAGTCCCCACATTCAATGTAATCGGTGTGGGTGTAGAGCATTTTGACCTCGGCTTTGTTGGTCTCTTTCATGGTGGGGTTAAAGCGGAATTCCACTACCTCATCCCCGATCTCAAAAGTTAGGAGGCCCTTTCTAACATCGTTTATGGCTCTAGTTGTGGCTAGGAATGGCCTACCAAGAATGATAGGCACCATTGGGTCCTCGGGCATCTCCATCACGATAAAATCATTTGGAACAAAGAACTTCCCCACTTGCACTGGGTAATCATCAATCACCCTTGTAGGCTTGACATAGGATCCATCCGCCATGTATAACTTCATGTTGACAGATTCCAACTGTCCCATATCGGCCTTGGACCAAATAGAGAGTGGCAAAATATTTGCGCTGGCACCTAAATCACACAAAGCTTTGAAACGATAAGCTCCAATTCCAATTGTAATAGCGAACTTACCTGGGTCGCCTAGCTTTTCAGGGAGCTCCAAGGATCGGACCTTATCAGTCAGCTCGGACATAGACCACTTCCTACTCAAGATTTCTTTCAAATATTTTGTGAAAGCCGACATTGCTCTTAGGGCCTCATCGAATGCAATAGAAATGTTTAAGCCCTGAAGAACCTTAACAAAACGCCTAAACTTCCCTTCTATATAGTCCTTGGACTTTTTAGAGGGGAAGGGAAGAGTCTTTTCCGGACTCGGAACCAAAGCGGGCTCGAGTCGTGGCGTTACGATTCGACAAGGGGGTCGGTCGGTACTGGAGAAGGGTCGGTACCGACCATAGGGGGCTCGTTACTGACCTCATTACTGAGAAAAAGGGTCGGTTGGGAAGACTTGCTTGGTCTAGAAGGGTCGTTATCGACCTTGGTGGATCGGTAACGATGTCAACTAAGGCTTTGTCTTCACCACCGTGCTCGGTTTTCTTGGTCTCAACACGATCTGGCAGTTTCTTTCCGCTCCTTAGGTGTATGGCTGCGATTTGTCCTCTAGGGTTTTCCTCGGGACGGCCCGGTAATTTCCCTTGAGGTCTTGGAATCTGTGCAGCAAGGCTGCCAAGTTGGTAGTGGACGCTCTTCTTCCATGTCTCTAACTCTCCCAATTGTGCTTGTACACCTTTCATCTGATTGTTCAGGTCAACCCGGACTCTATTGACGCCGTCATGAATGCCTTTCACCCAAGATGGAGGCTCTTGATAGCCCGGAGGCCTATAAGATGCAGACCTTCTCTCATGTGGTGGGGGTGCATGGCCTTGATTTTGTTTGTAATCCCACCAAGTGGGATAGTTGTTTTTCATGTCATAATTGTTGGTCTGGTTTCGATATTGACCTCTCATGTAATTAGTTTCAGTGTAAGTCTCAGCGGCTCGTACCTGCTTGATGTTAGTGCAAGCAGAAGTACTATGAGCTTGAGAGCCACATTCTTGACAAGTTTGAGAGGTTTTAAGGAAACTTACCTGTTTCTTAAGCCTATTGATTTCATCTTGCATGAATTGGGCTTTCACATCCGGATCTATATCCGAGTTCGGATTGTACAACTTCCTTTAGGGTTGAAGGGCTTGTTGTGTGCCATATATTGCATCATAATTGGTGAGTTTGTCTAGCAACGGCCATGCCTCATCAGGATCTATCTCAATAAAACCGTAATCGATATGCAGGTTGATGCAGTCTTTCGTTGCAGCATTGATCCGAAGATCTCTTGGAACACATACGGTGGTTGCCTATGGGTGGGGCACTCTCGAAGCAACTCCTTGAATCTCTCCCAAGTCTCTACAAACGTCTCATTAGGTAGCTGGTGGTAAGATGTGATGCACTTCCTAAGAGCCGTAGTCTTAGCAGGAGGGAAGAACTTTGTCATGAATAAGTCAAGCGAAGTTTTCACGTCCTGATTGACCTAGGAGGTAGACTCTCTAACCAGCTCAGGACCTTTCCTGCAAAAGACCACTTGAAGGAATTCAACAAAACATACTCAAGAGAGACATCGTCAACAAAAATAGTGTCACATAAAACAGTAAAGTTCTTAATATCTTGCATGGGGCACTCAGTTAGTTTCCCTTCAAACTGAGCACGTTTGATCAAGCATATAAAGTGAGACTTGATTTCAAAATTCTTCTCAATCTCAGGAAGTATGATTGTCGATTCTGGCACCCTCAGTTCTGAGTGCATATATTACTTGGCATTCCTTGGAATGGCATTCAATTGCTCCTATAATCGAGCAGCATTTTGCCTCTCACGTGCAGCCGCAGCAGTTGCAATATCTCTATCAGCTTGTAGCCGCTCCATTTGAGTACGGAGGTCAGCCATCTTTTGGGCTAATTCTTCAGCAGTTGCCATTACTCGATTCTCTCTTCTTCTGCGAAGGAACGAACATTTAGGCTCAGAATCATATAAAGGATTATCGAAATTAAGCCTACGCCTTCCTGCTTGCATAAATTGAAAAAAAAAATCAAAAATAAACAACAGGGTCGGGCTATTCCCATACCCTAAAAGCAACTAAACATAGCACTATCGCTTCCCTAGCAACAACGCCAATTTGTTGAAAGGGTTTTACTTGACCAACAAATAAATTTATAGATCAAGGCCTCGATGAGTACAGTGGAGTCAGGTTCATCCACGGGAAGAGAAGTCTAAGTTTAAACACTAATCTGAAACGCAAAAGAAATAGTAAACATAAGCAAAACAAAGCAAACAAACACACTAAAAGGGCTCGGTACCGACCTTGCCAGGGTCGGTAACGAGGTGCAACTTAAGACGAAAACCAAATTGAATCCATAAGACAGGAGGCTCGGTACCAAGGTATTGCAGGTCAGTAACGAGGCTATTGGGATTTTAAGTTTGTTCACAAGCGACAGAAAGATCTAGGATTTAGGGTTTACCACAACATAGTCATGCAATCTAAGCAATATGAATCATGAAGATAATGCCTTTAAACACTAGCAATCAACTTTTGTTGAATAAAGCAAATCAATCAACTTTCATAAATTAATTCACTTATCTACTTATTTTGATATGAAGTTCTTTACTTTAGTTTCAAACTAACTCTATTCAAGTTCATAACTTTATCTTTCAATCAAGTAATAACCATGAATTACTTCAAGTTTCATCAAATCATATGCACAAACAAGTAGAAAATAATTAAAAGGCAATCAAATCATTCAATCATATCATCATTCATGCACAACTATAATGGGTTCTTACCCCAACCCCAGAACAAGAGAACTACTCACTCATGGTCAAAGAGAAACAAACAAAACAATTGAAAGAAAACATAACTTGATTTAAACTAAAAAGCTTACTTGAATTTAAAACGCAAACTTGTCTTCAACACCAACTTAGAACACAAGAAAACTCAAACAATTCTCTTCCTTGCACCCTAAGCAACCAACTTGTCTCTTCAATCCTCCAAACTTGCGTGAAAACTAAAACTAGAGAGAGAGAGTCTCTCCTAAACTTGTCTAAACATGGGTTTATATACTAAAGGATCTATCTAAGAAGTTTCCTTAAACATAAAAACTACTAAAACTAAAAGATCTCTGAATAATTGTGATGTGATGGTTTCCCACACACTCGCAAGAATACGAGACTATCGTAGTATTAGATCTGGATCGAATCACGGGGATTATTTCTGTTTTAGTAAGTTCTAGAACTAATTTCTAAGCCAAAATATGGAGATTTATGATGTATGTCTAACTACTAAAAACAATAAAAACAAGTAAATTATGAGAATAAAAAGTATATGAGAAAGCATAGTTCCAAGATAAGGAATTCCCACAACTTTGATCCACAAAGTTTGGATCTCACTTTTACCTAAAATGAGTTAGATATTTTGTTATGAAGGTTATTGTCTAATGTCATAAATTAACTTTCTCAAAGTTTAACTTAATGTACTTCTATCAAATTAAGAACGCACTCTCGTGACGAAACAAAACCGATAGAAACCCTTTAAGCACTTAGAAATCTAGATGGTAAACCAATCTTGGCCCACTCTCGTGATGCATCAAACTTGACTCAAACGCCTAGAAGATCTATGACAATTAACCACATGAGAAACTAATCTCAAGTTCAGTTCTAGTTTTTCCAAATAGATCGAACCACCTCTCAATGTGTTCTCTCTATTTTGTTTACTTACTTAGACTACCACCTTTCGATGCAACCTAAACAAGACTCTAACAAGTTTAAATCTATTAGATTAAGCCTCAGAATCAAATCATATTAGTTTCCAACTGAAATCAAGCAAAAGGTATTGAATCTAATCCTCTTCACGTTGTTGGGATCAACCAAACCCTAGAACTATAGAGTTTAGCCTAGCATAATGGAATTCATAACCAAAGCAATAAATTAAAACATGGAATAGGAATAAGAACAATAATTGAAAGTGAAACTTACTAGAGATTCAATTGAAAGAAACAAAGTAGATCCAAAAGTGTAAAGCAAAACTCCAAAGTGAAATTGCGTAATACTAAAACCCTAGAAAATTGTCTCCTCCCTATCTACTTGAAATTAGAATAATAATTATACATATAAAGCCCCCCTAAAAGAGTTTTCTAAAAAGTATTTATATTAAAGGATAAAAATATCCAAAAATACAACATAAGAGATGGCCCTACGTGCAAGAAATCAAGGTCTCACGGTTGACACCCGCCGTCTCGACCGAGTCGAGCCTCGTCTCGACCGAGATGAGCTACCGAACCACCATCTTGATCGAGACGGCAAATGGTCTCGACTGAGACCATCACTTAGCCAAATTTCTCCTCTTTTCTGGTATCGACTCTCATCTCTGGCTTGTTGGCTCGTCTCTATCACCTCTTTAACCTCATATTCTTGTCCCATAAGCATCCTCAAAGGCTTGTTTCACCTCTCTTTGACTCCTCTAATACCATTAAACTCCTTAACCCTCTTTAAGACCCGAAAACACCTCCAAAAGCCTGAAAATGCAAACAAAGCTTGTGTGGATATCCATACTACGAATAATATTAGAAATCCACACAAAACGCAAAACCTAAGATAGAAAAGGACGAAATCTAATCCTAAATGCTCATGCAAAACTAGATGACATCAAATTGCATTAAATGCACAAAGTCGGCTTAGCCCTACCAACACGGGGACCTCGTTACCGACCCCATCAGGTTCGGTAGGACCCTCTTGATAATCTCTTGAAATCTATCTCTTAGAGGACTCGTCAGGGTCGGTAACGAGCTTATCTTGGTTTATTATTTTTCTTATTCTTCACTCTTTCCTTGGACTTCTTGGGGATTTTCTTCCAACGCCTTCTCCTCTTCTCCCTTTGCATGCTCCTTTCCTTCAATGTCCTCAAATGCTCCCAATCCGCTTCAAAACTACAAAAAGACACAAAACTAGCGTAGTATCCACACTTTTCACAAAATATGCAAACTATACCAAAAAGACACACAACACACACAAAAACACATCTAAAGAGCTAAGAACCTAGAAAGACACACTAAAACAAAGCTAAAAACACGGACATCATAAGGCGACCAGGCGACTAATCCACATGGCCACTTCAAATAGGTCCTAGTCTCCTAGAGTACTTGAGTCTTAGTTGCGACGATATCAAATGAAACTAACATTCAAGTGGGGCATTTGTGAGGGGATAAATTTTAATAATTACCTATATTTCGCTAAAATTGTATTTTTATTTATTATGCTATCCTTTTCTTCAAATAACGTATTTATTATGGTAAGATTTTATGTTCTTTATTTTGGTAATTAAATCGCTATAGTGGAAGATTTTATCTTACTCGAATGACAGAATTTTCGCGTGTATTGGGGAGCAAGATATTTCTTGCTTAGGAGACAAGGCATATGGGTCGGCCCTCGGGGAGGATTTTCGAACCCCTACTCCCTTTTTCAATATAAATACATGTCTTCGCGTTGTACGGTAAGTATATCCAGAACTCGTTGAACTCGCTAGCAAGTCTTACCTATTATCTCGACGTTCAATTGACAAATTGCTCTTTTGACTTAGGCATCAGAGGTGGATTAGGGAGACCATGCCCCTAGTGTCCATTGTTTTGCAGGTTCTTGGTTGAAGAAAGAGTTTGGAATGGAAGATCAAAGGTTGAATCAAGAGGAGCATTCAATTAGGGCATAAAGGCGAATTTTTGTGCACTAATATTTACCTTAGAGAAATTACCGCTAGTAACTTAAGATTTGACTAATCCAAAGTCACCATAGGCTTGTAAAACATCATTAAACAATAAAACATGTTGAATATGTTATTCTTCTTAAACCATTTTGGATGATTATCTTATAAAACCACAACAGAAATAATTACAAACACTTACCTTTAACATGACTTAGTTTAAGATAATCCAAAAATATTCAACAAAAACCTTCTAAAAGTTCTTACAGATTGGGATTCCACTTGAGTTTAGGCATAACCTTCACTTGAAGTGGTATAACACGATCTGCATTTTTGCTAAAATAATTTTACCTTTGTCTTCAGTCTTTTAAGTCAACACCTTTTGATCTTGATGTGTCGTATAGACGATGGTGGATACCAACCAACCATGCAAAAGAAAAAAGTGGTCGGATTAGTCTAATGAAAAACTAAGCAAGTACAGAAAACAATTGTTCTTATGATTGAGACTAAGCATGTTGGCACCAAACTCCGAATGATAACTGCTCGATGATCTAACAATTAGTACTCCTATCGGTAGAGAAATAAAACATGCACTTTCAAGAGATGGGACACAATAATTGTGGTTCATTAAGTAATACAAACATTTATTGAGAAATTATATTAGGGATTTTTCTTTTGGTACCCCTAAGGTTTCGTCTTTTCCTTTTGGTGCTCCAAAAAATTTCATTTTCCTTTTAGTGCCATCTTGGTTTTGACAAATTCCTTCCTATAGACAAAACTTGCTAATTAATTCAATCCAACTTCCGTCAAAAAATTAAAAAAAACCATAATTTTGTTTCTCCTATTTCTCATTTGATGAGATGGAAAAAAAATTCAGACATAAATTAACAAGATCTATGCACAAATTTGATAAAAAAAAATCAACTTGATTTGATCCAATTTGACAAAATAACCACGACAGATCTATGAATAGCAATATCTCGTATTACGAGGTTCGTAAAAATAAACCTGTTTTTAGACAAAATTATGATAAAATATTTTAGAATACAAAACGAGCTCGAAAAAATGAGTTTTACCTAATGGCACACTTTTTGAGACATGACGAATGGTATCGATGCATGCAAAATGAGGGAGCACGAAAAACGAGATGACATTAGATTTCTCAACCACCAAAGCAATGTGTTGGACGTGGACACGGTGGGTTAGCTAGGAACACCTAGCGGTACATTGTGGCTAGTGGTATCTCCGATGGAGCTCCGGCAAAGCCTAGATTTTCCAACGGTGCCAAATTAGCTCGGATGATGGTAAATTTGATCGAGATAAAAGTGAATTCAATGCAAATAATTACCACTACTATACATAAGCTGGATTTGGGGGTTTTTAAAGCCAAAATAGAGGCGAAAAAGCTCGTCGGAGCTTCGGTTGGAAAATAGGGGAGAAGAAAAGCAAAGAATAAAATTTTGTCAATTTGCTCGAATTAGGGTACCTGATTCCTCCTCTTAAGCCCACCATTCCCCTCCTTTCTATTCCACATCCTTGTCAAATCCCACCACTTGCCTCTGTACTCGTTGGCATCATCGAAAAGCAAAGGTGGCGGCCTCTCGATGTCGTGACTCACATGGGCTAGGGTAGTAGAGTGAGATGTGGCTAGGAAGACGAGGAGTGACACAAAAAATAACGGAGCATAAGGTGGATTCGGTGATGGAACTGAGTTGTTACTAGTACGGTGTTACTTTTTCTAATAATGGGATTATTCTTTAGACTTCTTATGCTGATACGCCTCAACAAAATGGTCGGGTTGAAAGTAAGCATAAACATTTGTTGAAGGTGGCTTGATCTCTCTTCTTTACCGCTCACCTACCCTACAGTTTTGGGTGAATGTGTTCTACTACACCATTCTACGAATTCCCGGATTAATATCGTCGTCTGATCGGTCACTTCATTTATCTCACTATCACTCAACCAAATATTTGTTATTCCGTTCACACGTTTGCTTAATTTATGCAAGCTCTATCCACAACTCATTGACAAGTTGCTCTTCGGGTCTTGCATTGCTTGAAGTCACATCCTGGTCAGGGTATTTTGCTGTCTTCTTAGAGTGACTTATAGTTAACTGCCTATTGTGATTTAGATTAGGCTTCGTGTCCGATCACTCGTCATTCGGTCTCCGACTATTTTGTTCACTTGGGTGTTTCTCTAGTATCTTGGAAGACTAAGAAATAGGTTACAATATCTCGTTCTTTTGCAAAAGTCGAGTATCGGTCCATGGCTTCCGCTTGTTAATTGTGAGCTCATTTAGCTCAAATCTCTTCTTTTGTCACTTGGTATTTGTCACTCCACTCACATGCATCTTTTCTATGATAGTAAGGTTGCCTTGCATATTTCCTCCAATCCCGTGTTCCATGAACAAACTAAGCATATTGAGGTCGATTGTCATTGTGTGGGATTTGATTTAGTCTAGTGCTATTGTTACTAGCAACGTTCCTACTACTAAGCAACCTACTGACACGTTCACCAAAGTTCTAGGGAATAAGTCTTAGCTTTTATCTACTCAACAAGTTGGATATTCTTGATTTACATGCTTCAACTTGGGGGTAATGAGATCTATTAGTACTTTATGTATTTATTTCCTTGTATATATCTTTCTTGGAGGATGATAAGTCATAGATTTACTCCTATATAGTGTAAATCTAATGGCAGTAAATACACAAGAAAGTTTTCCTTAAAATTTGTATAAATAATAATATTTTAATAGTTTTTAAATTTTTATGAAATTATTGAAATCTAGAAGAATTTGTTCGTTTGAAGTAGAAAGAATCTCTCGAGATAGTTAGAAAAACTTAATTGTAATATCGATTTTTTTCTAACCTATGTCTCAAGAACATAGATTAAGTCCCTTAAAACATAAAGAGTTTATTAGTTTGTATTATACAGGATAAATTTATTTATTTTAATAGGATTTATTTATTTTCAAATAGAATTTTAGTTTCAAAAATAAAAATACTTAAAGTTACAGGTTAGAAAAACCGTTATAGTTAAAAAACAAAATTAAATATATCTAGCTTGCTAGTCCTAAATTTAGTCCCTATAGTGAAATTTAGTCCCTATAGTGAAATGTTTAGGGATAAGGGAGCAACTCAAACAAACCAGTTGTCATTTTAAATTCTACCAAATCGTAGTATATATTGGGTTACCTCCCATTTTCACAACATTAGATGCTATTACGAAATTAAATATATCATGTGAAATCTGATCCAGATATGCTATATGTTTGGAGCTTCTTGCCAATAAAATCAAAGAGACGAATATATATATGCCAAATTAAAAGAGAAGAGGCAAAAGTAGCTGGTAAAATATCTATTGTCTTCGATCACAATGACAGAGAGGCAGATGATAAATCTGGAAGAATAGCATATGCCGTTCATTTATGCAACACAAGTTAGACTCATTTTATTTATTTATTCTAATCCCTTTGTAATCTAGCTATTAAAATTTGACACCAACATAGTATATTTTAACCAAACCAAGATAACAGACTGTAGAGTACACAAGGTGTGTGTAACTTAATGGGATTTGATTAAGCGGTGGCCAGGACTAACCTTTGAGCTAGTATAATCTCGATAATCAATGCCATGTACCGAATATTTATATTAATGCATGTCATTACAAAGTATAATATTAAATATAGAGAGAGGGGTTTATATTTGCTCGAGAAAATATGTGTCTTCCCACATCAAGAGCACATGACAAAATTTCATTAGCATATAAAAAAGGGTGAAGTCTAGCTTACACATGGGTTTAAGTTTTTGGGTTAGAAGGTGGATCCCGATCTGAAGAAAGTTCATGCGTCCGGTAGATAGGTAAATTAGGGACGTGTCGGTACGGGCGCACATACATATGTGGGCCTAACACAAGCCCATGCCATTAGATGTGGGATAGGTTATTATTCTCAACGCGCCCCCTCAAGTGCAACTGGGATGGCCATTTAACACTTGGACATCGGTAGATTCAGTAAGGTAGATTAACAGGCGGGTAGTAGTAACTCACTAAACACAACCCAAGATAGTCAGAGAAGTAAGGTGGATAACAGGCGGGGTAGCAGTAACTCACTAAGCCCAACTCAAGGTAGAGATCGGTAGGTTTAGTAAGGTAGATTAATGGGCGGGTAGCAGTAACTCGCTAAGCCCAACCCAAGCTAGATAATGGGCACATGAACGAACCTCGCTTGGATATCATGAAGAAAGTCCGTGGGCCAGGTAGATAGGTAAACTGGGGACGTGTCGGTACGGGCGCACATGTGCATATGGACCTAGCATATAAGCCCATAGGGTTCCATCCTAAAACCAATTGGCAATAGGAGGAGTAACCCAAGGGTATATGTGTTCAGCTTGATCTCTTTGGATTTCAAGTGTGGGATTAATGTCAACACGATCTTATATGTGAAATGGTTAAAACTATGACACGACACCTACCTTGTTTATTTCAGTCTCGGAATCTAACATGGAATCAGAGCATGTTCAGTTTGGTCTAAGTTTTCCTTGCAAGAATATGGGCAATATGGCTAAAAGAGATTAAGATACTATTAACCCGTTTAAAAAAAAGGCTAGTTATAAAGATATTTAGATGCTTGACTCGGAAAAAAAATTTGTTCAAGTGCTGATTAGGTCATGCTAGTTACCACTTAAGGGAGTGTGTTGGAGAAAATATGTGCCTTTCCACATTAGGAGCACATGACAGAATTCCACTAGCAAACAAGGAACAGTGAAGTTTTTGGGTTAGAAGGTGGATCCCGACCTTATATGCAAAATGTTTAAAAATCCAACATGACACTTATTTATTTTGGCCCTAAAATATAACAATATTTAAACTAGTTGATGATATGTGTCTTGCACGGAAACTTTATAAAACTAATATTGCAATACATTAGTTTGCAACAACATGTAATGATGAGGTATTTTTCAGACATCTTACCTATCAAAGAAACCTTAACTTTACTAATTTCAGTAGAGCGGTAAGTAAGGGTCGATCCCACAACGACTCGTGTAAATGTGTTTCACTTAATTAGATGCCAAGTAACCAAGAGGGGTATTTATGAATGATTATCGTAACTCTACTATGCAAAGTAAAAGTAAATATGAATGCAAAGGTGATTGTAAATATATGAGAGACAAGTGTGTTCAACTAGTTAATTCACCATAGATATGCTTATTGATCATTAATGCTCTTGATTCTCAATTTACTTGAATAATCTATTGTGGATTATGACCCTACTAAGGATTATGACCCGAACTTCAGATTTAGTTGTATAACTACCAGTCTAACAACTTTAATCATCTAACAACCTAGAAGACCTTCTATATTCAATTAGACAACAACATAATAATTCAAGTTATCAATAGAAACAAGCACTTAGATCAACCAGACATCTAAGTGACTTGTGAATTTATTCCCTTCTTCAACCAACTAGTTCAACCGATCCTAAGTTGATTAAAGTTCTACTCTTGATCAAATTAACTCCGACCGGTAATTAATAAAATTCAGTTATAACTAGAAATTCAATTAGGTAGCTAATCTAACAAAACCTTAGTTAGCACAGAGAATAAACTCTATTCAAGTTTGTTGAGAATCAATCAAACCTCACAAGTCATGCAAATCATGACTTTAATTAACTAGCCAAACACAATAAATTTAGCAACTCATAATTAGATTAAAGAAAAGCTTACAAATTGGATCAAAAGTTGCTCCTTGAGAAGAGCTCTCTAAAAACAAACTCTAGCCTCGAAATTATGATCAAGGTTATGAAAAAGATAAAAACTAAAAAGAGTTTTAACTACTAAAACTATCCACATAAGCATATCCTCATAAGCCAAACTCGCACAAACATAAAACAAGAGCCAGCACCCAGCCCAAAATCACCGGCCCAACATCTCCACATAGAAAGCCAATTGCGCGTCTTGACATCCCAAACGCGGCCACTCTTTCTTCATGATTTCCCGCGCTTTCACAAACTGCGTGAATAGCTCGGGCTACCATCAAACATTTCTCGGCTTGCACCCTTCTTCCTATGTCCTGTTTTCTTCTCTTCACTGGTCTTCGCTCTAACTTCTTCAATGCCCCTTTCCACCACCTCCTAGCTCACTTCAATGTTCCAACACACCACCATAATCAACTATAACTCGTCCTACTTTTGCTCAAGTACCTAAAAACCTGCAAAATCGAGCAAACAAGTGCAATATACCCGAAAATGCTAAATCCTAAAAACTAAAGTAAAACTAAGCTATACTTAGTTAGGCAAAACAAACATAAAACATGCATCTAAACTACATGCAATATCATGTAACTATCTAAGTTATTGGAGATTGAATTAGATAATTGATTAGTAAAATAAAAAATAAAAATGTAATTTTCTAATAAAAAATATCTATATAATTTCTTTCAATAGCACAGTTTTGATACAATTTGTAACAAATTTAAAGAATAAATCAGAACTTAAAATAAAAAAGGATCATTGCAAGGATGATAAGACCCGAGTTTGTCACAATTTTAGAATTGTCAAAACTCAAACCGACTTGACAACTCGAGTCGAAGCCCCCAAAAACTTTAGGGTTGCTATCCGATCTGAAAATCAATGAGTCAAAGGAAAGATTCGAATTCAATTGACTCGAACTCGACTAGGTTGAAACTTGAAACCTATTTGGTTGACTGGACTCGATTTTTTCAAAAAATAAAAATATTATTTTAAATATTATAATATATTATTACAAAATAATTTAAAAAATTAGTATTGAATAATATTATTTTAATAATCATAAAAATTCAACACTTCTAAATTGACTAGTCAACAAATCTTTTTTTTACAAATTTTTTTACAGTACAAAATTAAAGTTGAACAATTAACCGTTAAATTTGAAAATTTTGTTGTTAAAGTCGAACACTTTATTTCCTCATACAAGATTAACGTTGAATAATTGACTATTAAAGTTGAATAATTAGTCGTTAAAGTTAAACATTTATTTGTTAAAGTCGAACACTTAGTTATTAAAATTGAACAATCGGTCGTTAAAGTCGAACACTTATCTGTTGAAGTTGAACACTTAATTGTTAAATATTTTATTTTTCCATAAAAAATAAAATTAAACATTGACCGTTAAATCTGAACAATTAGAGTCATTAAAGTTTAACACTTAGTTATTAAAGTTGAGCACTTTATTTTTAATAATGTAATTTAAGTTATAAAGTTATTGCAAATGCTCATATAAATGTAAGATTTAAAGAACAAATGGGTGAGGAACAAAGGTTGCAATTAATTCATGTTATTATGCAAAAAAAAATTAACGGTGGGTTGAGATTTAATAATTTAAATAAAGTGGAGGGGTGGAAATTAATATGTATCTATATACATTATAAAATAGAAAAATTTGGCCAATTAATGACCAAACCATTTTATTAATGACATTGTACAACAAAGGGGTTATCGATCTGCACAGTCAACCATTACTTTAATAATAGGCTAAATAAAGCCACTTAAATTCTATTAATGATATTTTATTAGATAAGTATCTTTTAAAATAAGCATCTTTTGAAATTCTAGCAGTACATTTGAAAAGATTAGTAACCGAAATGATATAATTCACTATTAATTACTAATGGTAGGCATTTATTTTTTCACTTGAGCACAATTTTCACTATAAATATCTTTGATCAATGAGAAATGAGAATACACAATTGTAAGTTCTACACATATATTCTAAAAATGAAGCCAAACTACATAGTCTACATAGTTTAGAGGTAAACTTCTTATTCAATATTTAATGTGTAAATATAGACCCATATATAGTAACATTGTTTTAATAGAAGAATTTCTTATCTATCTAATTAATGAATATTAGAACAAAAACAATGGTTATATTGGTTTTAAGCTTCAACATTTTTTTATACAAAACTCTATGCAAAATCTAACCGAAGATTTAAATAGATATTAAGGTAGGCAAAAGTAACTCTTCACTCTAAATGAGATTTAAATTGGTTATCATTAATTTTACCACCACCATAAATTATAACGTTAATTATAATAGATGTAAAATCCTTTCACATACCTCTCTTTTTGGGACCTTTTACATACCTTCTTTTTGGGACCTTTCTATAAAATCTCTGTAAACTTCAGCAGAGATTTGTAAACAAAGAAAACAAGATCAAAGAGAAATGAAATTGATGAATTGTAATCAAGAACCTAACGAACTCTCTAGAACTGAAAAAGAGCTAGAGACATTGTGGGAAATTTCTGTTTTATTGAAGCGTGTCTCTTACGAGAGCTACACAGAGCTTATATACAAGAATGCTAGTAAGAGAGAAGATAAAATGCCACATCGGTGACTTAATGAAACTAACAGCTAACAAACTAGAGTTGCCACATCAGTGACATAACTCATACATGTCTACAGCCCCCCTCAAGCTGGACCAGGGAAAACCAGTCCAAGCTTGCAAGATAGAAAATTATGTTGTTGTGCACCGAGGGGCTTCGTGAAAATATCAGCTAATTGAAGACTTGATCGCACATGAATCATTTGAAGAAACCCTTCTTGAACCATATCACGAACGAAATGACAATCAATTCGTAGATGCTTGGTTCTTTCATGAAAAACGGGGTTTGCAGCGAGGTGTTGAGCAGCTTTGTTATCACAGTGAAGAGAAATAGGAAGAGGAACATGTACTCCAAAGTCCTTGAGCAAACCTTCCATCCAAACTAGCTCACTAGAAGTATGAGACATGCTCCTATATTCACTCTCAGCTGTGGACTTAGAAACGGTTTTCTGCTTCTTTGATTTCCAAGAGACTAAAGAATCTCCGAGGAATACACAATAACCTGTGATAGAACGACAAGTGAAAGCACAACTTCCCCAATCAGCATCACAATATGCCATGAGTTGCAAAGCTGAGGAACGTGGATAGAAGAGTGTGCAATCAACTGTCCCTTTTAAGTATCGAAGCAAAAATAAAGTTGCTTGCATATGAGGTTGGCGTGGAGAAGCAATAAACTGGCTAAGTTGTTGCACAGGGAATGCAATGTCCGGCCTGGATAAGGTAAGATACAAAAGCTTACCTACTAACCGTTTGTAAGATTCAGGGTCTGGGAGAATTTCACCAGTGTCAGGTTGCAACTTCAGATTACGCTGCGTAGGAAATGAAGAAGTCTTGCAATCTAACATCCCTGCATCCTTTAGCAGATCAAGAACATACTTGCGTTGATTCAACTTAATACCATTCTCTGACCTGGCTATCTCCAACCCCAAAAAATATCTAGCAAGTCCTAAATCTTTAATAGTAAAAGCTTTGTCCAAAGAAGATTTAGTAAATGCTATAAAGTGAGGATCATTCCCTGAGAGAAGCATGTCATCCACATAGACCAGAGCCACAGTAAACAAAACACCATCAGATTTGACAAACAAAGAATAATCCTGTTTGGACTGAACAAATCCTAGGTGCAACAAATGCTTTGTCAATTCCACATTCCATTGTCGACTAGCTTGCTTGAGGCCATATAATGATCTTTTCAACTTGCATACTTGACCTGGTTGTGCCTTTTCATATCCCAAAGGAGGCACCATATACACTGCTTCATCCAGAAAGCCATGCAAAAATGCATTATTTATGTCTAATTGATGTAAAGGCCAATCATGTATAGAAGCCAAGGCAAGCAATACCCTAACAGTAGTGAACTTAGCTACAAGAGAAAAAGTATGCTTTTAATCTTTATCCTTGACTTGATTATAACCTTTGGCTACTAACCTTGCTTTAAGACGTTCTACTTCACCATTAGGTCTAAACTTGACCTTGTAAATCCATTTTGACCCAATAGCCTTCTTTCCTTGTGGTAAAGTGGTAAGCTCCCAAGTGTTATTCTGTTCAAGAGCAAACAACTCCTTTTGCATTGCTTCAACCCATCCAGCAACACGCCTGGCCTTCTCATATGATGTTGGTTCTTCAATAGCCAACACATGAAACAGAGAATGCACATAATCTTCAGAATAATCATGAAGATCAGTCAAAGAAAACATATGAAAAACCTGTGATGCAGACTCTGATTGATGCTGTCGTGGCAAATGCTGGCACACAAAATCATTAAATCGAGATGGAACTTTAGCAATTCGTTCAGACCTCCTGACAGGAACCAAAAAATCAGACTGAAATGGAACTAAAACAGATTCCAAAGGTGCTGAAACAGATTCTGATGACACAATTTTGTCTGAATTCCCAACTGAATCAGATGCATCAATCATCTCAGAATCAGGTACAACTGGACAACCTTTATCAGATTCATTTGAAACATCTTTATGAGGATGTCCCGGCTTTGACAAAGATGTCAAAGGTTCCTCAAAATCCTCATCAAAAGTTACTAAAGGCAAAGAAGATTCTCTACATGCAGTAGTGTGAGTACTCCTTTTAAAAGGAAAATCATCTTCTCTAAACAAGACATGCCTAGCCACATGAACTCGATTAGTACTCATATCCAACACTTTATAAGCTTTCTGGCCAGGGGGATATCCCAGAAAAACACACCTATTAGCTGTTGGATCAAACTTGGACCTACTTGCTTTAGGTTCCAAAGTATAGCACAACCAACCAATCACCCTTAAATCATCATAAACAGGTTTCTTGTTATGTAGTAATTCAAAAGGTGATTTCCATTGAAGTACAGAAGATGGCATCAAATTAATCAGATAAGTAGCTGATAATATGCAATCACCCCAGAAACGAAGAGGCAAACCCGCATGTATTCTGAGTGCACGAGCAGTCTCAACCAAGTGGCGATGCTTGCGTTCTACTCGCTCATTCTGTTGTGGTACCCCAGGTGCAGATCTCTGATGTACTATTCCTTTACTAAGCAACAAATCACTCACCCTTTTCTGAACAAATTCAGTACCATTATCTGTTCTGAATTTCTGAATCCTTGTGCGAAACTGTGTCTCTACATAAGCAATGAAGTGTTCTATCCTTGCATACACTTGTTCTTTATTATTAAGTAAAAACACCCAAGTTGCTCTGGAATAGTCATCAAATACTGTAAGGAAATATCGAGCCCCACAATAAGTTGGAATCTTAAACGGACCCCAAACATCCATGTGAACTAACTCAAACAACTGTTGAGCATGAGAACAACTATATTCAAAAGGTTGTTTGTGATGTTTTGCCAATACACAAGAATCACATTCATAAGACTGTAAATGAGTACATCCATACTCGAGTAAATGCTTAAGCTTGGACACAGATATATGTCCAAGACGAGCATGAAACAAATCTACTGAAATGTTCTTAGAAGACCTTGTATCTGTAACATGAACATAACTGTTTGCATGATACAAATCATTATTCTTATGACTACAAACTGTAACTAAACGACTGTCTTCTTTCCTTCCTCCAAGAAATTTGTAAAGACCTCCTTCCCTTTTTCCAGATATGACAATTCCATCAGTTGTAGGGTCTTGTAACATGCATCCATGCATGTCAAAACTGAACACAAACTTGTCTGTCTTAAGCAACTGAGATACTAAAATCAGATTGTGTTTAAACATAGGCATGAACAACACATTAGACAAGATTAAATCTCTGGTTAATTGCACAGAACCACACTTTTCTACCAGCTGAACTGATCCATCTGGTAAACCTATCTTAATAGGTTTTGCAAGCAATCTCATATCACAAAAAGACTTCTCATCAAAAGCAACATGATCCGTGGCCCCTGAATCAATTATCCAAGTAACCAATTGCCTATCATTATGTATGTTTAAACAATAAGAGTGTTCAAACATACCTGCAAAACCAATAGTGTTCACATATCCACTGCTGGTTCCTTCATCAGCGGCCATCTTCCCTTTCATCATCTTCATTACTCTGTTAAAAACAACATTTACCAGTGCAGATTCAGCCTGAGAATCATCTTTTTCACCATCATCCATAGGTGTATCAAATTGCTCAGCAGTACCATCCTGAACTGCTGCCATAACCTTTCCAGAACCTTGTGTCTTTGGTCCTTTCCACCATTCTGGATAGCCAATGATCTTGAAACAATTCTCCCTGACATGTCCAACCTCCTGGCAATAAGCACACTTCCTCTCATTCTTGCCTTTCTTGTTATCCTTACCATAAGTTGTGTTACTCTATTTGTTCCCATAAGAATCAGTGTTGTTGTTTCCACCATTCTTGTTGTAACTATGACCGCCATGTTTGTTCATAGCTAGAATGTCATGCCCTGAACTGTTACCTCCAGTAATCTCTTTTTGTCTTTCAATCATTGTAACAATTTGATAGGCTTTGTTCAGATTAGGTAAAGGATCTTGGGACAAAATATGGTTGCGCACATTTTCAAATGCATCTGACAATCCCATCAAGAACTGCATTAGCTTCAATGTATTTTCCTTTTCAACCATTCTTTTCATTAAACTGCAAGCACACTGTGTAATTGCCCCACAAGTGCAAATTGGAACTCCCTCTATAGCCTGCAACTCATCCCAGACTTTCTTCAGCTTTCCATAATAACCAGCAACACTCAGATTTTCCTGTTTTATGTTGCTCAATTCCTTTTGCAACTTGAAAATTAAAGGAGCATTCGATTCTGAGTATCGTTCGACAACATTATCCCACAACTCCTTTGAAGATTGCACGTATATGAAGTCTTCAGCAACTTCACTAACCATAGAGTTGATGATCCAGCTCATCACCATGAAATCGCACCGCTCCCAGCGTTCATACTCTTCAGAATCCCGATCTGGTCTCAGAAAAGCTCCATTAATGAAGTCGAGCTTCATGTTAGCTCCTAGTGCCATCTTCACACTTCGACTCCAGCTAGCGAAGTTAGATCCATTAAAGCTAATTGCAACCAACTGATTGCCTGGATTATCCGAATTGGATAAGAACAACGGATCAAAAGTGTTCGGATTCCCTCCTGTGAGCAATCCATGCTCCTTAAGGTACCATCGTGGTGAAAAGGACCTCTGATCATACCGATTTCTCCTCATCGGAGTTCTGTAACGACGTGGAGAGCGATCTCTTCTTGGCGATCGCGATCGACCTCCGGTAACAGATTCTTCATCCTCCATTTTCACACGATCAACACAGAAAACAACCAATTCCTTCAGAAACAAAAGCAACAAACGCTTCTCAAGAAGATCGAAGAAAACCTAGACTTCAATCTCCCTCTTTTCTCTGCAAATGATCAGGATCGCACTCTGATCTGCTCTGATACCATATAAAATCTCTGTAAACTTCAGCAGAGATTTGTAAACAAAGAAAACAAGATCAAAGAGAAATGAAATTGATGAATTGTAATCAAGAACCTAACGAACTCTCTAGAACTGGAAAAGAGCTAGAGACATTGTGGTAAATTTCTGTTTTATTGAAGCGTGTCTCTTACGAGAGCTACACAGAGCTTATATACAAGAATGCTAGTAAGAGAGAAGATAAAATGCCACATCGGTGACTTAATGAAACTAACAGCTAACTAACTAGAGTTGCCACATCAGTGACATAACTCATACATGTCTACACTTTCACATACCTTTCGGAATCAATTAAATCAATCAATTCATAACTATATATATATTAAAAATGTAGAGAAGAGATGCAACTCCAATTCGTTTCATATGAGTGTTGGTTTTCCTTTCCACCTTGATAGATCAACAGGTGCCTTTCTATATATTTTCATCATTTTTCATCGCATTAATAATTAATATGTGTGAATTGCCATCAAATGTTCTTACATGAGCCAGCCGTAAAATCTCCATTGTTCAATCTTTTGCAGATTACTGATTAATTGGAAATGCACAGAGGAAAAGTTGTGTACGATCGATCAGTTAGCAAGTTGAGAACTACTAATCATAATATTATAAGGTAAAACTTTTATGTATTTTTTTCTCTCCATATGTTTATTTTTTGTGTGATGGTTTCAAGTTTCAACTCATATATTGGGTAAAAAAATAGGTTTTTGTAACACCAAAGGTCGCTCAATTACGAGGTAGAAGCCAAATTTTAATTGTGTAAAAGTAGTTTAGTTGTTTAGATAAACTAAAGATAAAAGATAAAATAATAAATCTACCTATCTACTGTATGTAAATTGACGTACATGATTCACATTTATATATATATATATATAATTGCTATAATTAACATTTTTTACTTTATAATTATAATTTGTTCGCGTATTGGAGGCCATGCAAGTAATTGAAAGATTAAAAACAAAATGAGACTACCTAAAGTAAGAAAAAGGTATATAATCACACAGGTGCATATAGACCACATAGTTTTTTATTTTATAAAAAATAAGGTATTTGCAAGTAATTATCATGACCCTAAAATTAAAAATGTTCTTATTTTCTTAATTTTAATATCTTAAAGAAAAGGAAAAAAATAAATATATTGCACTAAAATTTATATAAAAAATTTGACCCGTGCGTAGCACGGGTATAATCACTAGTAATACTATAAGAAAAAAAAAATTGACAACCCATGGCAATGCAATTAATGTATCATCTTATTCCAATCAAAATGACATTTTATCTTATTCCAAACTAAATTCTCCAGTTGTCAAATTCTAAGGTATTGAAGTCCAAAATAATCCCTTTAAATTCTCGAGTTGTCACTCAATCATAATTAGCATTGTTTTGTTTTAAAATAAAATTATATCATTGTTACCAATATAATTAATATTATACATAAAAAATTCACACTTGATGTAAACTATAATGTCTTAATTGGTATTTGTTCAAAAAAAATATTATTTATGGTTTTTTCATATCCATTGTACGTTTTCATCTCATTGATATATTACAAATGATGATTAAAATTAAAAATATAAATATATATTCAAATATACACTAATTAGGGTGTTAAGTTATTTCTCTCCGGCTTAAAAATTTTTAAACGTTAACATAAGAATGTGAAACCGACTGATAAGAGTATATTATAGTGTTATTGACATCTAAAATATCCAAATTAACGTGAGCCACATTAAAAAATGTGAAATACAAGGAGACTTTTGATGGAGTTAATATTTTTTATTTTGTAACTTGCTAATAAATGTATGCTACAAGCACACGTACGCTGAAGTTGTTATATTATCCTTATTTGACAATATTTATATATATTGAGTCGAACATAGTTTCATATGGGCAATTTTACAAGCTCTATGCGCAAGGTCTAAGTGAAATACAAGGTACTATAATTATAGTCATTGTCAAGAGTACATGTCCGTCTGTATTCTTATGAAATTAAAGGGTTTCTCTTTAATACGGTTTTTCAATTCTATATTATTTGTGCTCATGATTTGCTCTAACATGTCAAATGCCACAGATTATATATACCTATGGATGCCAACAAAAAGAAGTTCATAATCCTAACTACTAAAGTTGTAACACCCCGACTTTCGACGGGGCGCTACTTGGTGGTAGACCCTGTCCGGGACTACTCAAGTTGGTTCAACAACAAATTCACTAGGATTCTGCAACTCGGACACGGCGAGAAAACAAAAACAAAACACCCAACTCTTTATTTTAAACAGAAGGTGAAAAGCATGATAGTATTTTTAAATTCATAAAAAGAAAATAACAATCAAATCATTATGTATTTCCAAACTATCCTAAATCAGTTCTAGCCAACTAGTACAAAGCATTTCAACAGACAACTTTTAAGACATAAGTAACCAAATCCCAACAACCCGAGCCTAATGACACGTCGCCAACATCCGCTTTACCACTTTGTAGAGAATTTATCACGATTTTTGACAAGTACCTGAAATTGTAAAAATATTCCCCGAAGGGTCAGCTACAATTCTAATTCAAGCTAGAAAGCGTGAGATGCATATAGAACGTTTAAAAAACCACACAAAACCCTAGCATCCAAGATTCAAAC
Organism: Fallopia convolvulus; assembly: GCA_964016875.1. Taxonomy (NCBI): domain Eukaryota; kingdom Viridiplantae; phylum Streptophyta; class Magnoliopsida; order Caryophyllales; family Polygonaceae; genus Fallopia; species Fallopia convolvulus. The sequence continues at coordinate 17,753,803 of OZ024719.1, forward strand.
ATAAATCAATAATTCTCGGTTCGTATCAATTCAACACTTAACGTAAAATAATCATACAGACACTCATACACACAGACACACAATCGCACAGACACAGATACACACACATGAGCACGATCAAACCAATACTCAAGCCACAACGAAATTCAAACTACTATTCAATCAATCACACACACACAATCCTACTCGGCAATGCAACTCTTCACCCACCGCTACATTCCGATACTATGGCGCTTACTCACCTGCGCCCGAGTACAGAGGCAGGCCCTCTCACTCCTCAAGAGATATCATCCTTCTAACCCCCGGTCAAGCCTCCACTGGAGCACTTGCCAAAACATTTTAGAATTTTGAAGGGGCCCGGCCGACACACGACCATGCCTAGACGTCTCTTCGCCACCGATCGTCATCGTACATAGTCGTGCCGGTTACGCTGCCAGCATAGAGAAAACCATTCGAAAACTAGTCGTTTAAGAAACACATTTTATAAATCCAGTTCGGCACACACCACACACAAGGAGATAATAATTCAAAATACTTTTCATTATTTAAATGGAAATGGAAATCCATATATAAAAAAAAATGAATATTTTCAAACAAACATGCTTCACACACCATGCACATTCATGTCACTCATATTATAAACGGTTAACTAAGTAAGTTGTCAATTCAATCATGCATGTCACACGTGATATGGAATCATTCCAAAATGAGGTTTATACAATCAATCCACTCAATTAACACATAACAGTCGTAAGCAAAGCAAGTCGACAAGCCATTAACCTCGAAAGACGGAAGCAAACACGCAGCGGAAGAAAAATAGGTCTGAACAAGTCACAATCACAATAACAAGCACAACCACAATTTCAATTCAAAACACAATCAAAATCACAGTCACAATCGCAATCATAGTCACGAACGCACACATAGCCACACTCTCAATCACAAGTTCAAGTTATCATCACAATTACTAATAAAGTCACACTTACAATTACAACTACAAATACAATCACAAATACCAAAGCAATTACAATCACAATCACAATTACAGAAATGCAAACACAGTCACAATCGGATTCTCATAGGCACACTCATAGTCACGATCAGATTAAGAATTCACATAGATATAGATTAAAAGATTTTAGTTAAAATATTAAACGAAGGGACTAATTCCCAAAACCAATTCTACACACATGGCACTCAATCTAACAAGAACTGAATTAAGCCGAGCAAGTCGAAGAACGACTTACCTGGTAGACGAATTCTCGCAAAGGCAGACGACTTAAGCAAACGAGCGATGTGAACTCCTAACAAAGGTAACACAACAAGCTACTATCACAACCATAGTTCGTACTCAAACTAAGTTTGTATTTCAAGAACACTTCCTTATAATCAAACTTTAGTTTCCTTATAGAGGCAAACGAAAACCCAAACTACTCAAGCAATCCGATTAGCCAACGCCTACACTCGGATACAATTTAACCAAAATACTCATATGTATATATACACACACGTTTGTTTAGTTAACTAATACTACTCGACTTGACAATTTAAAGCATGTTCCAAAGTTTGACCCACTAACATCAACTAATTAAGAAAGACACGTACATGACTACACAATTAACTATGTGATTAATCCTAAAATAGGTCAACTCATCTAATCCTTACCTAATTTAAACAGAAGTAAAAATTCCCACAACACTAAGATGAAATCGCCACTATCTAGTTAATTAACTAAACTAACTAGCATACGAGCTTCAAATTACCTACATGAACTTATCTAAACCGAGATTTATTTAACCCGATCAACCAAGTAGTGGTTAACAAATAATTAAGACCCATGCTTTGACAACTCAGAAGTCTCACCAAGGTTACACTCCACAAATTACAATCCAGAGAACATCAACTAGGATCAAACAGAACAACAAAACAAGATCGAAATAGATTGCACCTTTTGATGCACAAGCTATATAACCACAACGGCAAGGCTTCAGGTCCACGACTCGATCGCGGTATAAGAGACACGGTCGCGCTGTCATGGATAGATCCAGATCCGTACCGGATCGAAGGTCAGAGACAAAGGTGCGCGGTGAGAAGAACCCGACGGAGGGTCGAACGGACGGTCACGCGCGGAAACAAAGGCGGCACGAGTATGGCTGGCGCTGGGTCACTGTCGATCGAACACCCTCGAAGTTCTGGGACTGACAACGTACACGCAGGGCAGGCTTGCTCGATCGATGGTGGATTGGACCGGTGAAGAGCAAGCGAACCCATCGTTAGTAGGAGCGGAACAGCCTAGGTTGGGGCTGCCTCGAACTTGCTCGATCCTTGCCGATGACAAGAAAGATGATGTCGTGACCAAATTCGCGGGTAGAGGACGTGATCGATGGATTCCCGACGAGATTTCGGCGAACCAAACCGTCGAGGACAACAGCAACGAAACAGGGGACTCGCGAATAGCTTAGGTGAAGGTACCGACGGCCAGCAGGACAAGAGAGGAACGATGACAGAAAGGTGAAGAATTTATCGACAGTTAGGATCGCCGACGACGCGTGGGATAGCGGCGGCCTCCTTTCCTCTCTCTCGGGTTGTCAAGCAAGCAAGTGAGCTCTAGGTTTTTTTTTCCTAAATGAGCAGAGAGACAAGTATGTAGGTGAGGTTTGGGATGGTTGGTAGATCAAGCCCCAAAATTAGGCTTCTCGACCCACTTCTAGAGAACATTTGTTGGACTATAACCCATCCACGAAATAAGAAGAGCGGGTTTTGGAAAAATTAGAGTAGAAGAGTTAAGTTTATAACTAATTATTGGATAAACGATAAGCCGGACATTACAAAAGTGAGCATAACAAAAATTTTCTTTACAATAAAGTAAATTTGTGTGTATTGAATTGTCATTCTTTTGATTTATGTCTATAGCTTCGTTTACTATTTATTATCTTTTGTTAAATGAAGAAGATTTGATCTACACATTTAGCTAATTAAGAATGAGTAATTGGACATAGAAACAAGATAGATATGAACAAGTGGAAGATGGAGAGGAAAGCCAAAATGGAGATACAAGAGACACTCGATGAGTTAACATATCTGAAAATCAACTTCAATGCCTGAAGGACTTGAGACTTTTCGTTTGAATCACATTGGTATATAAATATATATATGATGGTAGTTTGATTTGTTTTTTTATATTTTTTGGGTGAATTTTATATTGATTTTTTTCACATTGTTAAGATGCTCCTCGGTCAAATCTATAACTATATATTAAAGTTGTTCCTTTTCGACCCATCAGAACGATTCTGGCCCCACTCATATTTACAAAATTTATTTTTATTTCTTATATTTTAACTTTATCCTATTATATTCTTCTTTAACTATTTAAATCTATCTTTAACATCAAACAAATATCTATTTAGTATAACAATATCTTTTGAAAACTTCCCTATACAAATATTTAAAATTAAAGATAACAAATTTAAAAAATATTTTTAAATAAGTATAAATATCTTTTAACTTTTAGCATGATATTTTTTCACGAAATTATTTATATATATTTTTTCTTTTATAATAAAAAATTAATGATAAATACTTATAATGTTTTAAAAATACAAAAAATAGGTAATATCTATCTATAACTATATATTAAAGTTGTACCTTTTCGAGTCACCGAACGATTCTAACACCACCTTATATTTAAAAAATTAATGTTTATTTCTATTATTATAACTTCTTTCTATTAAATTCTTTTTAACTATTAAAATTTATCTCTAACATCAAAAAAATATCTATTTAGTATAACAATATTTTTTGAAAGCTTCCTTATACAAGTGTTTAAAATTAAAGATAAAACATTTAAATATTTAAAAAAAATAAATATTTTATCATATATCTTTTGACGAATTTATTTATAGAAATATAGTGATTTTCTTTTAAAAAAATTAATAAATAAATAGTTAAATTTTTTAAAATTAATAAAAATGGATAATAAAATATTTAATGGATATTGAAATATTTGATAAACTCTAAATTTACGTACATGAAAAGTAATAAAATAGAAAGAATATAATATTTGATTAAAAAATTATATGCATTCTACTAACAATAAATTACTCATATTAAATTTTATATATTTATTAATATTCTATTTATAATGTTTATAAAATATCGAATCGTAGTCGTACATGGTACGATGGGTAAAACTAGTTGAACTTAGTGTAAACGACTCATCATTATATATTGCAATAATCTATTCTATCATATTATTATATAGTGAATTGAAACAGTTTAACATGAGGGTAAAATCGAAAGATATATTCAATCCGTGCACAAGAACTACCATATGCGATTGAAGTACATGAAATTAAATTAAAACGTCTATTACCAAAAGGAAGGAAGAGTTATTCAACCAAAAAAAGGAAGAAAGAGTTAAAAAGACGGGGTGTGGTACAAAAAAATTTGTCGCCACTCAATACGGAGATCAAGTATTCCATGACAAAGGTATCATGAAAATTATTTTGCCCAAGAGATGTATGTTGGGAATGAATTATTGAGATAAATGTATACAAAAAATTGATGGATGCTCATAAAAAAAATCTTATTATAACCTAATAATGGTTACAATACTATTATTATATACTATTAGTGTTTATTGAAATAATAATAAAAAAATAAGCTATTTTCTCAAACAATATTATAAATATTCTCTTCTAAAAATTATAATAATTAAAAATAAATGTAAAAAAAATTATCGATTTTTCTAACTTAATATATCCTTATGGAATAAGATAAGACCGAATCAAGGCTTACACCCATAGGTTATATATAAGTTATAAAAATTGAAAACTACTTAAAATAATTAAAAATTTCCCCGTGTGCAGCACGTCACACTAGTATATAATATAAAAGTCAATTGTGTTTGAGCCACCACATTAATCTTGCCCCCATCATATATTTTAAAAAGCTATATTATATATATTTTATTTTTTAATTAAATTTATTTTTATCTACTAATGTAAAAAATTATTTTATAATCACGAATTTACTATTAATGATTTTTAACTTTTTATTCTATATAATTTCCTATCGTTTTCCTATTTAAGAATTGTGTTTTTTTTCTTATATGTCCTTATTCTATTTATACTTTTCATTTCTTTCATCCTTATTCTATTTCTCGAATTTATTATTAAAGATTTTTAAAATTCTTTTATTCTTCCTAATGTTCTATCTTTCTTATTTTCCTTTTGTATCTATCAATTTATTATTTTTTAAAACCTTTTCACTATTTATTTCTTTATTTATTTCTCAATTTTTTTACTATTGTTGCATTATTCATTCCATTTCCTTGCGTAATTTTTATGAATTAATCAAGAGTCGTACCTAGGTATCAAATATATCAGTATATTATTTTGGTAATACCATTCTAAAAACATTTTCATTTATGAGAAAAAATATCAATTTCATACCTAATTATATTATATTTTACATTATAATTTTTTCACAAACATCCTATTCATAATGAAAAAATAATTCTAAAATTTAAATCGTAGTCATACAGGACATGACGGGGTTAACTAATGTGAGATAAAAAAAAACTCGTTGACAAATTGTTAAGAAAATTTTAATAAACTTGAAACAAAATTAATATTAGTTGAAGAAGATGGGACAAATCATCATAACTATATACTAAAGCGAAGGTTTAAAAAATTATTAAACAACACATGTCGTTTTTATATTGGACCACACCACCCCTTATATTAAAACCAATATTTGGCAAAGTGATTAAGTTTAATATAAATATAGTGTAATGTAAGTGATGAAACCCGAAATGACGGATACGCTACGAGACAAGAAACAATATTATTATATTTGAGTGCAAACACTTGCTCCTTTATTTATGATTTTTCCGTGGTTGCGAGGTTACAAACCTACGAGGTTGACGTACAACTTCGAGAATCACACCTAGACCTCCTACAAGGTTCCGAGATCGCACCTATCGTTGCGAGGTCGATTCTAGGGCGAGGTAGATTTGAGGATATGATGTAGGGAGTTTTGTGAGTTTCTGTAGCGAGGTTTTAGGCGTGAGCGAGGTCCTTGTGCGATTTTGGGGTCTTTCTGTGGGTTTCTCCTATCTGTAGCGAGGTCCTTTGACGATGTTCCTATCACGTCGATCTTTAACTAACAAGAGGGCTCTTGAGTTCAAGTCGTTTTTCGACCCTTTCTTCCTACGACGCTCTTCTCTATTTATAGAGGATTGGGGGGCTGAGTTTAGGCCAATGTTCGATGTGGGATACTCGAAATAAGGGTTTTTGATTGGTCCATGAGTGAGGTCACCTGTGATTGGCTTGGGAGTGTTGTTGCTGGTGATTGGTTCGGGAGTGAGGTCGCTTGTGATTGGTCCGAGCGGGCGGACGTGTTAGTAGAGTCGGTAACGAGGTCGAGACCTCGTTCCGGGATGTTCGAGAAACCTCGCATCTGTTGGGAGTTTTGTTTTTAAATAACCGGTCATGACGTGGGTCCCTAGTTTGCTTATGGGGGCCCTTCTGGGCCCACTTTCTGCTTCTACTGTTTTGGGCATCATCACAACCCCATGGCCTGGGGGCCTCGCCCCGAGGGTCGCAGGGCATAAGTTCCCTGGATCCGTGAGATGCGAGGTTTACGACGTTCTCGAGGTTTGGGAGGGCGCTTTGCGAGGTGTGAGGCTTTGTACTTAGGTTCTCTTCTTGTTTTGCGCGGACGAAGACTCTTGGGCCTTTTCGCCATTCTTTGCTTAGTGGGCTGTCCAGGTGAGACAGGTTTTTAAGAAGCCTTTCGGGAGTGGGGGAGGCCCAAATCTGCTCTATATAAGGGCGTATCTCACACGCCTCCCCCTCATCTTCTCTCTCCAATATTTTCGCTCCTTCTCTCTCTTTATCTCTTCGGTTTCTTCTGAGCGATTTCTCCAGACGGTTTCCGACGAGCTTCTTGCCGTTCGCCAGTTGCGCCACCGCCTCCCGTTCGTCAACCTTTAAACAAGTAAGTTCTTGATCTTCTTTCTCCTGTCTTTTGGTATTTTTTGCCTTCGATTCTTCCTTTGCTCGCCTTTTTCCTTGTGTTTTGTAAGGGCAACGGTGTGTCGCCCGGCGTTTCGCGCCGGTGTCACGGTTGCGAAGCGGCGGTGGCGGGGTTGTGTGTTTCTTGGCGTTTGGCTTTTGTTACTTTTCTTTGCCCCTTCTTCGTTTCGTTTTGCATCTGGGTGGGTGCTTGGTGATTTCTTGGTTTTTTGCGTTTCCTCTCTTTTCTTTTTCGTTCTGCATTTCTCCCCTCTTTTTTCTGTGTTACGCTCTGGGGGGCTGTGTTGCGGTGGTGAGGCGGTGGTGAGACGGTGGGGGGGGGGGGGGCGGTTGTCGTCGTGAGGGTACCGCTGGGCTTTTGGGTTTATTGCTTCTCTCCCCCTCTCTTTTCTTTTTCGTTCTGCATTTCTCCCCTCTTTTTTTTGTGTTATGCTCTGGGGGGCTGTGTTGCGGTGGTGAGGCGGTGGTGAGACGGTGGCGGGGGGCGGTTGTCGTCGTGAGGGTACCGCTGGGTTTTTGGATTTATTGCTTCTCTCCCCCTCTCTTTTTTGCTTGGGGTGACGGTTGAGCTTCCGTTCCTCCGCCCACCACTTTTCGAATTTCGAAAACCCTCGGGAGCCCAAACGTCATGATGTCTGTTTGACGGGACGTTTGGGCTTCCACTGCTGGCTTCCACCGTTGGTTGGCCTTCTTTCTCTTTCCTTTCTTTTGGCGCTTCAAATTCTTCTTTGTCGTCCTATCCTGTCAGATTAGCCCGTAGGATGCCACGTGGCCTCTCCTTTTATGACCTCGCGTTGCTTTGTCCCCCGAGGTTGCAATCTCATGCCCATTTTTTCCCGAGGTTATGGTCTCGCGCTTTTTCCTTTTCGAGGTTATGACCTCGTGCTCCTTTCTTTTCGAGGTTATGATCTTTGTGCTTTGATCTTGGGTTCGACCTCGTCCTTCCTTCTTTCCCGGGGTCGTGATCTCGTTCTTCGATCTCGGGTTTTGACCTCGTTTTTCCTTCTTTCACGGGGTCATGACTTCGTGTTTTTTCTCTTTGGTTGTCTTGCCTTTAGTGCCTCACTGACCTTTTCTTTTCCAGGTGCTAGCTTTTCGCGGCCTGGACGTTGTCTTTGTATGCCTAGGAGAGCCTCTGCGAGCCCACCGCCCGACTTTGTCTTCAATTTTCAAGAGAATTTCTATCAGGAGGTCTCCGAGTCCGTAGGAAGTGTAGAGCCTAGTGATTCTCAGAACCCAAGTTCTCCTTCGTTGGTCTTCAGCGAGCCCTCATCCAGTGACTCTGCTGTTTTGATCAATTCGTACTTCCCCCGCCTGCGCATATATTCTGGTGTTGAAATGGCCTCCTCTTCTTCTCCTGATGTGATCGCCGTTGAGGTCGAAGCGAGGTTGGACGCGGCGATTGCCTCAGCTTCGGCCGCGTATGTGCCGTCGAGCTTCCCCGAGGCTTACATTACCGACGCTGTGTCCGGCATTCCCGTCATCCTCAGAGAACGGATTCCTATGAGTCCGATCACTCCCGAGGCTTACCTGTCCGAGGGGGTGGCCACCGATTTGACGCTGGACGACCTCGCGGACATAGCTAAAGATTTCCCCTGGCCCGAGGGAGTCGAGTTGGCCTTGCCAGAGGAGGAGGGGCGACCCCTGGCGTCCTACGAGGGGTGTGCGGTCGTGAACCTCGTCAGTCTCCAAGCGGGTTTTAGGCTGCCCTTGGCCCAACACATCGTTGATTTTTTGTGGGCCATGGGTGTCTGCCCTGCTCAGTTGTTCCCGAACGCCTGGCGGCTGTTATGTGCTTACACAATTCGAAGCCGGGAGCTTATGGACGAGCCGAATCTCAGTGACTTGTCAGCGTTAGTCTTGGCGAGGAGAGAACCTCGCTGTTCCCTGGTCAACCTTAGCACACCGAACGTTAAAATTATTACGACCCAGTCGAATGTCGGGACGTGGAAACCCAAATGGTTTTTGGTCCGAGACCTCAGCGGGAGATATCTTAATTTCCCTGTGGCACCGGGCAACTACGAGAGATGCGTGTGCCCGTACAAGGTCGCCGAGTTCCAGGCGCTCAAGGCCAAGTACGCCACAGCGTACCAGGCGCCATACGAGCGCTACCTTTTTCAGGACCGGCTGGAGCGGGTTGGGCTGAGCCTCAGTTTCCCTCCTCGCGAGGGCGGAGAGGGTATTTTTATTATCGCTATTTCCCTGATTGTTTTCTTTTTCCTTGTATGTTTGCGGGGTTATACACCTTGTTTCCTTCGTTTCTGACCTCGTCTTAACCTGCTGTTTTCTTTTTCCTTCTTTCTTGACAGTGAATTTTCTGCACGCTCTTACCACGACGTCAAAGGGGAAACAGCCTATGACGTCTACTTCCAAGACCCCTGCTCCCCGGGTCCTCAAGGGGATTTCAATCAACGAGCCGAGCTCGCAGCCGAGCTCGCAAACGAGGGCAGGTACCGCGCAGCCGGGACCCGTCCCGCCAACGGCCGCGGCAGGGGGAGCCCTGCCCAAGGGGAGCATTACGAGGGCGTCGCAGTGGGACGTCACGGGGCCGCCCCAGGGGGAAAAAAGGCCTGATGTGGTTCCGCCAAAAGGGGCCACCACGAAGGGGACCACCCATCCACCCCGGGCGTCCGACGACAAGGCCCTGCGGAAAAGGAAGGAAGCGGGGTCTTCCCCCGAGAAGAAGAAGAAACCCCGGTCGGGCGACCACCAACGAAGCTCGCGGGATCTGGAACTCATTCCTGCTTTCAACTTCGAGGGGCTAGGCCGCGGGGATACAGGCCCCCATCCTGCCAGGTTTCACTGCCCTGGACCCATCAGAGGGGCCCCGTTGGATTGGGCCCGGGGAGATTACAAGGAGGAGGTCGCGTGGGCCAACAACCTCACCGAGGCGGCGCTTGACGACGAGGCCGCTCGGTATTCGGCCATGGTTAGCCTCTTCTTTTTTTGTTTTTGTGTGTTTAATTCTTGTCTCTTTCTTGTTTCTTTTCTCACTCTCCTGTGAATTTGCAGCACACATTTTTTTATAATTATAACCGAAGTCGCATCGCCCTCGCCCACTCGAGGATGGACAAGATGGAGGCGGCGCTTCGAGCCCGCAGCGAGGTATGCGAGCGACAGGCCAAGGAGTTGGCCGAGGTCGCGGAGTCGTCCAAAGCCGCGGAGGCTGCGGCCAAGAAGCGGGTCGAGGCCGCGGAGGCCGCGACAAGGGAGGAGGTGAAGGCGGCGAGGGAAGGGGAGAAGAGGGCAAGGGGCGAGGCCGAGGTTCTGCGGGGCGAGGTTGAAGGGCTTCGAGGCAAGCTTTCCGCCGAACATGAGTTCTTCAAGGCGAAGGAAGCGGAGTTTCTGAGGGCCGAGGAGGAGATCAGGCGCCTCGAGGGGCGTATTGTTGAGCTCAACAAGGAAGTCGAGGCCGCGGGTCCCAGGTATGTGGACTCGGAGGAGTACAAGGCGGAGCTGGTGGAGAGTGTGAGGACAATGTTCCACCAGGCAGTCCGCATGGGCGTACAGCAAGCGGTGGCCAAGTATGGGCACCTCAACCCCCAGATCGTCTTCTTCAACCCCAACTACAATGAAACCATGGGGGAGCTGGGGTCGGAGGATCCCGAGGGGGAATGCGAGTTCTTCCTCAATGAGGACGGGACCGTGTCCAACACTGCGCCCCCCGAGGTAGAGCTTGTTGGAGGGAATCCGGAGTTAACCTCTACGGGACCTCAGCCCGCGACCAGTGCGCCCGCGCCTCTTGCCTCCGCTGCCCCTTCTCCTGCTAAGCCTGCTCCCGCTGAAGCCCCGGCTGCCTCCTCCGAAACCCCCAAAACCATTGATCTTACCGGTCCCGAGGTTGAAACCTCGAAGAAATGATGAAAACTTTTCCTGGTGGCCCTACGGGGTTTGTAATTAAAACATCTTCTTTTTTTTTTGTTTGGGTGACCCTACGGGGTCTGTAATCGAAACACTTGCTTTTGATCTTGTACCCTTTGTCACTTTCTTTTCCTATGCTTGTTTGATTTAGACTTTCTTGCATATGTCAGTCCTTATCCGTCCAACCCCATGGTTCGAGTGTCACATCTTTTGTGGGGCTCGGACCACACCGGGCGTCGTAGTCCTGCGACGAGGTCGTGAGCCTCCGTTCGGACCTCGTTTTTGTGGAAGTTCGTTCCAACCTAAAAATAGTCGTCCGCAAACCTCGTTCGTGTCCCAACCTCAAAATAGTCGTCCGCGAACCTCGTTCGTGTCCCAACCTAAAAATAGTCGTCCACGAACCTCGACCGCGAACCTCGTTCGTGTCACCGAGATTCTCCAACCCCAAGCGCGAAGCGAGGCGTGGAGAGATTCTCCAACCCCAAGCGTGAAGCGAGGGGTCGAACTTTTTTTCCAAACGAGATTCTCCAACCCCAAGCGTGAAGCGAGGGGTGGAATTTTTCAACGAGATTCTCCAACCCCAAGCGGGAAGCGAGGGGTGGAGCTTTTTTCCAAACGAGATTCTCCAACCCCAAGCGTGAAGCGAGGGGCAGAATTTTTCAACGAGATTCTCCAACCCCAAGCGGGAAGCGAGGGGTGGAACTTTTTTCCAAACGAGATTCTCCAACCCCAAGCGTGAAGCGAGGGGTGGGATTTTTCAACGAGATTCTCCAACCCTAAGCGGGAAGCGAGGGGTGGAACTTTTTTTCAAACGAGATTCTCCAACCCCAAGCGTGAAGCGAGGGGTGGAATTTTTCAACGAGATTCTCCAACCCCAAGATGAAAGCGAGGGGTGGAACTTTTTTCCAAACGAGATTCTCCAACCCCAAGCGTGAAGCGAGGGGTGGAATTTTTCAACGAGATTCTCCAACCCCAAGCGAGAAGCGAGGGGTGGAACTTTTTTCCAAACGAGATTCTCCAACCCCAAGCGTGAAGCGAGGGGTGGAATTTTTCAACGAGAGAGCGTTTTTAGAAAAGCCTGCAATCCTTTATTTACCAACTGTGAGGAACAACGGGGTTTCGAGTTTCTACATGTAATATTTTTTGAGTCGTGCGACGTTCCACGTTTTGCTCAGTGTGCGCCCCTCGTCGTCCCTGAGTTTGAAAGCCCCGGGCGCAACTTCTTCTCCGAGGATGTAGGGTCCTTCCCAGTTAGGGTCCAATTTTCCTCCTTCGGTGCGTCTTAGCACGAGGTTTCCCGTGGACAAGAGGCGAGGTCTGACCTTCTTGTCGTGGTATACGGCGACACGTCGCTTGTATTCTCTAGAGCGCAGGTCCGCTACCTCGCGGATTTCATCTCGGAACTGCAGTTCGACTTTGAGGTTGGCCTCGTTTTCTTTTTCGTCGAAGTTGTACACCCTTGCTGATGGAATTAGGGTTTCTACGGGAACCAGGGCTTCTGCCCCGTAGGTAAGAGCGAAGGGGGTCTCGCCCGTTGCGCGGCGCGAGGTCGTGCGATACGTCCAGAGGACGAGGGGAAGTAATTCGGCCCAGCGGCCCTATGCCATGCCCAGGCGCTTCTTGAGGTCTGTCAAGATGTGGGCATTAACGTTTTCTACCTGGCCATTGGACTGGGGATGAGCCACAGAGGAAAATTTGAGGTTGATGCCCAGCTTAGAGCAGAAAGTCCGAGTTTCTTCGCAGTCGAATTGGGGGCCATGGTCGGTCATGATTGTCATAAGGACACCGAAACGGCAGACGAGGTTCTTCCACAGGAATTCGCAGACCTTTGCCCCGGTGATTTTGCCATTGCCTGTGCTTCGATCCACTTCGTGAAGTAGTCCATGACGACCAAAATGTATTGCACTTGGCCTGCAGCTTTAGGAAATGGGCCTAGAATGTCCATTCCCCACATTGCGAATGGGCATGGCGCGTGATTGCTACGGAGGGGAGCCGTCGGGGTGTGTTGGACGTTTCCGTGCTTCTGGCATCCGACGCACTTTTGGACGTAAGCTCTCGCGTCTTGTCGGAGAGTGGGCCAGAAGTACCCCAAATGGACGATTTTGTGTGCCAAAGACCTCCACCCCGGGTGTCCCCCACAAACTCCCTCGTGGGCCTCGTAGAGGACGTGGTCCGTGGCCTCGGGCGGTATGCACAGCAGGTTGGGCTCAGCGTAGCCCCGGCGATAGAGCTGGTTGTCGACGACGCAGTAGCGGGCGGCTTGCATTTTTAGTTTTCTGGCCAGCGCGGGGTCCTCTGGGAGGGTGCCGCTTTGTATGTACCTCGTCATCGGGAACCTCCAGTCCTCGGTCCTTATGGACATGACCTCGCTATCGACGCTTCGTGAGAGCTTTCTCTCCACCATGACGCGGTTTCCCACATCCAAGGGAAGTGCGGAGCCTAACCTGGCAAGGGCATCTGCCTTGGTGTTTGAGGTCCGCGGGATTGATTCCACCGCGAAGGTTTTGAGGCATGAAACCAAGGCCTTGACTTTTGCTCGGTAGGCGGGCAGAAAACCTGTCCTGGTGTCGTATTGGCCGTTGAGTTGTCGTGCTACTAATTCGGAATCTGTGTAGACCCTGATTTTGCGGGCTCCGTTGAGTAGTGCCATCTCGATCCTAGCGATCATGGCCTCGTACTCGACGTCGTTGTTGGTGGCATCGAAGGCGAAGTTGAGAGCATACTCCGTCTCGATTGAGGGGCCAGCGAGGAACACCCCGGCCCCGCCACCGGCGTCACATCGTGAGCCATCAACGAACACCTTCCATTCGTCCGAGCTTGTGTCTGTCTCGGGGAAGGTGACCTCCACCATAAAGTCGGCGAGGGCTTGTCCCTTCATCGCGGTTCTCGGAAGATAATTGATATCGAACTCGGAGAGCTCGACGGCCCACTTGGTCATACGTCCGGAGAGGGCGGGCTGATGCAGAATCTGACGAAGTGGGAGGTCCGAAAGAACCTGGATGGGATGTGCGTGGAAGTATGGGCGTAGGCGCCTTGCGGCGGTCACTACAGCCAGCGCCATTTTTTCTGCCGGGGAGTATCTCTGCTCCGCAGGCTGGAGTACACGACTCACAAAGTATACAGGGTGCATGGCTTCTCTTGTGAGCACCGCGCTGACGGTCTCGGGACTCACCGCCACATATAGTTGCAAATCTTCGCCCACGTGTGGAGGTGACAAAGTGGGGAGCTTGGTGAGGAAGGTTTTTAACTCGGAGAAGGCTGTCTCGAGCTTCTCGTCCCAGACGAACTTGTCATTCTTTTTGAGGGCGGCAAAGAACGGGAGGGACTTGTCTGCTAGGCGGGAGCAAAACCTCCCCAAGTAATTTACAGCGCCGTTGAGTCTCTGTACCTCGGTACGAGATCGGGGAGACCTCATGGCGAGGATAGATTCTATTTTGGCGGGGTTGACGTCGATCCCGCGCTCGCTGATCATGAATCCAAAAACTTCCCCGAGGACACGCCAAAAACGCACTTCTCGGGGTTCAGTCCGAGCTGGTGGTGTCCGAGGGTGGTGAAAACCTCGGCGAGGTCAGCCAGGTGCTCCTCAGGGCCCTTGCTCCGCACCACGATGTCGTCGACGTAGGCGGATACGTTTCTGTCCAGGTGGTCTTTGAAAATCCGATCGACGAGGCGTTGGAATGTGGCCCCTGCGTTCTTGAGGACAAATGGCATGACCTTATAACAGTATGTCCCCCGCTGAGTGATAAAGGATGTCTCCTCTTCGTCGCGGGGATTCATCGAGATCTGGTTGTTCCCCGAGTAGGCGTCGAGGAAACTCAAGACCTCGTGCCCCGCAGTCGAATCTACAAGTGCATCGATCGAGGGCAGGGGGTAGCTGTCTTTGGGGCATGCCTTGTTGAGGTCTTTGAAGTCTACGCACATCCGCCACTTGCCGCTGGCTTTTTTGACCAACACGACATTGGACAGCCATCTCGGATACTGGACTTCGCGTATGAAATCTACGGCCAGCAGCTTGGCCACTTCTTCATTTGCGGCGGTTGCCCTTTCTTCGTTCATTTTTCTTCGACGCTGCACCACAGGACGAATGGCGACGTCGATGTTCAGGGAGTGCTGGGCCAAGGTCCGAGGCACACCTCAAAGATCTTTTGCAGTCCAGGCGAACACGTCGCGGGACCCAGCAAGCAGGGCTTCTAGTGACGCCGCTGCGTCCCCAGTGAGGCAACCCCCGAGGTAGATCTTTTCTGATTTGTTTTCGAAGGGGGTAATCACCCTTCTCTCTGTCTCGGGAGTGGGTATTGTGAAATCTCGGACCTCGAGGTCTGCTTCACCCGAAGTCTCCACCATGAACACAGGGCATTTTTGCTTGGCCGAGGTCATGTAGCAGACGCGGACCTCTTCTTGGTTGCCCTTTACTTCTCCGACACCCACGCTGGTGGGGAACTTCATTTTCAGGTGGTAGATGGAGACCACCGCCTGGAATTTCATCAAGGAGACTCTCCCGATGATTGCATTGTAGGCCGAGGGCAGGTGCACCACCATAAACTCTATTACCTCTGTTCTTGTTGTTGAGCCAGTACCGAGGGTCATCCACAGGTCTATGAGACCAGCGACATCGACCTCGTTTCCCGAGAAGGAGGTGAGCTTCCCAGCATAGGGCCTCAAGGATGTCGCGGAGATCCCTAGTTGCTCGAAAGCGCCAAAATACATGATGTCCACGGAGGAACCCGTGTCCACCAGTATTCGCTTCACTATTTTCGAGCCCAACTGAGCGTGTATCACCAGGGGGTCGGAGTGGGGCATATGGAGCCCTTCGGCGTCTTCTGTCGTGAAGGCCATACCCACGTGGGATCGTGAGGTTTGCGTCACGCTGTATACCGAGGGCTCATGGTGACTTGCCCTCGCGTATCTTTTTCTTTCCGCCTGGCTCGAGCCCGCCAGCGAGGTTCCGCCCGAGATGGTGTTGATGTACCCGTCGGGCGCCGCGGCTTGTCCGGAGTGCGACTGCCTTGCCGGAGCTTGTTGTTCTGTGTTGCTTGGTCGGGACCGGGTTGGTTCCTGTTGTACGAGGTTGGCCCCCGACGCGGGGTTGGCGCGCTTTTTATCGTTTGGGTTGTAGGCGGGGCCACCTTTGCCTCTGTAACGTCGTGGCTTCCCGCCGAAGCAGCTCCAACCCCCACCGCCACGGTTGTCGTAGCGGTTGTTGCTTCTATTGTCGTTGTTGCCTCTGTTATTGTTGTTGCTTTTGTTGTTGTTGTTATTGCTTTTGTAATCGGCACGCCGATCGTGAGTTTGCGTCATGTACGCGTCCCTCGCGGCCGGCGCAGCCACCTTAGCTTTTCCTTTAGCCTCGGTCACGATTTCCTTGTCGGTCCTCGGTCGCGAGCTCTGGCTGGCGACGTCTTCGGCGTAGACCTGTGCCGTGATCCGAGCACACAGGCTCTCATATGTGGTCGGATTTTTGAGGAAAATGCGACATTTGAAATCCCCTTGGCGAAGGTTGCCCATGAGGATGTCGCGGACCGAGGCCTCGTCGATTTGCGCGATCTTAGCGACCGCGGTGGTGAACCTCGTAAAAAAGGTACCCAGCTTCTCGTTTTCCCCCTGCTCGATGCCACGGAGATCGCGCATGTTCTTCTTGCGCTTTCTCGAGCCGTTGAAGTGCCCGACGAAGGACTCGCACAGCTGGGAAAACGAGGCTATCGACTCGACCTTAAGGCTGGTGAACCACGTCATTGCCGCTTTGTCCAGAGTGGTTGGAAAGATCCGGCAGAAAATGGCGTCATTGTAAGAGTTGACGTTCATCTGGACGGCGGAATGTTTTATGTGGTCTTCGGGGTCGGCCGTGCCGTCGTAAAGTCCCATTTGTGGCCAATGGAAGCCTTTGGGCATGTGTGCCTCTTAGATTTCGGGTACGAAGGGATTCCTGTACCCACTCTCGACGGATGGGCGAGCAGACTTCGACTTTGACCTCGCCAGAGGGCATGGTGCACTTGTCGCCGTCTCGGACAGCTCCATGTCGCGCCTTTCTACACGTCGCGAACGGGATCGCGAGATCTGCATCGGATCTCGGGAGGGTCTCTCCGTGGTAGACCCGTTCGTGGGCGCCTCCTGCCCCGGCATGTATCCCGGGACATATGCGGGCACGTACTCGGAGTGAGGTTGCCCCTGGGGGGGAATCGGGACGTATGGGGGAGCTTGGCCCTGTTGGTACTGCCCGTACCTCGGATAGGGATACTGGTTGAAAGGAGCGCCACCCTGTTCATACCCCTAGAACGGGTATGGGTTTTGCGGGATGTTGTATGTCCAGCCTGGCTGGACCACAAAAGGGTATCCTGACGGACCTGCCGTCGCCCATGGAGGGGTCTCGGCCATATTGTCGGGATGTTGGGGGAAGAAGATGTTTGGACAAGCCATTCTGAGGGGGTTTTAGGAATCAAGGTTTGCACTTAAATGGGAAGCTGCTTAGGATGAAGAGGTTCCCACAGACGGCGTCAGTGATGAAACCCGAAATGACGGATATGCTACGAGACAAGAAACAATATTATTATATTTGAGTGCAAACACTTGCTCCTTTATTTATGATTTTTTCGTGGTTGCGAGGTTACAAACCTACGAGGTTGACGTACAACTTCGAGAATCACACCTAGACCTCCTACAAGGTTCCGAGATCGCACCTATCGTTGCGAGGTCGATTCTAGAGCGAGGTAGATTTGAGGATATGATGTAGAGAGTTTTGTGAGTTTCTGTAGCGAGGTTTTAGGCGTGAGCGAGGTCCTTGTGCGATTTTGGGGTCTTTCTGTGGGTTTCTCCTATCTGTAGCGAGGTCCTTTGACGATGTTCCTATCACGTCGATCTTTAACTAACAAGAGGGCTCTTGAGTTCAAGTCGTTTTTCGACCCTTTCTTCCTACGAGGCTCTTCTCTATTTATAGAGGATTGGGGGGCTGAGTTTAGGCCAATGTTCGATGTGGGATACTCAAAATAAGGGTTTTTGATTGGTCCATGAGTGAGGTCACCTGTGATTGGCTTGGGAGTGAGGTTGCTGGTGATTGGTTCGGGAGTGAGGTCGCTTGTGATTGGTCCGAGCGGGCGGACGTGTTAGTAGAGTCGGTAACGAGGTCGAGACCTCGTTCCGGGATGTTCAAGAAACCTCGCATCTGTTGGGAGTTTTGTTTTTAAATAACCGGGCATGACGTGGGTCCCTAGTTTGCTTATGGGGGCCCTTCTGGGCCCACTTTCTGCTTCTACTGTTTTGGGCATCATCAGTAAGTACAATATTATATCACTATAATCAATGGATAGAAAATCTCATTCTTAATTTTATAAATATTTTTGGATATGATAAATAGGAAGATTATTAACATATTTTTTATGTTATATATTATACAAATATTATGATATTTATTTTATTTTTAGATAGAATGCATATGGTAGGTTTAGAAGTTAAGTTTAATATAAAGATAGTGTAATGTATGTACAATCTTATATCACTATAATTAAGCTTATTTTGAATGGCTCCATGTAGAGTTGTCAAAAGCTGACTCGACCCGAAAAACCGACCCGAACCGCCCAAAAAATTTAGGGTCAAGACCCAAAAATTTGAACCCGAAACCCAAAATAAACCGAACTCGATAGACCCGAAACCTATTGGGTTCAATCCCGAAAAAACCGTTGGGTTGACCCAATTTGTTATATTTTAAGAATATATAATATATTTTGAAAATTATAATATATTTTATTATTAAAATATATAAAAAATAATTATTATTAAAATTATTTTTTAAATAAAAAATATATTAATAATTGTAAAAAAATCAATTTTGTTGACGTGTTAGGTCGACCCGACCCGCCCGCCAACCCACAATGATCCTACCCGATTTGACCGGTGACCCGTTACGACCCGAACCCGAAATAACCGAACCCGATCCCGACCTGACCGACCCGTTTGACACTTCTAGCTCCATGTATATAATAAATTGATAAGTTTTTATCTTATTACTTATCTGTTTTCATAATTAAAATAAATTATCATGTTTTGGATATTAATTTAATTCGTAATACTAATAAAATATTATTTTTTCAAGTAAACAACTTTTATGGTTTATTGAATTTAAATATTTATTCAAAATATATATTTAAGCATTTATATGATTATTTTTCTCAGATAGTAAATATATTTGAAAATATTTTATATTTAATATTTTATTTAAGAAAAATTCGTACAAGGTACGGGAATACATACTAGTCTATATCTATATTAGGCTTTGAATCATATGAAAATAGAGTTTACCATGAAAACTGAAAATGGCTCTCATTCCTTAGATCATGTAATATTAAGGGTTGTGATCAACACGCTTTTTATTCCCACTTTTAAGTTTTAGGAGGAAAAATTGTCATTTTGCCTCTTATGATCTTCTTTTCAGTCATTCATCTCCCCCATATGGACACCCATGGCTTCCTTTGATCGTCCTCTTTTATGGCCTTTTGATCTTCGATTGTTCTCTAGCTTATAAGCCATCATTCAATCAAATTTTCTATTGTTATGGAATCATGTCCATGTATGTGGATCTTTTGAATTTTATTTTTATTTTCCTTAATTTTGGATTTGCTTACACCTTTTAAATCCCAATTGGTATCAATATGTGTGTGAATTGATCCTAAGTTGTGAGTATATGATGCTTTCTTATTGATTTACCATTGTCCATTTTCGAAAATTGTGTCTATGATGTTTTTGTGGAAGAGTTATGAGATGCACATAAATTGTCTAATGAAAGTCTTAAGAGTCAAGAGTTTCTTAAAATTGTAAACAAAGTATTTAAAGTTATAATCTTTTAAATGTCTTTGAGTCTTGATTGGGTTTTCAAGAAACAAAGTTTCAAAACAATCAATCTTCATCTAATTCGAGCTTCCAAGAATAGAAAACTACTACTATTATACATGGTGTAGTTGAATCTTAATTTTATTTTTTTATGAACCTCATATACTTTTTTATGAGCCTTATAGTAGTATATTATAAACCTATTATGCTTTTGTTGATTATTATCACATTATTGTTTTATTGCAGGCTGTTCATCATCCTAAGTTAATGTGAGAGGTGAATTGTCTCATGGACGTAGTATGGACAATGTTGATGGCATTAGTATTGAGTAGTTAGGTTTAAGTTTAGCTTTCTTAAGCAAGGTCAACATATTTTGTTCTTGGTTGCCAGAATGAAATCAAACCTAATCAAGAAATGTGATTTAACATATTAAAGGAATGTATTCATTTTTAAACCAAGGCTTGAATGAAAGTCAAGGATGAGAAATTGTAACTTAAGGCTTGAATGCTAGTATGAGACTTCGTAAAACACATAGACCTTGTTTGAAAATATGTGACATACATAGTCAATATGTGAACATAAATAATTAATATGTGAACTTTAAAGTAATATATACGAACACGAATGAATTATCTTATAAAGATCTTTACCTTATTCGAAACTAAAACAAAATGCACATTCAATATGTGAATGTAAACGTAATAATATATTCATGAACATGGGAAAATATTTGTGCAATCATAAAATTGATATAAAATCCACCATTTTAAACATGTACTAAGTTCATAAACTATAGGAACGGAGGAAATAAAGAAGCTAAGAGACATTCTCATTGAGAATTTGAACGAGGCTAATGTAGCAAGGGAGACCACTATGAAAGTCAAGGATGAGAAATTGTAGATAAAGGCTTGAATCTTAGTAAATGACTTTGTAAAATATAAGGACCGTGTTCGAAAATATGTGATTATGTGATCATACATAGTCAATATGTGAACATTAAGGCAATATATGTGAACTTGAACATGATAGAAGAAAATTAGACTTTGAATTGAGATATCATAGGCACACAGTGTAGCCTATGAGGGATTAAATCCGCATCCATGTGTATGAACACATTGCTCTACCATTTGAGCTAATAGGCTATGAAAAATCAATTAAAATTGAGCATAAATAAAATAGATAAAAATGAGGCACAAAATAAGAGTTAAACTCAAATAAAGGAGTTTAACAACAACTACCTTTGCATAAAAAATAACACCATATGAAGCAAATATGAATATAATCAAGTACTTTGATGAATGTGGGGCTTAAATGTATTCATTTCTCATTTCATACAACTTTTTATCCTGAACTTACTATAAAACAGGGCATTCATTACTTATCTAATTTAAGCATATACTAGAATCTAATCTAAGCATATCCTAGAATCATTAAGCTAGCGTTGCATAAACATCAAGTACATATTTGAGAACTTTGCTTCCCCAACCCAATTTTAAGCATAAACATCAAGCACAAAAATGCAGTCAAGTTGCGAGAAGAGAGAGTTGGGATATACCACATTGTAAGAGTAGAGATCTTAGGCACACGGCAAAAACCTCCCATATCAACCTTTTGCACGTCATGAAACTTCATATTACATCACACTCCAAATCTTATTCAACCAACCATTCTTTCTTCACACACATAACTCAATGTCCTTGCAAAATCCTTCACATAACAAAATGTGAGCCTTATAGTTACCACACATGAACATATAGGTACAAATGACGAATCATGAACCACATAGAATTTTCTCACCTTATTACGAACTTGAATCAAAACTCAAATACAAACAAGTATCCAAAATCAACACCCAAATTCAAATAATATCAAATTAAATTTACATACAATATGAAAAACACATATTCAAACAGTTTCAATTCTTAACACATATCCAAAATCGATTCAATGAACCCTAGAAAAATGTATGAACTATAAAATCAAAAATCAAAAATAGAGATTGTATTTCTTACCTTCTTTTGTGATTTACAAGCCAAACACACGATTTTTTTGTCTTTAATAACATGGATCTGAAGCTTATAGGGAGGTTTTAGTTTCAATGGAAATTTGAGGTTGATTTTGTGTCTTCAATGGAGGTTTAAGTATTTAGTGATTTGGGGTGGATTAAAGGGAAGAGAAATAGGGATATATTTGAGACAAATTAGAATTTATCAACATATTTACAAAATTACCATTAATATAGAACACATCGGTGCGCCTCTATTATTTTAATATTTTCCTCCGTTTTTAATCTCGTTCGTTCAATTTTCCAATCTAACGCCCAAAATCATTTCTCTCATCTCCATCATAATCAACCTCCTATATACTATTATTAAAGTTGAAACTCTTCTCTCCTACGTGTCATCCATATAGCTATGCCATATAGACATATTTAGTTGTTCATTTACCTATTTACCATTATATTTTTAACCTTTACATTCCTTACATATCATTATATTATTATCGTATTTATTATTATTACTTACCATATTCAACTATTATTATATCAGATATATATTATTAATAAGTAAGAAATATTTTTTTAGTATTTACATGCTCTACATATTATAATAATATTATCCAAACTATTATTATTACTGCTTATCATATTCATTATTATATCAACTATATTATTAAGAGAGAATTTGGTGGAAAGGCATAGTTTTAACTCATATTTGGGTGTTTGTCAAAGTAGTTGATTTATCATGCCCTTGTTAAATATGTAAGACTAATAAGTACATTTATTTTATTTATTTTCTTTTCCTTCCTCTTCTTGCGCTCTCAATGTCATACAAGTTCCTCTCCTACTGATTTTGTCATCCGCTCGTATAATCAATTTTGTCATCCTCTCTTCTCCAATCGATTTCGTACTCTCCTACTAATTGTTTCTAGTGTCTTTCGTTGTTCATCCACGACTTGTTCAAGTTCAGTTGTTGTGGTTATTTTGATGTCGTTTTTATGGTTTTTGGTCATCTACGAGTTATTCTTTGTTTTTTCAATGTGATGTTCGATTTTGGTTGAATTTGTGTTTTGATTTTGCTTGTTCGGTTTGTTTTTAATATTTATTTTACCGTTTTGAAGAAGTGTGCAATATGATGATAGTAGATGATAGGAGATTTTTCATTTGATGATAGTGTTTTCATTTGAGGTTTTTTCGTTTTTGGTTGATTTTGTGTTTTGACTTGACTTTTTGGTCGATTTTGTGTTTTCATTTTACTTGACTTTACTTAAGGATGCCCTATGCTGACCTAGTCTGCCTAATTTTTACCTATTCAAAAAAACTCTCCGCTTGGGTATGGTGACACGGACGGGATTAATAGTCCGTAACCTAATCCTCGCTCCGCCCCTGCATACATTGTAGAAACCCTCGGGAATTCCCGATGGGGAATTTTAATGGGTATTTTCTAAAGCATTTGTATAATTTTTAACGAGATTTTTGTTTCTTAATTTATTTTTGATAATGATTTCTTATAAGGTAATATTAAATCAATTTTTTGTAGTCTTAACTTAAATATGTCATATATGCACACATGCATTTATAACTAAATTACATAGTTGTGAAAATGGAATATTCAAATGGAAAATTCATGAGAAAACCCAACAGGGATTGTAAACGGAAAATATTAAATGGGGATGGGGATTCCTCGATTAGGAGGAAAACCAAATAGGGATGAGAACAAGAATGAATTTAAATTCCCGACGGGTATAGGGAGGAAGAAGATAATGTTAAGAAGGGGATGGGGATGGGGATGGGGGCGAAGAGAATACTCCCCGCCTCGAAGCCACCTCATTTGACATCCCTAACCATAGCTCTTAAAATTTCAAATAAACTCAGGTGATATTCTTCTAAGCTTCTCCCTTTATGATCTATTCTTCTTATGCACAAATCTCTTGCTTCTCTGTGTGCTTGCTTTTGGTTCATCCTTGGTGGTGAATTGGCAGCAAGTGCTCCCTTTTAGATTGATTAACTACTGTTGTTTGAAGGTTGAGGAGTTGTTGCCTTCACTTCTCTGGACTCTTGTGAACCATTCTAAAAGTAAGCCTCTATCCCATCTGGAAGTTGGGTGGCTTTGGCTCCTATATCTCTTTGGTATAGTTGTAGCTTGGCACCTTCTTCTATGCTGGGGGTCACTAGAATTCTATGAAGATAACTGGGTGCTTCTTCTCTTGGATGAACACCCCCTGAGAATTGATATGCATATTCTTTCTGATCTTTCAATCAAACATGATGTCCAGATTATAAAATTACTGTTCATAATACTCTTTAAATGTAGTATTTATGATTTATTTTTGAGTTCTTTCTCACAATGGATATTATGCTTTGATTCTTCCTTTGTATGTACTCCTCATTTGGAAATTTCTCGGCCTTTTCTTTCTTTACACACTTATCTTTCTTCAATTTTTAAAAATGGTATGATGTGGTCATTTGATCTTCAAACTAGTATGAAACCTATTATAATGACTATTCTCTTCTGCTTAAGAGGATGTAGTTTTTGCCTCCATTATGAATCATATTTTAATGAAGCTCTGCCATTCCTTGTCTTGTGGGATAATATTAAATTTTTGATCTATAGAAATATTTGCTCTCTTCTTCATGCTTTTTTCCTGAGTTTGTTTAAATTTCTTCCTTCAATTAAGGATTATTTGATGTTATGTCAAGCTAGCTCTGTAATTTTCCTCCTGACTTCTTTACCTGAATTATATCTCAATTTTCCTTTCTCTCTAAATGCAGATCAGTTTCTATGTAATATCATGTATCTTTTTGTTAACGTTATAAATACTCCTTTAAGCTATCTCATTTCAAGGTGCATAAACTGTTTCAGTTGGCTTTCTCTTTCGCTAACACTTCTATGCTTAAACTATTATTCGATGTATTTTTACAACATGCTTTTGTATCTTCTTTTTAGCAGGTTTGTTCGTATGCCTTATGGTTCTTTGGCCTCTTTCCTGGTCTCTAGCAGGCTGTAGTATTTTGACCTCAAGTCTTCTTTCTTTTACATTAGTATAAACTTTGTTGACTTCTTGTACATTCAATGGTGTAATCTTAGTTCCTTCTTAGATTATCCGGTCTTATTCCTCCTTTTTAAACGTTATATTATCAATTTCTTGCTTAAAATTAATCGATGTTTTGTCCTTTATCAGGTTATTTATTATTTTGTATGTATGCTGCTTTGGTATCTTCATAAGTTTCCCCATTGGTTTAATCTTAAGAATTTGTATCTTGTTCAAATTGTTAAGTTGAATTGTGTTGCTCTTCTTCTTCAAACTTTCTTTTATCAAGTCTTTGCTTCTTATTCTCTTTCAAGTTACAAATCTATTTTTCTTTGGGTTTCTTATGAAACTATATTCCAAGTTGGAATGTTTTTCATTACCTATCTTGTTTTTAATCAACAAGGTTTTTTGTGAATATAGGTTGTTGGAATATTAGAGGTATTCGCAAGCCTAGTTTCTGGGAAGAAGTTGGGTTTATTAGAAAACTGAATAAATTAAACTTTCTCTGTCTAGCGGAAACTAAAGCAGAAGACGATCCCAACTTTTCAATTCTGCATAAATCTGTTTTCCAATCTGCCATTTCTTGTCCCTCTGTGGGATCTAGAGGTGGGCTTTGGCTCCTTATATGCGAAAATACCGAAACTCGAAAATGTAGTTTATGTCATCAATCTTCTAATCTAATCATTATGAAATATTCCTATCCTAACCAAAATTTCATTTTAATATTTGTTTACGCCCCGGCAAGGGAAGCAGATAAAAATGATTTTTGGAATTCCCTTGCTTTACATATTTCTCAGATAAATTTACCATTCTTATTAATAGGAGACTTAAATGAAATATCTTCAGTTAATGATAAATTAGGAGGTGTTCCTCCTTTACCTAATAGATTTAATCGTCTTTTAAATTTTTCGAATCAATTTGGTCTGGTGGATTCTAGAACTTCTGGCTTCCCCTTTACTTAGCGTAAAAGTTCGGTAGCTCAGGAAAATGTTTTTGAAAAAATTGGACAGAGTCCTTATACATCAAACTCTAACCCATATGTTCCTGTCACTTGTAATTCAACATCATCCTTTTACAACCTCGGACCACTGCCTGATATCTTTTTCGATATGATCCTCTAAATCTTATCGTAAAATTCCTTTTAGATTTGAAAATGCTTGGATGTCAATCCCGTAATCCCTTAGTTTCTAAAGTATGGAGTTACCAAATGACTGGATCTTTTATCTTCCGTCTCTCTATGAAATTAAATCTGTTAAAAAGATATTCTAAAATTTGGGCTAAACATCATACTAATAATAATTTTGAACAACTCAAAATATGTGAACATCAGTTATTATCACTCCAGTCGGATTTTTTAGTTGATCCCAATAATTCTACCATTCGTTTTAAACTCCAATCTCATCTAAATAAATATAATGCTCTTTTAGACTTTCAGCATAATTTTTGGAAACAAAGAGCAAAAGTAATCCATTTACAAAATGTGGATCGAAATACAAAATATTTTCAATCTGTTTCCAAAATTCATTTTTACAAACAAAGAATTCTATCTTTTCAAACAAATGAAGGAATTGTTCTTTTTGATCATGACTTAATTTCCCAAAAAATAACTGAAGAGCTTGCTCACCGGTTTAATTTAAATCCCCATTGTTCTGTTAATAACTCAGATTTTGATATTATTCCTAATTTAGTCTCATCTTCGGATAATTTGGTACTATGTAAAGCGCCTTCACTGGCGGAAATTAAATTTGCTGTCTTTGATCTTGCTCCGAATAAATCTCCGGGACCGGATGGTTTCCCTGCTGATTTCTTTCTACATTACTGGCATATTGTTGGAAATTCAGTAGTTTTAGCAGTTCAGGCCTTTTTTATTTTGGTCATATGCTTAAATCGATTAATAAATCTTTTGTAGCTCTTATCCCTAAAATTGACTCTCCCTTAACAATAAATCATTTTAGACCTATTAGTTTGTGCAATACGATTTATAAAGTTATTACAAAAAATTTAGCTAACCGTATGGCTTCTATTTTACCAAATCTAATTCATCCTCTTCAAGGTACGTTTGTCCAAGGAAGACTTGTCCATAATAACATCTTAATTGCTCACGAAATCTTTCATTCTTTTCATAAAAAGAAAAAAGGTAAACATGGGTGGTTGGCTTTGAAAATTGATATTGAAAAGGCTTACGATAAACTTGATTGGAATTTTATTAGATTAATTCTTCTTAAATTTGGATTCTATGTTAATTGGGTTAATCTTGTCATGACTTGTATTACTACTTCGTCCTCCTCAATTTTGGTAAATAACGAACCAGGAACTAAGTTCACCCCTCATTGTGGAATTCGTCAGGGTGACCCGATGACCCCCTTTATTTTTATTATATGTATGGAGTATCTTGCGAGATCCCTTCAATTTCAATCTACTTTAGATTCCAAATTTGTGGGAATTCAGTTAGTTAAAAATGGAGTTTGTCTGCCTTTCCTTAGTTTTGCAGATGACACTATCATTTTTGCTAATGCTTCTCATGGTAATATTAATTATATTAAAGGTTTCTTGGATTCTTTTTCTAGGGTCTTTGGCCTTTCGATTAATTTTCATAAAAGTAGTTTTCAGGTCTCTGAAAATATTCCACGTCAAACTACAACCTCTCTTGCAAGCGTTCTTAATATTCAAATTACTACTTCTATGGAGAAATATCTTGGTATTCCTATTCTTAAAGGTAGGGTTCAAAATGCAGTTTTTGCAGATTCAATCACAAAATTGAAAAAACAACTATCTCAATGGAAAGCAAACTCTATTTCTCAAGCAGGTAAGGATGTGCTTATTCAATCAAATCTGTTAGGTCAAGTTTTTTGCTTCCTAAAGGTGTTCTTTGTGATATTGATAAAATTAATAAATCATTTTTTTTGAAATAAGTTTACTCCTAATCATCACCCTCTTATAAGTTGGGATAAGGTTTGCTCTCCTAAAGAGTCTAGAGGTATGGGGCTTAGGACAGATGAGACTACTAATAGTGCTTTGCAAATGAAACTTCTTTGGAAAATATTAACTGAACCCAATAATTATTGGGTACGTATTATTTCTGAAAAATACTTGGGTTCCTGTTCAATTTTTGAGATACAGAAAAAAAAAATTGTTCATGGCAATTTGGTAGATTGCTCAATCTTAGAGACAAATTCTCTAAAGGTCTAAATTTGAATATTGGAAATGGTCATTTAATAAATTTCTGGAAAGATCGTTGGATTAGAAATATTGATTTAATATCATTTTATGATAATGATAATATAAATTTAAAAGTATCAGCTTTTATCACTCCTGATCGGCTTTGAAATGGTTAGTACTTGCGTTTGATGCTTCCTGAATCAATTGTGAACTCTATTATTTCTATTAGAATTCCTGTATCTGACTCTGAGGATCGTTTGGTTGGCTTCCTTCTAATGATGGATCTTTCTTAGTCTCCTCAGCTTCGTGTATGATTTCTATAGATAGACCTGATCTAAACTATGAGTTTGCTTGGATTTGGAAGACCTCTCTTCCTCCTAAAATTAAAAACTTCTTGTGGAAGGCATGTGCTGATTGTCTTCCAACTACAAATAGATTAAATCGCTTCTATAATTGTGTTTTTAGTACGTGCTCATTATGCTCAAATGAAGATAAAAACCTGAATCATCTGTTTTTTAACTGTCCATTTTCGCAAAGTATGCTTTCCAAACTTGAGGCTAAGGTTAATCTTACATTTCAGATTATCTCCTCAGGTACTTTTATTGATAATCTTGTTTCTACTATAGATTCGAATAAAAATAGTAACATCATTTGTTTCCTTTGGTAGTTTATTTGGGGACATAGAAATGGAAATTTTTTTAATCCGTCTAGACTTATTTCTTCTTTGCTTCCGTGTGATTTAGCTTTTTCTCAGTATTTACAATGGAATTTTGCTCAACCAGTTTCTGCTCCAAAAATGGTGCCTCGTCCCAAAAGGAAAAATAACCGTTCTTGGATTAGACCTCCTCTGTTATGGGCAAAGCTCAATTTTGATGCTTCCAAGCGATCAAATTCGTCTACTTTTTCGAGCTTTCTTATTCGTGACCACAAAAGTAAGATTTTGAGTTTTGATCGAAAAGAACAACCTCCTATTTCGGTTCTCCAGGCTGAAGCACTTGCCTTGCTTGATGGTATTCGTAGTGCGGTTTCGCTTAATATTTCTCGCCTTATCATCTAATTCTTATTAATTCTTTAAAACGAACATGGAAGGTTCTTTAGGAAATTCAAACTATTATAAATGATATTCGTCATTTTGTTGCTTTGATTCCTTGTGTGGTGTTTTTTCATTGTTTCAGGGAATGCAATTCTGCGGCGGATTTTCTCGCCAAGAGGCTTTTTAGTTTTCCTCAGCTTAGTTTTGCTATTTCTAATTTTTTTTTCCGGGATCCTTGTTGGATCATGTTGATATTTCGATTAGTAGTTCCTGGTTTAGTAATCATCCTCTGTTATTTGATTTTCTAAAGATCATCCGTCGTGATGATTTAAGTTAGTCTTGTAATTTACGGATAACCTAGTGTTGGCGTTGTAATGAGCTAGTAGCTCATTTATCAAAAAAAAAAAAAAAAAAAAAAACTTACTTGATAAGGAGGGAAAAGTGTATGGAGATAACATTGACAAATTAATGATGCGAATTTAATGCGGATTAATTAATACAACAAAAACCGGGTCGGCCCATTGTTGTAACACATAAATCGATCAATGCACGTTGCTATATACGGAGTCATTAAGAGTGTGGATCGGCTTTAATAAGAAGATAATGATGAATTATAATTAATTCGTACAAATAAATTATAAATGTGGAGCCGAACCGAAGCACTAGGCTAACGTGAAATTGTTCCGATACTTCTGAAAAAATAGACGGTTGAAGTGGGCCGGGGAGTCGGGCCCGGGTCAAATGTCTGACCCACCGCCCAAACCGCCGACCACCCGGACCCAATTCAACGAGGCTTCGGCCCGTTTCGTTTTTAGCCGTTTCTATCACCATGTGCTTCTATTACTTCTTCCACGATTCAACTATGGCCGGCTTCTCTTATTCGGAAATTTTATGATCACATTTATTATTTTTGGATTATTCAAGTATTTTTTTAATGATTTTCTTCGTAGGGTTTAATTCGAAATATGCAATTCTAACCAATGGTACCTCTTCTTCATTTTTTCCAATTGATCGTAATCGATCGGGTCGGTTTAGTCAGATTCGGCCTTTGTTTATTTTGGGTTTGGGTTGAACATGAATTCAACTCAATCTGATAATGGATCAAATCAGGTTGTAACAGATCATCGTATGGGTTTGGATTGACCAACTTGTCAACCAATAGACAATAACATTTTTTTTTCACTCACTTTAAATATTTAAAATTTTAAAAATATAGTAATGTAATTATGGGAAATAATTATCATCGTGTAGGTGATGAGTATTCGTTCTGCTGTGATCGATCAAGATCCAAATATATATAATACAGCTAGCTAATCATCGACAGAATCGTATTTTTAGCTAGCTGTGATTGGTAGATGAACAGCCATATATATCTACGATCGCTCTATACAATATACATTGAATCAAGCAAATATCGAAGTAAATACTTACATTACATGTATATAAAATGATGATATTCGTATCTTATCCTGCAAAATGTTGTAAGATATTGTACTCACTAAGAGCAAGCCTAGCTAGGAAGCTGGCTGAACCCTATATGTATTAGAAATTTATAAAATGATGATATTCGTAGCCTAGGAATATCAGATGGAATAATTAATAAAAAGTTAAAACTTGATTAAGACTTAATTAACCCTCCAACTTCATTAATAGGGTATGATGAGGCACATGGCGAAGGGGTCCATGATCTTGTCTGTTCCAAAATCTTAAGACCAAGCTACGTGTTGTCTTGTATACTAAGTGGCAAAACTATCCCAATCTTAGTTGGACCTTAAATGCTCTATTTTTAATTGATTTGTTCTTGATCAGTTAGGTAGATAGGTTAATAGAGCTGCTTCCCATATGCTCTGCATGTTCTTGCTCCTCCTGATCTTGTGGCCTGTGGGTATTAATGAAAATGAACTTGTATTCTTTTTAACTACCTAAGCCTTTGGGCCATGCTTCTTAGCTGTTATTGGCCCCGGTTTTGTTACCAACTTGGCATCCTACTTTGTTAATAACAAAATATATGATTTGTTAGCATTACTTCTTAATTATTTGATAGTTTTGTAGATTAATACAAACAACTTTTAATCACGCATGGCAATTTCAAATGAAGCACCCAAAAAACTCAAAAGACCTACCTCTTTTTTTTGTTCCGAAAAATACTACCCATCATTATGCAGTACATGTTATTCTAGTTTGCAATTTCATATTAACATAAAATCGCAAAATAAGCACATTATTATTCTCCTCCTCTTTCTGGAGTCTTAATTGGCGAATTAGGTTCTCTTTTGTCGCTAGCTTAAAAATTTTGCCTTCAACCACGACCACTGAAGATTGGCGCCTTCCTCCTTCATCTTCTCTCTAACAGATAGTCATCTTCCTCCACAATGATCGGCGTTTTATCTCTTGCGCTTACCCGAGGATCCTCATTTTGCACAAAAGTTTTTTGTGTGAAAAAACCCATTTTGCACTCAAGTTTTTCGTGTGCAAAACCAATTTGCATGAAAGATTTTTATGTGCAAAAAAATCCTATGCTCATTTCAATACAATTTTTTTTCATATTGAGGCATGAATTGAGGCACATCCACAGAAAAACTTGTGCAAATCACATGTACATCCTCAATGTGTTTTTTGAAAATACACATATAATTCAACAATAATTTGGAAATGCTCTGTTTTTTTTATCCTTTCATGAAAAAATAATTTACTTCCTTAATTTCTCTTAATCTAACACCTCATAGTCATATTCTTCTCATATCACATAGAATCAGCCGTTTGCACCCGAACAAGAGCCAAAATGATATATAGAAGAAAGTGGCTGTAATGCAAAAATCACAACGAATATGAATATGATATACAGTAGCTTTCTCAAATTAAACACGGGATCAGTTCAAATAAACTTGGGCCGACCTGTGTAGCCCAAATCCATTCCAGAAACAACAATAGAGACTGATGGAAGCAAATACTTTCAAGCCCAATAGCGCAAGGCTTCTGATACCCGCAGCTTAATTTGATAATTGATGCCCGTATTTTTGTAAGAGTAGTTCATGATTGTATTAAAAAAAACGGTTTTCGCCAAGTCCAAAATAGACAAGGAAAGGCTGGAAAGTCATTTGCAAACATCTGACAATTCATCAGAAGGATATAAGTCTTAACAACAAGCTTATGGGCAATCATATTAGCCTTAAAGAGTAGCAAATAATGACATTTGGATTTGTTTATACGACATGATGAGTTGTGGCTAGCATAAATACTTAGGCCCACTTGATCGCAATAGATGAAAACGTAAACGAAATTAAAACAAAGGAGTCCATTTTGATTGTCCATAGGAAAAATGAATTTCTTTCTCCTCAATCATTCTAATAAGTCTAAATTTTTTTGACATCATCTAACAGCTCTAAATTTATATTTCATCTATCTATTTCATTGGAATCGGAAAATTTATATTTTAAATTATATCATTATGTGGAGGATTATAACCAATAATATAATATATAAAAAATAAATTTCATAAACTATAACATATTCAAACAAGTCGAATCTTCACATTGATTGTTGGGTGCTGAGGATCGTTGAATAAGGAATGAGGTTCACCGTCCTAGGTGGCAGAGGCGGATTTACATAGTGCCCACTGAGATTTTAAAAAAAATAAGAAGAATATACTAAAAATGGGTTTAGAAGTCACAAGTGCTCTCGCTCCAGCCTCCTCGCTTCTCCCGACTCTATGCACGATGCAAGTCGCCTCCTTTCTCTGCTCCTCCTCCTCTCCGCCCAATGTAAGTCACGAGTCGCGGTGATGTCCAGTCGACGACAGTTCCACGGAGTTGCTGATGTTGTTGTGTCCTGTCGACGACACCTCCAAGGGACCACCGGCCTACCAACGCCAGCGGTCCTGGCGTCCAGGGCCTCAGCGATCACCGTCCACTACTCCACTTCGTTAGAGAGCACATTCAGATTGCAATTTGCAACTTGCAAGGTCGAATTTTTTGCAATTCGAATTAAGCCCCTTTTGATGTTTAATTTCATATCTTAACTTTGTTGGATTTCATATTGCAATTTGCAAGGTCACTAGGTAAGATTCAAACTTTTGGTGGTTTAATTTCAGATCTTCAATTTGCAACTGTTGATGTTGTCGACTACTTGTTGTTAATTAGATTCAAGTTGGTGTTGAACTTTGAGGTGTGCAGACCCAACAAGATGTGTAGTGTAGCAATTTCTAGTGTGAATTGTGAGCATGACGAAAAAATTAAGCCTTTTTTTTTGTTAATTTCAGGTGTGCAACTAATGTTAATTGTTGGAAATTTTTTGAGTTGCTGAGTTGTTTAATTGTTGGAAATTTGTCGAGTTGTTGTTTGTTGTTTGATTTCAGATTGCAATTGCTTGGATCTGAGTTACTAGTTCCGTGATTCTATCATTTGGTATATTTAGCCCCCACTGGATTCAATTTCTGGCTCTGCAACTGCTAGGTGGTCGAGGGATTTGTGACCATGCAAGAGAGGGGGTAAGGAATCGACGATGTTGTTATTGCCCCCAATCGGTGGTCCTTTCATTGCTGATCAGAGTCAACAATGGTGGTCAACCTTGGCAATAATAGGTTCCGTGAACGACAAATCGTCGTAGTCTCGATGACGATCATTAATTGTTGAAAGTACCGAAGTCGGGTGACAACGTTTGGATTTGGAGTTTGTCGAAGGATGCATTTAGGAAGGGTGATCGAATGCATTTTAAATACAAACCTAACTTTTTAAACTATTAAGGCCTCGTTTGGTTGCAATTCATGAAAACGTAAACGGAATGGAAATGAATGTAGTCCATTTTAGTCTCATTATACATTGACAAAAAAAAATCAACTTGTTTTGCACAACCTCTTATCCATTGTAAAAAGGGGCTTCCTCCACCTCAATCATTCTTCCATCAAGGGGGTGGGTAATAAAATGGTGGAATCACTCTCTTCTATCTCACTTTTACAATGGACAAGTTGTTGAATAATTTTTTATATAAATGTATTATGACACTAAAAATAGTCTAAATTCATTTCGTTTACGTTTACGTTTTTAGACGTCACGACAAATCAAATGAGGCCTAAATTAGTTATAAATTGACTCCTTTAAAGCTAGTAAAATACGTTTTCTACTTGAATGCAAGATCGCACTATAATGCATGTAATTCAAATGGAGCCTAGATGCTTCAAACATCAATGTTATGTTTGGCATGTCAAGTGGTAGTTGTAGCAATTGACATAGTGACAACAATAGTGTATAAGAATAGCTTTTTTTATAAGGTAAGAATTCGGATACCAACCAGACTTGGTAATCCAAGAGGCAGTTAGAAAATGGCAGCCGTGAATGGCTAAGAAAGTCAAAGCATGCATGAAAAGCTATAAACGGTACAAGAATCCGCAAAAATTAGAACTAAGAAGAGTTTGGGATCAAGGTGAGTAAAGCACTATAAAAATAGCACCGCAGGCAACATGTCGACCCCTTTTGAGCGTGCAAAATGTGTAATATCCGCGATATTCCAAGTTTTTATAATATAATATTTATTATCAATTATTTTCTCTAATTAAAAAGGAGAATTTCTTAGTATCAAATTAACTTCTACTATTTTTCTTTTGAAAGAGTTTATCAAGAAGATTAAAAATTCAATAAAATGACTTGAGGGGCATAGATTAATAAAGTGAGGTAAATTAATAAAAAGAGCATTAGATAAAAATAAGGTCCTTTAGAAATTTAATGTATTTCCTAACATAGATTACACAAAGGCCTAAGAATCCAATTTAGAAGCTTTGTAAAAAGAATGCAAGAGCCGGGATTTGAACCCGAGACCTCTTGCAAATCTCTACACACGCCCCTCTCCATTTCCGCTAGGCCAATGTGATTTTCTTGCAATTTACCCCACTCCTTTGATCTTATAACAATATTAGCCTTCTTCTTCTTCAAACAAGTCAAAGACATGTGATTGATGTGATACTCTTCCAATGCATGTCCATGGAAGCTTCTTCCACCTTCTTCTTCCTTGCAAGACACACCCTCTTACCTTACCTTGCATCACCCATGAAGAAGTAGAACCTTGCCCAATGGTAGAACATCTTCTCCTCCTCCATTGGCCCATAGCCATGGACATGGATCACAAGCTCCCATAATTTGCCTATAAAAAGGCCTCTTACTCACCATCTCACTCACACCTTCATTCATCTCCTCCTTCTAAGTTGAAATTTCTCTCTTGAACTTCAAAAATCAGCCACACTCAAAAGCTTGTTCCACCCTTAAAAACACCATCAAAGTCCTTTTCTTCCCCTTGGAGCCCCGCCGGACCACCTTGGAGCCCCGCCGGACCGCCAGCGCGCCGCCTCTGCCTCGCCGAGCCCTGGTCGCACCGCCCCCTTGCCTCGCCGAGCCTGGTTACGCCACCCCCTGTCGTCGAGTCTTCCCCCGCCTCCTCCTCCTTGCATTCTGTAATTACAGAAACTAGTAAAAATCCAATTTCCGTCTTTTTATTTAATTTATGTTTTATTAAATCCTTTATGTTAGTAGTTATATTAGTAGAGTTAAGAATAAATCAAATAATGATTTATGGAATAAAAATATTAGGTATAGGATCTTGTTAGATGGAAAGCTAGAAACAAATTGTTTTACCTTGGTAACTTAAGCTAAATAAAAACAAATAGATAAATTCATGAATTTTATTACATGCATGCTTCTTACAAAATACACATAGGTGTTTATAAAATAAATGTAACATGCAAAGTCTATAGTTAGTATTATCACATCTAAGATCAAATAAGAACTCTAGAGGTTTTTGAACATGACTTATACAAAAGGTGATATCATATTATATGATCTTAGAAAGAAAAGGTTTATTAAATAAAACCATTATCATCCTTATATGAATTTATTAACAAAGTCCCTAGTAGAGAAAAGTCATTGCATGTCCTAAACTATAGAAGATATCATATTTATGAATTTGATCAAGATAAATAGATTCATAAAATAAATTCTTGACTTAATAAAAATATTAGTTTGACCTACCTCTAGGTATAGAGATTTCTAAAAGATATAAGCTTTATTTAGAAATATATAAGTTGTGACAATAAGTTAATATATAATATGTTATTATATTACTAAGTTATAAAAGTTGACTTGCATGACAAGATATTGAAGAGATAAGGGAAAGATATTATAAATTGAGTTAAAAGATATCATAATGACCTAGACATAAGATTTATTTAATAATAATGATAGGTACATTAATTCATTATTTAATAAAATATAAAGTTAGGATACCTCTAAGTGTAAAGGTTACTACAAGATGGAAGCTTCAATTATAATATGATAAATATGACTATAAAGTAAACTAGATTAGCATATGATTTAGTTATAATATATGATAGTGATGTTAGAATATCTAAGACATATTATAATAATAAAATGGTAGAGAAACCTTATAAAAGTATTATTGTTTCAACACTTGTGATCATGGACTATAGTTTGACTTTAGATAATGATTTTTATGAAAGAATAATATTATTAATAATTATAGTCATCATGTGAGAAAGATATTAATTTAATAATCTCTAAGTATAAAGAAATATTGCAAGACATAGGTTCTAGGTTAATATAAGAAGTATGATCTTATAATGAGTTATGATATTATATAGCATAAGGTTGACTTGTA
Source organism: Fallopia convolvulus (assembly GCA_964016875.1). Classification (NCBI taxonomy): domain Eukaryota; kingdom Viridiplantae; phylum Streptophyta; class Magnoliopsida; order Caryophyllales; family Polygonaceae; genus Fallopia; species Fallopia convolvulus. The sequence goes on from OZ024719.1 coordinate 17,790,403, forward strand.
TGGAAAGAAACCATATAGATATATAAAAGATATTGTGTTAATGGACTATAAATATGAAGAAGGATATTTATAAGCCATGATGATATTAGAAGCCATGATTATATTTTATAAACCATGACCCTATTTTATAAGACCATGATCATAGATATTTTATAAGTCATATAATGTGAAAGGAGTTGTAGAAATAGAATAAATAAGATTAATCTAAATTAAAAGTATTTCAGGCAAGTTACCTTATAAGGAAAAGTAGGAACTTCTAATTAAGGAAACTTCCTTGTAAAGGGATTATAGACATGACAACTTTGTTTAAAAAAAATTATGTAGGTAAATACTTTTCTATTAAGAAATTATTTTTAATAAAGTATGTCTAGATAAGGTAGACATTATTCTAGGGTCACCCAAGAAGAATCGGAAATTCGAGAGTAATAGTTTATTTAACTTAATTAAGTAAAAAGGATTATTTAATAATTATTTTTAATAAAGGTTTTTCGGAATAATAAGGATATTACAAAATCAAAATAATAATAAAGGAATATTATTATTTTAAGAAAAATAACTTTCTAAATTATTATTATAATAATTTAGAAACTCAAAACCCTCTTATAAAAACATTATAAGAGGTATTCCGAACTCGAGAAGGAAAATCGTGTTTTTGAGCCTTTTCGTAAATCCCTTATCAATAGGTCGGAATCCTCGTTCGTAGCAAGAAATCGCTTAAGTTTCGTCAAAGCTCGTTTGCTAGAACTCGTTGCGCTAAGGCAAGTGGAATTTCCCCTTGTGCCCTTTTATATCCGTCTATATGATTTTTTCTCGATGTTGGGAACTTCTTGTATGCTTAATAAAAATGAACCTAGGAAATATCGATTGCTAGAAATAACGACCCTTGTTAGCATAATAAGTATTATATTCCTTGCTAGGATTATATTTGCTAGTGTGTATGTACTCTTGATTGATTACAATCTCGTTCAGAGATTTGAGTTGAATAAACTAGAAAGGGGTGCGAGTTAGTCGACACCTCTATATAATCTTACTAAGTCGTATGTCCATACGACTTTCGGGATCATGATCTCCATCCGCTCCGATTGCAAGGAGGGATTGAGCGCACTCTAACTAAGTGCCGGGGAATTGAAGTTCTCCCTTCGGGTGGCTCGGTTTATCCGTGTCCCACCACTCTCTTTTAAAAGTAATCAACAAGATTGAATATCTTTCGTCGCTATTTAGGATAAGTGCGAATGCACATTTAAGATGCCAAAACCGGACCGGTCTCAAATGATCGTTCCGGCTCTCGGTCCGCTCAAAGCGCGAGAGGTTTTCACTTGTACGAATTATTAAATGTTCCCAACATTCTATTGAAATCCTAGAGAAGTCTACAATCTAGTAGTTCTTCTATCGCTTTTCGAGTTATCTTTGCCTAAGATATACTCTTCTTTGAACCATTAAAGCTCCACATAAACAGAGCCTTATCGTATAGCCTCATCGTAAACACAACCCGATTATCTCTTTCGTCAATAATTAGAAGTTACCGAAATTACCCTCGGGACGTTCCATTCTCGCTTGCTTAGTCTCTTAGACTAATTCTTCTTTTCCGCATGTTTGCCTGGCATTCTATCGCCCCTCGCGAATTATGTCAGAATCTAGGAACCCCCACAAGGCGTGAAGTGAAGTGAAGACGAAGGAAGAACAAGGATTTTCAAGATGTGCTTCTTATATCATTTTGTTTTAGTTTCGACATGTTTCAAGGACAAGCTAGCTTCGTATTTCAACTTCTGAACAACTTTATATTTGAAAACGATGTAAGATGTTTTGTAAGAACCAAGTCTCCCTCGGGAGCACCTTTTCTCATTATGTATTATGTTTTATTCCGCATTTTAATTGTTCTATATCATTCTAAAAGCCTTGGGTGACTTTAGACGGTAAAGTATGAGGTCACTGGCGGTAATACCCAGTGTTGTAAAATAGGGGTGTTACAAAATGGACATCTAACGTCCCCTCCACCGAAATGAAGGAACTTCAGGAGTCCTAGAGCACCAAGCGACTTTGCCCAATACAACTTGCCAAACTCAGCTCTAATTCCACGGAATGAGTACTTAAACTAAGCCCCAAGCAAACCTGCAACAAAAGAAATCAAACATGTCTTGCCTAGCAAGGACTTAATTAATTTATTTAAATATAAAAAACTAAATAATTTTGACTCGCAGCCCAAGCGCAAGGAATGACGACTTGCGACCCAAGCGCAAGATTTTCTCAAAAAATTAAAATTTCCTAATCTTACAAATCAAGACAAGCAAAGGCCAGCATTGAAATGTAGATTAGTAAACATAAAAACGCCTTCAACAGGCTAGGAAAACCAAGAATTTAAAGTTAAAGCTCCATAGTTCATTATAAAGACATTTTTACTGATTATGTAAAATCTATCGGAAACAATAATTAAATTAAACCAAACCACACACCAGAGATGAAGAAAAGTAACATCAAGAATTCTTTCAATTGATTCCCGAAGAACATAGCCAAATAAAGAGGTTTCTTTCAAAAAAAAAAAGGATGTTCTCCTTTACCCAGAGAGCTGGTGAAGAAAAATATTCATGTCAAACTTGCCTTTAATTTTGGATTTTTCTTTTCTTTTTTTTGTCCTTGAGGGACCAACCTCAAAAGGTCTGTTTCTACCACTACCCTTTAAGGTTTTCTCAACCATGGTAGCATTAAGATTGGGTTGAGGATGAGAAGACTCAAGCTCTTCCTGTTCTTTAGTAAAATTCGGGTTTAAGCATAGAACCTGTTTGAGAGGCTTTTTTGCTTCTTGTTTTCTTCAGTTTTTTCCTCCATGGAAATGGAGTTCATATAGATAACACACAATACTATTTTGTAGTGTTCAAAGATAGATAATAGAGAGAATCAATTCAGTAGAAAGGAGAGTGTGGGAGACACGGTCACCCAACACTTCCTTATATAGGCAATGAAATCTAGAATCTACACGAAACCAGTACATCATAAACAAGTCAAGAAAGAGGAATGATTGATACGACCTTGTGTGTGTGAGCAATCTTCGATTCTCAACTAGGATCCTAGGAAGAGAGTGAAGCCTCCGACCAGGCATCCCCTTTTGTCTCCAAGCCCGTAGAATCCGGATTTTAGAGAATCCGGATCTACCTTCTCCCCTCTCACCATGAATGGTATTTAACAGTATAATAGCTTCACCAACCCTACCCTTCCATATGCTCTTTGTCCTATGGAACCCCAACCCCTTCGTTTCTTCTGCTGCCAAATTCGAAAGAAAGGGATTAGCCCCATCAATCGAAGGGCCACAATCGCGCCACCAGCCGTCGTCGGGGACAAAATCTTGACCTTATCAATGGTCTTTGTAGCGATGAATCCGGGTGATTGCTTCCAAGGAAGATACCCCAAGGATTTGAATCCATCATTACTTTCGATTAAGACAAGAAAAATGATGAAGAAGTTTCAAATTGAGGATAAGAATTTCCAATTAGGGTTCTTGATTTGGGGTTTTTCGTTTTTTTGGGGGGTGGGGTTTCGAGAGAGAGAAAGGCAAGGGTTTCGGGTCTTCATTATAAGAATAGTTTTTAATAAGTAGTGCTTTAAATGGGTACTTAATGAAAGGAAATAAAATCCCACAATAAGAATATTACTCCTAGAATAAATGGGGTATTATATATCTATGCTAAAGGGGATTAGGGATCAAATGAGAATAATTATTATCCTAAGAAATGAGAACAACTCTCATCCGTTGATTTTGTGAGATTAAGGGTTCAAATGGATGGTCTCAACACTCACACTCCTCTATTTTTTAAAAGGGGAAGGGTATTTGTGTCACAATCCTCTATTTTTTTTATAACTTCCAACCCCTTGTAGCAGATCTCTCCTAGACTCTCGTACGTGATTTCAGCCAACTCTCAATCTCTTTCTTTCGACCTCCCCTAAACCACGACGTACGACTCTCAATCTCTCTTTCGATCTTGATCTCCTCTTCGATCGATACTAACTCATACTCCAAATTGAAGAAACAATGAATTTAGGTAAGTGATTTATGAAGAGTGCTTAAGAAGAGTTTAGCTTGGTGGATGCTTTATTGCTCTCAAATAATCCCTAAATTTGTTGTTGTTTAGTGTTCTTTGTTGCTTGAGATCATGGAGAAATGTGTTGTACTCTTGGTTTTGGGATTGGAAACAAAACTTTATAGAAACTAGAATTTAAATTTGTATGCTTATTTGATTGTCCACAAAGTGTTTGATAAAATCTCTCAATGAGCATGTTTTGCTAAAATATCTTGCAATATTGCTTATACTATTCTAATTAGTGGATATGAAGATAATGTTGACAAATTGCAACACATTTTCATGTATTAATGATGTTTAAGTGTTCAAAATCCCCCTTTGTGGATAAAATGAATGTTTTCATATGATGCTTAGTATATTAGATATGATGCTTTTGTGTATATGTCTATGCCTAGTTATCCACATTGACTAGTAGGATATTATTTTGAATAAGCGATTAGTATCCTTGTGACCTTTGTTAGATCGCATCACTTACAATTCGTATTTTTATTTTATATGAACCACATTGTTATTTTCAGTGAACCTTCCAGTTTAATATTATGAACCACAATGACAATATTTGTGAACTAACTGAAAAACGGTATTTTGCACCTTTTACTAGATCTCTTCTTTTTCTCCCTTTTTATTTTAGGTTGTTCATCAAGTTCCGCTCAACCTAATTTGTCTAATTCAGATAATGATGATAGTATTGATGGGGTTCAATTAACGGGTCTTGATAATGATGTTAGTGTTGATGGGGTTCATCAAGATACGGTCATCCTAACATTTGAAGTAAATTAATAGATATTGGTCATTTGGTTTCTAAAATCCACCAAAAATGACCAAATTTGATATAATTTATGTCAAATACTATTGTTAATTACATGAACCGCATTGTGATTTTCAATGCACCTTATAGTGTAATATTATGAACTGTAATGACAATATTTGTGAACCAAAAGAAAAACTTTTTTTCACATTTTTATTGCCCATTATGTGTTCCATGTTGCTTATGTATTAGCTTAATTTTTTCCTTTTTTTGTTGTAGGTTGTTAATCAAGCTTCAATCATCCTAACTTGTCTCATTCGGATAATGATGCTAGTATTGCTGGAATTTCATTGAAGGGTCTTGATAATGATGAGAATGTTGATGGAGTTCCATTGGATGATCATGATGAAGCTAGTGACACCTACATTCTTCACTTATCACAAGATTGTTCTTATTTCATTCCCAAGATTGAACATTGAAGTTTCAATTCTCCATTTGTCGTTTTAGTAGTACGTAGTTGTTATGTGTTTTGGGGATTAAGTTGTCTATTTTTATGTTACTTTGTGTTTGACAAATCACTTTGCTACACTGTAATTACTTTTAAGGTTGTTTTTGACTTCACATCGAATCCAATGAGTTGAATGTCTTCTTTACAAATTTTATGCATTTTTTGTTAAATGAAGTGATTATTTAAAATCCATGAACCTTCATGTTGAACAATATAAACCTTCATGTTGAACATTATAAACCTTTATGTCGAACACTATGAACCTTCATCTCGAACACTATTAACCGTGTAATTAATTTTATGAACCGTGTAAGTAATCAAGGATCAATCTATTACAAGTTTTTCTCAAAATGGACCTTTTGCATTGCGTAGCACATGTAATGATTTTCACTGCTTCTAGTTAACTATTGTAATAACAATGTAATTTAAAATCATAGGTAGTATTCAATCAACCTACAAGTATAAATTAAAATAACAAGTACACTTAAAAAAGCATGAACCAAATTTTAATGTACGTTGAACCAAAAAATAAATGTCATGAATTAAAATTACAACTAGTATGTATGACTTAAAAAGACATGAACTATAAGATGAACTATTATGAACCAAACTTTAATTTACTATGAACCAAAAGAACAAATGTCATGAACCCAAAAGACATGATTTGTAAGATGAACTATTATGAACCCGAGCTTACAAAATCATGAACCGAAAGAAGAGTTATAATGAACCAAAATATATAAAGCGTTTATAGAATTAGCCTATGTGAGATTTGAACTCACATCTATGTGCATATGCAAATTACTCTACCATTTGAGGTAATAGGCTACACATTTTCAAGGTTATAATTAAATTTGAGCTAATAGCTCCTAATTGATTAATTCCAGAATATCAGCAAACCAACAAACCAGAGATAAAACACCAAGCAAAATTCTTTAGTTTATGAGTCACAATCAAAGACCAAACTTGATTCCAAAGAGGTGCACAAGCCGAAACCTACAGCATATTACTAATTCCTCACATCCAAAGCTGATATCCACTCTTAACTGAGTAAATTCCATCTGAGGTGAACTTCTAGAAGAGGACATCAGCTGAATTTTCAACAACGATCCCAAACTCCCTTAATCCATCGAACACGCTAGCAACCATCATCCTTCAAAATATTTTAAAACAACAACGATCCCAAACTCAAATCAACCTATATCCAAAGTCAATTCCATCCTTCCGGTGAAATCTCTAGCCTTTTACTCCATTAATCCCCTCAATGAGTTTGAATAGCTCAAAACCAATAAAAAAAAGCCTCAAAATATAAAAACAGAAAAGCAAAGAAAAAAGGGGTTTAAATTGAATGAACAACAACAAGATGAATATTATCAGAGAAGAGGAACAACCGGCAACAACAACTACAAGAGCACTAACAAAAAAGTTCAAGCAGCAATAGACAAGCTAAGTATCATAAATGTACCACTATATAAAAAATACAACACATTAGACAGTGGAAATTGCTCATGTAAGCATGAAACAATAACAAGCCTCGGAACTAATTGAAAAAAAATGAGAGATCCATAAATTCCAATGGAAAATCACAAATGCTTTGGAGAGCGTACAAGCATAAAGTGAAGGCAACTTTTACGAGTTGTTGGAATAGGAAGAGAAGATACAAGCTCAAATCGATTAAATTTGACGAATTTGTAGAAACAAACTTCAATTGAGAAGTACGAGTTCAAACCGATCAAATTTGGAGAAGAATTTGTATACTTTGACTAGGCGGAGAAGATACGCCGTCGGTCGCTCCGTCTTGATTCTCTGTACGTTCTTTCCTAGGGTTGCTTGAAAGGAATAAGTGTTTGGGGGAGAAGGAAGGGTATTTTTAAAACATTCTGATTTTTTTTTCTAAATTACATTCCGTATCCTTTATTGATGGATTAGCTTTTTTTTTGGTTTAATCTCATCCATACATTCTCTTAATCCAACACTATAAATTTGATCTTAATTCTCACCCTAAGAAATGTTTTCATCAGACCCTCCTCTGCTAAAGGATTAGTATAGAATATTTAATATTAAACAAAGAAGATAAAAAGATCCCAAAATCTAGCTTGTTACGCATGTTAGCCTAATCCTCCACACTCTAATTAAAAATAAGGTAACGAATTGACTTAGGATCGGAGGTGAATTAATGGGATGAATTCCTCCTTTCCATTCTTTTGCAGGCCGGTCGTGAGGCTTTAGGAGCATTTAATCACCCTAAAAACCATTTTTTTACAAATAGAAACTTTCTCTTACGCTTGCCTACTAGGTTAGTTTATTGATTAATAGGAGGAGGATGGTGGTAGAAAAAGCAATCAAAAGTTATTAGTAAAAATAACGTGCAAGTGGGTTGAGATATGATGGTGTCATTGCTCTCCAACTACTTAACAAACAAAAATAGAATTAACCCTCAAATCCTCTAAGATCTGGTCTTGCCAAGTGTCACCCTTGTATCTCAATTCACAATCCGGTCATCAAATGGTTTCAACATTAAAATCATGCCATCTCCACATAATCGTATCCACGTATCCCTTAGTCCTCCACTTCCCAAGTCCAACCACCCCACTTTGCACAAAAATCAGTATGAACACACATGAATGCATCATATTTAGAGCTTTTAATTAACTACGCTCTCTCTTTCATTACTTTCATGTACGATTTATGTTGGAACGATGTTGGGATCTCTGATTCTAAACATCGGAACAACGATACAGTTTTTCGAGTTTTGATAATGCCAAATGCCATTAGGAAACTAATGTGTTTTGATCAAGTATTTTTAAGGAACACAGGTCAAGCAAAGAACTCTCATGAATTTTCAAAGACCACAGTAACATACAATGAAGAGTTTCCATCAAGGGAACTCTGAAGAGGAAAGATCTCATGCAATGGGAACTCACACGAATGATCAGAGAGCACAAGCTTATACGATGAAGAGTTCCTCCCAAAGGAACTCTGAAGAGGACAGTTCCCACGACATGGGAACTCACATGTGAAGACAAGGACCGGTCAGCGCATATCACAGGATTCTGTTTTGAACAGGATGAAAGCACAGTCTGAGGAGCAGACTGTCACGAGTGATCCAACGGTCTGATCGTTTCAAGAAGTTGACCTAGTTCAAATGGAAGTCACATGTGAAGAAAGTACAACTTGGTCATCAAGCAAAGGGCATTTCGGACACAATGAAAGATGCGATTGAATCCCAAGTACACTTGAGTATAAAATCAAATGAATAGTACTCGAATTGAGTACTTCTCCCAGAATTCACAATACCCACAACAGAGAGAGAGAAAAAAGAAGAGAAGTCTCCGGCGGTGAGTGTCTGATCTCGACGACGGTGAAGCCAAGTTACCTGGAGCAAGGGAACTGCGATTCGGTGTAAGGTTTGAGTTACTTATTTAGTTGTTGTTGTTCGCTTAGGAATCCCGTTGAGAAGATATATTAGTGTTGCTAAAGTTAGGTAGAACTCGTAGGAACAGAGAAGTTTATATCTGGCTGTAACTAAAGAACAAATCAATAATATAAGTAGCTCATTCAAAATCCTCCAAGCGGAGGTAGAGGTTTACCCATACAACTAGTTGGTTGTAGTGGGGTTCCTCTATAAGAAAATTGTGGTTATTGCTGTTTTATTTACTTGCGATATTGTTTCTTCCGCTACCTTGAGAAGAGCTTAACAGCCAGTTCTCAAACTCTTGCTAACCGGTTACGATCCAACAATTTATTGCAAGCAGACCCGAAAAAAGCTATGTAAATTTACATATTTTCCTTATCCATATTGGCCCATATTTACATATTTACAGGCGAGGACCACGAATCTTCCTAGGTCTAATTTTAACCCTCAGCAAGTCAGCATGCTTATATATACGCGCAAATGTTAATGCACTTACACAAATCTCTCAAGCTCTATCATCATTGGACCAAATTAAAAAAGAGTAACTAACTAATCAAAGATGGCACCCGTTTTCAGATCAGCTCCTCCGCTTGCCATTGCTACAATTGCGTTGCTGATAGCGGCGAGTTGGTGGGTCCCAATAGCCGAAGCGGCGGGGGAGTGCGGGAGGACGCCGGTGAACTCGGCGGCGGCGAGCCTGAGCCCGTGCCTGGGCGCGGCGTCCAACGTCAGGTCGAAGGTTCCTCCGGCGTGCTGCGGGAGGGTTGGGGCGCTGATAAGGACGGCGCCCCGGTGTTTGTGCGCGGTGTTGCTGTCGCCGCTGGCGAAGCAGGCGGGGATTAATCCGGCCACCGCCGTCACCATTCCCAAGCGTTGCAACATGAGGAACCGGCCAGCTGGCAAGAAGTGCGGAAGTAAGTTGTAAAAAAACATGGAGATATATTTCCAAAAACCTCCCTTGATTTTTGATGTTTTGCAAAACCTGCCCCATTTTATTTTTTCGTTTTATTCAAAGTGACTAATATAACTTGAAGGCCGACCAAGAACTTTTAGTTTTATTTATGTGGGATCTGGAAGTACTCAGAAGCCTTAAACCGACTAAACTATCGGAAGATAGGTACCTAATTAAGTGTATCATTTCTGATTATCCACACATTTGCCATTTGCCAAAAAAAAAATGAAAACAAAGTATAGGGGTGAATTTGAAAGAAATGAGAAACTTGGATAATTTATTTTAAAACATTAACAAGTGGTGGGTTTTTTAAAGAAGGTTTTTATTTTGTAAATTTTCCATTAAAATTTGTTTATGAAGTGTATAATAATCAACCAATTTCCTGGACTTATATGTCAAACTACTGTTTATTTAATGTTAGTTGATGTCTTTACCCCAAAAAAAATGTTAGTTGATGTAGTGGGTTTAATTTTTGCAGGGTACACAGTCCCATGAAGATGAAGAATATGTATGATATGAACCGGTAGTACTGGTAAATTGTCAAGTGTCAACTTCTACAACTTATGTACTTTGCATGCAAGAAGAATCATCCTTCCGTGTTTACAAAAAGAAATACTATCTTTCTTTCTTGTAATTTGAAATACTAAATAAAAATATGGAGTGTGATCATATGAACTATATGAGGTGCTATGTCGATCAGCCGTCGGATCGTGGAGATCTAAAAATGTTTGTTTTTTCATTTTTTGTTAAGCGAGGGTAGTTTAGTTTTTTGGTCTGTTTTGTTTATCCCTTCTCTTTCGGTGAAATTTATCCCATTCAGTGAAATTGATGTAGCTTGGTTTGCAGGGTGATTTTCTCAATGATTTTTAAACGCGCGATCGAATCTAAACAAGATTACTTCCATCTAGTTCGCCTTATTCTCTCTCATTCTCTCTCCCAATTTGTCATCTATTTGTTCCTTCGATCAACTAGACTTTCACTAGTCATAATGGTAGACATTGAGGGTAATGCTTCAATCTTTAGCCCGTACACACTACAAAAAAAATAGCCTCTCGGCGATAAAAAAAAGTGAACACAGGCAACAAATTATTTTTTTTGTCACCCAAAAGAAGGACAAGGTGAGGAAATTTATTTAATTTTGTCGCATCGAAAGCTATATGGGCTACAAAAGTGAAGATTTATTTGTTACCAAAAAATGACACATGTGCGACAATATATGAATTTAGTCGCCCTAATTATAATAATTGGCAACAAAAGAAGATTTCCACCGCCCTTATTTTTCTTATTTTAGTTTTAATTTTTTTTCTCAAGTTAAGGCGCAACCTATGCGCGGAGAAAACGAAAATTTTAGTGGGAAAAATGAAATGTAATTTATTGTACCAAGATTAATCCCCTTTTATTATTTTCATTTGGATGCTTCTAAACCCTTCTTCTTCGTCTACCATGTCAGCCTGCATCCTTGCCTTCTTCCTCAACTTGTCAATGTGAATCAGCCCTCCATTCTCTCCTTCAATTGATTGCTCGTTCGTGTGGCTACTCTTCATCCTTCTCTGATCGTTTGCTCAAATCAACCCTATTGAAGCCCTAGTTCATGTTGCTTTTATCAAACCTAATTCTCCAAAAGTTGATCCTCTTTGTCTCTGATTGTGTCGACTTGGCTAAGAGAAAGGTTTGTTTTTTCTTCTTTCAATCTATTTCTCCTTCTTCTTTCTAGGATGTGGCAGATTATGAAGAGTGTGTGTGTGTGTGCGTGACAATGATCCATGGATTCCAAGGACTTTCTTGTCTAGTTTAGTTCGATGTAGCTCCTATGACTAAGGTTACATCTGATTTCTTCCGGTTTTATAATTGCGGGTTTTCTCTGGTATGGCTAATTTCAAAAGAAATTGCTTGTGGATTTTCGTTTCAGTATTTTATGACTAAGCTTATATCTGATTTCTTTCGGTCACGAAGGCTTGGTTCAGAAAGGGTACCTACGCAAGTACATTGAGGAAAATGAACCAAAGGACAAGGGGGAGATGAGAAAAAAGCAAATTGAGGTCATCCAAACAATCTCGGCGACATACAAGAATGAAGATGCTGAAACTAGCTAGAAGCAATTTCCGGAAATCCTGTCACGAACTAGAAGTGATGCGAGTTCAACAAGCCGAACCGCGGTCGTCGTTTCCACCCACGCCCGCAGTTGACGGTTTGGTCTTTCGGAATAAGTACCTTGTGTCAGTCCAAAATCCAAATCCCACACAACGACCCCTTGGTCCTAGCAGTCGAGATTGAGGGCTTTAAGGTGCATCGGGCAATAGTGGACGTGGGGAGTTCAGTTGATATCATGTACTACGATGTCTTTAGGCTCCTTGGGAAGAAGAATAAAGACTTGATTCCGGTCAAGATGCAACTTACTATGCTTGGAGGATACCCGACGTTCCCGCTTGGAATGTACAAGGCCCAAGTTTGTTTGGAAAAAAAGGAGATGACAGTTGAGGTCATAATTGTCGACGTGCCTGCCCCAAACAACTTGATCTTGGGTAGGCCATATATTCATGGGATGAGAGTGGTACCATCGATCCTCCATCAAATGATCTAGTTTTAAGACGTCACATTCCGGGTTTGGGCTAATCAGTTGAAAGCGCGTATGTGCTCTAAGTAAAATCACCCTAAGACAGAGATTTTGCAGAAGATTGAAGACGAGTTGAGAAGTGAGACCAGGATCGTAACCGTGATCGCGGGCTCGATATCCACGACCGCGAGTCTGGTCCAGAGAGCATTGCTCCTTCTTTGAGACAAAACCACGACTGCGGGACCGGTGATCGCGACTGCGACCACAAAGCTAAAGGCGACCCTCCTTCTCAAGAGAAGAGCCGCGACTGTAGCCCGTGCGGGCACTATCGCAGTTACCCGTATTCCCCAGCGCAGGGATCTCGGGATTAGGAAATGCATGTAAAAGGACACTCTTTTTTCTACGTGGTTTTGATGAGGGCCTTAGGTTTTTATTTTTCATTCATTACTTATGTCCTTAAGATAATGTCATTCATGTTTTTTTTAAATAAAAGTGAGTTTTTGCATTAGTTTGAGTCTTGCATGAAAAAAAAAAGAACAACGTTAATTCATCGCATCAACGAACTTCTACATATGCACGTATGTAGAGGAGCAAAGGATCTCATGATATTCGCCCATGGATGTACGAATATAAGAATATAAGAATACGCGCATAAGGGGAACCCGACGACTAATCCGCATGGCCACTTCGAATAGGTCCTAGAGTACTTACAGCTTTGTTGCGTTCTAAAAAAACTAACACCTAAGTGAGGCATTTGTGAGCGGGTAAAATTAATTTTCATAATTATTTTCGCTATTATCCACCATAAAGGTACTTTTATTTATTGTGCTTGTTTTTAATTATATATTTTACTATAAAACTATATATGACGATTATGCGTTATCATGGCGGAGTCTATCTTAGTCGAAAAATAGAATTTTCGCGTGGATTAGGGAACAAGAAATCGCTTGTTGGGGTTGGAGCATTATCAGCCCGCCCTAAGAGATAGAGTTTTCGACCTTCTCTCTCCCTCTCCTCCATTATAAATACATGTCTTCGCCATGTATGATGAGCACTTCATATTCGTTGAGCTCGCTAGCAAGTCTTATCCTTTACTTTGACGTTCGATCGACAAACTGCTCTTTTGACTTAGCCATCGGAGGTGGATTAGGGGGTCCTCGTCCCCTGTGTCCATTATTTTGCAGTTTCTACGTTGAAGAGGAGATTGGAACCGAAGCTGAAGAAGGGAGTCAAGAGGAGTATACGACCAGTGCACTAAAGACGAATTTTTATGCACTAATATATATATATAGGATTAAGATCAGGTGAGGAGGGCTCTTACCGTAGATAATTAGGAGGATACTCAGTCTTTGGATTTAAAAAGGATTAATAGATAAGATTTTATTGAAGTAAAAGAAAAACTAAAAAACCTATCCATATCTAATTTTCTCTCTCCTATAATATCTCCCGCATCTATATATGCGTTGATGCTAAACTTCCCCCTCATCTAATACATATTGAACAATTAAGAGATTGTAAATAAACAAGTAAGGTCTTTATTATGAACAAGTATTTTCATATTATGGATTAACAATAATTTATGCAAATAATTACGTCTCTCTATAAGTGAACAACTACTCATTAACAATTGAACAACTACAACGATGAACAACAAATACCTAACAATGAACAATTCATCTCTCGCGTCTATATAAGCGTTGATACTAAACTTTCTCTCTCATCTAATACATATTGAACAATTAAGAGATTGCAAATGAACAAGTAATGTATTTATCATGAACAAGTATTATTATATTGAATAATTACGTCTCTCTACAAGTCAACAACTACTCATTTACAATTGAACAACTACAACAATGAATAACTAATACATAATAATGAACAATTCATATCTAATTTTCTCTCTCCTTAATATCATTTGCATCTATATAAGCGCCGATGCTAAACTTTCTCTCTCCTCAATATAAATTGAACAACTAAGATATTGTAAATGAACAAGTAATGTAATAATCATGAACAGTTACAACTACTTATTCGTAAACGAACAACTACATACACTAAACCCTAAACCCTAAATACTAAATCCTAAACCCTAATTAGTAAATCCTAAATAGTAAATCCTAAACCCTAAAGTCATAAATACTATACCCTAAACCCTAAAATACTAAACCCTAAATGCAAAATCCTAAACCCTAAACACTAAATAGTAGACCCTAAAGTCATAAACCCTAAACTATAAACCCTAAACCCTAGATACTAAACCTTAAACCCTACATCATAAATATTTAACCATATACCATAAACCCTAAGGTAGGGTTTAAGGTTTAGTATTTAGGATTTTAGGGTTTAGTGTTTAGGGTTTAGTATCTTAGGGTTTGCTATTTAGGCTTTAGGGTTTACTATTTAGCATTTAGGTTGTACTATTTAGGGTTTACGGTTTAGTATTTAGGGTTCATTATTTAGGGTCTAGTGTTTATATTTAGGGTTTAGTTTAGGGTTTACTATTTAGGATTTTGGGTTTACTATTTAGGGTTTAGGGTTTAGTAGTGTGGGTTTAGGGTTTATGATTTAGGGTTTATTGTTTAGGGTTTAGGGTTTAGTATTAAGGATTCTAGGGTTTAGTTTAGGGTTTAGGGTTTATTATTTAGGGCTTAGGGTTTAGGCTTTAGGGTTTATTATTTGGAATATTGTTCATCCATTATACTCCCTCCGTCCCATAATGTTTGTCCAGTATTTCTTTTCGGGCGTCCCAAAAAGTTTGTCCACCTTTTCATCTTTTCTTTTATATCAATCTTTTCTTACAATATTACCCCTATCTAATCTCACATTTTATCCACAATATCTAGACTTGTACAAGTCCGGGCCAGCCCGCCCGGCGGGCCGCCCGACCCACTTAAAACACGGGCTTGGACATTGGAATTAGCTCAAAAGGCCCGGCCCGTAAAATATAGGACCGGGTCTGGACAACGAAAAAAGCCCGTATATATATTATATATAATTATATTTTAATTAATATTAACATATTATATCATTAATTATTTCTACATATAAATACTTGCAATTTATATTATATCGTTAATTTATATTTTAGTTGTTATCTAGTTACAATTTAAAGGTTTAGCAAATGAAATTTTGCATAGGTTATCATTAATATAATTCTTTTTGTTCATCTACTTGCAATTTTTAATGCAATTTTGGACATAATTTGTGGGTCGGGCTAGCCCGTGGACGGCCCGGTCCGTGTTTGTGGGCGGGTATGGACAAAAAAAAGGCCTTAATTACCGGGTCGGGCTTGGCCCTACCCATTGATGTGGACAAAAAAAATTTTGGCCCGACCCGAACCCACCCATGTACAGGTCTAACAATATCCAATTAAAAATCTACTCACTTTAACTTTTTGGTAATTTCCTTTCTCTTTCTCCTTTCCCGCTTTTTACCCATCACTATCACAACCTCTCCCCTCCTCTCATTAGTTGCTTTTTACTCTCTCTTAATTTCTTAATACTTGTGCAATTTGTCCTTTTGGACAAACAATATGGGACGAAGGGAGTATTAGACAATACTTGTTCATGATAAATGCAATACTTGTTCATTTACAATCTCTTAATTGTTCAATATGTATTAGATGAGAGAGAAAGTTTAGAATCAACGCTTATATAGACGTGAGAGATGAATTGTTCATTGTTAGGTATTAGTTGTTCATTGTTGTAGTTGTTCACTTGTAGAGAGGCGTAATTATTTGCGTAAGTTATTGTTCATCCATAATATAATAATACTTGTTCATGATAAATACGTTGTTCATTTGTCATCTCTTAATTGTTCAATATGTGTTAGATGATGTGGAAGTTTAACATCAGCGCTTATATAGACACGAGAGATATTAGAGGAGAGAGAAAAGATATGGATAGATTTATTTATTTTTCTTTTAATTATAAAAAATCTTATCCATTAGATCTTTTTAAATCTAAAGGTTGAGGATCCTCCTAATTATCTACGGCAAGAGCCCTCCTCACCTGATCTCAATCCTATATATATAAGGTGAAGTCCCTACCCATCGAACTTAAGTTTTTTGGGTAGAAAATTGGATCCCGAACTTATATTAATAATAATAATAATAATTTTCGATATAACTCATATCTCCACTGATTAACTACTCACCATAGGAATTTAATTAAGATTATGTAAGAAATATAAAACAAATTAAATGAGGTAAGCGATTACAAACCCTTCATTCAAGGGTTCAAAGCCGTGAAGTTGGGATAAATGTTTCCCTTCATATATTAAGAGCAATTTAATTACATACAAATCAATAGATGGATGACATCCAAAGAAGCAACATTTATCTACAAGGATCCTTATAGAACACAAATGTGCACATGCATTATTGCGATAATAAGGCATGAAGTCGAGTTAGCTTATCATAAAGACAGAGCACACGATTGTGATATCACTAAGTGCTTTTGAAATGATCTTCACCCTTCTCTTTCCAGAAAATTCTTTTTTCAATCAGATTTTGCTCTTTGGATCCGTGCTAATATTTTTTGTGCACAAAAAAATAGTAGTGGGGTCGAATGGGCTAGCATTTTTGCTATGTCTGTATGGTGGATTTGAAAATGGCGTAATAATTGCGTTTTTAACCAAGATTCTTTTACAGGCAATAGGGTGGCCTTCATTAATCACATTGTAGTTGAGCATCATTCGGCTAAGCTGACATTTGTTGAAGAGAGGCCCACAAGAGAGAAGGAGGAACGCTATATTCGTTGGTTGACACCTCCTACCGATTGGATGAAGATCAACACAGATGGCTCAGTTAGGGATAGCGGAATGGTGGCCGCTGTGGGTGTGATTCGGGATTGCGCTGGCCAATGGCAGGTAAGTTTTGTGCATCATATTGGAATGTGTATTGTTCCAATGGCCGAGTTATGGGGAGTTTTGCAGGGTTTGCGGCTTGCTTGCAGTCGGGGATACAAGAGGGTCCTCTTAGAGTTAGACTCACAACTTGTGGTCTTATATCTAGGACGACATGTGGATTATCATCATCCCCTGTTTAGCCTGGTTTCTCATGTTTATAGGGAGGCAAATGTAGTAGCGGACTATCTTGCTTCTATTGCGTACTCTTTTTCTGTTGGTTTGCATGTATTGTTTGACCCGTCGGAGGATGTTTTATCTTTATTGTCTGATGATGTAAGGTATCGGGTTATCCCCCGCTTGATTACTACTTAGCCCTCTTTTTTTATATTAATAAAATGGGCTAAAAGCCCGGAGAGTACCGTCTATCCTTCGACCAAACAAAGATAGAGCACACGTACTGATATTGTCACTAGAAGGGGCGAGTGACAAATTGGAGAACCTAAAGAATTGTAGCAAAATTTTGTGCTTTAATCAATTGGAAGAGTTAACTGGATGTATCATGTATGAGCTAAGATCATTTTTTAAGGCTCATGTTACATGAAGATTTGAGATTGAGATGAAGCAACAAGTTTTGGGTTTTACCGAGTCAGATCTGCCTTGTGAGTTGCGCAAATTCAGATCTGACATATGATAAATAAGTAGTAGGGTTGAAGTCCCGGAATCTGGGCTAAATAAACAAATAAGGTTAAAGTCCTGCAATCTCTGAGCTAAGAAATGCAGTTTTTTTATGCATGAATCGCATGACTGACAGAGTTGTCATTCGAAAGTATAAACACGATTCATATTATACGCATTAGACATCGAAAACAAAAAACAAGTGAATATATATAACTGATCAGTGGTGAGCATAATAAGGTCATGTGACTTACTCAACAAAACCCCAAAAACTGCCTATAAAACAAGTTGTTCAAACTTAGGCTCCTTCACAAACAATCTCTTTCTTAATTACCCTCTTATTTAGTTTAAAGTTTCCGAAAATGGGTTGCAAGGGAAGAGGCAGTGCAATGGCGGTGGTGGCGGCTTTGGTGTTGGTGGCTCTGATGCTGCAGAGTGAGGTGTGCAGTGCAGCCCGATACCCCGTTGGCGGCTCCGGCGGCTGGTCTTTCAACATGAGCAAGTGGCCCAAGAACAAACAGTTCAAGGCTGGTGATGTTCTTGGTATGATTTTAATAAATACCCTCTGTTTCCTTGTCAAATTTTGTTATCATAACTAAATTCAATTATTATTGTCACATAGCTGAATTTCAGTTTTTCTTGGGTCTATCGCGCGTACCTCTTTTCCCATGGGTAGGGGTAACCCCATCTTGACCCCCCAGATTCTGCTGTAGCGGAGCCTCACTGGGTCAATGATGATGATGATATTCTAATACTACCTCCATTCAAGAAAAAATGTCATTTTAGCTGTCTAATTTTGCTAAGAAATGTTATAAGTCATTATGTTTTAATGACGTACTGGAGAGGGAGTGATACATAAAAATCAGATGCATACCATACTCTTGAGGTCTTGACTACAAGCTTCAAATGAAAGAGTGAAGTTTCATTTCATGATCATGAATCATAATCTCTACTCAGCATCAAATTTGGACACATGGGTATGTTATGTATGACTTTCTAGCTATGTACAAATTAAAACAACTTATAGAGTTGTAGATAATTATACATTTCTACTCAAAAGAGTTGTTCTGAACCCAATTGAGCATATTTCAACTAGTTTCCAAGTTAAAACTTAATTTGATACTCACTCTAACCCGCTGTCGTGGTGGTGGTGTTCCCAAGTGTTCAACTACAACCCGGGATTCCACAACTTGGTGACGGTGAGCAAGGCCGGGTACAAAGGATGCACCACCCCAAAGGGCTCCAAAACAGTGCAAACAGGGAAGGACAGGATTAAGCTCAAAAGAGGAATGAACTACTTCATTTGCAGCATCCCTGGCCACTGTCAAGCTGGGATGAAGATGGCTATCAAGGCTGCTTAAAACTCAACTACTTTATCTTTATATGTTGTGTCTGCATCTTCCTAGTTTGTAATCTCTGTTTATTAATTACTTGTGTGTGTGACTGTATCTGGCTACTATCAGCAAGTATAAAGCTCAATGGCAATGCAATCATAATAAAGGATCGATGCTCGCTTTTACAATTACATTTATCTGTTGTTGATGCTGCTGCTAAAACCAACTCGCAAGGATACATAGTTACATCAATTTGCTTCCCAATCATCTATCTTATTGTCTGTTGTGTCTGCTTTATCTATCAACTGCCTCTGCTATATATTTGCAAGAAGATGGTGACATTTTCATTAAGAGATTCAGAAGCGAAATCACATCACAGGATAAACATGACAGACCTTAATAATACAATGTTTGAACTATCAATAATGTCAAAACAAATTTTTGGATTTTTTTTTCACGGGTTTGATTGTTGGATCCTAGAAATCCTCCACAAGTCAAGGATGAAATATATATTTTAAAGACATATATTTATGGAATAAAAGGATTATACAAGTACATAATGACAAAGAAGGCCATGTGAATGTTGTCAAAGTCAAGGTACTAAACAATCTCCAATGACATAAACTATATAAGAAAAAGTCAAAGTCAAAATCTCAAATCCAATCTACACCCTCATTAAATCATTGGTGGTACTAGATTTCTACTTGCTTACGATAATAGGCTTACTAATACAAATTTATAATAAATATAAGTAATATATAATTAAAGGATAACTAGCTCATAGAATATGAGCCCTCAAAACTCTCTCTCCCTGAAACCCCTCTTTCGCCCCCAAATTGAAAACCCTAAATCTGGAAAATTAGCCCCCTTGAATGGATTCCGATCCTCAACCCCTAGGATGGTGGTACTTGTTGGCCTCCTTCTTGAAATTTGGAAGATTATTGAGTACGATTCACCAAAAAATCCCGTTTTTTCCGGTGGTGCGACTGTTCAAAGAATGATGAATCTGACATTCGCTAATAGGTGGAAAGCTAATGGTGACCGGTTCATAACCACCACCTCCTGTCATCGAAGAAGGGATACAAAAAAGGGGCTAGCGATGGGTGAGCGACGATCACTGTGGAGGCTAGGGCTAGACTTCCTAAAGTACAGCAAAGGGCGATTTGGGGAAGAAAAAGGGTTGCGGCCTGGAAACTCGCTCTCTCGGCGGTTTCTCCGGGCGTATCTGTCAGAGAATATGAAGAAAACCGCTCCTTCCATCCTCTTGGAGGAGCCTCAAAAATGGTGTGAGAGGAGATCTCCTATCAGGTCGTACTTCTCCACTGTTCATGCCTTTCGATATATCTATTGTTTAATGAACTATTTGAAAATATGTAGTGCCTATATATATGTGAACTGCATTCTTGTCTGGTGCACCATATTTCCCACCATCATCTCTCTGTTGTTCTCTCTGGCTAAAACGAAGTGCATTGCTTTGCTTAAGAAGCCTTTCTTTCAGTGTGTTCCTATGGAGAAAAACACAAAAAACAAGTCCTTTAAACAGGTTCTTTGCTCTGACTCCTCTTTTTCTAAAGAACGGGATCTCAATGATCCCTTGTTTGACCAATCTGATCCTATGCCTACCATGGTCCATGAGACCTTAAAGGGTGGCACTTGCTCAAAGCCTTGTGAGGCAGGTCCTTCGGGAACTAAAAAAGACAAGGGTAGAACCAAAGGGAAAATAGATATGAATGCTTTCCTGGGGCAGTTGTCGGGTGTTAGAGAAAACATTAATCATCTTAAAGAAACATCCCTATTTGCCTTTGTTTTGGGTGAGGCTATTGAAGTGGTTAGATTAAGGCAGAAACTAAGAGTGGATTGGCAACTTAAGGGGGACTTTTATGTCCATGTTAGAACCCATGGGTGGATGGAGCTTAGGTTTGCTAATTCCATTGAAAAGAATAGAGCATGGGAGGGGAGACCCTACCATGTCTTTGGTCAATTGATGGTTCTTAAACCATGGAGGTCCAATTTTGACCCTTCTTGTGAATCTATAACTGTGGTGGATGTTTGGGTCCGAATCCCTAGGTTACCTGTTGAATACCTTAGCTTTGAGGTCCTTAGTACCATCATGAGGTGGAATGAAATGGGAACTGTGATTAAGTTGGATACTTACACTGAAAAACTCCAAAGATTGAGGTATGCTAGGTTGTGTATCAATGTGGATTTATCCACTATTGTTGACACTACTATTCTGGTTCCTGATGAGAATGCTCAAGAGCATACTTATAAGGTTTGGTTCGAAGACTTTCCTAGAGGTTGTGGCAGCTGTGGGGATGCTTCTCACACCTTTGCTAGTTGTCCACTGGCTATTGTTAAGAACCAACCAGTGACTATTACTCTGCCTAAGCCTCATGCCTCCAAAAAGGGCAAACAGAAGGTTTATGAGGTTGGTGACAACTCTAAGAGAGGTGGTGATTGGGAAGTTGTTGGTAAAAGGAAGGAACATGCCAAGGGTAAAGGGCTGGCTATTGCTGAAAATGTGGAGCCTCCCCCCAAAAGTGGCATTCATGTCGTATATAAGACAGACTCATCATCTTCAGGATCCAAGGGATCCAAGTTTTCTGACCATTCTGTTGCTCCTCCTATGGAGGTTGCTCATGATCTTGTGGTGATGGAACCTGAAGATGGCACCAATGATGACAACAACAACAAAGTTGAGGTGCAACCCCACCCTGATGATGAGCCCCTTCAGCAGATTATGATGTTCAACCCTCAGGAAGCCCTTGCTCAAGATGATGAGGAGAAGATTGATGCTTTGGATATGGTTAATGAATTTCTTCTTCAAGATGATGGTGATGAAGGGAATGAGGTGTATTCTCAAGAGGAAATAGATGCCTATATGGAAAATGAGCTTGATGAGGGGCTGTTGGAAGATTCCCAGCTGGAATCCTTCCACTCCCTCTCTAACACCAACTATGTGGTGCTCAGGCTTGAAAACATGGAAATGATGAAAGAAGTCAACTCTACATCTGAATCTGGCAAACGCAAGGGCAGTCCTGGGGAAAATGACTCAGTCTCTTCTGCACTGAAGGGTGGGGAGAGCAAAAAAATGAAAATGTGATCCATGAATGCCACTCCACCAACCTTTTGTTACTTTTGGTCTACTCAAGAAGTGTCTAGTGGTGTCTTAGTTATGGTGAATGTTAATTGCTTGTCTGTTAGTAGTTATGAATACCTAGTTAATCTGTATGATCTTTGTTGGTGGAGGATGTACTGTTATGGATGGGATGTATTGGAGGAGATGGTGACAAAACCACTTTCAACTTTTTGGTATACCTGGCCCTTGTATGGCGGGTATAGAGGTGGTTTGGCCATGATCTTCTATCTAAGTTTAGTGAACTTGATGTACTGCAGCATGTTCAAAATTCAGTTTGAGAAGCTTAATGAAAATTATATTCCCTATTATCTGATTGCTATGAAAAATAACAAACTTTACCTAGGCAAGAAAACTATTAGACTAACACAGGAAATAATTTGTAGTGATGGTGTGACCTTAATATTGGTGCAAACCAAAGTTAAACTGGGGCATGTGTATTATTATGAAAGGATGAGTAGTGTGCAGTATATGCTTCTAAAAATTATGAAAACTATACACTACTTTAATTTATTGAACTACTGGTGGCCTAATCAGATGATAATTATGGATCGGATTTGTCAAATGCAATATACTGTATACTATGATTGGTGGTGTATTGATTTCTATATATGGCTCTTGAGCATTTGTAGGAAACATGACCATGAAGAGAACAATATTGAGAGGCAAAGGAGAAGCTATGGGAAGATAATGCTGAATACTAGCAGGATGATAAAAAACACCAGGAAATTAGACCAAAGCCGGGACAAATGGACAGAAGCGAAAGAAAAGGGGTTGCTGGAAATATGCAGATGCTTAGAAACTCCTCTTCACACTTGCTTAAATGTTATTATAATTAAATGTAGACTGTTGACACTAGAATTGGTGATATTTAATGATGAAAAGCTAATTGCTTGTAACTTAATACAGCTTTTGTATAATTGGATCGACAGTAAAAGTATTAAACAAAGAAAGTGCATGCATGTGTATTTTTTGACGGGGATAATGAATCGTGGTGATATCAACAGGTTGAACATAAAGCATATTATATACCGAGTTAGCAAGATTTTTATATGTTCTTCCCATAGTATGAGGAACAAGATAGAAAACATAGGGCAAAATTTAAAAGTAGTGGTGAACTGGATCATACTAAAATTAAGTTATTATGAAGATAGGATTCTAGAATTGTAGGGGGATAGGTAGAAAATCGTTCTGGCCAGAGATTGACTCTTTCTGTAAAATTCAGAGAATACAAATTATGGCAATAGCGGAAACTAAAACGGACACACTTCCAAGTGATCAAGTTTGGAGACGCGCAGGATTTGATAATGTTGTCTGGTCTCCTGCCTCGGGTCGGGCAGGAGGCATTGCCATATTTTGGAAGTCACACCAGCTCATCAATGAGGAAATCATGATTCTCGTCCAAGAACCAAGGTATGTGATTGTAAAATACCACCATCTTGTAACTAAAAATATGATAGCTATATGTTTTACTTATGCCCCACCCAATGCTCGGGACAAAGAGGAATTCTGGAATCAATTAACACTAACGATACAAAACTTAAACCTCCCTACTCTTGTGATTGGGGATCTTAACGAAATACAAGAACCGAATGACAAAAAAGGAGGGGTGTACCCGGAGTCCAACCGCTTTGAAAGATTGTTAAACTTCAAGAACGACTGTCTTCTAGAAGACATTCCGTCTACAGGTAACACCTTCACTTGGAGAAAGAACAAGACTGAAATTGACAACATCTATGAAAAACTAGATAGAGTCCTTGTAAGTAGTAACATCATACAAAAATTTCCAAATATTAGTGCCAAAAACCATGCGTTCACTACTTCAGATCATTGTAAAGTAACAATGGAACTAAGTAATGATGAAACAATCAAAGCACAACCGTTCAAAGTAGAAAAAATGTGGATGTATAGAAAAGACTTTCGAAATGTCGTTAAGCAAGCTTGGAGAGTGCAATTCCAAGGTTCGAATATGTTTAATTTAGTTAAAAAAACACAACTTTTTAAACAACATGCTAAAAGATGGAATAAGCAAACACTAGGCAACACTTTCGAGCAATTGAGAGAAATTGAAGAACAATTGGTAGAACTCCAAAAGAATATCCTAACTTCTCCCCAACCGAGTACCATCCAAAAACAATTAAGATTGCTGAGTAAAAAAGAATGCATCCTAAAATTCCATAAAACATATTGGAAACAAAGAGCCAAAACGAAACACATCAAACTCTCGGATGCTAATACAGGATACTTTCACAAAATTGCAAGTGGTAAACGCAACCGGAAAATAATTAAGGAAATCACCACATCTGAAGGTACACAAATCCTAGGTATAGATAACATTAGAGAAGAAATACGAAATGACTTCAAAAAAAGGTTTACTAAGCAACCAACACACCTAGATAATGCTAATGAATACCTTAACCTGATAACCAAAGAAATAACAGAGCAAGACAATAACATGCTAACCAGTGCTGTCACTAATGAGGAAATTAAAGCAACAATAATGCAACTAGGCTCTGACAAATCTCCAGGACCGGATGGCATGACTGCGGAATTTTATAAGAAATACTGGGATATTGTAGGACCAACAGTAATCAAAGTTGTTAAAAGCTTTTTTCATTCAGGAAAGATCCTACGACAAATTAACCATACGTTTATAACTCTTATACCCAAGATAGAGAACCCAAAATCAACCAATCACTACCGGCCAATAAGTCTCTGCTCCACTATCTATAAAATCATCTCTAAAATCATAACGGAGAGAGTGAAAAAGGTCATAACCAAGATTATCCATCACCTCCAAGGGACTTTTATAACAAACCGGTCTATTCAAGATAATATCCTTATAGCCCATGAAATATTTCATTCATTTAGAAACACAAAAAACAAGGATGGATGGATTGCCATCAAACTGGATATGGAAAGGCGTACGACCGAGTAGATTGGGAATATCTATTAGATGTAATGACTAGATTTGGATTTGATAAAAAAAGTAGTAGGTTGGATAAGGGAATGCATATGCACCGTGTCACTGTCGGTACTTGTAAATAATGGACTTACGGAACCATTTAGCCCGGAACGAGGACTCAGACAGGGTGATCCTTTATCGCCTTTCTTATTTGTTCTTGCTTCGGAAATTCTAGCAAGAAAACTACAATTAACCAGTGAACTGGATAAAAAGACAATAGGATTTCCAATTGCCCGAGGGGGGACGCGAATCCCCTTCTTAGCCTTTGCAGATGACATCATAATATTTGCCAAAGCTTCTCAGCGATCATGTGAAAAAGTAAAGGCCATCATTGAGAAATTTTGTAGAATTTCGGGACAAAAAGTTAACTATAACAAGTCAGCTTTTCAAACCTCTAAAAATATGACGTCCCAGCAAAAAAATGTAGCACAACAGGCCTTGGGGATTGCAACAATGACGAATCTAGAAAAGTATTTAGGGTGTCCGATTATAAACGGTAAAGTTAATAAAGACACATTTAAAGACCCTATTGGAAATGCACAAAAACAGCTCACAAAATGGAAGGCAAATGCGTTATCTCAAGAAGGAAGGACGACATTGATTAGAGCTAACCTAGCCACAAAACCGAATTACGTAATGCAAAGCTTTATGCTTCCGTCATATGCCCACTCAGAATTGGATAGAATTAATAGGGGATTCTTTTGGAACAAGGATAGAACTTATAAACCTCTAGTGGGATGGGATAAGATCTGCAAACCTAAAGAGGTAGGAGGACTAGGAATCAGAAAAACAGAACATATGAACAAAGCCCTTCAAATGAAATTGCTCTGGAAAATCTTAGCAGAACCAAATAATATATGGGTAAGGATAATTTCACAAAAATATCTTAGAAATGATAGTCTATTCACATACAAGACAAAAGCAAACACCTCATGGCAATGGAAAGAATTAATGCACCTAAGAGAAGAATTTTATAAAGGCCTAATCTGGCAAATTGGGGATGGGAAAACGGTCAAATTTTGGAAAGATAACTGGTTGCCTGGAGGTCCCCTTAGATCCCAAGCGAAGAACCCATCAGATGTAGATGAAGCAATAACTGTGAATACCTGGATTACGAATGATCACAGATGGAAAATACATGAATTAAGACAAATCCTTCCTGATAACATTGTTGAACAAATTCAAAATACTCCAATCCCGGATAACTATATCCAAGACCGATTGTATTGGGCCCCAAGCAAAAATGGGTGGTTCTCCACCTCATCTGCAGTAGACCTAATCACAAACTTAGAGAGACAGACACCACATATAAACAACTGGTTGTGGAAATTAGATACATACCCAAAGGTTAAAAATTTCCTTTGGAAAGTGGATAATAATGGACTCCCCACTAAAGCTAGACTTAGGGATAAACAAATCATTACTCCGGGAGGCTGTGTATTGTGTGACTGTAATAATGAAGACATAAACCACCTACTAACAACGTGTCCGTATACAATCTACATAACCAACAAAGTAAACCCAAATATCGCTAACTACATCCAGGGATATGACCCACAAAACAAAACACCGAGAATAATTCTTAACGAAATCTACCAACTCCTAGGGAAAAAAGAGTTCACGTGTCTAGCAGTTGTGTGGTGGAGTATCTGGCATCAACGCAACAAATTAATTTTTCGACAAGACCAAAGCGAAGGAATATCAGACTTAACAACATACATAAGAAGTCAAATAGCAAACTGGGAGAAAGCGTCGAAATGGACAGAGGATGAAGAAGTTATACCAACATCTCGGTTAAAGAATAGGAACAAAAACATAAGAACACAAAGGAAATGGAAAAAACCCAAATCGGGGTATATCAAAGTAAACGTCGATGCGTCAAAGTTACCCAATGGTAACACTTCTGGGGGAATTGTACTCCGAAACCACCTTGGTCAGGTAATGGATATTATGACAACCAGCTTTGGAAAAGTATCCGTGTTAAAAGCTGAAGCTCTAGCTATCTGGGAAGCGATTAGGCAAATAAAAAACAGATCAATAGAAAAAGTGGAAATTGAAGGAGATAATCTCCAGGTCATTAACGCTATTAAAGGGAAAACTCATTGTCCTTGGGAGATCGAACTCATTATCACTGACATCCTTGTTTCCATGCACGGAAGCCAGGACCTAGTGATCAACCATGTCTTTAGGGAATGTAATGTTGTGGCCGACAAAATCGCTAATTTGGGCCATAGCCTCCCTGTTGAGTGTGTCAAGACTCATCCAAAACTTATAGTTCTCATCCGAAAGGATGCTCTAGGGCGCCCTCCGTAAAGGGGAGCATCCTAATCCTTACCTAATCAAAAAAAAAAAAAAAAAAAAAAAAGGATAACTAGCTCATCTAAAATATATTGAGAGTTGGAAGCTCTTGTATTGTGTTTTGTGAGTCAAAATAGAAATGCATTACATGCTAAAACGTAACTATAAGCAATTAAGCACATTATCAAGTTCCAAATTCCATTCCTCCTCCAAGACTCTCCTACAACCACAAACAAGTACAATATAATGTAAGGCACACCAAGGATGAAATATGGAGGGAAAAGGAGCTAGTAAAATTCAAGCACAAGCACGTGCACTTGCACGTGCAGGTTACCTTTCCTTGGGAATTTGCACCTCCCACCAAACAGAGCAACAGATCATGACAGCTTGCTCTGTAATGGCCCCTAACTCATTTTTATTATAAAATGTATTGTCCATTTAACCCTATGTTTTTTTTGTTTCGAATTTAATCCTAAGTTTTAACAAGCGCATACTTTTAAGGTTCAATTTGGTCTAGTCTATTACGTCCTAAAATTGGACTGTCCTAAAATTGAATAAGTTGCATTTTTCAAGCTACAAGGCAACAGCAAGCTCATGAAAGGCGAAACATTAGGAATAATACATGTTATATATCCATCTCTTGCATGTAGATAATACATGTATCTCATGCCATATTATATATTGATCTCTTTTGCATGTAGATAATATTGCCATTTATGTATAAAACAAAATAAAACTGTATTTCCCAACCTTCCACAATCTTCATTTCACCCTAAACTCTGCAGATGCTCAAGAAAGACCACTTGTATCTTACACTTGATCTTTCAAAAGTTTCTGGGAGGAGTAATTCCCTTGGGGAAAAACACCATGCAACCGAAAAAAAAAATACTAAGAGATGGGCTTGCTTTCTAAACCAGAAAAAAAAAAAGGGTAAATAGGCCTGCCATTGTTTTTTTTGGCTTTGACCCATTTTTTGTTTCAGGGTATCTATACACAAGGTTTATAGCAGGCTTCTGGAAAATCCTGGTTTTCACATTTTTTCACTTGCCTCATTTGCACTTGTTGGATAGTTTTCCTTTGTTTAGCTTGGGATGACTGTCACAATAGTACTAAGAGATGGAGTGCTGCTACAACCGAAACCAGTAAATGGATGCCGATGTAAGTACCTGCACCAATCACAATGCAGACGACTGCTTAGACATGATTCATTGATGTTCACTGGAGCAACAAAAATTGTCATATATATATAACAAGAATCTACAGCTTTAATTAAACATGTCTTATAACACAAAGTCCCCACCTGTAATTTGATTACTTTAGTTAATATAAGTATAAATATAATCAGATGCAAGCATGCATTTGGTGCTGTCACTAAGCCAATTTCTGACTCTCTATGTTCACTAAAGATTGTCATTTTAAGCTTTGGCACAACTATTGAGGAATTCTGAAACACTAAACTTATACTAAAATTTATAAATTATAAACTACCCACCTTATTTCTAATCGATAAATACATAGAATTTGCATCAAAAGAGTCTATTTGTACATTTTTCGATAACAAACCTTGTTACTCACCAATAAATCGTTAAACTCTATAATGACAAACATTTCCTAACAAGATTTAAGGAATAATACGACAATCTTTTCAAAACAGAGGTAGTAGTATTCAGCAAGAAAACTACTCATTACATATTCAACATGCATTAGTAAAAACATGTCATCTACTCTGTTTTTCAGTGTTTATCATTGAATCTTGATCTCTGTAGAATGAAGACGAATCCACTATTCCTTCAGCATTCAACAGCAAAAAGAGAAAAAATACTCAAGGAAGTGGATAAACATTATAACCCAGACTGATTGTCAACTATTAACACTAAACCAAGTACAAAACTAAGCAAAACGGATTGGCATCAAAAATTGAATACTTACCCAAATTTCTAAAAATAAATTATAATATAAAGCAGACCAAGGTTTAAGGAAGTCCGAAGGCACACAAAAAAACACCATCACCTTTCAAATTCTGCAAGAAACTGTAAATAATCAACAAGTTTGAGCTACTATACCTGATGACAAAATTCGCCGAGGCACCAAGAACTCACCACTGCTCTGATCTAGGCCTTGCATGAACATATGATGCCGTAAAGGCAAAGGATGAAAACTTGGAGATATAGTATCAAAAGGCCCTGAAGGAGGCTGAGTAACAGCAGCATGAGGTGATGAATGAGGATGAGACGGTGGAGAGGCGCCTTCAGAACCACAGCCAGACCGAATCCTTTGACTAGGAGACGGTGCATACGCATCATAGTTGGACGGAGGAGCTGAATTATGAGGCGGGAATGCAAAACAAGGGGGCTCAGGAGATGGAGCAGGTGATGGAGGGACAGGCTTAAGAGTTTGAGACAGATAAGAAGACAAACTGACAAATTTGACCCTCCCAAACATTGTGTGATTGAGGCCGAGATTCTTGGAGTAGGAATTGTTTTGGATTGTTTGTGCAAGTTGTTTCAGTCTCTGTGGCTGAAGACTTCCCATTTCTGATAAAACTGAAGCCTGAACTATGACTGGTGGATCTATTGTTGACCCAGCTTTATTTGTTACTTGCACGTATACATTCTGCAATAATAAGATTAAGCATGGTAATCTTGTTAAGAGATTACACAACTGTTAACTCCCTCCGGTCTAAATTAACTGTTCTTTTAGCTTTGACACAAAATTTAAGGAAAGCATTAATTAAGCTTGATATCTTAAAGGGTTTCCACAATCTTAACACTTATCAAATGTCCAACCACATTTTGAGCCAATGAATGAAGAGTTTTGAAGAAATATAGTTGATGAAAACAAATTTCAAAAAGAATTTTCATAGCTCACTCTTAATTATTTGCATTGAAAACCTAAAAATACGTAAGTTGATCAAAATCCAATTGCTCAAATGATAGTTAATTTAGATCGGAGGTAGTATGCACATATGTAAGCAGAGAGAAGTATAATACCTCATTAAACTTCAAACGCAACCCAGTCTTCAGTTGCTGTGTCAATAAATCAAGATTTTCCCTTACGTCATATATAGAATTATTGAGGGTGAAATTGAAAAGCGTTTGAACGATTTGTGATACTGGAGCAGGTTGCCGAGGAATCACAGTTAGACCTCCTTTAAACTTTACAACCTCAAAGGATGAGGGAACACCGAAGGTAGAGCTTGTTAATGTCAATTTTTTCTCTTGGAGGAACAATTCAATCAATGATGATTTCAACACACTTAGGGACACTGGGTGCATAGAAATGTCCTTTGGATGGGGTAGGAAACCAAAGACAACATATGATGAGTTAGGTATGCGTGATTTATGCATAGACATGATGGTAACCTACAAGAAATGAATCAAAACATTAGATATCTCAAATTTGTGCACGAGGAATGAACAAAAAGATATAAACCCAAAAGGACAAAACTACTGGGTTCTGGGCAATACTTTGGTATCGGGTACTCCAATTTCTCTATTTATTTCATCCTCTAACTGTCGAATGTGAGGCCTAAGCTGAGAAACTCGCTTCTGCAGTCTGAAGTAAGCCTGTATAGAAGCTGCATGAAAAGAAAAATAAATCATTGAGCATTATTGTTTAACAGGGACCATTGCTATAATAAGTTCTATCTGAGATCTGAAATGAAATTAAAAAGGAAAAGATGACATTTCCTGAAGTACATATAAAAAAGATCTAATGTAAACCAAGAGAGAGTACAGAAAAAGGCAAGACATATCTAGGATGAAAGATAGGAGAGAAGAGGGGAAGAGAAAGCAAGAAATGTCTAGTTCAGGCAAATACATCATGCAAGCACTATCAGTGACCAAACCATGTGCAGAAAGAATGTGTAATGATGTTATCAATGGACACCGAGCTAATTAGATGGATGAATATACCATTTTGTTTCTTTCAATTAAGATCAAGCATCAACTTTCTCTATCATTTGTAATAAGTTGCCATTCTTGTTTCTTACTTTTACTATCAGTTTTCAGCTCAGAAAACATATGACAAGCCTGAGAAATCTATGAAACAAGCATAAGAACGTCCACATGAAATACAAGGATATCGAATGATAATCAATATTCGATAGAGGTACATGTGGTTAAGCTAATCCTACAACCGTCAAACGACTATCAAACAATATTCTCCATAGCTGCTTTTTTGTGCTATTGAATTCTAGTTAGTTGGATTTTGTCATAGGAGCCAAGAAGAGCGGGTAAAAACCTAGATCCAACACAAAGTTGGATGTCTTGTGTGTGTTAACGTTATCCCGATGAATATGACCATGATAACCTGAAGATCATCACAGTAGAGTGCACCCATCTCTAAAAACCCTAAAAAAGGGCATATCATACATAACAAATTCATCATGCAAACCCAATAATAGAAATGAAAGGAGGAAGTAAGATCAAGCCTCTGCATAACTAGTACTCAATCAGTGATACCCCGAAAACCCTAACTCAGATACACCATCGAAGCATAACCAGAGAATCAACAAATTCACAGTTGAAATATGGATCGGAAAGAGCAAAGAACAGAGAAGTCAAACATACCGGAAAACTTGATCGTCTGAGACACATCGTAGCCAGAATCCAGAGAGCGAGAAGGGATAACCCAAAAGAAGGCAGAGATGAACACGGCTAAACTGAGAATCAAAACTAGCAAACACTTGAAACTGAAGTAGGACGCAATTCCACCCATCGGACAACATCTTCCGCAGAAGCTTCTAGAAGAAGAATCGCTGGTGGTGGGCTCGATAACCTGAGACTCCGACCCGTTTCCATGGCCGAATTTACCCATTGAATGAGCATCTGGAACAAAACCTTTCCTTGTATTCTCTTCTTTAACCCTCTCTCTATCTCTCTATCTCTAGGACTGAATTCCAATTGGGAGCTGAGATGAAAGATGGAAGACGAGGAGGAAAGCACTCTGGAATCTGGATGGATGGTGGGTAACGCTGATGTCAACTGTTATAGACTGGGGAACTACGAAGCTCAATTTTGTTGTTTTAAAAATGATATAATTTTGTATTTGAAGAATTAAAATTGAAGCAATTTTGGGTTTGTAATGTCTGCACCTTTGGTGGGATTTCGCTACCCAGCGTTGAGCAGAAGCAAAGGGGAAGCGTCGGTGTGAGAGAGAAAGAGAAGTAGAAGAATAAAGTGAGAGTCTTTTCACTTTCACCCCTTTGGAATGAATGGGTTCCAATTTCCAAATGTTTGCTTTTTTGTTTAATTGGACTATCTCAATATTCTCTATTTTTATGTCAAAAAAGAAATATTCTCTATTTTGGATAAATACATGGATAAACATTAATTTTCTTAGTTATCAGAATCTCGACCCTATTTTACGAATCTAAATTAGAAGTTGGATCTTATATAATTGATATACAATGGGTAGAAATTGTTATATGATTCTAATTTTAATTATACTTCTCACATCTTACAACCTATTCAAATGATATTAAAAATAATTAGTATTTATAAAATAATAAGAGTCCGGTTCAGGTGTGAATGGGCGCCCAGATGCAAAATAAGAAAGAACAAGAGCCGTTGGATCAAGAAAAATCAAAGGCGTTGATCATTTCACTTAAAAGGGGAAAAAACGGCATGGACGAATTTTTGGCGAATTATTCGCGTATTTTTGAAAAAAAACGACCCAGATTTGTTCATCAATATTGTGGATTTGTTCATCAATATTGTGGATTTGTTCATCAACAATGTGGATTTAATCATCAACACTGTGGATTTGTTCATTGGTTTTGACATATTTGTTCATTGGTTTTGGCATATTTGTTCATCAGTTTTGTGCATATTTGTTCATTTGTAACATCAGTTTGTTCATTAATTTATGCATATTTGTTCATTAATATATGCATATTTGTTCATTGTTATATTCATATTTGTTCATTGTTATATTCATATTTGTTCATTGGTTTTGACATATTTGTTCATCGGTTTGTGCATATTTGTTCATTAGTAACATCAATTTGTTCATCAACAATGTGGATTTGTTCATCAACATTGTGGATTTGTTCATCGTTATATTCATATTTGTTCATTGGTTTTGGCATATTTGTTCATCGTTTGTGCATATTTGTTCATTTGTAACATCAATT
This sequence comes from Fallopia convolvulus, assembly GCA_964016875.1. Classification (NCBI taxonomy): domain Eukaryota; kingdom Viridiplantae; phylum Streptophyta; class Magnoliopsida; order Caryophyllales; family Polygonaceae; genus Fallopia; species Fallopia convolvulus. The sequence continues at coordinate 17,824,045 of OZ024719.1, forward strand.
TGTTCATTAGTTTATGCATATTTGTTCATTAATATATGCATATTTGTTCATTGTTATATTCATATTTGTTTATTGGTTTTGACATATTTGTTCATCGGTTTGTGCATATTTGTTCATTAGTAACATCAATTTGTTCATCAACAATGTGGATTTGTTCATCAACATTGTGGATTTGTTCATTGTTATATTCATATTTGTTCATTGGTTTTGGCATATTTGTTCATCGGTTTGTGCATATTTGTTCATTTGTAACATCAATTTGTTCATTAGTTTATGCATATTTGTCTATTAATATATGCATATTTGTACAAGTTGATGTTATTGACACATAAACATAAGTTTATTTCAATTCACAAATAAGGGTTAATAATGAACAAAAAAGGTTATATCAATGAACAAATAGGGGTATATCCATGAACAAATAGAGTATACCAATGAACAAAAAAGGTTAGATCAATGAACAAAAAAGGTTATATCAATGAACAAATAAGTGTACATCAATGAACAAATAGGTGTATATACATGAACAAATAGGGTATAATGGTATATCAATGAGCAAATACTAGTATACCAATGAACAAATAATGGTATACCAATGAACAAACATGTGTATATCAATGAACAAATAGGGGTATATCAATGAACAAATACGAGTATATCAAAACTAATTATATGTGCATAAAAAACTACATAAATGTTGTATTCCTACACATAAATAAGGTTAAAAAATAAAAATAAATAATTAAAAAAGTTTGAAATCAATGAACAATGTTATCAAAAACTCAATGCACAATTAGTTAGTATTGATGAACAAATCGCTATTTCTGATGAACAAATCGCTATTTCTGATGAACAAACTGGGCGCGTCTCATAAAACGTATTTTTCGAAAAATACGCGAATAATTCGGGAAAAATTCGCCCGTGCCGTATTTTATTGAAAAATACGCGAATAATACGGAAAAAATTCGTCCGTGACGTATTTTAATTTTTTAAATGAATGTTTAATCAGAGACGTTGATTTTTTGGAAGGAACGAACGAGATTTATTCTTATTTCTCACCTAGGCGCCCATTCGCACGTGACTCTTTTTAAAATAATAATATACTTCTTATTTACGTCTCAATTCTATTTGATTATTAGAGTGTGGTTTAAATGAAACAAATTTTTATTATGAAACGTGAAACGAATGCACTTTTCCTATTTCCTAGTGCATTTTTATACGAAAATGCATTGCAAAATACGATAAGTGCAATACGAAAAAATGCACTACAAAACGTACGAAAGTGCACTACAAAGTGCGAAAAGTGTAAATCCGAAAAAGTGCAATCCCAAATAAGAAAAGTGTACTGCGAATTAGAAAAAATGCATTCGTTTTAAGATAAGACTTTGTTTCATTTGAACCAAACTCTTTATAAGATTATTTGAAAAAATGATATATTTGAAAAAAAAAATATTAAATATGTACGGGAATATCTTTATAAGATTATTTGAAAAAATAATATATTTGAAAAAAATATTAAATATGTACGGGAATATATAGTAGTTTATTCTAAACATAAATAATTTAGCTTTTTTATACATTGAAAAAATGAAAATTGAAAAAAATTAGTTTGAGATGTGCCACTGGCTTTACCCTGCGTGGGCCCAAACAATTCTAAACCACTAATGTGGTGCTCAATTTTATTTAAATCACTTTTTTCAAGTGTTAATAGTCTTTTCTCTTATTTTAATTATTTATTCCTTTTCCTAGCCGTTGAGAAAATCAACTCACCAACACACTGTAGCTAGCTTTCAAAATATTGCTCCAATTCAAATTTAGTTTTTTGGGGACAGATTCGAAATAGTTTATTGTTTAAATGTTGCTCAAAAGTCAGATTCTGATCAACCAACATAACCCTCTAGATTTTTCCTTTATCTTGTGTTCTTGTATTATCGCCATCACTCCATATATTGGTGTTGAGCAAATGCTTCCTCACATAGAGTTATGTCTAAATAAGGGGTTAAAAATGGTTCATCACAAATTCACACGTCTATAAATGCTTCCTCACATGTTTTCACTATTTTCACTCCATTAGTGTTTGAGTATTATTAAAACTAGTTTTACCCGTCGTACCATGTACGACTACGATTCGATATTTTATAGACATTATAAATATAATATTAATAAATAAATAAATATATAATATAAATTTTAATATAAGTAATTTATTGGTCGTAGAATGTATAATTTTTTAATCAAATATTATATTCTTCATATTTTATTACTTTTTATGTACTTAAATTTAGAATTTATCAAATATTTCAATATATCTATTAAATATTTTATTATCTATCTTTATTAATTTTATAAATTATAAATATTTATTATTAATTTTTTTTATAAAAGAAAATCACTATATATATATAAATAAATTCATCAAAAGATATATGCTCAAAGATTTATATTTATTTTAAAATATTTTATCTTTAATTTTAAATATTTGTATAAGGAAGCTTTCAAAAGATATTGTTATACTAAATAGATATTTGTTTGATGTTAGAGATAAATTTAAATAGTTAAAAAAGAATATAATTGAAAGAATTTATAATAATAGAAATAAAAATTAATTTTTTAAATATAAGGTGAAGCCAGAATCGTTGTGGTGGCTCGAAAAGCTTTAATATATAGTTATAGATCTTAGTCATCACTCATCAACATAAAATTATATCTTTTTCTCAAAATAAAAATATATCAACATAACAAAATATATTATTTAAAACTATATCATTATATAGATATAAATTTTATACTTGGAGCTCAAGCCTTGTTAAAAGATAAACAAAAATATATTAAGACCCTAAATCTTGTTAAGAGATAAAAATATTAAATTAATATGGAAAATATCATCTCATAGGAATTTATGTATATAAAAACTATATAAATATATTATCTATTGTAGTAAACTAATACATAGTTCATAGATAGAAGATTATATACATAAAAAATTATATAAACATGTTATCTCTTTAGTATATATAGCAAGAATACTATAAGTTGTTACAAATTTATTAAAATATAATTTCTCATTAAATTATTCAAAAATGCTACGTGGCGCAAATTTTACAACAGACTTGGGTTCTGCTTTATAATGTATTAGAGTAGATTGTCTGTTTTGATTAAGAGGCTACTGATACAACTCTTAAATTTTGGTTCAAAAATAACTCATCAAATGCTTCTTTTTTTACGATTTACATTTTTCTGATAAATTTTCATTTCCGACCAAAATAACTTACCTCTAAAATTGAACAAATTTAGTTCCATCTTTGCTTTGTCCATTTGAGTTAAAAATGACCCATAATAAGGACTTCGTTTAGTTTAATGTGGGAAGTTAAATTCATACGAATTAAGTTTTCAAAAAGTATATTCCTAGGGATTAAATTCATGGAAAGTAGTAAAATGTATTTGGCCGAAAATAACTCTTCAGAAATATAATCACCATGGTTTGGTTTAGTTTATTATTTAGGTGAATTAGCAAGTTAATATAAAAAAACCACACGAAGAAAATCTTACCCAACTTATCAAGGTAAGTCTACTTTAAATTTGAAAAAATGAACAAAACACATGTATTTGTACTACTTTCTGGATTATTTGCACTTCTTGGGAAGTAAACCACAAACCAAACGAGGACTAGTGCCCGTAATAATTATCCTATGAGTGAATTAATGAGTTTCAGCAAAAATTTAGCAAAATTTTTCCAGTTATACAAAAGGACAAGTTTTTTATAGAGGCTAAAAGGTGTTATCGCACTATTAATGAATTTAAGCGAAAATTTAGAGAAAAAAATTGTCCAACATATCCCAGTTCTCGTTTGGTTAAACGCGGAAAGTAGAAATTTTAAGAATATAATTCATAGAAAATATAATTCGTGGTGATTGAATTTCATTGGATTTCTCAAAATATATTTAGTTATAAGCGATTGCCTAATAATTAAATTGCTATAATTTCTTTGTTTTAAATAGAAAAATTGGCTTTACTTTCTAATATAATCACAGGGTCTTGCCGTTTTTAGAGAAAAAAAAAAGAGAAAAATTATGGGAATATATTTAAAATTACTATAAGAACTTTATTCATATAAATAATAATTTAACTCAAAGATAAATAAAAAAATTATAATTTTAAAAAATAATTTAAATAAAAATAGAGAAAGTTAATCTTAATCATTCAATTACAATTTCCCGTTTTGAAGAAATTGTAAATAATCCAACCAAATCTACTATATATATAAAAGCAATAAGGTTTGGAGCCTCCACGTTGTGTCACGTCAGCTTTTTCCACATGTCGCTTCTAGAATATGCCACATCGGATTTTGCCACGCGTCGTCTTTTCCTTAAGCCATGTCATGTAATTTTTGACACGTCATATACCACATCGTATTATTTTCACCCCTTTACTTACATGGCATATTTAACTATAATGATAAAAAAATGCTTTCCTTATAAAAAATAGTTTATATGAATAGATAATTATAGGCCTACATATTTTGATAAATCTATGATTTTTTAATAAAAATACTTCCTTATGAGAAGTTTGGTCAAAATACCTTCCTTTTACTGCAACTCAGAATTTGAAAATTTACCATAATATTTTATGAGCATTGTATACATTATTCTCCTTATTTGAAAATTTACTATAACATTTTATGAGCATTGTATATATTATTCTCATTATTTAAAATTAATAATCTAGATTTACTTTGTTTTATTTGATTTTAAAAAATAAAATAATTATTATACATATTACGATCAATAAATTACTTATATTATATTTTTGTTTATTAATATCTTTTTATAGTATATTTAAAAAATATCGAATCATAGTCGTGCATAGCACGACGGGAACAACTAGTACATATATTAAAATTACAATTTCCTGTTTTAAAGAAATTGTAAATAATCCGATCAAACATATAGTATATTAAAAACTACTTCCTAGAATTTTTAAAATCATGTGATTTTAAAATTTAACCAAGCACTAAATGTTATGTGTAATTATAGTCCAATGAATGAATGAACTGACAAATCAAAAGGTGAACTGCATGGGTCTAGATAATTTTTAACCGACATAGGTAATTCAATCTTAGATTTATATTTTATACATCAAAATCAGCTTTTGACCTAAAAACGATGATGAAGAACAGCTCCTTCCATGCACAGACCAAAATAAAGGAACCCATTCAGAATCAGAAACGCCGTCTTTTGCATAGAAAGGGAAATCACAACACAGGTTTCCCATATCCAAGTATTGATAGGACACATAATCAACTAAATACTCACTTTGAATTAAAAGCAAAAGACAACTTTGGTCGAGATTTGTTCTTTCCCAAAACCTTCATTTGTTTGGCTCGTTCTGCTTCCTCCTCTTGCTTCTTCCTCTTCAAGGCCTCTTCCTTTTGCCTCTGCATCTCCTCCAGTTCCCTGTACCGTTGCTCTTCCTTCTTCTCCTGTTCTAAAGCTTCTAGTCTCTGCATCTGTTCCAACCTTCTCTTGTTTTCTTCCAGCTTCCTCTCCAGCTCTTCTTTCTCCTTCAGGGCTTGCTCCTGACAAAAAACATAACAAAACAAAGATCCCGAGATTCAATTCTATACATTTCATGACATTTTCCATCAAGTTAATTCATTTCCTTCCATCTTGATTTCTTTAACCAGAGCAGCTTCCTTCTCTTTTTTCAAAAGATAACATGTGCTTGGTTTTTTTTTTTTGACAAATAAATTGCGATGAAGTTGGAGCAAGTGTGTGCGTTTGATTGGAAAAAAATTGACCATAAATCCAAGGAAGATAACTTCTGGGAATTTAACTTCATTTTGTAGGGAAGTTAATTCCCAGGAGGTAACTTCCTAGAAATTGCACTTCCTAAGTTTATCAAACAAGTGCTAAAACAACTGTTACCTCTTTCCTTCGAGCTTCAATGAGAGCAGCCTCCTTTTCTATTTCAAGTTGGACTTTAACCTCTTCTTGGAGTCTCCTTCTACCTTCCTCCAAGTGTCTCTGAAGTTCAAGCTTGATTTCCTCAGTATCCAAGTTTCCTGCAACTTGCTTTTGAATTGCTTCCTCCACTCTCCTAGTAGTTTCTTCTTCTATTACTTTCAACTCTGCTTCATGTTGACGCCTGATAACAAAGTATGGAGTCTAAGAAAAGATGTGGCTAGGAATACAGAGATGCAACGTAGTTACTGCTCCAGATGACTTCACACTAACCAGACATGGCTTGGAATAAAGAGCAGGTTTTAATTTATTTTTTCCTGATAGGTCTTTCAACTTTTACCCGTGAACATCAACACTACATCCACTTTTAAGCCACTTTGCTGACACTATCAAGGCATACCTCAAAATGAATCGAGATCCAAACAAATGAATTTCAAAACTGGTGAACAGTAGATAAAGGGGGCAGCCAATGGATCATCAAACATAACAAGGAGAGCAATAGCAGTATCTTCCATCGGAAAATCCTGTAGATGAATGTGTCACGAAACTGCTGCATTTTAAATCTATAAGCAAATCACGTCCATCTTAGCATTAAAATATTAACATTCTGACATGAGATGAAAGGCATACAATATAACTATGTCAATGTTAGAGAAGACTACCCTCACAAGACATCATTATTTATTTCAAAGATTAAGACTCATGGTCAACGGGATTAATAATTAGAAGCAGTGGAGTGGAAAATCTGCTCAAGATGTAGCAAGTTTAGAGGTTGAGCAAGCAGCGCTCATTCCAATTGAAATCCATTCAGCTCAAGGTGACCTATCATAATCTTTAAAGCAAAAGCATTACGAATAGAGTTCACATGGACTTCATGTTTCTAGTTTACAAACAGATCACTATTGATGCCCTAAAAATCAAGAGTTGTTAATCACCCCAGGAACATTAGAACATTTCTCTTAAGATTTCTGGTGGATCCCAGGTATTGCTTTTTTTACTTAACGTGTTCAAGTCTAAACCAGCCTTTCAATCTAGGTCAGAAACTGTAAGGTAATTCTGATGAAACAATTTTTATTGACAAGTAATGCCAAAAAGCTACCGAGACTTCAAATTTTTCCATCAAGGACTGGAGGAGAAACGTCAAATACATAATTTATCATGGACGAAAAAATGTCCATTACCTCTTTATGTAGTATAATTGTTTAAAAACAGACATGTAACTGGATAATACTGAAGCATAAAAACACTATCAAATAGAAGAAAATCAAATACGCATTATTGTACCTTTGTCTCTCCTCTTCATCCTGTTTCAACTTTTCACTTGCATTTCGATGCACCACTGATCCAAGACTAGGACTAGGTGATTTGTGCACAGGAGATGATGAAGTGCAAGTACTTCGTCTTCTCCTGTGCCGTTTAGGTGTAGATGAACGACTTCTACGACGCTTTGGAGTTCGTGAACGACTTTTGTGATGTTGTGGGGAAATAGAACGACTTTTTCGTCTATAATGGTAGAAGGAAAAATACAAAAAACTAAAAGTTAACAAATAACAAGCAACAAACCATGATATCCAAAATGATATAATTGACACTATTATAACCATCACACACAATATATTTGAAGCTACAAAATAAGCATTTACAGTTACCTCATTACAAATTGAAAACAAAAAGCTTTCAGTGCCCCATCTTTTATCACATGATGTTGCAAACCAGATTCGGGCAACAAAGTACATCCATCAGCAGATACTACCTTCTTGCCTCCCACGTAATGTGTAGAGGGGACTTGTTTTAAGCTTGTTCATTTTTTAAAATCAACAAATGGCACAACATCACATTCAGGCAACACTAGAGGTAACAGACTGTGGATGCTAAATATGCCATCTTTCCAGTTAGATGGCCAACGGGTGCTGCTAAGCTAATTCTAATAAGTTAAAGAGCAAAATACAATGATCAATATTCAATATCAATGACAATACCAAAAAGAAAAAAAAACAATCAGGATCAATCTCAAAAGACATAGGTGGAGAGGAAACTAGATGCATTCACAGGCTGAACTGGGAAACAACAACCATAGTCCTTAGCTTCAAACAACTTCTGGAAAGTGGCAACACTAAAACGCCCACCATAACGACCAAATTCATGTTTGCCGACTAGTGTGATATTCGAGTGTAGCTTGAGCAAAATTGCAAAAAGCTGGAATTGAACTTGGTATATAGTATCAACATATAAATATATAATAAGGTTTGAGGGAAAGGGAAACCTAAAACTCATATTATGTCCTTTGGAGAAAAAATATAATCAGAATGGAAATAATTCCAAGTATTCCTGGTAATTTCCATTACATCATTTAGAACTACAAATTTACAAATAATTTCACAGATCACTTGAGCATCAAGCTTCTTGTTTCTTGTCTATTCTAACAAAAACAAAATTACAAATATCGAGATTAACCAAACAATAAACCATACACATGACTGTGCAGACAGGACAGTTCATAGCTTTACTTAAGATGCCAATGATAAAAAAAAAACAATTGAACTTTTTCCTGCAGATAATATCCATTTAGACACCCGGTCCAATAGTTTGGACCTGGAACCTTGCCATTCTAGCTCAACGAATTTCAATTTCCCATATTCACCGAAAGCAACTCCCAACCAAAGGATTGAAAAATATCGCAAACCCTAGGAAAAAAATGAACGGGATCACCTGCTATGGGCATGAGAAGAGTAAGGAGATCTGCTTCTATCTCTACGACTTCTTCTGCTGACACGACTACGCCAGTACGAAGGCGACCTCGATCGCGATAAATCTCTGGCCATCACAGATGGATTCTCCTTTTCCTGTATGAGAAAAAAAAACAGTCAAAACCCTAATCCAATCGGTGTTGCAATACATTTTAATTAGAGAGGGAAAAAATTCTCCAAACCAGGTTCGGGTAGCAATGGAGATTAAAATCAATTAGTTTGTACCGTCTAACGAGAACCATACACAGTAACACAAAGCAAGCTCCAGCTATGGCGGAGAGAGAGGCGAAGAAGAAGGCTTTGGGGGCAAATGAAACCCTTGACGCTATTCAACCAGAGGTGGGAATGGGAAATCCCCTGACGCGACCGACGGAACGTTCTGCTCCAAAAATTTATTAATGCAAGAGAAATTTGCAAATAATCACCCGTAATATAGTCATATTTGCAAAAAATTACCCACAAAGTATTTATCTTAACCATCAATTGCATATGTTTTTTTCCATACCAGCTATGCAGCACACCTCTATTTTAATTTGTAGTTTTTTATATAATATTACAAAATAAGTCTACAAACCCTTTTTCTCCTATTCCTTCCTCTACTCTCCCGACTGTTTTGAAGACACTACTTGCGACCAGGCCGACGATTCATTCTCCTTGTCCTTCCATCCACACCCCGCTCCATCGTCTCCCCATTCCACCTCCGAATACTCTTGAAGTTTTGCCTCAACAGTACAGTAACATCCACTCCACACTCCATCGTCTCGTCATCCAGATATTGCACCCAACAATTTGGTGTGCATTTATAATATCCCCACAATAATCTCACGTGCGCTGCTTATTTGCATACAAAAGCTTTGTGTGCAATTTGTTTATGCACACAAGTGTTTGGCGTGCAAGTCTTTTTTGTACACTTGTTAATTGCGTGCATAGTTCTTTTGCACGCAATCGGCGCACGTGTACATATAATTATGAAAATAGAAAAAATGCTTATATGAATGGTGAACGTACCATGGAATCTCGATTACGTAACTCGTCTTCAGGGCTTCTTTCTTGTCACTCGGCATTTGTTAAGAAATAACAATATTAAAAAATTTAGATTTGAAATAGAGTTGCAAACAATAGAGAACGTGGAAAAGGGAGGAAAAGTATATTTGGACTAATTTTATAATTTCTAATAAATTAAATGTTAGAAACTAATTTTATGGAGCGGTGTATAATATGGGCCTTTTTTTGCAAGTAACCACTCGTCCATCAACTCCAATTTCCCGTTCAAATATGCACTTTTACCATTATACCCCTATTTTTTTTATCAGGATTTGGTTACCTAACCGACTTATTTCTTTGTCTCGTTCTCATTCTTTCCCTTGTATTCTTACTCGTGATATTTTATTTCTATAAGAAGGGTTTCTATTTTGTGAAGAAAAAAAATCAGATGCCAGTTAGCACAATTCGAGCACGGGAACAGGTGAAAAGAAATCGGGGTTGGTGTTAGCCGTTAGGGCTTTGCAAAGGCAATCTCGATTGGCGATTGTAAAAAAAAGGGGAAGTCGAGCTAAAGTCGATTTCAATTGGCGTTAAGGTTTTACAATGGGAATTGGAGTAAAGAGATTCCACTCAAGAGAAACTAGGATTTGAAGGGAGAAGGCATCAGAGCACTTTTATCGACTATATAAACTAGCATCAATGCTATAATTAATAAATATTATAATAGAGCATGTTGGGGAAAAGAGAGCATCGGTGCTAGAATTGAGGATCCAATGCTCTTGAGTTTTGAACACAAATACATTTTTTTTCAATATAAGCTGACAAAACGCAGCGTTTTGGCAAAATAATGTCAAAACGTTGTGTTTCACGGTGAATAGCCTTCTCCAGCGTAGTGCCACGCGTTGCCCTCAAATTAGGCGACGCGTGGTGTTTTTAATGCATAAAAAAATGATATTTCGACATTGTAAACTTAAATTTTTTTTTACCATAAGTCAAGATATTTTTTCTCTACATTAAGACATCCATTTTGTCTATATTTGACATATTTATAAAAAAATTGTATATTTCGGGTATTCTTACCTCCAAAAATATTTAAATCTTGTTATTTAATGGTATTTTGATGAAATTTTATTGTTTAAAATTTTTAATAATTAAAAAAAATTATGTGAATTTTTTTTCCTACATTAATTGTATTAAGATTTTAAAAAAAAATTGGGTTTGTTTTGTGCAAAATAATTGTGTGATGGATCTTTATGGTGTGTGATAATGGAGAGAAATTTAGTTAGTTTATAAATTAGATTTAGTTCTCCATGACATTCGTAAAATCATGATTTAAAATATATTCAAACCAAAAAATTACATGAAATGCAAGAAAAATACACAAAATGTAAAGCGAATAAGCAGAGATTACTTCTTAGAGAGATTAGTTGGGAAAAAAATTAAACACATGAATCGAAATACATAAGCAAATAATTAAAAGTAACACATAATATAAAAACACCCTAATATTCACCGAAAGCCGGCTCATTACGAAGAATTTTCCAAACATGCTCCTCCTTAAATTGCATTCTAGTAGAAATAGCATAAACATCATATGCCATTCGAATATCCATTTCATTGCCACCGACATTTCCTATAAAGACATACGCATAATAAGAAGAAAATTTAGAAACATTTTTCTTACCTTGTTCCATCAAGCCCTAAGCATGTGGGCACTTCTTGGATGTTGGTGAGGTTGGCGATTTTCCATGTAGTAGGTCTGAACTCGTCCCCAAGAAGTTTGATTGACATTTGCATTAGGGTTATTAGTGGTGTTTACAAAACCATGAATGAGGAGTATATCATCCTCTTTATACCAATAGGTATTTCCAACCCTAAATTGATGATTTCTCATGGCGATCCGATAGACCGCCAATTATTAGGAACTTCATCCAAACGAAATTGAACTTCGGGATCCAAATACACACCGACAGCTTAAGCCGGACTTAAAGGAGCACATTAGGCAAGTTTTCAATGAAAAAGATTAGGGCGTTCTCATGTTATGTCTTGCTTTAATTATTTTCTATGTGTTCAATTTTTATTTTCCATGTACTAGATTTAAATTGTGGGGTTTAATTGTGTTTCTTGTAATGTTCTTGCATTTCTTAATGTGTTGGCTTAAATTGAATTATCAAATTATGTATTGTGTTATATTTTTGGCTTTGAAAATCCAAAAAATATATAATTTTATTTTTTATTTGAATCATTTATTTTATGAATCATCAAATTAATTGGAATTTTAAATTTATAATATATATAAATAAGTATTTTGGTAATTGATAGTAAAGGGTATATTTATAATTTCAAATGAAATGAAGAGGTATATTTGTAAATTGATTGATAAGAAAAAGTAACTTTTGTGATTCTTGGATTTGAATTGATAAAATGGTAGAATGGGTATCAGATGCTAGGATGATGTGACAGAGAGAGAAACTAAAAAAGTGGTGAAAAGTGGGATGCTAGAATTAGCCTAGAATTTGCTAGGATTATTCCAGTGAGTCCACGATCATTTGGTTTCGCAATTTCTTTCCAAAAGATCATCAATCAGCCAAATTAGGCTCCAAAATGTGAAGTGAACCTTTTTTCTAAGTCTGCTCTTTCACTGCATGACGGCTGAAAAAAAGGTCCCCGAAGAAAGGGGAAATTCCGACAACTTTAGGAGAAAAAAGGCTTCATCTTAGCATTCCTATTGATAAACATGCTTTTAGAGTTTTGCAAGTCAATTTCAAATTTTGGGAATAGCGAAAGGTGTGGTCGAGCCTTAAAGGTAATTTTTGATTGACTTTATAATATTGTATTTTACATGCTTTGATTTTGCGAATTGAAGTGAGGAATTTATCTATGTAGCTAGGTGTTGGTGAAAGTGATTTATGTTAGTAAATTGAGTTTATTGAAAGCTTATTTATATGCACACATGGAAATGATTTGTTGGTCGTCGTTTAGGGTTGTGGTCCCTTTGTTGATTAAAATAGTTTTTTAGGGAAATAATATTTGTTTATTGTCACAATGATAAAAAGTGCTTCTATGGTCAATTTTCACTCTTGCATTTGATTGAACCTACTTTTGTATAAGAAGTTAAAATTTGATATTGAAATTTACCCTATTTGTTTCATTTAATAAATGTGCCTCACTAATAGATTTCTATATGGTTAACATTCTACAAGAGTTATAAGAGCATTAAAAATTAAATGTGATAAACACTCTTTTTAGAGAGAGAAATTCCGAATTTTAGAAAGAATAGAGTGCTAACCCCGTTCGTTGGACGAGACAGAATTTATATCCTATGTTTTTTAAAATGTTCAAGCTTTTAAAAATCATAACATGTGGTTATGCATATTAAATAATTTTATTATGAAATATTATAATTGAATGCATATAAAAACAAAAATATTAAAAACATACATATATAAATTATTTGATTATTTAATGAGTGCATACTAATTTAAGAAATGTGAATTTATTTTCCATCCTAATTTGTCAGTCTAAACATTATTTTTACTTCATAATATACTTAATCTATTATCAATGTTTATGTTTATTTTTTGAAACTAATTTTTTCATATTTTTTATTTATGCGATTCTCGTGTATATAAAGTTGTGAATAATCGACAATAATATTGTATCTTTCATTTCCTTTCTAAACAAAATTAAAGTTCATTATAGTATTTTATTTTTCAATAAGGAAATTTTAGTCCTTAAAAAATATAGGCAATTGCAATTATTTATTTAATTTTCGTCAATTTTTTTTATATATTTATTATAATTTAATATTGAGAGAAATTATTATAAGAGAACAGAGCATTTATTAAACATATTTGTTAAATCCCTTTTATATTTTACAACATTATTTATTATTTATTTTAATAAGGTTGAATACAAAAAATAGAACATTTAAATAGCTTGAGAGAGACAACTTTTATAGTTGTTATTATTTGTTAAGATATATAAATGAGTCATATACGGAATTGCATTAATTTTGATCCTAGATGTTAAAGTTTCAAACTAGTACAAGTTAGTATTAGACTCATGAGAAGTGATCCTCCATACTAGTTTGAAACTTTTGTAAAGATAAACCATAACTCATGAGTCACATATGGGGTAATTGATGTGTCCATCACTTACTCCGAACGCAAGATTGCATGGCATGCTTTAATTATCCTTTTTAGTCATGCTCTTTTGGACACTTGATCGTGTGTTTGCTGCATTTGGGTCTTGTGTTGTTAAAGGTCGTATGTTCTCTTCATGGGTCGGGCACCTAGACTCACACAACCGTCGACACATGTCATGCGTCCTTTATGTCAGTTTCGTGGGCTACACTTTTTCGAACACTCACTTTGTATATATACTTTTATATGTTTTCTAGCTAGTTTATGAGTTGAATTTTTAGGGATTTATCTAGAACTCTAGCTGTCAAATACTATAGAGATTTCTTCCTATAAGATTTTTTATTTGTATTTCAAACTAAGTTTTCTTTCTCTTTAGTCTAGTTAATATGTTTCATGGATAATATGATTGTTTTCTTACTTATGTTTGGTAAATTTCTCTATTATAATGTTCAACATCAAATAGGAATAGAAGATGAATGTCTATCTTATTCATTAATGATCTCCTAGCTATCGCTTTGTGGTTCTTTCCTCCAAGGACTCATGTCTACAAGGAACCACTTGCCTACTCCCACTTGATCGTGAAGTATCTAGATGATTGTCTACTCTCAAAATCAATGCATCTTAAACATATTCTATAGTTGCAACTTCTGGATCGTCCTTCAATGCCTAACACCCGCTCTTGTAGTGAGTGAATTCACCACAATTTCAGCACTTGATCTTACTCTTGTCCTTGATGGTCTTTTCCTTCCCTTTGGACTTAAAATCTAGATGTAGAAACTGACTTAGGCAAATCTCCTCATTGATAATCAGTTCTCTCACATATTCAAACTGAAGTTTTTCCTACCTTGTTGAAGCATTGACAAACGCAAAAGTTTTGCTCCAACTCTCTGGTAAAGAAGATAATAGAATCAGGACTTGTAACTCATCATTGAAATCAATCTCCACCCGTACCGATTGTTGTGCAATAGATATATTGAACTCGCTTAAGTGCTTGGACACCGTTGTGTCTTCCCTCATCTTCAGGTTGAACAATCATCTCATCAGATGCATATTCACCATTGATGGCTTCTCATACAATGCTATCAATATAGCGAGTAACCCCTTTGTCATTGTGGCCTTGATAGTGTGGTGTGTGATGTTCTTGGACAACGACAAACGAATTACGCTAAATACCTTCTTGTCCAACAACTTCCACTCTTCGTCCTTCATGTCTTCTAGCTTCTCTCTAAAAGGCAAATACAGTTCTTTACCATATAGGTAATCTTTAATCTGCAGCTTCCAAAGCATAAAGTCGATTCCATCAAACTTCTCCACAATAATCTTTTCGTCCCCCACTGCAACTGTTGGTACCAAGCTCTGGTACCAGTTGATAGGAAATTATCGCCCTATAGTAAGGGAGAACACACTCACAAGAGAAGAGAAAAAGAAGAAATATGACAAGAACACACTCGTCAAGAATGACTACGTTTAGGCTAGGGGTATAATACTCAGTTTCGTTTCTCCTTTCCGATCGTAAAAACAAGTTGCTTATTTTTCTTCAAGTTACGACATTTCTTGACCCGAAAGTATCTAGCAGAAAGGAATTTCATTATTAAATATATAAAAAAAATCCGTTCTCAGCCGCCTAATATATGTATTTCTTTTTTTTCCAAATTATTATTAGCTTATGCCAACTAATCTTAACTTATTAATTATGATCATTTTTTTCGTTAAGGTTGCTTAGTATTAGATATTATAGGATATTATTGATCTTGTTGATATTCTGTAGTCTCTAGTTAGGATTCTGTATTATCTTTGTATTATCTTTTCCTAGTTTAGCTCCTAGTTATGTACATATATACGTTGTTTGTGCAATGAGTAAATCATCGTTTGCCTTTGCCAGCATACCCGATCTTTCATGGTATCAGAGCGATCTCATTTTTTTTCCGATCCTAAGACCTAATCTAGCCACCGGCCGCACCACCCTAACACTCGGCGCCTTGCCTGGTTGTTAGTTGCTGCCGAGACTACCATGCCGCCAAAAGTTCATGAAAAAGAAGAGTCTTCCACCGGGATCAAATCTGCCGATGGATCCTGTCCACAAAATTCACCTTTCTATCTACACCCCTCCGATCACCCAGGTATGAAGATTTGTCCCGTGACATTCAAAGGGGATAATTTTCAAGAGTGGGAGCTTGTCCTGCGCAATTCACTCCGAGCAAAACGCAAATTGGGGTTCATTGAGGGCACCATCGTTGAACCCAAAGATCCTAATGAACTCGATGATTGGTGGAGCGTCAATTCGATGATCGTCGGTTGGATTTTACAATCCATCGATGAGTCAATGAGATCCTCCGTAACCTTCTTCCAGACAGCGAAGGAGTTATGGGACGATTTGAAACAGAGATTCTCAATCGGGAATGGTCCAAGAGTGCAACAATTGTGCTTCGATCTCGCTTGATGTGTTCAAGGTGGACGATCCGTGACTTCCTATTATGCTGATTTGAAAAAGTTGTGGGATGAGTTGGCGAATTACACAGTTTCTCGGCGATGTACGTGTGGCAAATGCGAGTGCAAGTGGGGCGACGCATTGACGAAAGAACGAGATGATGAAAGAGTTCACCAATTTCTGATGGGGCTTGATGACGCCTATGGCACGGTTCGCTCCAATGCCCTGGCGCAAGATCCCATTCAGCATATAAACAAAGTCTATGCTACTGTTATTTCTGAAGAAAGAGCACGAACAGCTCTCAAGAGCCGTGACGGGGCTCGTGACGGTGCTGAACAGAGGCTCGAAGGAGCGGCGTTCGCTGCACAAGGGAGCCGAGGGCGTGGTGACCATCGCGAGCGAAACAAGAAAGGCGACGGGGACCGTGATCGCCGTGATTCAGCCGGCAGTCAGGGTCTCGATCCGCGACATGGTGACCGACCATGGTGCACCCATTGTGTCAAGGCAGGGCACAACGTGAAAACCTGCTACAAAATAGTCGGATATCCCGAGTGGTGGGGGACAGAACGCCATGAGCAGCAGCTGGCTCTACAGCGTGAGCGCAACAACGCCGGGACTGGTGCTGGACGAGAACGGGGGCGCGGACAAGGTCTCGCTAACGCCGCTACTGTTGGGGAGACTTCAGGTGTGCAGCTTGGCGTTGAGCGCCGCAGATCGCACTGGTACGGGGCTATCTGAGTCTCAATTTAGCCAATTAATGCAGGTCGTGAACAATTCAGTCCATAATTCTTCAGCCCCTCAGTCTGGTACGTATATTTCTGATTGGATTTTAGACACCGGTGCCTCGTTTCACATGACGGGAAACGACAAATTATTGACAGATTTATATATTGTGGCTTCTTCTTCAATTGTTCTCCCAAATGGGATGTCTACTACTGCAAATAAGGCTGGAAATTTGATATTGTCTGATAAATTTATTATTCGGGATGTGCTATTTGTTCCCAAGTTGACGTGTAATTTGATCTCCATTGCTCGACTTTTGAGAGACCATAATTGTGTTGCACGGATGACTGATCGGCTATGTATTTTGCAGGATCGCACTTCGATGAATTTGATTGGGGCGGGTGAGGAGCGGAATGGTGTGTATTGGCTTCGTGGAGTGGCGCCGATGGGACACTCTTCACGGATGGATGTTGCATCACCTGCCCTGTGGCATTCCCGAATTGGTCATCCCTCACTTCCTATTCTTAAATTTATACCTAATATTAGAATAAATGGTCCCATGGAACCTTGCGATAGTTGTCATAGGGCTAAACAATCCCGTCCTTCATTTCCTATTAGTCAGACGCATGCTTCTAAAATATTTGATTTGGTTCATTGTGATGTGCGGGGACCCTATCGGACTCAGTCCGTTCAAGGGGCTCATTATTTTCTCACCATGGTTGATGATTTTAGTAGATGTGTTTGGATTTTTCTTATGAAACACAAAACTGAAGTTGCTTCCTTAATTCCTAATTTTTGTGCCATGACTGAGCGCCAATTTGATCAAACTGTTAAATGCATTCGAAGTGACAACGATACTGAATTTACTAGTTTACGAAATTATTTTTCCGAAAAAGGCATGTTATTTGAAACTTCATGTGTTGCCACTCCACAACAAAATGGTAGAGCAGAACGGAAACATAGACATATTTTAAATGTTGCTCGAGCTTTACGATTTCATGCACATTTACCTTTACATTTTTGGGGTGAGTGTGTATTAATTGCATGTTATTTAATTAATAGAACTCCAACACCGGTTTTGCAAAATAAAACGCCATTTGAAATGTTGTATGGTCGACCTCCGGCCTATGATCATCTTCGCACCCTAGGTTGTCTTTGTTATGCTTCTGTTATTCCAAAATCCCCAAACAAATTTGCTCCTAGAGCTAGAAAATGCGTCTTTATTGGCTATCCGAATGGACAAAAAGGTTGGAAAGTTCTTGACATTGAAACTAACGAAAGGTTCATTTCCCGAGATGTTATATTTTATGAAAACAAATTTCCATATCAGCCTGCTGTTACCCCAACCGATAGTAACCAAACATTCCAAAATGATCTTCATCCTGCAAATTTCGATGATTGCCATATCCCATCAGCTCCCACGCAGATGGACGACAGGGGGAGTGGGGTTCAATCTCCTTCTGTCGCCATTCAAGAGCCTATTCCTAACTCCACAGATACCCAAACACAGACAATCGACAGGGGGAGTGGGGTTCAATCTTCTCCTGTCACTGTTCAAGACAACATTTTACCAAGCACCTCAAATGACCAAACGCAGACAGCTGATGGGAGTGGTGGGGTTCAATCCACTTCTATCACTGTTCAAGACCAGCTTCGACGTTCTACCTGTGATCGCGCACCATCTGTGAAGTTACGTGGTTTCATCTGTAATACTGTGCGGAGACAAGAAGCATTTTCGTCTCTTTCATCTCAACCGTCAGGTTCATCAGGTACATCCTATCCCATAGCTAATTATGTTAGTTTTGATCGGTTTTCTGCTGGCCATACTGCATTTGCTGCTTCTGTTGAGTCTGTTACAGAGCCACACTCATTCTCGGAAGCTGCTCGAGATGTGCGCTGGCGCAAAGCTATGGAGGCTGAGATTGATGCTTTAGAGCGTAATGAGACCTGGACTATGGCCGATTTGCCTCCTAATAAGAAACCCATTGGATGCAAATGGGTATTTAAAATAAAACGGCATTCAGACGGGACTATTGAGCGATTTAAGGCTCGTTTGGTGGTTCTTGGAAATAATCAGAAAGAAGGTATTGATTACAAGGAGACCTTTGCACCAGTGGCTAAAATGGTGTCTGTTCGTACGTTTCTGGCAGTAGCAGCTGCTCGAAACTGGGAGTTGCATCAGATGGATGTGCATAATGCATTTCTTCATGGCGATCTACATGAAGAGGTGTATATGAGACCGCCACCAGGTTTTTCCACACATCTGGCAGGGAAGTTTTGTCGTTTGAATAGGTCGTTGTATGGACTTCGACAGGCTCCTCGGAATTGGTTTGCAAAACTGACGTCTGCTTTGAGAAGTTTTGGTTTTGTTCAATCAATGGCTGACTACTCACTGTTTTCTTATAATCAATCGGGTATTACTATTCATGTTCTGGTGTATGTTGATGATCTGATAGTTGCTGGTAATAATTCCGCTGTGATTGCTAATTTCAAAGGTCAACTGAGTTCTTGTTTTCACATGAAGGACTTGGGACCATTGAAATATTTTCTAGGTATTGAGATTGCTCGCTCAGATGGAGGTCTGTATCTTTGTCAGAGAAAGTATACTTTAGATATTCTGAGTGAGGCTGGACTACTAGGAAGCAAGCCATGTGATTTTCCGATGGAACCGAATCACAAACTTGCTCTTTCTACAGCTCAGGGTTTTGCGTTTCCAGATCGCTACCGACGTCTGATTGGGAGATTGATTTTTTTGACTATTACTCGTCCAGAGATTTGTTATGCAATCCATACTCTGGCTCAGTTTATGCAGAGTCCTACAGATGATCACTGGGATGCTGCACTACGGGTCTTACGTTATCTGAAAAGTCATCCTGGTCAGGGTGTTTGTCTTCCTAGAGAATGTAGTCTAAAGCTGACAGCTTTCTGTGATTCTGATTATGCCACATGTCCGCTTACTCTTCGGTCTCTTACAGGCTATTTCGTTCAGCTCGGTTCGTCTCCTATTTCTTGGAGAACTAAGAAGCAGAAGACTGTTTCTCGCTCTTCTGCTGAAGCTGAATATCGTGCTATGGCAACTGCTTGTTGTGAGTTGATTTGGTTGAAGTCATTGCTTCGTTCGCTAGGCGTGATTCACTCCGATCCTATGCATTTGTTTTGTGATAGTCAGGCCGCGTTGCATATCGCTGCTTATCCGGTTTTTCATGATCGGACCAAGCATATTGAGGTTGATTGTCACTTTATCCGAGATCTTCTTTTAGCTGGTACGATTCGTACAGGTCACATTCGGACGCATCTACAACCAACTGATATCCTTACCAAAGCCCTCGGGACAACTCAATTTCGGATCTTATTGGGCAAGTTGGGCATTCGGGACCTACATGCTCCAATTTGAGGGGGAGTATTAGATATTATAGGATATTATTGATCTTGTTGATATTCTGTAGTCTCTAGTTAGGATTCTGTATTATCTTTTCCTAGTTTAGCTCCTAGTTATGTACATATATACGTTGTTTGTGCAATGAGGAAATCATCGCTTGCCTTTGCCAGCATACCCGATCTTTCACTTAGACTGAATCCTAACCAACTCAAGTAAACTTTTATCTTTAACACTTAATTACAATCCTTTCAACCTTATATAACTCCAACCCGTCTCCTTCGACAAGCCATATTCGGTTTCCGGAAAACCAACCTCGCCGCCTTCGTGAATCGCCCCATCGCCTCAGACCTTATCTTTCCTTCTCCTGCGGTCAAGCACGAGGCACCGAGCCTCTCTTCCACCCATCGGTTCTTTCTTCTTCTTCGACAATCAACCTCGGTGGTTCCATTTTGGCCGTCGCCGTGAGTTCGTGAGCAAACAACCGCTAGTTGATCCGACCACTGGTAAGCTGTCGCGTTCTTGTTTCTTTCGATCGACCACCCTGTTTTTTTCCCCTACACCAGCCAACCTCCTCTATTTTCTTCGTTAGGGTCGCCGACGCCAGGGAAGCGGTTTTCGCCGTGGACGCGGGACGCCATCCTTCTTCCGTTTAAGGTCGGTGATCGAGTTTTCCGATGAGTCGTGCTTCTCTTCGGTGTAGCTAATTGGTAGTATGTGGAGACGGGTCTTGGTGTCGCTCGGGGTTGGCCAGAACACGGGAAGGTCGCACTTAATTTTCATATTTGTAGCAGAGATAGGCGGGCGCCGGAGAGTGTTTGCCGTGGTTGGGTTACAGGGAAGGGGCGGGTCTACTTTCCATGGTTGCCGGTAAGTTGAATCGGGCTAATGGTGGGGTTCATAAATGATAATCGGATTAAGTGTTAGTTATATAGTTTAGTGGTAATCATGGAAATTTGGTTGTTGGGTTTGGGCCATTTAATTGCGTGAGTGGGGTGGGGTGTTAAGTGATATAGATAATTTTTTTTTGAAAGGAGTGGATTAGATAATTAAGAAGGCTAGTATTTAGTGGTTAGCATGTTACCTAGTTGATAGTATAAGTTAGGATTTTGGTTGTATTCGGTTGTTTTAATTGAAAGATTAAAAGGTGACCCCTGGATTTAGTATCGTTCGGCTCGTGTCTCACCTAGTCTCTCATATTAATATTTCTATCAGGAAATCGTTTTCGTCCGCACTCTTAATTCCATCTTTTCAAAGGACTCCTAATTTCGAGGTAAGTCGTTTTCGACTTGCTCGGTTCTTCTCTACCTTGTTAGATTGCATACCGTTATTGTAGGGCGGGTTTTGGGAACTAGTCCCGAATGCCTTTTTAAATTGTTTGAACTTCTTGATTTGTCGTGTGTGTAGAATGGTTTTGAACGTATTTTATGGAAAAGAGATTTTTGGAACGTCTTCTCTGTGTTGGTACCGTTTCCGGCACGGCTCCATCGTAGCTGGTGTTGAGGAAGAGTTGTCTATGTATGGCCCGTGTGACAGGGAAACCGTGCCCCTTAAAAACGAAAAATATTCTCTGTGTTTTGGCCAGTGGTCCAGTGGAGGCTTAGCCAGGGTTAGAAGGGAGATTGTGAAGTGGAGTGAGAGGGCCTACCTCTACACTCGACGCGGGTCGAGCGCCTTGGAAGTCGGATTGCGAGATGATGGAATTGCATTGTTGTAAGGTTGTATTTGTGAATGTGTATGTGGCTATGTGTGACTAATTATGACTAACTTAGGTATTGGCCTTTAGAGTTATGAGTGCGATTGTGGACTTGGATGCTAACTTTAGAAGTGCTTTCAAAACGTCTTGCAATTTCCGTATTCTTTCTAACTTGATAGATTAGTACGTAGCTGACCCTTCGGGGACTATTTCTTCAGTTCCAGGTATGAATCAGGGAACCGTGCAAGAACTGAGGCCAGATGGCGGGGCAGAGCGGTGAAGAGCATGTGTTGTAGTAGGATCGGGTTTACTTTAGTTTATTCATGAATTTTTAGGATGTGGTTTTATTATTATGATGGAGTTTGTATTATATCTTGTCTTTTGTTATTTCTCAAATAATTTATTGTTAGTAGTGCTTTGTCGGATTTGGACATTTATGTTTTCGGGAACGCATGCATAATTATGTTTTCTAAGTTTTTTTTGCTAAATGGTAAAAGTTGTATTGGAGAGAGAGGAGGAGTACATAACACAAATGTCAAAAAAGACAAATGTGATCAAAATACAAAGACAACCAGCAACGTAAGACATTTCCAAACCCCTGCCGGATTCCTTAAACCATATCATATTCTAATGCCAGAAGGCACTAATGAAATGGTAGAATGCCTAGGCAAAAAAACAAAGGGTCTTACAAACACCATGACTCCTTGTAAGTCTACATCAGCACACTTTACTCATCAAGGATGTGTAAGGGAGTGTTAACAGACACTTCTACCCAAAATCTACCAAAAGAAGCAAGAAGAATAGATAGTACTCCATAGCCCAGCTAGGACCATCCTAGACATCTCATTCCAATGCAAAAACAGCACTAAAGATGTTAGGGGTCTCGAAGCCAATACAAAGGCCATGCACCTTTTGTGTCATAGTGCTTGACCTCATCCATAAACACTCCACAAGAAGGATACAAGGGAGAAGCTCTCAAAATAGAAAAATCCTTAGCCCATAACCCAAGAGACAGAGACACATAGAATGAACCCAAGAAGTTATATTCTTAAATGATTCCTCATAGCTTGACCTCGTCTCCCTCTCAAATTCAACTTAATAGTGATGTGCAACATGCATTCTTCAATGATTCTATTAGCATAGACATCAACATCTGGTTTTTCCCCATTAAAAATAGCCTCGTTACGGTGCCACCAGATGTGATAGACTATCCCCATGCAGGCTAGCAATCTGGATTGAAAAACATTATTCTTTCTTCTACCACAAATCAAGAACCATTTCCACCAGCTTATAAGCGAGTCAAATCTCACATGTACTCCCATCCAGTTCCAAATTTTATTAGCCACATTTGCACTGAAGTTGCACTGAAACCAAAGATGGTTTTCATCTTCAACATCTGCTTCACAAAGGAAGCATTTACAATCATCTATCACACCAAAATTCTGTAGCTTTGCTGCTGTTGGCAGTCTCTGAAGTGTTGCAAGCCAGCAAATAAAACTCCATTTTCTAGACTGGATTCCAGACCACAATAAGGAGTTCCATTCAATTACATCCGAATGAGGCCTGAAAACCTCATATAAAACATTACAATTCAGCTTTCCATTCTGTTTTGTGTAGATGTTAATACCATCTAGAGAAGCACCTCCTGCTCCAGTATTCTGAGTGAGAGAGTTAAGGACAACATTTCTGAGACTAAGAATTCATCGCCATAACCATGAATCATTACTTGAAGTCCCAACAGTCCATAAATTGCATCTTTTCAACAGGTTCTTTCTGGCCCAGGTTGTCCAAAGATTAATTTTTCCCATATAAAGATCATGTCCCAGCTTGAAGACCAACGTTTTGTTCCAGGATAAAAGCTCTTTAAAATTGAGCCCGCCCTCTTCAACACTTCTACACACCTTCTTCCATGCAACCATATTTCTCTTGCTTTTTGTGCATCCTGACCAAAGGAAAGCTCTGCATATGGTTTCTATTCTTTTAATCACGCCCTTAGGAAGCACAAGAGCCTGCATCCAGAAAGTAAGGATCCCCTCTATGACAGACTTGATGACTTGAATTCTTCCAGCATAAGAGAGATTCCTTACATTCCTTTTTTGAATGAGTGAGATGATTTTGTTGATAAGAGGGTTATAATCACCAATCCTAAGTCTTCTCGAATGCAAAGGTGTACCCAGATATCTAATAGGAAACATGCCCAGTTCAATACCAAGCAACTCACAACATTCTTGCTTCTTTGCATCAGTCAATCCCCTAAAGAAGACTTTGCTTTTTGCTGGGTTGGCTATCAAACCTGATTCTCTCCCAAAATCCAGTAAAGTAGCTTTGACAAGTTGAAGTGTAGTAGCAATAGGCTTGCAAAAAATTAGTAAATCATCTGCAAAAGCAATATTTGTCAAACCTAGCTGCTTGCATTTGGGATGGTAGTAGAAGCCCTTCTTTTTACTTGTCATAGTCATCCTCCTTGAAAGCATTTCCATGACTAGTACGAATAAGAAAGGGGATAAAGGGTCCCCCTGTCTCAGACCTCTTTTACTTGGAAAGAACCCTTTTGATTCTCCATTAATAATAAAGGAGTACCAAGGTGTTGTAACACACTGCATAATCCAACTGATCAACTTAGCTGGAAAGTTAAAAAAGGTCATTGATTGTTCCAAGTACTCCCATCTAACACAGTCATATGCCTTCTGAATATCTATTTGTAACATACATCTAGGTGACACTCCCTTTCTTTCATAGTCTTTTACTAGGTCTTGTGCCACTGCTGCATTATAAGTAATACTTCTCCCAGGGACAAAAGCCCCTTGATTGACTGAAATAATTTCATCCAGAATAGGCCTTATTTTCTGCACCAGAAGCTTGGAAATGATTTTCAAAATTGTATTACAGCATGAAATAAGTCTATATTCCTTGACCAGGAAGGGTTTCTCCACTTTTGGAATCAGTCTAACAAAAGTAGCGTTAAACTGGCTCAGTAATTTGCCTCTCCTGAAGAAATCAGCTACTGCTTCATATACTTCTCTTTTGATCTCATTCCAACTGTGTTTGAAGAAGAGACTGCCAAAGCCATCCGGTCTTGGACTTTTGTTGTTTCCAATATCAAAAACCACTCTTCTTACATCAATAATGGAGGGCACAGCTTCAAGACATGGATACTTATCAACCTCAACAACTAATCCTGGATACCCCTCAAGACAAATACTAGCAGTACATCTTTCAGTGCCCAACAGATTTTTGTAAAATCCTATAACTTCTTCTTCAATATCTTTCTTGTCTTCCAAGATTTCCCTGTTTGCATTTTTGAGTAGGAAGATACTATTCCCTGATCTTCTTGCTTTGATGCCATTATAAAAAAGAGAGGAAGTTTCCTCACCAAATTTCAGCCAATTTATCCTAGCTTTTTGCATTGTAAAGCTAGCAAGTTGTTCCATATGCAAGTTCAGATCATTTTTTGCGTTTATCACATCTTCTTGAAGCTCATTGTTGGAAAAATCTTGTTGTAGCCTATCATGAAAGATTTTAAGCTTCTGAATACTGTCTTCAACTCTCTTTTCTAGGCTTTGATTTCTATCTTTCTGCCATATTTTTATTCCTTGCTTTACTTTCTTCAACTTCTCTGCAAGAATAAATTGAAGAGTTCCATATTCATTGCCTTGCCAAGCATTAGTTATCACTTCATCATAGCCATTTTCCAAAATCCAACAATTACGAAACTTGAAAGGGATTTTCTTAACAATAGAAGAAGGATTGATATTGATGATGCCTGGTGAATGATCAGATAATTCTGGATCCGAGAAGAAAATTGTGGATAGAGGGAAGTGAGTCATCCACTCATCATTGCTCATGATGCGATCCAGCTTACAAGCTATTCTATCTGCTCCCCTCTGCTGATTACTCCAAGTATATCTAGCTCCAAAATAAGGAATATCAGCTATGCCTAATTCATTACACAACATTGGTAATTTCTCAGAAGTATGCTCATTAGTTCTACCAAAAGACAACTTCTCTGTTGAATCCATAATGCAATTAAAGTCTCCCAAGATAATCCAAGACCCCACAAGAGCATCTTTAATCTCCTTGAGTTTATCCCACGCAAAAGCTCTCCCCATCAGTGTATTGAAAGCATAGACAAAAGTGGCGTAGAAAGTTCCTTGCCCATTTCTACAAGTAACTTTTGTATGTATAATCTGTGCAGAGACATCCAAAATGTTCACCTCCACAATGTTAGGATCCCAAGCAAGCCATATTCTACCTTTTCTCTGAACAGTACTATTAGTAACAAAATTCAAACCTTTCAGAATACTTAGAGCAAACTTTTGTTCTTTTTCTTGTGCTACTTTAGTTTCTATTATACCCATCAAAGAGATCTTATTCATGCTAGCTAACTTATTTACTAGCTTTATTTTAGGGAATGTATTACATCCCCTAATATTCCAAAAGCCCAGTTTTACTTCAGCCATTAGGAGTTTTGACAAGGCTACTACAACCTTCTTCCCCTTCTTTCCTTTTAATTACTGTCACAGAGGGTATACCATGACTTCTAGTATCTCTATGCCTTAGCGCATATCTAGGAGGGGATAGAGATTTGTTTCTCCTCTTTAATGCCAAGCTTCTTGCTTCATTGAACACAAGAACTTCCTTCTCTGAAGTCTCTTTTTCTAAGCATTCTTTTCCTGTCCTATTTTTTCTGATATAGCGATCTAATTTTCAATAGCATCACCTCCCAAACAAGAATCAGAACCCTGCTCATTGTGTCCCTCTTTCTCTGGCAAGTTCATCTGAATATCAGAATTTTTACCCTTTGTCAAGCAAATGTCTAGATCAGTTCTGGATTCAAGTTTCTCCCCCTAATACTGATTCCCCTTTCCTGACCCAAACCTTCTCCCCTTTGTCATTTGGAGCAACATGATCTCTTTGCCTAGCTCTTTTCTCCAGGGCAGCACATCTCTTAGTTCTATGCCCAAAAGTCTTACAATTTTTACAAAACCAAGGAACCCATTCAAACTTAATTTTCTGATTATACTTGATACCCGTAGGCCCTTCCAAGCAAACTTATGTTCTACAAGCCTCTTGAGCAGTGATGTTTACCAGAATCCTAGCAAAAGATAGTATCCTCTTCTGAGCTGTAAAACTGTCCATACAAATTGGAGAGCCTATAATGCTTCCAATGATGCTTAACATGTGCTTAGAATAGAAGATAGGGTCAAGTTCTGGCAGATTAACCCATACAAGTACTGACTCAAACACTGTTCAATTCATAGGCATGCTTGTATTCCATTTCTGTAGTGCTAATGGCTTAATTCCATCAATCAACCATGGCCCATTCTGTAAGATCCAGTCACAATCTTCCTCTTTATCAAATCTAAGAATCCAGATCCCATTGTTCTTCAACTGTATCATGGGAGTACTAACTTTCCAGTTTTTCTTAATATAAGCATAAAATTCTGGAATAGAGATGTTAGCTCCAATAACTCCACCACATAAAGCAGATTTCCAAGCTCTCAATTCAGTTTCAATCTCAAAGGCATTGAATTTATACACATTCTTATCAATATTCTGAATGTGCTGTAGACGATTCAACTCTTCAAACTTCTTATCTCCTACCAGAACATTCAGATAAGATCCTTTTACTTTGCCAGATTGATTAGATCCATCACAATTTCCTTGTCGATCTACTTTCTCATTCTCTAAAATCAGCGTTTCTTCTTTCTCACGTGCAGTAATAAGAGCTAGGTTTTCAGAGATCTGTTCTGTCTGAATCACATCGGATTTTCCTTTTCCAGCATCATTCAACCCTAAATCCTTTGATTTTTCTTTCTCCTCACAAATTCGCACTTGATTCTCTATGCGTTTATCAGAATACGGTTCTTCAATTGCAATTAATTCCTCATATCCACTAGAAGGAGGTAAGATTTGCTTACCTTTGTCTCTCAGAATCATATTTGCTTTCTGCACAATCTGAGAAGAACTGCTTGATTCAGCAACTATTACTTTCGACTGCTTCGCCTTTCTCTTCGCCATCATTCCACTTGCCGGATCTGCACTGGAGAAGCTTCTTAGCAAAGAAAATCAACTTGCGTGACTATCACGAAGAGATCGAACATTTCGCGCCAGAATCGCCAAGGGATGGAAAAAGTATGTTTTCTAAGTTTTACTAAATAAAGGTTGGATGTTTTATTAAGTTTTCTCGTCGTGCCCGCGTTGTAAGATCCTAAAGTGTTGTTGTCAACCCACTTAAGTACGTAGTACCTAGTAAGGTCTACTTCTAGGTAGCGCCCTATCGGAAGTTGGGGTGTTACAAGAGGCTCTATCAAGCTATGGATTTTCACTCTTTAGATTTGAGGAGTCAAGGTGTACAAGGACTTGACATTCTAATCTATACAGATCTGATCAACCTATCATAATCTCTCAATCTTGTGGACACCATAATTACAATAATGAATGGAGAATTTAAATAGAGAACAAGAGACTTAAAGATAGAAAAACATGATCTTCCTATGTCTAAAGATAAAAGAAATAATCTTCCTTTATCTCGCCTTTCTTGCCACACAAGAAACGCGTCTCTATCGCCAACATGGGGCATCACGCGAGCATAACCGTTCCCTTCCCATCCCGCATCTCTTCCTCGAGCATTATGCCGCCAAGAAGCCGACAACACCGTTAAGACACGGTTGTGTCTTCCTGTCCTAGGCCACCTCTTCAGCTTCTTCTCCTAGTTTGAATTAGACTCTATAACCCAACAATATTTTTATAGCTATATAGCCTATATTGTATGAAATTTTATGAAGATTCATAACTGGCTAAGGCTTTCGAATGAAAGCATGAGAAAAGATTTCCTAACTCTATGTAGGTCAGCAGCATATTCATCCATAGGTCAAATCGGATATGTATTTATTGAAATAATTATTAGAGAATAAAATTTCATTGATCTTTTATTTTATTTAGCTATACATTCTTTAGAAAATCTTTTAAACTAACTACTTTTTTTCTGTCATTAAATATTTATATTTCCTTTTTAATACCAATGAAAGCGTTTGTGTTCTTTTCAAGAAATTTGATCCACATATTTGAATAAAATTTGAATTCTTTTCATCCTTTTATTCTATAGATTATAATAAAAAAAATGTGTTGATTTAACCCTTTTCATTTTTTACCCCAACAATTAACTCTATGACTATATCAATAAAAAAATTATAAAATCTTGACAAGTTATGCATTCTTTAAGATTAAAGGACACTTCGCTAATTATAAATAAATTAAAGGACAGTTGCTCCTAAATTAGCAACAAAAAAATCGGAGCATTTTAATTTCTAAATTGTGGTATTTTTTTTAATAGGTAAGGATTAGGAGACCCCATACAGGAGAGTTCTAGAGCATTCTAAATTGTAGTATTTGCTTATTCATATGAGCACCGTACTCTTAATTTGAATATGAAGCTTTTGATTAATTCAAAAACATGAAAACAGCGTGGTCATCCAAAACAACAAGGGTAAAATACAGAAAACCACCATTTATTTAGTGTTGTTTGCAAAAAATCACCCTTTATATCATAATTTACAAAAAATCACCCCTTATTTATATTCCGTTTTCATTCCACCACCCTATTTTATTTTCCATCCAATTTAGCCGTTAAATAAAAAATTAAAAGACCCAATTGACGACAAAAAAAATAAAAGCTCTTGAATTGGCCATGGAATTAACGATTCTCTTTGAATCCTCTTACTTTTCAATGAAAAATCTCACTATGGAGTCAAGAACTCTCGATACCCATTCGTCTCCCTCTCGATCTCCAATTGGCGAGCGAATTCGAGATCAAAGATGTATCTAGTTTTTAGATCTGACGATGGTAGAACAAGATCGATAAACTCGTAATTCTGGCATTGAGGTTTTCACTGGGATTGAACGCCGGCGTTATAGCCGATTTGCTTGAATTCGGACGCCAGCATTATAGCCGATTTGCTTGAATTCGGCTATTGAACGCCGATTTGTTCTGGCTAAAGAGAAAACGCCGCAACTACTCTCGAAACTCCTCTGATCACATCCGTGTCGAAGGCTAGCTAAGAATTCGGAATTCGATTCGCCGTCTTCTAGAAAAGTTGAACCAGGAAGGAGAGGCAAGGAGGTTCGGAGTTTGTGGACGAAGAAGAAGATGAAACCCAAGGTCTTCCTTGAAGGTTCCCGTTGCAAGGAGTTGAGGAATTTGGATGGAATTTCAAGGAGGAATTTGCCTGTTGTCATAAAAAGATGGAGAATTTCAGGGAGGAATTTGACCTCCTTCGTTCGCCAGGGCAATTGTGTCTTTGTATTTTTATTTTAACGGTGAATTGGACGGAAAGTATAATAGGGTGGTTGAATGAAAACGAAATATAAATAAGGGGTGATTTTATGTAAAATGTGATATAAAGGGTGGTTTTTTGCAAACAACATAAAATAAAGGGTGGTTTTCTGTATTTTACCCAAACAACAAAAACCAGAAAAAACAAGCAGAATAAATTTACGAACCACCAATCGATTTTGTACTAGATCTCACAGTTCTCACTCATCCTACTCATGTACTCCCTCCGTTCATGAAAATATGATGTTTTAGAGGTTTTTTCCTGTTCAATAAAATATAATGTTTTAGCTATTTATGTACACATTTTTCCAGTTTTACCCTTTTGAAAAAAAGGAAAAAAAAAACATAGAAATAAAAACAAATCAATTTAGGAACATTAATTTAGGAAATTGTACCTTAAATTGGATGAGAATTGGGAAGGGGTAAATCTAAACCAAATCATAAAATATTTTATAATTTAAATTTAAGTAAAAGTAAGAAATTGATAAGACTTTCTTAATTTTTAGGGTTTAGGGTGAAACATCATATTTTTATGAACGGAGGGAGTACTACTTAATGAACATTAGTAATTGAGTCCATCCTTGGAGTGGATCTCTTCTTTGCTCTGCGCATCCAGATACGGGATTATATGTTGGTGAACGAGCGCTTTCCTAATCAGAAGCCTGCTTTGGAGATGATTCAAATCGCTCTCCCTGAGAAACTTGGTGATCTTCCACGGGTTTTGATTGGCCATCATTAGTAGTTCGGAAGCCGCCATCGATCTCCTCCTTCAAAGATTATGATGAAATCCACTGCCCAAGGCCGATCACAAAATCCACTTGGCGTACTTGTAGTTGTGGCTCTGTTTATATCTTTTTTGGTTTGGCGGCTAATATAGGGCGCGTCAATTCTCAACGAATCAGGGGTAGAATATTTGTAATGATAAATATTTCTGTTGAAAAGAAATTTTGTTTCCATAATGATGATATTAAAAGATATTGCGACTCTTAACGGACCAATTAGATATCTCAATTTATTTATGGAAATTTGGAACTTGAAATTTGATTATTTTCCACAAACCTATCTTTGTGGTTGGATAGAATAATTAATTTTCTTAACCAAACATATGAACATCTAGATTTGAATCAAAAGAACTACTTAAATCTTGATGTTCTGGCTTGATAGAATGATTTCTTTAGGCTAATAGATTGTAGCTAGATAACTCAATTCACGACTAAAAAATATCGGAAGCACCCTTGTAACCTTATTACTTCCCTTAAATGATGGGTGTGCCATATACTAAAATTAATATTGTACGTAGGAAATGAATTGCTTAAAAACACTTGTAATGTGATTTACAACTAAAGTTTTGTAGAGAAATCTCATGTTCCATTTTCTTACAAATGGTACCTAAAACAGCACAAGAGAAGCTCTCTTGTGCATGTACGTCTATATTATACATTAAAATACTTATAACAAATTTGTCATAAAATCTATTTATTATATATACTACTATTAAGTTTGCTATAGTTTGAAGTATCTTTTCAACTAAGAGGATAAATAACTTATTTTGACAAAAAAATATGGTATAAAAAATTTAAATAAATTTTTTTAAAGTTAGACATAATGCTTACAATTAAACTTAAATTTTAAATTTTTATAAATAAATATATATTATTTTTATAAATTAAATCTATATAATAAATTCTCCTTGTACTACAATTTTTATTCTTGTGTATATGGATTTAGTAATTATATGCATTTAAATTTATTTTATCATAGCATCCAATGACTTTTAAGTTGTAGCGACTTTCTCAAATATTTTTTTTGGTAGAAATGACTTTCTCAAATTTATTTTAAAATACAAATATAAGATTATCTAATTAAATTGATTAGAAAAAAAATGAAATGACCATGATATATGCTCCTCGTGAAACTTAAACATTAGACCTCTCATTACATATTTCAAATTTAATGTAAACATAAAAATATAAGATTGTTTGCACCCAAATAAGTTTATGAGAATACTTCAAAAAAAGGTCATAATAGACTTGAACCTTAGACCTATCACTATATTCTAACAATGCTAACCATTGTGCTATGAAAGTAGTTTTAATTAAAATGAAAGGTAAATAAAAGTATATAACTGTGTGCATTAATTCAATATGTACAATAAATTCCCTTTGTACACAACTTTATAATGTTACTGATGGTGTTCAAAATGGCGAGATAAGAGGTGGGATCGGGGTACGTGGGTTAGCGGGCCCAGCGGGGTTCCTAAGGTTAAAACTCGGGGCCCATTGTCGTACCCCTCTCAAAAAACAAACAAAACATTACCTTTGCAAGGCTTCGAAACCTCGGCAACGAGGTCTTAACCTCGTTGCTCAAAAGCTGACACCCCCGCCCGTTTAAACCACTTAGTTGTTGCCGCTCCCCCCAACTAGTAATAAACTGCCTCACAACCGAACCAATCAAAAGCCCTGATTTCGGACGTCCCACATCGAGCAAACACCAAAACTCGACTCTTCAAATTCTCTATAAATAGAGGAGAACCTCGTAGGTGGCAAGGGGTCGAAAAACATCTTGAACTCAAGAACTATCTTGCTCGTTGAAGATCGACGCGTTGAATCATCTTCAAAAGACCTCGCTATAGACAAGTGAAGTCCACAAAAAGACTTCAAGTCGCACAAAGAGTCATCGCTCACACCAAAGACCTCGCTGCATCATCTCGCAGGCCACAATCATCGCGCTCTAACTCAAACTCATCAACGTCGCCGCTAGAGTTCGTTAAACAGCATGTGGGTGGTAGAACCCTGTAGTGATTAGGAGATCTCGAGCCTTGTTAGATCGAGATCTTGAATACTCTTAGGAGGTCTGAGGCATAATCTCGTTTTCTTGTGATCTCGTCGGCTTGTAATCTCTTTTGCTTGTAACCTCGTGACCTGTAACCTCGTCATAAAAAAAAACAATAAATAAAGAGCAAGTGCTTGCACAATCGAATAAAAGTAATTTCGTTTATTGTCTTCTAGCGTTGGTTTATTTCGGGTTTCATCAGTTACTAGAGTGTTAACCCATCCGTTGGATGAGACAAAGTTTATATGTTGTATTTTATAAAATACTCAAGCTTTTAAAAATCATAACATGTGATTATGCATATTAAATAATTTTATTATGAAATATTATAATTGAATGCATATAAAAAATAAAAATATTAAAAATATACATATATAAATTATTTGATTATTTAATGAGTGCATACTAATTTAAGATATATGAATTTATTTTCCATCCTAATTTGACAGTCTAAACATTATTTTCACTTTATAATAAACTTAATCTATTATCAATGTTTAGGTTTAATTTTTGAAACTAATTTTTTCATATTTTTTATTGATGCGGTTCTTGTGTATATAAAATTGTGAATAATCGACAATAATATTTTATCTTTCATTTCCTTTCTAAAAAAAATCAAAGTTCATTGTATTATTTTATTTTGCAATAAGGAAATTTTAGTCCTTAAAAAATATAGGCAATTGTAATTATTTATTTAATTTTATTCAATTTTTTTTTATATTTATTGTAATTTAATCTTGAGAGAAATTATTATAAGAGAATGGAACATTTATTAAATATATTTGTTAAATCCTTTTTATATTTACAACATTATTTATTTATTTATTTCAATAAGGTTGAATACAAAAAATAGAGCATTTTATGTAGCTTGAGTGGGACAACTTTTATAGTTGTTAAGATTGAGAAATCAAGATGAAGAAAATTCAAGATAATTTCTTCTCACACAAATCTATATCATATAGCCAAGGAGGTTAAGATTGATTAAACTTATCAATCGTTTGCTAAGAAAGCAGGATTATTTTGAACATCAAATTCATAGATCAAATTTACATGTTTTGGTTATTGCTTGTGCTTCTATTGTGTTGCTTCTAGCGTATCTTTAAAATTAGTTCTATTGTGAGATGCTTGTTGGGCGTTTGTGTGTTGATTTGTATTGAAAATGCTTTAGAAAGAGATTTTGACTTCAGCCCATGTCTACTGGTGCATTAATTACTTGTCTCATTATACCCTAATCTCAACCATTTGTATTATTAGTCAAGCATATAAACTCTTCTGGATGTTATTGATGGATTATTAATTCATTTCTATCATGTTGACTTCATCAATTGATTTTTTTCCTTTAATGGTTGAAAAGCCCCTTGTTTTGTATTTTTGTGTGCCCTTTGATCTTCTCTTGTTGTTTGCTTATGGTTTGATGTGCCTGGTGGTCGCCGGTTCTGCCCATGTGCTATCCAACGTTATCCGATATTGACTTTTGTTGGCCTCCGTCAACGTGGTCGATTTTCCATCTCTCACTTGTTTCTATGGTTTCTTATATTACGTAGCTTTTAAACTTGACTTGTGGGCCCTTTTAGGCTTTTTCTTTTTTGGTTGTAGGCTTCTTTTCTTGTTTTTTTTTACGAGCTAACCTCGAGTTTCACATATGTACCTCATCGTGATTGGGAACTGAATTGGGGATTGGATTATTAGGCATGGTCGTGGTGCTTTAGCAACTTTTGAAGATCCTTATTCTATACGGTGGTTATGTCAAGGTCCTTTGTGCACCCCTCTAGGCTTTTTAGGGTTGACCTTCAATCTTATGACACTTTTCACTTTTTATGTTTTCTCACCTTGCTTTCAAATTCGTTTAGGTTTCCCTTTTTCGGTTGTTGTATCTTATCTTGCTTGGAGCCCACATGCTTCACTCAAGCCTACAAATTTCCCGAATAGAGAGCTGCCATGACCTTTAAGTTTCAAGCCTTCCTATCCACCAAAACATAGAGTCTTGTTCCTCCCTCTCCCAATCTTGACCCTCTTGGGGTAAAATGGATCTTTTAAAACCAAATAGCGTGTCGATGGCACCATCGGATGTTGAAAAGCTCGCCTTGCTACAAAAGGCTTAAATCAACTCCATATCGCCAAACCTTTAATGATGTGCATTATGCTTTACCTAGTTGTTATGTCGAATTGGAGGTACGACAAATTCACATACAAAATGCATTTTTTCACGGAGACTTGGAGGAGGACGTTCACATTCAACAACACGTACCGAGGCTTGTTAATCCTGACTTTTCTAACTATCTATGCAAACTTCATAGATCTCTATATGGTCTTTGATAAGCTCCCGAGAATGGTTCCCAAAACTCAATGATGTTCTCGTCTCGGTTTTCGTCCATCTCAAGCTGACTCCTCTCTCTTTGGAGGAGCTTTGTGATAAAAAAAATTTCCTACAACGATCAACACCAATTTGCCCTCCATCTATCCTACAAACCTTCTCCTATGCAACACAGACAAAGGAAAACGTTAACCCATCATCTGAATTGACTTAGAGATGATGGGACTAGATTGCATTAATGACAAAATCCTTAAAATTAATGTTGTCATAACATATGGCAATCTGAAGGGTTAAAGGTCGATTTTTTTCTCATACATCACTCAAATGAGTGTTTAGCGTCAATGAATGAGTATTACAAGAAAATACACTATTATAGGCAGCCTGAGGGTCTAGCCCAAGGGTCTAGAGAATGTTTGATGATTAAGAGAGAAACACAAGTAGGAGTGATTTCTTGACAAAGTTATAAAGAAAGAGACGCTAGATAGATAGTTTGGCTATCAGTTGGCTGGTAATTCGATATACAATGATTATAACTTCCTCTGCATTCATATTGCCAAACTTGGCTGACAAGCTTAAACATTTTTCATCGATGTAACTTCACTAGAAGCTTTGTGTTATCGTTGGTTCCGAACCATGTTTTGGAAGCAACGGAAAACCTCTTGATCACCGGGTCATGATAGACATCAGTGCGAGCATTGATCAACTAGTGTATTATAAAAGGGCTAAGTTTAAGGAAGGTTAATCAAAATGGAACTGGCTGTAACTGTAGTGTAATCTGTATTTCGTTTCTATAATATTGAAAATTTAAAGCGTCTATTCCACAAACCTCTATGGAATCCTGATCTACATCCCCTTGTTGCCCCCCCCAAACTCTCTCCTTTCACCAACCAAATCAACATCCCATGACCACTTGTTCAAAACATGACATTACTAAACCCCTAATTTGTTATGACGGAATAATCTCATGGCCTCCTCCACCTTGCTCTCTCTCCACCACCATCCCTGAGGAGCCCACATACTTCACTCAAGCCTACAAATATCCGAATGGAGAGCCACCATGACCTAGAGTCTTGTTCCTCCCTCTCCCAATCTTGACCCTCTTGCGGTAAAATGGATCTTTAAAACCAAATAGCATACCGATGGCACCATCGGATGCCGAAAAGCCCGCCTTGCTACAAAAGGCTTAAATCAACTCCATATCACCAAACCTTTAATGGTGTGCATTATGCTTTCCCTAGTTGTTATGTTGAATTGGTGGCACAACAAATTCACATACAAAATGCATTTTTTCACGGAGACTTGGAGGAGGACGTTCACATTCAACCACCACTGAGGTTTGTTAATCCTGACTTTTCTAAATATCTATGCAAACTTCATAGATCTCTACATGGTCTTTGATAATTAAGCTCCCGAGAATGGTTCTCAAAACTCAATGATGTTCTCGTCTCTTAGTTTTCGTCCATCTCAAGCTGACTCCTCTCTCTTTACTTACCACCATTCTCAACAAGTCATCTTCATTCTAATTTATGTTGACAATATCCTAGTCATTTCCTCTCACAACAACCTTACCCCTCAATTTATCACCTCTCTCTCTCTCTCCCGCAAAGCTTCCTAGTTAAAGACCCGAGCTTTGTCAACTTCTTCCTAGCTAAAGACCCGAGCTTTGTCAATTTCTTCCTATGCATTGATGTCACTCCCTCTCCCTCTGGCTTCTATCTCTCCCAAACCAAATACATACTTAATCTCCTCAAGAAAACAAATATGCACAATTGCAAACCCACCTCAACCCCCATGGCTACCAACGTAGACCTCTCCCATGCATACTCTCCCCCCTTCACCGATCCTTCTCTCTTTCGAAGTGTAGTCGGAAGGCTACAATACCTTTCCATTAATCAACCTGATACTTCCTTAGTTGTTAATAAAGTCTGCCAATTCATGCGCTCCCCTCATGACATACACAGTCAATATCCATTAAACGAATACTTTGATATCGAAACTCCACCTCCAGGCTTGCCCTCCATCTATTCTACCAAGAGATTTTGTAAGCATACAAGTGCTCTTTGAAATTGGATTGAAGCATAGTTTCAGAAGTTTGAAGATCGAGAAATTAAAGAAAAGTTTCCAACTTTTATGCTTGAGCAAAGATCATGTATGGGCTACTCCAAAGCATATCATGAAACAGACTAAGAGATTGTGGAATTTCTACTAACAAAGACTTTTCTCAGATAGAAGACCGTTCTATCATCTAGTTATAAAAGCTAAGGTTTTTATAAGTCCCTTTGCAATTTATTCTACTGAAAAATATTTTAAACTTTGTAAAGTTTGAATTACTGATTAATAAAGATTATGTTCTTTATAACACATTGTTGCCTTCTGCTATAATACTTCTGTTTTGTACAAATTCAATTATCGTATTCTACTGTGTTTTGTCCGTTTTGATTAACTTCGTTTCAGTCCTAATTGAGGCTACTGGCGATAATACCTCCAAGATAAGGGAGTGTTACACCGTACCACATGCGAACTCATATGGTACAAAATCTCTTAGGTAGATTTTAATTTGGTGTCTTTTTCAAGTCTCCACTCTCCACCCTAATTGTAATGTGACATCTTAGGAGTTACTTATTTTGCTGCCAATTCAGTTTTCCACCAAAGGACTAAACACGTGACCTTGACTTGCACTTTTATTTGCAAGAGAATTGCAAATAAGAACCTTCGTATTGCCTTCATCTCTTCTAAACAATTTTTTAATAGGTAAAATTTAGATTTGTTTCAAATATTATTTGGATGTATTACCAAAAAATATATTATTTGGACAATGATCGAAGTGTGTGTATATATATGTATAGAAGTGATCGAAATTATATGTATGGACAAACACAAAATTAATTAATGCATGTAGAGCTTCTCGATCGATCCATCGATCTATATTCAAGGATCCATAGGGAAGACTCTGCGGAGGAAGTCGAGGAATCTCTTAGAGTACAAGTGTGGAGCAAGTACCGAAATCGACATCGGATCACAGTACGTGGACTTGCATTTATGCTCCAACTTCTTCCTCAGGCTGTAGTCTTGCAGAATATCAATGATGCCAAGGTACAAAACGACGTCGTACACCTCAAACAGTTCGACCTCCGTTGGGTCGGCCTCGTCGTGTGGAAGCTTCCGGATGGCTCGAGCTGGCATGTTCACTCCTAGCTGGATCCTCAACCTGTACATCCAACGCACAAATCAATCATCTTGTTATTTAATTACGAAGAAATTAATATTTGAGCAGAATCAAGAGAGAAATAAATTAAAAGGCTCGAATAAATTAAGCTACCTTGCAGTGCCGGGAAGAAGAAGATCAACTTCTCTGTCACCAGCTGAACCTGCTCGTAGTGTTCTTCCACGGATATGTGGGCCCGGAGCTGTGTTGACCGAGCTGGGTTCATGGTTGACCAGCACAAGCCCTGTTGGAGGAATTAGAAGCTCTTCTCTTGAAGATGTACCTACAATTTTGTCAATTTATAAGGTCGGTTTTGGTCAGTTTTCAATTATTTGTATCTTTTTTTTCATATAATTTTTTAAAAAATTGACATTTACTTATTATTCGGATTCATCGTACAACCTTGGATCAGATTCGGGTTCAGCTCATTTCGGGTTTTGGATGAGTTCAAGTAAGGCTAAGTGCAGGTCGGTTTGGTCAGTTTTTCGGCTCATTTTGGGTTTCCGATGAGTTCGAGTTGGGTCTAAGTGCGAGTCCTCTTGGCCGGTTTTTCGGGTTCAATCATATTTTCAGGTCAAGGAGTTCGAGTCTTACATTCTCGGGTCAGCTTCGGGTGTGGCTCATTTCGGGTTTCAGATGATTTCACTCGTGTCGATCAGGTCATTTTTAGGGCCCGGTCATATTTTGACAACTTTACTTCTAGAGGACGCACTATAAATTGAAAATCAACCAATTTTTATGAGAATTGGAAGAAGAAGAAGAAGAAAAAAACCTCACCTGGAGGACTACTTCCCGGGTTGTCCCGAAATATATCAGGCGGTTCCAAGAGAGGCTTGAGATGATCAGGAGCTCGAAAATGCAATCCCAGCAACAAACTGTAATCAATGATCCCTTGTGACTCTAGAAACTCGCAGTCTAATGACAATTGCCTGCAATTAATCATCAAACAACACAAGTTAACTAAAACTAAAAAAAGTGTCTCCTGATTGCATCATTTCATAACCACAGAATGGATGCTTAATTACTTGAATAGTGCTTCTCGTAGTAACCGGTCCATGTAAAACTCGTATTCAAGATCAAGATCCTTCAATGTAGTCGTCTCCGTGATCTTATCTTTGTTCGTGCATCGCCCATACGTCGATCCCTTCAAGTCGTAGCGTCTATGGATCTTCAACTCGGTGTAGAACATGTTTCCCATCACTATAAACCGCACCTTTCTCCCGTGCTTGAGTTTTATCCGGTGCAACCCGAAGAATTTCGTAATCAGGGTGTTTTCGTAGTGTCGTACGTGTTCGTAGTAGCCTGGAAGCATCTTGAGCAAGACCTACAAACAAATGAAAGTAAGATTATTGGCTTTGCTCTGTCAATTCATTATAAAGACATGCATTTTTATTTATAAAGACCTTGAAATAGGTGAAATTTTGACAAGAAAAACGGACGACGAATTCTTGTACTTGTTATAAGTTATAACAAACCTTAACTTCGGCTATTCTTAGGGTCTTGATGACGAACTTATCATCATGAGAAAGGTAGAAGATGCAGCCACTTTTTCCTGGAGACGAAAGCTCTCTCAAGCCATCATCGCCGCATATGGACATCATGTAATCAGCTGCATCCAGCTTGAACAACTCCCTCAGATTCCTGTAAAAACATAGAGTTACAATACAATCTCAAATATGGTTTTCCCACCAATTCTGTTACCATTTAGTACCTGAACACCATAGGACAATAATCCTTCCAGTGGAAATCTCGGGAGTAATGGGGAGGCGTCAACTGCGAACCTCTTCCGGGAAAACACATCTTTATCCTTGCTTGTTTCCCGAAATCAGCAGATCTTACTTCTCGAGCAGGCACCGGCGTTATCTTCCCAACTGTATACCTACAATTCCCAAGTTCAATTCAGCATTGACCCAATGAGGCTCCGCTAAAGCGGAATCTGGGGATCAAGATGGGGTACCCTGCCCAAGGGAAAAGGAGTACGCCCGATAGACCCAAGAAAAACTGAAATTCAGCTACGTGACAATAATAACTGAATTTAGTTAGAATGCGCCAAAATTGATATAGGATCCATCTCAAAGGCAAGTGTATAAAAAACTCCACAATATGAGTTATTTGGATCATTAAAACTCAGAATGCAGTACTTGATTTATATGTGGTAAGTAAGTTTGATGACCCAAAACCACATCATTCTGAACTTATAATAGTCTCAATTACCTGATACCAAGTTGCAGATTGAGCATCAAGTAATGCGTCTGATTACGGCTAAAAATCTTGATGCATGGATTCCTCCTCTTAACTTTTGTTGCAGGAAACTTCCTCTTCTGCTTACTTGATTTTCTCTCATTCTTCTTAATCCTCTCCTTGATCAGAATCCCTTGCATATACTCCCTCTCATAAACAACACCACTTCCCTCCTTAGAGCTCTCCGATTGATCTCCACCACTACTACTACTCGTGCCATCTTCAGACGACGAAAACTCCCTAGCAAGATCGCGCAAGATCCAATCATTATCAAAATTATTCTCCTTGTTTGAACTCCTCAAACTCCTACTAGACAACTTATCCGACACACTACGCCTAATCCCCGGATCCATAGTCTTACTCTTGGAGAAAGCCGCCACCTGGCGCTTCTCCTTTCCGTCGTAGCCAGCATGTAGGCCCCACTTCCTCAACGGAGGATGCTTGGTTCCTGCAGGATAAAAGCTCCCTCTTCCATCCTTCAATCCCTTTGTCCAATTCCCAAAATAGTAACCGCCTTCGAGAAACCGATAAATCCCTGAGCCATGCCTCAATCCATTCAGCCAAAACCCATAGAAGACATCTCCATTAGTCCATTTCATGACTCCTCTTCCAAACATCCTCCCTTCCTTCCAAGTTCCGATATACGAGTTTCCATCGCCCCACACGTACTTCCCACTCCCTTCCCGCGCGCCTTCCCTCCAAGATCCTTCGTACGAATCCGAATTCGAATACTCCTTCTTGCCAAACCCGTGCATCGTGTTCATCCTCCATGTTCCGGAGTATGTGTAGAGATTTGGGCAAGAGAAATCGCCCTGTCCATGGAAATATCCTCCCGAGAATTCGCCGTTGTAGACTGATCCTGAAGGCCAAGTCATTCTTCCTTTCCCTGTCATTTTGCCTAGCTCCCAATCTCCTTCATATATTGTTCCATCTGACCATGTGTATTTTCCATAGCCATGAGGTAGGCCTCTAAGAAGATCTCCATTGTAGGAATCCCCATTTGGGAAAAGCTTTTGCTCAGCTCTGTTTGTGTAACACATTAAACAGATATTTCAATGCAAAGATAGAAGCTTTCTACCAAAAAAGAATGAGATTGAAATGGAAAAATTACCTTTCTAGATTTTCCATTTTGAGCAAAAAGCCAAGACTGTGAGGATTCATTGGCAATATCAGCCGTCCACAGTGCTCTATTTTTTGCACAAACAAGACAGCAGACATAATTAAGAGGAAATTTTGAGATCAAAATCACA
The DNA here is from genome assembly GCA_964016875.1 of Fallopia convolvulus. Taxonomy (NCBI): domain Eukaryota; kingdom Viridiplantae; phylum Streptophyta; class Magnoliopsida; order Caryophyllales; family Polygonaceae; genus Fallopia; species Fallopia convolvulus. The sequence goes on from OZ024719.1 coordinate 17,866,281, forward strand.
ATTCAAATAAATTAGCTTCAACTAGCATTGTGCAATCAACAAATTCAAACCATTAAAATGAAAAGCAATATTATTATTATTATTATTATTATTATTATTCCAACCACATGTATCAAATTTGAAGCTAACCTCCATGGGAAACTAACACTTTTTGAAAGGACAACAAAGCTAAGATGATTCAGAAAGCAATCGTAAAAACGAGAAAACGTTTTCAAGAAACTTACCAAAAACTAAATAGAGATAATTACAAGAAAAACCTTTGCAGGGGTTCTAGGATGTTCAGCGGATTGTTTTGAGTTCAACAGAAGAAGGACAAAGACGAAGAAAGAAGACTACTAATGAAGGATGAAGCGAGAACAGAAGAAAGAGTTGTGATTTGATTTGGATTGATGGGGGATGATGAAAGATCAAACGGTGGATATGATGGGTCCGGGCTTGAATGGTGAATGGTGGGACCCAGTAGAAAAGAGAGGAATAGTTGAGGGTGCAGGGGATACGGTGGAGGTGGGTCGCAAGGGATAACTTTGGCGCTTTGATCACCATTCACCATACTACAAGTGCTCTCTGTTTAAGCAAGGCATAATCATCATCTCTACTCTCTACTCATAATTTAAACCTTTTCTTCTTCTTCTTCTTCTTCTTCTTTGTATTATTAATACTAGTTTAATGAATGAATATAATATACTCGAGTGTTTTAGAAAAGCCTTTGTTGTGGGTGGGGCTAACATGGCTCTCCTAATTTTTATTATTTTTTTCCTAATCATGATTCATGCATGGCTTCGCCCATCCTCGATCTTATGTCTACATGGCTTGTGACTCACGTGAATAATTGAAATTTCATTTCTGAAATTGATCCATGCATGCTCTAAAATAAAAAAGAGTAAACCACTTATAAGTTATAACCCATCGAATTTATTCCGTTCAAACTGGCAGGTCTGTTTATCAACCGTACATGCATGCACCTAAGTATAAAGTATACACATAAAGCTCACTCATGTAAGCCCATTTGTAACCTGGCGTACTCTTTAGTGTTAATAAGAAAATTCGAGTTTGAATCTTTCTGACAACATATATATGGAGAGACTATATCGAGAAGGTCCGTAAAAAGACCATGAAAAAATCATTAAAAATTTACTCGTGTTTGTAAGTCCATTTAAAACTTGAAAGTGGAGACTTCTTGAATGTTTAAGAAATACAATTTTTAATTTTTCCGACAACATGTATAGAGATAATGATATAGGGAAGCGGAAGTCTCCTTAAACGGACAATATCATAAAATACCAACTTTGAATGTAGAGCGACATTGCGACTGAACTCATAAGAGAGGACTAAAAAAACTAAAAGTAAGCACATTCAAACCAAAATTAGGTATAGATGTATAGTCATTTATAAATAAAATAAAGAGGAAATAGATCTACGTGAGATTTCATAGGAATCTGAATCATATTCTAAACGCATTTGCGTTACAGCAACAAGAGAGGGGAAAAAGAACTTGGTGGGGATTTTAAAATGTTAAATGTAAAGTTACAAAGTACCATGAACTTAGAGCAATCCTAAAAAATTCCTTATATACATTGATATTTGTGTTTTTAAAAAATTCCTTATATATTTTTTTGGCCTAACAGATTCTCTAACATATTCTTCAAAATAGGGATGGAAGGGATAAAGTGAAGTGTTTTCTTTAAATTTAGGAAATTCTCCAAATGCATTTGGAGAATGAATTAAATGTAAATGTTACACATGTTAGCTTGTGATTGATTAAATTTTATTGTATTTTGTAAATTATTTTTTATATATAAAATAAAATAGTAAATGTTAGCTTCTTTAAAATGGGGAAACTATTGGAGTTGAAGCATATATTTTTTAGGGAATTTGACTTTAAGTTCTCCATTTTAGAAAAAATTATATTGAAGCTGTTAGATGCTATTTACACTATGACGGCTAATGTGATTAGTTTTACCCCTTTTTTTTTTTTACTTTTTCTTCCCTTTTTTAAGGCACATGAAAATTACAAGCTTTTTTTAATGTCAAATTAGAGCTTAGCATTAATAAAGTATCAGATCCATGCTTAATTATTTATCAATTATGCAGGTTGGACCCCTCCAAGTTTCACATGGACTTTGCAGGAAAGCAATTAAAAGCAAAATGCCATGGTGTTAAAGTCTAAAAAGAGCCCAATAAAACTCCTCCTCAAGAATGGAAGGAATCCACAAAAGAAGATGAAATTGCAGTATTAGCATTACTAAAGCATCCATCATCCAATCACAAAGGAAACATGTGGCTGTTTTTATACTACAATTTTTTATCTATTAAGGACATATTTGCAATTTGGGACAACAAAACCTTGATTCTCTGCCCTAATAAGACATGAGAATTATGACAATAAAGGACCAGGTTTCTAGGATCAAAATGTTTTTTTTTATTTTTGCAGAGTTAATTGTGCACCTAGATTCTAAAACTTCCAAGGATGTCCATCCATTATCTGTGTGTGTTTTTTTGTTTCATTGAAAGTGACAAGATGGGCATTTTGAAGAAAATCACTTACATCTCATATAAACCTATTGAGTATTGACACTTTTTTTTTTGGTTGAAGATTATTAACACTTTTAACATAAGCAACTAGTATTACTGGGTATAGTTTTTATTTTAAGACACAATTAAGCATATACTAGTAGTGTATTAGGCAGGCTAGGCTAGATCATCAAAGCAGGTGATCTTCAAAAACTCTCAAAGGCTCATGAATTTATTACTGCATAAAGTTGAACAAAAATCATAGCAGCTGTATAAAAAGAACTTGGGCTGATTCAGAATCTCTATTCTATAGAGTATGACTCCAATAACTAATTAATTGGCTAAGTAATACTTCTCAAGATTAAACAACCCTTTCTTTAGGGGCAGTGATCAGCTCATACACATCCTTTCTGCAAAACTGAGTTTTTCTCCTAAATTTTCTTACTCCCTCCCTCCACAAGGCATAAATAATAACACAGTATACCAATTTTCCTAAAACGCCCTTCGTGCGTGTTTGTCGATTACAACTTACAACTCCGCCCTTGACTCCAAGTCCGTTTCATGTGAGATATCTTTGCTCGGACTCGGTTGTGGTGGTGGAATGGAAGATGGCGGTGAGACTTGAAGATCAGATTCTTCTCCTAGAAACTTGGAAGTAATGCCTCTTGCCTCTGAGTCAAGATCTACCCATTCGGTTACTATTCTTCTTGCACCCTGAGATAAGTATCACGGGGATTAAGGGAATAGAGACGAAAACATAACAATCCAAGAACTTTAAGCTGTAGATCTAAGGGTGCGTTTGGCCTTTTGAAGCAATTTAATGCATTATATGCAATAATCCAAGCGCGCCCTAAAAGTCCGATTTAATGCATTATATGCAATAATCCAAGGGCGCTCTAAAAGTCCGAGTGAGTACCTGAAGCTTGGGCTCTTTGGTCATGGGGTTGTTGCAAAGATCAATGGTCTTTGCTTTCGGTTTTGTGGCATTGCCACACCATGATTCACACCAAAGCCATTCTTGTGGGAGAGAGAAGATGGGTACTATGTGTTGAGCATAGTTCGGAAGATCCTGCAACATATATAGATCCAGATGTGTGAAAAACCGGCAAATGAAAAAAGAGGAAAGACGAATTGGTTATCAGAGATTTCGGGGCCTTTTATCTATATAACATCAATAAAATGTGATATTGTGATATGATAAAATTTATACTATTATTAGTCAACAAGATGTTGAATTAAATCCATCACTTCTTTATATAATACAGTTGATGAAATAGCTTCTTGATGATCAGAATTTGAGGCTAAATATGATGACGTATTCACGATTACTGTCATCATTCATCAAGATGTGTAAAGCTTGACAGCCAATTATAAAAACAGAAAAGTTCTTAAAAAATGAAAACACCTCAAACCTACTATTAATGTGTATATTTGAAGTTAAAATATGCATTAAATCCAAGTTTTTGAAAAATCCTAATATATAGTCTAACATATCAGTGATTAAAAAAAAATTGCTTTACTCATATTTTATATAGTAGTAGAAACTCGCATAGATGCCATGACCAATCACCTATCACCAGACTCTAAATGGCAATTGCTTTGCAAATCTATTTTTAGCTACAATTATCAAAATATTATTTATCGATATAGATTTACTCATATCAGAATATAAGAAAATAACCTTAAAATTATGAAAGATTATCTTCATATAAACAAACTTTTATATTTTGAAAACCTTTTGATAAATTAATTATTACATATTATCATTAGATTTTTCTTTGAAATACCCATGCAATGCATAGGATTTCAACTATAATATTGTAAAGTGTAAACACAGCACAAGCAAGAACCCAATGGGAACAGTCATATGAAAAGAAGGGAAATGAGAGGATGACTTGCCTGATCGAGATTAGAAAGACTGTTGGGATCCTTGCTCAGATTTTCATAGAATACTCTCAGCGTGTCACCTGCTGCTGTCTGTCTGAATTTAACCAGGTCAACAACGTACAGAGCACTGCAACAAAATCATAAATTCAAGCCTATAATTCTCAGATCTCAAAAAAAAAAAGTACAAATTTAGCTAAGAAAATCATTTCCACCTAATATGATAAGGTCTTCCTCTTAGATGCTCCTTCCAGAAGCCCTGTCCAAAAGTTGAAAATATAAACACTAAGATATGGTGCTTACAAGAGGGCATAAGAAGCAGGAACATAAAAATTCTCTATAGCTAAAAGTACAATCATTTTCCAGCAGAGTTTTAGAGAGACCCTATGGGTAAAGTTATAAACCGCTGTACTAAAAAGATGAGCTCTATTAAAATAATAAGAGAAAAAAAATTAATTGATACGTAGAGAGAAGAATATAATCTTAACCGTTGAACTTTTATCCAACCATCAAGATCTAACTCTACCCATGAGTCTAAACCCATAAAAGTAATGTAAAAGAAGATGAAGAATTTGAGAATAAATGTACTTGTCTCCAAAACCGATAACCATCCATCTCTTTATTGTTGTCACAAAATGGAGTATATGCATAAGGTCTCCCTTTTATGTCCAAGTCATAAAGTTCTCCCATATCTGCTCTTACAACCTGGTCCGCGTCCACAAATATAACCTGCAAAAACATAAAGAATCTTCTTAAATAACTGTACGAGAATTTATGTTACTTACACCTAGCAGAAGTGTGAATGAAGCAGAAATACCTTTTCCAAGGACAGAGGAAAGATAACATCAAGGAACAAGATTTTATATGCCCAAACAATTCTCTGTTTCTCGGTCTGTTTATGCAGCCATGAAGGCCATTTGTAGGTAATAAGCTCGTATTCGAAACCATACTCCTTTGCCATATGTGGAATTACATCCTGCAGGAAGATGTTTATTAGTCAGGTAGGTGGAGCATGCACTCTTGACACAGTTTATATATATATAGTGAATCCATATTGCATGGAAAAAGTTATGCAACCTTAAATTGGGGAGAGAGATAATTCTTTATAAACCAAAATTTCACAGGTCTTTCAGTGTTTTTCAGGACGCTCAAAATCATAATCTTCAAGAAACGTTCATACCTACAAAAAGAAAATTGAAGTTATTACACACTAAGTGACTCAGCTTAATAAGAAATAATTGCTAGTACAAAGACACCAAGGTAGAGCCTACAATGTATTAAAAAACTCAATATAAAAAGAATGTTTTGGGACTTGTGAGGACACAATTCATCCACAAAATTAAAGAAATCAAGATATATTCAGCTTTGCAAACATCCAAAATCCTATACTCAGCTAATTTCAATCCAAAAATCCCTAATACTCACAAAAAAAAACTGAGATACTTTTCATCTACTCTGACAAGGCCAACTGAAAAGACAAAAAAAAAAAGACAAATTCGAAAATACTAAGAAGTTATTCAAATGCCTAATTACGAAAGGGAAAGAGATATCATTGCAGTGATCTTTCAATACTGCTATGCTGGACAATATATAATTCATTCCTTTGAGATGCTATTGGTTCTGATGAGGAAAAAGAGAAATTTCAAACAGAAGACACATGGCAGTAAAAAGTATCATACAGTTGCATCAGATATAAGTTTCACATATGACTGAACAAATGGCATCTAGAATGATAAAGGAGGATATCACTTACAGATGTCCAGAAGCAATTGAAAATATATTGACGGTTTTTCCCTGCCTACCACTTTTAGACACCTACATGATTACATGTTAGGCTTGTGAAAATGCAGAGAGAATTGCACTATAGCATATTAAAGTCATAAACTCATAATTAAGGTAACAGGGAAAAAAATTTATAACAAAAGATCAACATCTTCTCAACTGACATTTAAATGAAATTAGCATGTGGGTGCTAAGCTACTAAGTTCTGACAAAGAAACTTAAAAGCACATAATCTAAATAAGACCCAGAATTTGTTAAACATGAATATCAACCCCATACGTATTATGTAGCATTATAACAAATTCCTAAACAAGAGAAATGACTTGCTGATAATACGTTCCTATGCTCTGCAAATATTCATTTTTATTCATATTTAATTTTTAATTTTGTTATTTCTTATCTTTCCACTGCCTACTTTTTAGGATTTAGTTTTCCCATTATCTCTGTTACTAGCTAATTTTTAGATTATTTCTTTTATTATTCTTAGAACTTAGTTATTTCTTTTATTTTCCATTGTAAGAAGAGGTTAAGCTGTCATTTGTAGAGTTTGGTTCAAATGAAACAAACTCTTATCCTAAAACGAACTCTTATCCTAAAATGAATGCGCTTTTTGTAGTTAGTAGTGCACTTTTCATACTTAAGAGTGCACTTTTTCGCATTTGTACTTTTCGTACTTTTTAGTGCACTTTTCAAAATTTTTTAGTGCACTTTTTGTATTTTTCAATGCACTTTTATATGAAAAGTGCATTACTAACTATGAAAAGTAAATTCGTTTTAGGATAAGAGTTCGTTTTAGGATAAGAGTTTGTTTCATTTGAACCAAACTCGTCATTTGTATTCAAACTTGAGAATGAATAAAAATTGAAAATTCCTCAAAAGCTTGGCTGATTGTGAGATTCTTGTTTACAGAATTTATCCTTTTCTCTTTCATTTTTAGGCATTTAACACTTGCAAAGATGAGTTAGTTACCTGAGAAGATCTTTCTCTAATTCCTGTATTCTGCTTCCCACCAATCAATCCAGAAGCCCATTTCAAAATATTTTTGTTCCACATGTTTTCACTTTTCTGAAGAGAGTTCCAGAGCATCAGAAAGAAGTAAAAATTAACAAAATTATAAGCTAATATTTGTGCCAAATACTATAATTTTTTTCCCATGTTTAACAAACTAAGACAAAGACTAAATAAATTCAAATTTATGTAAATTCAAACATATGACACAATCACCTGTTCGGTTTCTGAATGATTGTCATCATCACTAGTAATTAGTAGCTTTTCATGTTCCATGTTCTTTTTCTTCATCACTTCTAAATGAACAACTTTTCCACGCAAGTCATTTATGATTATGCGTTTGGCCAAAGTAGTTCCTTCTGTTCCATCATTTTCCTTAAGAACATAGAGTTCAGAGCTCCTTCCTGGAGCCAATTGCAAATACCACATCCCAGGGGAAGCCTTCATTTGCCAATAACCTAAATTTGACATAACTAAAGTATCGACAAGATGTGGTGTGCTCCTGGTGCCAAGAATCATCTGAAGGCCTCGAGGATGCTCGTGGTCTTTCTCAAAACAATGACCTGGATCAAATCCAAATTTACAGAATAGAAAAAATCAGAATCAGAACAAACTTCATACTTACTATTTTCCATCGGAAAATCAGAAAGTCACTTGCTTTGAGACTGCTTTCTCTCATTTTATTTCAATTTTCAGGCATCAGAACATATTGCAACTATTATTTAATGCTACTTTGAGTTTTTTTTTCTTTTATTAAAAAAAGCAAACAGGTATTTTAAAGACCAATAGATAAATAATACTCCTTAAAGGGAAAGTGGCAACTTCACCAGTAAGAACAAGAGCTTCAAGTTCAAAAACTGCTTCAAGGGTGGTTGTCTCCCCCAGATTTTCAAGAAATATATTGTCCAAGTCATGCCTGATGTATTCAAGAAAAAACTGATTAGAGCTGAGCATATTCCAAAATTAGACTCTGCTTGCTTGTTCTAGGATCAAGATAAATCACAATAGAATAAGGGGTACATACACTGCAACAACAGGTTCCACAAGCCATGGTTCAGGAACATCAAGATTCATGGTGAGGGTTTTGGACAAAGGCATGTTTGCAAAGAATGCCTTGGGGCCATTGACAGTAGAATCAGTACGGCTAAAATCATCCTGCATGATTTTTAAGCAAATAAGCAATAAACAGACAAGTAGGAAATTCTTAAGAATCTTTGTGAAGCAAATTAAGTATGCATACCATTGATGGTATAACATATCTGTAGTAACTCTTCAGAGGAAGATCAGAAAGAGAGCTCTGCAATACAAAAGAGAGTTAGTTATTATAGTTCCTTCACCTTGTCCCCTAAAAAGCTAATATAAATACAATCTTAATTTCAAGTAATGTTTGACACCAGGGTTTTCTAGTTTTTTGATAGACTTGAAAAATAAATATTGGTATGGCATAAATCCTTTATAGGCTGAATATAACTCACCAACGGATTGAGAATAATCCTCATACTAGGCTGAATGTACTTTGACAGCAACCTGAGAAGCGATGCTAGTTTTTGTCCAGAAGGGCTCAAGGGATCAATGACAGCATCAATATGGATGCTAGAATTTCCATGGTTCAGAACAACTGCACTGTTTGCAAAGGAAAATATATATTTAGAAAATACCATGCAAAAGATGTTAAATGATGGAGCCATATATTTAGTAACAGAAGAAAGTAACCATGGTGATCAAAAAACAGTTTTATAGCAGGTTCGTTGTGTTTTCAAAAAAAACATGCAGGACTCTTGCAAACCCATCATGAAAAAATAAAGGGATGGATCGCAATAAGCTCATAAATAAGAAGGTAGTAAAATGTTATAAGCATGTTTATTACGGAGCAAGATTTGGGGTTTTTACCTGTAATCTGCATGCAGAACTTCAAAACGAGCACTGTCAGTACTTCGCTCACGTGAAGCCAGTGACGATGAAACAAGCATGACTACATCACTGATAAATTTGCTGCAAAGTTTAACACGAGAAGGAAAGAAGAAAATCAAAGTTAGTTGCTTCTTTTTCCCCCTCATTTTCTGGGTTTTTTTTAGGTTGGGGTGAACATGGATAAGGTTTTCAAATCAAAGAAATGATTGCCACTAACTTCGAATACTCCGATTATGTTTAGGACTTGAGCAACTTTAACAAGATCAAGCATTGAAATGCTTAAAGGAATGATGGCATAAGGTTCAAATTCTTTGCAAGGAGGAAATACTGTTTTTTGCAACTGGCATAATTCTTACAACAGAACCATAAATCAAGAGCAGCATGAAACATAAATTAGTGAACCTTGTCAAAGAGTCAGGATCCATGTCCTGCCAGTTCACATCTTCAATGATTCCCAAAATGGGCTTTATCCTCTGCTTAAACTCTAATGACTCCAGAAGATCCAGATCATGGCCCAAAAACCCAGTTTCCTCTGTGATCCGGATCACCTATTCATTATCATAAATAAGACTGTCAGACATAAACACATAGTATTACCTATATAATTTGTTCATGGTGACATTCAAACTAGTAGCTCAGTTTTGTTTAAACAAAATATACGCTATTGAGAATGAGTATAAAGAACAGAGAAACAAACCCTCCCATTTGTGATGACTGCATTCATGTTAGAGTCAGCCTCAAGGTGTCTATACAGAAACAAAGCTGCCTGCACATCAAATATGAAAGATATATCAACCAGATACCAAGCAATCAGGTTAAACCTCATTAGTAATTATCATTGCATCCAACCAAAAAGATCATATTATCTTTAGCAAATACAGAGAAAAATATGAACAATTTGTTTCATAATATTGGACATATAAGGGGATAATGATAATAAGGGTAGACAAGCTGTGAGATAATAATAGAAGTTGGGCATGTATAAAGTAACATCATAAATCATCCAAGAGAACAAATCTCGACGTTGAAGCTTGTAAAATAAAGCAAAAATACCTTATTTAAGTGATTTCTCACATCAACAACTGAAACCTCTTTCAGAAGAGATTTATAGATTTCAGATGGCAAATTGTGTGCATTGGCTAGCTCAACAGCCTTCTCTAGAAATTCTTTTTTAGTATCGCCTGTAAAGGAAGACAGTTGCTGGAACTCGCGCTCATATAACAAGCAAAGTTGGTCCAAGAAATTTAACACCCCTTTCTTATAACTGCATGAAGGAAGCGTAAAGAATGACATGAACACCGCTGAATGTGTGCACTAATAAGTGAAAGATAATAAACCAACAAAGAAATTTGCAAAATCAATATATGCACAAAGTCATTGAACATATATAGCTTCACAAACCTATATGATGATGCAGTTATTTGAAAAACTTTCACAAAAATGAGCCCAGTTGAATCAGAATCCAAATTAGATGGACCGAACAGCACTCCCAATCTTGCCCTTTTAGACAAGCTTTGCTGTGTGCCAAAATGTCAACAGAAAACAGAAAACATTAAGACCAGTAACCCCTCGAATGGAACAATAAGAAACATGAAATAATATATGAAGCATTTTAAGTAGAAACTGACAAGGTAATGAATTCCTTCTCGAAGTAAATTAATTCCTTTCTTTGACGTCACATTAACAGCAAGCAGATGTGTTACAGGCTTCAAATCATCAGCAGCTGCAAGATGGCATCCAATGAAGAGTAAAATTTAACACTTATATGAATCAGATTAACCAAGCCAGTGCATAAGCTATAATATTCTTACTTTCAGGAGAATGGAGGAAGCTAAGATCATTAAGCAAAAAATCCGTATCACTTCTAGATTCAGAAAGAGCAACAAACTTAGGTTTAACCTTTCCATCAGACACAATCTACAAAACTCATCAGTAGGGGGTTGAGTCAGTATGACGAGATCAAAGTGTGAAGAGAAAATCCAAATAAAACATGCACAGGTGTAATTGAATTCAGAATGCTACCTGTGGATTATAACGACTTATTCCATTTTCTGAGAAGAACTTCTCCAGTACATCAGTGTGTGATTCTATGTTCCCATAGTAAACTTGCTCTTGAATTCTGGGCAACTCTTCATTCATAGCATTTATAAGGGCCTCCTGAAGAAGCACTAAATTATGAAAACTGAAAAGTTCTGGTACATAATTAAGAGCATTAAATCATAGAGAAAATGCAATTCAAGTTCATGTATCTTTTCCTTTTTTATAAAAGCACTTCAATGTCCAGTACAAATGATTGGATGTCATATAGAACCTTTATTAATAGAGCTAAATGCTTGGATGCCATTAGCTCAAAACAACAAATAAGGTTACTTAACATGAGGAAAGAAGTTCTTGTAAGAAGAGCAATCTAAGATCACTACAGTCCCTACACTACTGCAATTACCTCTAAATTCAATATGAATACAACATAGAGAAGAGCACTGCAAATGCTTAAAAACACAAGTAACAATAGTCTGACACATTGGAGGGAAAGCAGTGAAAGGTACCTCATTAGTGTCAAATACAAGCCCATTCATCAACAAAGTACAGCCTCGCTTGGAAAACCCCAACTTGGAAACAAAAATAGAGCTCTTTTGAGCCTCATCCTCAAAAGCTTTCTCTTTCTCCAGTTTTAGTAATAAATCTTGAGGCAGAGACTTGGACTTCGGTCTGAAATAAATGAATAAAAGGGAAAAAAGAAGAAACTTAGTGCTTAGAAGAAACTTGATGAAAATAATATAAGGTCCATCATGATATCTAATGCTAAATTAATATTCATCTGGGAAAAAGACCAATCATACATAAGATATTTTGACTACTAGTATCTGCATAACTTACACAAGAGTTTCTACAAATGCTTTTTCCACTAGGTGCCTCTCGGGAGCATCTTCCCCAGAATCTCCAGATTCAGTCTGTAACTCTTTTATCTGCAACACATCAAGTAACTTGCTTAACATATTGAATAAAAACTATAGGAAAGAAAAGGTGAACCCCATAAAAGCATAAACTCTTTAATTTAGACATTAATACATTATTTGTCATGCAATTCTAAGCAAACTATTTATCTAATTCAAATCTATTAAAATTTTATGAGTGAAAAAACCCATAGAACTAAATGAATTTGGCAGCATTTGGACAGAGAAATTGAAAACCATATGTATTTACTGAAGCTCCAATTGGTAAAAAATATTTTTTGTAATGGGTCACCTACATTACTCAAAAATTTGAAAGCTGTGTGCACACCATGTTCCTCCTTTATATAATGGAAAAGACGAACAATCTGCAAAGAAAATAATTCAATACAAGTATTAGAATTTACAAGGTATTAGAATTTACCTGTGAAGCTTCACAGGCATGTTAAAAGCGATTGAAAAGAAAATAAGAAAGGGGAAAAAAGCACCAGAATAGATATAGCTTCCTCAGTATCATTTGAGGATGTTTGCTGTTCAGTGGCTCCATTCTCAATTTGCTTGTTGAATGCTTCTGAGTAAAGTATCACTCCAAATCTAATAGGAAGTTGATTTTCATAGAAATTCTCTATCATCTCAAGCACCTGCAGGCACCGAAACATAAAATGTTCCAATAACACTGAAACAAATATAGAATAGAATAGACAAAGAAAGGGTACAATATCACTTACCTCAAGTCCACAACTAGAGGCAGGATCAATTATGTACACCGCATGGAATAGATTTTTGCGGATGTAACGCAATTGCCCAGGAAAAGCTGGCATCAAAATCTGAAAGTTTTGAATGGTTGTAACCAATAAATTAAATCAACAGAAAACCATGAAATTCATATTTTTCCAAAAGAAACTGGAGGCTAGATAGACATATAAGCTTCACCTCATTCACATTACTCCTCCATCGCTTGTACATAGGATCCTCTTCCAAATTGTTGAGGTAGTGAACATGGCTCGAGCGGAAATCAATGCGGAATGTACTAGAATCTGAGGTTGGGGTAGTAGATAAGAGTTTCTGGATGCTACTATCAGGAATCTATAAATTTGTAGGCAAACAAAAGTGTTAACAAGATACTCTTGTGGGGGAAGGGGGGGGTATAGAAACTCAAAAATCATAATCATGATACCTTCAATTTTGAGAACTGATCAGCTAGTGATAACTCCTTGCTTACCAAATCAATTAACCTAACATTGTAATGAAGAAATCAGAAGTTGCATATGAAGATAGACAGTGCACAACGATGTTGCACTAATCAGAAATTTTAGGAACATAAGCGTTTAAGATTAGAACATTCAAAATAACATTTATCCCAAATATATCCTCTTCCTAACACACACGCGCGCGCAAGCATGTTGAACACATTAAAATTCATAAACCCACAGTAAATATAAGCAAACATAAAAATACCCTCTAGCAGATATGAAGGATTTTTTTTTTTTTTAATTCCCCTAAAGTCAAATATCTACTTAATAACATACATATACTACTCAAATTACTATGGAAAGCATTCTCACATTTTTCACTACTGTAGAGGCTCACCCTCATCTAATTTCTGAACCTGAGATTTACATGCAACCAGAATAAAGAACATAGCCCATCATTTCTTTGTTTGTTTTTTTATGGAAAGAAGCCAAGAAGTCCAAGAAATGATATGTCAATAAAGAAAAGAAAGTGGGAAGAAAATATAAACAATAGTTTTAACATGCAATCACAGATAAAAAAGAAAAAAGCATTTAGGGGGAGTAAAAGATTTACATATGTAAGTCAATATCTTCAATATTGACTAAAGCTTGATTAATTGCCATTAGTGCCTTGCCAGGAGGAACCATCCGCTGGTTAGAAAGAATTTCTTCCTTGACAGACTTGTTTAGCTGCAGATACAAACATACAGTTGTATAGATAATAACTTATTTCCCCGGATACAGCTTGCTGGCAGTGTAAAGTGTCCAAGTGTATACAAATGAATTCATACCTTCATCCTTGACAAAGAAGAGACAATGCTAGGGAAATTTTGGCTGATTTCTTGCATCGACAATAAGGGATCAGATGACTGAACAATCTTCTGTGCAGTTTGATGCCCCAAATCTAGTCCATGATCCCAAAACCCCATCATGTTAGGAAGTATTTAACAAATGTTGATAATAGTAAGCAAAAAAGAATAGATCTTCTGAAAACAAGAACACAGTTACCATTTAGCTCCCATATGTCCAGTGTATCTGATACAGTAGATGCCATAAGATCATCCACAACAATATTCTCAGATGTCAGATCAGTTTTAAGTTCCTGCATTGTACATATTCGGACAATATATGATTCAAAAGATCAATGCAAATATGCACAAATGTTATTGCAAGACGAGCTTTAACATTAATGGAAAGTATGAGCATACTTGGGCTTCCGCATGAAGACAAGCAAACTCAATTTTATTTTGGCACAATTTTAAAACAAATCGATTCAACAAAAGATACCTAATAATAAGTTCAACTAGACTCTTAACCAATGTAAAACAATTTTTTGGTAAGTTCCTGCATTGTACATATTCGGACAATATATGATTCAAAAGATCAATGCAAATATGCACAAATGTTATTGCAAGACGAGCTTTAACATTAATGGAAAGTATGAGCATACTTGGGCTTCCGCATGAAGACAAGCAAACTCAATTTTATTTTGGCACAATTTTAAAACAAATCGATTCAACAAAAGATACCTAATAATAAGTTCAACTAGACTCTTAACCAATGTAAAACAATTTTTTGGTAAATAACTAAGCTCTATGACATTCACATAGACCAACTTTAACTTATAAAATCCCAAAAGCAAAATAAGATTAACTCCCTTTAGCCTTCACTACCAAAATAAGGAAAAGCTAAGTTTATGGATTATAAAGCATCTCAATCTATCATTTCTATCTTAACCTTCCACATTTTGCTCCCATTTTACTTAAAAGTATCGTGAACAGAAAAGCTTCAACCCTCTTATAATATTCTGGCATTCTCCACTCAAAACAGAAGGGAAAAAAATACACTACAAACCGTTGGTACAGGAAACAAGAATGAGTTTATAAGAAAAGATAGACCAATTTAAAAAAAAAAGGGAGAAAATTAGAAGGAAAAAAAAAAGTTATCACAAAGGGACCAAAAAAAGGACTACTCGAACAGATAAAGCATTAAAAGAAGGCATGGATATATTAAATGATAAGAAATTTTAGGGCATAAAAAGCAATTGTAATTTATAGCTTTAGTGCTTTACATACTGGTATTTCAGAGTCTCCATGTTGAGAATCTTCTGAATTGACACCTGAAATAAGACAAACTTTAGAGTTTAATATAATGCCTACTGGGAGCACAAACAAAATCATGACACAAAAATTGGAAGAAAAAAAAAGGAAGGTAATTCTATGCTAGCAAAATAACATAACTTGGAAATAATTTCTACAAAAATTAGCTAGTAGCCCCTGTGCTCACATTTCATGCTAGAAAGAACGAGAATCCATATTGTACAAATAAGATTGGTCATAATATTCACAAGATATATTAAAGTGTTCTATTCCAGCACCCTACCTAGGTAAAAGATAAAGAAGCCAATGGAAAAATATCTAACAAAAGGAATGCGTTTTTGTACTTGACTGGTTTCAATTTTTAAGCTGCTTACAATAATACACGAATGGGGGAAATAAGTTGATAAAATTGAAATACAATATGATCTCAATTCTCAACATACTCACTTTTCTTCACCATGCTATCGTCCATAGCCTTGTACTCCATATTCTTCAATGCAAGCTCCACACCATATCCCCCCAAGTTTAAAGAACCTCTAGTACCAATGACTCCACAGCCACTACTTGACTTCTCACAGCCAGAAGCTAGGACTGGTCTAACTACATACCTGACTTTTCCCTTCAAAAAAAATTGGTGTCAGCAAATTAACAAATTAAAATTCTGCCAGTACAGCAAACAGACCAAAACCATCTAAAGGGAAGAAAAAAGAGCCTTTTCACATCTGAAAACAGTATATGACTGATGCTAAAAATCAATGAATGATACCTCTTTTGCTGCTTTGATAAGGGTGTGATGAAACTCTTTAAAGCAATTAGTTCCTAGAGAACCGTACAAAATAGCAACTGGACTTGAAGCATTCGATTCTAAGTACAGATGATCAAAGTCAAAAAGTTCAGGCTGCGGCGAAGGATCTTTCTCGCTGGAAAATTGTCAATATATCAAATATTAAGAAAAGGCATACATATCCAACAATTTAATTTAAAAAAAACAAAGTAATTTAATAGCAGTATATCCGCATTGCAAATGCAGACTTACACATCTGATGTCTTCAGCCATTGCAACAGCTCAGGAATATCAAAGAACAGTGACCCCCCAGTGTCAACCCAACAACATTTCCCCCCTGGGCTTTTAGGATTCACTCCCACCAACAGGGGATCAACTCTCTCAGTTTCTTCATTTGACTCTGCATTGCCATCAGCAGTATTCAATATACCTTCGTCGGGATAAGAAGAAAGAGATTCTCTTGCAAGCTGCCGATATAATACTAGTCGAGGTGAAGCTGATCGGAGGAGGAGAGAAACTTCAAATATTGATGCCAGATGTTCACTTAGGAGATCCCGCCCATGCTCAACAATTTTATGGATGCAGGATTTAGCTGTACTAGAACTAGAAATATCTTGATCCTTCTGAAGCCAATTGTCAATGAAATCCCAAAAACGATCTTTCCCTTCTCTGGATATCAATTCTCTGTCCAGCAATGAAAATTACTTTCATTAGCAAGAGGGAAAATCCTTGAATAGAGTATAAAACCATGTTGTAAAAGTGGCAAAATTCTAGCATAAAATGATGGTTTCTCAACCAAATTTTTTTTGAATGTCTTTTAATATATTACTAGAAGGCCTTGCAACTAGTTATCAAGATGATGTTAGTAATATTTGGAGAACAATTAACCCACCCAAATAGCATTTGGTGTTTTAAATAACACACATGCATATCATAATAGAGCTGGCTAGCCCAGAAAAACAAATCTAATTCACCTGAAACCCGGATTACCTGAAAATATATGAGATATCAACATCTGGATCAAAACTAATCAACCTAATCAAACCCAAAAGCCAAAGTCACCTGACTCAAAGCAACCCAAGGTCCCACTACACAACTTAACATGTATATAGTACAAGAAATATCATTATTAGATTTTAATGTTAACTTTAGACCTACAATACTAAGATATAGTCAAATAGACAACCACAAATTTAATGAATTTATCTGATCAGAAACGAAAAAAGTCAATATTATCAATGCAACATTATAAACTAACCTAAACCAAGTTGACCCAGAACCCAGCATCAAAACCTTATTCAAACATACCCAAAACCAAGGTGATCAAAATACCAGAATATCATTGACCTGAAATCAATCCCATTATGTTTTCAACTCTAATCATTAACACTTCCCCTAAGAAATAGCACTCTAACAAGAGATAACTTCCCTAAATGAATGCACATTCCAAATCGCGTCAAAATCAAATCTATAAGAAATAGCGGCAACCAATATCCAATTACATCCAATATCAAATTCAAAAGCATTGTATCAGAAGCAATAGATAAATCAACAGAAGATCACGTAATTTGAAGCACAAGTACAAGAGGGGGGGGGGAAAGGCAAACTTGAAGTACAAAAGATCAAATTTTTACCCAGCTTCGAGGAGCAAAGGGGTGCCCTCCCATTTTGCACGGAGGGCAACCTGAACATTCTTAGGCCGTTCGCTCTTAGCAGAAGCTAAAATCCCACAAAGTCCTACGCATACACAGAAGATCAGAATCGAAAACCTAGATCTGCAACGGAATCCCATCGATTCTGAAGGCCTTATTCACTCCGATACAATCCGCCCCAGTTTTTGTTTCCTGTCTAACTAAGACCGAACTAGTTTCAATAACAAATTGGCCATAGATCGTTGAAGATTGGAGTAGAATCAACGAGTGCAGAGACTTGCGGGTCTTCTATGCGGTCTTCCGTCTTCGTTGAGAGTGAGAGAGAGGGAGTGGGACCAGGGAGCAAGAGTAATGCTGTTTGGAGAAACATGTAACCTCAACCAATCATAGAATGCCACGTTACCATGTTTTTAAGAAAAAAAATTATCGTTGCATGATAGATGAATATTCGGGTTTGCAAGAATAAACTTTTTAAAATTATTTCATTTCATATGTTTTATTTAAGGGAAATTTATTTTGGTGGATTTTAACTTTTATTTTTGGTGTCTTATTTCTTTTGGTATCCTCCTAATTTTAAAATTTTTAATTCTGTAGTCAGTAGTCTAAACACATCTAAACATGAATTTCCATCCATAGGAAGGCCATTGTTGGTGAGTTGGGGGCGAGAACTAGACCGGTGAGGTCAGAATCCGAGTCCGGAGAGGAGGGTGCGAATCATGAGCGACCCAAGGTGCGAGTCCGGCGATATAAAGTGCGATGGCAAGGCAGACGATTCAGGGTGGCGAAGTTTCAAACCGTGAAAGGCGGCCACGCCGCCAACATCAAGCGCAAGATCGCAACCCTCCATCGCGTTCGCCACAGGCACATCATCCGCAATCCCAGATCTTCTTTGTCCACGTGTGTGGCAGCGAGCTCTTCACGGTGAAGCACAGCCGGTTCAGTGAGGATATCAGGCGCCTGTACTTCCAGCAACTGATTCCCATTGTTGGTTACTGCCACGCGCAAGGGATTTCCCACCGGTATCTACGCCTGGAGAAGTGACAAATTTCGGATTGAGCGTCATTCAAGACTAGATCCGGCCTGATGGGAGGCTCCAAACCTCGTGCAAGACCCCTGCGCGCTGGAGATTTTGATGAAAGTCGATGTGTGGTCTTGCTTCTGTTCAACCTCAATCTCACCGACGTCTTTTTTTTGACGAAAAATGGATGGAAAAGTGTGTTTAGGTTACATTTAGGAATTTGTCAAAAATAGAAGGGCGCCAAAAGGAATAAATTTTTTTGTAGACACCAAGAGAAAATGTCAAAATCTGAAGGGCATCAAAATTTTCCTTTATTTAAATGTATACAAGTAATTAATTAATTATGAGGTTTAAATAAGTTACAAATATGATAGATTTACAAGTAGAATAATATAAAATTTATCATTTATTTCTGTATAGGATAAAGTTGAAAATAATATCGGATTTCAAACTATATTTTTAAACTAGTTATTTAGTTCAAACTAGTATGTATTCTCGTATCTTGTACGAGTTTTAACGATTCTATCTAAAAATAAAATAAATATTCTAAAATTTGTATGATAGCATAAAAAATAAAAAAATATCCTAATGATCCTCCTATCTATCATATCCAAAAATAAAAAATTGTTTAATAATGAGATTTTCTATTCTATATTTAAAAAATATGAATAAGAATTTATGATATCAAAAAATTAAAAATTATTTTTTTAAAAAAAAGTGATGTGATCCAATCTAAAAGCGATATGTGTTGTTTAATAATTTTTTTAAACACCGCTTTAGATTATAGATTATAGTTATGATATGATGGGGGATGAGATGGAAGATGTATGGCGTTTGCCACCGGTTGGTTATAAGATACCAACACTTATTCGTGGGTGATTTCGTGAAGTGATTTTTAAGGGTGATTTGTTGGAAAGTGTCCAATGTCTACCGTTGCAACATTCTACACGAGCAAATTAACATAGTACCATGATCCAGTTACTGTGCAAATTAATTTCATCTTCACTTCATTATTATGGTTTAAGTCATGATGTGACGTCATTCAATTCAATTGTGTGTATTTCTAAAATATGTATGACATGAATGATCATTAACAACTTTCAAAACAATTGAAGCAAAATTGCACGATCAAAACATCGATCGCATTCGTTCATCCAAAACTTCCAATCTCTTAGCAATTAACTGGGCATAAACCAGCAAAATTGCATCCGTTCGAGTGCCAGGAAACTCCCATATTCAATTCATACCATGCAAATTGCAACAAAATTGCACGATCAAAGCAGGTTTTTCATGCCGCCTCCTCATTCAAGAAAGCCTCGTCTAGAATAGCCCGAATTTCAGACCGTTGTTCGTCGTTCAAAGACTTGGGAAAATCCACCATGAACTTCAACACGAGTTCTCCTCTCCTCCCATCCTGATTCAACACAGGCATTCCTTGGCCGGCGATGGCTTTCTGAAACCCCGGCCAAATGACGTCGTTGATCCGAAGAGTCATCTTCTCTCCTCCCATCAATGGAAGCGTAACCGTACATCCCGTCAGAGCCTTCACCAATGGAACCTCCACTCCCAATTCCAAGTTATCGCCTACTCTCTTGAAAAGTGAATGCCTCTTCTCATGGATCAAGAAGATGATGTCTGTCGGAAGATACCCTGGCTTCTCGTCGCTTTTTCCTTCGAATGTAATCTTCGTCCCTTTGCTCCATCCCGGTTTCACGTTGATTTTTAAAGTCTCCTCTTCTTGCACGATTATCCTGAAATATCCCAATGTTAGAGACTTAACTGGACTAATATATAACTCAGCGGATTACTCTCTTCTATTGCCAATTGGTTTTAGGATGGAATTTTGCGGGGGAGAGTTACCCATTGTCGGTGATGACGTCTTTGTTGATGGTGATATTCTTGACAGCGCCGAAGCAGAGCTCCTCCAACGTGCAATCGAGCTGTTTCTCGACCGGCAACGGCTTCCGTCTCGCTGCTGCCGACTGCGAGAACACGATCGGCGTGGTGCTGCGCTTGCTCGTCGTTCGCGTGAATTCCGGCGTCGGACTCCGCTTGCTCGTCGTCCTCGTTAACTCCGGCGTCGTACTCCGCTTGCTCAACGACCTCATAAAGTCCTTAATTGGCGTCGTGCTTCGCTTGCTAGTCGTCCTCTCGAACTCTTTGGTCGGCGTCGCAGCCTCGCTCTGAACCCCCGGGCCTTGGCTCTTCATCTTCGACAATGCCGGAATCTCGAATGACGACGATGTCGTTGGCTGCCTTGTTGCTGACTTTGATCGTCGGCTGGCACTCCTCTGCATCGACGGTGTCGGCGTGTGGCTTCGCCGGCTTCCGGTCCTCGATAGCAGCGAAGAAGAAGTTCGCGCAAAGAAGCCTTCTTCATCTTTGCTCTCCCAATTGTGATTGCTCTGGTGGAAAAATGATCGTGTTGTGCTCTGTGATTCATCATCCTCCTGATTTTGTCGTATCACAACAAATCAAAATCGGTACAAACTTTTTGATATTAACTTTTTTGAATTCGAAATTGACATCATGAAATGAAAGTTACCCTAACCTTGTATAGATGATGATTAATGCTTTCGTCCTTGTTCTTTGATGAGTGTTTGTCACGAGGACCAAATTTCGTAACAAAATTTTTGTAGGACTTGCATATTTCTTTAATCCCCAGGATGTTTTTGAAATCTTGTGCTTGCCCTCGATGTTTAGGATCTCCCATGAACTCACAAATGTATTCAAAGATGAAAATGACAAAAAGAAAGGGGATGAGGAGAGTCGAATGGAGATCGAAAAACAAGGAGGAAAACAAAAAAAGTATTAAAAAAGATTGACTAAAAATAGTAAGTGTGGATTTTATAATTAACATAATTTCGAGCCTTGTTTTTTACTTCTCCTAAAAAACTAGCCAACCAAAAAGAAAATAAAATTATGCCGTCTCAACTTCGTTTACTATTTAGACCCATCCATGAAAAGATAATCTCATATCTCTTTATGTTTATCTTCTTTGTAGTATAATCGTGGAATTGAATGTTCTAAACACAACTGAAGAAACGAACAATGATTATTTGTGTTGTGGCAATTCTATACTTTGTTTTGTTGATGATTGCAGCGGTTATATCTTAAGTATAAAAAACGCCACAATAGGCCTGAAAACTGCCGCAATAGACCTATGGCAGCGCCTGTATCTATAACGGTTAAAAACCGCTGCAAAAGCTAATTTGTGGCGGTTTTACTATATTTGGAAGCGGTTTTTAGCTGCCGGAATACGTCGATATTGTAGTAGTGCTCCCTCCATCACCCAATCTCAATATTACCATGATTTCGCTAATAAACGCATGTTTTTCGATAGGATTTCTCTTAACAGTGTCTAGTACTCTTGATTGTAAGATTCTGATACAATTTACAAGCACGAAAAGAGTATGAATTTGAGCTTTTCCTTGATTTTGAACTATTGTCCACTTTTTGATGGAATTATGTGCAAGGATTAACTTCAGATTGATCTTTTCCTCTTATTGCCATCTCGAGTCGAATGATGCCCGCCTTGTGTGGGATTGCTTGCTGGTTAGTTTCTTTTGTGATGCATTACATTTGTATTAATCTATATTTTACTCAATAACCTCCTTGCATTATTTGGTATTCCTGAAAAGTGTTGTGAAAGGTAGAAAATTTACCCTCATTTGTTTTGTTATATCAAGATGATTATTGCATTCATGTCCATTTTCATATTCATAATAGAAGAGGTTGGTGAGAGGAAGAGAATCTATGCATCATACCTCTTCTTCTAGGTGGCATTGTTAGCATCTCGTATTGCAGGTTCGAATTCCATTATGGTTTTTCTTTCTTTTTCCCCCTTGATTTTTCTTTTTGAAAATGATTATGTCCTTCCTCTTCTTCTAGGTTGTTTCTCTTGATTAACACAAATGTGTTATTAACCAAGTCTTTTTTTTCTAATATAAGTTAGGTATTTATATTTTCTTAATTTCCTTACTGATTAGTCATCCTATATATCTTTTTTCATTGTTGTTCATGCCATTGTGAAATCTTCTAAGGATTGATGTTTCTCACTTTGTCTTGAAGAGTAATTCTTATATAAAAAATATGTTATGTTTGCGGTTAATGCTTGCCATACTTGGAATAACTATGCCCTATAAAATTATAAATCTACGTAGGTTAAGTATATAAATGATTATGTGAAGGTTAAGCCGTTAAGGAGAGTCTGTATACACTATGCATCTGGCTTCTTACAATATTTGTGCTTATGTAGAGATTATGTGAAGGTTCGGTCATTTTATGTTTGAGTTGAGTATGTTGTTAAAATTTATGAGTTGATTTGATCAATTTATTGCGGTTTTTGTGCAGGTTCGGGTCAACCCAATGGCTTAAGAGCGTCAACTTTTTATGATTATTAAATAAATATTACAAATAACATGTTAAGAATAAGATAATATTTGTATGCATTTTAATAAGGGATTGGTGTGGTTATTCAAAAAGGGATTGGAGCACAGCTTGTTGCTCGGCTCCCATCCAATTTTTTGGGTTCATACTGAAAATGAGTTTGATTCCTTTGTATAATTATTTTAATAATAAAATATATTATTCTAATTAAAATAAATTACAGGTATATAATATCTAATTTAATTATTTGTAATATTATTTTTTAATATTTAAATTATAATGCTTATATCATACTTGAATTAATATATTATACTTTTTATTTAAAAAAGCCTCGCCCTTTATCATCAACTCGTTCAACACATAAATGACGCTTGCCCTCACGGCCTCTCATGGAGGAGATGATCAAGCAACGTATGATACAGTAATTCTTAGGATCCCCGTACCAAGAAACTGTAAATAGTAGCAATCGAAGTACTGAAGGGAAGAAGGGCCGATGACCAGGGGTGAAGGAGACGAGATAGAGACGAGAAGGAGGCTAAGGAGATTGGAGAGAATTAGGGTTCAAGATAATGAATTTCTGATGAACTAAAAACATAACAACTTAAGAGTATTTATACTAAACCCTGCCACTAAACCGTAATCCTAACGGTTCAACAAACGCGTCCCGCTAAAGAACCGTACAAAAAATCCGAGAAGAGAGTGTTGAGGAAAAATGTGAAAATATTCGCAAAACACATTTTATTTGAATTTTGAAAATTTGAGTTCGACCCTTTCTTTTTACCCTTTTGATTAAAAGTCATAAAAATACGAAGGATTTGGTTTGTTTTATGATTTGGGCTGCACCCGAGTTTTGACGGGTTGCCTACGTAGTTCAGAGTGTTTTAGTTTTGGTTTTGTGTGTGATATTTTTCATGCATCATAGGAACGAGAATAGACCCACCTTCTAGGAAGGGTTGCCTAGACCACTCCAACTATCATTTGCATGACGCGAAGGATACTAAACCCACCTTCTAGGAAGGGTGATCTAGTCCTTCACATTTGGCGTGCACAATTTGTTAGTGCAATTTTGATTTGGAAATTTTAGTTTGATTTAGGATTGTGATTGGACTCGATGAGCATTTGATTTGCTTTTTATCGAGTTTCCTACGTACATTTTTTTTTAATCTTTTTTTTTTATCATGAATTTTTTTAATTTTTTAACAAAAATCCAAAACTGGATACCACATTATTGTACAGTAGAAGTCTTTTCAATTGCTTTCACTGTATTTGATTTTGACAATTCACACCACTTGATTTTTTAAATATTCTTTGTTTGACCTTGTTTGTGAAATCAAATAAAAGAATTGGATTGTGATCAGAAAAATGGACCTCTTTGCCTGGTTGAGGAACAAGGACCCTCTTTTTTTTTCCTTACAGACTGGGAGAGTTTTTTTCAATTTTAATTACCCACTTGCATCATTCACGCCAACCTCCAAGTTAATTTTAAACAGTTCTCTTCAATTTCTCCAAACCCATGGTTTTTTACAATTTTGAGGCTGGATAAATTTGGGCATAGATTCCCCTTCATTTTGAAGGCTTCATGTGAGATTAATTAATCTCTTGAGTCTTAATTAAGACTATCAATTTGTCGAACTCTACAGCACGTAACTACGCACATGTAGAAATTCTTTTTGTTAAAATCTCGAGTGACTACTCAAGAGGGAAATTAATTAATTTCCGAATTTTAGGAACGAACTAGTTCCAAAGTCCAAACACACCCCTTTTACAAGGAGTTGCACACAAGTACGTAACTACGTAACTACGCACAAGTGTGATTTGGAATTTCTTTTGGGAGGATTTGTGGGGATTAAAAAGGGAAGAAATGGAAAGGTAACTACCCTTCCTCTTCTCTTCTTTTGTTTGATTTGTAAACAGAAGATTAATCAGGTGGGAAGGATTTATGGGGGATTTGTGGTGAATTTGTTGTATTGGCTGGTTTTTTTATATTCATTGTGTCAATGGACGATTGAGGAAGCGAAAGAAGAAGGGAAACAGAAAAGACTCCATGCTACCTTCTTAACTTGACGTTAATTTGCCTTCTACTGATTTGATTTTGCAGAACAAATGAGAAGGAAAAGAGAAGCGGCAGATTTGAATTATGTGTCCAGAGGAAAAAAAAGATACTGGATAAAAATCCCCTTTTATAAAATGGATAGACGGGAGGAGTTACAAATGAACTACCCACTCCCCATTAACTCTCTATTTTCTATTTCTTTTTCTTTTAGAAAAGAAAATTGAATATTTTTTTCATCAATCCTTTTTTTATCTCTTTTTTTTAGGAAATCCCCCACAAGTTCAATCCATGTGTACGGATTGTAGTTTGGTAACTTCCCACATTTCATTTATTTATTTTTTTCTGCAAATCCATTTATGTATTTGGACAAGCTTTTGGGCTCAAGTAGGCTTTGGGCTTTACTCAACGTATGAGGCTTAAATTGACAAAATAGATATGGGAAAACAAAGCCTTTTTTTTGCCTTGTATTTAAGAAATTTAACTATCATTTGTATTTTTTTTTTTATAATTTTTCACAATGCGGATGGGCGATCATGAAATTTTACCCCTCAACAGAGAGATAAACTCTAATTTATAAAAATACATTAATAAAAATATAATAATTAACGTATCAATCACTCCCCCGATGAGAATCGACTCGTCCTCGAGGCGGAAATTTGGGAAAGAAAGAATAAGCTGCTGACTTATACTTGGGCACATACATCGTCTCAACCACGCACCCATTGTTACCCACATCAGTACACCTCAGTTGTGGCTGAATTTCCTTTGCATCAGCACGCTGAACCCTCTAAATTTATGCTTTGAATTTTGTTGTTTGAAGTCAGGAGCTTGATGAGTAATTAAGGCAGTGGCAAACCACTTGAAAAAATTGATCTTGATGAAGACTTGCATTTTCATGACTTAATTCAGCTAGCAAACTGAAAAATCAATATTCCTCTTTTCAACCCAATGGCCACACGTTGAATAGCTAGCATGTTTAAAGCAACAACACATAATACACCATTCCAGTAGCTTAACTTGCTAGTGTCACAATTGCAGGTCTTGCAACTTTTCTTGCCAATATATTGTTGTAGGAAATTCCCTTCACCTGAACCCAGCAGATTATTTTTATAACATTAGTACTTGCACTTCAAACTTGTGATCATCTGCTTGTTTAAGCTATGGAATTTCATTTCACTTGGCATTCGTCTATTTCAACAGTTCAATTCAAACTTGGCATTCGGATTGAACTCAAATCTCCACTAAGCCATTGCCCTGTTGGTCGTAGGCAGATCAAAAAAAGCAACAAGACGACTCACAATCAATGCCACCAGGGTCCCAAAGTAATCCCGGATCGATCGAGAAGCTGCAATCTCTGTTATCCAGACCGATTTCCCCATTGAGTTCCACCGGAGTTGCTTCAAGAATTTCACTCTCTCGTCGGACGAGATGATTGTCAAAGCGTACTCCAAATTTTGACAAGTAGCTTGGATTCTTAGAATCTTGTTTGGACTAATCAGCTGGAATTTCAATGTTCTTCAAGCTCTTCTCGGCTTGCTTTCATTCCTATCCTTGAATGTGCTCCACAACTGGTTTCAAGATTCACCCCGTTGTCGTTGGTTGACATTTCGTCAAACACCCTAGGGGCGTCTTCCATTACCCAACTGAATGCTTTACAAATTTGGTTGCTATCCCTCTTGTTGTCATGAGCTACTCCCGGATCATAAATCCAATTACCCATGAGCAAATGAGCATGCTTTAGTTGAGTACTGAAATTAATACCCTTGAAACCTCTAATAGGCATTTCATCACTAAACAACCCAACAAACACATTGGATGCAATTGCTTCCATAAAATCAACATAATTCCTCTGAAAAGCACCCAAACTAAATTTTATAGAAGCATCAACTAGTCCTCCCATTTCTTCATATGTAACGTTAGAAACCAAGGGCTCATAAGAATTCGATATTACCTCACAAGGATCAAAAACTGATACTAAAGATTTGTTCACCTCACGAAGAATCTTTAATTCATCAGCCATTTGCCTTTCAGACTTGGTGCCGAGATGAGTTGGTCTTTAATTTCGAATTGTCCTGTGGTGTTGATCGCTCCCCTATTGATACAGCCCCTGCCTTTTCATTCAATCCGGGTCCAAGAATTTTAGGGCTTGAGGACTTTTGGCTCTGAGTAGCAGGCGACGACGAGTTATCCGTTGACATCGTGCTCTTAATTGTATCAACGAATTGCTCAAATCCGTTATTAGCATTGTTTTTTAATTCCTCAATCGAACTTCGATGTGCACCTTCAACACGTGATTGATATTCCCAAACCGAAGGGGCCGCGGGTGTAGGGTTTGGCGGATGTTCGCTCGCATCTTCGATAGGAGTCTCCCTCTCATGTCGTTAGTTGCTGATTCAATCATCATGGAACAATTCCATTCGACAGCATCCATCATAGATGCATCCGTCGTCAAAACATTCAACTGCTTTGAAAGCCGAATTCCGATTTCGAAAAACGATTCTTGAATGAAATTCTGATCAAATATCTAATTTTTCGTTGAATTCCAAATTCCCGATTTTTGAAAACACTTCAGTCAACACTGCACACGAAATTAAGTAGACTTCAAGATGAATCTTAAGGAAAAGAGTTCGACGTTGAAGCTCTGGCTCTTGGCGAGTATTATGGATCTCCAACATCAGATTTTGAAGAAGTGCCCGAATATCTCGAAGATCCACGTCATTGGACATCATAATTACAATGTTCAAGAATGAAAGCACCAGTTGATACGATAATCCTTATGATCTCGTACCAAGAAACTATAAACAGTAGCAATCGAAGTAGTGAAGGGAAGAAGGGCCGATGGCCAGGGGTGAAAGAGACGAGACAAAGACGAGAAGGAGGCTAAGGAGATTGGAGAGAATTAGGGTTCAAGATAATTAATTTCTGATTAACTAAAAACATAACAACTTTAGAGTATTTATACTAAACCCTACCACTAAACCCTAATCCTAACGGTTCAACAAACGCGTCCCGGAAAAAAACCGTAAAGAAAACCCGAGAAGAGAGATAAACTCTAATTTATAAAAATATATTAATAAAAATATAATAATTAACGTATCAACGTACGTACAAGCCAAAAAAAAAATAAAAAAAATAAAGCAAACCCATCACGCATCCACAAGGCAAATTAATCCATTAATACAAGTTTACTTCTTAGGTGGAATAATGATCAAGGCCTTCTTAATCTTATCAGCATTCTCAATATCCTCGATCTTCAGGTCCAATGCAGCCTCTAGTGCACCAGGCGATAACGCGGACCATATATTCCCCAACTGACCCAGCACAGGCCTTCACATAGCATAAATCACACAAATCAACAAACTATATATTCAAGCTGGTTACATATTTGTAATTAAGAGATTGAGTTTATGGTTAATTATGCTTACTTGTTAGTATTCATGACGGAAAGACACTCCAAACCTTCATCTCCGGCAACCATGGCGACCGTATAAAACTTAGGAACCACAAACAAATGTCCAGGGTCCACGTGTTGGTCCAGCTGTAACCCACCATTCCCGCTCACAATCTGAACCCAAGCACTCCCTTTGACAACGAAGAAGACCTGAGCAGCCGGTTTGGCCATGTACAACGGCGGGACCCCGCTTTTGGGCTCCAGTTTTATCTCAAAGGCGGACAGCTCAGCCCCGACGTCGACCGTGGGCCCCACCTTCACCACGTCATCCTCCCCGCTGGTGAACCTCTTAATCAGCCCCGCCCCACAAGTGACTTCAAGATCAGGCGCCACGCGGCAGAAGTTGAAGCAGTCTTGCTTGGGGAGGTCGGGTGCGGGGCCCGTGCCGTCCTGGAGCTTGACTGCTAGCATCCCGGCTTGGCTTGAGCCGAGGCGGCCGGCTTCTTTCGCCGGGATGCTGTAGAGGGATGAGAGGAATTGGGAGGAGAAGGAGTTGAGCAAGCCGTTGGTTCCCGAGAGGAATTGGTAGGTGAACTCGCCCGGGACGATGGCGTCCGAGGTTTCTCCGATGAAGACCACGTCTAGACCGGAATCGCCGGGGTTGTACCACCATGATACCAGCCCTTTAGTGATTGTGATGCAGTCGCCTTTCTTGAGTCTCACCACCGTCTCCTTTTTGGTGTCTGGTGAAATCAAACCAGCCATCGCTTCACCTGAGCCTCAAAGTACAACATTGAAATGTACATGTTTCAGTATCAATTTATGAATAAAGATTTTTTTATTATTTGGTAAGGATTAGGAGACGCTTTCTTATGGAAGGCATTCTAGAGCATTTGACGAATGAGAACTGAGGATGATTAATAATAGCATGAGTAGGGAGAATGTGGCTTAATTTGGCAATTTTGTCAGCCACAGCATTACAAACCCCCTATTCGAACGGTTTGGAACCGTTTTAGAGACACAAGGATATCAGAAATGATCATTTCAATTTCCCAAGGACAATTAGGTTAACCTTGGGCTGCTTTTATAGAATTTTTTTCCGTTCTATGCTCTTTCAAAATTTTATTTCTACAAATAGGCTGTCTTGAAAAAAAATTCCGACGATAGGCTGGCTGTCGAGGTATGGATCAAAGTCACTAAAAGGGACAACGTTTTTCTCTAATAAAGTCGCTGACCCAGACAGCGACTTTATTAAAAAAATATATAAACAACCAAAGTCGCTACTCCGAGGAGCGACTTTGGTGAGATATTTTTTTAATAAAAAGTTACAAAATCGTTGTGAGTCTACATGGAAATTAATACTGCACCCCGCAGACTAACCACAATGGAGCAGAATTTAAGAACTTGTAATTAAACGTTTGTGAGTTTGTCTTTGTAGTATAATATATTACACTTTTTGGTGCAAAATTATAAGTTTTATTAAGTGAATAAAATACATATTATCATTTTAAAATTTGAAGCTATTACCCGAAGAAAATATAAGTCTCGTACCTAGAGTTGTCATACCTAGAGTTGTTATAAGCTAACCCGATTTACATCGTCCGAAAATTTTAGAGTTGTCATAACAACGTCTCGTACCTAGAGTCGTTGTCATAAGCTAACCCGATTTGAATCGCCCGGAAATTTTAGAGTTTATATTTGAAAAAATTCGAAACTTGAAATAAACTGAACATAACAGACCCAAAACTCGTTAGGTTGAAATCCGAAAAGCCGTAACAATTCACTCCATCCAAAAACCCGTAACGATCCGATCTGATTTCAACTATGAACCATTACAATTAGAACTCGACTCAACCCGAATCCAAAATAATCCGACTTGATCAACCTGATTGAAAAGTCATACCTACTTTCATGTATAACAGATACAATGAACTTTTTATTTTTCTACATTAATAACGTAGAATTAGTAATAGTTGTAAACAGAGATCGTTTTTTATTTTAAAAAATAAAAATAAAATTAATTTCCACCCCACTTGACCAAATTAGGAGGGAGTGTAATAATTTTTATATTAAAAAAGCATCGACGTGGCAATGTGGCATAGTCCACCTTCGGTCCTTCACACAAAGCAGCAAGCTTTAATTATAACAGAAAGTCGCTGCTCACAACAGCGACTCTTGTTTGCTTTTCCTTTTTTTTAGCAAAGTCACTGGCCGGACCTAGAAAGCCAGCCTATCTTGGGAAATTTTTTCAAACTGAACTTATTTGTAGAATTAAAGTTTTAAAAGAGCTTATAAAGGAAAAAAATTCGCTTTTATAACTTGAGGATTGTTTCCCTCTATTTCAACATTCCTATATTTTTGTTGTGCTTCTTTTTTTTTGGGTAGAATTTTTGTTGTGCTTCTTGTATACTCTCTCTTAGCGCTAGATAGGGATGAGCACGGTCGGTTAACCGGAGTTTCGGTTAACCGCAACTCCGGTTAGTAAATTTCAATAACCGTAACCGTATCGTTCGTTATCGGTTAACCGTGAAACTCGGTACGGTTTATCGGTTAACCGACTTGTTTTAATTTATATTTTTAATCAAAAAATCAAAATTTTAATAAAAAATCATCTTATTTTTTAATAAATAAATTTAAATTAAATATAAAATACAAACAAAATACAAATCTGGACAGTTTGATGTCCTATTTTTTGTGTTCGTTATCTGCAACCTTTCTTGTACATAAGTCACTACTACTGTATATTGTAATCAAAACAACAAAATACCAATAACTTCATGAATAAGAGAGCTAAGAATCATCACTCAAGTGCACCATCTACCTCTTTTTAAATGTTGCAACTTATCTGGAAGAGCACGTACACCAAGGTCACAAACCATTCACGAAGCAACCCATTGATGTAGAGATTTGCATATATTGAAAACAGTCAGTGGACTAAACAGTTTCAATGCTTTGTACGAGAGTATTGAAAAAAAATTAAAATTATAAACAAAAATTATAATAAGTAGTTTATTATTTATTAAAATACATTTATTTTTAACTAAAACTAAGTAGATGTATAGTTTCCTTTTAAAAAACATATAATATATTAAAAATATTATCGGTTCACCGGTTAACCGCCAGTGAAAATATTGATAACCGTATCCGAACCGTTGAACCGTTAAAAGTATCGGTTGGTTAACCGTAACCGATTAAATTTTTTTTCGGTTCGGTTAACCGTAAAAAGTGATCGGTTTGTCAGTTTTTCGGTTCGGTTTTTCGGTTACGGTTATTTTTGCCCAACCCTAGACATTCTGCTTTTAAAGCTAAGATCTTACCATAGTGTTGTGCTCTAATTCCAATTAACTTTCCGTTATGATCTCTTATTACAATGTCTCCCGAAACTTGCCCATTTGTTAATCAGGATCCATTAAAATTAATTTTGATAACATTCCTATTCTGCTTATTCCATTTAGATTTCGTTTGTGATTTTCTTTTTATTTTCTTATATTTCGGCTCTTTCATTCTTTCTTCATCTTCATTCCAGCTTATCGCTTTTTTCCAATTTTTCATTTGTGTTCGGATGCATAAGGGTAAATCCGGAATAAAATCATTGGATTCTTTTTGAAATATTACCTTGTTTCGTTGGTGCCAAGATATTTGACTATCGCATGATATCAAGTATTAAGGGTTTGTCTATCAAAAAAATATTTAAAAAATGGAAAATGTTGTCGATTCTACCTTATTTTTAGGGGCATTAGTAACTTTTTTTAGGGGAATGAAAATACTTTCTTAAAACATGTACTCTTAATCCACTGGTTCCTAAAAATGTACATACATAAACTAAGTAATTTTATATTAATTTGTTTAATATAACTAGTTAAATTAAATTTGTTTATACTTTTAACTAATTATTTGAATTAAATTTTATAATATGTCATATTAGTTCAATTGAATTTGTTTCTACTATGGTTTAATCCAATTAAGTTTTGACCGTTGTATGTTCGTGGATTGTATGTAGGAATTTATGCATTTTGTCATTGTTACAGAAATTAAAATAAATGTGCGTCTCTTGGACCACGCGCATTATGACATTGGACTTGCTTGGCATCGGCTTGGAGGTATAAAAAAAAGCATTCAACTTGAGACTTGGACCACATGCCTTAGTTCAACAGTGTGCCAGATTTGGCACTGTAGAATTCAAAGCTTGTACCAACTAAAGACACGTACACCATTGATTCGAAAGAATGTGTGTCTCTTATAATCAATCATGTAAAGTTTTGCTTATGAGTTGGATGGAAAAATCACAACTAGGAGACTAGGAGGTGGTTCACCACCTTAGGTTTTGAATAAGAGAAATTACCATCCATTCAAAACAAAGAAATTAAACTAAACTAGCTTGTTTATATGGGGGAATTGTTTTGAATTTATTATTAAATTATTAATTTAAGGTATAAATCTCGAATGATCCCTACTACTGTATTTAAGAAACTTTTAGCATATATATATGAAGCTCATAATGATAAACATATAAATACCTTGAAGAACAACAGCAAGCTTGTTGGAATCGGCCAAGTGGGGAATGGCGTAGCCCTGGCGGTGCAAAAGGATCCTTCCGGCTCCAACTCTAGCGTCCCCGAGCACCGGCATCTTGGAGCTGCTCCAATGATAGTAGGCTCCGCCTTCTCCGTCGAACACCTTCTCCGGCAATCCTAGTAGCACCTTCGACATCTTCGATCAACACTCTCGATTAATGTATGTATGTATGTATGTATGCTTGCTTTTACAATTCGAATTGATGCCAGAATATATGTACCCGTCGACCAACATGCGCCTTTATAATTAGCTCGATCAGCTACTTTCCTCATAATACACGTGATAATAAATGTTTGATTATGGCGATTCTAGCTATATGACAGAACAAATCTGTTACATGTACCAATCGGAATCGTCCTTTTCAATGAGAACAGAAACCTCTTGTAGGTCGTAGATACGTACACGATGTTTGTTCCTTGTCCAAAAAAACGGCAAAAAAAAAGACAGACCGCGTACTATCTTACTGTATTTTTTTGTAGGTAGGTAGCTGTAGTAGATTGTGACACAAATTCAGATTATTAAAAAAAAAGAAAAAGATTGCGACACAAATTGAATCGATGTAATTTTTTGTCACATTTTATTTCAGTTTCAAACACTATCTTATTTAATGTAATTAATTTAGCTCTTATGTTTATTTTTCTATTAAATAAGTAAATATATAATTTGGTGATGAATTGTTAGTTATTTTCGGACCAATTTCTACTAAATGAGATATCATATACGACCAAAACGATAAAATGAGATGAGAATTTGAATGAAACTAGCTCATCTAGATTATTTGTCAAAACATCACTACTTTTTTTTGTAGAAAGTCAAAACATCACTACTATAATATGTTAAATGTGCACAAGTTTATACATGTTTATTATTTTGGAAAAAATACATAAATACTTAAACGTCCAATGACAAGCTAGGGCCACAATCGGATACACAACTTGAATTCGAGGATAACAAATGCTAGAAAAAAACCAGGAGAAAAACAATGGCCAAGAACGGAGAGTTTTTAATCTCTACTAGTTATACCCGTCGTGCCTATGCACGACGATGACTCGGATTTTAAAATTATTTTTAGAAATATTATAAATAGAATATTAATATATAAAAAATAAAATATAATTATATATGAGTATGTTTTAAAAAAAACTATCTTTGAAATTGGCATTACTATAATGATAAGATAAGATAAGTTTTTATTATTTGAAAATAATATTACTACAATGATAAGATAAGATAAGATAAATTTTTATCATTATTTTATTAACATTCCATTTTTTAATCTATTTTTATACAAATAGGTTAAAAAGAATTTAATTAAAAAAATCTTAGATGATCGACATCTAAAATATATCTAACCAATACACACCAATTATAAAATATATTAATTTCTTCAATTGATCAAAACAAAAACAAAAATCGTTACTAACTTTAACATTGGACGTGAAGTTTTAAAAAAAATAAATCTTTTACAAAAATCATTCATGAAACGTTGAATTTTTATAAAGTTCTATTTTTAACAAAAAAAATCATTCAACATGGAATTAAAAAAAATCTTTTGGCACATAAAATAAATAAAAGGAATTTAATTAAGAGAATTAAAATACTACAAATATAATTTTTTTTAAATATGATGTGGGGCCAGAATCAACGTGGTGGCTCAAAAACGGTCAGCTTTTATAATATATATTGATTATGTGGGCTTACATATTTAATAAAACAATTATATTATCGATTTAGGTTAAGTTCTTAAAAATGGCAATCTTTTATAAATTTGTACTTATTTTGAATTAATTATTTTTTTTAAAAGGGTTCATTAATTTCCTAATAGGGTTTTAGTTTTCTTCATTAGCATGCTTAACATATGCCCTAAGGGCATAGGTTAGACAAACCGATATATTATATGGCTAATTATTAGTGAATTTGTTTCAAGTGATTTAATTATGTAAAATACCCTCAAACTTCTAATAAATGGTATGAGCCTAATAGATGGATACTGGATTGGCTCAATAGGCTTACTGGGATTCTCTTGTTTCAAATAAATAGAGATTTTAGATTTGGCGAATTTGCATGTATGCCCCAAATTAAGTTGATAATGTAGAAAATGCCCCTTTTTAGGTTAAATGGTAAGAGTGCCCTTTTGGACATTTTGTACAATAAAAACTTTTATTTTTATCTATTTACTACTAATTTATAAAATTAAAAATTGTTATAGAAAATATGGAAAACCATTCCATATATAAAAAATTGATAAATGAAAAATGATGATAAAAAAGGAAAAAAAAAGAAATATCTTAAATTCAGATTTAATCCGGTTGATACAATCTAATCTAATAATATCTTTCTTTTGGTAGAACTAATCTAAGAATATCTTAACCTCACATTTGCAATCTTATTATTAATTAGGAAATAATGATTAAAAAAAGGAAAGAAATATGAAATCATGGTTATCATTGTTTATAATGTTTACATTTGGAAGAAAACCTAAAAGTTAATCTTCCATAAAAATGTATACCTCTTCAACATGTTGAGCATCTCCAAGCATGGACACCTTCATCTTTGGATGAGGTATGTAGGGAAGCCCTTTTGAAACGTTCATCTTTTTTGTGGGTGATAATTTCAAAGTTAATATGAACAATTTTTTCCGACTGAAGCCCATAACATGTGCTCATGTTTCAAGTAGTAGGACTTCATGCAAAAATATACAAACTTCATTTGGAATACGAAGTTCATACATCAGTGCAATCCATGAACAAGATGTGTCAATAACTCTAAATTACAACATGCTATGCCGCTGCCGATAGGCGGAGATCGTTGTTGCTGAGAACGCTGCCTCCATTGCTACTGTTGATACGCTTTCAGGACCGGAGTTAGCGAGCTTTCCGTTGTTGTGAATAAGGAGCTTTCCATTGCTATGAAGGAGGAGTATCTCGTATCTGTAATGCACAAATCTTGTGGGGTACACACAAATTAGTATATTATTTTTCTAATTGAATAAAATTTAATGAAAATAGAAATTTAATTTGTTTTCGAAAAAAATGAAAATTTGATAATATGGGCATTGCCTACAATTTAATCGGGTATTTTGTTAATTTTTTTGGGCATTAATGCAATTGTAAAAAAAATGAAGACATTTTTTTCGTTTTGAACTTTTTTTGGGCATAGACCATCATTAACACTTTAGATTATAGCCCCAACCTGATAAATTATTGAGGGCTTTCTATGATATTCTCATTTTTCTCCATCAGAGTGAAAGCACAAATCTAGAAACGAGGCTTCTTCAACTAAATTTATATTTTCTAATAATGTAGTATAATCAATTCCGATCTTTCAAAACTAAAAAAAATTAATTCTTCAACAAGTGGTATATGAACCTTGATGATAATGCAGAATTAATGCTGAGTAAATTATGCCATAAGGTTTTAATCAACTGCGTCTGATCAACTACATTTGTTTTTTTTATATGGTGCTTTTATGCGTAGTCAGTTTTGCCCAGGAGGCAATTTTTTTGGGCTCTTTCATGCTCGTAGAAAATATGAAATCTAAATACCTAATAAGATATCTTGTGATCAATCATTGGAATAATATTTTTATATGATATTCCTCATGGTCGTACACTATCTAGTTGTATTTACTGAAAGATACATGATATCCTATATATATAATATATTTAAACAATTTGTATTCGGTATCCAATTTTAGGGATTGTTTGGTTTCACACTAATTAAGGATATGAAGAAGTCTATCCTACATCAAGAAATTAAGTAATGAATTGTCTAATATATTTACCCTTGTGTTACGTACTCTTCCTATTATCAATTGGTTTTAGGATGAAACCACATGGGCTTATGTGATGGGCATGTCGCGCATGTGTGTTAGGTCGGTCTCCCCCTCCATCCGTATTTCGCCCACCAAACATTGACATGGTATCAGAGCGGTTTGATCTTGGGTACTTGTTTATTTAGGTTGGATCGAACT
Source organism: Fallopia convolvulus (assembly GCA_964016875.1). Lineage (NCBI taxonomy): Eukaryota > Viridiplantae > Streptophyta > Magnoliopsida > Caryophyllales > Polygonaceae > Fallopia > Fallopia convolvulus. The sequence continues at coordinate 17,903,493 of OZ024719.1, forward strand.
GCTCCCCACCCGTTATATTGGGCTAGCCTGCCATGATGACGCGATTTGGGCTAGTTGTTTGGGCTCGTCGATGATCCATCGACTCTAAGGCCATTATGTTACGTTGTGAAGTGCCAACTGTGTCAGGCTAGTTTCCACTTGAGGGGGAGTGTGAAGAAGTATATCACACATGATAGGACAAATCCTACCCCGCAAGTGTAGGAGATCGGTTGTAATACCAAGGTGTCGAACTCTAGGACTAAGTAGTATCAATTGTAGTCAAATCAGTAGACTAAGTCGTGAAAATAAGAAAAGATTGAGATGTGATTTTAGCTATGAACTAATTGTGACAAGCAAATATGTAGTATAAGAGAATATCAATGGGAGAAAAGCTTCTAAGATCAAGGATCCCCACAACAATGCTTCGGTAGACTATAAAGATGATTGCACAATCTTAATTTTGACTTTGTTTGAAGGAAGTTGTCTAATGTATCCACTAAATTCTTTCGAATGTTAACAAACGTATCTAGACTCAATTAAACATCCACTAAATTCTTTCGTGACTTGCTAACTCAACCCAACCTTAAGGTTTCTATGAAAGTTGTTATTCCACAAGAGAATTCAAAACACTTTCACAATAGAGAAAACTCTGGTTCAAATCCTAGGATTCCAACAAGAAAAAGTACCTTTCAGTCTCAATTCGTTGTCTGACTACTAATCAAAGTTATTACCTTTTAGTCTCAAACATTGATAAGTACTCATTCACAAAAGTTACTAAGGCTATACGCATCTAGGATTGAATCAAATAAATTTTCAAACAATAGCTCATGCAACATCATTGGGTTCACCCCAATCTTAGAATTTGGGGTTTAACTAGACATGGAGGGAGAAGAAATCAAATCATTAATAAGAATAAACATACCGGATTGAAGAAACAAGCGAACTTGATTAAAATCCAACAAATTCAAACTCAAGATCCACTAAAGTCTTGGAATCTCCAATTAGATCCCTCTAAACTTGTCTCTCAAGTAATAGAAAATAGGTAAAAACTAGAACTCCTAATCTAGTAGACAAAAGAAGGTATTTATACTAGGGATAAGATAGGAGAAGCGACCCAAAAACCCGACCTAAAGGGGCTCACGACCACTACAGAAATGCACGAGCTTAGGCTGACGCACGACCCTAGACAAAGAGATGCACGATCGTGTGTGTTGACACACGACCCTAGTTGGGCACACAACCATAGCCGGGTTACCGCACGACCCTTTCCTTGGCACCGCACAATCGTGCGTTTGGCACGCACAAGCCTAGACGTTATCTGAGCTTGGGTGCACGATCTGATGATTTGTCAATCACCGCTTGCATGACCGTGCCCCTTGGTGCATGACCTTGGCCTTGATCGTGTAGTTCCTTCTTTTTTGGCTCTTGAATTGTTCATTTCCGGTCCCGTTGCCTCCTAGACTGAAGCCTTGATTCTGCCATGTCTTCAAACGCGTCCAAATGAATTTCAAACTTCTCCAAAGTACCTGAAAAACATAAAGATATGCGTGTAGACATCTATAACGGAAACTAAACTAAAAGTACTAGAAAACACAAGACACATGCATGAAAACATACTAAACTAAGGTGCTAAATGCATGTCCTAAGATTAGGGATGGCAATGGGGCTGGTTCGGGGCGGGGAATACCCACCCCATACCCATCCCCATTTAGATATATGCTTCCCATACCCGTCCCATTACCCATCGGGGAATAAAAATTGTCCCCATCCCCGTCGGGTCCTCGTCCCCGTTGAGTATTCCCCATCCCCGCTTGATTTTTCCATTTATAATCTCCGTCGGGGATTCCCCATCTTTTCTTGATTTCCCCAGTTATAATCCTTGTCGGGGATTTCTCATCCCCGTTTGGTTTTCTCCATTTATAGTCTCTATCGGGGATTCCCCATCCCCGTTTGATTTTCACCTTGTATAATCCCCACGAGTTACTCGTTTTATTTTCCATTTAATTTCATGTACACTTTCCTCTAAAATACTATTGATACATCATTTACAAAATTCACCAATTAAACTTATATAATTAACAAGCCTTTAACAAGAACTTCAAAAAACAAACAAGACAATAATTTTGTAAATTCAATTATCATACCATTCATACGTATCAAGTACATAATATAGGGATAGTTGAATTACCAACGGTTCCCCAAGTGAGGATTCCCCAACGGTTCCTCCGGCGGGGATTCCCCCAACGGGTCCCCCAGCAGGGATTCCCCATGGGGTTCCTAAATGGGATTCTCCAATGGGTTCGGGGTCGGGTGGTGGGGCAGGGACACCTATCCCCGTCCCCCTGCCCATACCCTAGCGGGTAATTACTTTCTCCCCCATACTTGCCACCATCCCCACTAAAAATCCCCATCCCCATTCCCGTAACGGAGAATCCCCATGGGTAATGGAGAATCCCCGCCCCCATTGCCATCCCTACCTAAGATGCTCTAAAATGCAAGCTATCAACACATCAAGAAATTAAGTAATGAATTGCCTAATATATATACCATTGGGTTAATCTTATTGTCAATTCGTTTTAGGATGAAACCCCATGGATTTATGTGATGCGCATGTCGCGCATGTGTGCTATGACGGTCTCCCCCACCGTTTGTATTTACCCCACCAAACTTTGACAAAGGAAAAGTAAGCGTAAAGGAAACGAATCTAGTCTATATTAGTATCAAGACACATCAACAACAAATTTCCTCTTACCTTAAGTCACTTAATTTTTCATAAAAAAAATACACCACAAACCCCTTTGTTGTCCTCTATCTCTTTCATTTCCCCCCTTCTCTAGACCAACAAAATAGCTAAGATAAATTTTATGGTTAATGTATTGTGATACATAATAAGTGAGATGTATTTATTTTCTCTTTCGTTTTTGTTTTCGTAGTTGGAAACCAAGCGGGCCTTAATTTACATATTATATGGTACATCAATGCATGCCTTATCGTTTATTCTCTTCTGGTTTGCATCTTTTAGGCACAAACTTAAATGTTTCTTTGTTTGATGGAATTTATGAGCATCTAGTAGGGAGAGATGTGATGGCTATCTCGTATATCGGTCACAAAATTTAATGCCTTTGTGTATTAGAATGAGCAATTTGATCATTAATGTGATGGTTATTAACTTATCATCATTAAAAACATACTGTAATGTTTTGTGACAGTTAAATTGTGCCATTCAAGTTTTGTGTAGATTGTCTCCCAACTACTGATCGACTTAATAGGCATTTTCATTGTGTTTTTAGTACTTGCTCCTTATGTGATTCGGAAAATGAAAGTCTGAATCATTTATTTTTTAAGTGTCCTTTCAGCCTTAAAATGATCAATAAATTAGGAGTTTGGTTCAAATGAAACAAACTCTTATCCTAAAACGAATGCACTTTTCATAGTTAGTAATGCACTTTTCATATAAAAGTGCATTGAAAAATACAAAAAGTGCATTACGAAAAAGTGCACTAAAAAAATTTGAAAAGTGCACTAAAAAGTACGAAAAGTACAAATGCGAAAAAGTGCACTCTTAAGTATGAAAAGTGCACTACTAACTACAAAAAGTGCATTCGTTTTAGGATAAGAGTTTGTTTTAGGATAAGAGTTTGTTTCATTTGAACCAAACTCATAAATTAGAGGGTTTGCTAAATGTTAACTTCTATATTGCAAATACTGATAATTTCGCGGACAATCTATGGTCTACTTTAAAATCAAATAAGAATTGTAATTTGCTTTGTTTCTTATGGTGGTTTATTTGGGGCCATAGAAATTTGAAAATCTTTAATCCAATCAAACTTATGACTATGCTTCCTCCATGTGATTTGGCTTTTTCGCAACATCTCCAATGGGTTTCCTCACAGGCTTCTCCCGCTCGTAAAGATAAATCTCGGCCTAAAAGGAAGAATAATTGTGTTTGGAAGAAACCACCTTTTAACTCTTTAAAACTAAATTTTGATGCTTCTAAACGCCTGAATAATTCCACTATACTGGGTTCTTAATCCGTGATCATAATAGTAAAATCATGTCCTTTAACAGAAAACACATTTCTTCTGTTTCTGTTCTGCAGGCTGAGGCCCTTGCATTACTTGATGGTCTTAAAACTGCGGTCCTGTTAAACCCCTCTCGTCTGGTTATTGAGGGCGATAAATTAATTCTTATTAATTCTTTGAAGAACATTTGGAAAGTGCCTTGGGAAATACAAACTATTGTGAATGATATCCGTCATTTTGCTGCTTTTATTCCCTGTGTGGTTTTTTTTCATTGTTTCAGGGAGTGTAATTCGGCGGCGGATTTTATCGCCAAAAGGTGTTTAGTTTTTTCAGATCTTAGTTTTGCTATTTCTCATTTTTTTCCTGGATCGCTATTTGATCCTTTGAATTCTTCTAGTTTGAATGTGTGGATCCAAACTCATCCTCTGTTATTTGAGTTTCTAAAGATCATCCCTTGTGATGATTTAGGGTGGCCCTGTAATGTACGGGCATCCTAGTGTTCGCTTTGTAATGAGATAGTAGATCATTTCTTCAAAAAAAAAAGTTTAGGTACAATAAAGTTAAGGTATTTATAACGTATGTGCAATATTAAGAGTTATTTTTGCACTAGTTATAGTTTTTGTTTAAGTTGTAATGATTATGATGCATGCATCAGTTTAATTAAAACATAAAGTTTTGGAATATTATTTGTTTATACGAATATTGATTTTTTTTTGGAATATAAGGGTAAAATATATTAACCAAAAAAAGGGGTTACAAAAATTGCTAGCTAGGCTAGCTATTTACATCGCGATCATGCTCTAGTTTCTCCAAAAACCATAAGGTTTCTCTCGTATTCTTTTTCCACCTAGCCTTAACACAATTTGTAATAAATCTCTTGCAACTTCCAATGCAATCTTCTATACTAGTGCCTTGCTGTGTATACACCAGTAAGTTCCGGACCTTCCATATGTGATAGATTACCACGCTGTAACAGTGATTCCAAAGGCTATAAGCCAACTGCTTCTTCCCATTCCACTGGACGGTTTGATTGATCCATTCCTCTATGTTGCTGCTTCGTCTGCCCATTTTTGCCCAGCTAAGCACCACATACAAGACTCTCTTCGAGTAGCTGCACTCAAACCAGAGATGGTTCAGACTCTCAGTGTGATCATCAGGGCACAACAAACAAGAATCATCATGGGTGGTGCCCCAAGCCTGCAATTTATCTTTGGTGCTAACACCACCATTTATAATTTTCCATACGATGAAAGACACTCTCGGAGTGTTAAGCTTGTTCCAAACCAAAGTCTTCCATGCCACAATTTCACCTTTGTTCCTTATACGAATATTGATTGGTCCAAAGGAAAGTTAATATTTGGTCATCCACACTACATTATTCTGCAGATTTAGCGACCAAAATTTAGCAATCATGTAAGATGCTCGCTAATTCACGACCACTTGGTCTCTAAATCCAACCCAAAAAATAAAAAAAGATTTAGCGATCAAGTGATCGTTAATTTAACGACCACTACTCCGTGGTCGCTAAAACTTGGTGGGGGATTTTGGTGCCAAATATTGGCGACCACGTGGTCGCAAAACTTAACCCCAGATGTTGCGACCAAGTGGTCGCTAGATTTTGCTCAAGAACCTGCGACCAAGTGGCCTATAAATATTGGTGCCAAAACAAGTAGTTTTAGCGGGGTTTATTCCGCGGATTTGGTGACCACGTGGTTGCTAAATACAATGGTCGACAAAATTGACGCCAATTTAGCGTCCATATGATCGTTACTAATTTCCTATATAAACTCCGCACATCCTCATACCTTTGTACAAAAAAAAGAGGAACGAAGTATTTGCACATCTTAGTTGTTGGAAGGGAGGAATTCCATTATATTTTACCGACAACTCAATTACAAGTATGTAATTAAAAAAAAAATTCGTTTAATATAGTAAATGTTATACATATACGCAAATATTGTGCCAAATCCAAAATTGTTAATTTAAATAATTCAATGAGATTGTGTTATTTATGTTTACATTAATTTTATTTCCATTCGCATTGTTAAAAGTTTTTTTTTCGATCGTAATTTGATATTCAACGATCAAATAGATTTAGCATCTATATGGTCACTGAATCCCTATAGAATAGCAATCGAGAAATATTTATAAGTGTAAAATTGTTGTTTATAAATAGCAACCATGTGGTCACTACCCTTGATTTGGCGACCATATGGTCGCTAATCAATGAATACAATTTTTTTGTATTTACATTGCAGAATTAAACTTTTCTTTGTAATTCGCGACCAAATGGTCAGCAAATCAAGTGTAGCGACCATATGGTTGTAGATTACATCATAGAAATTATTTACAAGCTTATATTTGTTTACAGGAAGAAAATGCGTGAATGGATGTATTTTTTGAACGACCAGTTTATTGCTGGTGTTGCTCAAGTTTTTGAGTTTTGCAAGTCTACGCCGAGATATAACCCGCAAGAATTAAGGTATCCTTATCAGAAGTGCAAGAATAAGAAACTGATTTCAATAGATGATGTGCATTATCATCTTGTTAAGGAGGGTTTTATTCCTCACTATTACCAAAGGGTTTCACATAGGGAGACATTAAATTTTTGTAGCATTGTTGGCTGAGTCTAGACAGAATGAAGGTTGTAGTAGTATCTGGGTATGATAATCAAATGGAGAAGATGGTCTATGATGGTTTTTAATTCCTAACCTCATTACACTGATAATCTCATCTAGAATGAGGAGATAATGCCCGAGGGAGAGCAGTATTATCATAAAGTGCCCAATCCAAATGCATAATGTATGTACGACAAGTCGGCCGTGAATAGGCAATTGTGGCTTGGATGTGATGTCACCCAATTGGAGGGCTCATTCCGTGGGAGAATATCGTTTCGGTATAAGTTCTTCTTGCGCCTCTTAAGGGTTGACTGAGCTACTTAGCTTCAAGTCAAAGTTATGGTTGACGGAGCACGGATATGATATGATTTTAGATTTCTGTGGACACTATCTCACCTTGAGACAACATTACCAGCCACATTTTATGACACAAAAAAACTGGTTGAGGGTCTCGATCTTTCGTAGGAAGCCATAGATTGTTACCCAAACTCTTGTATGATATACTAGGGTGCAGATGTAGAATACTCGACTTGCAAGATATGCGAATATCCTAGATGGAGGCAAGGTAAGACGAAGGTCATTCCCTATTCTCGTATGTTTTAATTGCCAATAACTCAATGGTTGCAAAGGTTATACGCATCAGTGGTGACTACCGAACACATAAGATGGCATGCAGAGCACATACAAGATAGGGTGATGCGACATCCGTCAGATACAGAGGCATAGAGTCATTTCAATGAAGTGTGGGCAGATTTTACAACAGAATTGCGAAATATGAGACTAGGTTTGTGCACGGACGGTTTCAATTCGTTCGGGTTGTTTGGGTGACAATACTCATCATGGCTTATGATTATGACACCCTACAACCTTCCCCCATCAATATATATGCGAGACAAGGTTATGTTTCTGACGGTTATTGTGCCTGGACCGAAGAGCCAGAAGCAAAAGTTGGATGTCTACTTATAGTCGTTGCTAGCCAAGCTCAAGAGTTTGTAGCTTCATGGGGTGTACACATATGATGCGTGGAGGAAGCAAAAAAATTTCTTGTGTGCAATTGAAATATGGACTATTAGCGACTTCCCGACATATTCGATGTTGTCAGGTATGTTCTAGCATTGTATGTTCAAAAATGGTTAGTTATAATCATGCATATATGTGCTTATTAAATTTATTGCGTTGACCCGATATATGTTTGTGTAGGATAGATCAATTCTGGGAAATTGTAATAGCCGTTATTTCTAATAAAAAGAAACGATTATTTTTTTAATTTAATTATTTCTTCAAAATAACAAGATATTTTTTAATGATTTTTCATAATAATAATAATAATAATTTTTGTTGAATTTTAATTTGATATCAATGACAAATATAATTTTTTATATAATATTTTAATTTAATTTTTGTTAACTTCAAATTTTATAAAAAAATGAAGGATTTGGATGAAGGATAAAAATGCAAGAGGTTAGGACTCAAACCCTCGACTCGAGCACTTTCCAACACCCAACACCCAACACCCAACACTCCTTCATTTCCGCTATGCTATCAAGTAATGCTTGTCATCATAGGAAAACCTTTTTATTTGTTCTGTTATGATGTTTTTACAAAGCTTTCAAAGAAGCATCAACCAAGATTGATTTGACGTAGAACCAATCCATTCATCTCCACCTCTTCTCTTCCACCAATCTTCCTACATGCACCACGTTCTTTTCCCACCAAGCCATCTTCAAGAGGCTTCCACCTCACCATGGAACAAGCTTCCTCAAGCTTCCTCCACCTACATAAATAGGGTAAGAGCAAAGGTAAAACATAAACACAAAAAACCCCTCATTCTTGTTCATTGTTAATTTCGAAAATCCAACAAGAAAATCCTCAATTTCCCCCATTTAAACTCCAAATTTCAGATTCAAGTAATTTTCCCAAATCTGATTTTTCATTGAAAATTCACAAAAAAACCCTAGTGTCTCCTCCCTGGCCGCTAGACCACCCTGCGCCCCTGCCGGACCGCCGACTAGTGATGTTCGCATTTTTAGTATAGTTTTTGATAGGTTTTCTTTGTTTATTAGGTTTAGTTTTGTTTAGTTTAGGTTTAGTTTTGAGTATTTTTAGTTAGTTTTGCATAATTTTGTGAAAAGAGTGGAATCTACGCTATTTTGTGAATTTTGCAAGTTTTAGCGAGGAATGGAGCTAAATTTGGAGCATTATACCGAAGGACGGAGGAGTGCAAGATTGAAGAAGTCGAAGCTCAAGAGAACAAGAGGAGATGTTGAAGAAAACAAACCCCAGGCTCGTTAACGAGGCTGTGAAGGGTCGTTAACGAGGCCACGAAGAGAAAGATTTCGAGTATTATTTTTATTATTCACCGATCCTGAGCGGGAATTTATTTTCGTATCGGTTGAGTATCTTTTTAGAATCTTTTTGGGTTGTTAGAATATGTATTTTAGGGTTTAATATCTTTCTAGATTTTATTTCTATCTTTTAGAGATTGTTTCTATCTTTTTAGGAAAGTTTATATCTTTTAGCCGTTTTAGTTTTTTAGGTTTTTTCTAGTATAAATACCCTTCTATCTAGAATAGAAAGGGGGGGGGGGGGGGGCTTGATTTGGAGAAGATTTTGAGGAAGGCCGAAGGAGAGAGAATCGGATCGGAAGTCGGTAACGAAGTTCGGTAGACGACGGTTGCCGAGTGTTCGTTGATCGTGTTTGTGGTTCGGTGTATGCTTTTCAGTTTTTCTTTTGAATCTCTGTAAGACGATATTTTTGTCATTAATTTAAGTTTGAGTTTTGTTTCAATGTTTGTTTTTATTGAGGTTTTTAGTTTCTTAATTATGAGTACTGAGTAGTTTATTTTTCTAGGGTCGGGGTTAAGCCCGGCATAGTCGAGCATGTTTGATGAGTAAGATTGTGATGTGAATGCCTTTTATCTTTTAGTGAGATTGTTTGTTGTGCTTAATACCGAAACGAATGTTGAGGTAATTTGAGTTTTAACTTGATTGAAAGAGAAAGTTAGTAACTTGACGGTTGATATTGTTTGAAAACGAAAGTTCAAGCTTTAGATCCAAAACAAGCAATTGAGTGAGTTAGTTTATGAAAGTAGATTAATTTACTTGTTAAGTCAATGAAAGTTGATGACTCTATCTATTTAAATGCATGATCTTATCTTCTTACAAATTCTTATGCTTGGCTATGTTGTGGTGTCCCTTGTCCTAGATTTTTGCTTTAATTTGAATGATTTCTGGTGAATTTTCGTTGCTGAGTACTTGCCTCAGTACCAAATATTAATTAGAATTTAATTAGGTCGTTAATTGATATTTTTGTGTTCGGTGGCTCGGTAACGATCCTGACAAGGTCGTTAACGAGGCATCTCGTGAGTGTCTTGTATGATTTTGTTTGATTTTTGTTAGACTGATAAACAAACAACCTTGCTTCCTGTGGAACGATCCTGACTCCACTGTACTCAGCGGGGTCTTGACTTACAAATTTATTTGTTGGCCGAGAAATCCTCTCAACAAATTGGCGCCGTTGCCGGGGAAGCAACGAGTTGTTAGTTTATCTTCGGGATCGGGAATAGCCAGACCCCGTTTTTGTTTTTAATTTTTGTTTCCTTTGTTTGTTTTCTCAGTGTATGCCGGTAGGACGAAGAAGGCTTCAGCTTGATAACTCTAGTTATTACTCAGAACCCGAATGTTCCCTGCACCGTCCACTCCGAGAAAACCGAGCCATGGCCACAACAGAAGAGATGGCTCGAGAGTTAGAGATCCTCCGGACCCAAATGGAGGCACTGAAAGCCGAGAAGGACGGCGCAGACGCAGACAAGGCTCGACTGCAAGAAGAGCTAAACGCCTATCCAAGGAATGCCAAGCAATACATGCATCCGGAACTGAGGGTGCCAGAATCTCCTATTGTGCTTCCTGCGATAGTGAAACCTTTTGAGATCAAGTCTTAATTTATATCCTTAATCAAACGGGCTCAGTTTGAAGGGAAACCTGCTGAGTGCCCTATGGAGCATATTAGAAATTTTCTTGATTTATGTGACACCATAGTTGCTGAAGGTGTCTCGTTAGAATATGTTCTGTTAAAAGCTTTTAGATGGTCACTTACTGGAAAGGCCCTGAACTGGTTAGAGAGCCTACCTCCTAAGTCTATCAGGACTTGGAAAGCTTTGTATGATCAATTTCTTACAAAGTTTTTCCCTCCTGCTAAGACAACAGAGTTAAGGAAGCGCATCACCTCTTATCACCAGTTGCCTAATGAAACATTTGTTGAAACATGGGAATGATTCAAAGAAATGCTTAGACAATGCCCTACTCATGGGCAACCTTTATATGTTTTGCAAGAAATCTTTTTCCAGGGTATCAACGCAGGGACCAAGAACCGCATCAACACGCATACTGCGTGCGGTTTTATAGAGATGAACCCTACAGAGGCGTGGGAACTGTTGGACAAGCTGACGAATTACGATGCTATGTACGGAACCCAACAGGCTCCACAAACTCAAAAACGCCTCTATGTGCCCAATCGAGATGAAGTTGACACTGATGTTAAAAATCAATTCTTACAAGATGAGGTCAACCGTCTGAGGAAACAGGTAAGTTTTCTGAAATCCTCTCAATCATGTCAAGAATGTGGTTCTTCTACGCATAGTACTTCTGCTTTCACTAACATTGAGCAGGTTAGAACCGCTGAGACAATAGCTGAGATGAATTACATGAGAGGGCCCTACAGGAACCATCCTAATTATAATGACAGGTCAAACAACTATCAACCATGGGGTAATCAGAATACAAATCACAATTATGCAGGGCCCCCACAAGATAGACGACCTGCACCATATCGACCTCCAGGTCATCAAGAGACACCATCATGGGTTCAGGAGATTAAAGAGAGCATCAACGGAGTGAACAACAAGGTTGATGACGTTCAAGCCAAGCTGAACCGCCAGGATAAAAGATGGGGAGAGTTCGATATTTGGAAGAGGAGCGTGGACTCCCAACTAGGAGACCTTGCTGCACGGATTCCAAGACCACAAGGGCAACTCCCGGGCCGTCCCGAGGAGAACCCTAGAGGCCAAATAGCAGCGATACACCTCCGAAGTGGGAAGACACTACCGGAGAGAATTCAAGCTGACGAGAAGGAGGAACAGGTTCTCGCTAACCGGCTCGTTAACGAGCCAGCGAGAGCAACTACCGAGCCGACAAGCCAGGATGACGAAGCTCCGAGGGTCCCTAACGACCCTACCCCAGGTAAGTCCAGTAATCCGAGCCTTCCTCTCAACCCCAGGGTAGTTAACGACCCCATCAGGGTCGGTAACGACCCGTCGAGGACATCAGTCGACCCTAGTGTCGACCCGGTACTCTCACCTCTCGAGCCTAACTTGGTTCCGAGAATGGTGAAAACTGTTCCATTTCCAACTAAGAAATCTATGGACTCTACTGAGAGTAAGTTCAAGCGTTTCGTTAAAATTCTTCAGGGCGTTAATATTTCCATCCCATTCGCTGAGGCCCTAAGCAAAATGCCGACTTACACAAAATTTTTGAAAGATATTCTTAGCAGGAAAAGGTCTATTACAGAGCTGCAGGATGAAGTCATATCGATAGCTCTACCAGAAAAGCTTGGAGATCCCGGGCGGTTTGCAATCACAATCGGCATAGGCAACCACAAGTTCAAAGCTTTATGCGATCTTGGTGTCAGTGCTAGTCTTGTTCCACTCTCAATCTGGTCTAAAGCTAATATGGGACCACTAGAGCCAGTAGACATGAATCTTTACATGGCAGATGGGTCGAGTGTCAAGGCCACAGGAGTAGTGGATAATTACCCTATTCAAGTCGGGAAATTCCTTATACCGAATGATTTTATCGTCCTTGATATGCCTGAAGACCCTCATGTCCCCATAATTCTCGGGCGACCATTCTTAGCCACGGCAGGAGCAAGAGTTGATGTGCGGAAGGGACTCCTCACTTTTGATATAGGAGAAGAACGGGTTGAATTCAACTTGGATAAAAAAGCCAACGACCCAATTGGAGTGGCACAAATAGAGTTGACTCAACCCGAACTCGACACAACAGTCCCTACCGAGCCACAATTGCTGATCACCGAGTCTCACGTGCATAAGTTCAACCAAGGCCCTACTGCAAAGGTTACAGAAAAGTCCAAACCACCTTGGCTTTCGGACTACATTAACAATCCAGGGATATCGAGCTTGTTGATAGAAGAAGAAGGTCCTAATTTAGCATTTCAAGCGCACAGAGGCAGTAAAGCTACAAGCAGGGTATCTCAAGACCCCAACATGGCCAGACATGAACCACCATGAGATTAGCAAGAGAGCTCGTCGGGCTAACGACGTTAAACATAGCGCTTACGGGAGGCAACCCGCTTTTTAGAATAGGGCTAGTTTATTTTATTTTTCTCTTTTTCTTTTTAGATTATTTCTTAGCTTTCTTTTATTTTTCTTTTTAGTTTTAATTAGGATAGAAATTAGATTTTTTTGAGCTAACAAGATTTCAGGAAAAAGGGGTCGAAAAAATCACTCAAGAAGGCCACGGCGGCTCGATTAACGACCCACCCAAGGTCGTTAACGACCCGGTTCGGAAGACCCGATTCGTCACAATACGGGGCAGGTAAGTAATTCTAACCTAGTTAATTTTTTTTAACCCTAGCCGCCGCCCCCTTCTACCCATTACCCCTCCTATAAAAACCCTTCTACCCCTCCCAAAATTCCACCACAATCCCTTCAACATTCACTCTCAAACCCAAAACTCTCTCAATCCCTCTCCCTTCTCTCCCACCGAGTCGGAATTCCCACACTAACGACCGCCGGAGACGCCATCGTTACCGGAGTTCGGAAGCCACACACCGTCGACGCCGTGCTCGTTAACTACCCCAATTCCGACCCTTGTTCTTTAAATTCTCGGTCCTCCGGTATGATTTCTAAACCCTTGCTTGAAATTGCATGATTTATTATCTATAGGGTTAAATTTCATATCTTGAATCATGATTTTTAGGGAGATCGATGAGCATGCTTAAATTCCGTTCTAAAAATTCTTGATTTTGCTTAGTTGTTCATGTTTTAGGAAAGATTATTCATGTTAGATTAGCTATTGTAAACCTTTAGTTAGGAAAGCATGAATTCTTCTTGTTCTAGATCTAAAAGTTCGAACTTTGCATATCAAAATTCCGAGAAAATTTTAGCATGTTCGGGATGGGTAATTGAGTAAGTATGGGGTGCTTATACCCGATAGGGGATTTGTGGTGAATAATAGAAGATTGCATGCTTGATTTGTGCTGATTAGAGGTAGATTTAATTTCGGAAAATTCTGGTTTTGCTCTCGGCGGCTCGTTAACGACCCATCCAGGCTCGTTAACGACCCTGCACTTCATCATCGATCTATTCGAGCCCAGAATCGTGAACAACCCATATTGGGTAGTTTACGAATAATTCTGATGTTAATTTTGAGACCAAGTATGGGGTCTCGTACCTATTACTTTTGAGTGGATCTTATCTTGGAAAAATTTCGATTATTTTGTAGGATCCATGGCTAGTTCAAGCAGACCCGCTACCCGAGCCCAGAAGAAGAGGAGGAACCACAAGTCTCCATCCCCACCCCGAGTGGACGATGTGATTTTGAGCAGTCAGAGCCAAGTACGGCGCTACCGGGATTTTTTGGAGAAGGACCATTACACCCGATGGTTCTCGAAGTCTAGCGCCGTCTCTACGGGCATCTAAACGGATGTCAAGGACGCCTTCATAATCCTAGGGGCCGCCCACTTGTTGAAGCAAGAGAGCTTGCCACATTACCCGGCGCTCACATCCGAGTTCTTGGCCACCTTGGAGACCAACTTCTCGTCGAAGACCTCGGCGGGACGTATTCGGTTCCGACTCGGTAACGAGGACCGTGACTTCACCATGGCGGAGTTCAATGCAATTTTGGAGCTCCCAAACCCGACGAGGGATTATAGCTTGAAAGACTACCGAGTGACCCGCACTTGGAGCTACATCACCGGAGAGGTTCAATCCTCCACCGCGGCACTATCCGGGGCAAGCATAGTCAACCTCATCTTCCGGATTATCTTGAGAGTTCTCGCCGCAACATTTTGGCCGAAGAGAGAGTTGAACCGGCCTACAAGAACGTAGGTCGCTTGCTTCCGTACCATTCTCTTTGAGGAGCCCGACCCCTTGAATTTGGGGTTCGAATGGCTCTACTACGTCGAGAAGTCCACCAAGTCCAAGGAGGTGTGGTGTGGCAATTTGGTTAGCCTCTTGGCTAAGAATCTTGGAGTTGATCTCACCCGCTACACACTGGCCCACGCCCAACTCCTCAACAAGAACTATTGGTATAGTTCAGGGAATTTCGCACAAGCCGAGGGAGGCTACAAGGTGAAAGTGCACGATCGACTAGTCATACCTTCCCTCGACATGTACGAGCTACTTTATGTACCAAATTGGTACGAGGCGTGGACTGGACATCCATACCCTTTGGAGCCAAAACCGGAGGACGAGCTCTCACTTAGGCCTTGTGAAACCCGGTTTGAGCGGGACGATGTAGATGACTATGAAGAAGAAGAAGAGCAAGAGGATACCGAGGTGGTAGGCAATGACACCGAGGAAGTCGACACCGAAGGCGTCACTGAGGAGCTTAATTTTGACGAAGAAGACATGGACACGGAGGGACTAGGAGGCCACATCTTCGTTGACGAGCCCACCAAGGTCGTTAACGACCACTTCCAGCCACCACCCAACACTGTGAACGAGGCAACCAGCTTCGTTAACGAGGCGCCGAGAGCCACTGTTGACCCACCACCAGCTCCTGTCGACCCTCATGCTTACGGTCTCATGCCTTACAACCCGGTGATGTATCAAGACCATTTCCAGTCTCACTACCCACCACCTCCTCAGCCCGAGTACGCAGGATCGAGTATACCACCACCATGGGCTGAGGATCTTTCTGCACGGATGCAACAGCTTCACCTCCAGACGGATCACATTCATAGGAGGATGGATAGATGGGAAACCGTCTATTCCGCTCGCATGTCGATGGAGGATGAGCGTCAGCGTCAGAGAGAGGCGGAGGATGCTGAGCGTTGGAGGACTATGTACGACTTCATGGGGAACTTTGAGCACTATTTTCCTCCACTGAACCGTTGATTCAAGCTCAAGATGAAGTTCCTTTTTCCTTGTTTCCACTTTTATAAGTTTTATGTCTTTCTTTTTCTTTTTAATTTTTTGTTTTGTTTTCCATTTCTTTTCCCTCTTCTTCTTATTTTCCTTACAGTGGGGACACCGTAATTTTAAGTATGGGGTGGGAGAAAGTAGAAAAATTATGTCCTAGGTGTTTTTATGATCTATGTAGTAGTTATTTCTTTTTTTAAAAAAAATTCGAAAAAAAAAATTTGAAAATTTGAAAAATCCAAAAAGAGTTTAGAATTGATAGATATCCCTTCTTAAGTTCTATGATAGCAATCACTAGCTTAATCATATAATTCCTTGCAAACATGTCTTTGAAAGTATAGCCAGATTCTTAAAATTGAAATAATTGTGTTTTTAGTTAGCATTTGATGAAATTGAGCACATGTACTTTATAGCATAGATGATGCAATCCAACAAAATCTACCTTGTGAGTAATTTTGGCCTTATAGGGAGAACATTTATAAATCCCTCTTCTTTTCTTGTGTGATTTACTCTCTTTATGCATATTATCTCTTGGAATTGTGATGGTTATCTATTTCTTGAGACCCTTATAAGATTTATAGTTCATTACTTGTGAAAATCATATGATAGAGAACTTATTTTTATGAGCCCTATTATTCCCTATCTACCTTTACATTATTCCTTCTTTTGATAACCAATTCTGGCCTGAAACCTTTTGTTTTTAGCTCCACAAAAATTATTCCCTAGCCGAGATAAGCTTGACCCTATCCGGGAATTAGGACTTAGATTGGAGAGGTAAAGTTTTTTGTTTTGTTAAAAAGAAAAGAATTTATGTTTTCTTGAATTGAAGGGTATTTGGGAAGGGTAGATTGGAAGTCTCTTGTTATTACATGTAAGAAAGGTCTCTTGATAAAAAGATGCACACAATAAAGTTTTTTGATTGATGTAGTGAATAAAAGGAAGGAGAATGTATACGGTGGATCGTTAACGACCCTGATATTGGCTCGTTAACAAGGTAGCGAGAAAAAAAAAAGAAAAGAAAAAATATATATAAAAAAAGGGGAGAAAGAAGGAAAAAGTTGAAGTGCATTTGTGTTTATAGATAATATCAAGAGATTCTTTTATTTTGATTATGAGACTTTCTAGGATGATAAAGGGTGAGTGAAAATGAGTGTGCATAATGAGAGTGAGTTTGGTATCTTTTATGAGAGTTTTTGGGGAGATGTGTGAGTTTTTAGGAGTCTTTGATTCCCGGATATTATTAGCACCACATGACCAAATATTTCCACGCCTTATTGTTATTACCAAGCCCCATTACAACCCGGCCGAATGGAAGCTTCTATGAAGTTTTTCATTGAGCCTAAGTTCTCTTGATGATTCTTTGCTTGTTTTGACAAATCTTGGGTGAAGAGTATTGGTGATATAAGTTCCAATTTCTATGAGTTTTTGTATATAAGATGAGTTGAGAGATTGAATTTATAAGCCCAAACACTTGAGAGTTGAGTGAAACACATTATATCCCTTGAGAGGTTGGATTGTATTATTTTATGTCTATTTAAGTGCATATATGTGTGAGGATGTTAATAGTCTTTTGCTATAATTTTCTTATATGTAGATGTTTCTTTTTAGAAGATGGCTATGTCTTGATGAACATGATTTGTTTTGGTTTTGGTTAGAGTCTTGTTTATTGCTTGAGGACAAGCAAGTCTAAGTATGGGGTATTTTGATGTTCGCATTTTTAGTATAGTTTTTGATAGGTTTTATTTGTTTATTAGGTTTAGTTTTGTTTAGTTTAGGTTTAGTTTTGAGTATTTTTAGTTAGTTTTGCATAATTCTGTGAAAAGAGTGGAATCTATGCTATTTTGTGAATTTTGCAGGTTTTAGCGAGGAATGGAGCTAAATTTGGAGCATTATAGCGAAGGACGGAGGAGTGCAAGATTGAAGAAGTCGAAGCTCAAGAGAACAAGAGGAGATGTTGAAGAAAACAAACCCCAGGCTCGTTAACGAGGCTGTGAAGGGTCATTAACGAGGCCACGAAGAGAAAGATTTCGAGTATTATTTTTATTATTCACCGATCCTGAGGAGGAATTTATTTCCGTATCGGTTGAGTATCTTTTTAGAATCTTTTTGGGTTGTTAGAATATGTATTTTAGGGTTTAATATCTTTCTAGATTTTATTTCTATCTTTTAGAGATTGTTTCTATCTTTTTAGGAAAGTTTATATCTTTTAACCTTTTTAGTTTTTTTAGGTTTTTTCTAGTATAAATACCCTTCTATCTAGCATAGAAAGGGGGGGGGGCTTAATTTGGAGAAGATTTTGAGGAAGGCCGAAGGAGAGAGAATCGGATCGGAAGTCGGTAACGAAGTTCGGTAGACGACGGTTGCCGAGTGTTCGTTGATCGTGTTTGTGGTTCGGTGTATGTTTTTCGGTTTTTCTTCTGAATCTCTGTAAGACGATATTTTTGTCATTAATTTAAGTTTGAGTTTTGTTTCAATGTTTGTTTTTATTGAGGTTTTTAGTTTCTTAATTATGAGTAGTGAGTAGTTTATTTTTCTAGGGTCGGGGTTAAGCCCGGCATAGTCGAGCATGTTTGATGAGTAAGATTGTGATGTGAATGCCTTTTATCTTTTATTGAGATTGTTTGTTGTGCTTAATACCGAAACGAATGTTAAGGTAATTTGAGTTTTAACATGATTGAAAGAGAAAGTTAGTAACTTGACGGTTGACATTGTTTGAAAACGAAAGTTCAAGCTTTAGATCCAAAACAAGCAATTGAGTGAGTTAGTTTATGAAAGTAGATTAATTTAGTTGTTAAGTCAATGAAAGTTGATGACTCTATCTATTTAAATGCATGATCTTATCTTCTTACAAATTCTTATGCTTGGCTATGTTGTGGTGTCCCTTGTCCTAGATTTTTGCTTTAATTTGAATTATTTCTGGTGAATTTTCGTTGCTGAGTACTTGCCTCGGTACCGAATATTAATTAGAATTTAATTAGGTCGTTAGTTGATATTTTTGTGTTCGGTGGCTCGGTAACGATCCTGACAAGGTCGTTAACGAGGCATCTCATGAGTGTCTTGTTTGATTTTGTTTGATTTTTCTTAGACTGATAAACAAATAACCTTGCTTCCTGTGGAACGATCCTGACTCCACTGTACTCAGCGGGGTCTTGACTTACAAATTTATTTGTTGGCCGAGAAACCCTCTCAACAACCAGCCATAGTGCGTCACCGCCATCGATTCCCCAACATCCACCGTCCGTTGGTGCCTCGCCCTACTGCCTTGTCCATCATCGTTCATTTTGTTTCTCTTGAAGCATAGAAAGAAAGAATAAGGAGTAAATGGGCTGATGCATTTGGGTTACTTTGGACTATTATTGGGTTGAGTTTTAGGGCCCATCTATCTAAAAATTTACCCATCCGTTTTTATTAAAAGGAGAATGGAAAAAGGAGAGGCTCAATCCGCCCATTTCTTTTTTTGATTAACAATTCACCCATTTCGAATTCCAAGCCCAAAATTCCGTCCCTTTATCTCTCGGTATAAATTCTCGACTCGTATTTTAACTAATATTTTTTATAAAATAATTTCCACATATATAAAATTTATTTAAATTAATTGAATAAGTATTATAAGTGGATTATTAAAAATAAATATATGGAATTAAATTCATTTGCATGACCATCTAGGAGAAAAATAATTTAAATAAATCATATATTAATTCCTAGAATATTAATACTCATAAAATGATATTTTAAGCATATTGGATTAAATATTGGAAAAAAAATTAATTTAGGCATTTTCCTTTATAAAAAAGATGGTAGCCTTGAAATAAAAGATATAAATGATGAAACCTGAAATAATCCGCGCTATAAAAAGGATTTTATTAAATACTAACTCTCGGGTTTCGTACAACCAAACGGTTTTCGTACGCAGATTATTCCTCCTTCCCGCCCTTCAACTGATTGTTTTGTAATCCTCTTTACAATTAAAGCAATTTAGACTTTATACCGTAAATAGCGCGATCTCACTCGGAGATCAAACACATCGAATCTAGGTACATGAAAAGATTCCTAACCCGAAGAGGTTTTTCGATCCCTTATACAGTTTCACACCCCTTTTATTTATATCATTTGTAAGTTTTCAATCTTTGAAAGTGGGCAGTGTGGGAGAGATTTACGAGCTACTTGCCTTGACTTAACCCTTAAGGCTCTTAAAAGTTGTAACGTGGTGTTGTGAGGTGGTGGGGATGGTAGCCTGATTTTGTTGACTTTTATAGGATTTGTTCAATTATCCATGTGGATTGGATAGGAGTGTGCATGTGAATATATATTTCCTTGGGCCCAAATGGGCTATATTTGTATAGTATAAGCTATGCACTCACACATATCATTTTTTGGGCCCAAACCAAGAGAATGTATTGATGGACGCCTGCACACCACACCCAAAGCAAGCACTTGCTTTGCCTTTATACAACTTTGCTTTTGTACAAAATAAGTACACAAGCCCACATG
Source organism: Fallopia convolvulus (assembly GCA_964016875.1). Lineage (NCBI taxonomy): Eukaryota > Viridiplantae > Streptophyta > Magnoliopsida > Caryophyllales > Polygonaceae > Fallopia > Fallopia convolvulus. The sequence goes on from OZ024719.1 coordinate 17,923,764, forward strand.
GAATATTAACCGAGATTTGCATGGCTTTCATGCATACATAATGCATGTAATGCCACCAACACGCTCATCGATAACTCCTTGGCCTGGTGTCCTCGTTCTACGAGGGCAACGAGACGATAAATAGGTGCTTATGCTTTATCGACTTGCAACTTGTGCAACACATTCCAAACTCGAGATTAGGTGGAGTTCGCGCACTTTTTGAGAGTTGGGACCTCGTCCCTTTAGAGAGTTAGCATATCTCATCCCTTAGATTAATAGGACCTCATCCTTTAGATTATTAAGACCTTGTCCTTTTAGAGAGTTAGGTCCTTGTCCTTTTAGATTATTAGGACCTCGTCCTTTAGATTATTAGGACCTCGTCCTTTAGATTATTAGGACCTCGTCCTTTAGATTATTAGGACATCGTCCTTTTAGAGAGTTAGGACCTCGTCCTTTTAGAGAGTTAGGACCTTGTCCTTTAGATTACTAGGACCTCATCCTTTAGATTATTAGGACCTCGTCCTTTTAGAGAGTTAGGACCTCGTCCTTTTAGATTATCAAGACCTCATCCTTTAGATAGTTAAGACCTCGTCCTTTTAGATTATTAGGACCTCGGCCTTTAGATTATTAGGATCTCGTCCTTTAGATTATTAGAACCTCGTCCTTTTAGATTATCAAGACCTCGTCCTTTTAGAGAATTAGGACCTCATCCTTTAGATTATTAGGATCTCGTCCTTTAGATTATTAGAACCTCGTCCTTTTAGATTATCAGGACCTCGTCCTTTTAGAGAATTAGGACCTCATCCTTTAGATTTATAGGACCTCGACCTTTTAGAGAGTTAGGAACTCGTCCTTTAGAGAGTTAGGACCTCGTCCTTTTAGATTATCAGGACCTCGTCCTTTAGATTATTGGGACCTCATCCTTTTAGAGAGTTAGGACCTCGTCCTTTAGAGAGTTAGGACCACATCCTTTTAGATTATTAGGACCTCGTCCTTTTAGATTAGGATATCATCCTTTTAGATTATCAGGACCTCGTCCTTTAGATTATTACGACCTCGTCCTTTTCGAAAGTTAGGACCTCGTCCTTCCAACTAGATTGTTTCCGACCCCAAGAGGAAAGCGAGGGGCGGATTAGCGCATTTCGAACAGAGTTTCCAACCCCAAGCGGAATGCGAGGGGTGGAAACTCCGAGCTAGAAGCTCGGCGGCTCCGCGCAAAAAGAGGTTCGACGCTAACCCCGAGTGGGAAGCTCGACGGTTCCGTGCAAAACGAGGATCGACGGCAACCCCGAGCAGGAAGCTCAGCAGCTCCGCGCAAAACGAGGATCGACGGCAACCTCGAGCAGGAAGCTCGGCGGTTCCGCGTAAAACGAGGATCGAAGGATACCCTGAGCAGGAAGCTCGGCGGTTCCGCTCAAAACGAGGATTGACGACAACCCCGAGCGGAAAGCTCGGCAATTCCGCCCAAAACGAGGATCGACGGCAACCCCGAGCGGGAAGCTCATCGGTTCCGCACAAAACGAGGATAGATGGCGACCCGAGCGGGAAGCTCGGCGGTTCCATGCAAAACGAGGTTCGACAGCAACCCCTAGTGGGAAGCTTAGTGGTTCCGCATAAAATGTGGATCGACGACAACCCCCATTGGGAAGCTCGGCGGTTCCGCGCAAAACGAGGATTGACGGCAACCCCGAGCGGGAAGCTCGGCGGTTCCGCGCAAAATGAAGTTCGATGGCAACCCCGAGCGGGAAGCTTGGCGGTTCCATGCAAAACGAGCTTCGACGCCAACCCCGTGGTGTGGCACAGAGATTGCGGCTAAACCCGTGCACACCAGAGGCGAACCCCGTGGCGCCACACAGAGATTGCGGCTAAACTCGCGCACGCCAGGGGTGAACCCCGTGGCACCGCAAAGAGATTGCAGCTAAGCCCCCGCACGCCAGGGGTGAACCCTGTGGTGCCGCACAGGGATTGTCGCTAAGTCCATGCACGCAAGGGGCGAACCCCGTGGCGCGCTAACTAGAGGGATGAGGGCGCACTTACTTGATTATTACCCGAGAGTAGGTCGGATAGGGACAACACTTCCCACAAGCGGCGCCAGTGATGAAGCTCGAAATAATCCGCGCTATAAACGGGATTTTATTAAATACTAACTCTCGGGTTTCGTACAACCAAACGATTTTTATACGTAGATTATTCCTCATTCCCGCCCTTCAGCTGATTGTTTTGTAATCCTCTTTACAATTAAAACCATTTGGACTTTATGCCGTAAATAGTGTGATCTCACTCGGAGATCAAACACATTGACTCTAGGTACATGAAAAGATTCCTAACCCGGATAGGTTTAGCGATCCCTTATACAGTTTCACACCCCTTCTATTTATATCATTTGTAAGTTTTCAATCTTTCAAAATGGGTGATGTGGGAGAGATTTACGAGCTACTTGCCATGACTTAGCCCTTAAGGCTTTGAAAAGTTGTAACGTGGTGTTGTGAGGTGGTGGGGATGGTAGCCTGATTTTGTTGACTTTTATAGGATTTGTTCAATTGTCAATGTGGAATGGATAGGAGTGTGCACGTGAATATATATTTCCTTGGGCCCAAATGGGCTATATTTGTATAGTATAGGCTACGCACTCACACATATCGTTTTTTGTGCCCAAACCAAGAGAATGTATTGTTGGACGCTTGCACACCACGCCCAAAGCAAGCACTTGCTTTGCCTTTATACAGCTTTGCTTTTGTACAAAATAAGTACACAAGCCCACGTGGAATATTAACCGAGATTTGCATGACTTTCATGCATACATAACGCATGTAATGCCACCAACACGCTCATCTATAACTCCATTCTCTGTTATTTATAACCTTTTCCCTTAATTATTTAGCGGTTATGACCCTTTAAATGAATTCTTTTTGGATTCATTTAAAGGGAATTCTTTTTGACGCTTGCACACCACACCCAAAAAGGAATTCTTTTTGGATTTAATCCACCATTGTATGACCCTTTAAATGAGTATAGTATTTTTATAAAATTTATTTTAAAACATCTTATCTACCTAGCTAATACATTATAAAGCAAAAACCATGTCCGTTGAAAAAATTACGCCACGTGACATTACATGAATAAAATAATGTCAAACTTTTTAAGAATAACCTATATTATTCTTTCTATACATCTAATTTTTTTATATTATAATAAATTAATCTATCTATATGTTGATACTTTTTATGTTAATTTTATGAATATATTTTAACAAAACATGATCTACATGCTATTATTTTTATATTAATTTTATAGATAATAAATTTTTCTTATAACTTTTAAAAAATATTGTGCTCCAAGTATATAATTTTTTTTATGTATATGTTGATATTTTGAAATATAATAAATTATTTATAGAATATATGATATATTTTAGTAAAAACTAATATATCTACCTAAAATTTAATAATTTAATTTTAATTTAATAAGTTATGTTATTCTTGCTAGACATTCTATCATAAATATCTTTAAGGTATAGTATTTATTTTTTATTTTTTTTCTCTATGTTATCTTCTATACCAATCTTTTTGTTAATGTTCTCCATATTTAAAAATATTATTATATTCATTACAAAGTAAAAGATAAGAACTCAAATACATAGCCATAATAAATATTTTTATAAAAATTGATTATTTTATGCGTATTAATATCTTAACAAAAAATAAAAAAATATTCAATTCAAGTGAAACAACATTTTAAAAATTTTAGTCTAAATATGGGGCATGATTTCAACAAATAATAAAAATAATTTTTAAATGTATTTAATTAAAATATGTGGCCTGATCTTATTTTTTTATAAATTATATAATTTTATTATAATATTATATACAAGTATTTTAAATTTTATATTATTATCAGATTGTTGTATAATCTTTAGTAAGATCACCACGTGAGTATCAACGGAATTCAACTAGTTGAAAATAATAAGCAAGGATTATTATTGTTTAAAACTTCCACCTAAATTATTAAGTAAAATAATTTAGAATATACTACTTTCTCTTAGTGAAAGGAAAAATAAGAAAAAAGGTTTATTTAATAAATGAGATAAGAATTTTAATTTAAATTCGCTCGTTATCTTCTCGAAATACTTGGTCAAAACTTTCGAGCTCACTAGGTCCGTCTATTTTTCCGAGCCTTGTAAAAAGTTCGAACACAATTCAAGGCAAGTGGATATACTCCTTGAAACCTTTTCGATATCTCAATTCCGTTATATCTTCTCGATGTTGAGAACAAACTTGTTTGATTAAATAAATGACCAGATGATATATCTATTGCTAGAAATAACGACATTGTATTGTCGTTATTATTATTCGAATGCTAGAAATGAATGTAGGACCATGATTGTGGCCTTGTTTGTTTAAAGTGTCTCGTTTAGAGACCTCGTTTGGAAAAGTATAGAAAAAAGTGTTGGACATATGTCTTGAACCATTTTGTTTATTACATCATATTATATGTAGGTCATGACTCTACTCTTACTTCGTTGACAAAAGTCTTAAAGCAATGTCAAAATAGAAAGGTTTCGTCTAAAGTCTAAAGCAATGTCACACGGGAAATAAATGTTGGCTGAAGTCTTAAAGCAATCTCGAAATAAAAAGGTTTCGTCTAAAGTCTTAAGCCCCCTTAAAAGTCATAAATGATATGTGATGAGGTATTTTTCAATCGTTTTACCTATCAAAGAAACCTTAACGTTACCAAACTCAGTAGAGCGGTAAGTAAGGGTCGATCCCACAGAGACTCGTGTAAGTGTGTTTGAATTGAGTGCCAAGTAACCAAATTAGGGGGTTTTAATGAATGATTATCTAATCTAAGATGCAAAGTAAAAAGTAAATATGAATGTAAATATGATTGTATTAAACAAGTATGAGGAAAGCGTGTTCAACTAGTTAAATCCATCATAGATGTGCGTATTGATCATTGATTATCTTGATTCTCAATTCACTTGAATAATCTACCGTGGATTATTATCCAAAATATTATATTTAGTTGAAAGACCTAACAGTCTGAACAACCCTAATCATCTAACAACCTAAAACAACGTCTAGATTCAATTAAACAACAACTTTAAGTTCAAAGTATCGATAAAAACAAATACTCGATGCAAACAGCTAATCAAGTTATTTGTGGTTTATTCCGTTCTACAATTGAATAGCCCGAACGGGTCTAAACAATTATAGTTTCTACTTTATCTAATCAATCTCGAACGGGAGTTAATCAGATTAGTTGTAAATTAACCTAGAAATTCTATTAGGTAGCCAATCTAACAAAACCCTAGAATAACTTTGATTCAATTAAGCACAGAGAATAAAACCTATCCAAGTTGTTGAGAATCAATCAAACCTCACAATAGTTTGCAATCTATGATTTCAATAACTAGTCAAACACAAAAGAGTTTAGCAATGCATAAGTAAATTAAAAGCAAACTTACAAGAGGTTTAAAGATGGCTCTTTTGAGAAAACTCTCTCCAAAACCCTAGCCTCCAAAATTATGTTCTATATTATGAAAGAGAAACTAAAAACAAGGTTTAAATACCACAAAACTTTCTAAGACCAAGATATCCCGAAATTACATTAAACCAGTCGGAAATCAAATAATCAAGGCCCAACTCAAAGCCCAAAACAAACGGCCCAATTTCTCCGCGTAAAAACAAGGAAAGCGGGCTCTTCCTAGTGTGGCGCGGCCGCACACTCTGCCTAATGTGCCCGCGCCCCGTTGTACTGAACCGTGTCCTTCAAATGCTATGCGTTATGCTCGTGTGATCTTTACTTGTATTTCTTCAATCTTCATTCATGCGCTCCAATTCACCACCATAGCTAGCCCGGATCACACCTTGCTTGCTCTAATACCTAAAAACCTGCAAAACATAGCAAACAAGCACAATCTACCCGAAAATGATAAATCCTATAAACTAATTTAAAACTAAGCTAAACCTATGCCAAACAAACGTAAAACATGCATCTAAACTATACCTATATGCAAGCTATCAAATTCCCCCATGCTTAACCCTTGCTTGTCCTCAAGCAAGACATAAATCCGAGTCACACCATAGAAATGCAATCATGCATCCATCTCATAATCAAACGAGCATTTCACATATAATTAAAGCCTGACCAAGACTTCATAGCATGTATTGTATTAAGCATAGAGCAAATATTATTCAACCATTCAAGACCTCACCAAGGTAAGTGTGTTTGCACTCAAACTCTCAAGTGTTTAAGGACGTGTTTCACTCAAAAATCAACCATGAAAACTAGACTACCATAAGCTTGCATCAGCGTCCTAAATCTCCACCGTTGGGGATCAAATACATAAAAAAAATCATGAGGCCTTTTTAAGGGATGTAATGGGGCCAAGGTAAAGAGAAATTTGGAAAGGATCAATTTTTGGCTTGTTGTGCTAAATCCGGGAAAAAAAACTAATCCTAAAACCAAACTTTCACACTTTCCTTCTCATAATACTTCCCAACTTCCTTCACCAACTCCATTTACAAATCAAAGCTTTTTGCTTCTTACTTTGCCTTTTCACTTTTGACTCTTTTCTTTTTTTTTCACTCATGAAGATTTCTAACATTTAAACTCTAACTTTTTCTTTGTTTTGCAACATACTTTTCATCTTCATTTTTTTCACTTTACACACTAGAGTTGTATTTTTGTTTTTCACCTTTTCTTTTCAACTTCTCCCATACTTATACCAAAACTCACACAAAACAGAAACATAACCTAAAGTCCTAAATCTCGGATGGGTCAAGCTTATTAGGCTAGGGATCATTTTGTGGAGCTAATAAAAACATGCTTAAAGCTCAAAAGAAATAGGGGTGTCAAAACATGGATCTTGTCAAGGTAGGAAGGGAAATAATAGGCTATAAAGAAACATTGACTCAATCATTTTAATGTCATGCATTCAATCATATAAAGCAGCCTTGAAAAAGAGTCATAATGCAAGTTCTAGAGCTAAATAATCATGGTGATACACTAAAGAATATAAGGAACAAATATAATCAAGAAAGGCCAAAAATCTCACAAGGTAAATTTTTGTCTAGAACTTCATAATGAATCTACAACTCAAGCTAAATATATGCTCAGTCCTATAGTCAAAGTAATCAATCAATGATCATGCTCATATCATATAAACTTCAGCAAATCATGCAAATCATGTGTTAGGACTTATACTTAGCATAGAAACACAAGAGGTATTAAACAATGGGGAAATAAGAACCTAAATGCAATATTTTTGTATTTTTTCAAAATTTTCTGATTTTTTTTTTCATTTTTAGGATTTTAATCAACGCATGTAAAAATTTAAATATGCCCTAATCTAATGCAACTATATGCAATGCAAAAGTAATTCCCTTCCCCCATGCTTAAAACATACTTTGCCCCAAAGTATAGAAAAACACCTCAATCATCCATGTATCAAATTTGCACATCCCAATAGAAATCTTAGTCCTCCTCTCATTAGGCAGCTGCATAACTCGACCCGAATCTCTTATCACCCAATAATAAGTCCCCTTAGAAAAATAGCACATATTCATGCTATGGAACATCTTGAAGCTCATAGGTAAAGGCTCCATGTCAGCTTGATATCCACTTGATGTCTCTTCATTTGGTGGTGTTTTCATATGTGATTTCCTTTGTAAATAGGTTTCTTTTTCCCCTTTTCTTGTGTGTTTTGTTCCTTTTTAGCTTAGTTCCCGTATTTCTATGAGATTCGGAGACTATGCGCATTTTATGTGTTTTGTAGGTAATTTGGCATGAATCGAGTATCAATTTGAAGGAGGATCGAGACATGGAGCAAAGGCCGAGCTAAAGCGGGAAAGAGAGGAGCAAGCCATGAAGAAGAACAAGAGAAGCCAACAAGAGAAAGGTGGAACGAGGTCCGGACCGAGTTGCAACCACGCCGGGACCGACTTGGAAGCTTTCAACTTCGGACCGAGATGCACAGTACCTCGGGCCCGAGGTCCTCCGTGTCGGTCCGAGTCGGTCACCGGACTACTTGGGCTCCAAGGCATGGAATTGTGGACTTCCACTTTTGCCCCTCATCTAATCTATAGAAGGCCCTCTTGTCTTCTAATTTAGGGGTTCCAAGGGGTTGGAAAGGGTTCCCACACTTGGAAAAGGAACCAAGAGGATACTTGGAGAGCAAGGAGGAAGGAGAGGAGAAGGAAAAGAGAGAGAATCGGCCAAGGGAGAGGAAGATTTGATAGGTTTTGTTGATTGTTTAGCTTTGCTTTGTTTTGATCTTGTGGATTGGGAAACACTTGATTGGAATTTGTGGATTGCTTTTGATTTGAATGAAACTTTGCTTTGTTTTGAGATTGATTATGATGATTGCTTTCCCTTTTGATTTGTTTGCTTTCTTTGCTTGCCACATGGAGTAGATCTCCTTGATCTTGGGATATGGGGGAAAACCCTAGCTAGGTTTAGGCTAGAAACCCCAATTCCATAGGCTTGAGTGTTTGATCTAAGGAACCCACTCTACATAGAGCTACAATTCCTTGCGAAAGTTGGGAATCAAGGCTTGAGATTGGCAAAGTAGCGAAAGTGAACATGTGTCAATCTCAAGACCTTGCTTCGAAGGGGATTTCCCCAATGATCGAGGTGTAGAAGTGGTTGGAACGAGGGCGAAAGCACTCGATCCCAGTCCGATCATCACTCATTGCTTGAATTGGGGTGGAAAAGCCTTAATCTACTAGGGAAGGAACCCAAAAGCCCAAGATCTACTTTTAATCCTTGAAGTTCGACAAACCCAGCTACCTCAGGCCCGACTTACCCAGTGTCGGTCCCGACTTCCTCTTGTCGCCAACATCGGGCCCGACGTGACCTCAGTGTCGGTCCCGACTGTTTTCTTTGTTTTCCTTTGTTTTGAGCTCTCCTTTCTAGCTTTCTAGTATCTTGGCACATCAATCGAGTAGACTTCTCGAGTGTTCGACACCCACCACGTGCTACAACGGGGTCGGGTTATAAATTGTATCTCTAGACCCTCGCATTCCGAGAGGCGATCACCACTCAGGTTAACGCGGAAATGACGGGCAAACCGATTAACAATACCACCAATAGCAATAGAAGTACCTCCAACTCGGCCCACTTGATGCAACTGAGTCATCAACAACCCTGCTAAATGGACTTCCTCTTGTTCCAAACATGTACATAGAAGCAATAGATCTTTCCTAGGGAAATTGTTCTCCCCATCTCCTCTCCCACTAATGGTGTGGGCTATGAACCTCTGAAGTATACGAATAACGGGGTGGGAGATGAAAGAAGATTTGGCCCTTGAAGGCTTGTAGACTTGCTTCCCTGTAACTCTAGACCAAAAATTCACAGTCAACCAAGTAGCTTGGCTCTCACAACGGGCCACATCTTTAGCCTCAATCTCAGGAAAACCAAACATGGTATTAATCTCATTCAGAGTCATCCTTCTTTGTAAACCTCCCAGCTGAAATTTACACAAACCACTTTTAGAGTCTTGCCCTTCAGTAATATCACACTTCAGAGTACTCAGAAACTCTAAAGTGAGCCCTTTGTAAGTAGCCTCTCTCAATTAAATGAACTCCCAAAATCCCAAAGCTTGAGCAACCTTGATCAACTCTCCTTGAAGTCCCAATGCCTGCATGAACTCCCAGTCAATGTAGTGGGTGGGCTTCCATGCTTGTTCTGTAAGACTCTGAAACCTAGTCCGACTCCAACCATGAGCCAAACTGAAGCCATACTGCTCAGGAGTGGCCTCTCCCACAATGGGTAGTGGTTCAAGCGCCTTTGGAGCTTGTCTCCTAGTAGTAGAGGTACGAACCACTCGTGACCTAGTATTTCCCCGCGCTCTAGGAGCAGCAGCACGAGAGGTAGAAGCACCCTGACTAGCTATCTTAGGACCCATGGTACCTAATTTTTTCAAATTCCTGCACAAACTCCACCAAACAACACACAATTGCAATATTTGTTGTCCCGACAAAGACAACCACAAAAATATTTCACAAATAAGCTCTCAATCACTCTGTTCCCCCACTACCTAGAATATTTTAATCAAAAAATTCTAGAGTTAATCTCAAACCTTCACAAATTAGCAAAATAAGCACAAATCTAGTCTATAATCAAGCAAAGAACAACCTATTGTGAAGGAACTAAGCAAAAATCGAACTAAATTTGCCTAGATCTAAGCTTTTCTAGAAAACCTAGAGCATGCAAAATTTTCGTATTTATGCTTAAATTTGATAGATTTGGAGTTAAGATTAGAAAAGCTTACTTGAATCTTGAAGTTTGATGTTGTTTGAGTGAGATTTCGCTGAAAATCCGACCTTGAAGCTCCTTTAATGGAGATTGTGTGAAGAGAGGCGTGAGGAAGGAGAAGGAGAAGTATGGGTGTGCGTGTGAATATGCTCGGCCGAATTCTTTTAATTTCCGAAAAACATGTGTGGCGCGGGCTCCAACACAAACTGCGCGACCGCGCACTCTGCCTAATGTGCATGTGTCACTTCCGTCAACTCACTGTTAGAATTACGCGGGTGTGGGCCCCAACTAGCACGATCGCGCCACCTGTCCTTCATGCCCACGTGCCTCTGATTCATTCGGGTTATTGACTTTTGAACCTGGGGTATCTAAAACACACACAAAAACTACCTGAAAAGCAAAAGAAAATCTAAAAAAAATAAAAATAGAAAAAAAAACTACTCTATACATTGGGTTGCCTCCCAACAAGCGCTTGTTTAACATCATTAACTTGACGTAAAAAAAGGATATTAAGGCTCTTGCTCTGGCTTTTGTAGAGCCATCTCTTGTATGATGGCGTTGTTGAATCCTTCAAAATATGGCTTTAGTATCTGACCATTAACTTTAGACATGGAATGGGTGGCACTATCATAAATGTCAACAATGTTGTGTGGGTAGACACAAGCAACAACATATGGGCCCATCCATCTTGACCTCAGCTTCCCAGGGAACAACTTCAGGCGTGAATGAAATAGAAGGACTTTATAACCCACTTTGAAACTCTTCCTCCAAATATGCTTGTCATGCCAAGCTTTTGTCTTTTCCTTGTATGTTGATGCATTGTCATAAGACTCAAGCCTAATCTCTTCCAAGTCTTGGAGTTGAAGTTTCCTGAATTCGCCCACCTCATTTGCATGCATGTTGCACTTTTTAACTGCCCAATATGCCTTGTGTTGAATTTCCACCGGTAGGTGACATGCTTTAACAAACAACAATCGAAATGGTGACATTCCAATTGGTGTTTTATAAACATTCATGTACGCCCATTGTGCATCATCCAACCTAACACTTCAGTCTTTTCTGTTTGGTGCCACAATTTTCTCCAAAATAGACTTAATCTCTCTATTGGACACCTCTACTTGGCCATTTGTCTGAGGGTGGTATGTTGTTGAGACCTTGTGAGTGACATGATATTTTTTCAATAATGCACCCACCATCCTATTATAGAAGTGGGATCCCTTGTCACTAATTAAAGCTCTAGGGACTCCAAATCTAGTAAATATGTTGGTCTTCAAGAAATCTGTCACCACTTTCGAATCGTCAGTTTTGGTGGCATTCGCTTCCACCCATTTGGAAACGCAGTCCACCGCAAGTAAGATATAATAATTCCCAAAAGAATTAGGAAATGGACCCATAAAGTCAATGCCCCAAACGTAAAAAATTTCACAAAAATCATAGAAGATTGTGGCATCTCATTCTTTTGGAACATATTTTCGTAACCGTTTGACATCGGTCACAGGATTTACAAAAGCCATGGGCATCCCTAAAAATACTAGGCCAGTAAAATCCTCCGTCCAATACCTTCCTACCTATTTTGTTAGAACTAAAGTGCCCCCTACATGCATAATTATGACAAAAGGTCAAGATAGAAGTTACCTCATTATCCGGGATACATCGTCGGATTACCTGATCAGCGCAGTGCTTTCATAAATATGGATCATCCCAGATGTAGTACCTTACTTCACTTCTCAACTTGTCCTTTTGAGCTTTTGTGAACGTTGGAGGGAACTCACCCATCACCAGGAAATTGACCAAGTGCGCATACCAAGGTTTTACAACCTTAATAACAAACACGGTATCATTAGGAAATTCCTCCAAAATGGGTGAACTCTTAAGGCTACTTTTTTGTTCCATTACCAGACGACTCAAATGATCGGAAACCACATTTTCAGCCCCGTTTTGTCCTTGATCTCAATGTTGAACTCACTTAACAACAAGATCCACCTGATTAACCTGGGCTTGGCCTCCTTCTTTGTCAGTAGATAGCGGAGTGTTGTATGGTCTGTGTATACAATCACTTTTGTTCCCATCAAGTAAGAGCGAAATTGCTTCAATACAAATACAACTTCCAAGAGCTCCTTCTTCGTGGTGTATGATGTCCGCCTTTTTAGTCGTGTTTTTAGGGTGGGTTTTTAGTATGTTTGAGTTTTTTCTTTAGTTTTGTGTTTTGTTTTGAGTCGTTTGTGTAGGTTTTCGTATTTTCATGAGATAGGAAGTCTACATAAGCTTTGGTGGTGTTTTGTAGGTTTTTAGAAGCCATTTGAACCATATTTTGAAGAAAGGAGCAAAGCCGGTGAAAGATAGCACTCAAGAATGAAGAGAAGATGAATATTTAGCACTAAAGTAAAGTTATTAAAGATCACATTTGAGCATGGAAAGAGATAGAGAAATTCGTTACGAGAACATATGAAAAAGAATCGAGTCAAACGGAGTTGTAATGAATCCTCTACGCAAGTTTTACTCAAGGCTGTTCGAAGTGCTGAACATGGTCGTTAACGAGCTGAGAGCTCGTTAACGAGGCACCCCATGGCGCAGCGGAGATATGAGTCGGCATGTTTCAAAGGCTTTTATCCTATTTCCTTTTATGTTATTATATAGATGGAAGGAATATATCTTATTAGAAGATTTATTTCCTTATAGATAGATTTAAGATGGATTAGTTTTTCTATAAATACCCTTCTCTAGCTCTTGTTTGGGGGAGTACACAACACCTAATCAATTGCCTTGGAGGGCAAGTAAGGAGAGAGAGGAGACGTGTGGGAGAGGGAAGAGACGAGGGGGAATTGTGGAGAAGAACTATTGTTTGGATTCAAAGTTGAAAGCTTTGTTTTTAATTCAATTGTTATGTTTTCAATCATGCTTTGTGAGTAGTCTTCCTCTCTAAGGTTGGGGTTAAACCCAACAATGGTTGTGCATGCTTGTTTATGATCATGTCTTGATTGTTTTTATTGCATGAATCTATTCTCATGTTCTTAATCCTTGAAACGAAAGTTGAAAGGAATTTCTCATTCATAGTTGAAGCGAAAGCAGAGACCTTGAATCAGAATAGTCGATTAGGGTTTTGAAGTGAAAGTGGATCTATCCTAGATGAAGTGGAAGAGATTAGATAGTAAGTTTATTAATTGAACGAAAGTTAGTTGATCTACTTGCTTTAGTTGACGAAAGTTGACACCTTTATGTGATAAAAGCATGATCTTTATGTTTCATAGTGTTTGGCATGCATGATTGTTGTTGTGGGGAATACCCTAAACCTTATAAAACTCTTTCTCTTGATAAAAACCCTTACTTTATTGATTGTTGGCGTAACAAGTAAACAAAACTTAGCATTGACTTTCTCCCTATGGACGAACCTGACTCTGCTATACACAAGGAGGTCTTGACTACAAATTTTATTTGTTGTTAAGTAAATCCCTTTCAACAAATTGGCGCCGTTGTCGGGGAGATTTCAATAGTGCCAAGTTTTGTTCTTTTTACGTTTTTCGGGACTCCGTCGAGTCGGTAACGACCCCCCTCGGGTCGGTACCGACCCTGCTGGGCAACCTAGTTTCGATGCTTTTTCTGTTTATTTTCTACGTCACTGTCGAGTCATTAACGACCCCCTAGGGTTGGTAACGACCCTGTCAATAGGTACTTGTTTCTCTCTTTTTAGTTTCGGCTTTTACGGGATCACTCCATGATCGTTAACGACCCTATCCAGGCTCATTAACGACCCTCGCCGAGAACCCGTTTTGCTTTTTGATTTTGTTTTTTGTTTTTGTTTTTGCTTTCAGTGTATGCCAGTTGAAGGACGCCGAGTTGTCTCTTATCCAATAAGTCGAGCGTTCCCTCCACAGGAGATTAAGAGAAGGCAAAGCCATGGCTACACATGAGGGACTAGCTAAGCAGATTGCTGAACTCTGTTTTGAGATAGAGGAGATCCAGAGAGAAAGGGAAACCATAGTCGCTGAGGCATATGAAAAAGCTAATTACATGAGGGATCCATATAGGAACCAAGGTGTTACTTTTTATGCATGGAGGAATTACAATCAGCCCACTTGGGCAATTATGCATACGGCCAAGGGAGGCAACTTCCTCTGCAAGAACAGAGAGTTCCACCCTACAGACCCCCGGGCTATCAAGAGCCACCATGCATCCTGGGTATGAGGGTTACAAGAGAGCATTAATGGAGTCCATAACAAATTCAATGACGTCCATAGCAAGATTGATGGAGTCCAAGCCAACCTTAACAACCAAATGAAACGGTGGGAAGAGTTCGAGAACTGGAAGAAGAGCGTTGACTCCCAACTTTGTAACCTAGTTGCACGGATTCAAAGACCTCAAGGGCAACTTTTGGGCCGACCCAAAGAGAACCCTAGCGGACATGCAGCCATACACCTCAGAAGTGGCAAGGAGTTGCCAGATCGAGCCAAGCCTAAAGACACTGAGCACGGCAACAAAGATGATGCCCCGGTCAGGCTCATTACCGACCCCAACAAGGTCGATAACGAGGCTCCCCAGCTCGATACCGAGTCATCTATGCCAGGTAAGTCTTTTGAACCGAACTCTGAGTTCGTTACTGACCCCCAGGGTCGGTACCGACCCTTCTCCTACACCGAACGACCCTCTTGTCGATTCGGTGGATCCTCGATCCGGGCTTCTCTCTATCCCGAGTCCGTCAAAAACTCTTCCTTTCCCGATTAAGAAGACTAATGATGTTACAGAAGGAAAGTTTAGACGGTTTGTTAAGATTCTTCAAGGGTTAAATATTTCAATTCCATTTACTGGTGCCCTTAATGAAATGCCAACCTACGCTAAATTTTTGAAAGAGATTTTAAGCAGGAAACGATCTATCTCAAAGCTACATAATGAGGTTCATTCCATAAAGCTACTTGAGAAACTCAGTGATCCAGGTAAGTTTGCAATTTCAATTGGTATTGGACTCACTGTTTCAAAGCTCTATGTGATCTAGGTGCCAGTGCTAGTTTATTACCATTATCTATTTGGACCAAGGCTAACATGGGACCACTAGAGCCCGTTAATATGAAAATCTACATGGCGAATGGATCTTTTGTAAAAGCAATTGGAGTCGTTGACGATGTTCCTATCCAAGTTGGAAAATTATTTGTCCCCAACGACTTCATTGTGCTAGATATGCCTGAGGACCCCATGGTACCGATCATTCTTGGAAGACCATTATTAGCCACTGCAGGGGCACGTGTAGACGTCAGGAAGGGACTTATCATGTTTGATACTGGAGAAGAGAAAGTCGAATTTCACTTCAATCCGATCATAAATGAGGTTGCTAGTTGTAGTATTGAAGAGCCTACCGACCCACCATGGCTCGGTAACGACCCCTCTCTGAGTACAGAAACGAGCAAAATCAATGGAGACACGCCTATCAAGGAGTCTACCGACACCCCATTGGTCGATAACGACCCTTATCTGAATGAAAACGAGGTGGGAAGTGAATCTAGGCACGACATCGAGCCACTTCCAGATCTAGCAGGGTCGTTAACGACCCACATAGCCTCGGTAACGATCCCTTTTTTTCTCGATCAAGGTGAGTTTCTTGTTCTTATCCAATCAATTCTGGTCTTGATCCTTTCTCATATCCTTGTTTTATATTAAATCCTATTGGTAGTATTGTGAAGGAGTCAAAACCTCTTTGGTTTTCGGATTTTACTAACCCTGTTGTAGGATTACCAAGCATATTGATTGATGATAGAGGACCAAATATTTTGGAAAGAAGCTATAATGTTTTTCAGGCTAAGTATAGGGTTTCTTATGATCCCTTCGATACTAGATGGCAGCCGCCCTAGGTAAGGCAAGGTAAGTTTGTCGGGCTAACGACGTTAAAAATAGCGCTTACGGGAGGCAACCCGCTTTTAAGTTTTTGTTTTAGTTTTTCCTAGATCTTTTTTCTAGCTTTCTTTTGACTTGTTTTTAGGTTAGCTTAGTGTAGTAGGATAGAAGTTTTTCTAAAGTGACTCAGGTACAAAGAAGAAGAAGTGCTAAGAAGAAGAAAATCAAGAAGATTCGGTGTACAAGCACGCAGGCTCGATAACGACCCCCACAGGGTCGGTATCGACCTCCTCTATAGAACCGAAGAAAATTTTAGCAATACTCCTCAAGTGATCAATGGTTTCAAGTAGCTCCAGTTTTATTTTGTGAGTTCCCTTTTTTTATCCTCTTTATGTTTATGTCTTTGTTTTAAACAGTGGGGACACTGTTTAGTTTAAGTATGGGGTATGGGAAAAGGAAACTCAGTTTTGTGTCAGGTTTTGTTTCTTTGTTTGTGTTTTTAGGATTGATAATATTCCACTTAGATGTTTTATGATATGCTTTAAATTGCTTGATCATGTAATTCCATAGCATGTTTGGATAGCTTTGCCTGAATCATGTTGACAAATTGTTTTTATGTGGATATTTAGCTTGTGATGAAATTGAGCACATATGATCTTAAGTAGAAGTGAATGAAATCCAACAAAAATTTCTACCTTGTGAGTTATTTTTGGCCTTATAGGGAGAACATCAAAAATCCCTTTTCTTTTCTTGTGTGATTTACTCTCCTTATGCATATTATCTCTTGTCATTGATATGGTTATCTATTTCTTGAAGCCTGTATGAGATGTTAGTTCATTAATTGTGGAAGTCATATGATAGAGAACTTATTTTTCTTAAGCCCTATTAATCCATATTTACCCTTATCATTATCCTCTTTTTGAAGCCAATTTGAGCCTTTAAGCCTTTTATTTTTAGCTCTACAAAAAAATGTTTCCCTAGCCGAGATAAGCTTGACCCTATCCTGGGATTAGGACTTAGTGTTGGTTTGTGATGGTTTTGTTGAGTGAGATTGTTTGGTTCAAGTGTGGGGTAATATGGGTTGGGTATTTGAAGATCTTGTAGTTTATCATGTAAAAGGAGTTTGGTTCCCTGAATGCACTAATAGGGTCGGTACCGAGCCTTCCCAACAGAAAAAATGAAGATGATAAGGGAAGAAGAAAAAGAAAAAAAAAGTGTTGAGTAGTGAATAATGTGCATGAGCCAAATTTTTCTAGTGGTTGTAAGCAGGATTAGTTGGGATAAAGAGGGTTAAGCTGAAAGAGTGTGCATAATGTTTGAGAGAGTTTGGTAAGATTTTTATGAGAGTTTTGATGTTATGTGTGAGTTTTTTAGGAGTCTTTTATTCCCGGATATTATTAGCACCACATAGCCAAAGTTTTCCACGCCTATTTGTCTTTACCAAGCCCCATTACAACCCGACCGAATGGAAACTTTTATGAAGTTTTTCATTGAGCCTAAGTTCTCTTGATGATTTTTTATATGTTTAACATCTCTGGTGGAGAGTTTGGTGATATAAGTAACAATGACTATGTTGATTTTTGTATTTTGGATTGAGTTGAGAGTTTTAACATCTCTGGGCCTCATTCAATGTCATAGAGGCATAGTGAATGACATGAGATGTCTTGCCCTTCTTTTGTCACAAAATAGCCCCCACTGCATAATCACTAGCATCACACATGATCTCAAAGGGGAGAGACTAGTCTGAAGCTTGGATAATGGGAGTTGTGGTGAGGCGGAGTTTTAGCTCATCAAATGCCGTCTTGCAAGCCTCACTAAACTCAAAATCGACTCCTTTCTTCAACAACTCACATAAGGGGGAGGCAATCTTTGAGAAGTGTCTAATAAACCTACGGTAAAACCCTGCATGGCCTAAAAAAGAACGCACTTCATGCACATTAGTAGGATAAGACAAAGATTGAATCACTTCAACCTTAGCCTTTTCGACCTCAATACCCCGGGAAGACACTACCTGGCATAATACTATACCTTGTTCTACCATAAAATGACATTTTTCAGAATTAAGAACAAGATTAGTATCTTTACATCTTTTAAGCACAAGTGTCAAGTGAGTTAAGAATGAATCAAAATCATTCCCATGGACTGTGAAATCATCCATAAATATCTCAATGAATTTTTCTATGTACTCAGAAAAGATACTAACCATACACCATTGGAATGTGGCTGGGGCGTGACACAATCCAAAAGGCATCCTTCGGTAAGGGAAGGTTCCAAAAGGACAAGTGAACGTTGTCTTCTCCTGATCCTCTGGTGCTATGCCTACCTGAAAATATCTAGAATACCCATCCAAGAAACAATAGAATGAACGACTGGCAAGTCGTTCCAACATTTGATCAATAAAAGGTAATGGGAAGTGATCCTTCCGAGTTACTACATTAAGCTTACGATAATCAATACCAACTCGCCACCCGGTTTGAACTCTAGTGGGAATGAGATCACCCTTGTGATTCTCAACCACTGTGATGCCACTTTTTTAGGGACAGCCTGAGTTGGGCTAACCCATTTGCTATCAGAAATTGGAAAGATCATACCTGCCTGAAGGAGCTTCAACACCTCCTTCTTTACCACCTCCATCATTGGGGGATTTAACCTTCTTTGGGGCTGTCTAGAGGGTGTAGCTTCATCTTCCAAAAGAACCCGATGGATGCATGTTGAGGGACTAATCCCTTTAATGTCTGCAATGGTCCATCCTGTGGCTGACTTATTCTCCTTCAAAACCGCCACCAACCTATCCTCTTGATCATTGGTAAGCTTGTTGGATATGATCACATGTAAAGTATCCCCATCTCCTAGGAAAGCATACTTATGATGGTCTGGAAATTGCTTCAATTCCACCACTGGTGCCGGCACAACAGAAGGCAAAAGCTTCTCGCTTGGCAAAGTTAGTAGCACGGGCTTTGAACCCGGTGGCATAAGTGGATGCTCATAATGAGCATTTTACTCAGCCACCACTTCCTGCATGTTAGTTTCTAAACAAAAATCTGAAGTATCATTCATAATAGCATTTTCCAAGGTGGATCTCAAAGCTTCAGATTCATGCATATTAAAGAATTTTTGAACAAGTGGTTCTATATCATCAATTGAGCACAAAGATGAATCTTCGGGAGGGTATTTCATTGCATTATATATGTTGTACTCTACCCTTTCCCCGTCGAATTCCATGGTCAAAGAACCACTACACATATTAATTTTTGGCATAGATGTTTTCAGAAAAGGTCTACCTAACAGAATAGGTGCATCACGCTTATCATGGTCCATATCTAAAACATAAAAATCAGCAGGAAATATTAAAGTATCAACCATAACAAGCACATCTTCAACTATCCGTCTAGGGTAAACATTAGATCTATCAGCTAGTTGTATAACAACACCAGTCTCTTGCAAAGGGCCCAATTCAAGCATTTTATACATAGAGTAAGGCGACACATTTATTGAAGCACCTAGATCTAGCATAACTTTGTCAATTTTTGTTTCACCAATTATATAAAGGATAGTGAACATGCCAAGGTCACCACATTTCTGAGGCATGCGCCTTTGAAACACAACAAACACATGTTCACTCACAGAGATTTTCTGTTTCCCTTTAAGCTTTTGGGTTCTTCTTATGGTGCACAATACTTTCAAAAACTTAGCATATTTAGGGATGATTTTAATCAAATTGAGTAAAGGAATGTTTACCTCATATTTGCTGAATGTCTCAAACAGTTCCTTGTCATTCTCCAGCTTTCGGGTCTCTTTTAATGCTTCTAGAAAGGGTGGAACAGGGGTATAAGACTACAGATCGGAACTCAGAGAAATCACCATCGACGCGGTCTTTGAAACATGAAGCATAGTAACGTCACTATCAAGCCGCGGTCGCGGCAGGTGCGGCGCGGCTCTCTCGTTTTTGCCCGCGTCCAAAACCTCGAGCTCTTTGTCGAAATTACGCGGGATTGTATCAGTATGGCGTGGTCGCACCACTTCATGTTGTTGCCCACGCTCTACTGTGTCTTCATGTTCTTTTATCGTCCATTCATCTTCCCCTTCATTGATTTGAGGATCGTTCCCGGGCTTCTCATTTAGTGTCTTGCCACTTCGTAAAGTGATGGCATTAACATTTTGTCTTGGATTCAGTTCAGTTTGAGAAGGAAGCTTGCTTGAATCTCTAGCCTCTAGTTTGCCCACATTATTGGCAATTTGGCTTACTTGGGTCTCCAAGTTATGGATGCTAGACTTCGTCTCTTGTTGTAATTGACTCATAGAGCCTTGCATTGTAGTCATAGTTTGTGCAAGAGTCCGAATCATATCTTCAGTAGACATAGCATTCTGATTGGCTCCTTGAGGACGGGGTTGGAAAGGTGGCTTATAAGGAGCTTGACCACCTTGTTGATTGAATCGTTGATTATTTGCATTCTTGTACCTCAGGTTAGGATGATCCCTCCAACCAGGATTGTAAGTATTGGAGAAGGAGTCATACATTGGCCTAGGTGGCCCATAGCCTCCCAATGCATTCACCTTAGCATTTGGATCTTGAAGTGTAGGGCAAGCATCAGTGAGTTGCATGTTGTCAAAGCATATTTCACAAGATTTCACCTGTTGTCTTCCACCTTATTGTAAAAGCTGCCTCATCATTGTTTTCAGCTCAGTGACTTCGTCTTGGATTCTTGAAGTAGCCACCACAGAATTTGCAGCTTTAGAGCTAGTCTCTTTTCTAAACTGTCTTGTGCCCTCAGATAGTTGGGTAAATAGATCAAATGCAGTAGCAAGAGTTTTGTTGAGAATGTTGCCTTGACAAGCTGCATTCACCATTCTTCTCTCATCATCCAAGAGGCCATTAAAAAGATATAGAATCAAGTCTTGATCAGTGTATCCATGGAAAGGGAAGCTGGCTATCAACCTCTTGAATCTCTCATAATACTCGTACAAGGACTCATTAGCTTCTTGTTCAATGTTGCTAATCCTCTTTTTCAGATCGTTGATCCTAGCAGCAAGGAAGTACTTCTCTAGAAAAGCTTGCTTCATCTTTGCCCATGTGTCAATACTTCCCAGAGCCAAGTAGTAAAATCAATCTTTAGCCTGATCCTTGAGAGAGAAAGGAAAGGCTCTCAACGCAATTTGATCATGAGTCACTTCATCAGGTTTCATGCTTGAGCACACAACATAAAATTCAAAGAGATGCTTGTTGGGATCTTCACCACTAAGGCGATGAAATGAAGGCAAAAGGTGAATCAACCCAGATTTTAGCTCAAACTTGACTCCTTCAACAAGAGCAGGAAATATCACCGCCAACTGTTGTTGTGCCAGATTTGGTGCAGTCAACTGTCTCAACATTTGGTCACCCATCTCAACAAATTCATCAGATTCAGATTCACTCTCTGATTCAGATTCAGATTCTTCAAGAGAGAACGGAAAAGCCCGAAAGTGATCCCGGATTTCCTTCCTTTGCTTGAAGAGTGTCTTGTCAATATCTGGATCAAAAAGCAATGGACATGAGTTAGTAGCACGAGTATGAACCATATAACAGGTTTACACCCAAAACAGCACAAAAGTAAAAACACAAATAGCGACGAGTCCCCGACAATGACGCCAAATTTGATGAGGTCTTTTTCAATCGTTTTACCTATCAAAGAAACCTTAACATTACCAAACTCAGTAGAGCGGTAAGTAAGGGTCGATCCCACAAAGACTCATGTAAGTGTGTTAAATTGAGTGCCAAGTAACCAAATTAGGTGGTTTTAATGAATGATTACCTAATCTAAGATGCAAAGTAAAAAGTAAATATGAACACAAATATGATTGTATTAAACAAGTATGAGGAAAGCGTGTTCAACTAGTTAAATCCATCATAGATGTGCGTATTGATCATTGATTATCTTGATTCTTAATTCACTTGAATAATCTACCGTTGATTATTATCCAAAAATTTATATTTAGTTGAAAGAGCTAACAGTCTGAACAACCCTAATCATCACCTAGAACAACGTCTAGATTCAATTAAACAACAACTTTAAGTTCAAAGTATTGATAGAAACAAATACTCGACGCAAACAGCTAATCAAGTTATTTGTGGTATATTCCCTTCTACAACTGAATAGCCCGAATGGGTCTAAACAATTATAGTTGCTACTTTATCTAATCAATCCCGAACAGGACTTAATCAGATTCGTTGTAAATTAACCTAGAAATTCTATTAGGTGGCCAATCTAACAAAACCCTAGAATAACTTTGATTCAACTAAGCACAGTGAATAAAGCCTATCCAAGTTGTTGAGAATCAATCAAACCTCACAATAGTATGCTATCTATGATTTCAATAACTAGTCAAACACAAAAGAGTTTAGCAATGCATAATTAATTAAAAGCAAACTTACAAGAGGTTCAAAGATGGCTCTTTTGAGAAAACTCTATCCAAAACCCTAGCCTCCAAAATTATGTTCTATATTATGAAAGAGAAACTAAAAACAAGGTTTAAATACCACAAAACTTTCTAAGACCAAGATATCCCGAAATTACATTAAACCAGTCAGAAATCAAATAATCAAGGCCCAACTCGAAGCCCAAAACAAACGACCCAATTTCTCCGCGTAAAAACAAGGCGTGCGAGCTCTTCCTAGTGTGGCACGGCCGCGCACTCTGCCTAATGTGCCCGCGCCCCGTTGTACTGAACCGTGTCCTTCAAATGCTATGCACCTCTCGCCTTATGCTCGTGTGATCTTTACTTGTATTTCTTCAGTCTTCATTCATTCAGTCCAATTCACCACCATAGCTATCCCGGATCACACCTTGCTTGCTCTAATACCTAAAAACCTGCAAAACATGGAAAACAAGCGCAATCTACCCGAAAACGATAAATCCTAAAAACTAAGCTAAAACTAAGCTAAGCCTATACAAAACAAACATAAAACATGCATTTAAACTATACCAATATGCAAGCTATCAATATGAAACGTTTTGGCACTTAATAAAGATAAGTGTTGGTGCACATTAATTAAATTTAATCGGGTTGGATTAGTACAACTAGGAATACCAACCCGACTCTCGGTTCTTTGATGATCATCTTTCCAATTTGAATGCTTATTCGGGCTTGTCAAGGTGGGTTTGGTACTTAAGCGCCTTCGGACCACCTCCCCGATTTGGAGTTCTGAATATGATGAGGTTGGTCGAGGTCTGAAAAGGGTGCGGGAGGCTTTCTAACAACTTGTTGTGCAATTAAAACGTTCCCGACGTAAATTGTACTCTAAGAGGATCTACAATCTCGTAGTTGCTTTCTTTTCGGATCAAAGTTATCTCATTTCTAGATTGACTTGTTTCCGTCCTTAAGCTCCACATATAGGTTACAAACTCTCAAAATACATCTCTTCGTTATCTCTTTAATGAAATGTTAAATTACCAAATTTACCCCTTGAGAATTTCCATTATCACTTGCTTGGTCTCTTAGACTAATTTTGTTGCTTTTCTGCATTTTTGCGTGGTATTTCTCGCCCTTCGCGACAAATGCCAGAGTTTAGGAAAGTTCCCTTGAAGTTTTAAAGACGAAGAATCAAGAAAGTTGAAGGTGTAACACCGCCAAATTATCTCGGGAATGTCACACGCCAGTGACCTCGAATTTTAATATCCGAAGCCACCCAAGGCTTTGCATCAGTTTGAATTATGTAAAGATGTGTATGAAATCATGTAAATAACCAATAGCGGAAGACATTCTATAGATTACTCAATTTGTATTCAAACTTTCTTGTATAAAAATCCAAGGCTTTCCTTCACCATATGACAAATTCAACGGAAGATTAATTAGAACCTCATTGTATACAAATCAAACTTCTTTAATGAAAATAAAACAAAACTACTTATAAAACCTTCCCGTATAGTATCATTGTCTCCATTCATCATCACCTTGAGTGCTCTCGGATTGACTCTAGTTGCTTGCTAATACTTGGTACCACAAGTGGTCGGCCCTCAACGGGGTCAACTAAATCGACTCCAATGTTTATTAGGTCAAAGTATATAATTAAATCAAGACTATTATTATTATTGTGAATGCACATTTTAAAATGTCTAATGCACTTTACATTACGTCGACTCTTTCCTAGACAACATCACATAAACAAACACATAAAACATCAATCCTCATAATAACTAGGAACTCGAATGATGACCCACGAAGGGTGCTTTATTCGAGAGATTCAATTTAATATGCCGCATGCACTTATCTTATATGATTATCACACAAGGGTAACTCTTACTTGATATCGAATTTCTGAGTTAATTAACTTTAACAAGGATAAGACACTCGGCTTGAACCTCATTGCACTAGCTAAGTGTTGAATAACCCTTCTACTATGGTGGAGAATGAGTCATGGGTCATGGTCCTGATAATATCATTAACGGTGTAGTAACCATTAACATTGTTATAAACAAGTATTTACGATGACGTGCCCGTAAATACTCCTACCTTACCACTTCTATATTATCATCAATGGTGTAGCAACCATCAATGTTGTTATGAAGTAATATTTATGATGACATTGCTCATAAATACTCCTATCATACCACTACTTATGCAATATTTAATTTATTTTATAATTTCAAACATCACAAGCAATGCACATATTCACATAAGTTCACCATATTTCTAAAGTTATATTATCTAGTATAACTTAGAATCAAAAAGTCCTATACTATCATACCATAGCATAAATAACCTAAGATTATCTATTTAACAAACAAATTTCATTTTGAAAGGTCTCTGTTGACTAATTTGGTCTCAACCAACCTCATCGTACTCGGAGCTCCAAGAAAGGGGAGGATAGTCACACAATGGACAAAACCAAGTCCTCCTTGCCATTTTTATAGGCACATTTGACAAGTCTGATTACGTATTAAGATTGGTAGGAAGACTTGTTCAGTCAGAGTCAAATCGCAACATAATTATTATATCAATATTATTATTATTAATATTAATATCATAATAGTGATTACTACTAGTAACACTAATTCAAGTCTAACACAATTAACTTTCTAACGTATTTAGTATAATAATTCATAAAATCTATATAATCTAAAATGCATCACACAAGAAACACAAGCAAAGTTATTTAGACTCTTCACATAAAGCAAGCAATTGATTTAACCGAGATAGTATGGGAACTTGCCTTATTGACGACCTCAGAAACTCGAAAAGGTTATAGTTGAGATCGTATAACCTTGGATTTCCAACCTATAAAAGGAGATGACACAACATTAGTATAAGTTTTAAAACCAAAATCCATTAGATTTCCGTCGTCTTATAATCATGGATTAAGAATTCCTAAAACGATGCGCTTTAAAACTTCATAACTATATTTTATTAAAATCATGTTTTTATGAGAATGAAAGAATAATTGATATTCTGATTTTTTTCTTAAAAAATTATAATAATTATTGTTATTTCAAAACCATCGTATGAAATACTTATAATTTTTACAAATCTGTAAAAATACCTTACAAATCTATATTTATATCAATTTCAATTAGAAACAATTTATTTAAGCTTAAACCAAAATTAAAACCATAAAAACGAAATTAAAAAGAACAAAAAATAGGGTTGTACATAACCGAAAACAGGCTGAAGGAAGGACGAACAATTGACATTGGCGGCTCGGTACGGGCGATTCCAGCGACGGATCGGGGTTGGACCTACTACAGTAGTGGAGGGGTGGTTCCTTCTCGCTTACTGTTGGCACTAGTGGTGGCGTGGGTGGTCAAATAGTGACGCAAAGGGTGGAACAAAGTCGGTGTCAGAGGTGGCGAATAAATCCGAATAGCAGCTCGACAGAAAACAGAGCACGCGCGCAACTGGCTTGTGCTCGATTCAGACTCGATAGAAATTCGTTTGATGCGATACCAGTGGTGTTGGATTAGTAAGATCAAGAGCTTTCTAATCATATAAAATGGGAAATTTTTGGTTGAGTGTAGAAAGAGAAAAAAATGAATTACAATAGTTGTTCGTAACTCAGAGTACTTGTGACAACTTGCTTTCGGGAGTGATTTTGAGATGATTTTTGAACGGATTTGATGATTCAAGAGTCGAATTCCATTATTTTGAGGATGAGGAATCTGAATATGGGATTGGTTTTGGCAAAATCAAACTAAAAAATAAGCGAACGATGCTATGAATTAAATGAGTTGAAAAGGGAAAAACAGAGGGGAACTTTCAATAGAAAACGATTGACTTGCAATTGGGGTGTAAGTCGACCCTATTTATAGACCCACAAGTGTAACTACTTGGTTAAAATACAAGATTAGCTTAAATCAAACCAAACTTCGAATCAAATCTTTGATTTGAACAAACCGAACAAAAACTAGGTTGACTAACTTCTTTGATTAATCTGGATGTATTTAGGGACAAATTAAATCAATTGAGTGAGGGTTTAGCTTGATATCGAAATTATCAATCTTATCCTCTAAAGAAGGCTAAAAGGGTTAGGAGTGGTCCATCGGTACTTCGTGATGGATATAAGATATTAGTCCGGATTGATAGCATGGGTCTGATTGTAACACACGGACTTTAAAACGGGGCGCTACTCAGTGGTAGACCCTGTCTGGGTCTACTCAAATTAGTATGACAACAAATTCACTAGGATCTTGCAACTCGAGCACAGCGAGAAAAAAAAAATAAAGTATCCAACTTTCATTTACTAAACAAATGTTATAAAACATGCATGAGACCCCAACCTCTGAACATAAAAAAATAACGAATAATTTCACTTAGCTAAACCAACATTCACCTTAATGTTAGACAGCTCAAACAAGTCAACAATACTAATATACCTAGTAACTCCCAAACCAAACCAAGCCTATTGACACGCGCCAACCATCCGCTCTACCACTCGACTGAGGATCCATCTTGGTTCCTAATTCATACCTGCAACTGAAAAATAAGTCCCCGAGGGGTCAGTTTCCATTTCAATCCAAGCTAGAAATTACACAGCACCGGTAAGACGTTTTGATAGCATGAATTTAGACATAGTTTAGGACATGTTTACTTTCATGTTTTGAGTCTTTTTAGCTTAGTTTTGAGTTAGTTTTATGTTTGTTTCGTTTGTTTTCTTCGTTCGGTATCTACTCTTGTGTTGTGTGGATTTCAGGCTATTCTGGATGGAGATTCAAGCATTTCAAGGATCAAAGCTAAGACGAGTGCTTCATGGAGCCTAAGTAATGAAGGACGGAGCTTACAAGTGGTTGCTCGGGTGCCAAGACAAAGAAAGAGCGGAAAAGTGAAGAAAAATCAGCCCAGCCGAGTACGTGACCAAGTACGTGACCGAGTACGTGGCCGGGTTCTCAACTACCCGACCAAGTACGTGACCGGGTTTAAGACCGGGTACTTCAAATAAAGTCGTTGGGGCTACAGAAACTTACCCGACCGGGTACGTGGTCGGGTAGTAGGCCGGGTAGTTCCCCGTGTCGGGATTTGGACCGAGTTTGCACTTTGTTTTGTCTCTTAAAACACTATAACCCTAGTTTTATGATTATTATTACGTATTATTGTTTCTAGCCTCTCTCGAGAGAACCTAGTTGGAGATTAGTTGGAAATTTCTATAAACTTGTTGGATTGGAGTTTTGCATCAATTTGAAGACAATTTGGTATGTTGTTTATTAAATTTGATTTGCTTTCCTCCCTTCTCATGTCTAGCTAATTCTCTTATTCTGAGGTTGGGTGAACCCAATGATGAAGTAGGTAGATCTGAATTGTGATGTTTGGTTGAATGGAAAATTGATTGAATTTTTATTTAATCCTAGGTTGCTTTATGCCCCATTTGCTTTGCATATATGATTCTTGTTATAATTTGAGACCGACAGGAGATAATCGTAACAGGATATTGATTTGATAAGTACCAAAATTTGGTTCTGAATGAAATCCCTAGGTATTAAACTAGAGAGTTATTTATGCGACATCAACTTAATTTCTCTTGTGTGAATTTCAACTATCGTAGTAGTTCTAGGGTTGGATAATTCTAGCGGAACGCGCCAGCGAATGCTAGGTTGTTTGTCTCTAGTCTCTAAAGAGCTTAAAGGGTCTAAAACTGATTAATCTTACGCGACACCGATTATTAATTGAGTCTAGGCACATTCACATATTTTCTGAAAAGAGATTTGTGTTGGTTTTAGATAGCGAGTTCCTTCAAACGACATTCAAGTTGAAATCCAAATAGACATCACTTAAAATCTACTGAAACATCATTGTGGGAATCCTAACCTTGGAAGCTTTTCTCCATTGATATTTCCAAGTTATTTTCTATTACTTGTTAACTTTTCAATTCAATCATAAACTCTTTTTCTTATTTGTTTGACTTGATCTACCAGTCCGAATATCAATTGGTACCACAAAGTTCCCTGAGTTCGACACCTTGATTACTACAACCGAACCGTATACTTGCGGTGTAGGAAAATAGCATATCAAGTTTTTGGCGCCGTTGTCGGGGAACAATTGATAGTATTGGTTGTACCTCGTAACCGGTAGATTAAGTCTTGTTTTTATTTTTAATTTGTTTCTTTTTGGTTTTGGTTTCAGTTTGTTCTCGTTCTTATGAGAAGAACTTTGAGCGCTAGTGCACTACACAACTACGATTCTGAACCCGAGCGTGCTTTTCATAGAAGAAGAAGAGAGCAAAGGGAAGCTGAAACCCAAGCTATGGAAGGCGATCAGGCAAATGCACAACACTATTGTTGCAACAACAGTTGAATGCTCAACCACCTATGACATTGGGTGATTATGTGTTGCCACGCCATCAAGGACCCACAGCTGGTGTGGTCCGACCTCCAGTTTAGGCCAGAAATTTTGAGTTGAAACCATCTCTGATTAATATGGTTCAGCAGAATCAGTTTGGAGGTCTACCTTCTGAGAATCCTCACCAACACCTCAACACTTTTCTGGAGCTTATGGATACGGTGAAGATTCATGATGTTTCTGATGACGCGCTTTATTTGCGCACCTTCTCATTCTCTCTGAGAGACAGGGCTAAAG